>OX388277.1:2486003-3729005 GCA_947579855.1 Anticlea derivata | reverse complement strand
TGAACGCCTTTTATCTTTGCATTTCAGTTTTAAACATTCTTTTATTATTGGGCCACTACACCTCAAACTGGTAACTGACCTAATACAGGACCAAGAAAGAATCGGTGAGCAAGCAAGCAAGGAACATTCTTTTGCGACCAAGCACTTTGCGATCACAGTGGACACACCCCTCATATGCAATCTCAGCTTATTACAGCGTCGTAAAGCAAGTACAGCCGTAAACCGATAGGAGGACACAGAAGACATAACAGTACACGTAGTAGAAGTTTAAGGCTTGGATCCCGTCGACGTCCGTCTTTTAACGGCCGTCGGAGAACGTCGGGCGAATATAACCTGGTTTCCAAATAAGATACTCAAAACTCTATTCTTTTTACGGAAAGCGGTAGCGAACCGGACAAAAATCCTCACGGGTAACTTCACTTATAAAGCGCTTTTCTATAAGACTTAGGAGGCAGGTGTCCGTCGACAGCGCCAGCGCCGTCCATCTATGTAACCAAGGGCTCACTCAAACCATAGAGTAGAAAAAATATAATGAGAGTCAGTACCGACGGACAAATCGAATAAAATTATTGGATTGTTCAAACGAGGCATATTTAGACAACTATTACATTCTGGCCGACTTTTCATAGATTTACCTGAATATCTAAAATATATATTGCGGTTCTTTACGATCTGTAAAAAAACTATTACAATTTCGTCATCGATGGTACTTTCAATTTCAAAAAATAATTGAAGTAGGTTAATGGGATCCGACGGTGTTTTCATACCCTACTTTAACTGGCAATAATATTTTAATTAATTATGCAAATAATATTTATTGGGTTCAGATGCAACATTCGTTTTGTGCGTTCAGACGGGCGTGAACCTTTAGCAAAGAGACAGGATAGGAACTAAAGTTGAACTAGGCTACTTTTTATCTAGATAAGTACTACGCAAGTTAAGCCACGGGCGGAAGCTAAACTAGAAAGCTAATTTGCAGTGACACAGGCATTGGGTAATTGAAAAACTGTAGCGAGCCACCGTCGTTACTCCATGTTAGTGATCGTAAATTATAAAGTTTATAAATGAGGAATAGCTTGCATATTTCTGTTTTTATTAGTCCTTGGAGAGTAGCAGTTTTTGCTTTGGCATTCTGAAGGCAGGCAGGAGAAAAAAATACAATCAACTAGATTGTATTTTTTTCTCCTTACTTCAGACGGAAATCATCTGTGCACGAAAAGAGCCTCTAAGAGGCGCGTTTTAATCTTTTCCCTGCTACTACTGCTAACTGCTACTTTAATCAATGGTCATGGACCCTTTACGGGCCACCACACCCCAACCTGGGCACTAACCTTAATGCTGATGACCAAGAAAGAACCAGACACGATAAGCAAGCATCAGACGGTATTTTTTTTAATACAAATAGCCGTTTTGGCGTTATGGGTGATTCTACTTTCTATCCGAAGGTCGTGAGTTCGAACCCGGCCGCGAACTAATGAGTTTTTACATTCGA
Organism: Anticlea derivata; assembly: GCA_947579855.1. Classification (NCBI taxonomy): domain Eukaryota; kingdom Metazoa; phylum Arthropoda; class Insecta; order Lepidoptera; family Geometridae; genus Anticlea; species Anticlea derivata. The sequence continues at coordinate 3,727,513 of OX388277.1, read as the reverse complement.
AAAATATGTGCGCAATAACACGTACATACCTCTGACTACCCCTTGAGATATCTTCAAGTATCTGATCGCCTGAGATCTGAGAGGATGTCTGCCATTCTTGGGGATAAAAGTCGTGAGCCTCTTTCAGTTATCCCCCTCAATCACGTTGATTGAAAGATACAAGCAATGTTTGAAGTTTCTTCCGAAGCATGGAAGCTGCGTTAATATATGAAGGTTAATGAAAAAACCTGCGGAAGTATATATATATTACGCTTTGATTTATTTGTAGAATACCGATGGACTATGTGTTGTGTACTCAACCAAAAGTCCCCAAAACTAATGTCGTCAGCAGTTAGAATACATGAATACATAACAAGTACAGCTAAACGCGTAAGCATTACTTTCACATCATTACCTTTCTGAAGGACGACCCACCTCATCCTATTTACTAACAAAACTACCTTCACAAACATCTTATAAAGGTATAGGGTGGGAGCTGACAGCGCAGAAACATACTTGATATGTTGCAAAAAGTGTTGCTTTTTTATTACGATAGTTCACAATATCTTGAAATGCTAACACTCAATAAAATATTAAAGATCTTTATTGAACAATCTGACGCGTCTCTTGCTGGATATAGATGTTACGTCATCATCATCAGCATGTACAAGTCCACTGCTGGACATAAATCTCCCCCAAAGAGTAATTGTAATTGTCATTCTAACAGAGATTCGTCATTCATGTCTGACGATCGACTGACGGATGAAATATGTGAAGCTAGCTTCTAGTCTACAGGGCGAGTTTGCTGATACCCTTTTTACGTTCTACTTAAGCCATAATATCTAGGTAATATTTGGGTGTATTTGAATATTTTGAATAGGGTCCATTTTTTCTGTTTGCTCGCGATATGGACCTATACAAATGCTGTTTATTTGAGTCGCATTTTGAGAATATCAGCATATCAGTGAAGTAAGATTAGGGATGAATTAACCAATATGCTTGGAAATACCAGCCGACCAACGTTCATTTGGTTCTTTTTGATGTAAATCCGTGGTGGCCCCAGCTGTAGAATAGGCCCCTCCATATCTACCTATCCGCGGATGTCGTAAGAGGCGACTAAGGGAAAAAAGCTAGAGGATGGGCAGCAGCGTCCCTCATTTTACCAACGATAGCTCTAACTGCGCTCGCCAACCCGCATGCCCAGCGTGGTGAGTATGGGCAAATCCCCCCACATGATAAGGAATTCGCTCTGTCTGTGGGGGAGGCCATGTTCAGCAGTGGACGTCGAACGGCTGAAATCATGATGATGATGTAAATCCGACTTCCTACAATAAAGCCTGAGGAAGTCCACTTCTTGACATAGGCCTCCCAAGAGAAGTGCTATGACGAACGGTCTTCGAGCCTTCTCCATCCTTCTACTTCTCGCAACCTTCACAAATTCGTCGGTCTTTCGGGTGGGAGGCCTTCCTACACTACGTTCTCTAGTTCGTGGTTGCAATTCGAGAACCTTGACAATGGCAATAAGACGTAGATCCCAAGAAGATAATTTAAAATTAATTTTTATTTTAAAGTGATAACCCCCACTAAAGGAAATACTATGATATTTTATAATATCCCAAAAATGTCGACTCTGACGGGATTTGAACTCGGGTTTAAATCCCATCGGAGTTAATTTTTGGGATATTATAAAATATCAATTTAAAATTGTACAAAAAAATACTCCTATTTTGCTTTCCTACAGTCAGGTAAAAAAGTTTTAATTGTAAATACCTACCTATCTAGTTTTCCAGCTACATAAGTGGGGAGATTTACCAACTTTTGGGTCAGTCGGGAGTTCTAGAGCAAAGTGCGGACTAGGCGGCGTTAATTGCACTGCCCTGGGTTCGTTAGTCCTCATCTAGGACATCCAAAGGTGGAATTAGATTGCGGAGAACTAAAGGCAGGGATGCATGAGGTATAATGTCGTAATATAGCGGGGTGTAAATTATTCCTTTGACTGAGTCGCAATTTGAGCGTTTCCTAAGAATCGGCGGCAGCTATGAAACTGACGCTTTTTGGAGGCTGTAGGTCCACACTTTCTATGGCCCGAGCACTAACAATAATTCACGATATCGTTACGCTTACGATAAGTACTTAAATAAATAAATGTTAAATATTAGTCAGTAAAAATTAAAAGATTTATGATTGATGATGATGATGATGGTAAGCGTAACGCTATCCTAAATTATTAGTTCTTGGGCTACGGTTGCTGACGACTCGGTAACTTAGCGTGTCTCTAGCCCTTCACCATAATAAACAAAACTGGGCCAAACAGCAATGACTGCAATTTCAAACCAAATATTCAGAAAAATATTAACGTCTAAAATATTAATTAGAAACCTTGGGTTCACAGGTTTTACTACCGTCAAATAACGGACGCCGCAAACTTACGAAACCTTGGTTTTACAGTAATACGGTTGGAGACTGGATTGAGGTACGTAATGAAGGTATCTCTTCAGCGTCGTATGGTATGCAGAACTGTACAATATACTATTTCGGGGCATACAACACGTAACAAAAACCCTTGGCGTATTTGTACTTCATTCAAATGTTGAAAACTTTTTAATATACACATTCCAAAAAAAAAATCTTTCCATTTTTAAACCGAGAGCTATTGGATTTTTGGGAAGGTAGCTAAATTATTCACCTGTTACAATAACAGGTATACCACAGTGGTGAATAATTCTCGCCCCCTCCTCGCCGTACCTGAGCATCATTTGGTTATATAAATATTTTTTCCCAAAATAATCAAATTATTCGTAAGGATTCATAATCTTCTCATTCTGCTATTGCGGCCTGTGCCTACAGGTACCTTTTTGGTCAAATTCAATACAATCACTTCTGTTCGTTTTTGTGTGTGTCCTGTTATAGTGATTCGTAGGTTACTCTTCTTCTTCTTCCTGCTCTTGTCCCACATTATGTGGGGTCGGCACAACATGTTTTCTTCTTCCACTCTCTTCTGTTAGCCGTCATCTCCGCACTCACTTCTTTCTTACTCATGTCATCTTTAATACAATCCATCCATCTTTTCTTCGGCCTTCCTCTAGTCTTATATCCATCCACATTCATACCTAACGCTCTTCTCTCTTCGCTCTTCTCGTAGGTTACTACTTTCCATTATTTATTAAACGAATTTCCAATTTATTTATTTCGGAATAGAATACAAATTATGGATCACCTTGTATGTGCAAAATGTATACGTTCTTATTCGCATTGAAAAAGTTTTATATCGCCCTAAAATATACAACCTAATGAAACGGTAGCAATATTGTTTGAAGATCGACATCAGGTGAGCGAAGGTTCTCCTATAAATATTTTACTGCAATCTTCGAGAAGACAAAACGGGAGTCGCCGCCGTGTATATTTACCGTTATTTCTGGAAATTTATTGCGAGGGGATAAGGCAACACGTATATCATACAGGTTCCTGACTGATTGTGGTACACTCGCGCAAAATAATTTCAGGTAGGTACATGATGCACACAGTTCCCTGAAGATATGCACTGGTGTAGTGGTATTCCGGTCATGCGCCTATCGATTTTCCATTCGGAAAATTGTGAAAACGGTGAATGAAAACTTCGTGATATAACCGGAATGTCTTGGAACCTAAAACTTTGAAGAAACGTAACATGTGCAAAAAGAGAGCCTCTTAGAGGTCCACTTGAATCCTTTCACCGAACTTGTTGTTTGTCCAATGGTCATTGGTCCTTTCCAGGCCCACTATACCTGAACCTAGTCACTCATCTAGTGATCATCAATCAAGAACCAATGAGATGATAAGTAAATAAGATATCCACTGATATCCATGCCGATATTCAATGAATGTTTATGATCACACTCTAAACAAACTCAACACCAACAAAACCAACCAACTCATCCAAGCAAGAGAAGGCATAGAAGCATGGCAAGTTAAGAGAGGACAATTTCTGAGCCCTAGCGCTCTGTTAGGCCAATCCCGTCTATAAACTATCTAAGAATGGATTGAATAAGCTCAGTCAAAAAACAACAATAAACAGTTGAAAGGGGGTCAGGGGCCTATACATTATGATTCGTTTTAGAAAGGCTTAAGCGTCGGTCACACGTAGCTTTAAAGCCGTAAAAATAGAATCACAATATCTACAACTTTTAGGTTACTAGATGATGGCTAAGAAAGGAGGTTGCGGGAAGTCGGTGGATGGAAAAGGCTTAAGACCGTTCGTCGTGGAACTCTTTGGAGGAGGCCTATGTCCAGCAGTGGAAGTCCACTGGCCATAGAAGAAGAAGTCTACAGGCTGATGATGATGATCATGAAGAAAAGATTTTCCCCACTGACTGTGGTATAAAAAAGTGGTAATAAACAAAGTTTCAACCTTTTATTTCCTTGATAGTTGAAACCACGCGGAGACAGGGCGATAGTAAAACATAATACACAAGACACAACAGTTGTTTTGCATAGAACACAGAGATAAATATATTTTTACGATTGAGCTAATGCTGCATACCTGCCTTAAAATTTAGAAACAGGGAATTCCTAAGATTGTTTTTCTGGACGATCATATAGAAGCGACTAAGTATTCTTAATCAATAGCACTGCAGCTGGTGTGGTCTTTGACCTACAAGGCTGAAAATGGTCGCCCTGGAAGACGGCCAAAATTACCATTGTAAAGTAGTGGTTTGACCCGAACTGAGATCTCGCGATGTCTAGTAAAACTTGGGGCTTCGATGCTCGTTGAAGTACAATTAAGATAAACTTTGAAAGTCGCACCTTTTGCATGTTCTAACTATTATCTAATCTCTATATCTAATTTGCCGCTGCAGGTACAATTTGAGCAAGTGGGGATACTCAAATGAGACGCAGTGCGATTGTAACGCAACGCAAACTATGTTGCACCTACTTTCGTGCATGCAGTGCCCTCACACCTGCACACTGAAGGACCTCTACGAAGCCACTGACAATGCCGTAGCTGTGGCGGAGTACTGGTCCAAAAGATTTAGTCCCCCTGAACCATCGACACGACAGAAGAAGAAGAACCTGAACTAAGAACTAAACAAAATGGAAGCTCAAGTTTTGTTTTTACTATTTACATTGTATCCCAAAAGCCAAGAATAAAAATTAAAATCGTTTTGGAATATACAAACTAAACTCTTTCATAAGATACCCCTCATCATGTATTAATTTAATTATTTTTTGAAATCCCGCTTTGGACTCCTATATTTTAACATCCCCTTGGCAGATTTAACTCATATTTTAAACAGCAAATTTTGATAGTACAATCTGTTGATCTACTTAATTCCATGCAGATTGACTTAAAGTTCGAAAGTTAATGCTCTAACAAATAAACATACAACGTAGATTCTTCTAAGTTGTATGAGAGTACCTCGCTCGCTCTATCAATTACGGCCGGCATGTACTGGCCATTGTTTTATAAAAACCAACCTTTTAAGCGTTGACTCTTACATCAAACCTGATTTACGGCTCGAAGCGAGGAGTTACAGCTATTTTCACAAGAGTTGAGTGTTCTCAACAATTTTCGATTCAATCCTATCATACTAATATAACGTGTAAGTTTGGACGTCTATTTATTACTTAGTCACGCTGTACGGGATGAGAGCAAGGCATAATGTTTATGCAAATCATTTTAAAACGTAACGTTGAACCGATACATATCACAGCTTCTATCTAATTTATTCTGTCACTGTTACCCAAATAAATAAACGATGAGGAAATTGGGTGTACATATAGTCCGTGACCTGGAATAGCAAATAAATATTCAGATACATAGTGTGAAAAGCCGCGTACAAAAGCTATAGTATACAAAATAATTGAGTTTTATCCGATTTGAAAAAAAACTGCTTTTTGCATAGTGTTTTTTCAATGAGAGATGACGAATTTTCAAAACTCGCAGACAAAACTTTTTTGCCTATTGGGTGTAGAATAAGGCCTTTTTTGGGATAGCATACGTATTATCACCTTGTATGTAATGAAATGTGTATGCAAAAGTTTAAATGGAGCGGCGACACCTGTTCACAGTAAACTGAAAATAGTTTTTTTTAACTCAACAGTCACATACGTAGTCCTGACCCCACACTAGGATTCCTTGTATCGTGGGTATCAGAAACTAAGATTACAATGGTACCACAACACCCAAACCGGCAGGAATTGAAACCGCACCCCTTGCATCTCAGACGGGCACTCGCCCGCTGCGCCACCAGGGTCGTCATTTAGGGGTAGCCCTAGGTTCGGCTGTTCTGTGATCCCTGGCCAGAAAGCATTACACTGGACACCTACTAACTTTAATCCAGGTTGATACCTAATTAGCGGAAGATACCGCGGGCAGAAGCTAGTAAAAATACCCAGACGCACTTTATTCTTTAATGCGATGAAGTTGATAAAGTGCCTGGAGAAAACCATTTGATATTTTCCAACTTGAAAGCTGTTTTCTTAATGTTTCTTTCGTGGTACGTGATGAGAGAAAATTCATGTATTTTTGCGCAGAACTGAAGGTGACATCTTTGGAAATTGATATTCGTTATTTGCTGCCGAAGCTCAAGGCGAAAGTCTACAACCAGTGCGTGTTGCCAGTGATGGCATATGGCACTAAGACTTGGTCGCTATTGGCTTCATACACAAGCTCAGAGTCGCACAACGCTCTATGGTGAGAGCTATGCTCGGAGTTTCACTACGTGATAGATCCGAAATGAGAAAATCCGTAGAAGAACCAAGGTCATCGACATAGTTCTCAAAATTAGCAGTCGCCTGAAGCTCAGGCGTTTCATCAGTCGAGATTTGGATTTTAGCTCAGTTGGTTAGAGCGTCTCCGTACCTAGGGGAGGGTCGCGGATTCAAATACCGTCTGGGCGGAAAATTTTGGATATTATAAAATCTTAGTATTAGTATTTTCCTCAGTGTGGATTAACACTTTAAAAACAAATCACCAACCGGTTTTTCCTATACCAACTCAGTTTTTGCTGCCCTAAAAATTTCACTGCACTAAAGCCAGTGGCAAAACAAACATGGCCTTTACTTGAATACGATTTTTTATCCCCAAGAATGGTAGACATCTTCTGAGATCAGGGTAGTTAGAGGCATGTCCGAACCTTTGGCACAAGCCCACATTTCGATACGTGGCCCATGGAGATACGTCAGGCCGCAAGCCCATCACCGCTAAAATTAACTATACTAAGAAACCTTCAATCTATTTGTACCTGTATCAAAATTATTAAATAGACGATTGCGCCTATTTACGCTTCATAAAAGCAGTTGCCCTTCACACCTAACCCTTAAAATTGCAAAATAACAACAATAAAATACACTACACTCTATTAAACTCCGAGCAGAGTCAGCTAATTTGTCCGGATAAGGGTTTGGCTAGATATTGAAGCATTTATCAGCACGGTGTAGCTAACAATTCATAAATAATCGCAATTTTTGTACGTCTATTGTACGGACAACATTGTACGGTTCACGCTGCGGGATATTTATTCTAAGTCTGGGTGTTGTGGAACCATGGCACTCGTAGTTTTTGATACCCAGGAACACAGGGAATCTAGTGTGGGGCCTGACCCCACACTATGATGTATATCAAGATCAGTTTGAGGGTCGAACGGTTGGAGTCCCACCACAGAGTCAGTTTCAACTCCTTTGTGGTGAGGGTACCGACCGAACATCTTTCGACCTACCTAAAAGAAGATCTCTGGCCGAAGGGTGTTGTGTTTCGTCGTTTCCGCGAGCGGATACCTACTGCCAAGGACAATTCGCATCCCACGTCGCAGTTTCTACGTGGAAATTAATTGTGTTTTTTTATATTATTATGTATGTTAGTATTTAAGGTATATATGTATATGGGCCGTAGGATAAGAAAAAATCCATTTGTTTTTTATTCTATTGTTGCCTGAAATAAAGTTATTGTATTCTATTGTATATGACTGTTGGGTGTTATTTATTTATTATTTATTCAATTTACTTCAATCATTTAGTTTTTAGTGTTCTAGTTTTTACACCTACACCTCACATACATATTTACAATTACACATACTTCTACACCCGCTCAAGCATACACACATAAAGTAACCTTTCACAAACCTTCATCGACACACGTAAACTTTCACCTGACTATACACCCTCCCAACCTTATACTCACATACAACAAAACTAAAGTGTTGACCTCATTTGTAAATGTTTAAATGTTTTGTTATTTCCTCAAGTAATTCTTAAACTACGATATGGAAGAGCGATATCTCCTAATACAGGTATTTTTATACCTAAAAGGAGGTATCAACTACAGTTAAAACTATGTTACTTAAGTTAAAGAAATAAAACATTTGTATTCTATTCTATAGTTTTTAAGTGCAATGCTAGTGCATGCTTGTGAATAGGGTGTTACCCTAAAACAAGAGGACGGCTATAATGATCCAACTCCTGTAGGTGGCAATACGTAGTGGGAATTTGTTAAACTTTAGGGTCCCACAACTTTGGTCGGCGCTCGTTGGGTAGTATGTCAAGAATAGGATGGCCAAACTGTGTAGTATCCAGGATTTTAGAAAACAAACCGCTTTTCACTAAATTTATCTCGTAAAGATAGGCATATTGTCTTTTTTTTGTCAGAATAGTAAATAATCAGCAGTACCTACCGAAATATTACGGACACCACTTCCAATAAAGTTACATATTTTGATGCTTATTTCAATGAAAATACCATGGCGTAGTAGGTTTTTGTTGAGAGTTACATAGCGAAGCACTGTATAAAGGCTGTACCAAAGCGTAGCACAGTGTACCGATCGTAGCAAAGCGTAGCATTCGTAGCAAATCTTAGCACGGCTTAGCAGAGCCGTAGCAAGGAGTAGCAAAGCGTTTTAGCAATTAAATGCATAGAGTAGCAGAGCTTAGCACGGTGTAATAAAGTATAGTAAAGGACTGCATAGCGAATGACTGCATAGCGTAGCACGGCATAGCATGCCGTAACAATCGCAGAAAGCATTAAATATGGACGAAAATACAGCGCGCGTTTTATTTCGGACCTGTAACAAAATGGTGGGTAGGTAGTAGAGTTGGCACTTTGGATATACGAACTACTTTCATGGTCACTCCACGCAGTGTCAGACACTCGCGTCGGCGTGTCGGACTCGTGCAGGGACATGTTAATGAGTTGTGAAAACGCCTGGCTATTTAAACTTTGCAACTACTTCGATCCTATTAAGTGGAGGCTTGATTTTAACACCAATTTTATAGTGCTCGTGTGAGATTAGAGCCTAGATGCTTACCTACGTGAGATTTGAATTAACGACGATCTAAATGAATAAAAAAATATATATACTCCGGATATATTCACACGGTCAACTGATCCCAAACTAGGCATAGCCTGTACTATGGGTACCAGAGACTGATATATATAATAGATAAATATTTAACACCCAGACACAGAACAAACATCTGTATTTATCACACAAAATGTTTGTCCAGTGCGGGGATCGAACCCGCGACCTCTAGCGCAGAAGGCAGAGTTACTACTAACTGAGCTATCAGGCCAGTCAAATAAAAGTAAGAGTTTATTTATTTGATACACACATAGTAGAAAATGGTAAAAGTGGCAAAAATGTTAACAAACAAAAAAAAACAATATACGTACGAAGAGGTAGGGTAAGTAGGTACTATCTTTTTTAGTGCGACTGTGCGAATGTGGCCTAACCAGGTCCATGTCTCAAAATATGGGCGTTGGTTTAGTAGACCTAAAACTAGGCCTCAGTAAATCCCGAAACGGATGGATTACGCATTAAATTGAGTATATAAACCTACTTCAGGTTAGCAGCACCACTTTGCGAGGCGCGCGCCAATGTATTTCAGCAACTTTTAACCGATTTTTAGCTGAGCTATTAGCTTTTAGTTCTTGAAGCATTTGATTATAGCCCGGTTCCTACATTTAAATACGTTCCGTATTTGGTACGGGTGGTTGCAAAAATCTTAACTTTTGCGTATAACGAACGGGAGAGCTTATGTAGCGGTATAATCACCCACTACCGCTGCCTGTCCATAAACGATCGTAGATACTTTTATACTTTTCAACTTTTGAGGCAGTTATATTTTTGATTTAACTCTGTAAACTTCAGGCCTTGGGCCTGGATCTCGTTTCAAACTTGAGCTGTTCCGATCTTTTGATTTTATTAAGTTATTATCGGTAAGGATTATCTTTGGCTTGACTCAAGTTTAATTAAAGTTGATAAGATTCGTTTCCTAAGCTAACGGTGCCGTCCGCCGTCGACCTTCCGCCATTGGCATTCATTGATGACAAAAGCTGACGGAGCTTCATTTCAAGTGACGTATACGACGGCTGATCGCTGACGGCCAACGGTTGACGGCAACATCCACCTAGGAAACAAAGGCTTTACTGCTGGCGGAAACAAAAACCGTCGATAAGCTGCCTAAATTGTTTCTAGTTAAGCCAGAATACTGAAACAATACTGAAACTGGGTACGGTGTGATAGATGAACAAACAAACATAAGTCGGTACGTAAGATTTATTCATTATTTTCAACTACCTGGGTAATATCACCACATAGTGGATTAATATCCATCTGAGTATGATCAAAATACGATATTTTTTTCGAAATGGATTTATAAAAACTCCAACGTCAGTCCATCGAGCAAGTTTTCTAACACAATTCGTAACGGAGCTAGCTGAATTATGGATTGGAAACTTATTATACCACATTACCCATAACTGTACCATAACTCTGCATTTGCAACTTCACGCATTCAGTTGCTTCACATGCGGAAAATTCTAAAGGCTCTTCACAAACTATCAGAAGTTTGCCTGTAAGTACAGCAGAACATAATAGAAGTTTGTGCATTGTGCAGTGTGAACCCGCTTAGTTCCAATACATACATATTGCGCGTATTTTCGGCGCATGCAAGCTCGTCAACGCGTCATTATTGACGACCTCGGTGGCGAAGAGCGCGAGTGCCCGTCTGAGACGCAAGGGGTGCGGGTTGGTCCTGGACAAATGTTTGCATGATCTGCAAATATTTGTTCCGGGTCTGTATGTTGTGGTACCATGGTACTTGTAGTTTCTGAAACCCACGACAGAGGGAATCCTAGTGTGAGGTCAGGACTGTGTATGTGTGACTGTTAAGTTTTATTTATTATTTTTTCATCATGTATAGCATGAACACTATATTGACTCATATTGTATAAAATTTAATCAGTTCAAGTTGAGTGCAAAACCGAGCTTGTTCGCGCCGAAAAACAGCCGAATACGTAAAAGCTAAGTGCGCGACACGTACATTGATGACCTATGTCTCTTCCTTTATAGTTTGGATATTGGTAACTCAACTCAGCCTTAGTTTAATGTGAAGCTTGCAAGCGCTTACAACTTTGCCTGTACACAGTTAATAGACGATAGCTAGACAACTCTGTAATATGAACGATTAACCTTGCTTGCTTATCGTGCCACTGATTCTTTCTTGTTCATCCTATATTAGGTCAGGTTGAGGTATGTTGGCCCTGAAAAGGTCCTATGACCGTTGGTGAAAGAATCAGTGTAGTGAAAGGATTAAAGTGCGCCTCATAGAGGCTCCTTTCGTGCACATGTCACATGTCTTCGAATTTTTAAGTTCTAGGACATGCCGGTTTCCTCACTATGTTTTCCTTCACCGTTTGAGACCACTAGTACAGCGCACATAAATTTACAAATGGAAAATCCATTCGCGACTGGGATTTGAACCCATGATCGGAAGGCGGGGCCACTACCATCACTCCACCAATGCTCTACATTTGAGTGAGCTAAAAAACTCCGTCATTTTACAAAATCGAGCATTCTTTGATATCCTAGCTCAAACCTGCTCTTTAAAAAGCCCGGTTCCGTTGGGGCACGTCCTGTGGGATTCAGTAGCAGCATACCGCGGTCGATACGGAAAATATCACAGATTCAATTGAGTGAGTCAGCGGTTTCAATGGATCGCATCTTGGATTCTTTGTGTTGCATCTCGAAAATCTTCTTCTGTGCTATGTAAAACTAAGTTGGTACCTACCCTTTTGGATTTTAATGTCCTCTAACTACGACTAAGAATACTAGTCTTAACCGTGGTCGTGAATTTGTTTACACTCCACTCAAACTAACAGCAGCGTGACATTAATTACATAGAACAAGATGTTTTTTATTTAATTTACTGATATTAAAGTATTTCTTATTTTTTGATTTTAGGAATGCCTTCCTAAGGTTTAAACTTAGGTATTTACTCATTTGACTCCCTGATCACTCAAATGATCATAGACATCAAAATATTGACTTGCAATGTTTACTCAAGCTGATTGCTACACATCCAATTTAATTCACAAATATATACGAAGACATTTCCCAAGATTTATTCGCATTAAAATATTGTAAATAAAAAGATTTTCCGTATTCTAGCCGACCTAAGAGTAATAAATAGCAATAGAATCGCAATAGCTATGTTCATACGCAATGGTGGTAGTGACCGCCTTCCGATCGTCGACGGTTTGAACCCCGTTCGAGGTCCAGTGCACCAATTTTGGGGCCATAAAGGCTATTCTCCTACAAATAAACATACAGGCGTTCAACGCCGACTTGCCCAAGTTATTTCACCCATAGACATACATACGCTTGCATACACACTCACACACACAAACCCTGCCTCAATAACACTCAATCCCACACGCACACACGCATACGCTTACGCGCACACACACATAACCCCTGCCAAAATAACACTCAAAGACTCACACATGCATACACACACGCACACACCCACTCGCAGACACACACACACACATACAGGCACACAAACTCACACGTTCAATCTGTTACCTGTTTCTTCTGTCCCTGTGTACTTTGTTCTGATTTTTTTGAATTTTGATATGTACATATGCACAAAAGGAGCAACGAGGCTCTCCTGAATCACCACACTGGTTCTTTCACCAACAGTCATTGGACCTATTCAGGGCAAACTCAACCTGGTCATGACTTTGTAGGATGACCAAGAGAAAAGATAGTGACACAAAAAGCAACTCCCCAACGATTAAATCTACAGTCCCGTAAGCATTACTCTTCAGGTTCTCCATCTTCGTTCGTCCCGAGTCATTGGTTCGGGTACTGATAAAGCCGAATCTGGTGTACGGGGCTAATTTAATACACCTCCTTTATTATGGAAATATGCAGAGAACGGACGAAATGCCATTTGTAAATGTAAGAAATATTGGGTGATTCCCGAAATCTCCATTGTTTAATACCAAGTCGAATGATTTAAAAAATGCCCAGTGCCAGATAAGTTAATCCAAGGTAGAAAAATTATGCATATCAAGAAAGTGTGCAAGTTATAGGTAGGGTACATACCTAGACAATCAGTTCTTAGAAATCTACGTCAATGTTTTGGCTTTAAAGTTCATAAACCATCATCATCATAATTAGTATCTAAAAGTCCACTGCTGGACATAGGCGTCCCCTGAAGAGTGCCATGACGAACGGTCTCGAGCCTTTTCCATCCATCGACTTCCCGCAACTTTCTCAAAGTCGTTAGTCCATCGGGGTAGGCTTTCCAAAAATGCATCGCCCGGTTCGTGGTCGCCATTCGAGAACCTTTATTCCCCAACGATTGTTGGTTCTGCGAGCTATATGGTCTGCTCACTGACACTTCAACTTGCTAATTCTAATAGCTATGTCAGTGACCTTGGTTCTATGGATTGTCTCATTTCGGATTAGAGATTAGCCATACCTAAATAGTTTAATCGTATTCAAAACATAGGTTTAATCGTATTCAAAACGTGTTCACAGTTTTTCTACCGTGAAAAGTGAATGGATTACTGGTTTTTGTAGGCACCCTTGTCGTGACACCATACAAAAACGGTAGGTTATTAACTTTTCACGGTCGAAAAGTGAGTAATAAGAACTTACTGACATCTCAGAATAGGGCGTCAGTACTTTCGAGTCAGAGGAATGTTTGTTTCGTTAAAGAAAATAACATAAATGGGGAACAACAAACTTAACATATTCATCCCCGCAAGTTGTTTAGCAAAAGATGCTATCAGTAATAACAGTAGCAATATTAAGGGTCGGCTAACCTACGGTTACAAGGGTCATGACGTCACGAACAGAGGCTCTCGCCACTTCACGTTTCGATACAGGCTATATATCATGTTGTCTGCTTTAGTATTTATGTCTCGTATATATGATTTGTTCCTTTTTTATACATCGTGTTCCGTAACTGGTATAATATCCCGAAAAGAGCTTAAACTATTACAAAAATTTTAAAACAACAACCGTGAATATAACCAATTTTATTTTTTCGGCTTTTTTCCCGGTCTTTTTGTCATCTTATAGCTAATTGATACAAAAGGGCAAATCTGCCCAAATGATGCAAGGCCGTACAAGGTAAGAAAATCTATGGGGGAGGCCTTCAATAAATTGCTTTATTTAACAGAAAAATAATATAAGTAACAGAAAAATAATAATAACAGTTGTAAATTAAACTAAAATAATATTATACTAGAAATGAACTCTGTTTTCTACGACTACGACTACAAGTAGAAAACAGAGTCAATTCAATAGTCCTACGGTTGAAATGATGAAGCCGTGTTTGTTGCCTGATTCTTCTAGGCTTGGTCGCGAGGAACAGGTATAGCTTCACCTAGTTTCTAAGACCTTTCAAAGCGATCCTAGTGTTTTTTAGGAATACTAATTAAATCAGCTGTTAAGGGGTCAAATCAGTTCAAACTCAATTGTTCAGCTACTTTAGATATGATATATTACAAATTAAAAATGACAAATTTCCAAAAGAGAGTGTAATTTTTCTTCTATAATATAAGAAATTTGGTGAATTTGGCCTTTGGTGTTTTTTTTTTGTTTTTTTTTATACAACTGAAGTGGCAAACAAGCTTACGGCCCGCCTGTTGGTAAGCGGTTACCGTAGCCTATGAGCGATTGCAATACCAGAGGCATCACGCACGCGTTGCCGACCCCGAACCCCCCCACCCCTAAAGAGCTCTGGCAACCTTACTCATCGCAGGAACACAACACTATTTGAAACAAATAATGTTATTTGGCTGCGATCTTCTGTAAGGCTTGGATTAGAACACGCGGTCTTTGGATTAAAATGCACCATTCCACCCGTTTGAAGTTTATAGCATAGGCTTAGCAGCGTGATCCTCAAGGGCATTGGTGCCACAGAGAAATGGAATCACCGTACAAATGTAGATGCTTTCAAACCCTCACTCCATTGCTACACGGTTTTTCTTTTAGTATTATGCAGGCTCACGACTGTTATCCCCTAGCATAGTCATCTCTCGGATCTGCAGGCTATCAGACACTAGAGGATTTCTAAGGGGGTTGTCAGTGGTACGACCAAAAATGACAGCATATTTGCTGTTCCAGACCCCGAAAGTTATCTATTTCTAGTTTCATCAAAATCAGATCAACCATTACAGCATGTTTGAACAACAAACTCACTTACATTCGCATTTATAATATTAGTAAGTATGGCGCTGCAAAGTAAGTAGATCAGGTATTTCTAGCATAAATTATGAAATTTCTCAGCTTTTAGCAAAAGACGGGCCGACAAAGGTGGAATTCAGGCATTAATACGCGTCAGACTCAAAGTTTAATCTCATGTACCTGAGCACCAGTTTGTGAGGCTATCGTATCAATTGAAGTCATTATTAAATCTTTTTTTTATATAATTTTAATGCTGAATTATGTATGCCAATATCTCACAGTTTGCTGCGGTCTCTCTCTTTCATTTCGCATGTCCAATCGTCCTATTTTTATCAGTGAATTATTTTATAGCAACCTATAGTTCTAAAAATCAGTGTAAACGAAACAGTGAGTGCCTACGTTAGTAAGGCCTTAAAACAGGTATTCTAAACTAGCTTCCGCTCTTCGGCTTCGCTCACGTGTCGCCTACATAAAAAGTAGCCTATATGCTATTTTAGGGAAAGAACTTTATCTATTCCAAGTTTCAACGAAATTGGTTGAGCTGTTACGGCGTGATTTAACAACACACATCCAAACATCTAAACATCCTCACAAATTTTCGCATTTATAATATCAGTAGGATGGTAGCGCAAGGTGGAACTTTTTACTTGATTAAAAGGATCGACTCGCTAGTAATTTTGTGGTATCAGAAAGAAACTGGTGCTTAGTGTACAGTAGGTAATCGCATATTTTTGATTTGAAAAATATTTTAATAATAATTACTTGAAATGAGTCTTGTGAGTGCGGAGATAACGGCTAACAGAAGAGAGTGGAAGAAGAAAACATGTTGTGCCGACCCCACATAATGTGGGACAAGGGCAGGAAGAAGAAGACTTGAAATGAGTCTTAAATTTTATGAGTCATTTTGACTGCTTAACCTACCAATATAAGTATTGTGTGATGCTAGCAATCGATACTGCGTAGGCCGGGAGCTTCGTCACGTGTTGGCATCCAAATCAATGTTACATTTAGTATGCTTCTCGATTTGATGGCTGCCACAACTGTGTCCATACAAAACTCACAGGGCTTAGCAAGTCGCCAGCACGTATGTTAGGACAATGGACCCATGTTTTCCCAAAAGCCTACGTCAACTCAACTATTTCAGGCCTCTCTTACATCAACCTGCATATCGGTAACATATTGTCGAACCCTGTTTAAAACAAAAGGACCTAAATAAACATTATCATGAAAATTTGCTTAAGCATTGGCTCCTGAAGATCCAGAGACCGTCATGATGTCCGCTATACAAGGCGATTCATAATATGCATACTTTACCGAAGGGCTCAATCTATAAACAAAAAGAAAAAATATTAGCGAGAACTTTTAGGACTTTATCAAATTATCTGTTTTTGGGACGACATAAAAATTGCTATCAAAAACAGCTGAACATTTGTGTTTGAAATGAAAAATGACGAAAAAAATTCGAAAAAAAAGTATACATGTTGTCACCTTGTATAACAAAAAATAGGCCAAGACTATCATCGCCAAGCGTGGTAGATATTCCTCTGAGTGTAGTTAGAGGCACATCTAAACATAACAATTATTTCACATTAGCATCCATGCGTATCAGATCGCAGCTTACAATTTCATCGCGTCCTATTTATTTATTTAATTCAATTAATACGGATAAACCAATAACATTAATTAAAAATATTTAGGTACAAAGAATCAATAATAATAATAATGATTAACAGAAAGTACATCACAAGTTAAACATGTCGAAATAATACAATGAAAGGAATAATATAACAATAATAACAAAAAAACAAAGTACAATAAATACAGATTATACACCCAGTCGCTCACGCTCACACACAACACTAAGCTATAATAACAATAAGCTATTACAAACGCCGTGGTGGCCCCGACTGAAGAATAGGCCCCTCCATAACTACCTATCCGCGGATGTCGTAAGAGGCGACTAAGGGAAAAAAGCCAGGGGATGGGCAGCAGCATCTCCTATTTTAACAACGATAGCTCTAACTGCGCTCACCAACCCGCATGCCCAACGTGGTGAGTATGGGCAAATCCCCCCACATGATAAGGAATTCGCTCTGTTTGTGGGGGAGGCCATGTTCAGCAGTGGACGTGGAACGGCTGAAATGATGATGATGATGATGATTACAAACGCCTTCGATTTTTATAGTCATTTTAATTTGAATTGTTCAAGTACATTTTTAAGTTTTTCCTCCAGTCCTCCAGTGCTCCAGTTTCATTCCATATTCTCGTAATCCATAAAAAAAGCAAAAACGAGGTAAATGCAACTGTTTTCTTTAAAACGATTGGTATATCACGGCACCCGCTTCTTACAAAACCTTAGTTTCACTGAATTTCGCGAGAAACTATAGGGGTGACGGTAGCACTCTCAAACCTTTACAGAGATAAGACACGTTAGAGAACATACGAGTGTTTTGGTTGAATATGCGGTGGAGGTATACATCGTGAGGAAACCGGCATGTGTTAGTAAATTGGACGGACATACTTCGGGACACGTACCTAATGCATCTCTGTATTTTATATATACAATAAGGTGGCAAACAAGAATACTCTGTTGATAAGTGGTGACCGTAGCCTATACAATAATTTAATTTCTGTATGGCGGAATCAACATGCCACTGAACGGAGATTCTGCTAATTAAATTCTTCACTGGTTCTTTTACCATCGGCCATATTTAGGATAACCATAGGTACCAATAACGATCAAGGCGTCAAATCTCTTTCTCAGTCTTTTAACAAAAACTTGTTTCATTCATATCCAACAAATACAAAAATATTTCGTTCCACCACATCAGCGAAAAACGCGAGAGGGATCAAATTTGTGTAACATATGGCAAGCCTACAACCATCGCAAATGGGATTATATTTGTAAATCGTCAAAATTCAAAACACCGTGACTCATCCACTGAATTATTTACAAACATTTTTTGTACTACTTACAGCAAAATAAATATTAGAATACCTTCGATAAATAAATCTTGACGCGTTTTCATCCCTGTCCATCCCTTGGGGATTAGGGGACGATTTCCCGCATATTTTTTAGCAAATTACAATGTGCCGAGAACAATAAAATTCTTATGAGGACACGTTGAAAAATTAAAAAGTTTGAACAGTTCGTTCGTACGTGATTAAATTTTTATCGTCATACGAGAATTTTTGTGTTATTATCTCTTGGAGCAGCTTGCGAGCATAAAAATTGTGTGAAATTTATGTGCGGAGTTTTTTTTTCTCTAATACGGTATGGTTTGTTTGCTTAAATTAGATTCGGTTAAATTTTTTATTTAAAAAATGGTAATAAACGGTTAAAAAATTAAGTAACAATAAGTTATAAATTCTAATAAGTGATTCTGTCGACTATGCTAGTGGAAAAGTTATAAAGTCCTCGTAGTCGCTTGAAAAACGATGATTATGTTCGTTTTCAAAACTTTGTTTACATAAAACTGCGTACTGAGTGACTTAAGTTTCAAGAAGTTCAAGTAGCTTAGTGTACGACTCAGCGTTTCCAATCAGTCCGTAACTCTAGTTTATAACCAGTTCCGTCACTTTCAAGTACCTAGCGCCGGATACGAAAGGGGCAACAAGAGCCTCAATGTATTTTTAGGGATTTCACAAAATTTTACTTTTATCTTTTGGATCCAGTTCAAGTTATTTTCTAATTTCGGTCACTGCCGTCGGCGATCGATGCCTTATTGCAACTGCAAGACAATAAACGCAGAGATACGAGTACACAGAGTATAAATCTCGGGAGCAATAGCGAAGCGATATTGTCCACATCTGTTACGTCATTTGCTCGTTGAAACTATTGGCTCCCCGATAAACGTTCCGTCTTCAAATCAGTGAGGATTGAATGCTTCGGCCTGGGTAGTAGTTTGCTTGAATAAAAATTGGGATGGTGTCAATTATTGCGTTATAATTTTATTTTAATTTCGGTCTCACGTTCTGTTTGTTACCTTTTAACGAACCAACGGCTAAACCGATTTTGATGAAATTTAGTATGGAACTAAAGCTTTGAGGTAGGACGACTCATTGCCCGTGGTCCGGTTCAGTTGTCCGGTCAACCGGACTACGGAAAAAATATATTTTCCATGGTTAGACAACCAAAATTATTTAAAGAACGTTTCTTTTTATCCGGTACCTCGGGAACAAAACATCGGGCAGCTATAAAATAAAACTCATGAAAGTTGTGGCCATATATCGAAAAGTTTGTAATCATCATTATCAGCACTGGTTTGATTTTTGGGCTTCACTGCTTTCCCTTGCTTTACACCTGCATTTTAAGTCGTTTGTACTTTTTCACCCTCCTCACGTAAATAACATTACAAAGATCCTAAAACAAAATCATATATGATAATATTTTCAATGCAATTGCTATCATTGTTTTCAGGCCATTTTCAAGTTAGTCGTCATGACAGGAATTTTCGAAAGGAAAAGAAAAACTGATCACTCTGATTGAACAACCATCATGAGATAGATGAAATGAAACTGCAATAAACTTCTAGGTAGTATTGATAGTATTCTGCCAATGGAGCTAAAAGCAATTTAATTTGTATGTGAAACTTTCCCTGTTGCTTTGCAAATAGTAGAGCACAATTTTCTCCGAAGCCATTGGCATTTGCTTGTTCGAAACCAAATTGAATTACTTTGTTGTAGTTTTTTTTAATGGAAATGTACAAATGTTTGCATGATCTGCAAATATTTGATCCGGGTTTGTGTGATGTTCCTGATACACACGACGCGACGCACGCAATCCTAGTGTGGTGTCATGACTATGTATGTGACTATTGGGTGTTATTTATATATGTTGTCTTCACAGAACTTGCAATTTTTCGGTGAAAATTTAACATTTGAGACGTCCGAACTCGTGCTTACGCCCTTGCTCACAAAATGCACAATACAAAAAACTACTCTATTTGACCCTTACAACAATAATTTACTACACGTTCTTTTCCGTAAAATATCACACTACCTGCCTTGCCTATCCATTTTCAGTTATGGAAAAACCGATACGACGCAAACAATTCCGAATATATTTTGTGCCGTTTGAGAGTCGTATTTCCACTGTCGTGACCACAGATGGTCGTCTTGATCAAAGTGTCGTGTCGTAGTCGTGACAAGTGATAAATTCGACTAGTCTATGACGTTTCAAAATGATCCTTTAAATGAATAAAGACATTTCAAACGTCCTTCGTTAATAAAATATCATTCTGTTTACAGAAAACCTCAAAATTGACTAGAAAATATTAGATGGCATATCGCTTACTGTCGTTTTTCGTCAGTCTTTGTATACAAGATAATTTAAAATATATATACTTACTATCCCGTAAAGGGCTTTTTAACAGACTTCATTATACACCCAACTGGCAATCAAGTTTGTTCTACTACGACTTTTGAAAGTTCGTAATTTTTCATCGAAATACCACTGTGCCAAAATCTGCTATTTTGGGGTCAAATCAGTTTCATCAAACTTAATCACCATAAAACAGCCGAATCTGTTGATATGGTAATCTTGATTTGAAGTTCACGTGCATTTAATAATCAGTTTTAAAGATGATAAGAAGACGAAAAAAGTATTTTTCTCTGGTAAGGTAAGCCCCTTTGAGGATATCATACATATATATACCTCATATACAAGCTCAAAGTCGCGCAACGGGCTATGGAGAGAGCTATGCTTGGAGTTTCACTACGTGATAAGATCCGATATGAGGAAATCCGTAGAAGAACTAAGGTCATCGACATAGCTCTCAGAATTAGCAACTTGAAGTGACAGTGGGCAGGCCATATAGCTCGCAGAACCGACAACCGTTGGGGAGTAAAGGTTCTCGAATGGCGACCACGAACAGGGCCACGCAGTGTTGGAAGGCCTTCCACCCGATGGACCGACGACATTGTGAAGGTAGCGGGAAGTCCGTGGATGGAGAAGGCTCAAGACCGTTCGTCATAGAACTCTTTGGAGGAGGCCTATGTCCAGCAGTGGACTTCTACAGCCTGATGATGATGATGATACATAAAATTATGAATAAGCTTGTATTTAATTAAAGCTGCCTGAGATAGTTTAGCCGTGCAACGATAAACTGTCATTACGACGACAACGCGGCTGTCTAGCAGCGTCAAAATCATCGTCACGGTCCCGAGAGAATAGCTAAGGACGATAGATATAAAACGAGACAAAACGTGGAGATACAGTGGAAACAGACTCTACGGGCTGGCAGACAGAAGGTGCGTGGTGATATCATCAAAGGAATAGGAAAGTCCTTTATTTAGTAGGTACTTGTACTATAGTTACATATAAGGGTAGATGCTTATTGTATTGTGCGTCCAAGGTCGTCGTGGAAACTGTATTTGAGTTTTCATTGTATGTTTGCTATGATTATAATTCGAAGACATGAGACATGTGCACGAATGGAGCCTCTAAGGGGCACACTTTTCCCCTTTTACAACACTAATTCTTTCAACGACTGACCTAATACAGAATCATCTTGAGGTATGGTGTCCTGAAAAGGACCTATGACCGTTGTTGAAAGAATCAGTGTATTGACAGGATATTATTGTTGTGTATTATTGTGTATTGTAGTGGCTCCTTTCGTGCACAGTCATGTCTTCGAATTTTAAGGTTATAGGACATGCCGGTTGCCTCACGATGTTTTCCTTCACTGTTTGAGAGCACTAGTATAGCGCACATAAATTTTCCGAATGGAAAATCCATTGCTGCACAACCGGGATTTGATCCCACGCCCTGTAGACTTCCACGGGTGCACTACAAGCGATGATTCACATAGGTAACTGAATGACCTTACCCGTGTAGACCCGGGACAACCAGCTAGCTACTGAAGTATATAAATAGTAGGGGAGTCCCCACCTGCAAAAACACTAGATAAAAGCCGGATAGGCCACTTTATCGCCACACTGTTTTTCAGAGACGAATTGGGAGAGCAAAAATATTGCGGGAGTGAACTTTTCTATTATTTCAAACGTTCAATGCTACCGATAGATAAATGGATTGCAACGGATTATTTTGATTGCTTTAGCTTGGTACCTGTCTAGCTCGATGGCTTAGTAATATGTTTTAATTGTTTTTTTTTATATGGGATTTAATAAAATAAACTACTTTGCTTTCAAAAGTTCAATATATAGGGCTAGTTTAAATGCACAGAACCTGAAGATTACGAACGAGCTATTGATAGACTTTGTTATACATATTTAAGAAATGAATGAGCTTTGTTCTAGGCCCTATGGTTTTTGGTATACAACTAAATAGTAATATTATAAAACCATTATAACGTAAACCATTTAATAACTTCGTAGTTCAGGACTAGTATAGTATTATGTTATCTCTGGTTCAGGTAAGATTTTTTTTTTAAATCGGACATATCAAACAAGGTCAATTGATCCCAAACCAGGCATAGCCTTTACTATGGGTACCAGAGACTGATATACATAATAGATAAATATTTAACACCCAGACACAGAACAAACATCTGCGTTAGTCACAAATGTTTGTCCAGTGCGGGAATCGAACCCGCGACCTCTAGCGCAGAAGGCAGAGTTACTACCAACTGAGCTATGAGGCTATTCAAGTTTACCTTGATTGTGCCTCAAAAATCATCGAAGCACCAACTTTTACCAGACATCGCGAGATCGCAATTCGAGGCAAAACACTAGTTTTAACAAAATACCAATTTTATTTGTAGCCGCTTCTTCCCACTCCAATTTACTTTCCACAATCAGATTATAAAATTACATCAGTTACCTACCCATTACGCATTACCCCAAAAAGGCGTCGAGTGGAAAGCAAGATAATCAACATTGACATGAACTCCAAACAACATTAACTCAGATATAGAGATTTACGAGACGCGGGAACATTGATGTAAGGTCTCCTTTCTACTGAAGCGATCCAAAAACGCGTACATACAATATTTTGCGTGCGAGCATATAAAGTAAAAAGGGTAATAAGTACCATGTACATTGTACAGTCAATAAAATTAAACCCATACACTGTGTTTTTATAATTTAATGAATAAAAAAATATTATATTATATGAAATTAAATTATAAAGAAGAGTAAAAAACTGAAACTGAAAATACAAATAATTTTGATCGTGCGTCAATGTAATTAAGAACTGGCTGCATTCCCGCGTTGAATTGTAGATGCCAAAGAAATGCCAAAGGACTAGACAATAATATTTTGACTATGTAAAAATCTAGAGTTGGTCGTGAGAAACAGGCAACGATGTAGACGGTAGACGGTAGGTAAGATAGAAGACGATCCAAAATGATGTAATTAATATCAATAAATATTGAAGTTTGAGCTGATTTGGTTTGAAACTTCTTCTAAGCTTAATAAATAGTAACAAGGTACCAACAACATAAACAGCTGATTTGAAAATAAAACAAAAAAAAAATTGTATTCTCAATACGAATGTTTTTTATTAATAAAATAAGTGAAATACAAATGCTCCGTTATATGATTTCATTAAGAAAGCATTTGTAAAATAGGTGGCTTTAAAGTTATTTTTTTATTCTAAAAGGTACATTTTAGTAAAGAAATTCTTCGCATTTTAGTGACGGAATACGGGTGCTGATATTCACATTTCAGGGAGGTTTATACCCACCGCTTAACTCTTCTGCCTGTACAGCCTGCATATACAACGCGTTCGCTGTCACATCGCTTCATTGGACATCAGGCCTTACGGGACACGGGTAAAGTAACCTACATCCCTCGTAAATTATTTTAGCTTTGTGTTATTTTCAAGTTTAGTCATTTTGCCGCGGAGTTAGTCCACATTTGTCATCGTCACGGGGTTTTTGTCTTATTTCGTGTATTTTACCTGGCATTTCTCTGTTGCTCTTTAAGTTAGGAGTTCACAGAAACGCAATTCAAAGTAATTCGTAATTGTGACATACAGTTTTGGTTGTAACAGCGTCTGGGATAGACTTCATTACAACAAAACTGTACGTTGTGGCCTTTACCATACCTCAACCTGGCCACTGACCTAATAAAGGATGACCAAGAAAGAATCAGTGACACGACACGCAGAATACCATTCAATTTCTTCTTTCTTTTGTGTGGACTTACGGGTCTGTCGCAATAGATGCGACTCGCGGAAGTCTTCCTTTAATTTAATTATTATTAAAGTGATACAATTCATCATAATCATCATCAAACGAGTACCTATCATGAACATAAGAGCAAAGTGTCTTACACATTCTTAGTTGTGACTTACTTAAAAAAAATTGATCATTGTTAAATTACATATCCTACAGTATGGATTGATTGCAATAATATAAGAGTACATTATCAGGTGTCATCATCATAAGCCTAATGAAGTCCACTGCTGAACATAGGTCTCCCCCAAAGAGAACGGTCGAACGAACGGTGGAACGAACGGTCTTGAGCCTTCTCCATCCACCGACTTCCCGCAACCTTCTCAATGTCGTTGGTCCATCGGGTGGGGGGGGCCTTCAAACATTGCGTCGAGAACCTTTGTTCCCCAACGGTTGTCGGTTCTGAGAGCTATGTGGCCGGCCCACGGCCGCTTCAACCTGCTAATTCTGACTGGTGGATCTGGTGATTAAAAAAAAACATCATCAGCCTGAGGAAGCCAATGCTGGACATGGCCTATGTCCCCTAATAGCACACAAACACAGTTACAGTTTACGACAAACACAATTACAGTTTACGAACAACGACTAGTAGAGAAAACGCTGACTCGCTAGTAAGACTTTATCCGTCACACAACTTTATTACGAACAGATTTAGAGTTAAAGACCCGATACATTAACGGGTTACTGGTAACTACATTGACGGAATAACAAAATGTCTTTAAAGATGAGAGTAACAACACTGAACACGCTAGAAACAGACATATGTGTATGAACAAACGGCTTATACGAACATTGCCTACTTTTTGCATCTGTTTAAACAGCAATGCGTTTTGGTGGTAGAACTGGATACAAGTAGGTAGATTTAAGACTTGTCTAAAAGGCGTGTAACAATTTCATCTAAAAACTGTTTTTAAAATCATCCAGAATTTTACTTATAAAGGCTTGCGATATCATGTCAAACTTCAAAATTGTCTTAGAATGAAGACAATTTTGACCGTTTGTTCATACACATATGTCTGTTAGCGTGTTCAGTGTTGTTACTCTCATTTTTAAATCATCATCTTCAAATTTAATCGTAGAGTTAGTGATCATTTTGAAACGAACATTTCAATGAGATATCGCATGCCGTTAGAACACGGCTTAAAAGAATAATTAATTTGAAAAACGTTATTTAATGTGAATTGACAGTGGTGTACACTGTCAATTCACATTAATGAACGCTTCTTTTTAAGTAAATCTTTAAAAAGATAACTGAGTGCTTCTAGTGGGAAAAAATTGGGTACTATTACGCAAAGTATACTACTAAATACCTGCTTGTTTTTTCTCTCCACGCCATAAACCCCTCAAACGGAGGTGTCGACCGCCGTCACACATTCCATACAAACACACCCTAATCACACTTAACCCTAACGCTGCCGTAGTTTTATTTGTCGTAAAGATTTTTACTGCCTCGGTACCAACGACCCGTCCTATCAACCATTCGATAAAACGTCCATCGGGATGCTTTCAATGAAGATCCGGACGATCGAAAGTCGAACACTTTCGAGGAACCATCATCACATCCTTCGCAACACTACATTACCAATTATTGTGCGTAGAATAAAGGTCCTTAAGGCCGGTTTAAACCAAATGAATTTAGAGCTAGAGCTTAGAACAAGAGCATTCTTTCTTATTGTTTTTCATTCTCTTTCTTTGTGAACGCAGTGGGTGTGTTTGTAGAATTTAATAGAGTGGGGATAGAATTAGCATTCGCTCGTCTGATGTAAAGCGGCCTTTAATTTTGAGTTTGACTTTCAGGAGCTTGCGATATGGTTGAGCTTAAGATTAAGCTTAAGATTTGAACACGTTCAAATCTTAAACTGAGATCGACTTTATCCTGTAAACATAAGGATCATTTTGAAACGAGTTTTATATGACATATCACGGACAATCGCTTGCCGTTTGAACGTGGCTTAAGGCCTGTTCCAATATTATTTCGGGACATCTTGTTCATGAAACGGATTGAAATTACTGACGGTAAATAATGAATTCACTGAAGTCTTGTCTGTTTTTGTGTCGTTAAAGTAAATTAGACATGAAAGCAGATGAATTCACATATTAGAACATAAAACAGGCTCACAACACGACTGTAATCCATCTTCAGATCTAAAAGAACCTAACTGAAAATATCAGCTCTACGCCACATACATTTTCTCTGTAATAAGTAAGTTATAGTGACTAAGACAGGATATAAGAGAATCACAAAGACCCCCGGCATTCTTATTCCAGAAGAGTTTTTCAGTCCCTCCACACTGTTCGCATTTGAGCTATCATTTTTTAGGAAGTATAATCGCAGACAATTGGATTACTTCACGTTTGCCTAGATCCACATTTCTGCCTAGTGCTAGTTTCACTTCTACGAGTAGTTGCTTGTCATCTGTGGCAAAACCAACAAAAGTCTCTGAAATAACTTCCATTTCGCCATCGATGTGCGATATCTCTAATAACCAGTAATCCTATGGGATCCCAACTCAATATTAGCTACCTGATATTAGGTATATTTCCAACAAACATAAACATTGGTGACCCCGATGTGACGTGACAAATGGTAATAGTGAAATCATACAATAATAATGTGATTGGGGGCGCTATTTGAATTATCGAGATAATCATATGTTAGCACCCCCTGACCAGTTTTGTTTATTACATTTTATTTTTGATTTATCATCCGAAGGGCGTTATTCCATTCTGTCGAATATTGCGTTTTCTAAATTGCGTTCGATTCGGGCGGGTGGATGAAATTAAAATAAATAAATCTTGCGTTGTGGCACGAGAATTTAATAAGTAATTCAGCCATAAGGTACTCAGTGAGTGGATGATTCAAATCATTTTTACGGTAGATGGCCTCGATTCGTTTTGATCCCCAACTCATTCGTTGTGTCATTGGTATTTTTATACCCTGTGTAGGGTCTGTGACAGATACGCACCTAGAGTCTCCAACTGAATGGAAGGACATTCAGACTTCTGTGCTGTAATTGATCAGATATTTGAGATTATTTCTTAGCCAAACGTGTCAGCACTATTTTACAAGAATTTGACCCATAAATCTTCTAGTCTGTCAACTTACGTCACGCCTAACCAAAATCACAACGTTGATGGGCCATACCAGAGAAGAGTTCTTATTAGTTAACAAGCCGTAATTATAGTGATGCCTATATATCATATGATGCGTGAAACGACTAATAGATGTTACTTCGAAAGCTTAATTAAGTCCCATAGGTAAGTAAAAACCAATGAACCATTGTCGATTACGTACGGTCGTACTCAGAGAGACGGCCAAATTATAGTGCTTTATTTTTAAAGCAACGAAGCGGGGACTGGGCTATGTATTAAAAGATACAAGTGTTAGTACTATAATATTCCAGGGTGGAATTTCTAGGGTTGCTAACTCTACTCAAAAATTTGTTCTGTTTGGATATTCGCTATTTTTAATCGAAACACTGCGTAAATCAAACTATCGCATTTTATATTAAGTGGAAGGGGGGATGTCGATGTTCTTATGAACTAATTTATTTTCATAAAATAGCCGCAGGTAAAATTTTCATAACTTTCGAATCCAAAAAAAAGTAGCAAGTCAGTTGGCCGTGGTGGACCCGGCTGAAGAATAGGCCCCTCCATTTCTACCCGTGGATGTCGTAATAGTCGACTAAGGGAAACAAAGCAAGGAGATGGGCAGCAGCACACATGCTCCATGAACATAAGGCATAGAGAATTCTATCAACAACAAGAGCTTTATCTGCACTCGCCAACCCGCATGCCCAGCGTGTCGAGTCCCCCCAAATGATTATTTCTGGTTATCTATGGGGGAGCCTTATGTTCAACAGTGGACGTCCTACGGCTGAAATGATGAAGTAGCAAGTACCGAAATAGTTTTTTAACGAAAAGTAGCTTGAAAAAAAATTCTGACGTTAACCTGAGTACGTCCACCGGGATCAGTCCAATCAAAAGTTCTCACAAGTAGTAATGATTTGAGCAACCGATCCAACTAAAAGTTAGGATTAGCTGTTACCGTCCGGCCTATTGAGCAACAATCGATTTGCCGGATGATTTTTGTTACTTTTTGTTTGTTCAACACTTGTCTGTCACAAACTTACCGAGTTCGAAATTGTATCGAACAAACAAGTTTTACAACAATCGTACAACAGACAAGTTTTTGTGCGATTGCCTTTAATAAATAGGGAATTGAACTACGTATTGAATACTTAGGGAAGCATATTGAAAGAAACATTCTAAAAAGATTGTGATAATTGCTGCAGAACTAAACACCGTATTTGTGGTGCAAAAGAGGGCTGTCCAATCAATTTATAACATGGGCTTCAGAGAATCACTTAGCATACATAATATGAATCACCTTGTAAATTAAAAAAACTATAATAAATAAATAAATTCTCTGTTAGTTGAATGAATTAGCCTCTTTAGAGATCTTGTACATATTAGAAATCACTTACGTATACTGATGAAAAGTTGACACTGAATAATCAAGCGTCAATAAAACCTCGAAGAAGTTTCAAAAATGTTTAGTGAAAATTCATAACAAAATTTAATCATCTCTTAAATCCGGATACACACTAAAGCAATCCCTATTATTTTCACAACAAAACTAAAACCACATTTTTAATAAAGTGACCAAAGTGACTTCGTTACTTAAATACTATCCGTCGCGTGTTTCATTATTTTTTCCCGCTTGCAACACTGACGGCCATTTTTCTGTGAACAGAGCGTTTAGCGGAGCGTTTTGTAAGAATAGCTATAAAAATCTGTATTTTGAGCATCTTTACTACCTTGCTCCTTACGTTTTACGCAGAAAAAAATCTGCACTTTCTACTCTACATTTAGATATTTCTCTTCCACATTCACATTCACACATTCTCTGGATGTTCCTCCTATCAATTTTTACCTGCTTAAATAAATTACCTTCATGCTAATCCAACTAATCCTGGAAAAAAAACACAAATGAGTAATAGCCATCAGTTGAAACTCAATTATATATTTTTATCTAGGTTATACGCGAGCGAAGCCGCGGTCGTAAGGTAACATTATGAAAAAATATTACAAATATTTTTTTTTTTTTTTTATGTTATAACTAGTTAGTTATTAAGAGTACAAAGATTACACAGCCGATTTGAACTAGTTCGTGAAAAAAACTGAACGAAATTATTTGTCTAATATTTTTCATTTTGTTGATAGTATGAGCCCTTTCAGGAAAATATGCTAGTAGTTACGGAATACGTTGTATACGCTCCACGCTCCGCAAACCGCTGTTCCTATGTACAAACACAGCATCATGGTTCCCGCTCTCATATTTCGCGTGAAATTCCCACTAAGACTGGACGCTTCATTAGAACTCGTCACGATTCTGCCGGCGCTCGTGCAGTTTAATTTAGTTAACTATTTCTGTGTCCACGTCTGAAAAGGAATTTTTGCGAATTAGTGCGGGTTCTGTGGGTACTGTCGGGGAGGTAATACACTACATGTGTAAAACTTGTGGTTCGCCCCGACCTGAGATCTCGCAGTGTCTGTTAAAAGTTGGTGATTCGATGATCATTGTGGCTAAACCTATTGGTTTTCAAATGTTAATTTTCGATGTATCTCAAAAACCATCCTAGAATTAAAATAAAAATCGTTTTGGACTGTACGAACAAAGTTCTTTCATATGACGCCCCATTTCATGTATCTTTAATACTTTATAAAACCCCCTTTTGGACCCCTATATCTTAGGAACCCCTTGGCCGATTTAATTCATATTCTTACTAGTAAATCTTAATAGTACAACCTGTTGACATACTCTAATGCAGATCAGATAGACGGTTCGAAAGCTTTGCTCTAACAAATATACATACAACGCCGATTCGCCTAAGTTGTTTGAGCTCGCTTCACTCGCTCGATTAAACAGCATGTCTAATTGTTCGTGACGGGCGGCAGCGTCTCTTATTTTAACTACGATAACTTGAACTGCGCTCAGCAGCCCACGTGTCCCAGCGTGCTGAGTTTGGGAAAATTCCCGCAAAGAATAGGAAGTCGCACTGGAAATTTATGGGGGATGGAGGAATATTTTCAGTCCTACGGCTGAAATTATGAATGATGATGATGATTAAGAGTTACAATATTTTCCCCCAACAGTACTTACATTCATACCAGTACTCTCGCTCGGACACAGCGTGTTCCTAATTCATTTCTTCTAACCCTTTGTTTTAATCTTTTTAAATTTGCTTTCCAAAAGAAAGTATTCGGTGCTATACATTTTTTGGACTAAAGCGCACCAAAGAATCATCCGGCTCCTACTGACGCTCCTACTCCTACACAGGTCATTAAAATATGGTTCAGTTTCGGTAAAAATAAAGATCAATTTATTAGCCTGAACTGCCTGATTAGTAGGTTTTAAGCAAAGGTCTCAAACAGCGTGCGATATGTCATCGCATAACTAAATTGACTTTAATCAGTTAAGAATAATTTTGAAATAAATATAAACATTGCGTCCTCTAAAAATTAATCAAAATCAATATAATAGTTTAAATTTAGATTTAAGTAGATTTTTGACCAAGGTTTGAATTTTACCAAAAAACCATACTATATAAATGACCAAACTGAAATGAACTTGTAACTAAACCGAAACAAAGTGGATCCACAGCTGAATGAAGCCGCTATGCCGTATGCATACAGTGTCAGCGCCTATTGCTTTATAAAGCACAAGTTCGGCCACATGTGGAATACTGTTCTCATCTCTGGCACGGAGCCCCCAAGTATCAGCTCCTCCGCTTCGACTCCCTTCAGAGAAGAGCCGTCGGAATTGTCAACGAACCTAAGCTCACTAGTAAGCCCTTGAGCCAGCGCCGTGATATTGGCTCGCTTTGTGTGCTCTATCGGCTTTACAACGGTGAGTGTTCTGAGGAACTATTTGACCTCATACCCGCATCGAGGTTCTACCATCGGACCTCGCGTCACCGGAATAAGGCTCATCCACATCTCATCGACACGTGGGTATCTCGAACCACTCGCTTTACGAGATCCTTTCTCCCCCATACGTGCAAATTGTGGAATGAGCTTCCTTCCGAGGTTTTCCCGCTAACCTACAATATGAAGAGCTTTAAGAAAAATACAAAAAGATTTCTCCAGGGCATGCAACGCATTAGCAATGCTCCAGGTATTGCAGATGTCAATAGGCGACGGTAACCGCTTACCATCAGGTGGGCCGTAAGCCTGTTTGCATCCGTATGAAATAAAAAAATAAAAGTGTATGCATACGGCATAGTGGCTAAAATGTTGTGCATGCCACAACATTTTAGCGATATAGGTAGGAGCTGCCGATTGAACTAGTGCAATGGCTTTCGTAAAACATTACATCGATCGTTAACTTTAGCTGAAACGAGCTAAAGTGAGCCGAAATCACCTTAAAACTGAAAATAAGCTATCTTTCAGCTGCGTTACGAATGCAATCAAGCGGCACGCAAGATAGATAGATAACACTTTATTGATCACCACACGGAAATAATACATAAGATCACAATTACAAATTTACACGGCAATAAAATGGGCGGCCTTATCGCTAAGAGCGATCTCTGCCAGGCAACCTTAGGATGGACTGTACTGAAAAGATTAGAGAAGGGGCAAGATGGGGTATCTTAAATTATGAAGAAAATTATTAACTATAAACAGAATTAAGTAGGTATATTAAATAGATAAATCAAGATAATCATATATATATATATATAATACATATAGTGACATTTTTATAAACACATACAGATACTATATCGTATATTATTATAATAGGTACACAGAATTTAAGAATAATAATATACAATAAACTTGTGCTTCACAAGGAGCAGCATGTTAGATAATGAGTGATGACCAAGCAAGCACGCAAGCGGTCACCTATCCATTTGGTGACAGCGCTGAAGTTTGCTTAACTTAGCCGATGTAATACAAACAACTGAACTATAACACGAGAGCTTCACGAGTCGAGAACTAATACGCTGTCTAATTCGTTTTTATGATCGCTAGCGTAATACAGAAAGTTTATATCGTACGGACGCTGAAACACATCACTGAAAGTATTTTAATCTTTTGTTTCTTAGAAACTGTGACCGCCACAAAACGGCTAGATTATAGCGGGTGCGTCGATTATTAGTTCTTAGTTCACACATGCGACACCTATTGCACGGTACCCAGATAAAATGTAGCCTTTCTAGTAACAAACCATTATAAATTCCATACAAATCGGTACAAGGACCAGTTAATACTACCTTTTTAAAAACTAAAAATACTCGACAAAAGTCCTGAATTTAGGTTAATAAATATCTACAATAAAATTCCTGACATTATTAAAAAAGAGCTAAAAGACTCCGTATTCCATAACAAATTAAAAAATCTACTCTTAAATAAATGCTATTACTCGGTGGAAGAATTCCTATCTGATAAGCTTTTGTAATAAATAAACGACTGACGACATCATAAATAGATACCTAGCTTAACCTTAATTGTTTTAACCAATGCTTTTTTTGACTGTTTATACTACACTGTTATTTGACATTTAATGAATAAGTTACCAATTATTATTATTATTTAAATGTATGTAAACAAGACATTTGCAGCGCCCTACAGGGTACATGTACTTACTTAAGCTACCATTACACCTAAGCTGTATCCATGTACATGTTGGCAATAAATGAATATTAATATGGCCTTATAGGTTAGCTAAAAAATTTATAATAAATATAATATAATAAAATAGGATAAACCTTGTACCAATTTGTATGGAATTTATAATGGTTTGTTACTAGAAAGGCTACATTTTATCTGGGTACCGTGCAATAGGCGTCGCATGTGTGAATTAAGAACTAATAATCGACGCACCCGCTATAATTCCTATTCATATCCTATTTTATTATATATCTTAGGTATTTGACTGGCCTCATAGCTCAGTTGGTAGTAACTCTGCCTTCTGCGCTAGAGGTCGCGGGTTCGATTCCCGCACTGGACAAACATTTGTGACTAACACATATGTTTGTTCTGTGTCTGGGTAGTACAGGCTATGGCTAGTTTGGGATCAGTTGACCGTGTGTGATATGTCCGGAATATTTATTTATTTATTTATTTATATGAATATGAATACAAGATATAAAAAAATACGACGACATATTTCTATACATTTAGTAGGGATATAATTTTATGGAACCCTGGA
Source organism: Anticlea derivata (assembly GCA_947579855.1). NCBI lineage: Eukaryota > Metazoa > Arthropoda > Insecta > Lepidoptera > Geometridae > Anticlea > Anticlea derivata. Next base: position 3,693,716 of record OX388277.1, on the reverse strand, counting down.
CTCAGTTGAACTCTTAAAATAAACGTGTCCCATCATTAAAATAAAAAAATGCGGATAAAAAACAACTATGACGATGTTTGTTATCGCATTTTTTGAATTATTTTGTTGTTAGATAGATAGATAACACTTAATTGATCACCACACGGAAATAATACATAAGATCACAATTACAAATTTACACGGCAATACAATGGGCGGCCTTATCGGTAAGATAGATAGATAGATAGATAAATTGTTTATTTGACACACACACAAATACAGCACAGACAGAGATAATAGCAAACAGAAGAAACAACAGCAGATAACAATCACACAAAATAAAATAAAGCTTAGTAGGTAGGCAGGTTAACAGTAAAAAAAGACGAATACAAGTAGCAATACAACATACACAAGAGAGACAGCTGAGCCATCTAAATACCGTTACAAGCGATCTATAGATAGCTCAATTGATCCAGATCACTAACAGTAGACACAAGAGAGAAAAGCAGGCGCCTACCTCACCCATCAAGTGGGTGCCAACTGGTGGGTGATACCTACATTTCATGTGGTATCGTCTACGCTGCAGTGGCATGGGTCAAAAAGGTCCTATCTCAGCTTATTGCTGCTCCGCCGAGGCGTAGCAGCGCTGGTTTTCAGATTGGACCTGTGGAGTAAGACCTCACGATCGCTTGGACAAGAGAGAGTTAAACGAAGTATGTGTGTGTAACTTTGAAAGATAGAGTGTGCTATGAGAGGCGTGATTTTATGTATGTATTATGTATATTTAAGTAGCCACAATTATATAAATAACAATAACAAGTAAGAATTGATAAACTAACAAAATCGGGAAATGAATCATTTAAAATTGTGAGTAGGTACATACTAAAATAATTGGAGATTATAAATATAAATTAATTGTCTATTCATAAAACCTAATAATGTGGGACATACGTTTCCACCCACAGTGCGTCATAGAACCATAGATTACGGAGCGCTGCGACCATAAAACTTCTATGCGTTTTGTTTGTACCTATTCAAAAGTACTCTGTGCGTTTCGTTTTCACCGTCTCGTCCGTATAAATTAATACATTTTAAATTTTAATCTGTGCTGCCGACAAACAAAAGAGCGATCTCTGACAGGCAACCTTAGGATGGACTGGACTGAAAAGATTAGAGAAGGGGCAAGATGGTGTATCTTGTTGTTTTTAAATTATTAAATGCAGAAGAAGTAAATAGCTCCAAAAATTAAACTCAGTCTTCCAAGAGCGTTTTCCCGTAGCTGCAACGGATCTGATAACAGCTATCTTAACTTTCCAGTAACGTCGCATTATTACGTCCGTCACGCTATTACGGTTGCCACTTCTTAGGATACCAGGGATTGTATCAGTTACCTACACTTATTAGGTTATGACGTCGCATTAGCTGCTCAGGAGATTCCCGTGAAGAAAGTGGGGCAAAGTCATGACGTCATTTAAGATAATACAACCGGCAATTGTGCGCGGAAAAGATAGCTGTGATTTTTATCAGTTACTAATATTTTCCTCAACTCATACTTACTCATACTAACTACATACGCGTAGTCAGGAGCAACATTATGGGGCTGCGACGAATATTCGTCTATCTCTATCCTATCGTGTGACGAATTAATACTCAATACTCAATTTATTGCTTTCACATGGTTGTGAACAACGTATAACAAACTTTTTTGCCAATTGGTTGTAGAATAAGCCCCTTCTGGGATGGAATACATATAATCCCTAGAACAGCGCTTTATAAAAAAAGTTGCTATGTAATGTGTGGAAAAATATTTAACCAGTAAAAGTTTTTGTAAAAAAGTTAAAGAAATGGCTAATTGAAAAATCATTTTATACTGTGTCAGCCATCTTGAGCCATACATGACCAAAGCCAATAGTAATTATGACATTACAGAAATTGTATGACTTTATTTTAATCTTATATTTTTAATTTATTTGATTATATTAATAAAAACTATTATTATTTGCATGCCGTATTAACGGTGAAGTAATGTGAAACAACTTATATTCAATTTTTAAGACCTATGTACAACCATGCTTCTAGCAAAATTTGTTTATTTGTTTATTGGTAATCGACAGCGTTTACTTAAATCTAGGCAAATACAAACTTGTAATAGATATAAGACCAATAAAAGATTACCCCAATATTGTAAATAAGGTTATAAGTTATTGAGGCAGGAGAAGTTGGTACAACCAGTGAGCTGAATAACTAAGTAGCAGTAGGCAGTCTAGGTATCTTATCTATAGAAGGTGTAGTTCATCGAGTAACAAAAGTCATCTAGTACTGTACTGTCATATAAGTGATTAAATTTTAAGCATCAATGAGGTAGGTATGCGTAGTAACAATTATGTAGTTGATAAGCTACAAAAGAAGCGAACAGCCTTAGTTTAAAAAATTAAGTAATTTTAAACAAGTATAAGTAGGTATTTGATGAATTTACGAAACAAAATAAATCATTTCATTTCATTTCATGAATCACCTTATAAAGGTACAAAACTCGGAAGTATATGCGCGGCGTGTTTTGTAAAATTATACAAAACCGAATCCGGAAATATTTATCTTGCAAACTTTTTATCTCGGCAACAATAGCATGAAAAAATAAAACAGTCATCAAAAGAGTTTAAACCAACAAAAGCTAGGAGTTTTAGTTTTAAAAAGTTTTAGTTTTTAAAAGGAGGGGATTCTGGTTACGACTACTATCCACTGTCTAAATATCTCAGCAGCCATTGTTGTAGCTGTTTCTACGGAAACTTTTTTCTCTCCTTCTGTTTTCATTTACATAAATGACTAGCTGACCCGTTCGCAGCTAAGAAGCAGCAGTATGTTCCAACCTTGACTCTTGTCACTTTGTACACTTGAGATATTTCTTTTCCGACCCCGTATAATGCGTGTACGGAAGCTTTAGGGCACGAGCCCAACTCGCACTTGACACACTTATCAAAATAATATATAGCCTATGTTACACAAGGATAGCAAAGCATTTTTAAGTTTTTTTTTTTCCTAAAATCAGTCCAGTATTTCCTGATATTACCCCCGACGTACAAGCAAACACATTTTACCTCTGTACTACTATGGTAGATAGATAATGTACTTTGAAATTGTTCGTCATATCTTTCTGCCCTTATCCCACGTTATGTAGTCGGCACAATAATTATGTTTATAAGTTTAAAACTGTTATTAACAATCTAAAATTCAGTAAAAAATGAACAAAAATGTAGACCCTTATAGTGAGTACTGCACAACAAATAAAAACCACAAAATATTTCGCCAAATAAAAACTCCTTCGTATCAAACCCTCCCCAGCCCTAGAAAAGGACAAACCCTGATCATTTGATTCCCATAAATACGGGGTTCCCGGAGGACGGGCTATTGTTAGGCTGTATGGTATTGTGAGTTTTCCTGCAATTTAAGACGATCGGACTGTAAGTGAGAAACATGTATATTGAAGGAAGGAAATGATAACAATAGTGTGGTGCATTTGAACCAAAAATATCGCACCGCAATTTCCTTAGTTTAACGAGGTTATCCTATAAAGAAAAGGTGGTCGACATAGCTCAGGCTAGCAAGCTGAAATGGCAGTGGGCTATGTTTGCCATAGAACTGACAATAGTTGGAGCAAACGAATACTTGAGTGGAGACTGCGTTTATGTAAGCGTAGTGGACGTCCACTAGCACGTGGGCTGAAAGATCAGCGAAGTGTAGGTTGCGGGCAAACAGATGAGAAGAGCGTAAGACAGGTCTCAGTGGCTTGGGATAGACCTACGTCCAGCCGACTGGTTGATGATGATGATGATGATGATAAATTTCCTAGAACTAACAACTATCAGTAATCTAGCTGAAATGTGGCAAATGCCATTAAATAACCTACAAATAAATAGTATTCATATTTTGCAATCGATAAAAATTACGGAGAGCCCTCTAGCGTGGCAAAATCATCATCATCTAGTCTTGGAGACGCTTCCGAATGATAGTGGATCTCCAGATCCACTAGCATTCGGAAGCGTTTCCAAGTCAATTGATCCATCAATTGAGCTATCTAGATTTAGGTTTTTAGGTAGTTTCTTATTTTGTAAAATATTTATAAATACTTATATTCGTTGTAATTTTCTCTATGATGATACATGTGAAACAAAAATATTCAGTAATGCAATGTTGTACGAGTGCATTAGCTTGATCAGTTTTATGTTCACGTTTTTTTTCGTAGTTTTTTACTTACCTTTATTTCTGCGAACTTGCCAAATACTCCCGCAAAATTCACTTAAACTGTTTTTGCTTGGCTTCATGGTTACAACCTGGATGCCTTCCAATTTTCTTCTATTTTTGAAGCAATGCTTTATAACTATTTTTGAAGAACAGCGTTGTATATCGATTGCTATGGGTCAAGTGTGTGGGCTTGCCAACAAGCAACAGATGTTAATGATGCAAACGGTTAAGTTGAGGTTTCTAAAGTTATGACTTTATACTCGAATGGTCTTCAGCGATAGCTTAAACTGAATCTTATTTTGCAACTTGCAATATTTAGATTTTAAATCTATCGCATCATCATCATCATCCAACTTTGTCAGCTTGCTTGTAACACGAGCCTTTAAAACAGCGTTTTTAGGATTAGATCAAGTGTAGCGTGTGCTGCCCTTAGAACTTTCGCTGAAACTCACCATTTATCTTTTTTTACGATTTAATAAGATCGTCGAAAAAATTATAGACACAAAGCCGTCTTTCAACAGGGGCTACTGACAGCAGATTATGTCGGGGCTGCCTACAGGGAGAAGAAACAGTAGAGCACGTAATTTTGCACTGTACAGCCACGGAAGAGGCCAGGACCACATCGGGTCTGCGGGCCGTGATCGGAAGCGGCTCCCAGACACCGCCGCATACAGGGATACTGAGAGAATGTTACCAACGACCCAAAGTCCTGCTTCGCTATTTTAAGGAGCTGGGCTGGCTGGGGTAGGGTTAGCATAGGGGGACAATGCACAAAACACCCCACAGCGGGAAGTCAGTGCAGGTCTTACCACCCCCGATTAGAATTAGAATTAGAATTAGAAGCCGTCTTTCTAGGGTTGGTCGTGAGGAACAGGCGCAGCTTTACCTAATTTCTAGGACGTTTCAAAGTGATCCAAGTGAATTCATTGAAATAAACACCTTTTAACTTTGACTTTCTTTTAAAAGCTACGTGTGAGCGAGGCATAGAAACTGATGCTAAAGGTAAACTTCACCCCATTATGACCTTGAAGCAGTTCTCACCTTAACACATTTCGACAGCGAAAAGCCGCAGCCCATACAATACAAATCGTTAGTCATTACTTCCGAGTCGTACCCAACTAATTGAATTCAGTCGAGATTTCCCAACGGCGCCAGTCTGTCATGAAAACCGCCTTGCTAAAACCTCGGTTTTCTGAACGGTTACGGGTTACAGCCACCATATAACTATGTGTTTTCAATCGCTTTTATACTAAGTTTGTCATAAAACTTAGTATAATAGCGATTAGTAAAATTACGAAACGCTGCTGAACTGCTTTGACACTGAGCTTTGACTCGCTCTAAATTGGAGCAGCCTGCCTGGGCGGTAGGGTGGTAGCTCTGCCTTACAGAACAGAAGATCGCAGCCAAAATAAAATGATTTGTTTTATAAAGCAAGGTGTTCCTTCGATCAGAAGGTTGCCGGTCAGCAATGCGTGCGTGATGCCTCTGGTAGCAAGCGTTCATTGGCTACGGTAACAGCTTACTAACAGGCCGTAAGCTTGTTTGCGACCTTAGTTGTATAAAAAAATAAATATTTTGAGGAAATATAAACCAATTTGTCAACAATGACAATGATGGAATAATGTTAGGCTGATGTTTGCCTACGCCCAGCGTTAGGCATTAAAAAATATATATATATTCCAGACATATCACACACGGTCAACTGATCCCAAACTAGGCATAGCCTGTACTATGGGTACCAGAGACTGATATACATAATAGATATATATTTAACACCCAGACATAGAACAAACATCTGTGTTAGTCACAAATATTTGTCCAGTGCGGGAATCGAACCCGTGGCCTCTAGCTCATAAGGCAGAGTTACTACCAACTGAGCTATGAGGCCAGTCATTCACTGTTAGGTGAGCGAAAAATATTCTTGACTAAAGATATCAGGGTGTTACTACACCTTATCCATTGTACTTTACATGTGATTCACGTAAAAATCTCACAGCACCAATCTATAACCACAGATCAGGTGAGCGCTCGCGTCGTTTAAATTAGAACAATTTCGGATATTTCTTTTCTCGTCAAAGATAATAGCCCGCCCTCGGAGGAGGATAACGAATACCACGGGGGGCGCTCTCGGCAAATTGTCTGCCCTGTTGATGCAGTATTACACAAATTTAAGGCTCTACTTACTAGCATTCTTTAACAGGCCTCATAGCTCAGTTGATAGTAACTCTGCCTTCTGCGCTAGAGGTCGCGGGTTCGATCCCCGCACTGGACAAACATTTGTGACTAACACAGATGTTTGTTCTGTGTCTGGGTGTTAAATATATATCTATTATGTATATCAGTCTCTGGTACCCATAGTACAGGCCATGCCTAGTTTGGGATCAGTTGACCGTGTGTGATACCGGAATATTTATTTATTTATTTATTCTTGTAACTTTCACAAGGTCGGCATCATATCTGCAACAACTAGAGTTATTCTCTTATTCTCTAGTCAACTCATGTAGTTAGAGGTAGTACTAACGATTTTGGGTCCTTTCATCATCATCATCAGCTTCATAAAGTCCACTACAACAACAGCTACATAGGCCTCCCCCAAAGAGGCCACTATGCAACATGTCGTCGGTACATCGGGTATTTATTGGACAATTAGTGCCTATTACCTGTCGCCTTGAACAAGTTTATAAAAGAATACGCGTAAGGCTAATAAAATGATGCTTACGTATACCTAATAAAGTCAATTTTGAGTTTGTCTTTTTAAGCTTTCGCTATGGTTGAGCTAAATCGTAATCAAATGTCAAACTCAAAACTGACTTTCTTCAGTAGAGGTCTATGAAATAAATTTCAAACATATACATAACGCACGCACAAGTCTTTGAATGGAGAAGGCTCAAGAACATTCGTCGCGGAGAATGCGTATCCTCTAAGCTGTGTAGCGCTGCACAAACACGTTTTTTTATCGCAAACATTAGATATGTAATCGCCTAACGAGAATTCCGCTCAGTAAGTCCCATGGGCCGCGCGCTGTAAAGCGCTGTTTTATTGAGTTACCGCCAACGCTCGGTTTATTTGGGCTTTATTCACACGTGACCTGTGTTCTTTTGACCGGCTTGAGAAAACGGGCAATTTGTCTGTATAATTTATATTTTCAAGTTGGTATGATGTGTGGTAGCCGTTGGAACACTTTTCTTTCCAACTGCACCTTCCATTGTTTACGTAGAATCGAAAAATTGTGTGCATAGCGTAACTTTTTAATCGGTATATTTCGAGTCGAGCATAGCGGGACTAGAGCATAGGGGGACATGTAATTATAGGCATATGCGACTTACCAACCCATGTCTAACAGTAACGGACGCATTGCATACTAGACTACATCCTAGGTTGTGTTGGTATTTGGGCAGTGGTTACCGCTTACCATCAGGTTGGCCATCTGTCATTTTATTTAAAATCTTCGTATCAAAAGTCGGGGAACCTTGCGATAGCACACACGCCTTGTTTAAATATTTTCTGTTTTATTTTTCTATGGTTATACACGCCAGCATTAGCCACCGCCATTGTGATGAAATCCGAAACGGGGAAATCCATAGAAAAGCCAAGGTCACCGACAACTCAGAATTATCAAGTTCAAGTGGCATTGGAAAGGCCAGCAACCGTTGAGGAATAAAACATCTCAAGCGATAGAGTAATAGGAAGTCCTCTTTTTCTTTCTAACCTGCTATAGGTGGTATTTTATACAGTTTTAGATTAACCTTTCCACTCTAAAATCCATTCGCATAAACAAACAATTTTTTGATACGTCAGTCCGCACCGCAGCTAAGTGAAACCCCAAAAGAGCATGTCCCACAAAGGGTCGGAATATCAAAACTGTCATAGCACTCGCCTCGGTAAGCCGGCTGGAATGTGTGCGAATATTGTGATGAGATTGTGCATCAGAATACATAAATCTGTATTCTGGCCGGCTTTAAAAATACATAATAAATATATTATGTTAGCCAGCTAAGTACCTACTCGTGCACCAATAAGTTTTTCCGTTCGAAAAAAATAGGCGAGGATTAACACGCGCTTAAAACGGTGAAGGAAAACATCGTGAGGAAACCAGTTAGTATTCTTATAAGCTGCGATGAGATACCTGTCACTTATGAAATACTCACTACACTACTGCAAAATGTAAGCATATTCCAAAATAATTAGACGTGCCTCTGACTATCCCCCCTAGACATCTTCAAGGATCTGATTTCCTGGAGATCTGAGAGGTTGTCAACCATGGTACCAAGCTTGCTTGGTCATAAAAATCGTGGGCCCTTTTTTGAATATAAACAAGTTTCGTCATTGTGCCAATATTTCTGGTCATCATCATAATTAGCCTGAAAAGTCCACTGCCGAATATAGGCCTCCCAGAGTAATGATGAACGGTCTTGAGCCTTCTCCATCCGACTTCCTTCAAATGTCATCGATCGGTCGGGTGGTTGCCCTTCCTTCACTGTATTCTCAGGTCCATGGTTGCTATTTGTAAAAAAATGAGATCAATTTTATTTCTAGACACCAAAAGGTTTTTCTAATGAGTTATACTAGCAGTTAGCCCTACGAACAAAAACTGACAAGAACAAATCCAGTTATTATGCATTTTCAGTACCTAATGGATTTATCAATGCTTTAGGTATTATGGTATGCAATTTGCATGACATTGCTACTGGAATGTGGCATGAAATAACACGTGTTTCGGAGTAAAGTGCACGCGATTGGTGTAATGTGATGCTCTTTGGCCCAGACTGCAGGGAATGTGGGCAATATCACGAATCACTCTGAAGATATCTAAATTCTTACCGTCTAATTGTTAAATGTTGGCCCTTTAGAGAACCTATGTTCATACTCTACCAAAGCGGAGCACTTGGTGTTGATTTTGGGAATGATTCAAAAAGCCAAGTGCACCTATAGATAGGTACTTTAAAAAATAATTACTAGTGCTCGTGGCTCGAATTGAACTGAGATATCGCGATGTCTGGTCAATGATTGTTAAAGCACAATTAGCATAAACTTTTAAAATCTCATCTTTCTCTCCATCATATTTTAAAAGTACCACTTAATGTATTTTTATAACTTTTTTTATACCCCTTTTTGGACCCAAATATCTTATCAACCCCTTGGCCGAACTCATATTCTTACCTGTAGATTCTGTTGGGCTACTAAATTCCATGCAGATCGGATTAATGATTCGAACAAATATACATACAAACATACAACCCCGATTCGACCAAGTTGTTTAAGATCCTTGTATGGGTAAGGATGACGGGTTCATCTAAAAGGTCTACTAGAGCGATTAAAATTACTCTGCAGAGCAATATCTCTAGGCACATTTTGATGTCAGTAGGTAAAACAATAAGCAATACTTTAAATAGAATGAAATACGTTTATTTGTCATACACACAAAAACACAGAACAGACATAGGAACTAGAAAATTAAATACGTTAAAAATCTTTACTGACTATTAAATCACTGATGTGCATGTTGTTAAATATTCTACAATACTATTCAAGCTAGTAGCTAGTATTCTTAGTAACTGCAGTTGTAAATAACTTTTAACTTTTAACTACGCGCTTCCTAAAATCCCAATTCTAAAGTAAAGGTCCGTATACACAAGGGATCGTAGTCACTCATAAATCAGGCGGCAACATTGTCGTTGTGCCGTGAATCGAGCTAAAAGTACAATAAACAGTTGGAAATTACGAAGAAATAAGTATCGAAATACAGTTGCTATCAGAAGTAGCTACACAGCTATGGTATTCAAATCTATCTAGCAAAACCTCTGCAATAATTTCGTAGATATCATCGGACCCCTGAGAGCACTGGTGTAGTGGACCAATGAATTTTCCATTCGGAAAATTTAATTGTGCTATACTAGTTCTCTCAAACGGTGAAGAAAAACATCGTGAGGAAACCAGCAGGTCCTAGAACCAAAAAATTCGAAGTCATGCGCACGAAAGAAGCATCTAGGCAGTGAAAGGATTTTAATCCGTTCACTACACTGATTCTTTCACCGATGGCGATGGATTTTAGGAGGAGGTAGGGCACAACGAGATTTTCTTAGGAGGTAGGGCACAGCGAGATTTTCTCGTTCTGAATTGGAGCAGCCTGCCTCCGCCTTACAGAAGATCGCAGCCAAATAACATTATATGTTTCAAACAGTGTTGTGTTCCTGCGGTGAGTAAGGTTGCCAGAGCTCTTTAGGGGGGAAGGGGGTTCGGGGTCGGCAACGCGTGCGTGGTGCCTCTGGTATTGCAAGCGCTCATAGGCTACGGTAACCGCTTACCATCCAACCAGCTTGTCTGCCACCTCTGTTGTATAAAAAAAAAAAAAAAAAAAACCCTTTTCAGGGCCAACATACCTAAATCTGGTCACTGACCTAATACAGGATGACCAAGAAAGAATCAGTGACACAACTACCTACACTGTCTACTGGTTTATTCGAGAATCTAAAAATGACTCCCTATCTCATAATCTTGCAAATCTTGAGGGCTAGCTATATCACAGAACTCTCTCTAGCGTAGTAGCCTCCACGCGTTATCTAGTTGAGGCTTATGTGTAGAGCAACATTTGTCACTAGAGTTGTAAAGGTACTTCTGGTATCGAAAAGTAGGTACTTACAAACTACTGGCGCGCGGCCAGGACGTCTGTCATGGCTGTTATCCAATTATTACGGGATACATATTGCTTGTTATCTTTGAGGTTGTAAACTCGTACGTCTTTAGCGAGGTTTTGGGCATTTTATTAAAATAGGCATTGCTGGAGTAGTACTAGCGACCCTGCCTCCGATTCTATGGTCAAAGGTTCAAAGCCGGGGTGTGCTCAAAAGCTTCGTAATACGTTGTAATGTAATCGGTTCGTAAGAGGCTCGCGCGCCGCACGCGTTTAGGTCGTGAGCTGTTGCAGTAACAGCGCGTGAGCGGCGCATTTGCAGATGTAGATGCACTCTAACGCATGACCAGTTAAAACCCGTTCAGGAAGAATAAACACACAAAACGTCTTACCAAAGACTTACTTCTTCTCACCGTTCTGTAAAATTCATTCCATATTGGTTTTATTTCTCACTTAGCGGCATTGAGTGCCTCTCACGTTGGGGTGCAGTGTTACAACTGAATATCCATACGTATAAACCAGTGCATTTTCCTGTAAAGGACTCCGCTCACAGTAGTGGAGCGAACAATAGTGATTTGGGTTCCTATGAAGCGGTCGTGGCAACTGTCCTTTATGTTCGTTGGTCGTGCCACAGATTTTTTCTTAGATGAGTTTCGAGGCTCCTGTCATGCACAATCTTTATGTCATTATAACTCCATTAAGCATATTCTCCCACTAGATATAAACATCATTAATCAATTATCATTGCTTTAACATAAAACAAGGCGACGACGCTTTTTATTAATCCAAAACGGTGTATTACGGCTATCTGCTCTTTATGCTAACGTGCATTCTATAAATGCATTTTGCGCGTTTGCATGAGCCAGTAATGTGGTGTCGATCAATGGCGTTATGCGATTATATCGACCAAAGGTTCATAAACCATCTCATTTCAGAATCATACCGCCAACAAGTAAGTAAAATAGAGCTACAAGCTCTTGAAACCGTTATTAAATTTTTTTTAATTGAGAAAGGCTCCTTATTAAATAAATACCTAATATTGAATTATTATTTTATTTTTGGGAGAAACCGCCCGTAGCGCAAAGCTGGCACACAGGGCTACCAACCCTTGAACGAAAGGAGTTCTTTCTTCAGGAATTATTGTCATTTTTTTAACAAATCAGTTTAATTAATAAAAATAGGTAAACGAAGTTTCATCCATCTCAAAACAAATAAAGACACAAAGCTAATATTTTGTATAATAATAAAAATATATATCATAGGTATCTCTCTAGTAGACTGGGTCCTTTAAAACTCTGAAAACTGGGACGTGGTGTTAGATTAAAGTATTTCTATGTACAGGAAGAGAGCATTTTCTTGTACTATGGTTGTAAAGAGAAAAAAATTACGGGAGCGTAGTAGTTGTCGGAAAAGGGGAAGGGGGTTGAGTGGACGTTTATCTTTATTTACTTTCGTACGTGACTGTGTATTTCAACTAGGATTTAAAATTATACCAGTTCTTACTGCAGCGTAGGATACTTGGAATTAGCTGAAACTAATAATAAGACTAGCCCAGTTGAAGTTCAACTGGCCTCATAGCTCAGTTGGTAGTAACTCTGCCTTCTGCGCTAGAGGTCGCAGGTTCGATACCCGCGCTGGACAAACTATTGTGTGATGAACACAGATGTTTGTTCTATGTCTGGGTGTTAAATATTTATCTATTACGTATATCAGTCTCTGGTACCCATTGTACAGGCTATGGCTAGTTAGGGTTCAGTTGACCGTGTGTGATATGTCCGGCATTCATACAATAGGACTAACAGTTTGCTATACATATTTTAGTTTTTTTTTTTTTTTATTTAACAAACAAAAATCAGCTGTTTTAGTGTCAACCTCATTAATTCAGCTTGCCTTTTTTAAGATATTATAGAGTAGGAAGGATGGTGCAACTTAAACGATATTTATGTTTCATTATCATCATCAACAACCTGTAGAAGTCTGCTGCTGGACATAGGCCTCCCCCAAAGAGTTCCACGACGAACGGTCTTGAGCTCTTTCCATCCACCGACTTCCCGCAACCTTTACAATGTCATCGGTCCATCGGGTGGTCCATCGGTGGGGCCTTTCAACACTGCGTCGCTCGGTTCGTGGTCGCCATTCGAGAACCTTTACTCCCCAACGGTTATCGGTTCTGCGAGCTATATGGCCTGCCCACTGCCACTTCAACTTGCTAATTCTGAGAGCTATGTCGGTGACCTTGGTTCTTCTACGGATTTCCTCATTTCGGATCTTATCACGTAGTGAAACTCCGAGCATAGCTCTCTCCATAGCCCGTTGCGAAACTTTGAGCTTGTATATGAGGCCTATATAGTTAACGACCAAATCTCAGTGCCATAAGTCATCACTGGCAACACGCACATTTATGTTTAAAGGATTAAAATATACTCGAGACATAATTTTATTAATATTTTCTTTATTTAAATAATATAAAATCAACAACGACCCCACAAAATATAAATAGTAATAACATTTTGTTACAATACGCCTAAGTGAACCATGCAATATTTATAAATTAAATTATACAAAAATTAAGAGGAACTTCATTAAAACCAGCGATTTAAGTTAATTAAAATTATTGTGTACAAACTAATGAACATTTAATCATTCCTTTGTTATAAAGGATGCAAAGTATCATCCGTACACATACCTACTAAAAATGAAGTTAGAATATATTGTTTAATATTAATTCAATATTATAAATAAAACAACAGATTCCTTACATAAGTAGTTATAAAAGGCTGAAATGCATAATATTTTATATGTTACAGGGAAGGTTATCCTTGACTAGGTAAGGGTTTCTAATATAATTACAAATTATCACATCCCACATGAGTATATTAAAACATTAAAACTTACCGTCAAATGAATTATGAAAATTTCGTATAAAATAAATAGGCTAAGGCAAACGGGCTACATTTTGTAGTAAGTCTCTTTTAAAATGCATCTTTTTCCAAACGACATAAACAAGAAAGTTATGTGTCAACATGTGTCTATATTTTCTTCTGCACGATACTGCTTCTACAAAAAGTTGCTCGTCTGTCAGCTTCAGCGTTTAAACGATATTTAATTATGCGTTATGTACTGTTATGTATTCTAAATGAGTCTCTATAGTTAATTAAGTTATAAATAAATCACCAAACACTTAATACGTATTACAAGGACCGATTACAACTGTTTTTGAAATGTTAATTTTAATAAATTAACTAAGATACACTCATATTATTGTATTATTGTCCAATCGATCAGATCGTTGCATTCGAATAACATTCACATTTCTCTAAATCTCCACGAATTCGTTTCAATAGAATTTTGGGATTTATCAGCGAAGAGACCTCTTTATCACTTTTATACATTACGTACATAATTATACGCTACACGCTTAAAAACATTGTATAAAATTAAATATTTTTAACATGTATAATTTGAGTAAACATTTCAACAAAAAAAATATGCATATCGAAATTTTTTTTTTTTTTTTATAAGAATTATTTCTTATAATTTTTTAAATTATTTAAATATACTGATTGCTTTGTTTGAGAAATAAAATTTTATACAATGTCCTAAACTAAGATCCTAGTTTATTAAAAACCTACTCAATCTTCGGTTCCCGTGATCCACTGTAGGTACTTGAAAGACCTGGACTGGAACGGACTGGCTCTGGACTCCACCCGTGCCCGCGGTTGCTGGTATACTGGTTGCTCTCTGAAACAATAACATGGTTTTTACCAATAGGATCAAGATCTGAAAAAGCTACAAGCCTCGCCTACCAATCCACAGGTCGTGGGTTCGAATCCCGGTCGTGAACCAATGGATTTTCCATTCAAAAAAATTGTGTGCTATGCTAGTGCTCTCAAACGGTAGGAAAAAATCGCGAGGAAACCGACCTAGAACCTAAAAATTCGAAGACAAGTGACACGTGCATGTGTGTGTCTAATAGAAGCACTTTAATCCTCTCACTAAAGTTGCTTTCACCTATGGTCATAGGCCCTTTTCCTGAAAAGGGCCCTGGCCAGCATACCTCTACTTAGTCACTGACCTAATACGTGTCACCCCATATCGTGTTACTGATTTTTTCTTGGTCACCGAGGACCGAGAAAAAATCAGTGACGATAAGCAAGCAAGAGTGCCATTATAGTGACCATTAGAGATGCAGATTATAATGACCATTACCATTTTACAAGGTCATCTACGCACGCGTTCATGACACCTGTTTCAGTAAGAGCTAGAAGTTCCTCACGCCCATCTTTCTCAGTACTAAAGATTATTTTTTCACAACTGTGAAGTTCATAGTTGTGCTAAAATAATCTTTAGTACTCAAAAAATCTTAAGTAGAAACATTACCAAGCTTACGGGTGCACAAAATGGTACAGACTTTATAAGGCAGAATCTTACCTAGGTTCAGCTGAAGCACGGGTAGTGTGGTAGGCAGGCACGTTCGGATTGTGATACCCTGTCGCGTGAGGCGCCGGGGGGTTGTGTGTGAAGGTCTGTACCGGGGGATGCGGCTCCGGCACCGGAGCCTGGTAGTTGTTCGGGTTGTATCTGTCCACTGACACTCCACGCGTCCTCTCCGGCACCACAGACTCCCTGCCGTATGACGAACTCAATGGACGACCCCTTCCTAGAGTATTAGTCTTCGGCCATTCTTGAGACACGAATTCAGACTCGAAACTGCGTTCGCGCCACGACTGCGGCCGCACTGTTTGACTCCAAGTCGGCGTTGCAGTGTAAATAGTCTCCTGCGTCTTCGCGTATTGCGTCTGGGTCTTGTTTTCAATGGTAGTGTCCCATGGAGGTTTTACGTTCTCGGGTTGCTGAGTTTGAGCTTTTTCGGTAAATTCTCTCAGCTCCTTTCGCCATTGGTGCTCAACTGTCTCAGCGGGCTCATTATTATCGTAGTAGTAAGCGGGTGAGGGATCGGGCTGCGGTTGACTCTGTTGTGGTGGCAGCTTGTTCTCGCCAGGGATGTAAGTAGATTCGGGAACGGATATGTATCGCCGTTCATATTCGCTGTAGTATGTCTTACGGCCTGGTTGTTTGGGTGGTTCGGCAATAGTAACATGCTTAACAAATGACTGATTTGGTTTAGGGGGTATGTAAGCTGTAGGAGTCGTTTTTGAGAATTTAGGAGCCGGTGGAGCTGGGTTCCAGTCTTGGTTATCTGGAGTGAACGTATTTTGTGGTGGTGGTTGATAGTAATTCTGAGAGTTGTCTATTACGTAGGTAGAGTCTTGCTCCCATGGAGGAGGCACGTATGATGTAGAGCGTTGCTGTGTGTTTTGGTAAGAGTCTGAGCTGTATTGACTTGGTTCGTTGATTCGAGGTGTATCCCAGTTCGGTTTGGGTGTGTATGTTGAGTAGTTTTGCTGGCTAGAGGTGTTTTGTTGGCTCGAAGTGTTCTGTTGTATATTTTCTGTGTAGGAAGATTGGTATTGAGGTTGCGTTTGAGACTGTGTGATGGGCTGAGGATGGTACTGCGGTTGCGTATGGTACACGGGTTGTGGCTGGGCTGGCTGGTACACAGACTTTGGTTGGTGTTGAGTTTGGTAGGTTGGTTGTGGCTGTTGGTACGCAGGTTGCGATGGAGTTTGGTACGCAGGTTGCGATGGAGGTTGGTACACAGGCTGCTGTTGTGGCTTTGGCTGCGTCCAAGAGGGTGCTACTGGGGGTGCTACATGGGCCACATTGTTATAAATTACGTCCTTCTTATCGGTTTGCTGATACCACTGCTGGTTGGTAATGGAACTAGGCTTAACATTTTCTATAGTAAGGATTTCCACTCTAGGTTCTTGAGACCACTGATTTTGTTGTTCACTATTTTGGTTGTACTGTTGGGTGTTTTGATAGATTTCGTTGGTTGGTATCTGGCGTTCCACGCTTAGCCTTTCTAGAAGTAGGCTATGTCTCCTTTCTGACGTTGGCTCTGATGGGTATACTGGTTGGTAAGGTCTGTTAGTAGGCTGTGGAGATGGAGGAAACTTTTCAATGTGTGGTGTAAAGTACGTTAGAGTTGGAATGGTTGGCGTTGCAGAATTTTCGTAGTCTAGAGTTTTAGTCGTACGGTTTACAGTGACAATGTTTTCTGTTCTGTTATATTCTGTCAGTAAGCCTGTTGGCTTATCACCTGTACCAGTGATGATTTCAGTCGTTTCGGTGCGAGTTTTTGTTACAAAATTGCCAGCACCAATTGGCTTAATTTCAACATCTTCAACCTTTTCCAAAGGTACAGAAGGTTCTCTCAAAGGTAGTTTAGGTTCCGGCGTTTGACATAC
The DNA here is from genome assembly GCA_947579855.1 of Anticlea derivata. Taxonomy (NCBI): domain Eukaryota; kingdom Metazoa; phylum Arthropoda; class Insecta; order Lepidoptera; family Geometridae; genus Anticlea; species Anticlea derivata. Next base: position 3,676,556 of record OX388277.1, on the reverse strand, counting down.
TTTGGATTTTATTTCTTCCGCCACCTCTTGTTTTACTTCATCCTGCTTTTCTACTATAATTTCCTGTTTTTCATCAGATTCTTTTTGAATAGGAATTTCTATTTCAACTGGAGTAGGTTTTTTCTCGGATTCTTCAGCAGCAGCTTTGGATTCTTCAATAGGTAACTTAACTTCTTCAACACGGTTTTCTGAGGCTTTCTCCTTCTCTGGTTCGATTTTCTCGTCCGTATTTACTGGGCCTTCATCTTTTTGTTCTACTTTTCTTTCTGGATCGGCCGTTTCTGGTTCTTTTTTAACTTCTACTTCCACTGGTTTTTCTTCGGCTTCTTCATATTCTTCTTCTTCCTCTACCACTTCTTCTTCTTCTTCTTCGTCATCCTCTTCTACTGATTTTGCTTTTTCTTTAGGAGCTTCTCTTTCTTGTTCGGATTCAATCTTTACTTTTTCCACTTTTTCAGCAAGTTCCACTTCTATTTCTTGGTTTTTTACAGCTTTAATTTCTTCTTCTACCTCAATTTGCTCTTCAGGAGGTGAAGGATTTACTGACTTTTTAAGAACAACGGTTACTGGCTCAGCCTCTTCAATTTCTTCTTCTTCTACTTCTTCCTCTTCATTTTCATTATTCTGATCATCCTGAACAATCACAACCTTTTTTGTTGATGTAGTTGTCGTTTCAGACCTCTCTTCAGTCTTAATAATATTATTATCTTGGCCATTTTCGCGTATTTGTGTTGAAGATTCCTTTGCTGTTTTAATTACAGAAGCAACGGGTTTCTCTTCCACTTCTTGATCATCTCCTTCCGTAACTACCCCTCCACCCATTTCTTCTTCCTCTTCTTCTACTTCCTCTTCTTCTTCATCATCTTTAGGTATAATTATTGTTTCTGTTTTAGTTTTTATTTCTGTTTTACCGTCAATGGTTGTTTTAGTGATTGTTTTTTTTACTTCTTCTATAGAACCGTCTGGTAAAGTCTTTTTCGATATTTCAACCTTAGTTTCCGTTTTAGCTGCCGATTTTTTTGAAGGCAGTTTTACAGTCATTGCAGCTTCAGCGTCGCCATTTTGGTCCCCATTCAGTTCCTCAGATTTTGTCTCTTTTTTGACTTCTTTCGTGACAATTTTGACTCCTTCCTGAAAAAATAAGAGTACCATTTTATAGTTATTACAAAATTTGGGTTCGACTATTGTTGATATTAAGATTCGTTTAATTTATCATGTGTTTAGTAAAAAATATGAATGAAATGTTAGTGTATTAAAATGAGGTAGACTCACAATTGAAAATATAATTGGTATGTTTTCCTTATAGGTCTTTGATATTGTACAATAGATAAGTATAACATATAATGGAAACAGAAAAATAGACATAAATATAGTAAGTGTACAGTAATTTCAATTGAACCTGTTCATTATTGTAGCCCACGTCTCCTTGAATTTGCAATTCTTGAACTACTTTAACATCTGGTGTCTTAGTAAATATTTCAGATTTTATATCAACAACAGATTCTTCGTTTTCAAACGCGGGTGCTGTATAAAATTCTTCGCTTTTTGATTGAATGTTATCATTTGTAAAGTCATATTTGGGCGCGATAGAGGCTTCTTCTATTTTAGATATCGCATTGCTGTCATTCCCAACGTCACTCTTTATTGTTATAGGTGCTGTGTTTTCTACATAACTGTTTATCTTTGGAGCTAGAAAATATTGAGCATCATGGCATATTTCCGGAAACGTTGTATTGCTACTTTCGTTTGCAGGAAAAGTTGCATTGTAGGCATCGTTTCCATAATTCATGAATGGGGTAGGTCCCGGCGCTCCGTACTCGAACATAGACGTGGGTCTGTTGTTGTTTATCTGCGAGTATGGAGGCGTATTTTTATTGAACGTGTCATATTGTACCGGCGCCTTATTGTTTACAAATTGCGACAGAGCGATCCGCTGGGGAGGCTCGCGGGAAACGGGATTACTTCTCGTTCTCAAAAGCGATTTGGGGTTTGCCGGCAAGTTGAATGCCGGGAATACTTGGACCGGTAGACAGTTGAAATTGGGAACTGCTACGGTTGAAGCCGGTGGAGACTGGATTGGCTGTACTGGTTGTTGCGGGACGCCCTCGTTCATCGCGTTCCTCATCAGCCGCTGCGCCATTTTTGAGGACTTGATCTCTGAAAGATCAAGCCCCCCAGGCGTGTATGTAAACGGCTTCCGATCCCGGCTCATGGCGCCGTGTATCGCTGACGGCGGGTTCATATCGCTGGAATAAACGCTACGTTATCAAAACCGTCATCCCCATTCAATTCACGAAAATATGAAGCGCATATTTCGTTTAAAAGCGTCAGTTATTTGGCAATTTGACAGCGACGGTAGAAAATAGATAGGAGATACTCACGAGGTCTGTTCGAGAAATATTATATTTACTTCCTGCGCGGTCGGTGTGTTTGTTTATCCAGTGAGCACTTTGTATCTGACACTGGAGGGAAGCACTTGGATCGGTTTTCATCACACGGGTATCACTTATATTTGTGTGGGAACATGCAGTTATGAATCTGGTCGCAGCGGTTAAATATAGCGCGGGTTAAATGAGCCGGTTGGTTTGGATCTGGGCGGAGAAGCGCGGTCGGCGCGTGCGCCGCCTGCCGCCTACTGCCGGCTGGCCGACTCCCGACGTGTATTTTGGTACCGACCCCAATATTTAGCGCCTCGTCCGCGATTTATCTTTTACAAATCGTCAAACACCGAAAGCTTCCGACAGTTCTGCAATAACTGTTTATCTAACTTCCGCGTGAGCTTCATTTGCATGGTACTGTGATAGTAGCCGTATGCTATTCTTGATTATGAGCTATGTCTAAGCCAAACATCCAGATCAGCGTCATGATTGACGCACAGACAGACATCCCAACATTCAGTATAATGTTGGGTTGAAAGTGATTTCCATTCATACGGTTCACCAGTAATGCATAATATGGCGCCAAATGGATTTCTGAGGTGCGTTTCATGTCTTCCATGTGCTACTTACAAAGTTGTGGAATGCACGACGCACGTGGTTGCCAACATGGATCTTAGCACGAGTTTCACTACAGTGAAACTTAAATCCTTCGCATATGTAAAATATGTTTTATGTCAATGGCGTAGAGGCGTGCCTTGAAGTCATTTCAATTTAACATTGGTGGCGGACTCGCTAGAGATTAGATGACAAAAGAAATCGGTGTTAAAGGCGTAGGTGGCAGTTCTATTAGTTTTTCATTTTATTCCATTAAAAATATATAAGTAGAAGCCAGTAGTAATCAGTATTATAGCCGAACTATTTTTGCATTTCTATGTCTGCTCCATTCTTTTCTCTTCATAATCACATTTCAACTTGTCTTCGGACAGCTTATTTGTATCGAAATGTTTGTTTAAATGTAGCTTTATCAGAGATTTACAGCTATTCCAAATATCATGGCTATTAACGTTGGCTGCACACCAACATCGTTGGCATTGCGAACATTGGTCGTATCGGGTGATATTTATGACGTCACTGTGACGTCGCGTCGTTTTGTGCATGTCTGGCGCCAGCATATAACTTCTCTGTTAACATACTGCATGCACATTTTATTATTCTGTGATACTTTGAAGATTCACTTATAATAAATATTTTTGGCGTAGGAGCTGGCACACACGGTTTTTAACGCCATTGACGATTCCAGATTTTAATGAAATTTGTAGGTACTATAAAATAGTAATAGATTACATTAGTCTTTAGGTATGTGCGATTTTCATTGATGTAGGTAGTTGGAATAAATATAAGAAATATTTTCAGTTATTAAGGTAAACTTTTTAGTATTTATATTTTTACTATTAATCTGATTGCCGTGGTGGTTCCAGCTGAAGAATAGGCCCCTCCATATCTACCTACCCGTGGATGCCGTAAGAAGCCAATGAGGGAAAATCAAGGATGGTCTCAGGGACGTGTAGGTTCAATCCCCGCTACCTGCAAATATTTTATGGTCATATGGTGTGGGTGATGTGGTACCATGTTACTCGCAGATCTGATACCCACAACACAGGTAATCCTAGTGTGGGGTCAGGGCTATCTTTGACTCTAGGGTATTTTATTTCTAGCTTCGACGTCATTGCTAGCTTAAGCCCACGTTTCAAAATAATAGATGTAAAAAGAAAAAACGTGCCAAAATTATTATCCTTGCTATTTCAATGAATAATGACAACTTGAAGTTTGATATTTGAAGTTTATCCCGATAACATCAGAAACTAGTTACTATATACATTTTAACGCAACTAGAGAAATTTTCATCAACTGAAACTAGGCAACAAAGCCTACTAACATTTGTTATTTGCGACACAATAAACTTTAACTGGCATACCGTTAAGTTGCGTTCTACAGAGAGCCATACAACTTAATGAAGAGTAATGTGTGGTATAGTGATGGACTTGCGGAGCTCCGGTTACATCTCCGAAAGTTCGAAATAAAACGAACTACGAAAGTCTATACTCACCTAAATAATCGGTAAAGCGCGGGAGTAATTGATTCGACAACCTCAAATGATTAAATAGAACTTATTAAAAATATAAGTCCGAAAGTTGTGTATGTAAGTTTTCAAATTCACTTAGGGCGACCTTTTATTAACTCTTTTATATGTATATCGCATACTCTAAACTGCAGCATAAAAAAGCATAAATAAGGTAAAATTAGGAGTTTATTCTAGAGGAAATTTTGTGTGCATAGACTGAGGCATCACACTCCATAATCATACGCGAAGAATTTTGAGAAATTTAAAAAATAATCTTTAGATTAGATATCATTTGCGATAAAAATAATATCAGTTTGATATCAGTGCAAAGGGAGTGAGAAAAATCGAACACACAACACTTATGGATACCATAAATTAAAGGATTCGAACCCACATCTTCGCCTAGAATTGGTAATGCGATACCAACATTGCCATGGAACAAATGACACTGTTTCTAGAGAACATAGGCAGATGAAATATTTTATCGGTTCAGACAGATACCAGAATTAGACTCCGAAAAACTTTCGGACATCGACTAAATTCCTATAGTAGTTATCTGCATAGTGATGCAGATAACGGCAGATGCGGTAGACCTTAGTTTATGTCAAGGTCGTGCCAGATTTTAGGGAATTTATTTCTGTAGTTTTATTCTGGGCCGCCATTATTTTGTCGTCATCATTTGAAGAAGTGAATTTTATATTTTATCGATATTTAATACTTCACTTTCAAACTTTACTGTCTCATTTTTGTATGTTTAAAATATTATTTCGGTACTACTTATCAAATTCAGTAAAAAGTGTTTGTTTGCATTCAATAACAAAATAAATAAAAGCTATTTTCTCGACTGCTTGGCCATGGTGGCCCCGGCTCAAGAATTGGCCCCTCCATATCTACCTACCCGTGGCTGTCGTAAAGGGCTCAAGGAAAAAAGCTACAGGATAGACAGCAGTGTCCCCACACAAAGATAGCTTTAACTACGCTCACCAACCCGCGTGATGAGTATGGGCAAATCCACATGATAGAAATTCGCTCTGGAAATATGTAAGGGAGGCCATGTTCAGCAGTGGACGTCTTTCGGCTAATATGATGAGACTCTTGACAGTACACTCTAAGCATGGTCGAAGTTATGCCAATTTGCAGTGTCTTTACAGTTTTTGCCTGCATCATATTTTAAGTGTTATTTAATTTTATTTATGCATTAGGTACATATTTCATCAAGTGTAGCGTGTGCTGCCCTTAGATCATATGTTGAAGCTCACATTCGTCTTCTTTTTTTTTCACATTTTTATAAGCTCTTATTTATTAGGGATTATAATTAGATTACTTTTCTTTTGAATGGGACCGTTGGAAGGGGAAGACCTAGGCGTACGTTTAGTGACCAAATCGGTGACGTTTTGGAAAAAGGCCAGGTCATGATTACCCTAAACCGACGAGCATGTATGAGGAATGTGATGAGAGTGAATAAAGCAAAAGAGGTATGTCAGGATCGTAGCAAGTGAAAAACCCTGGTCTCTGCCTACCCCTCTGGGAAACAGGCGTGATTTTATGTATGTATGTATGTACTTTTCTTTTGAGCCTCACCTAGTTCGTTCGGCACCACACTGAAGCTTTAAATTCCATTTTGTGAAAAAGGATCATCGAAAAAAATGATAGGCACCAAGCCGTGTTTGTTGCCTGATTCTTCTAGGCTTGGTCGCGAGGAACAGGCATAGCTTCACCTAGTTTCTAAGACGTTTCAAAGTGATCCTAGTGATTTTATTGATAAATGCCTTTTGAATTTTTGACTTTGACTTTTATGGGAGATCCATATAGATCTCTAAAGGCGTAAACAGACTAATAAAACAGTACTTACTGTAACTTCCTTCTTCGCAGACTCTATTGTAGTCGCCATTCTGTAATGAAAACAAACGTAAGTTCGTTAATTACTCGTTTACTCAAGCTTCTTATTACAATAAAAAAAATGTGACATTAATAATGTCCGTTGTACACAACACATACCTGTAGCAACGCAAATTAGCATGCCTGCGTGCTAATAGCATGTATGTTCGCAAAATATAAAGATACATTTGACATTGTGACATAAAGCAATTGGCTTTATGTCATAATGTCAAATGTATGAAATGACACGTCACAAAACCAGGGTTTAGTTAGTCCTAGTCTAAACCCAGTTTAAAAATAACAGGGTTAGTGTTTAGGGTTAGTTAGTTTACTAAAATAAAAACCAACAAGGAAACTCATGAGTACCTGGAAGTCCCTACAAAAGACGAGGAAATAAAACTCAGAGGAGAAAGCTACTTGGGCAGCCTCAAAAGCCACGCCAACCCACTCGCAAGAGCTTTGGTTGAGAAACCAATAACCACGAAAAGGTTAAAGAGGAGCCACATCCTGGACAACCTGCAAAAATGAGGGAAGAAGGACTGATGAGTCTGGATCCCAAACGCCACTAAACAAGCAGCTCATCCGCCTATAGTACACCAACTGATTGCGGATAAAAGAAAAGAACAAAAAAAAAAAAAAACTAATAAATAAGGTCCGAGGGGGTGGAGCGGGAGTTGAAGTTGGTTTGAAGAATCTTTACGCGATCGAAGTCGAAGGGTTTTTACTATCAACCTATACTTCGAAACAACATATTGCAATACCATCCAATACATCGCCATAAAAAAGCTTGACCCAGTAAAGATTTCAAAATCCCTCCCATAAATAACCAAGCTTTGTTTATAAACCCTTAAATTATAAACATAATACGGTATTTAAAGATATTGCTGGGAGTTGTGTCGGCTTTACGAAATTATAAGCCATTTTCGTGGCTTAATTTTCTTAATCCCCTATTAAGATCATTAGAGAGGAAACTTCGCTAATTTTTTTGTCAAACGATTTGGATTAATTCCGACGACTCGGTTTTATTGTTTGAATTAGAAATTTTTGGATAATTTTAGCTTTGTTCTGTCCATTTCCTTTACAATGGAATGAGCACTTGATTCGAATGATTCTGAACTACTTTTGGTTACTGAAATAGTTTCGATGAGTTCGTTGGTGTGGCTGGTGAGTGCCCGACTGAGACCTTGCGTCTCAGTCGCCTGCGGGTTCGATCCCGCCGCGGGACAAATGATTGCATGTACTGCAAATATTTTTTTCCGGTTTGGGTGTTGTTGTACCATGGCACTCGCAGTTTCTGTGTGGGATCAGAACTATGTATGTGACTGTTGCGTGTTATTTATTATTGTTTGTCAACCTAAACACAGAATAATTTAAACTCGGTTTTACTCTTCAACCTGTACCTACTTCCTATGATTTATTACACCCATAGTGAGTAATGGGAACATAAATAATTCCGTGTTCAAGAAATAGTACTAGAAGCTCTACTTCAACATTGTATTACTACGCAATTGGCAGGAAAATCTCAATAAATAATTGTACGTATTAGCTATTTTTAACCGACTTCAAAATAATGGTCAATATGTATTTTATCCGTGGCTATGTATTTTTGAAATTTCAAATTTCCCGACCAATTTCATGACAAATTGTATACCACCTCCTTTTTTTGGCTTCGCGTCGGTGAAAAATAGTACTTAAGAAAACTATTGTAGATAGGTACAAGATTGTGATGCTATCCAGCTATGATCATGATCTCTGCTCGGGGTTAACGGCCTGAGTCTTGGAGTGCTGCCTAATGCTTCGGATGATTTGTTATCGACGCCTCGAGATAGACAAAATGCATTTTAATACTGATCGATTTGCGTTTGCTATTCGCAAACAGTCCAATATATTCTAGCGTAGCGTCTTCAATCTTCAACAACAAGATCATTGGTTTCAAACTTATTGTTTTTAAACCTGTCTTCATTTCAAATTACTTAGATAAACTATCATAAATTTTCAAATAAATTTCTTCGGCTCGTGTACTCAGACGTCGTGAGATGAATTTTGAAGAGTTTCAATAAAATAAATTTAGTAATAATAGATTTTAGTTTCAATTTGCTGTCTGAAAGTTTTTGAAATATCTTTTAGTAATAAAACTATTGGTTCATCTGCATTATTCATCATTCCAGCCGGTGGAAACCCACTGCTGAACGTCTCTCTGGTCTCCCCACAGATTTCCAAAACAACTGACTGTCATGGGGAACTTCCATACTGGGCATACTGGGCACGCGGGTTGGCGAGCGCAGTTAGAGCTATGGGTGTTAAAATAGGGGACGCTGCTGCCCATCTCCTATCCCCTGCATTATTATCTCTGTGTAAAACAGCGATATTTTAAAACAGGACTTCTATGAATCCATCATAAGTTTTAAGGTATGTTTTCAATTGCTTTGAAGTCTGAAATATTATTTTTATATTCCAATTTGCATTTGGCTTCTGGCTCATTGGTTTGCGTTTTGATATGCAAATCAAATTTGTAAAGTAAAAGCAAAAATTATTTGAAGCGAAAACTAAAATTGAAGCGCAGTAATCCCTTTTGTTAGTTTTGTTTGCAATTTTCGTGGATTTACTTTTTTCGTAGTGTCGTCAAATATCAAAAACCAAATTACAAAATGAACGAAATGTATGAAGGAATTCTTCTCTAAATATCTAAAAGACGTGTTGGCCTAGGGAGAGATTCGCCAACTTTTGATCCGAAGGTTGTGGGCTCGAGCCCGGTCGAACACCAATGAGCTATAAGATTCGAAAAATTTAAGTGCGCACTGCGCATTATTTATTTATTTTTATTTGGCGGCGATGGGCTTGGAACCTGTCACGTACAGAATACTCACTACTGCAAAATGTGGGCATGAGTATATGATTGGACATACCTCTGTCTACTGCCTAACCCGCCTTTTACTTCTTCAAGGATTTGATCGCCTGGAGATCCGAGAGGATGTCACCATTCTTCGGGAGAAAATTCTTGAGCCATTTTTTTTACTTATTTCAGAATTCTCGTTAGAAAATTCAGTTCTTGCAAACGACTTTTTTAAACGTAAGAATACAAACGGAAACTACTGATTTCTCCAGTGGATTCATTGTGAAGCTGTTTTCCTGACTGCGTAGAATAAACATTTCTGTAGGTACCTACATTAAATATTTTGTGCATCTGAACAAAATGTCATCTTAGAACTTATTAAAACATAATTGTAGTGAATAGTCTCATTTTACGTCTGGATTTAATTATAATTCTAATGAAATCCAAAAGACTTCCAAAATAACTCTCCGAGTCCGTCACAAAATATTATCCTCGTGAAGTTTTCTTGTAAATCTTAATATAACTTTTCGTATTTTCCGCCCGTTGTCAGATACTGTTGTTCGTACTGAAACGGACTCTAAGTATTCTAGACTGACGATAAAATATAACATCAAAGATTTTTATCATCATCATCATATTTCAGCCGTACAACGTCCACCGCTGAACATGGCCTCCCCCACATACAGAACAAATTCCTTATCATGTGGCGGGATTTGCCCACTCACCACCCTGGGCATGTGGGTTGGCGACCGCAGTTAGAGCTATCGTTGTTAAAATGAGGGACGCTGCTGCCCATCCCCATCAGATTTTTTATTAACTCATGAATAAAACGACGAAAAACCACTAAGAAAGGGAATAAATAATATAATAGATATTATAAGGAAAAATTTACATAAATTGTGATAAATATTACGTGAAGTACTAATATAAGTTTAATGAGAAAGAAAAAAAAAATCGACTACAGTGCAAAATTAAATTATGAAGAATCCTATGTAACTATTACTGTATTTACAGAAAGAAACTTAAAACTAATACAAGTTAATATTTACAAAATGCACAAGAAACAGTTGAGCCATCTAAAGACCGTTACAAACGATCTATAGATAGCTCAACTGATCCAGATCACTACCAGTCGGAAGCGTCCCCAAGACGCTTGCGGAATTGCCACGCTGGATGGCAATGCTAATTCGCTGGGCCAAATAAGAGCAAGCTCTCGGGTCACGCGTCGCTTCGATCAGACGTCCTGATATCTTTTTGATAACCCGGAGGGCCCCGTTTCCCCACGGACCCAGGGTCTCAACCCCAAAAGGCTCAAATATGTAAGCCCTATCAAGACTAACATATTTGCGCCTTTTGAGATCCTCGGCCGAATCTGCCGCCGCACCCGCCCTAACTGATGTCCCCGGAAGATGTGTGCGCGCTAGTGTATCAACACAAGTAGCGTCCCACACCATAGGCCTACCCTTCTCCCAAGGGACCAAAGTCATACCGTCAGGCCGCTTACCATCATCACGTAGCAGACCATTCGGTTCGAGAATGGCTGGGACGTTAATGCTGGTAAGAGCCCGGCGGATGATGTCACTAAGGCTAGCGTGGCGGGATATTCTTCCGGCAGCCCTAGTGCACGATAATCCGTGGTGACCGAGCTGATCGACCGCCGTACCACACTGGCACTATTACTATAAGAATATTTAGAAGATGACCTCGGTGGCGTAGCGGGCTTGTGCCCGTCTGAGACGCAAGGGGTGCGGGTTCGACTCCCGCTGTGGGACACATGTATCTGCAAATATTTGATTCGGGTCTGGGTGTTGTGGTACCGTGTTACTCGTAGTTTCTGACTTTTCTCGTATGTGACTGTTATTTACTTATTTATTATGCACACTTAGAGTATCGGCATCTTTTATAGATGTATGAGGCCATTGATGATCATGATGATGGTAGACTGAACTGTAGTCACTTTTCTGGCAAGAAAACTGCAAGCGACTCAATACTTCCACGAAAGCATAATTTAAGAAAAGTAATAAAATTAAAATGACAAAACTTGCACTATAAAATTCGCCCAATTTAATGTCCTAACCCACGGGCAGACAGCATCGCTAGCAGTAAACAATACAACGATTGAATGTACTAAAGATAGTGTGTTATTGCACAGATCGTTTTAGTTCGACTGGCTTCATGCCATACCAGATTGTTCAAATATTGCACGTAGGTACAATTACCTACATAGTAAAATTTAAAAGTACCATTATTTATGATATTATGGGTTAAATTATTTGGCCTAGAATAAAAATAGTCACCAATCAGTCAATATTTTTTTTAAGGTCACTATTGGACCCCTATCTTATTATTTATTTTTTCATACTACGCAGGTGGCAAACAAGCATACGGCCCACCTGTTGGTAAGCGGTTACCGTAGCCTATGAGCGCTTGCAATACCAGAGGCATCCATCACGCACGCGTTGCCGACCCCTCCCCCCTCCCCCCTAAAGAGCTCTGCAACCCCTTGGCTGATTTAACTCATATTCTTACCAGTGAATTTTGTTGATATATAAACTGTTGACCTACTAAATTATATGCAGATGGGATTGACGGTTCGTTGGTAATGCTCTAAAAAATATATACATACAACCCCAATTCGTACAAGTTGCTTGAGAGATCTTCTCTTGCTTCGCTCGCTCAGTCAATATATACTGTAACACTTTTGTCGCTCACTGTATCTTCATGTTAGAGGACATTAGCGTCAAAATCGCAGTAATTACCTAGCTACAAAATGTTAGTTGGTTTTATTGACAAAATAGTCATGCAGTCGATATGCTGCCGTTGGTTAGAAAATCATACTTTACTGCTAACATGTATGTTAGCAGATTAGCAATTAAACTGTTTCAATAGGTATGTACTGAAATATGGAATTAGAGCTTTGATGATCCTACTAGGCTTGCACTGGTGAGTAATTTTCATCAGTCATTACTAATAACTGATGAAAATTACTCACATTGGTGAGTGGAGTGGACTCACGTGGAGCAGATAGTGAGTGGTTAACTCACAACGATGCATTTCTGTTAAGTTTACCGTTGAACTTCATATAGGAGCATCATTGTGAGTTAAACTGACTCACTAAGGAGTCCGCTTTACTAGCAAAGGAAGCCGTTAGTTAGTCATGAAAGACAAATGACTGTTGGAATGTTATTTACAATTTATGGCCATTTGAAGTAGTTTCGATGACTCGACAGAGAACCAAGGCGGTCGACATAGCTCAGAGGATTAGCTGAAATGGCAGTGGGCCGGCCATGTTTTTTGTAAAACCGAAAATCGTTGTGGGATACGAATAATTGAGCGGAGACCACGTTTTTAAAAGTGGATTTTTTTAGGACGCTCCGGCAAGGTGATCCGGGGCGACGCTCTGGTACAACTACTAGAACACTGAATGAGAAGAGCAAAAGATTGCGCGTCTCGGGAGAGGCCTGCGTTCATCAGTGGAATGCTATAGGTTGATGATAATGATGATGATGATCTTCGTTAGTCAATCAACCACCACATTGGTTTGCACTGATTGAGTGTGATAAAGATCCCCTAAATAGACACGTTATATTAAATTACTTCGTAGCAAGCCAAGGCGCATTGGAAATAAAGTCGGTTAGTCTCGTATTAAAGCATGTTGTAATATTAATTGTGGCACCGATAAAAGCGTTCAAAATTCTGCTGCCAGTGTTTATTTTCGGGGTCGTTTCTGTCTCAGCGACAAATGGACAGCGTAATCTGGCAATAATTTACGTTGCTTCTTAATCTTTCGCGTACTGTTACTTAGCACCAGACCCTGACGTAACCGGTTGCCTAATGAGTACCTACGTAACAAATATCAAGAACTGTCAGGGTATTAGGTATGCAAAAGTGGCTATGGATAAAGTGTAGGCATGAGCCAAATACAATCATTTGGACGTGCGTCTTGCTTGCTTGCTTCTCGTGCTACTGATTCTTTCTTGATCTTCCTGAATTAGGTCAGTGACCAGGTTGAAGTATAGTGGCCCAGAAAAGGGCATACGCCCGTCAGTGAAAGAATCAATGTAGTGAAAGTATTAAAGTGTGCCTCTAAAATGCTCCTTTTGTGCACTTCCTCTGCAAGGATTTGAGAAGGGGATCCCACCAAGTGCGTTCAGAATTTTACTCTAATTCAGGGTTGTATGTGATTAAAAAGCTTCAGGCTAATGAAGCTTTTTAATCACATATGCCATCACTCTTATCTGCACCACTTTTTTTGAGTCGGCAGTTCTCCTGATACCTCTCCTATACCTACGTGAATAAGAAAGAAGTGAGTGCGGAGATGACGTCTGACAGAACAGAGTGGAAGAAGAAAACATGTTGCCAACCCCAAATAATGTGGGATATGGGCAGGAAGAAGAAGTTCTCCTTATCTATTTTAATCGGGTCTTAAATATCCATCGGATAATGACCACAATTATGCCAGGAAGTAGCCAGCATCGAACCTGCACAAACACTGACTTTTACAACATTAAACACGCCAGAGTTACCGTTCGCCCGTAAAATTGCACTAAAAGCGTTTACAAATAGCATTCTGCGCGACTATGATACTATTAAACGCAGTAAGCGGCTATTATCGACGGAAATATTTAACGGAATTTAGTAGTAATCAAAGAACTTGAATTACTGATGAATTTTTGAAAGTGTTTTTTGCTAAGCTTTCGGAAGGAAGGAGCAATAGGGGGATAAAAAAAATTGGCGATAGCTATTGTGGGCATAGCTTGAAGTCTTTCTAACTGAACTGGTAAATATTGGGCAGGTGCAACAAACTCACGCTACTACCTTTATGCGGTTCTGAATCGACTAGAAACTAGTCCCAGCCCAAATGTAGCGTTGGAAAATTGTAGGAGGAGGTAGGGCACAGCGAGATTTTCTCGTCCTGAATTGGAGCAGCCTGCCTGGGGAGGTACCTCCGCCTTACAGAAGATCGCAGCCAAATAACATTATTTGTTTCAAATAGTGTTGTGTTCCTGCGGTGAGTAAGGTTGCCAGAGCTCAGGGGGGAAGGGGGTTCGGGGTCGGCAACGCGTGCGTGATGCCTCTGGTATTGCAAGCGCTCATAGGCTATGGTAACCGCTTACCATCAGGTGGGCCGTAAGCTTGTTTGCCACCTCTGTTGTATAAAAATAAAATAAAAAATATTTATTTGTAGGACTACCAACAGTGGTAATTTTTTTTATTATTTTTTACTTTATACGGAGGTAAACAGGCTTACGGCCCTCCTGATGGTAAGTGGTTACCGTATAACTTATGTATATAAATTAGTGCAAACAAAAAGACAAATGTAGGTTTTCACGTGTAGAAAAGCTTAATCAAACTCCAAATCCGAGTCCAAACACAGTGCCAACACTTGATGATGCTTAGTTAAAAAATGTTTAATACCTAATAGTTGTACTAGTTTAGTTCTACTGACTGTTTCTCACAAATAGGTACTCTACCACGTGTCTTTCTTATACTCCATACAAATCATATCGTCAGATCTGAGGTGTGTCCAAAGTTCATTAACACTTGGCACCTGTAAGTACCAGCTACGTCACCTGGCACGGTGCCATATACCTGGCTATTCTTCAATCAGCACGTTTGTGAAACGTAGCGAGGGAAGCATGGGGTTCCCTTCATCTTATAAAAGTATGACGTAAAATATGAGTCTGTGGATACATTCTGAATGATCATAAGTGCGATTGCAAGTTATTTCCTTGCAGGTTTTAAGATATATGAGAAAAATCAAGTCTACGTAAAATCTCAAATTTAATAAGTTACATACATATTTATTTTTTATTTACTTTATGTGGCTATGATGTCACTGCGGCCACAACTGGCCTATTGTGATCGCCAAATACATACATAAAATCACGACTATTTCCCAGAGGGTTAGGCAGAGACCACGGCTTTCGCTCTTTTTTTTCACATATTTATAAGCTCTTATTTATTAGGGATTATAATTAGATTACTTTTCTTTTGAGCCTAGTTCGATCGGCACCACACTGAAGCTTTAAATTCCATTTTGTGAAAAAGGGTCATCGAAAAAATTATAGGCACCAAGCCGTGTTTGTTGCCTGATTCTTCTAGGCTTGGTCGCGAGGAACAGGCATAGCTTCACCTAGTTTCTAAGACGTTTCAAAGTTATCCTAGTGATTTTATTGAAATAAATGCCTTTTAACTTTGACTTTGACTTTGACTTTCCACTTGCTACGATCCTGATATACCTCTTTTGTTTCATTCACCCTCATCACATTCCTCATATATACACACATCAAAATAAAGCCTTGCCCCGTACCATCAACTTGGCGATTTTGTTTAGGCGTCTCAATAACTATTTTTTAAAGGTAGCTTTACATGTACCCACTTTCAGTATTCAGGAGCTGTCTCACTACAAACTGTATACAAGGTGATTCATAATATGTATTCCATCCCGAAAGGGGCTTATTCTACAGCAAATTATTCTACCCCCTTTCGGGATGGTATACATGTTATGAATAACCTTGTATAAGTTCTTGTTGAGATAAAAGTAATTATAATGAAACAAAGTTATTACGTTTAGAACAGCTTACTTCCGCGTTTATTTTACGTTAATACATAAAAAGTCTTGAAAGTGAAAACTGCGAAATTATCTTACAATATTTTACTCACTGGGTGTCAGTATATAAAAACCAATGTGTGACAGAATAAAAAACAAATAAATCAGAGACAGAAAACAAAATACTCGTAAAAAATCTTTTCATCATCTCTCAATTTTATGCACACGATTGAGTGTGACTTAGCAATGTTTTTTTAGTGTTTCCACCCCTTTTGACCCGTTTTTGCTAGGCTGATAAAGGACTGTATTTCCTTAGCTGCCATCAGCTGCAGACTGTCAGCTAATAAAACATTATTTGGTTTTCAAAAAGGATTTATATTTCGTCCGTTAGCTGACGACACCGCTTGCCCAGGAAACCACAATATGAAAATCGCAGTAAATGCGATCTAGAGAGATAACGTATAGCGGTTTCACTGTGAAAATATTACCATGACAAAGACAAATTTTATGAAATATGTAACTTTGGTATTGTATAACTAAATTATGTAGGGAGTCGAGATATTTTAGATGTTTTATGTAGGTACGTAGGATGAAAACAATTGGACATCAAATATTTCAAGCGTATTACTCAACCAGCTCGCGCGCGCGGCTACGCTCGCGTGGTATCAAGATAAAAAGTAGCCTATATGCTATTCTAAGTAAATAACTCTATCTCTCTATCCAAGTTTCATCGAAATCGGTTGGGCTGTTACGTCGTGATTGAATGTCGCGAAATATTTAAATGTTTCATTTTCTGATTTGCATTTGGAGTAGAAACTATAAATTACCTATTAAAATCGAAAATCTTTGTAAAATTATATGAACGTTACTTGTAAAGAACTGTAATTACTGTAAACCTGACATGCCAATGTTATATGTTATAACGAAATGGTCAATAAATGAATTAAATTGAATTGAATTGAACCAAAAACATCCAAACATCCACACTCAGTGAGCAGTTTGATCATTGGCCCTAAAAAGGGCCAATGATCGTTTATCTACCGTACTAATGTTAAGATTAGTACTGTAGGCAGGTTTGTATTTAAGCATGCCAAGCGAATCACTATCTGTCACCGCAACCGGTAGTTATATTACACCGTGAAAAAGTGTTGGTGGACTTGGGCGCTATACAACATCCAGACTCAGAACAGACTGAAAACGACTTTCTCTAACTACGTTAGAGCAATTTTACGATGATCGCTTTTTTATTCTTTATCTTTATAACCAAGATAAGACCCAGACATAAAATTTAATACTGAGTAGTCTTAATACCAATTTTGTTGGTCCGGGTCTCCTTAGGAGGGGCAAGAAGCGTAAAAATTTAAGACCTAGAATAGGGTAAATAAAAATATCTTTATGAACATTATGCTGAGCTTGATTTTTTTAGTAAGAATTATTGTAAAAAGCATCATACAGTTAAATTTTTATGATACACCTGTTTTACGATTTCGTAGGCGTGGATTTTTTATTGTTTTGATTTATTTCCAAGTTTTTGCTTCACACTTCATTAGCGTCAATAACGTTGGATCACATTATCGGGAATCGGCGAACTATACGCATAGCGTGACAAGTGTCATCATTATCATCATTTTAGCCATAGGTGCTGAACATAGACATTCCCCTACAGATTTACCGCGCGACCGACCTTGTACGGCCTGTTTGGGTAACAATGATTTGGGAGGATTTGCTTTGGATATGTGGTGGGTGTGCGAGCGCAGATAAAGCTTTTGTTAATAGGGAACGCTGCCGCCCATCCCCTAACTTTTTTCCCTTAGTCGCCTCTTACGACATCTGCGAGTAGTAATTGGTCGTCTCACAACACACAGAGACGCAAAAGGTATTATATTTTTGATTATTCGAATCGCGATAATATATATATAGATATATATAGATATATATAGATATATATATATATATATATATAGCGAGCTAGGACTGACTACACCAAATATACATCTAGAAGCGAGACATAAACTTGGTACTTGTTTCAAAAAAACTTAGCAATGGCTTGATTAAAAATACCATAAAGTAAAATAGAAATATAGGAATGAGGAATCCTACCTACAGTGAAAGAGATTCAACATCAGTTCGCAAAGGTTTTATTAAAATAACTTTACTCAAAGAGGCCTTTGTAGCTGACTAGTATTTACAACAATTCATAATAACAAAGAAAATAAGATGATCCAGAGCATGAGAATACTATTTAAAGAAACTAGTTCTGCTGGGAAAAATATCTGTAGGATTTTTTAAGTTCTTGAACTAGCACAAAGTAAACGAAAGTACCGAAGTAGTCTGAAAGCAGTCCTTTACGTTAAACTACTGTAGTAAATGTAAGTGTATTTATTATTCGGTAGATAGATAGATAGATAAATTGTTTATTTGACACACACACAAATACAGACAGAGATAATAGCAAACAGAAGAAACAACAGCAGATAACAATCACACAAAATAAAATAAAGCTTAGTAGGTAGGTAGGTTAACAGTAAAAAAGACTAATACAAGTAGCAATACAACATACACAAGAGAGACAGCTGCTCGGTAGTATAAACAAGGTGATTTATCCCGAAAGGAGTTCATTCTACACCCAATTGGCAATTTGTTATACGCCTTTTTAAATCCGACATTTTACATTGAGAAAAACTATGCTAAATCAGATGTTTTTTTTCAAATCAGCTCTAACTCAATTACAGCTGTTTAAGATAGACATTTTGATGCCGAACTTCTTGTACGTTTATTAATTAGAGATGATGAAAATACTAAAATAAGAAGTCCCTGCTGGCCTTCCCCAAAGAATTCCATGGTCGGTCTTGAGCCTTTTCCAACAGCCGTCTTCCCGCAACTTTAAAAATATCGTCGGTCCATCGGATCTAGACACAGTTACTATAGTCTTAAGTCTAGACTAATACTAGTAGTTACTAAACAATAAAACGTATGTGCAAAGTTGAAACGGCAACGTGAGAAAACACGATCGAGGGTCAAGATGGGATGGTACCTACACGTGTATATCGAACACGTGTTATCCCCTCTAGGCACGTGTCTACTAGTAGGAAATCAGGAGTGATTCACTTTAACCCTCTTATATCACACCTTTTTTCTAACCGAAGATGTTGCAAGATTTACATAGACTCTATTAAAAGAAATAAAATGAAAACAAATTATTTAATCATTGATTATTTCAAGCACAATTTTTAAAGATCAAAGCCATAAGCTTTCTTACAAATTGCGCCAATTCAACCGGATGATCAAAACAAACTAACAGATCTTACGAAAACAAACAGAATAGAGATTCGAATATATGTACAAGGTAGATGGATGATCAAATAAACCATCTGTTAAAATTGTTATGTCTTTAAAACCGAAAAATCTTATGAAACTCACAGATAACATTTTTGGGCTAATATGTACATACTAAGTAAATACGCCAGCGTCTTAGGGACGCTTCCGACTGGTAGTGATCTGGATCAATTGAGCTATCTATAGATTGTTTGTTACGGTCTTCAGATAGCTCAACTGTTTCTTGTGTATTTTGTAAACATTAACTTGTATTAAATTAGCTTTAATTTCCTTTCCGTAAATAAAAATTTTGGAATGTTGAGCAAAGTAAATAATAATATCCGTTGGGGAATAAAGGTTCCCGAATAACAACGAGAAACCGGACGACGCAGTGATAAAAGGCCCAATGGACCTAAGACATTATGAAGGTTGCAGGATATCGGTGGATGGTAAAGGCTCAAGACCGTCCGTCATGGCGCTCTTTGGGGGAGGCCTAGGTCCAGCATTGGACTTCTACAGGCTGATGATGATGACGATGATAGGTAAATAAGATGGTATTTGAAAACTTTATGCAACCCGAAATTAAATGTCAATATCCTCTACCAAACATAAAAGTAATAGATTCGTTATTTCTGTAGTTGCATCCAAAATTAGGCAAATTCATTTAAAAATCTACAAGCTTTTGTTTTTATAAGACAGCAATTTCTACAATTTACAAAAAAAAACCATGCGGTACGCAATTTTGAGGCTAAAAATTTAAATATAATTAAGTATGGATATTTACGCTATTTAGGATTTTAACATTTGTACTAACAAGTCGATAGACGCGGACAGACAGACGAACAGTCAGACAACAAAGTCTTATCTTAAGTGTACCTTTGTAGATTTTGGTAATGGCGTCCTAAAAATTCTCTCTTCATTCAAAACAAGATAGCATAACGGACTTCGAATTACAAATTACCGATGATATCATTAACGAGATAGCTGCAAGAATAGCTCAAAATTATTATCGCTATTATTTCAAGCCAGTTTTTGCGTTTACTCTCGTGTGTCTTGGCACTGAGCACTGTTGTTCTTTACAATGTACGTGCAATCTGTAAATAGTTACAAACTCGCACAATGGTTTGAATTTGCGCACGATCACTATTTCTAATAAACTTACTTACATTTTGAATAAATCTAGACTAATATTATAAATCGGAAACCAGCTCTGTTTGTTAATTTGTTTGTTACCTTTTCACGATCAAACGGCTGAACGGCTCATAATGAAATTTGGCAAGGATATATAGATATCATAGATCATCATCATCATCATCATCAGCCTGATGAAGTCCACTGCTGAATATAGGCCTCCCCCAAAGAGTTCCATGACGAACGGTCTTGATAACGATCTTGAACGATATCATAGATATCCATAGATTTTATATCAAAAATGTAATATTAAATAGGGGTTAAAAGTTTGTATGGGCAATCCATAATTCCTCAAGTCTGAAAATTCATATTAAGGCGCTTGGTAAGAAATAAAGAAATATGTATTTCAGGATTTATGTCCTAATTTTCTCAAAATTATACCTAAATGGGGCAAAGTAGGGGGTTAAAATTAAGTGGATATGCCTTTCATATAATTGCGGACGAATCCTCCTCCATCCACGGACTTCCCGCAACCGTGGGTCGTGGGTCCATCGGGCCTTGCAACACTACGTCATCTGGTTCGTGGTCGCCATTTGAGAAACTTTATTCTCCAACGATTTTCGGTTCTGCGAGCTATAATGTCCGGCGCACAGCCACTTCAACTTGCTAATTCTGAAAGCTATGCCGGTGACCTTGGTTCTTCTATGGATTTCCTCACTTCGATTTCGGAGTCAGCTCTTTATATTATTTTATCTCACAAGCTCTTACCGTCAATTTGACCATTGGTTTATGAAAAAACGATTCTCAAACATTCTACGGCAAGTTCATCATTGAACTGTATTTATGTGATCTACAAATAGACGCGATATTGCAAAATGCTCGTAGTTACAAAATGTCTGCGCCCACGCAGATAAATAAAAATATCGTATCATTTTTCTTAACTAACGTTCTGAATTACGAAATTTAGATTGGGTTTTCCTATAATTTTATGTTGAGTGTGTTGAGCCAATAGATATATTATGTGAGTTTATAATAGAGGTTGATATTCCATATATTTTTTTTTAAAATAAATAAGTCTAACAGTAACTGACTGACTGACTGACGGACAATACGGAGCCTAAAACGTTGATCCTAGAGACGTGAAATCAGGAGGGTATCCCTTTTAGGGGTGTATTCAGAGTCAAAGTCAAAGGTTTTTATTTCAATAAAATCACTAGGATCACTAGGACTTTGAAACGTCTTATAAACTAGGTGAAGCTATGCCTGTTCCTCGCGACCAAGCCTAGAAAATTAGAATTAAGAAAGGAATTCCTGATATTCAACGCCGAAGAGGGTGAAGCGGGGCTTGAAGTTTGTATGACAAAAAATCGCGGGGACTTTCACTAGTGTATCATAAACCTGCAAATAATTGATTATCAGATCTATTTATTGAGAAAATTCACCTTCGATCACGCCGAATTTTAATAACATTTTACTATCGTGCAAAATCGACAAAAAATATTTTGTTAAAATCGTAATACAACCTTCTTTTAAATTCAAGCCGGTTCTTCGACAAGCTTGATTACCATGTTCCTAAAATACTAAAACATAAAACCCAAGAAACTAAATTCTCCGAAAATACCCGACGAAACAATTTCCAGCCGCGGTAACATCAAAAACGTTAATTTTCAATCAAAACGGCTCGTTTTCAGTTACAAAGTTAGAAAATTATTAATTTCTATGCAAAGCTCTTTACTGCGTGCGCCGTTTCGTCGGCCATTTACATACCTACCGATGTAATTACCTTTCAAGATGTTCACTTACACTACTTTACTTTAAATTCACTTTAGAACGCATGTGTAGTTTTAGTTTGCAACGTCATATATATAAATCTTATTTAATAGAAAATCTTACCTTAGTTATTGATAGTAAGAGAGAACAGTCTTAATTGTTACACGGTTGAAAAAAAAACAGACGAATACCTATATAAAAATCTTTACACAACCCACTAAGGACATCGGCTAATATGGGCCTATCCAAAGAGAAAACTTTAGTTGATACTTCAAATCGAGTGCGTAAAGTGCGAGATTGCGCCCGCGCATATGAATGAAGAGTTGTTATTGTATTATGATAGTGATAATGACATTGTTAGGTGAGCCAGGTGTGTACCTGTAGCAGTCAGTTGCGCACGCGCACTAGACGCCTCCAGACCTCCAGACTGGCACTCCCGAACGAACTGAGCTCGGCTACCGCTCCACAGCTATTTTTAAACGCTTATAATTTTATTGTTTGAGCGAAAACCCACAGGGCGACAAGTTGCCGCGACGTCCGACACACTAATGTGAATGCTTCCAGTAGGTACTTTGGATACGTTCCTAGGGTAAAACTTCCAGACGTAGAAAAGCATATAAAAACAATTGAATTCAGTCCAAAATGACGACCTTTGGTCCATAATTCGGTCAGTGGTCTGAAATTCCTTACACACTTGTTTCATATCCATCATAGATGACGTATACCAACACGCAGCTGCATTTATTCATGCATGCCATCCAGAAACTAACTTTTATTATATGTCTTCAAATACGCGATTTGAAATAATTTTCGAAATGTCAGATTTTTTGTTGTTTGCCTTATAATTATTGATGGACCGACGACATTGTGAAGGTTGCGGGAAGTCGGTGGATGGAAAAGGCTCAAGACCGTTCTTTGTGGAACTCTTTGGGGGAAGCCTATGTCGAGCAGAGGCTTCTACATTCGGTGACGTTGAATATATATTATTATTTGGCATAAAGTAGGTACTTAAGTTATATCAATAAAAAATCTGTGACCGAACAAAAAGCCATATAGGTAATAATTTTTTAATTACTTAAAAAAGTTGTATAGAAAATCTTCTACAGGGACAACCTTTATACTTTCTCCGATAAAGGAACAAGTCGTCTTGAGAATTTTAGTACTCTTCTGTCATTATGAGCTTTTATCTTTCCTTGCTGTGGCTCGCTATGTTTGGACTTAGTTTGATTAGCTCCCGATTGCAGCAGTATACTACATTCGTTAGTCCTTATGGCAATAAAATCCTCCTTCCAGGGCTTCCACTCTACTTTGCTTTTTAATTCAGTAACATATTGACAACCAATCTTTTTCTTAACTCTCCAAGTAACCCACTGGGTGCAAGGGGGTTGGTTACTTGGGGAGTTAACGTAACCCAACGAGTTTAAAATAAATCTGTCAGTTTTACTACGCGTTTCCACGGCTTGATGGGCATTACGCCGATAATGGCACGGCTAATGTACAATGACGGCTCGTTGTACGGATATCACTAGCCGTTGTACCGATTAATATGGGACAACTTTGGATTTTTCAAAATTATTTACATGGCATTTGCGAGTATAGCGGAAGGAAAAATATTTTACTCAATAAAATAAAAAATAAAACGTCTTTTACCCCAAAAATGGTAGACATCCTCTCAGATCTCCAAGTGATCAGACCATTGAGATGTTTAAGGGCTGTAGTCAGAGGCATTTCCGAATATTAGGCCACATTTTGCGGGAGTAAGTATTCCATACGTGACAGATTTCTCACGATTTCTCTGTCGCTCCAGCTTCAGCTGCGCTGCTTTTCAGCCTCGCCTTAGGATTCCTACTGTCATCACAGAGAGCAGGTTTGATTCTTGAAAGCCATCGGCATCTTTCTGAGAAAAAAAACTTACCAATAAAGTCACGGTTATTTACAGAAAGGGGTCTAAGAAAGGGGTCACCCAATACTTTTTAGGAAACGTCTTATTATCTTTCATACATTTCTAAAGTCATCAATTTGTATGAACTGAAAAAAACTAATGTATGTATGTACAGTGACCTGTGCTAAGATCTTTGCATTTCAAAATTTTCTAAATGACCGTTTGGTTCGCACACGCGACAATTCATAGCTCGTAGCCCGTTGTTCGTAGAGACCCGTAGACCCCGCTACGAGAAATCGTAGCATGCTCTCAGTTCATTCATTTGTGTGCTGATTTTTTTATATTATGTACTTATTATGATAATTATAAGTATATGGGCCATATTATGGGCCCCACGGTGTACAACAAACTGCCAGAAACCATTCGCTCTGCCAGCAGTCTATCGAGCTTTAAAACGAGGCTCAAGCGTTGGCTAGTCGAGCAGACTTTCTACAGTTATGATGAATTCGTCAATACGTAACTAGGTATCCATGTAGGTACCTAGTATTCATGAAATATAATTCAATTTAATGTTGTTACTATGATTATTATAAAAAAATATTTATTGTACCTACTTAACTAGAGACTTATTATGAATTTATTATTATTATTTTTGTTGGACTACTATTATGTAGTATCGAGTGACTTGTAAACAATTTTTACCAATAAATTACTATTGACTATTGACTATTGACTACTATGATGCTGTCTAAGCATGTGCTTAAACATTAGCATATATTATAAAAAATAATATTAAACAAGGACCACATAACATAATGTTTGTTTCTCTATACAACTGTAGGCGTGTTACGGTAACATACATACGGTAACATTTTCCGGCTTACTTTCATAATAAATCATTTGCTTTGTATTCAGTCCTCTTTGCAATCTTACTTACCGAAACACGCCCACACCTAATAAAATTTATTAAATAAGTACATTTTTAAGTAGCTGAAAAGTGTTTGTTTATATGGTCTAATAAAACCGGTTGTTCTAATAAAACTGGTGTTTAAACGGCGTGCAATATTTCATCTGAAATTTATTTCGAAATGAATCGTTATCTCTAATAATTAAAGTCAATTTTGAGTTTGACTTTTACGAGCTTGCGACGTTGAGCTATATCTTACGCCCTCAAACACAAAATAAGACGTACGGATCATTTTGAAATACATTTTAAACATATATTAGAGGACACATACCGTAAGGCTCAAGACCGTTCGTCTTGGAACTCTTTAGGGGAGGCCTATGTCCAGCAGTGGACTTCTACAGGCTGATGATGATGATGATGATCGCATACCGTTTG
Source organism: Anticlea derivata (assembly GCA_947579855.1). Lineage (NCBI taxonomy): Eukaryota > Metazoa > Arthropoda > Insecta > Lepidoptera > Geometridae > Anticlea > Anticlea derivata. The sequence goes on along the minus strand of OX388277.1, from coordinate 3,651,352 downwards.
AACACGGGTTAATGTGGACTTATTACTTGTTAAAAACATCAAAATGCTCAAAGTCTGGTGACGTAGAGAAACCCACTTATAACCGTTTCAACTGACATTTATGACTTTTGCATCAAATCAAAATATTTTTCTCACTGTAAGTTTATTTAAATTCTCCTTTAACCAGAAATGATTCGTTTCATTCGTGGTGTCCCAATAATACGTGCTCGAAACCGCAAACATAAACTTTTTTATTTGAGGACGCGTACAATATAAATATATTGTTTTATTATAGTGTTAAAATGTTGGACACTTTTGCTCCGATCTCGTTCGCTCTTCTAGAACAATATTTGCTTGTGTTATCTACAAAAATACTCTGATTAAAAAAAAATTTAAATCATAGAAGGTTAGGTTAGGTTAGGTTATGCGTATAGTATTTACAGCTCATTCATAATTATAAATATCATTATCATCATCATTTCAGCCGTTCGACGTCCACTGCTGAACAGGGCCTTTTTAGACAGAGCGAATTCCTTATCATGTGGGGGGATAAGCCCATACTCACCACGCTGGCCATGCGGGTTGGCGAGCGCAGTTAGAGCTATCGTTGTTAAAATGAGGGACGCTGCTGCCCATCCCCTAGCTTTTTTCCCTTAGTCGCCTCTTACGACATCCGCGGATAGGTAGATATGGAGGGGCCTATTCTTCTTCTTCTTTAAAATCATTATATCTATACTCAATTGGCTTACATTTCACGTTCAGTGTGGTCCAAATATAGACTTTAAGGTATTCAACGAAAACCCTTACAAAATTAATGACTGAATCTCGATTTAGTTTGAATACAGTTTCAGAATAGAGATCTAAGGCTCGTTTTAGGGGAAATGTAATAAACAAATTTATAGGTATAAAACTTTATTAACAGAAAAATAATAATAATAACAGTTAAAAATTAAGCTAAAATAATATTATACTAGGAATGAACTCTGTTTTCCACGACTACGACTACAAGTAGAAAACAGAGTTCAGATCAACAAATTTTACAGCAATTTGAATAATGTCTGATGTTTTTTCTTTTGCTATATTATTGTGGCTTTGGTGTCACTGCGGCCATAACTGGTCTATTATTGTGATCGCCACTTAATCTGATGTTAATATGAGTGGAGTGAAAAATGTACCTTACTAAGAAAACCAGGGTAAGATGCCAGGGTTAGTATTAGTAGGTACCTACTTTAGTTGAGGAACATGGACTTTTTTTTTTTATACTACTGAGGTGGCAAACAGGCATACGGCCCACCTGTTGGTAAGCGGTTACCGTAGCCTATGAGCGCTTGCAATACCAGAGGCATCACGCACGCGTTGCCGACCCCGAACCCCCCTCCACCTAAAGAGCTCTGGCAACCTTACTCATCGCAGGAACAAAACACTATTTGAAAACAAATAATGTTATTTGGCTGCGATCTTCTGTAAGGCGGAGGTACCTCCCAGGCGGGCTGCTCCAATTCAGAACGAGAAAATCTCGCTGTGCCCTTCCTCCTCTAAACTACTATCTGATCGAAGCGACGCGTGACCCGAGAGCTGGCTCTTATTTGGCCCAGCGCATTAGCATTGCCATCCAGCGTGGCAATTCCGCCAGCGTCTTGGGGACGCTTCCGACTGGTAGTGATCTGGATCAGTTGAGCTATCTATAGATCGTTTGTAATGGTCTTTAGATGGCTCAACTGTTTCTTGTGTATTTTGTAAATATTAACTTGTATTAGTTTTAAGTTTCTTTGTGTAAATAAAAGTTTATTATCTAAACTACTAACTATCACATCTACAAAGTGGTTTATTATATATTTATCTATTATTTATTATGCGCACCCAAAGTGCCTGCAAATTTACAACGCTCTATCCTAAAGACACGAATACTATCGAATATGGCGCAATTTTATGTATTTTTGAGCTCAAGACAAAGTACTCAAATAAGTACCTATCAGTAGAATTTTTACGACTAAATATTTTGATGTTTTATATTCGTACGTCTCATGCGACCTATGATGTCTGTGAGCGGAATTTATTTTCATGGTATTCAGCTATACGTTTTATATACATTTCTTAGTAAAACTGTCACTGAAACAAAATCATTTCATTTTGAAACAAGTGGTTCGCCCGAACTGAGACCCGTGTTGGCTGGTAATAGTTGGTGCTTCGATGATTGTTGAGGCATTTCGTTTGTCAAAAAATATAACGTTTTAAGTTTAAGCCCAACAACCGTATTTCAACCCAGTTAAAGGCTTTAGTTCTTAAGTACTCAATACAATGATGATTATGATAAAAGTCCCTTATTCTTTATTGACATCAGAACATACTCTATAATTGGTTGTTTGATCTATTGCTATGCTACGTATGTCAAATGAATATGGTTCAATATCGCGTGTTGAATGTGCTACTAGTAAAAGCTTTATGAACGACGCATGAATACTATGTCAAGAAAATAAGGTCGAATGTCGTGTACACCGGTTAGTTTATGTACGACTGAAGATCTATCAATGTCGTCGCCAAGGTCGGCGCGGGCGCAGCGCGGGTATTTTGAGATGGGATTGCGCAATGGACGTCACGATGGGGCCGGATTAAGGTACAGTTTGAGGAAAGCTCACATAAAATTGTACTATTTATTGACAGTGAGCTGCGACACCGGCGCCGCCTTTTAGGCATCATACAAATGAACCGTATTCATAGTCGTTAAAATCACTCCACTCACTATGACAGCAAACTGACATTAACACACAGACAAAAATTGATATCTTTTTGAAATTTCCTCTCGAAATCGTACTCACGACGATTAATATGCGAGTAAAGATACACAAAAAAATCTAATCAATGAGTTGATAGCGTCCCTAATGCTTGTGTGCGTAAACCGGTCATGCCTCCCCGAATCTTTTTGAAATAAGTTTTCAATCATCATCTATCAAAACGATGGTTACCGCTGGTTTATGGTTGCCTTAATTCGTCTCTGGTTTCAGCGGTCGCTTTCTCTAATCTCTTCCCAAAACCGCCTAATTACCACCGTATCTTCCGCTTTCCTACATCAACAACAACTTTAAAATAACCATTTAAAAATATTCAGAAACAGATCAGCGAGAACTGTCGGGTCTGGAAATCTCATATCCGTTGTTATGCAGCCATTCGTCAAAATAAATAGAAATATGTACATTTTATGGCATTTTATAATAGTCAAGCGCTGGTTACTATTGTGAAAAATTCCTCAGTTGTTCAATACAACTTGTTGTCTTCTAAACTAATGTAGGTAATATTTATTTCATCATCATTATCATTTCAGCCGTAGGACGTCCACTGCTGAACATAAGCCTCCCCCATAGATTGATATTATTTCGTGGTATTGCAGTAAATATTTTTTTTTCCTCAAAATTCCTCTACAAACGACTAAAATACGAACTTAAAGCACATATTTGTTAAGAAATTAAATGATAAGAGTATGAGAAGAGGAGTGGATGTTTTTTTCTTCTAATTAGTCCACGCAGTGTAGGAAGGCCCGATGAACCGATGACATTTTGAAGGGTGCGTCAAATCAGTGGATGGAGTAGGCATTATATAGTTGGCAGCAGTGGAATACTTTATGATGAAAATCAATTTCATCATAATAATAATATATATTCTGGACATATCACACACGATTAACTGATCCCAAACTAGGCATAGCCTATACTATATGGGTATCAGAGGCTGATAAATAAATAAATAAAGCGATAGTCATTCCAGAATCTTAAAATTAATTTCATAGCTTTGTCCTAAACTATCGATTTTTGTCCTGACTTTGTCCTAACCTAAGTAATTAGGGGCCATACAAGCATGTCATCACTATTTCACTCTAATTTGAGTCAGCGATTTTATTGTAATTTTTCTAAAACCTTTGAGATAGTGGACTTACGTCCCCGCCAAAAAAATATCGCAAAATTGGTACGGGCCAAATTCTCTGATCAAAACAATAATAATTTAAACGCATACTTTGGCAATAATTTAAAACACTTTTAGTACGAGACAGGTCAAGTTGACCTGTGGGGAACAATAAGGTTTAGTGATTATTCGTCCCACACAATCTAATGTATCGTTGGCAGCAATTGAGCACATTACCACCTATATATCTATAGTACGGTGTATTTGCAGTAAAGTCGTGTCAATGATCGTTGAAAAATGTTATCTACCGACAATCGTGATACTGTGACGATCATAAATAGGATTCTAACACAGAAATCTCACAATTATTTTTTTCTTTTTCTATCCTGCTTTTTGCCAATCTATGCCCACTAATATGGAAAACGAATTCCTGTATTTTAGTGGTGTTTTTCTCCCTCACTGTCATCAGACTGACATTATTTTCAGCATACATGAATATTACATGTATTTACTGTACGTATTTTCTATGTAGGTACTTAACAAGTTTTCCTATAAATCTAAATTAAAATAAATAAACTATCAGGCTACCAGTAGTCTTAGTTTCCATAATATATATCTTTTGGAATATTTATGTAGAAAAGTTAAGTTTAGTGCAAACTTTTAAAGTAGATATTCCAAGTTAGGTTTGTCACATTAGCATTAGTAGCCAGCGGAGAGCCCGACATACCCTTCCGCCTTTCCTCGAGTAGGAGGGATGCGTAACGCATTTTTCCATAGTTCAAAAAAGTAAGGTTCTATTAGTTTTCAAAAGACGCCAGGTCAAGGTCAAGAATTACGTAACGAGTGTTATTTATCTGTATATCATTTCCCCGGTAGGAGCATACACACTGCGCCATATTGTCTAGATTACGAACGATCTAAAATCGCGTGTGTCATCGTAAACCACCATTTTTACGAGTACAGGAAAACAATACACGGCACAATGTTATTTTTAGAGATCCGTGATAAAACAATACAGCTAGAGCTTCGGTTTTGTGAGAGTTCTGAGACTGAGTAAAATGAAATAGGAGGTTTTCTTCTTTATGAAGTTTAAGTTTTGAGCTTGAAAATGTAAGGAATAAGACTGACTGTGTTCTTTAGTTGTGAATATTTTTTTGCTCACCTCGCCCCAGCAATATATAAGGGGTGTTTCTTAAATAATTTATTCCCTAGGATATTTTTTTGAAGAATCTCCTCAAAGTAGCTTGTTCTACGGCTATGCTAATCATGGTCGTTACAGTTTTCGGGATTATTTTATAGCAGCCTGTATAAGAATAGTTTTGGTCGTGGTGGTATTGGCTCAAGAATAAGCCTTTCCATATCCACGGGTAGGTGCCCGTGGATGTCGTAAGAGGCGACTAAGGGGAAAAAGCTAGGGGATGGGCAGCAGCGTCCCCTATAGCTCTAACTGCGCTCGCCAACCCGCGTGCCCAGCGTGGTGAGTATGGGTAAATCCCCCCACATGATAGAATCTGCGGGGAAGGCCATGTTCAGCAGTGGACGTCCTACGGCTGAAATATACATGTATTTACTGAGTCTAATAAATAAGTAATGGTTACTAGGAGTGAAGATAAACTCATAAACTTTAACGATATAATTTTACGCCCATCCAACGTATTAACGCTTGTTTAACGTAAACGCTGCCTCCTGTTAAGTAGAGGGGTGTTTAGTAATAAATAAGACGATCTCTATTTACCTAATAATATATAAATAACACCAAACAGTCACATACATAGTCCTGACCCCTGCACTAGGATTTCCTGTGTCGAGGGTATCAGTAACTACGAGCACCATGGTACCACAACACCCAGACCCAGAACAAATATTTGCATATTATGCAAACATTTGTCCCGCAGCGGGAATAGAGCCAGCAGCACTTTCGTCTCAGACGGGCACTCACACGCTACGCCACCGAAGTCGTGAAGTCTATTAAAGACTTACATTTTACAAAGACATTTAAACATATGTTATAGATAGACGAAAGTTTGTGAGGATTTTTGAAAGTTTATTGTTCAATCAGGCCGTAACTTGAAATAGACAGAGTTATCTACCTAATAGCATATAGGCTATTTAAGGTACCATACCAGCTTTGGCCCGCGTCTTCACGCGGGCCAAAGCTGGTATATCATATTATTATAAATGCTAAGTATAGTAGCTCCAATCAAAATACCAAATTTTGAGCATGTCATCTACTTCGATCGAAGGATTATACGACAATAGCGTTATACCCTGACGTGTCGGTACGGAACCGTCGTGTTAATTAACAATTTCATGATCGGCTGGACCCCAGGATTATGGCCCAATGGAGCAGAGCTTCTCAAAGTGGGACACGTGTTCAATCCAGGTTGCGTCTCGTGCGTAGTGGTGGCCCCATGCTAGACGTACAGTGGTGGCCAACATATATAAACCCTATAGGGGGTTTATTGATCGAGCAAGGGAAGTGAGGGAGGCTCTCAAACAACTTGGACGAGTCGGCATTGTATGTTTGTATGTAGGTACATTGGTTAGAGCATACAATTCGAAGAAATACGATTATAAAAAAACTACTAATATACAAATACAATGAAAATAGTCCTACCATTTTAAACCGACATAACGAGGACTTTTTCAACATTTTTGAACATCTGTTTTTGGTCTTTGTCCACTTTAAAAGTAGGTAATGATTAAACGTAAGAGAAGTTCAACGTCAAGATTGCTACCAAAAACAGCTTAAATTGTTTGTTTTTTGAATTTTTCATTGAAAAACACCATGCAAAAATTATATACAGGTGAGTTTTTTTCAGGATCACTTAGGCGAAATCGGAAACCGTGAGAGTAATCGAAAAGTGATATTAGGAGTTTCGGGCTCGATATTGAAAAAAATAAGATCTGCATTAAAAAAAGTTGAAACATATTTTAAGTTTAAAAAGAAAAAAAAAACTATGTTTTTTTTGCATTTCTGTGTTCTATATTTGATAATAAATAAATAAATGTACGAATACAATGTGTATAAAGTTGTTGGAACACCTTCAAAACTGCAAATTTATAAATTTAACAATATTTATTTATCGAAGGTTTATTATTTCGGTCGGACTATGTGCAAGCAAAGTAATTAAGTAGTAAAAAAATAACCTTCGGTAAATAGATATTGTTAAATTTAAAAACTTATTAAAAACACAACCTGTATACTTTTGCATTGAAAAATATCGGATATTAAAATTTGAAGTCTATTATGTAATCGGCTAATATTTTCAAAAGATTTTTGCATAACGTTTGAGAAACCCCGCAGTAGAGTATTACCTGCGTTGATAGGGTACAAACACCGTCTTGGTCAGTATAGTGTCAGTATTGCGGGTGTTAATTATGCTTTGAAGACGTAATCAAAGTAATTGCCTTGTATGGCGTCTTTGGGGTTTTATTAGATCATGAACAAGCTCTTGGTCGATTGCATTTACCTCTTGCCAACTAGAGTTAAGTTGCTGTTGCTTTATTTATTATAAGTAACAAAAAAATAATAATAATAACAGTTGTAAATTAAACTAAAATAATATTATACTAGAAATGAACTCTGTTTTCTACGACTACGACTACAAGTAGAAAACAGAGTTCAGATCACCAACCAAAGGCAGCGTGCCCAAAAGGCTGGCGACGTTACCTCGTTGGATCGCTATACTGATCCTTTGTCCGAGGTAAGCACCAGCCCATATTAAGTTAGTATTGAGAACTCCGTAGTTGTTCCTCCGCCTCTGGTGGTTAAACCAGAGGCATCTTGCGCCGTGTAACTCTGTTACATTGTGTTACATAACGAAATTAGTTATTATCGAACGAAAAGTGCCATGAAAAGAAACAAAAAAACAGTGTAGTGAAAATATTAAAGTGCGCCTCTTAGTGGATCCTTTCGAGCATTTATTTGTCCCCTAAGCAACATTTAAAGTATGTAGACAAAAAAAAAAGTAATAAAAAATTAAAACAGGTAAATACTAAAAAACTTTATTATCAGAAAGAAAATTAAAACAAATACAAGTTAATATCTAAGTTTGCCATCCAGCGTGGCAATTCCACCAGCGTCTTGGGGACGCTTCCGACTGGTAGTGATCTGGATCAATTGAGCTATCTATAGATAGTTTGTAACGGTTTTTAGATAGCTCAACTGTTTCTGGTGTATTTTGTAAATATTTACAGATAAATTATAGTAAAAATAATAAACATATTATGTCACATGTCTTCGAATTATCCGGTTCTAGGACATGCCGGTTTGACATGACATGACACAGTGAATTCTAGTGTGTGGTCAGAACTTTACCTATTGTGGGAATATTTTTGTAGTGGAAATCGAACCCACACGTATCGCGAAGGCCATTCGCTGCGTAAATTAGTTTGTGTTGGATGGTATTGACTGAAAGACAATCAAACTGATCGGATTGCCTCGCAGTAGGCTCAATTGCATTCAAAGCTCAGTTTTGCTGTCAGGACCGGACCCAGGTTAATAATAAAAAAGAAAAAATTTCAACCAACAGTCACATACAATGTGCTGGAACTGAATTCCCTGTGCGTGGGTGTCAGAAACTACTAGTACCATACAACGTGCGTGCGTGGGTATCAGAAACTGGCATCATAGCTCAGTTGGTAGTAACTCTGCCTTCTGCGCTAGAGGTCGCGGGTTCGATTCCCGCGCTGGACAAACATTTGTGTGATGAATACAAATGTTTGTTCTGTGTCTGGGTGTTAAATATGTATCTATTATGTATATCAGTCTCTGGTACCCATAGTACAGACAATGCCTAGTTTGGGGTCAGTTGACCGTGTGTGATATGTCCGGACTATTAATTTAATTAAAAAAATAAAAAAAAAGTTACGAGTACCATATAACACCCAGACCCGGAACAAATATTTGCAGATCATGCGAACATTTGACCCGCAGCGGGAATCGAATACGTCTTGCATTTCAGAAGGGTTAGTAAAAATTTTTGACCCCAGTTTTTCGAATCAGTTCATTAAATTAATGATAATATTTTCATTAAATTTATGACGAATGAGTAACCGTACGAGAAGTTAAACTTCAAGTTTGCTGCCTAAGAGTATATAGCAACGATTTTTACATTGAGTTTTATCAATTGAAAATGTTGTATTTTCAAGTCGTTGAATAAACTTTATTGCCTAGCCTATTGTTTTAGAATACTATGATTGTCTGCAAATTGCTTTGTTGGATGAGATTGGATTTGAAGCAATATGCACTAAGCTACCAAACTGAAAATCGATTTCTTCGATTTCTAGAACACTTTTTTCATGAATATCACCAAATAGCCCCCATTTTTAAGCAGTCCGTCCTTCCCTTTATTTGTGTTCTATTAAAAAAACGGTAGATACTTGAAATGGGAATATTAATCCGTTGCTGATCGGATTGAAATTTCCGTTAAAAATGATGCCCTCTCTCCCCTTTGCTATTTCCTGTTAAATAATCCTCTCTTTTGTATTTTGCGTTGAAAATAATCCGATCAGTGAAAATATTCAAAAGCTATATTTTTCTGTTTGTGCATGCCTACGTGCCTTTACACATGAACATGGGTACATGATGGCCTAGTTGGAGGTTGCCCGACTTTCGATACGAAGATTGTGGGCATATACAGGGTAAATTTTTTTTCAGGGCCTCTTTGGTGAAATCAGAAACCGTGAGAGTAATCGAAAAGTGATGTTAGGAGTTACGAGCTTTGAAAAAAATAAGATCCGCTTTAAAAAAAGTTGAAATTTATTAATAATAAATAAATAAATGTATGATAACTTTCTACACTATGTGTGTAAAGTTGTTGGAACACCTTCAAAATTATAAATTTATAAATTCAACAATATTTATTTACCGAAGGTTATTTATTTAATTTAAATATTAATTGCTTTGCTTGCACATAGTCCGACCGAAATAATAAACTTTCATTAAATAAATATTGTCTAATTTATAAATTTGCAGTTTTGAAGGTGTTCCAACCACTTTATACACCTTGTTATAATACATTTATTTATTTATTATCAAACATAGAACACAGAAATGCAAACAAAAAATAATCAAAAAAAAATTTTTTGTGAAAAAAAAAAATATTATGCAGATCCTATTTTTTTTCAAAATCGAGCCCGTTACACCTAACATCACTTTTCGATTACTCTCACAGTTTCCGATTATGCCTTAGTGGCCCTGAAAAAAAACTCACCCTGTTTAATAGATATACCTGGTCGTGAATAATGAGTTATTCTATTCGATATCTATGTACGCATTAATTCGTGCTTAAAACGGTGAAGGAAAACATCGTAAGGAAACCAGAAGTATTCTTAGAGCGGCGTTAGGCTTGCAAGGGACATGCCTCTGACTACCCCCTTAGGTATCTTCAAGGACCTGATCGCCTGGACATCTGAGATGATGTCTACCATTCTTGGGTATAAAAGTCATGAGCCTATTCCTTAAATTATTATTTTTCAGTGATCTTAAAATAAATACTAAAGTTATTTATTTGAACAAAATCGCAAGGATCACTTTGAAACGTCTTAGAAACTACGTGAAGACAATATGAGAATATAGAAAAAAAATGCGCAGACTTTCTTGATGATTGTGATCATATTCTGACCACGCATACAATACGTAGGTAGGCAACATTGATCAAAACATTCTTCATTCAAACAAACCAAGCGACGGCAACAACGTTACCATCGTATTTAAATTAACGACCAGCCTCGATAATGCTACGCACAGCTGTTGCTGTAAAATGTTGAAAGGGTTATCTATATCGTGAGATTTTGGCAGAGTAAGCTGTGGTCTCTGACTGTGGGCCCCATAAGAAAGCGAATACAAAAAGTGTTTTATGCACGACCGGGTTCGAACACACGAGCTTCGGATCGAAATTTGAGCACCTCCCTCTAGGCCAACACGGTCAGATCACAAACTGGTAAATATATGTATTTTTTTAATTTTTTTTTGGGTTTTGAGGTATCAAATTCAAAACTCCCGTATTTTTCTTTGTCTGTATCACAAAAGAAGGTACCCGCTAAAAAAGTGGGTACGTTTCGTGAATCTGAAACCCGAAAACCAAAACCAAAACAAATTATAAGTACTCACTCACGTAATTTCATTTCTTTTGTACAATCTTCACAGCCAACACCCCAAGATAATCTCCTAAACCAATTATTATTTTAGTTCAGAGCTACAAACAATAATGGTATGGTATAATAGTCTTGTCATAAACACATAATGGTCTATAATTATGGTTACCTTGACACAATAACTGCTTTGTGCAACGTAATTGAATTTTCTTCGTCGTTTAATCTTTAGCGTGAAACCGGTATAACGCTGGTTACCTACTGTATTAATAATACAGTTACTAGCGTACATTCCTTTGATCAGATAGATACCTATTTACACAATGAAATTTTACAGTAAAAGTGCTTAGTTAACTTAGATAAAGAATCTAGCTAGCTAGCATATTCTACTGTTATTATAAATGCGAAAGTTTGTGAGTTTGTTTGGATGTTAGTGGTCACTCAATCACGCCGTAACAGCTCAACCGATTTCGTTAAAACTTGGAATAGATAAAGTTCTTTACCTAGAATACCATATAGGTTACTTTTTATGTAGGTACTACGAGAGCGAAGCCGCGGGCGGAAGCTAGTTTAATAATATTTATATACAATAATATTTAGGGACATTTATTATAGTCTATCTAAAATTGTCTTGACATCATTAATCGGATCTATAAAATTACCTGAGCCACCATTTTAATTGATATTTGCTTATATGGTAGAGCACATTATGTTCTGGAAATTAAATGTAGTGAATTTGATTATACTTTACCCTAAATTTTATAAGTACAAACGTTTTATATTTTCTCACAGGTGGCTAATGAAGTATTTTGTCATAATCATTGCTGTAAAGAAGAATACAATAATTGGACCAAAGTGTTCGGGCTAACTAGACTAGAGAGTGTTAAAAACGAGTGAGTGAGTGACAGAGTGTTAAATATTAATGTGGAAGGATATAAGGGAAGTGTTAGACCAAAGAAAAGGTGGATAGATTGTGTGAAAGACGACATGAGTAAGAAAGGAGTGAATACTGATTTGACGGCTGATAGAGGGGAGTGGAAAAGAAAAATATGTTGTGCCGACCCCACATGAAGTGGGATAATGATGTTCGCGCTAACAAACATCCCGCAATTGACCTTCGCACTCTCGTCGGTTAGACCATTGATTTGCTACTATGTCCATATACGTTTCACTTGTTTTATATGTGACAATAAAATTCTAATTAATTTTGGGACACATTGATGTATTTTTAGTTAACATTAATATTTATTCAAATATTCCTTCAATATACTTGTCTGGCCGTGGTGGCCCCGGCTGAAGAGTAGGCCCCTCTATATCTACCTATCCGCGGATGTCCTAAGAGGCGACTAAGGGAAGAATCAGCCAGGGGATGGGCAGCAGCGTCCTTCACTCACTGCAACACTAACAACGATAGCTCTAACTGCGCTCTCCAACCCGCATGACTAGCGTGGTGAGTATGGGCAAATCCCCCCACATGATAAAGAATTCGTCATATCTTCTCGTTGCAGATACCGCAGAGCCTCAAGACGAAAGTCTACAATCAGTGCGTGTTGCCAGTGATGACATATGGCACTGAGACTTGGTCGCTAACTATTGGCCTCATACACAAGCTCAAAGTCTCCCGACGGGCTATGGAGAGAGCTATGCTCGGAGTTTCGCTGCGTGATAAAATCCGAAATGAGGAAATCCGTAGAAGAACCAAGGTTACCGACATAGCTTTCAGAATTAGCAGGTTGAAGTGGCAGTGGGCCGGCCATATAGCTCGCAGAACCGACAACCGTTGGGGAACAAAGGTTCTCGAGTGGCGACCACAAACCGGACAACGCAGTGTTGGAAGGCCCCCCACCCGATGGACCGACGACATTGTTAAGGTTGCGGGAAGTCGGTGGATGGAAAAGGCTCAAGACCGTTCGTCATGGAACTCTTTGGGGGAGGCCTATGTTCAGCAGTTGACTTCATCAGGCTGATGATGATGATGATGATGACGATAAGGAATTCGCTCTGTCTGTGGGGTAGGCCATATTCAGCAGTGGACATCGTACGGCTGAAATGATGATGATGATACATGTTTAGTTTTCCAAATCAGAGTCAAAGTATTATTTCTAGCTGGTATGTTTTATGTTTCCTCAGTATAACATAGGGTGCGTCCACATCGACAATTATGCCGCGAATGCGATGCCGCTCACACGTTGTTACTTTTTTTTGTAAGTCACGGATTTTTAAGCTTACGATATATGCAGCGAAACTGGACTAAGGTGAGCGCAGAGGGCGCTGGCGCTGCGGCCAAGAAAAAGTTAGGTTGGGACAACGAGTTCACGGGCACCACTTCGGTACGGACCTCAGCATGGGCTGTTGCAAGAGGGAGGTTTTTTTGAAGAGGCCATCACCCTGAGAGCGCAGAAACCCGGGGACGGGACATCGTCGTCGACCCCGCCGGCGGGTTCTTTGTGATTTATGGATTGTTTTTATGTGGCGGGGTTTGATCATGTTATCCGGATCTCCAAGAACATGTCTTGGTAGACGGAAGGGCGTGCAGATAATGCAACAGCTTGTGCCCCTTACGAACAGAAAATTGCAAATACGCGCGAGCTGCTCGCGATCTGTTGCAGTTACGCGCGAGCTGCGCATTTGTAGATGTGGACGCTCGCTTATGTATCTTTGAGACGTTAGTAAGCTTCTTTTCTCAATTAGAAATATTTTTAAATGTTAGGAGATTTATAAAATATCAGTTTATTTTCTGTTTATTTGTTATGAAAGGAGCGTGGGTGGAGATAAATTATTTTAAGTGGTACCTAAAAAAACATTCGAATTTACCTATAGTTGCTATTTCCGATTTGTGTCGCGTGGAAGGTCATTACTTCTGACTTTATATTACTTACTGAAATAATTCGTATTTTTATGCGACAAGCTTTGAACCAAGCTTTTTAAGATAGCGTTATTTTTGTAATAGAGCTTAGAGACAAAAAAAATTTACCGCATAAACCGATTTAGAAGAGATAGGTTTTATACTTCGTGACTTAGATTACCATAAATATGAGTAGGTAGGCTTGTTACTATTTTGTATAAACATTTTTCATAAAACAGGTGTAAAAAAATTATAAAACATCACCCAACTAACTAACTCTTATGGTAGGTACAGACTGACTGACAATCAAACGTAGTGGTTTTATTCTCTTTGAAAATCAACGCAGAGCCTAACCAAAATTCTAAGAGTATGAAATTTGCAGGGTAGCTTCCTGTTGTAACGTATGGTTGCACAGAAATGAATTCCCGACACACAACCCCTAAGGTTAAAGTTTATGTAAAAATAGCAGCAACAGACAGAACTCGCGGGGTTAACCATACCAAACCAGCGTCGACAAAAAAAAATCGGCAAGTCGTGATTTCAAAAGATGATGACGTTTTTTTAGTTTTACGGGACAAGTAGCAATCCTTCAGGAATTAAATTAATATGGGACCACCTCGGGATCATACTCTATACACCAGCGAAAGAATTATCAAAATCGGTTTAGTATTGGCGAAGATATCGAGGAACATACACACAAAAAAAAAACAGCCGATTTGAGAACCTCCTTTTTGAAGTCTGTTAAAAATAGCTCGTACTGATAGTTAAATCTAAGTATCTCATTATTTCCAAATGATCGGGTTATTCTACGATTAACACTTTTTGTGTTGAATATCCCACTAATATAAATAAAAGCAAAAAATTTTAAAGATGTGCAGAGGTTTGTTACTCACGCCACAACCACTGAAAAAATTGGAATGAAATTGGCATTTCTGTAGCAAATAGCCTGAAATATCGTAGGATGTACGTAGTACTTTTTCCGGATGCATAGGATAAATAAGTTAAATAATATTTTAGATTTTTTTACTTTGACGGTCTTTGCATTGAGTTGCGGAACTAATATACTTTTTAGGCAGGCCTCATAGCTCAGTTGGTAGTTACTCTGTCTTCTGCGCTAGAGGTCGATTCCCGCACTGGACAAACATTTGTGTGATTATCACTGATGTTTGTTCCGTGTCTGACTGTTAAATACTTATCTATTATGTATATCAGTCTCTGATACCTATAGTACAGGCTATGCCTAGTTTGGGATCAGTTGACCATGTGTGAAAGGTATGTCAGGATTTTTTATTTTTAATCTACCGAATTTACGGTACGAGATGGCAAACTACTCATACAAGTGGCGGCGATGGGCTTGGAACCTGTCACGTATGGAATACTCACTAGTGCAAAATGTGGGCATGTACCAAAATGTTTGAAGACATCTTCAAGGGTCTGATGGAGCTAGTCTTCATTACTAAAGGCCTTGAATATTATCAGTCTATGTTTAATGAATTGGTTATGATATTCATACTAGCTATATCTCTCCTTAGTTTATAAATAAAATAAGAGAACAAAATTTGCGGCTTTAGGATTTTATTAAAAAAATATTTATACCTAATAATAATTATGTAATAAGAATAGCGCAACATATTAAACGTATAATAAATTAAAATATATTTAATATAAAATAAATTAAAACTATTTAGTATGAAATACTAAGAAAAGATCACACTGACTAGATTGCCACACCCCTTGTCTGCATTTTGAGTTGCTTATTAAATGTGGGAGTATTTTTGTGTTTATTTATAAAATTAGTTTGTATGCGATGTAGGTACTCTGTTATACAAACACATTGCTCATGTACCTGATTATATTATATTCCATATGCCTGTTGAGTGGAAAATAATAGGTAATACAGTATGTAGCAAAAATAGACAGTAAAAAAAGTTATAAAACGTCGAAATATTCAAATATTTCAATATAAAATAAAGCGCATAAAGGTCAAAACAATCAAAATAACCTCCAAATACTCCCACTGTAAGTCAACAAATTAAATTATTTTTGTTATTCAAATTAAAGTTTTGGGATTTTCTCGAAAGGGTTAGCTAAGGGACAAACGTTAATGAATTGTTAGTTTTACCATATAACTCAACCCAAGTTTTATGTAGGGAAAAAAGAGTGATGAGAAATATAATAATAATAAAAAGGTAGGTAAATATTATAATTTAAAAAAAAAATTAGGTTTTGATTTATAAAAATATTAGTTACACATAATATAATCATAAATAGAATTATAATTATAACATTAATGGTTATAATAAATATTATAAAAACAATATAATATAATGTTGAAGCATGCATATGATGTAGATAGGATATAAAAGTTAGTAGATAAATACATACTTCGTAAAGCTCACATAAATAATCACAAAAAGCTTTGAAGTTTAAAAATAAACTAAACATAATTTAAATACTTTTAGTATTTTGTCAAATAAACTAAATTTACCACTAAAGATAATATAAATTAAATATCTACCTATATATTATTACAACTTTTATTTTTATTTTTTGTCGAGTCCCTCAAGTTTTTATTATACAAGGTGTTTAGTAATTTGTATACTATACAAAAAGGGACAATAGGCAATTTGTACTAAAATTTTTGAAAGTATTCATTTTTCATAGAATAAACTCTGTTCTAAAATCTGCTGTTTTGGGGTCAAATCACTTCAATCAAACCTAATTATTCAGCGGTATATGGTAGCAATCATGACGTCGAAATTGTAGTACCTTTAATAATTTTTATAAAAAAATATATTCCTTTTCTCTAGTATCCTTTCCGTTTGTTGATAGAATAAGCCCATTTCGGTATATTGATACATGTTAAGAATCAGCTATAATTAACTTTAGCGAAAAGGGTTTCTAAAAATATAACTAATACAAAACTTAATCGATTACAACAATTACAACTAATAATTTCTTTGGTAAGCTAGCTGTTTCGATGAGCATTAGATATATGAATAAATAGTGCTATATCCTTCACATTGCTTAAAATATTTACACTTTCATAAATTATTAAAACAAAACAATTATTATACAAATAATAAATCAAAAGTGTTGTTATATTTTTTTTAGAAACTTTCACATGCAAAAATATACTAAATTATCTTGATTGCTTCATATTAGTATCGTTTATTTATTACAATTGTAACTTAATATATCTATTTTAAACAAGACTACAAGGAACGAATCGACCACACTTTTTTGACCTATGGCCCATGCGAAGAAAACTGTACAACTCTAAGAGTCCTCAGTGACTTTTTCTACACTTTTTTTTGGTGGAAATGCCCCCACTAAGGAATTAACTTTGGGATATAAAATATCACTGCACAATTTTTCCAGTATTTCTTCGAATTAGGCCCTTTTTATCGAATGGATAAGCTAAAGATCAGTAAAACCATGATGGTTCTCAATATTCTGGTTGTCATCCTTGTCCTGAGTGCCGGTGATTATTTGCAGAACCTTGAAAGCCTTCGATTGCCGTGGGGGACCTTCTTGAATAAACTTGTGGAAGTATACACTGAAATAGTTATAAAATTTGCATTTATATTACTTGCTTATAACATCGCTTTAGCTTTGCTGCTGTTATGGTGTTATATTTATAAATAAATCAATAAATAAACATCCAAATAAACATAGGTATATTATTTAAAAATATATATATATATATTTTGTGCTTTTAAATTTTAACTTATGTTACTTAAGTACTAGTTTTAGATAATTATTTGCGAAGCAGGTGATGAATAGTAGCCGAGTCTCTCCGGCCGTGGCTTAGTGGGAGGTTCCCTGACTTTCAATCCGAATGGTCGTGTAAAAACAAGTTTTACTACTCCTAAAAAATAAGTGAGCAACACGTGCTTATGATATAACGGTGAAGGGAAACATCGTGAGGAAACCAGTAAGTATTCTTAAAGCGGCGATGAGCTTGCAACCTGTCACGTATGGAATTCTCACTCCTTAGACCCCCTCCCCTCTTAGACATCTTCAACGATCTGATCGCCTGGAGATCTGAGAGGATGTTTACCATTCGTGGGGCTAAAAGTTGTGAGCCTATTTTTTTATATTGTTAAAAAAGATGTGGATAAAAAATATATAAAGGCCAGGACAAAGAAAATGTAATAATGATTATTCTTGCGATGATCTAAGCTGTGTAAAGGTAAAGAAAATGCTGAAATTTATTGACTGTTGGAAAACATAGAAAGAACGTGATGAAAATGGTGAAGAAAATGAGAATTATAATGATGCTGAACACAAAATATTATAAGCTAAACACAGAAAAAACATTGAAGACTTTCCAACAACGAACAAAAACGATTAAGTATTTGTTTCAAGAAGTTCGGTTGTATGTAAAGTATTAACGACCCATCACGTTCGTGACCAATCAATATAGCAACACCAATCAATTCAGAATCTTCAGAGAATGATTCGATTAGTGAAATAAACGAAATTAGAGCGAAGCAGCTAAATATAAGCAAACGCGTGAGTCAGAAGCGATGCAGTAAAAATTTTGTTTACTTTGAACCAGTGCAAACCGCTGCTAGTACCGACCACCAAAGCTGAAACGAGGACACAGTTTTAAACGTTTCATACGTTCTTTTTACATATAAATCAGGACAGGACTTGGTAATACATACAATGGTTACATAAATAGGACAAATGTTAATACTTACAGTTATATATTTTACAGTAAATACCTGATACAACTGAAGTTTGGAGGTTAGAAAGCTAAATATGATGTTTCTTGTAATATACAGGGCGTCTCACGGATATGCCACATGGAGGGAAAGTACCTTGAATATTGTAGATGGAACATTTTACTAAAAGAAGACATTATTTGAATTTAAATTTAAACTGCATTCATAGATATTTACATAATTACACGGTTGAACCGGAAAATCAAACCCGTTACATAAGAAAAATAATCACCTGTAGCTTTATCATACCGATCGATAGGCTTCATCATAAGGATTATTTATTGCTAAATAGCATAGTGTCACAAATAAAAGGAAGACCATGAATTTTAATATTGTTTTTTAAATTCAACTAATGTCTTCTTTCAGTAAATTGTTCCATCTACAATATTCAAGGTACTTTCCCTCCATGTGGCATATCCGTGGGACGCCCTGTATAGTAGAGGCTCTTAATGTTCCCTAGTGTTTCCATTGTCCTACCAGCAATCTTTTCAGCAGGAAATGTATTGGTTAGGCCTTTTTACATCTATTCTCGAAAGCTTTGCTCACGTGACCTACTTTTATGTGTTGAGTGAGAACCGCCATAAGACATCATCATCAGACCATGGTCCTCATCTCCCGTTAAACATTTCATGAAAACAATCTATATGAGCGTAAACATGGGTTTTCTATTGAAAGTCGTTAAGAAGTTCACTATTTCCGACTCCATCATCAGACCCATCAAAACATATTTCAAGTCTAGGATCGGCGTTTTAGGCTGTACATTTTCAATACCTATGTCAGTCAGTCAGATTTTGATTCTTAATTATTTTGATTATAGCATATGCAGCGTCGTAGGGTGGAACTTTTACTCACTTCAGGATGTTGAAGTGCCCGGGACATGTTTTACGATGGAGTAAACTTGATCCATAGGAAATGTGTAAAGTAAGATTAATGGGTACAGTTACTGAAACGATTGGATGTTACCTTTTATTGGCCCCGCCGTTGCCTTCGATCTGAATCGGAATGATCCTCGTCTTGGGCTGGTTGTCTTGGGTCTGTAAGGTCCTGTTCAATGTTGGAAGGTCGTGCTGCGGCTCGTCCGTCCTCACCAGTTGCGGCGACAAAACCCTCATAATCCTTTGAGTTGGGGGCGAGAAAGGCGCTCGTGTATCTGAAGTTGGGTTCATGCCAATTGTTATACGCAATTGGGGCTGCGGTTGACTGCCTTGCCTGTTCCTCGTCTCAGTACTAGAAACCTCCATCTGTATGGGAATAACTCTAGATGGAGGCGAGTTACCATCTCTTGGCAAACTCTTGCGATTGTCTGAAGGTCTGGTGGACCAAGTTGGTTGTGGCTGCTGGTATTTAGGAGGACTGACCACTTCGCGAGCTCCTCTTTGCAATTCGTTGCTCTTCTTTACCCATTCCGGTTCAGTTTCCCTAGTAGGTGTGACTAACTCTCTGGGTAAACTCTTCCTACCTTCCAAAGGTTTTTGCACCCATTCGGGGGGTGGTGTTTTAGTTTTTTCCTTCTGGGTTTTCACCCATGGAGGTATAGATTTCGGGCTATCTGGGCAGAAGTAAACCGGCTCTTGGTTGACATATACCGCTTCTTTCTGAGGTGTGCTGTTATAGTCTGGTTGATTCTGTTTACGGGGTGTCACGGGGATTGACATTGTCGATTGGTATCTGGGTTGTTCCTGTGGTTGATATCGGGGAGGGGAAGGAGCTTTTTCGTTTTGTCGCCATGCAGGACTTTCCTGAACCTTGTTATTATTGGCATCCTGTGACACCCTCGCTGGTTGGTACTGTTGGTTTTTGTTCTCTTGCTTGACTTGCCAAGGCGGAATGTAGACATTTTCGTTGTTTCCAGGTTCGTTCGATTTCCATTGTGGAGTATATGGAACGTTATTGTTGTTCGACTGTTTCTCAGGTTCCTTCGGATACCTGTTCAGAGTTTGTGTTCTCCATGGTGCTACGTCGGGAGGACTTTGTTGCTTCTGGTTCACGTTGTTGTAAATGAAATTGTTGTTTTGTGGAACTTCTGGAGTCCTCTGAACTCTTGGCAAAGTGTTGAAAACAGGTCCAGAGTTGGTCTGTGGACTTTGATTCTGGTAGTTTGGTGAAAACTGTTGTGTATTTGGTGAATATTGCTGGGTGTTCGGGGAATACTGTTGTGTGTTCGGCGAAAACGGACCACGATTGCTCTGAGGCGTCTGTGGACTACTGATTATAGGAGAATCCCTTTTTTCAGGCTGCCTCCAGTTGTTATTTGGAGACGGCGAGAAAGGTGAGCTGTTGCTAATAGGTGATTGACCTGAGAACGGCTGGGGGCTCTTGTTGAACTGAGAGTCCTGTCTCACAAGCATTTCTCGTGTTGGAGGTGTTCCGTTGGTTTGTGGTGATCCAGAGTGCTGGTGGTACTGAGCTTCAGGTCTGTGTATTGGGCTTTCAGGATGCCTTTGAAAGTTATTGCTTTGAGGCGTATATGTCTGGGGTTGTTGCTGCGAGAAGGATGAAGGCGGCATTTTCACTGTCAATGGACTCGGAACCTTTTCGACGAATTTAGGTACAGGTCCAATTTGTTGTTGTTGTTCCTTTTCGGCCTCCCAATGGTACGGGCTGTTTGTTTTCCTCAGCATTCCAATGGGGTTTTCTGGAATGACGATTTCTGGTCGTTCGCCTGATGCGACCGGCTTTGGAGATTTTGAATCGGGGACTTGTATGACTATAGGAGGTGGTGGGGGAGGAGCGGGTATTTTCATAGGAGGAGGTGGAGGCGGTGGAGGGCCTCCTTGCGGTCCGTAGCCACCGGGACCTCCTTGGGGCCTGTAGCCACCGTTGTTCATTTGCTGGGGTTGATATGCTTGTTCTTGATCTTCAAGAGACCTCTGCCTTGCCATTCTTCTTGCCATGCTAGGTGTTTTAATCTGAGACAGGTCTAAGCCTCCAGGAGTGTAGGTGAATGGCTTCTTGTCCTTCGTCATCATCGCGTTTTGGATGCATGCTGGCGGCTCGTAGTTCCCCATTGGCTGGAATCGAGAGAGTAACACATAAGCGTGGAATATTGTAAATAATTTTTGGATGATTGTTTGAAAGCGATTGAAATGTTTGGTGGGCCTTGGGGAAATAACGTTGTTTGGATGTGCGCATCATTTCTCAGAACATATTTCAATTCAACAGACACAGATGATGTTACCAATTGGTTTTTTCTTACAAATATTGATTTTTCGAATTTTATCGTAATAAAATAGTAATAGCCAATATTACAATGGGATATATAGCTATCTATTAGTGAAATATTATTTAGAATGGGTTCAGTACTTCCAGAGATTTTCCCTTACATAAAAAAACAAACAAATTAATTATATGTAGATGATTGCTATCAAAATTACAACGAATACAAAACCTTATCCATTATAATGGATTGCCCATTTGAAAAAATCATGTGCGCTCAACTAGTGCTCTCAAACGGTGAAGGAAAACACCGTGAGGAAACCGGCACCGAACCGACAAGTGACACGTGCACGAGAGGAGTAGAGGCGCTCTTTAATCCTTTCACTACACTGATTCTTTCACTGACAGTCATAGGACCTTTTCAGGGCCACCATACCTTAACCTGGTCATTGACCTAATACAGAATGACCAAGAAAGAATCAGTGCAAGCAACTGGACCAGTCTAAAGATGATAGGGAAAATCTACTCACATTGACCTGAGTTCTGCCGAAGTTGGGTATTCTGCCGATATGTCCAGCAGTTGGCGCTGGCCCGTATCTGGAAGACAGCCAATTTTCACGTTATTTTTACCACGCTGACAATCTATTGCGCACTCTTGCGCACTGTCCACGCGCATTGTTGACCTATTCTGTTTGATTGCTGAGAAAATGTTCTCAAATTCTTTCTCAACGCAATGCACATGTTTTAAACTAGCAAGGCTAACACTGGTAAGTTACACAGATAAACCTATCGGTATTCCTTATTTAGGATGCTAACCAAAAAAGCCCCAAGAAATTGTGGCCATCATACGCAATTTTAGACGTTATGTTATAAATATTACATGCGGCTTTCATTTGACGGATATTTTGGAACCAAGAACTAAGATAGGTATTATAGTAGCATTTTTCTACTATATTGTCTTTGGTATAGCTCACAAACACAAAAAAATAAACAAGCGCTACCTTCCAATGCACAAATTGAACTACTAAAACAATATTTTTTTTGTGCCAGTTATATTTACTACAAGTCAGGAATTTCACATTATGAATTCATTAGATTAGTTAGCATGTTTGTTTGTCTATACCTACTTAGTTAATAGGCTTGTTTTTTTTACAGTAACAGTATGATAAGTAAGCAGTAGGGTTACTTAGATAAGTGATTACAGGCACATCAAATAATCAAACAAGGATATAATTCTTCATGTAGGTATTATAATTTCGCACTTACCCGGCAACTGAGAGTTAGCACCTAGCGTCAGTGATGGCAAAGGGAAAGAGACTTTTTAGATGCAGTTCAGAGAGGCTTAAAGTTGAACTTTGAGTTTGTTATATGAGGTTGTGCGATATGGCTCAACGAAAGCGCATGCAATCTCAAAATTAACTTTATTCAGTAGGGGCATTTAGGGGCTTAATTCATTTTGAAATAAAGAAGATATAAGAATCATAAAATAAATTTTAGATTAAACTAGCGTCCCGCCCCTGTTTTGCACGGGTATATAACTCTTGGTTTACGCGGCACTCGCCATTAAAGCTCCCAGTCGGCATGTTTTGTTCGACATCTTTAACAATCATCGTCATATTTTAGCCAATTTACACAAAACCTAAGTGAATTATACATATAAACCTTCCTCATGAACCACTCCTTTCATTGGTGAAAACCGAATGAGAATCTGTTCAGTTGTTTTTGGGTTTATAGCGTGCTAGCAGGCAGAGAGACGCGGCGGGAAGACTTTGTTTTATAATATGTAGTGATATCTTACGCCGTTTGAATACGACTTAAGGCTTAGTAGTAACCACTTTAAGTACAAGAAAGTAACTTACCCGTTTTCTGCCATTTTCGTTTTATCACCTCAATTCAAATTGCATCAAAGGTGAGTACCAGATAAACACCTACTGCGTCTGGAATAATGAGATCACAGCGTTAACCAAACGTAAACACAGTGTTTTGGAAATTGAGAACATCGAAGGTTGTGGGAAAGTATTTTGGGTGAGTTACATCACTGTCCTTGCTCGGGCTTTCGGTCGGGGGTACACGCATGCTAATTGCGTGGCTGGCGATGTGAAGAAAATATGCTGAAAATATCGCCACGGAAGCCATCCTGGTATTATACAGTAAAAGCTCATCATCAACCTGAAGAAATCCACTGATGGACATAGGCCTCCCTAACTTGATGATGCTCATCATGCTTGAAGATGAAAACAGGGAAGAACCAGCCAAGTTTGCCTAGTCGGAACTTATAGACGAGATCAAACAGCGTGCATTTTGACATCTAAAATTTATTTTAAAATGAGCCTTACATCTTCTAAATAAAGTGAATTTTAAATTTGACTTTTAGGAGCTTGCGATATCGATGAGATATATCGCACACCCCTAAATGTTTGTTTCAAATAGTGTTGTGTTCCTGCGATGAGTAAGGTTGCCAGAGCTCTTTAGGGGGGGGGAGGGGGTTCGGGGTCGGCAACGCGTGCGTGATGCTTCTGGTATTGCAAGCGCTCATAGGCTACGGTAACCGCTTACCAACAGGTGGGCCGTATGCTTGTTTGACATCTCAGTAGTATAAATAAAAAAAAATGTAGAACTCAAAACTGACTTTGTTCAGTTCAGGTTAAGGGTCATTTTGAAATGAATTTTATATGGCATATAAAGGACATATCGCATGCCGTTTGAACATGGCTTTAACAGAATAATAAAATCAACGAATACCATCAAAAGTATTCCAGTCATGGTATGCTAAGAATCATTATAGAATTTTGGCACTCTCCTGATAATTATACACGGTGGCTAGAAGCCAGGGTATATTTAGCTCAAATTGCGTCTTTTCATTCCTATTTGTGAGCAATAAATCTAAAAACGTAGGTAGGTAGGTATGTATGTATAAATAATAGATGAATTCTGCAAGATTACGGAGTGAGTGATTCAGATGATGTGGTCTCTCGATATGGTGATTATCTAATTGATTGAGCGAGCGAAGTTCTCTCAAATAACTTCAACTACCAAAGTCAAAGTCAAAAGGCGTTTATATCAATAAAATCACTAGGATCACTTTGTAACTTCTTAGAAACTAGGTGAAACTACGCCTGTTCCTCGCGACCAAGCCTAGAAGAATCAGGCAACAAACACGGCTTGGTGCCTATCATTTTTCGATGATCCTTTTTCACAAAATCATCTAATAATCATAATTTATATGGAGGTTGTAGTGGATACAATCCTTAAATGAACATAAGCCATCATTGTATTTAACATACTTATCAATTACTAAGCCTTTGCAAAACCCTTATTATGATAAAGCATGTACCGATTACGATAACAGTCACCGATGAAAAGACAAACCAAAAACTTTGAGATCGAAATGAAAGTTTACTGGCATTTTCCTTGTTGGCTAAACCGCAGTCAAAAAATGTTTATTTCAATAAACGCACTAGTATCATTTTGAAACAGGATAGTGGAACTGGAAGTAAAGAATAGTGATTGAGGGTGTTAGCCTAACCTTGGCATAACGCAATTATTATTGTTGTCTTGTTTTGATATACAAGATGATTCATAATATATATGACTAGCTTCCGACCGCGGATTCACTCGCGTGGTACCTGATAAAAAGTAGCCTATATGCTATTCCAGACTATAATCTACCTCTGTACCAAATTTTATCCAAATCCGTTCAGCCGTTCCAAACATCCTCACAAACTTTCCCATCTTTATCCCCTCAGGGGTTGCCACGTATTAGTAGGAAAGGGAAGAAACCTATTCAACTTGGTAATAAAGTTTGTTCGATGACTTTAAAAAAATGACAAATAATGATATAACATGCAAAAATCAGATATTTTCAGTTCAAATTAAATTATTATGCTGTTTAAGATAAAAATCTTGATTTAAACTTGATGTCGAAATTCTCGTAGGTACGTTTAATAATTAACTACATATATAGCTAGAGCTAGGCATACCAAAAACAGCTAAAATATAAATCAGAGTGCTCTCAAACGGTGAACGAAAACATTGTGAGAAAATTGGCATGTCCTAGCACCTAAAAAATCGAAGACATGTGCACGAAAGAAGTTTAGGTATTTTGTAGCATATTTTTTTTACTTATTTCTGTGTTTATTTCAATTTGTACCTATTTGAATAATTATTTGTTGTTTGTGTCCCCCAAAATTGTATGTAATAAATATTACGTAGCGTCTAAATTAAACGTACGTTATTTCTGCATTCCAAAATTAGTGATGTGATGTGATTGCTTAAAAAAATACCAATGTCGAGAAAATGGCAGCAGTCCATTCACCTCATTACGAAAATCAACTGGCGCCTGGAATTGACACGTTTGCACGTCCATTGCTATTGTTAGAACGGGTCAATGTGGATGCTGGAACTGGGCCGCTTGCGCAGGTGAAGATGGAATTACGAGGATTGTTCCAGTTGGTGCCACATCCACTGGCCGTTCAACACTTAACTGATTATGCACGGTGCTATTTGGTTAATTTAAAGCCAGCGCCCACTTGATCAAACTATGGTCTCATCATCATTTTAGCTGTATAACGTCCACTGCTGAACATGCGCCTCACCCAAAGCGACTTCCTATCATGTGGGGGAGTTTACCAGTACTCACCACGCTGGGTGCGCGGGTTGGTGAGCGCAGTTAGAGCTATCGTTTTTAAAAAACGCTGCTGCCTTTCTCCTAGCTTTATCTCTAACTTTTATAACAACTGAAGGATAGATGTAGAGGGGCCTATTCTTCAGACGGGGCCACCACGAAAACCATGGTCTAGAAATCTCTAAAGAATATGATTAACTAGTAGCTGCTAGCGGC
The DNA here is from genome assembly GCA_947579855.1 of Anticlea derivata. Classification (NCBI taxonomy): domain Eukaryota; kingdom Metazoa; phylum Arthropoda; class Insecta; order Lepidoptera; family Geometridae; genus Anticlea; species Anticlea derivata. Next base: position 3,624,807 of record OX388277.1, on the reverse strand, counting down.
TCCGCTCGCGCGGTATCCGGATAAACAGTAACATATTTTGTTTTGTTTTAAAAGGTCTTTATTGAACATACGATTTGTACAGAAGTATTATATCTAAACACAGTTTAGTACGATACAGCTTATTTTTAAATAAATATAACTCGGCAGGCTAAGGCGCCTATAAGAGCTTTTTGAAAATATAATAATATTTTGAATATTTGAACTTGGTAGATCTTAAATTAACTGATAAAGACTTTATCAGTTAATTTAAGATTTTTTTTTTTTTTTTTTTTTATCTCTATCTCTATCTTACTTATCTCTAGGACTAAGCGGAGAATAAATATGAGCACTTTGTATAGCGCGCATTTTTAAAGTGACGCAGAAACAGTAACATAAATCCTTCCTCAGGATTGAGTCTATACCAGATCGGTTCAGCCGATTAGACGGAAAAACGTTACAAACATCCAGACTTTCGTATATCGAAAATAATAGTGCGAGTGAAGTGTGATTATACTAAACACAAATATGCCATAACCTTCTCATGACCACAATTTCATGACCGCGTTTTTCTCCACCTATACACGCCAAGAGCGCTTTTTATAAATTGAAATCGCTAAGTGCTTCCTAAAGAGCTAAGCATGTAATTGCTAATTAAGGCTTGGTCGCGAGCAACAGGCATAGCTTCACCTAGTTTTTAAGACGTTTCAAAGTGATCCTAGTGATTTTATTGAAATAAAAGCCCTTTGACTTAAAGTTCAAGACAAAGTCTCAAGACGAAAGTCTACAATCAGTGCGTGTTGCCAGTGATGACTTATGGCACTGATACTTGGTGGTTAACTATAGGCCTCATATACAAGCTCAAAGTCGCGCAACGGGCTATGGAAAGAGCTATGCTTGGAGTTTCACGACGTGATAAGATCCGAAATAAGGAAATCCGTAGAAGAACTAAGGTCACCGACATAGCTCTCAGAATTAGCAAGTTGAAGTGGCAGTGGGCAGGCCATATAGCTCGCAGAACCGACAACCGTTGGGGAGTAAAGGTTCTCGAATGGCGACCACGAACCGGGCGACGCAGTGTTGGAAGGCCCCCCACCCGATGGACCGACGACATTGTGAAGGTTGCGGGAAGTCGGTGGATGGAGAAGGCTCAAGACCGTTCGTCATGGAACTCTTTGGGGGAGGCCTATGTCCAGCAGTGGACTTCTACAGGCTGATGATGATGATGATGACTTAAAGTTTGGTGCAGGCGGGCATAAGTACTGCACCGGACGAAATATCAAAGGGAGTGCGACATGTTTATTGTTGGTTTGTGATGCGCGTGCGCATCTAAATCGAAGCTTTGAGTCAGGGATTACTCACACTGTGTGTAATATGCGTAATGATTGTAACTGCTCGCTCGTTCGATTTAATTCTGAGTATTGTTATGGTAATTTAGCATTTTAGGAAACTTTTATCGAGTCATACACCTTAAGCCATTCACTTTGAGAGATGAGAACACTGGTGGTGTGTGATCCTTCCGATCCAATCGTGGGTTCAAATACTGGTCGTGCACCAATTAATTATCTGTACCTACGGATAATGCGCAACGCTAGTGCTCTCAAACAGTGAATGAAAATATCGAGAGGAAACGTAAAATTCTATTAAAGCGAAAACGCAAGGCGCACCTTAACCCTTTCACAACGCTGGTTTTTTAACCATGGGGCATTATCCCTTTATGCATCCTGCGTTATTCATCCAAGAATGAACCAGTGACCCGACAAGCAAGCTACTAAGATTATTACTTATAAACGCGAAAGTTGGTGAGAATGTTTGAATGTCTGTGGTTTAATCACGCCGTAACGGCTCAACCGATTTCGGTGAAACTTGGAACAGATAGAGTAGGTACTTTACCTAGAATAGCATATAGGCTACTTTTATGTACCAGGCGAGCGAAGCCGCGTGCGGAAGCTAGTGTGATATAAATGGCTCGGTGCTTCGGTATATTACTATGGCGAGGTCAGCGGATAGCTGGATTTAGGTTCAATGTTTATGGACGCAAGGTTTATTTTAAGTTGTTCAATGTAATTAGGTATTTATTTTCACCCGACTGCGGAGGAAGGGTCATGAATCTAAAATCAGGCTATGTGGGTAGGTATATGTGAATTTATAACACGAGTATTGCCAACACAATAGACAGCGAGTGTATTATGTCATTTTCATGTTTTACCAAAAAATAAATTTGAAGTATCTACCTACCTTCATTATGCAGACACTATTAAAGAAAAACATTTAAAGTTTACATAGAAGTAACCAAAAAATTAAAAAAGGTAGGTAGGTACCTACATACCTAAGTATTGTCATCTTCGAAAATTTATTTTCTATTACTACAGAAAACATGAACTGAAAAAGTATGAAACAAAACAAAGTAGCCTACAATGAAACAAAGTAGCCTATGTGTTATTCCGATGTATAAGCTACTATATTATTGTGAAGTTTCACAGTAGTTTTTACGTGAAAGAGAAAACATCCATCCATCCATCCATGCTTACAAACTTTCGCGTTAATAATATTAGTAGGATTATCAAATTTTTATATTTACCTACTTTTAATAGTGTTTTTTAATGCATTCCCCATTTTTCTGTACGACCAGTGTTTTCTGACGTTTGGAAAAGCCGTGTTAGTAAGTTTCTCGTTATTTTTTTATTAATGGCAACTGGATAAACGGAAGATTTTATCACTCTGCTCATATTGAGGAGGTTAAATAATAATTTCTGTTTGTTTATCCTATCTTAAAAAATATGAGCCTAGTAGGTACCTCACGTATGATTTAGTGACCAATAAGGCCACCCGAAGGTCTCGATCGTTGCTTAGCGACTATCATAGCCCTGCGAAACACGGAAGCGCTCAGTTGCCAGCCAACTGGCCACCCATCCATTTGCTGACCGCGCAGAACGTTTCTTAACTTAGCCGATATATTAATAATAGACTAGGCACGCTACACCACGAGCATTTCAATTAGGTTGTAAAGTCATCATCGTAAAAAAAAAGCCAAGGTAATGTAGGTGCCGATTAGTTCAATTAATTACTTATACCTACGTACCTCTGTTGCGTTTTTTGAATCTAGGGAAAACAATACATAAGTATTTAGGTAATAAACCTATTTATTAACTTCATTTTTAAAAATAGAAAAACATTAGTAGGTAGTTGTTTCAATAAAAATGTAAACAACAAAACACTGCTATAATGTTACAATATAAAACCCACTCACCTCATAAAATTCCACAACAACAAAATCCGATCACTCAACTCAAAATTGGAACCGCTTTTGAAAAGGGAATAGAGTTAGGTTGCGTTTACACACGGTCGCGGTGCGTTTCGTTCGTTCGATGCTGCCGGGCGCCCGGGCAGTCTGGCGGGCGGGCGAGCGCGGGAATCTGCGGGAGGGATAGGGATGCGCTTGGATTGCTAGTAGGTGCGATAGTGTGGCACGATCGATATGAAGGGAAGCGGAAGCATCGATAAAATATGTTTATGCTAATTTATTAACCATCGATAAAAAAAGGGGTGTTGTTAGTAAGTTTGAGGCCTTATTAGTTGGGTTTGTTTGATTCTCTTCGTAACTCTGATACTGTAATGTTCTGATTTGATTGCGATTTTTTTAGTAAGCTAGCTTATAGGTACCTTTTTGTGTTGTAATAGCATTCATCAGCTCTGAACTCTAAACCCTAGTTGTGAAAGGATCTCGGGCATTATTGCGGTTTTTAACATTTTTTTATCTTAAAACATTCAAGCTCGACATGTTTTTATCAAACATTCAGTTCCGACGACATTTAGAGTTCGTTCTACAGGTTCTGATGATGACTAGCTTACAGGACTTAAGGTACCTAAGGAACTAACTTAACCTAAAAGTAGTCAAGAGTTTCTTTTTTTGTAAAATTGATGTAAAAAAAGATCATAGTTTTAACGCCTATACCTACAAATATTTTTTTTTAGTGAAATAACTTGGTTTATTTGAAGGCTGTTTGACGCCTGCTTGACGTGAGACAAATATTATTAAATAACTGTGCAATGAGTTTCTAAAATTCTAGAGTTTTCAAATCATTTTAGAAACTCAAAGAGTGACAACCGCTGAAAATTAAAAAAGCATGTAGTGTAGAGTTATCGACAACTACATAAAACGTCCAACACTATGTTGCAGCCGACACTCATAATAAAAAATGTTCTACAGAGTTTTTCTTTTATTCAATTGAAGTGGCTTTCCAGCTTTTCCTCGCAATAAAAATGACAAACTAATGGTCACAGGTTACTTATAGGTAACTTCGGTCGTAGATATCCTCTGAAACTTTTCTATTTGAGAAAAATATATTTTCAATATATTCCCGTTGAGATTTGCTATTTCTATTTTTATCATGAATATTTCATTTCGATAAGAAATAGGCTATTTTTTTTATTTTTTTTTCTAACTGATTTTTATGCTGTGGGTCTCTTACGACCACTGCCAGCTACACCGGGCTCGAAATTCGGCTAATGTTATGTACCTACTGATTTATTGACATGATTTATTGGCAAATTGGAAGTGTTGACAGACGCAGTGTTGGAAGGCCCCCACCCGACCGATGACATTGTAAAGGTTGTGGGAAGTCGGTGGATGGAAAAGGCTCAAGACCGTTCGTCGTGGAACTGTTTGGGGGAGAAAATTTTATGTAAATAACAAAACCAAGAGTTCCCAGTGTTCCAAAGGCGAATAAATGATATGACCTATGACTATCCCCAACAATTATAATAATCCAGATCTCCTGGCGATCAGATCCTTGAAGATTTCCTAGGGGGTAGTCAGAGCCATGCATGTGTCACATGCCCACATTTTGCAGTAGTGATTATTCGAACGTTTTTCGGCTTTTGGCTGCAAGCCTATCGCTGCTTACTTATGTATGTACCTAACTAAAATAAGTAAATATATTGATATTTCGCCGTACTGTATAGTTGTAACTTACATAAAGGTAGACTAACTCAAAACAAAGTAACATTTAGATTTCATTAAAATTAGAAACGGGCTTACGACTTCTAACCCCGCGCATGCTAGACATCCTCTCAGACCTTCGAGCGATCAGTGAAGATGTCTTACGGGGGGTAGTAAGAGGCATGTCCACACTGTAAGTTACATTACTTGTAATATTAATAAAAACAATATTTACATAATAATAAGTTATGTTAGTCAAAATAAGGCAACACCGGTTCATTTTGTTGAAACACTTTTAGTGAATCCAGTGTATTTGGGACTTTATAAAGGAGCCATTTCATTCAGGGCCTGGTCCATGTACACTACATAGAAAAATTAGAAAAAAATAGGAGATTACAAGAAAAATACAATTTCATTAATTTGAAGACAAATGCGATGGTACAAGATTACTTCTTCTGGTAAGTTTTTTACTATTTGAAGGCCGCCATGTTGGTTTATAATTGGCGTTTGACATGACATTGACATATTTTTCATGTCATGTTGTTTGATTTGATGTTTTTGTTTTGTCAGATAAATGTAGGTTGTCAAAATGACATTCCACACACGTCCATCCGCCATATTTTTGTAGCGCTGTGTGTTGCTCTCTTTGTCGAAGAAAATCTTAGTGCACCTTAGAACGAAGTCAATTTAAATAAAATAACCAATTAAATACGTTTACTTTATTGCTTAGCCATATTTTAGAGTAGTGTACACAGTGCTGGCCCAGGCTCCATATATTGATGAAACGTCTCTTTTACAAAATAAGTAATTGTTCCAAGAAGGTCGGACACACATACCTCAAATTATTAGGTAAGGTTTAAAATTAGAGCACTGCTGGTAGTAGTGACCCCACCTTCCGATCCAGAGGTCTTGGGTTCGAATCCCGGTCGTGTTTCCACCAATGGATTTTCCAGTCGGAAAATTTATATGCGCTATAGATACTAGTGATCTAGGATGATCAAACGATGAAGGAAAACATCGTAGGAAACCGGCATGGCATTTATATGCCATGCCGGTTTCCTACGATGTTTTCCTAAATACCTCATAAAAACTCGAAGACGTGACTTATGCACGAAAGGAGCCGCTAAAGACGCACTTTATCCTTTCACCACATTGGTTCTTTCACTAACGGCTATTGGCCTTTTTCATACGTCAGGCTGACCAAGAAAGAATTAGTGACCAGCAAGCGAAAGGTTAGAACTTTAAAATTGGTCGGAAATTCCGAACATTACAGCGAATACTGCCTGTACTAGAGGAATGAGTCACACCTGCCCACGTCTGACCGCGAAATTATATTCACAAATTGCAACTCTACTTCGTTCACATAAGGTTCTAATGAGTAAAGCAGGTGGACTAGACTGCACGTTGATTCAGGGTCAGCGCAGACGAGATGTTTACCTGCCAAACCACGAATCGGTAGTTCGGGGAATTCATACATGGTAGAGAAGAGACACAATATTTTCAAAGACCGCCTAAATAAAGAAAAAAAAAATGGTTACATACGACTTTCATCCATAAGAAGTACCTACGTGTTATGTAATTTTTCGGGTTGGCGCCAAAAGGTTCCTCGAAGTTTAAGTACTCATCATCTTACTAAACTGAAAATGATGGTGACTTGACCAGGCTGAAGAAAGAACATTAAAACAATTTAAAAATCAAGAAAAATACACGTAAGACGGTAAGGCCTAAGATGCCATAGCCAGCCAGCCTACTACAGGAAAAAACTTTTTTTTTTATCCCTAGTCATGGTAGACGAACATCTTCTTAGATATTCAGGCGATCAGATCCTTATAGATCCTTCCGGCTTTTAGGGGAGGCACATGACTAAAAGACCCAAATTCAAGTGGTGTTCTTAAATAACGAAATTTTTAAAAGCTTTTCAATAATAGTCTAATTTTAAAATGTTTTCAGATCATAAAATCCTTCAGGGACTTCTGGATCTGGACCTTCAAATGTTTAATGGGTGTGTGGTGGGTGTCGGCTTATCACTGAAACTGGGATCAAAAAGGTAGCGCCTTCAAATAAAAACCATCCAAAAAATAATAATAATAAATAAATAATAAATAAATATTCCGGACATATCACACATGGTCAACTAATCCCAAACTAGGCATAGCCTGTACTATGGGTACCAGAGACTGATATATATAATAGATAAATATAAATATTTAATACCCAGACACAGAACAAACATCTGTGTTTATCACAAATGTTTGTCCAGTGCGGGGATCGAACCCGCGACCTCTAGCGCAGAAGGCAGAGTTACTACCAGTTGAGCTATGAGGCCAGTCAAATAATAAGGAACCGAAGTAGGGAAATGTTCACATATCGCGTGAAATAACTCGTAAAGCAACATGAAAACAGGGCCGCCCTCGTCTAAATATATTTTCGGAATATTCCAACAACTCGCGCCGATCCGCAGACAGACACTTATAAATATTTAACGCAGTCCGGTAAAATGGCAAATGTTCACTTTTACATGAAAAATATATTAGTGTCTTGACATTCTCGTTTCTTCACTAGTTTAAACATACGGGGGAGACTCTTCTTCCATAGAACAGAATATCTCTGTGCTCTCCTTGATTGTTATTGGTCACTGGTTTTAGACCCGCGTTTCGAAGATCAGAAACTAGATCTAGCTTCTACCGATAAACATAGTGTTTGCTCTACCCTAAGATGCTGATAGCTTATCGTTTCACTAATTCTTTCTTGGTCATCCTTTATTAGGTCAGTGACCTAGTTGAGATGGCTCTGAAAAACATGGTTTTTAACACGCGTCTCTTGAATCTGATAGGTACTTACATGAAGATTTTTTCTTTTTTTTTTTCAGAAATCTCGAACAATACTTACCTACATAACAGCTCTTTCAAGGCAAGGCGTGTAAATAATTATTTATTACATAGCATTCCTCCAAAAATGTTTCATGCTTTTTGGTAAGTATTATTTTTTATGAAAACCATCTACCTCTACATATTCATTCTATATTTCATGCTATAAATATAGCGCCCAAGAGCAGCAAGAAAATATGAATGAAATGGTGCCAGACGATTCTTCTTACAGAATGAAGTATTTTTGCACCAGGGTTGATCCCACTACCCTATCGACGTTTCAGGAACGTTTTTTATTCAAATGCCCAGAATACAAGAGTCTAAATATATGTGCGTGTTTTAAAAATAAACCCAGAGTCCTTGAATCACACCAGAGAACAGCCAACGTGTTAGGTATACCTTGGAATTCGTAGATCGATGGTGTTACATCTATCGAACATGTACCTAACCAATTAATTTTGTAAAGACAATTCTGCAGTTTCAACAAAGACATTCTTCATGAAAATTATGTCCAGCAATGAACAGCGAGCCGATGGTCGTAAGACTGAAATGTGAGGGCCAGTGTCGCACTTTGTAGAGTTTGTAGGCCACTTACAAAAATAGCCGGCACATTTCTCGGCGAAACACACATCTATTTGAAAATATCTACTCTATGGAAATGCAACATTAACTTGCTACTTAGGTATGTACCTACTGACAAGTTTAAAATTAGATGCATTTCTTGTAAAATTAGAAGAAGAAAAAACATAATTTCGCGCCACATAATGTAAAAAAAAATTATAATAAAAATTATATTAAGAGTGACTTAAATTATGTCAGATATCAGCATTAGCTGCTACAGCAGCCCAGTGGCCGTTGTAGCGGTGGTTTTCAGTGGCATCCCAATGAGTAACGCAGCAGCCACAGGTCGTGGGTTCGAATACCGGCCGTGTACCAATGGTTTTTCCATTCGGAAAATTTACGGCCGCGGTGCTTTCAACGGTGAAGGAAATCATCGTGTGGAAACCGGCATGTCTGAGAACCTAAAAATTCGAAGAGATGTATTATGACACTAGCACGAAAGGAGCCTCTAGGCTAAAGGTGCACTTTAATCCTTTCACTACATTGATTCTTTCACTGACGGTCATAGGTCCTTTTCAGGGCCACCTACCACAACCTGGACACTGACAATACAGGTGACTAAGAACGAATCAGTGACACTAAAAGCAAAATGCGATTTTTTTACACGATATGTCTAGGTACCTAAAGATATCATAGAGGTTGGACTGTTGCCGAAACGAGTGAGTCGCGTGATATTTATAGTGAAGTGACCAATATTAGGGCTTGGTGTAAACATGAGTAATGAGAGGCACCTCTATTTCTGTGCGATAAATTGGTATTAATAGATTAGATACCTAGCTATTGCCAACGGCTTCGCTCGTAAGGGTTAAAACGGCCCTTGTAGAATTACCTAGATCAATTTAGCCGTTACGGCTCTATACGTTTACCTACCTATCGATGTTAAAATAGGGGATGCTGCTGCACGTTCCCTATTTTTTCCCTTAGTCGCCTCTTACGACATGGAGATAGATATGGAGGGGCAACCATTGCGCACGGCTCTGGAGCGTATACTGTAGCGGTAATATCCTCATTAAAGCGTACCCAAATAATTAATTTTTCAACGATTTGGTCCGCTGCCTCTTATATCTTCCAGAATAATACAAAGAGGATCCGATAAATCCAGCCGTGAATAAACATTTAACCACCTACGCGACGCTGGAATAAACACGGGACGGGCGGCAGACTGAGGAACTTTACGTCAGATTGCTTATTATTGCTACGTAAGACCTAATTCAGCAAATAATACCATAATGCAGCTTACACACCTTGAACCAACGAGCAATAAAGACAACTAATACTATAACCGAAAGTTTATGCGGACGTTTGGATGTTTGTACAGCTCACTCAACCGATTTCGATGAAACATGAAATAGATAGTTGTCTTTACATAAATAGGTAAGAATAGCATATACCTACAGGGTGAGTTTTTTTTTCAGGGCCACTTAGGCGAAATCGGAAACCGTGAGAGTAATCGAAAAGTGATGTAAGGAGTTACGGGCTCGATTTAAAAAAAAATAAGATCTGCATTAAAAATAGTTGAAAGTTATTTTTAGTTTTTCACAAAAACTGATGATTTTTTTGCATTTCTGTGTTCTATGTTCGATAATAAATAAATTAATGTACGATAACAATGTGTATAAAAGTTGTTGGTACACCTTTAAAACTGCAAATTTATAAATTAAATAATATTTATTTATCCAAGGTTTATTATTTCGTTCGGACTATGTGCAAGCAAAGCAATTAATTAGTAAAAAAAATAACCTTCGGTAATTAAATATTGTTGAATTTAAAAACTTATAATTTTGAAGGTGTTACAACAACTTTAGACACATAGTTATCATACATTTATTTATTTATTAACATACAAAGATGCCAAAAAGGCAAAAAAAATTTTTTTCTTAAATCCTACATTTTCTGAAAAACTATATAAATTTCAACTTTTTTTTATGCAGATCTAATTTTTTTCAAAATCGAGCCCGTAACTCCTAACACCATTTTTTACTCTCCCCGTTTCCGATTTCGCCCATGTGGCCCTGAAAAAAAACTCATATACAGGTATAGCTGTAACCACGCGAGCGAATCCGCTAGCACAAGCTAGCAAATAATAAAAATAAATAACACCCTAGTCTCATAGCCCTGACCCCGCACTAGGACACCCATCCTGACTAGGATTCCCTGTGTCGTGGGTATCAGAAACTACGAGTACCATGGTACCACAACACCCAGATCCGGAAGAAATATTTGCAGATCATGTAAATATTTGTCCCGCCGCGGCATCGAAACTACGTTTTTTGACTATAACACTCTACGGTTGAACTGAAGATGATGATGATGAGATATTTTACATTTTAATAAGCTTTTATTTAAATACCTGATTTTTATTTTGGTTCGATCGGTTCCACACGAATGCTCTACCTACATTATATTTTGTGAAAAAGGATCATCGAAGAAAAGATTCTTCTAGGCTTGCTTGGTCGCGAGGAAAATGCATAGCTTCACCTAATTTCTAAGACGTTTCAAAGTGATCTTGAAATAAAAACCTTTTGAAAAAAAACAGCACAAATTTTAGAGGAATAACCTTTTATTCATTTGATTCATAGTTTCACTCTTAACTGTCTACTTACCACTAAGTTTCTAGGTTCTACATCCCATCAAGTTTGTTGTACTAACAATTTCAAAAACTAAACAAACAACGTTTATATGTTACTGTATAAACAGGAAAAGCGAAAATTTTGAGGTTTACATAACAGTGTTATGAATGTGGAAGGATATTATAAGGGAAGAGGTAAGTCAAAGGAAAGAAAGTTGGATGAATTGTGTGAAAGACGACATGAGTAAGAAAGGAGTGAATACTGAAACCAGCGTCCGTAATGTACGTATATGAGATGTGGGCTTGTTTCAGAGCATGTTGGCGGCACCGAACTCGGACGCAGCCACCATGCTCTACCGGGCCACATCTAGGCTGGTAGACTGATGGTGGAGTCGATAAAGAAGCTACAATGGAGCTGACATGGTCGGACTCACCGACAAAAGCTCAAAAAAAAAAAAACAGAAAAAAAAAAAAAAAATGTACGTATACGTAGGCTCACTTGTTACCGTAAGACGTTAAAAGTACGTTTTTTAAGCTATTACATGGCGTCACGAATGGCCTACAAAAACCATTAAACTATTCACTTTTCACGTACTCACGGTGACCAGTGAGTAACTCACGAACATTACCGACTCGGGCCTGAGTATAAACACTATCGAAAATGTTATTAAAGGCCTAGTTCTACAAAAGTATGAACAAAGTAGCATAGGATAATAGTTGCAACACTGTTACAGATTCTTATAAAAAAAAACCATTCGTATGCATATTTTCGAAGTACAACATGATAGAGTACATAATGAATAACATAGGGTGGTAAATAAAGTGAAACCAAATTTCGTCAAGGGTTATAAACATTACAAAATTTAATAGACCTTGTGAGAACTAAAATATTGCTCTATATTTTGTAAGAATATTGTTACAATTCAACTTCAATATTTATAATTTTGTAGTGCAATTTCGTTTTTAATAATTTAACTGAGTCATTTTAGACATTACCTACATCAGGTCCTTGGCCCGCCCCGTACCATCATCTTAGCGATTTTGGATAAGTGGTGACGTAAGTTGACATTTGATGGTTCATATTCGTGTAAATAGTGCTGATAAGTGTCTTATTTGAATGCCAATAACGTCAGGGGCAGTTGTGGCCCCGGCTGAAGAATAAGCCCCTACATTTCTACTCGTGGATTTAGTAATAGGCGACTATGGTAAAATAGCTAGGGGATGGGTAGCAGCGTTCCTTATTAACAAAAATAGCTTTATCTGTGCTCGCCAACCCGCATGCCCAGCGTGACGAGTACGGGCAAGTCTCCCCAAATGATTGTTTCTGTGAATCTATGGGGCCTATGTTCCGCAGTGGACGTCCTACAACTGAAATGATGAACGTCATGGGGCCCTATGTACGTCACCGCCTAAAGAAAAATTGATGGTACAGGGGCTATACAATTAATTAAATCTCGAATCAACATAATACAAATGTGTGATAAGATGCGAAATGAGGAAATCCGTTGAAGAACGAAGGTCACCGACATGGCTCTCAGAATTAGCAAGTTGAAGTGGCAGTAGGCAGGCCATATAGCTCGCAGAACCTATAACCGTTGGGGAGTAAAGGTTCTCGAATGGCGACCACGAACCGGGCGACGCAGTGTTGGAAGGCCCCCCACCCGATGGACCGATGACATTGTAAAGGTTGCGGGAAGTCGGTGGATGGAAAGGGATCAAGACCGTTCGTCGTGGAACTCTTTGGGGGAGGCCTATGTCCAGCAGTGGACTTCTACAGGTTGTTGATGATGATGATGAAATGTGTACCACGCTTCACGCAAATAAATTATTTCATTTCATTTATGTGTTTCAGAGTAGGTATAGGAAGAAAAGAGTTTGTTGAAATTTATTGAAATTATACCGAAAAACAAAGTTGTTGTAATGTTGTATTTCGAGGTTAAATTTACTGTGCAATTGGGGCTACACTGAACCACTGTATTTAGGTAAATAATTATGTAAACAATAGAAGCATTTACTAAAATAATTATAAAACATTATGTAGGTACTGTGCATTCGTGCATTATACAATGTGTTCCATATCTAGTGTACAATCCCGAAAGGGGCATAAACTACCAACAAAGTTTTTTTTCCGATTTTTTCCAGAACTATTTAAAATCAGCTTTGTTTGGTTTTTTTTGACCCCAATAAATCAGATATTGGCCAAGTATTTTTCCAGTAAAAACTATCTAAGTCATAGAATAAACTTTATTGGCACTTGTGTGTAGAAGCTCCATTCGGGATAGCATTCATATTATGAATCACCTCGTTTTGTGATATATGTGTTATAATAATTACATTTCAACTTACATTATAATTGATAACATATTATGTCAGTATATAGTTTTTCCGACAGCACTAACATATTTTCAAATCGACCCCTTAAATTAATTTTACAATTATTTGGTTGCTCAAAAATCAATTTGACTGACGATGGGAAACTACGGGTTCATTTCCATGGCTGCATTTATTTCAATAGTTTTACCATAAACAACTAAACAAAAACCTGTCCCCTTATATAATAACTCAATAACTTTATCGCCTCGATAAATGTATGTCCGCCTCTATCTTCTGTTGACTGATAAAGGACAGGGCGAGAGTTATCGAGCCGATAAAGTGATTGATTAATTAATAAGAGGGTTAGTTTTTAATTAGAACCGTGCTAGGAGTAATGAAAATGATACTCTTACTTTGGTTTATAATTAAAATGAACGTAAACTTAGGGTGTTATCAATCGATCGATTGTCGATCAACCGTCGATAGATAGCATCGATCGACGTCGATCGATCGTCGTTAGATAACATCGATCGACGCCGATCGATTTGTGTGGGAGCTTTGGCTGAACGACGGGTACTGGTCGATGAGTGTTACCACACCAATCGATCGACGATTGATCGATTGCTGTGGTAGCACTTATCGATCGACGCCGACTGTTCCATTCTAACATCGGTCGATGCCATCGATCGACGATTGATCGATTGGTATGGTAGCACCCTTAGATACTTTTGGATATAATATAAAACATTTATTTTAAAAACCGAACTTCTATTTCGTCAAATAATCGATTTGAACTTTGGTTTTATTTTAATGAAGAATATAAAAGATTACTTAATCCATTCTTTTTAAAGGGATATAGGACTAAAACTTTTTTGAAGACGTATGTACACAAGCGATCATTTAACTCCTAGACTGTTGCGATTCCAGAGACAATAGAACATCTATTGTCTCGTCCAGATCCGTGTATAAGCAGGCAAGGGGTTAAGTCACGTTCGCACTTCGAACTACGCTTTACATTACTCTTTTCTCAACTTTGGATAATAGTTATCAATGGTTCAAATCTGTCACAACAGTGTTACGTAGAATTTATCATCAAAACGTCAACACTCATTTAAAAATTACCACTTACTCATCTAAAAACCCTTTAATTCCTTTTTGATCACTATAAAGAGGTATTTTTGTCAATTTTTGTGAAAGCTTCTAATTTATTTTGAAGGTACCTGCTAAATCGCAATTTGAATGAAACGTCCATGTGACGAAAAATATGTTATCTCTGTTTAAATTGTACTATTTACACAACTTCAATAATTATATCGATTCTTTACAAATTCATTGGTAACAAATGTAATAATTTTAAAATTCCAATGCATAAACTAAATCGTCATAAAGCAATAACAAAACTATATAAAACATTATTGTGATGATCAATCGTTATAGTGAAAACAAACTGCGTAGGATATTTGGCTATCAATGTCTAATAGGACTTGCATTTGACTAACTCCTTAAATCTCTTTATTCTGATTATACAAGGTGATTCATAACATGTATAGGCCCTGAGAAGGCCTATTCTATCAGTAAAAAGAAAGAATATTAGCAGAACACAAAATCAAAATATACAAATATGTTTTTCAGAATTTTTTTAATTATCTTTTTTATGGTCTTTGTAAGCAACTATTAAACGTAAGATGTCATTAGGATTACTACCTAAAACAGCTGAACAATTCAGTTTGAACTGATTTGACCCCAAAACAGCAGATTTTGCAGGGTTCTTTCAATGAAAAATTTCGAATTCCCAAAAGTCGTAGAAACCAATTAGGTGTAGAATAAGCCCCTTTCGAGATAGCATACATATTCTGAATCACCTTGTAGATTGAAGATGGGACAATTTATAAGCTCAAGTCAAATACCCTACTTTAAAACACCTGCAAGAAAATTAGCAATAGTTTAAACACTACTTTTGTCAACACAGCTAATCCTCCACATTCGCAAAATGTGTTAAAATTAAAAAAAAAAACTACAATAAAAAAAACACGTTCACTAACGGAAACCATACAAAATAACACAGGATTAAATCTGCACGTAAAATATATTAAAGCAAATACTTAGGACGAAAAATCTCATTTACTTTTATAACACCATTAAAAAACGCTACTTTCGTACACAAAATATGTCATTTTCATCCTTATCCTAAACACCGATTGGCGTTATTAATGAGAAGTACCTAATAGCCTCATTGTTGAGTGAGCACACACCTTATACATAACATGTTTTGTTAGCACATCACAGATCAACATTCAACTTAGTGACATTGCATGAACTTGAATAGGTGGCATATGAAGCAATTTTTAATTTAAAAAACATTTTTTTTTTTGGTACTCTCTTTTTTTTATTGTAAAGCGTGATTTGGCCTAAGATGGAGCACGCTTTACCAGATAGAACTTATTGACCCTAGATTTGAAGACTCCCAGATTGTACTCTTTCGGGAAAACAGACGCAGGCAGATCATTCCACTCTTTGGCAGTACTTATAATAAAAGTCACTGGAAACACAAACTTCACTGGATTTCCTCACATTTTACGAAACTCCATAGACGATCTATGTATGTCAGAAGAAGATCGTGTATGTAAAAGTTGAAACGTTCATGCAATCTCTCTAATCAGGCACATCACGCTAACAAAAATACAGCCTTACCCTCGCACCACTCAACATCGAGTCCAAAACATGTGTACACGTGACTTATGACTGTCTTATGTTCAGCTATAATTGCTGTGTAATTCAGGTTTCAAAATTATAAAACAGATACAAAGCCGATTGCTTTATGTACGAAAATTACAGATGGCACCAAAATAGGATATTTGTTAGCCAATTATAGCATGCTTTTTATCGCTGACATAACTTCAAACATTTTAAGTCAATCAAATTTTAGTTGTTGGTAAGACCAACCTACATGAATATTTTGTTTTTATAGAGATAACCCACAGTAAGGGTATACTATGATTTTTATAATATCCATTTTTTTCACGTTGATTCGAATATTTAAGGGATATAATAAAAATCACCAATATACATTATATTGCTTGCGCTTCGAGCCGTGGAACGTCGTATGACCTGACCAGAAGTTGGCTCGTTGGCGCAGTGTTCAGCGCACCCATATCTTGTGGAGGGTAGACGAAAATCAAAATTTTATGAAATATTATACACTAGCTCCCGCCCGCGGCTTCGCTCGCGTGGTACCAACATAAAAGTAGCCTATGCTATTCTAGGTAATGAACTCTTTATATTCCAAGTTTCACCGAAGTCGGTTAGCCGTTACGGCGTGATTGAATAACAAACATCTAAACATCCAAACATCCTTACAAACTTTCGCATTTATAATATTAGTAGGATAACACCAATTTCAAAAAGACAGTAACACCATAGTCACATGCACAAACTTAGATCATGTACAACTTTACAAACTATTTATAAATAACTTGTTACTTATCCTAATACAACTCAATGTCTTAAAACTAAAAAGCTTATTTATCCATTTGGCTTCTTTCAAGTTGAACTATTTATGTCTTGTGATGTATAACTAGTACTATCTATTTTAAGTCAAATTACCTTATTTTGGTATAGCTGTTATAAAATTCGTATATCTCATTTATTTCATAGACAAACATAAACTCTATTGAGCAATAGTTAGCCTTTCAAAAATATACTTTAAACTTACATAATAATAGTTGTTTCGTGTGTATTTTACTGA
The DNA here is from genome assembly GCA_947579855.1 of Anticlea derivata. Taxonomy (NCBI): domain Eukaryota; kingdom Metazoa; phylum Arthropoda; class Insecta; order Lepidoptera; family Geometridae; genus Anticlea; species Anticlea derivata. Next base: position 3,607,774 of record OX388277.1, on the reverse strand, counting down.
GATCCTTGTACATATTCTCTTTAGTTTGTTCCATCTCAATACTTTTGCATGTAATCATTTATTATTTAACTTATTGATAAGCCTAGTAACTTAATAATGGCGCATTTCAAGAATGGGAGACTTTACTCTAAGTCTTTTATTTATAGAGGGCAACACCAAAGGAGCTACAAATACCGGTTCTGAAACTTATCTCTCTCTACTAATCTCTTAAATCCTTAACTTGTGATTTATTGGGCCTTTATGCTGGTTGATCATAATATTGCTTGACACAATATAACAAAAAGTTCAAGATGTTTTTGCATAGATTTCACGCCGTCTTGCGAATGAAACTAGGCTTTATCAAATAAATAAGTACAAGACATAAAGTAGTTCACCTTTTTCATATAAAACGCGTGCTTATCAAATGTACAATGTTTGTTCCATATCGCCAATCCATAATCCAAACATAACCAACGAAAACAAATTAATATAAACTCAATTTGGAAGACAACAAAGCCGAATTTTGAAGGGAAATATCTTTTTGAAAGAACTAAATTTGGAAGACAGAAAAGCCGAAATTATAAACGAAATTGTATTGGTTTATAACTATGAATAATATAAATGCTATTTATATGGCTGTAAACCCTTTTCAGATTAAGAGCGGCAGTTACTCGGTGTTTCAGTCACATTTTTATAAACCAACCAAATTAAAGGAAATTTTATTCGCAGATTCTCTGCTTACAGTCCAGTACAATAAATGTAACATATTTTTCCTGGTTTATCGCATTCGTTTTAAACGTAGTATTTTATTAGCAAAAAAATGTGTCTGATTCACTGAAAAAAGGCCGCACTAAAATCAGCCATCGCAAAGAAAATCACAATCACTTCACTCATTTCACTTTCCACGCGCAATGCGTCCATCTTAGTTGCGTCCGCGACACCCGGCACTTTACACTTTATGCTCATTAGAATAAGGTTGAAAGTTGCTTGACTTTTGAGAAAGATTTGGAAACTGAAATAAGCAATATCATTCAGAAACGATTTCCACAACGTTTTGAGTAACGTTTCACTACGGAAAACCTATTGTACCTCTATAACCCAGTCAACAACTTGCAACCCTAGCTAGTAGGTATACTAAAAACCAACAAGGTTAATAGTAACAGATAAGAAATAAATAAAAACGTTATTTGGAGTTTTACAAAAAAAAACTTGGAATACCCTGGATTTTTTTGTGCCATGTTCAGGCTAGCGTGTATTTTTAACAAAAGTTTAAAAAAATAAAACTATTATAAGGGCCTAATTCATCTCTGATTACTACTTGACAGTTAAAAAAATATATCAATTTCTCTCTCTGACATGTAAACAGAGAGTGAACTATTTTTATCCGTCAAGTAGCGATAGTCAGAGATGGTGAAATAGACACTAACGCCCGAATACTGAACCGCCACTTTACTATTTATGGTTAAAGATCTTTATTCTGAAAGAAATTACATTTCACTTCATGAGAAGTTAACAATTTTAACTTAGTTATTATAAAAACAGTGAGCTTGCAGTACTAACAATTGTTAAGATACAGGTATATAGGTATCAGTAAGTATCTACCTATCATCATTTGAGATGGCCTCAATTATTTGAGACGCCGTTATCGTTTAGAATCGTATACTGAAACATCATATAGGTCAACACTTAAATTTTAAGCGTGCCGGATTGAAGTCCCACTCAAATGACTATTTATTATCAAAATGGAATACAGAAACGTTGATTAGCGTTTGACAGCTATATAAAGACAATTGAGAATTTGAGAGCACGATCAGCTAATCGCGGTCTCAAAAGTACTAAGTGGATGTTGAGTATTCCACTAAAAACTAACGGTCCCTCAGAAATAAGTAGCCTTTACCTAAGTGGATGAGTTGAGAAGCGTTTCAGTATTTTATTTTATTTATTTGGGAAGATAAACAGTCATACATTACACTATAGCTAAACAGTAAGGGGCATAAGGAATGAGTAAATGAATGACCCACAACATCATCCACAGATTGGTAGAAACAAATGTGCGTTATAAAAAAAATGTAGATTACTACTGGAACTCCTAATATTCGGGCGTAAGTGTGCATGAGCAATACACAAAACACAAGACACTTAAATAATTCCAAGGATATTCCGGTAATTCCTGCCGCCAGCGTGTACCGTCCTTGTGTCGAGGAACAAACATTCACAGCACGCGAGTCGCGTCCCGCGAAGGCCTCAAAAGAAGCCAATCAACTCCTACTCGATGTTGGACCGCGGCCCGTCGATTGGCATCGTGTGGAGCACCTCGTCCAACAGTTGCAGTGCCCTGTCGATATAATCTTATCAATATTCATTTACTTATACTGACTGGCCTCATAGCTCAGTTGGTAGTAACTCTGCCTTCTGCGGTAGAGGTCGCGGGTTCGATTCCCGCACTGGACAAACATTTGGGTGATGAACATTGATGTTTGTTCTGTGTCCGGGTGTTAAATATTTATCTATTATGTAATCAGTCTCTGGTACCCATAGTACAGGTTATGCCTGGTTTGGGATCAGTTGACCGTGTGTGATATCTCCGGAATATTTATTTTTTTATTTTATTTATTTAGAAAATAAGCAGAACAATGATAAACAAAAATTAAGAATATAAGTTTTAATCCAGTGAAGTTTCCACTATTAAGTAAAACATACACGTGAAGAAAGGTATTATACACCCAAATTATCGTAGGTAATAAAGCTAAGAAGTTAACTTAAAAACAGCAAACCACTTCTATGAAATATAAATAGATTACCTTTTTTTTTTTTTTTTTTTTTTTTATGTTATACGTAGGCAAACAGGCTTACGGCCCACCTGATGGTAAGCGGTTACCGTCGCCTATTGACATCTGCAACACCTGGAGCATTGCTAATGCGTTGCCTGCCCTGGAGAAATCTTTTTGTATTTTTCTTAAAGCTCTTCATGTTGTAGGTTAGCGGAAAAACCTCGGAAGGAAGCTCATTCCACAATTTGCACGTATGGGGGAGAAAGGATCTCATAAAACGAGTAACCTAAACATCGAACGAGTTGTGATGTGAGATACAGGGTTATTTGAAAAATGCGCAAAACCTCAGACCCCAGCTGATGTAAATTGTAATAGAATTTAACTAAAAGTTTTATTTAATGAATGTAAGAGATAATACAATTCGTTATAGCCAAACGATTGCGTTTCAAACGCAATTTTTTCGGGCATAAAACTGGCAACATTTTTATGATCAAAAAGTTAAGCTAGCGGAAGCTAGTAAATGATATATTACTCGCCTGTGTAGATGCACCTCAAGCCAGCAAGGTGTCTCCTTGATAGAGGTCCTTGGGTAATCGGGCCCCCATCCCTTGACGAAGGAGAGCCGAACGATGCACAGCCGCCGTAGGTCGTCAACGCCGATCCCAGCTGCTGCTGTTAGACCTATGTATAAGTAAGCATTATTGAGCACTATCTAACACTACATACACTACAATGAGATGAATGGGCCTAGAAACTAATGGGCAACTAATGAAAGCACTGGTGGAGTGGTAGTGACCCCGCCTTCCGATTCACAGGTCGTGGGTTCGAAACCTGTCGTGCACCAATGGATGTTCCTTTCGGAAAATGTATGTGATCATTTCACTACACTGATTCTTTCATCGAAGGTCATAGACCCTTGCCACCATACCTCAACCTGGTCACTGACCTAAAACAGGATGACCAAGAAAGAATCAGTGACACGACAAGAAGAAGACTAATGCGAGGCCTACATTGCTCACGTATGTGGAACGTCAGCGTTCTACGGGCGCGTTGAAATGTTTAGAGCTACATTAGATCCATCAGTGAGCTGTTATTTTTTGGACGTTGGCGTTGTACGGGCGCGTTCGGATGTTTAGAGCTACATTAGAACCACGCGATCTGTTTTTTTTGGAAGTTAGTGGGAATCCACTAGAGAGAAAGAGAGAGAGAGAGAGGTCTATCAGCTTGGTGACTTTTTTGTTTGAAACATCTGAGAAGTATGCATTCGAGTAAAGTTTATCTAACGTTACCATTCTTCTTCTTGTCGTGTCACTGATTCTTTCATGGTCATCCTGTATCTAACGTTACCATGATTGCATGCTATAATAAACTCGCATTACAGTTTTTACTGTTCTTCTAAACCAGTCGTTTTCCGGATAAAGATCATTTATTTCTCATAAAGAATACAATCATTCACTTACATGAGAAATAAAAAGTTTTCATTAAAGTAAATGCTAGCTAGACTAATCGTACAAAACAATTAACAATATAAAAGCCTGATCGTAAAACTAAAATAGGCAGATTTTAAGTTATGAACAATCGATGGAAGACAAAAAAAAAAGAAAACTAAAAGCGGGTACTTCGTAAATCTTTCGGAAAACGATAGGTATTAATAATTATTTGCAACATAGAATCACACAGAGTACGCTCAGCTAGAAGTGGCACTGGCATAGGTACGCAGTTTTAATTGCAAAGTTAGGATTTTCTTCACACGTGGTATTGCATTGCATCACTCTGATGCATGGGTTGGTAAGTCTCATGTGCCGTCACACATCCTACTAATATTATAAATGCGAAAGTTTGTGAGGATGTATGGATGTTTGTGGTACAATCACAGCCCAACGGATTTGGATGAAATTTGGTACAGAGATAGATTATAGTCTGAAAAAACGTATAGGCTACTTTTTATGTAGGTAGCACGCGAGCGAAGCCGCGGGCGGAAGCTAGTTGGTACATATTAATATGATTGGCCGTGGTGACCCCGGCTGAAGAATAGGCACCTCCATATCTACCTATCCGCGGATGTCGTAAGAGGCGACTAAGGGAAAAAAGCTAGGGGATGGGCAGCAGCGGCCCTCATTTTAACAACGATAGCTCTAACTGCGCTCGCCAACCCGCATGCCCAGCGTGGTGATTATGGGCAAATCCCCCAACATAAGGAATTTGCTCTGCCTGTGGGGGAGGCCATGTTCAGCGGTGGACGTCGTACGGCTGAAATGATGATGATGATGAATATGATTGACTGTCAGGCCCCTATTCAGAGACTGCTAAAGCGTGGATCTAGTATGAAGCATAGATTTTCATAGTTTAAGTGTAGAACGTACATTTGTTCATAGTAGGGTGCTGCGGCTGGATGTGGCCCGCGACGGCCGCCGCCTGCGCCGCCGCCGCCGCCTGCGCAGTCGCCGCCTGCGTCTGCATCTGTCGGTGGCACTGCCGTAGATCAAACACCTGGAAAAAATATATAAATACTAAGATAAGATAAGATAAATATTTATTTCAATTAGGTATAATACTATCTGTTACCCGCGACTTCTTCCGCATCCTACTTCCTACTAATATTATAAATGCGAAGTTTAAATACTACCAATACTTTGACAGGCCTCATAGCTCAGTTGGTAGTAACTCTGCCTTCTGCGCTAGTGGTCGCGGGTTCGATTCCCGCACTGGACAAACATTTGTGACTTACACAGATGTTTGTTCTGTGTCTGGGTGTTAAATATCTATACAAAAAGTAAATGGGTCTTTTATGGGGAATATGGTAAGATTTTATAATAAACTTCCGGTAAACGCGACGCAACTTCCTATTAGAAGATTTAAAGTGTACATAAAGAATAATCTTATTAAGAAAGCGTACTATAAACTAAATGATTATATAAATGATAAAACCGCATGGCCTGAAGTCGCTCTGCCCCTCGACAGCTAAAATGCCATTTTGCAGTGTCTTTACAGTTTTTGCTTGCATCATATTATAAGTATTATTCAATTTTATAGAAGCATTAGGTACATATTTCATCAAGTGTAGCGTGTGCTGCCCTTAGATCATTTGTTGAAGCTCACATTTGTCTTCTTTTTTTTTCACATTTTTATAAGCTCTTATTTATTAGGGATAGTAATTAGATAACTTTTCTTTTGAGCCTCACCTACATAGTTCGATCGGCACCACACTGAAGCTTTAAATTCCATTTTGTGAAAAAGGATCATCGAAAAAAATGATAGGCACCAAGCCGTGTTTGTTGCCTGATTCTTCTAGGCTTGGTCGCGAGGAACAGGCATAGCTTCACCTAGTTTCTAAGACGTTTCAAAGTGATCCTAGTGATTTTATTGAAATAAATGCCTTTTGACTTTGACTTTGACTTGACTATCTATCGTTAAATATCTATTATGTATATCGGTCTCTGGTGCCCATAGTACAGGCTATGCCTAGTTTGGGATCAGTTGACCGTGTGTGATATGTCCGGAATATTTATTTATATTTATTTGAATTTTACTACCAATACTTTGAATTTTAACAACCTATGTATTCGCTGCATGTGACAAGCGTGCGGGAAATAGAAGCGGCGTGTGTTTGTATGTTTGTTGTTCAATCACGCCGTATGGCTCAAACGATTTCGTTGAAACTTGGAATAGGTAAATTTCGTTACCTAGAATAGCATATAGGCTACTTTTTATGTTGTACCACGCGAGCGAAGCCGTGGGCGGAAGCTAGTTCATAATAATGTTCGTTCCCCTACTTTGGCCCCTTTAGGGATGATTTTGCGAAAATGCTGAAACGCATAATTTTTATTTCTTACCAATGAATTTGCAGATCCCTGTTGAGGATTGCCCATACAAACTTTCAACCTCTATTAGAAAGGCCATTAGTTACTGATCAAGTCTCAGTGAAATGTCATCATCACTGGCAACACACACTGATTGCAGACTTTTGTCTTGAGTCTCTGTGGTATCTGCGACGAGAAGTAACTATAATTGTAAATAAAAGTTTACCTTTATGCAAGCAGATGGATATATCTTATGCACGGCGTCACCAGGCGCGCGGCCTGCCTCCCGGTCCAGATAGTAAGACTGTACAAACACCGAATGGTCTGACAGGCAGCGTAGCCACACATCGCCTTCACCTCGCAAGTCTAACTGGACCCCTTTGCCGATGTGGAGTCTGGAATAAATATTAATATTTAAACACAAACTGTAGGTATGTATAAGACACTCAGCAGATTAGTGTCAGCAAAAGTTGAGTCTCTGATTTGTGTTCCTCAAATCTTTCCTTTTTGTGGCCAGGCCAGACTCGAAACTCGAAATCACTTTACAATTAACCGGTTAATAACCGTTATATACCGGTTTGTCGATATCAACTTTATATAACAGAATATACACGACAAAAGTTGAGTCTCAGATTTGTGTTCTTCGTCACTTTTCTTGTTTATTCATTTATTTATTTTTATTTATTTTTATTTCTTAGGAAAACAAACAGTCATAAATAACTACTTATTAATCCTAAACTATAACTAAAGACCATTTAAAAGTTTCCGCAGATTGAAACTAATTAATGCTTGCTTGTTTTATGCATGAAATAAATCAAAAGAGAAAAAGATGTGTATGTGGAGGATCGTAGGCCGGATTCAGAACTGTTTACAACTAACCGGTTAATAACCATTATATACCGGTTTGTCAATATCGCCCATATCAATCAGTAATCATTAATTGCTTCTTATTTACCTCGCCCGCTCACTCTGCTCCGTCCTATGGACGTTGCTTAGTGCTCCTAGACAGAATCTGTTGCCGCCCGAAGGATCCACGTAGCCATCGACCTGGAAATACGATTTGTGGGTTAATTTCGTTCATATTTTGATTAATCAATAAATAAAGACGGCCAAGTACGAGAACTCCGTACATAAAATCGAGATCGCCAAGTGTGTATGAGGCCAATAGTTAGCGACCAGTTAATGCCATATTTCATCACTGGCAAAACACACTGATTGTAGACTTTCGTCTTGACGCTCTGCGGTATTTGCGACGATAAGATATGACGGTAAGATGTTATTTCCAATAGTAATCAAAAATTTACTTACCGTAACATTAGGCCTGCTAGACGGAACTTTGAAAGTCTCTCCGACTTGGGTATCCAGTTCAAAGTATGCCACGGAGCACCAATACTCTGGTGCGGGTTGACTAGACAGAAGACCGCCGGGATTTCCATTATCTGTAAAAGATTTGACAAATCACTGACTGAGGAAGGGACTTGAGTAAAAAGGTTCTCAAACTTACTATACTTACTATACTCCGGAGCGGTTGTCGGTTCTGCGTGCTAGTACAACCTGCCTGAACCTACAATAGCCTAGGCCATTAGAGAATCTTTTTGGGAATAAAGGTTCCCAAATCGCGAAAGCGGTTGTCGGTTCTGCGTGCTAATGCGGCCTGCCTGTTTCCACATCATTGAACTTATAGTGATGTAACGGTTCGTCTAGGCCATTTGAGAATCTTGGTTCTCAATCTACTCGGGAGCGGTTGTCTCGGTTCTGCAAGCTAATACAGCCTGCCTGTTTCCACTTCACTGTGACTTCTACTTACAGTAGTGATGGTGATGTGAAGGTGCGTCTAAGGGTACGGGGGGCGCGGCGGGAGGTGGGGCAAGGCTCTGCGTATATGTTAAAGTGTTGCTGCCTGTCCAGGTTCCTGCAATAAACATATTTTACATAAATAAATATCCAGCAGTTACATATACCACAATTCTGATATTCCTATTATTGCGTCACTGGAAAGCTATAATAGGACTGTCACTGGCAGTGACACAACAGCTTTGTTGTAGTTTTAATTATGAGTTTTTGCTTTTTCATTCAAAACTCTGACAAAATCTCATAGAACTGACCTTTGTTTGGACTATTAAACGTGCCATAACTATGGCTTATTCACTATAGACTTTAATATTGAGTTCCGTTCCATGTATAAAAAAAGATGTAAAATCGTTTGAACCCGTTTTACTGCAACCTGAACCCGTTCTGATGCAACCCGAACCCGTTCTGCATCAATTCGAACCCGTTTTGATGCGACATTACATTAATGACTGTACCTTGCTGCTGCTGCTGCTGCGGGTTCTGCGGCTGCTGCTGCTGTTGCTGGATGCGAGGACTCGGCTGCGGCGCGGGCGGGCTGGCGGCGGCCGCGAACCCGTTCTGCTGCGATCCTGATCCAGGCCCGGGGGACACCGCTGCGAATTGCAAATATTCTGTTTATTTTCAACCAATTTCTAAATAAAGGGTGCAATACTATCAATATGGGCGCATTTTTGGAGCTTTTTAGTAAAAGTAAACCCTATGGACCGAAAAGGTTGAAAACGTAACGTTTACTCACAAATGACACATTCAATAGTCACATTACTTTTTTTTATGCCCTAGATGCATTTGTGTATTCAAGATGGTTTCCTTACAAAGGGTGTTATAAAAATATTTGAAAGCATTTTGCGCTCTCATCTCTTAAAATTCAGGATTTCTTAAGAATTAGATATATAAATAACGGTATACTCATACACTTACTTGGTAATGTTTGCGTGAGCTGAGTCTCAGCCACCGTCTGCTGGTCTCCAAAGAACGAGGAATTTGAGTTCTCAAGTAACGGAGTAGTGGCCCCGGGAGACATAGTGACAGGCATGGCAGCTAAAACATATCATGCCACTTTTATCAATTTGTTGATGAAACAGATATTCGGTCAATAAACAAAACATTGTTTATATGTTAAAACTAAAAAAGTATATTTATTTACAAAATCTAGGAATAAATAGTTGTTTAATTGTAAAACAGTACAGTTGACATTTGCATTTTGTTCTTATAAACTATAAAATTAAATAAAAATGCTGTTCAAACATGACATACATTTAACTAGTCTACAGACAAATACTTGAAAACCAAACGCAAGTGTCGAGCAATAAAACACGTGTTTCAAAAAGTGCAAAATAAAATAATAAAAGCTTACAATGGTTCATTCGTTTAGGCAGCCACATCACCCGCGCGTCCATCGTGTCGGGCGGCTCGAGTTTAGGCGCTATGAGCCTCTGTTGCATCATCTGCTGGCTAGGCATGGGCATTCCCTGGCTTATCGACGGCATCTGAGGAGTTCCTGGCGACATCTGAGTAGGCGCGGACGCCATGCGAGGCGAAGGCATCTGAGGCGCGTTAGCCCTGATCTGCGGCGTACCAGGCCCCATCTGAGGTGTACCCGGACCCATCTGAGGCGTGCCCGGCCGCATCTGAGGGGTACCCGGCCGCATCTGAGGCGTCCCCGGCCGCATTTGAGGCGTGCCAGGCCCCATTTGAGGTGTCCCCGGACCCATTTGAGGCGTACCAGGCCCGTGTGGCGTACCAGGTCCCATCTGTGGCGTGCCTGCTCCCATCTGCGGCGTACCAGGCCCGAGCTGAGGCGGCCCTGGACTCATATGAGGCGTGCCTGGCATGGGAGTGCCAGGCATTTGAGGTCCTGGCCCCATTGGAGACATTTGCGGTCCCATTTGGGTGTGGCTTGAGATCATCTGTGGCGGGCCGGGCGTATGGCCCATAGTACCCGTGTGGCCCATTTGGGGCGGGGCGCCCGGCGGCCGGGTGGGGCGCGGTCCGTGTGTCGGCGAGAATATGGGAACGCCATCGGGCGCTATTGCGAAAGAAAAGGCAAAATAAAATAATATGCACAGCTAAATAAAAATAAGTCACACTGATTTTTTGCTAACTAATGTTTGAGAATGCATAAACAGTTTACGACATTACGTATATCTCTAATCCAATGAGTATCCATTCTCAAACATAAAAATAAACCACACACTACTAAATACACAGAAAATCCCACTCACTTTGCCCCTGGTTTATAATAATATTGCTATTCGGAAACTGCTGATGGTGGTGTTGTATTGTGGAGTGGTGGTGCCTTGGGCTTGTGGCATGATGCTGTATTGTGACCAGCTCTCCGGTATCCATGTCCATTCCGTTGCCACTGATACCGACTGTGTACTCGTCTTTGACTAGCCGGCTCGGCCCAGATTGTAGGGTAAGGCCGGAGAGATCTGAAAGGTTGGTAGCTTTGGGAATAAATAGACCAGCTGTTGATTTGTTCTTTTTTTACTGGTTGGAGAGTCTACTTTCGATTAACTTGCTTGAGCTATAGGGTGACTATGTAACGCGAATTCCGCGCGGGACGCGGGTCGTCTGACGCGAGCGAAACGCATCCCGTGCGGAATTCCCCTCAGAGTGATGCTTTATAATGAAAAAACTAGAGAGCTTTATAAATACATCATGGCTTAGGTTCAAGCACCTTATTGCTGAATCCTACTAATATTATAAATGCTGAAGTTTTTGAGGATGTTTGGATGTATGGATTTTTGGATGTTTGTTGTTCAATCACTTCATAACAGCTTAACCGATTTCATTGAAACTTACAATTTAGAATATATAGAGTTCTTTACCTAGAATAGCACATAGGCTACTTTTTATGTAGATACCACGCGTGCGAAGCCGCGGGCGGAAGCTAGTTTAAAAATAAACAGTTACTAAGCACATATCATTCTTGAAATATTGATTCTAGTAACATGATGGTTTCCTCAAATGTTTTGTGTTTATTAGCATTTATTTTTTGTATTTTAATATAGTAAGAGTTCCTTTTTTTCATTTTTAAGGCAAATTTGACTAAACACTAAATATAACTTTGAACAGTTTACTATGAAGTATAAACAAATAGAATACAAACCTATACCAGGAGAGACAACCCTTTCATAATGGTAGGGGTTAACGCATACGGAATCACATTTCAAATCAAATGCAAACTGACAGAACTTCACATGTTTCAGCTCGTTTTTGTGGAGGTCCGGCCATCGCCAAATGCGAGCATATATCACGTGAGGAAAACCTTTGCGGCCAGCAACCTGAAACAAGTTAAGTGTCTGATTATCATGCATAGTTTATTTTTTTTTATTCTTTTCTGTTATCCACAATCTGTTGGTTGGGATCCAGACTCATCATTCCTTCTTCTCTCATTTTTGCAGGTTGTCCAGGATGTGGCTCCTCTTTAAACTTTTCGTGGTTGTTTGTTTTTCAACCAGAGGTCTTGCAAGTGCGATGGAGTTGCTTTTAAGACCGCCCAAGTAGCTTTCTCCTCTGAGATCATGCATAGTAATAATGATTTTAAATGTCTCAAGTCGGCATTGTGGCAGAACTAAAAAGAAATGGCGAGACCACTTGGAAAACTGCACTGTATGAAAATTTTATGAATTTTCTATTGTATATCTTGGCATAAAGACAAAATTATGATTGCTGACTTCCTGACAAAAATGATTATTATAAATAGAGACTAGTGAAATTATAATTCTATCCTTTAGTTCAGCATCATCATTATCATCTTATATCTACATATTTTTTTCATTATCACATTTTATTTAGAACTATTTTATTGAAACTTTAATTATATTTATATTTGACATTGTAATTAATTATGAATGTATGATACTTTTAGTAGAAAATGAATTAAGCCATTGACTTATAATATTTATTATCAATAAATTACTATTATTACTATTCACATATCGCACCTTCGGTAGAACAAGGGCCTAATTGCCAAGTTTGTGATTTTACAGGAGAGACATTTTGAGATTTTTTTGTGATAAGAGTCAATTTATCTTCTTCTTATATTGACCTTGAGGTAATTTCCTTAGTGTGAAATATACCTTATAGTTTTGTGAATAATGGCGTGCTCTCTACAATGCTTAAATATTTAGAGTTTTAATTATTTTCACATAAATATAAAAATGTACCCACATTTAGGCCTTTGTTCCACCAACATTCTTAAAAAATAGTAATAATGTCCGTATTTCTCTTCATTTTTATGGGATGTTTTTCAATAAAAATAGCAATTATTTAACTTTTAAATTATTTACTATTAAAGTTTTAATAGGAACCAACAGAGTCAATTACACTTAGTAGTTAACAACATTAAATTCTAAAGTCTTTGTTCTTAACTTAATACAGTCTTTGCAATCTTAAATATTTAGAGAATCAATACTTTTAAAGTTATATAAAATATAGAGACAAAAACAAGACTATAGTATATTTTCACTCAGATTTAATGGCAATCGAACGTATCTGAGTGGAAAAATCTAACAAAACAAAAATTTCTAAAATCAAAACAAGGTAGGCACAGTAATTATAGCCGCACTCAACGACGTTAATGTTTACTAAAACTAGGTACCACTAAGTTTTTTTTATCGTTACTTAGTAATCGTTTAAGCAATCATTAACATCTCTGAGTGCGGCTGTTAAATAATGTACATTTTTATACGAAAAGTGAGATCGTTCTCATCTTGATTAAAATTAAAAGTTTCAAAAATCTAAGGTATACGGTCCCTTACTATACCTACTCATTCAAATATGGAATCGTTTCTTATTTATTAAACTAGTTGAGCAATTAACGTTTAAAACAATCCATTATAATATTGTTCATAAAATCTTGGAACAATGTTCGAGGCAATTAACTGCCGAATGTCTTCTCTCTTCCGATCGGGGATTGGTAACTTTTCGGTGTACAGCACATTCAGCTTTAAATCTTTTATATCTTTTTTGTTTCCGGTGCGGCTTTGTTTTACATTTGCTTCTGTCCAGATATCTGTTAGATAGCTATATCTGAATGAAAAAGTCTCTGAACTTTTAGCGAACCTTATGACTTTTAGCTCAGATAGTTTTATATTATTTCGATCAACGTCTTTGTTTAGGTTTAAATTCACTTCAACCGACAACGATTTCAGATCAAAGAATGAATCAAAGTTCATTTCATTGACAATAAAGCCGTTGCCTGTTTTTTTGGCGTTTCTTATTAGGCTTATGTATTCTGCTGGGCAGTAAATTGGTCAAAAAAATTCAGCTTTCTTTGCCCTTTTAATGTTCTTTTCGATTACAGAATGAACAGAGTCAGCTTTATTTTGCGTATGTCCTCTAATAAGGAACTTATGTGTGATTGATTTGATTGGCAGTGTATTTACAGCGTAAAAGAACATTGCAAACACGAACCTGAATGAAAAAAGAAAGAAGTTAGTAAATTGTGACCACCAAAGAATTAAACAACTTCTGATTATTAGAAAACAACTACAATCTACATACTTGTTTTTTTGCTGCCCGCAGCAATTGTCGGAATAGAATATTATGTCTTTATCGGGTTGGTTGGTAGAAAGTTCCTCCAAAAACTTATAAACGCACGTTCCTATTTCATTGGCACCACGCTTTGCCAGACCTTCGTGCCAAAAAAAGCAAAATGTTTTATTTTCATTCAAATATGAAACCTGAAACATAGATTAAAATAAAAAAATATAATAGAATTCAACCTGTAAGCTTACCATCAATCAGTACGTATAAGCTACTAGCTTCTGCCCGTGGTTTCGCTCATGTGGTACCTGGATAAAACATAGCCTATAGCACTTCAGGAGTCAGTGAAGTAATCTTTGGAATCGGTCCTTTAGTCCGGAGATTAGCCACGACAAACATACAAATATTTATAATATTAGTATAGATTTAAGAAAGTAAGTACCTAAGCTATCTTTACCTACCGTAAAATTGTAGCAGTTTAGCTTCGACTTGTAAAAAAAGGCTGACGACTGGCCAATTGGACATGGAAGGACAGCTTGTAGATCGAATATGGCTACTATGGTATTTGAATCTGGTTGTTTACTCTGTTGTATATCCTTTTCAAGTTCTGATCGGGCCAAACGTTTTTCCTCCATGTGTAAATTATGCTTATCCAATAGTGGTTCCTTGTCTATAGCGTTTTTGAATGCCTCACACTCGTCGCATTGATCTTTACGAGGTGCGTATAAGCCAATGTTGAAATCGCTGTTAAAAATTCGGTGGTAAGCGTCATAATTGACGGCTTGTCTGCCAGCTGCTTGTCTAAGGGCTTGGTAGTTGCGATGGAGCTCCGCTACAGTCAGGCTTCCATCTATATATTCTCTGGTGGTATTCGCTCTCAAATAATGGCTTTCTGTTCGTGGAATTGAATTAATATGGTCATACACTGATTGTAGAACCTCGTCACTTAGTTTACAATGTGAACTGTGCTTTCCACGTTTATCGGTAGCACTCAAACTCAAAACATTACCAACACCACAACAACGGGTTCCCATTTTTATCTTAAATAATAAAATAACAAATCACTAAGTCATAAAACTTACAATTTTGCTCAGTATCGTTAATTAATTGGAATGATAATGTCATAACAGTAGTAATATCTATGTAATTATGGAAGCAGTTGGAATGACAAAGGCATACCAGTATTTATGTTCACCAACTAAATTTTTGTTCGGAATTACAAAGTGACATTTGTTTTTAAGACTACGAGATTGTTTACATTTTGGAATAACATGGTCATATTTGATTTTACGACTGCGAGATTGTTTTCATTTTGGACATACAAAAGCACAACTGATCGAACGACTTTGTACCTCCAAATTATCTTCTAAGAAATGGGCATAAGTAAAGAAAGTGTGACTTTGTTCCTCCAAAACTCTGAAATTAAAAGGGCATATTTACCTTAACGACTTGTACGCTCCAGCTGATAACCACTCTGCGCGCCGGCAGCGCCGCAACTGACCAATAGGATTTTGTCGCGCCAATACGTTTGAAAAAACGCTTCAATGTGACAAAGGCACTGTCGCCCTCTGGCGAAATTAGATGGAATTGAACGAGTGTCTTTGTTCCTCCGGGTAAAAATACGTTTTAAAAGCACTTTGGCATACTTAAGTCATTTTTCGAAAATTTGTTAGTTCGGCCCTTGTTCTACCGAAGGTGCGATATATTTAATTATATTAATATAATATTTATTACTATTATTATTACTATTATTACTATTATCATCATTATTATCACCATCACCTGTAGAAGTCCAGTGCTGGATAAAGGCCTCCCAAAGAGTATCATGATGAACAATCTTGAGCCTTTCCATTCACCGACTACCGGCAACTTTAACAATGTTACTATGGTATAATTTTGCCTTACCTGTAATCTGCCATCCAGAGTCCGCTGAATGGTAACACATTTGCTGGGATGTGCTCCATTGGTGGTAATAGCCGTGATTAATGAGTCCAGCTCATCACGTTTCTCCTTCAGTTTCTTCACGAGAGACTCGATGGCACGTTTAGAGAAACCCTCGCTTTCTCCGCCCTGCCTGTGACACATCAGAGAGTGGACGATGCTAAGACATGCATCTGCAGATGTAGGGGCCGTGGTATTCATGGCTGCAAAGAACAGTTTTATTGTATTTGTGATTTTATTTTTTTGGAAGAACCAACAGCTCTGTTACATGAATAGAATAGAAAAATAGATGAATAGAATATGTGATGCAGTCACTACTCTAGATTTAAAAGAGTAGGTTTCACTCAGTATCAAATGTGGAACGGCAAGCTATATATTTCCGCCTAGATCATGGTGTTGTAGTGCAATTTTTATTGTCATTTAATTCATAGTAAATTAATTATTTGGACCTAATAATTTGTTTTTGCTGTAATTTATAGTAATGGTCAAAACATTTACTATGCCAAGTAAGACAAAATTCCATTGAAATAGAAAATAAAAGAAATTATTCAGCATCAACTGATGATCCTACTAAATCATAATATATAAGGAGGCCTTACCTGTAACTTAAACTTAAATAACCTTATATTCGAAGAATAACACAACTGCATTTAGTTTCTGTTAATTGAGTACCAAACTCCGATATAATTCACTTTTATTTGCGAGATGATACCAAAACATAGAGCGACATTATGGCGGCTCAAAGACAATTCTTTTTTTTCTTTTTCTTTCATGTTCGCATACTCATAGTGTTGTCGAGATAGTGTTTTCAAGTGTTTTGCGATCTTTTAGTCGATTATATAGATTAGTGTAGTTCTAGCTTTCCTATGTTTCTTAACATTTTGATGTTGGCATTATTGATTGTCAACGCTTTCGTAGCGGCTCCATAATCTATGCTTTTGACTGTCAGGCAGGTTAGTCATCAGTGTCAAAAGACTACTATTCAGTGTCACTGACTGTCGAGTTGGGTGAATGATGGATGACAGCTGTTCGACTTGTTGTCAGTCAAACGTAAATCTTGCTGAAATTAATTTCCTCGAAAATAAACGTTTATTATAGGGAAATTAAGAAAATAGGCTAATCTTTTGACTTTGTATTTCATATGAGTTTTTATATCTCAGTGCCGGGACGTTCAGTTTATTATGTGAAAAGTGGGTGGATTCCGTTTGGATTCCAAAGTGGATTCGAAATTTATGTCATGCCCGCAAAAGCAATTGCTGATGATGTGCAGCGATTAAAAAATGAAGGGTCTCGATAGTTCTTCCAATCGCGAAGGCATGAGCAACAAACCTATTGTAACATGTAAGTTTTCCATGACTTGTTCAGTTGTAATATTTCTGTAGAAAAAATAATAATTTATTTTTATGATAGGCGCGGGAGACTGGAATCTATTCTGTACGCTGGAGGCGCCGCTCGTTGCCGCTATACCACAGGACTCGTGTGAATGGAGAAGGTCCTATGGCCGTGCCACAAAATCTGTTTACCTTGAAGCATCATTTATAAAATATAACAAGGACAAGATAGTACACCCAGATTTTAATTTACTGAAACGCCCTATTGTTCATATTTATTGGACTGATTGTGTGGTAAGTATTGCATTATTCTTGCCAGATATCTTATAAACATAATATTAATTCTTACATATCAAAAGATTGCTATGCTGGAGCGTTTGGGTGCAGACCGCACAAGATCGGTCACTCTGGAAATCTATGGGAGAGCCTTTGTTCAGCAGTGGACGTCCCACCGCTGAAATAATGATGGTGATGATGAACCAAAATTTATAGAAGATACCATGAAATTATTTTCTGTCATAACTCTTATTTACTTCTTTTACCCTTGTGGGACCTGACCTTAACAAGCTTCGGCTACTCTTTCCTGGTCTTAGCTATTCTACTCCCAACATGTTGGTGGTCTCCCATCTAGTTGTTAACCAAGATGTTGTTAGTCTCTCCTGTCATATTTCAGGATATTGAATACTACAAAACAACGTTACGGGAAGAAGTGGAACAATGGCTCAAACAGTTAGAAAAAGCAGGAATCACAGACTGGATGATAGTTTTAGTGGAAACTTACGACATACGTAAAACAAACAAATTACTCCCGAGGACTACAGTTTTAGATAAAATTAAAGGAGACTTCGGTGTGAAACAGACTGAGGACAGATTTATATCAGTAATAAACCCAATTAAGTCTGAAGCAAGGAGTGCAGAGTCATGGAGGTCACTTGTGGCAAAGATCAGGCATTTTATATTAGTAGCTTACAATAAGGCTCTTATTAAGTTTGAGGAGTATATGAGAGAACAGAGAGAGAAGAGGAATGATCCAGAATGGGATTTTTGTAAATATTTTATTATACAAGTGAGTTATTTTTACATACACTAGCTATATGACTGCAACAGGTTCTAGTGGACACCATGCACTGGAATGTGCAGCTTAGAATGGTCCCTGGTAGATGGAAAGATGTATAAAGGTTGCCAGGGTGTGCGCTGCTCAAGCTTGGAAATCTGTGCAGGAAGCCTATGTTCAGCAGTGGATATTTTACACTTTAAAAGATGAAAATGAGACATTCTATGTATAATGACATTGTTTTTTTCTGTTCATCAAGATTTAGCATATTTGGGGATTCCTTAGTAAACTAATAGCTTAGTCACATTTAGAAAATATTAAACAGATTTTTTTGCAAACACCA
This sequence comes from Anticlea derivata, assembly GCA_947579855.1. NCBI lineage: Eukaryota > Metazoa > Arthropoda > Insecta > Lepidoptera > Geometridae > Anticlea > Anticlea derivata. The sequence continues at coordinate 3,589,211 of OX388277.1, read as the reverse complement.
GTTCATTATGTTCATTATTTTATTTTATATATTTTAGGTTAAGGTATATATTTCTATGGGTCTTAGAATTAGTTTTTACCATCTGTACTATTCTTAAGTTACCTGAAATAAAATTTATATTATTATTATTATTATTATGTATCATCAAATACCAAAATAAATTACTAATAACACCAAGTCAATAATTAAACTTGTGAAATTTGTATAGTAATGGCATACTACTTTTTGATACAAGTATCAAAGTTTATAATGCATTTTTGTTTCCAGGAACAACTAGCATTTGTACTAGAAATGCTAGGTTTGTACGATGAAGCTCTAGTCCAGTATGATGAGTTAGATGCTCTATTTTCTCAATTTGTGCTCAATTCCAATGTGACTGAGAGTCCAAAATGGCTGGACACGTTCAGGCAGCCGGTGACGTCATGGCAGGCAGTGAGACTGACTGCGCTGGTGCCGCAGCATTTGAGAGAGCTAATTGTGAAGAAGAAAGCCTCGTTATTGGATTTCAGGAGCTATCTGTTTCAGCGTCAAAGTGCCATGTTATTACTAACGTTTAAACCATGGGAGGTATGTATTTTATTTATTATATCAACTACCTAGCTTCCGCCCACAGCATCGCTAGCGGGATACAAGTATAAATAGCCTATGTCAATCCCTAGATCTAAAAAAAAACAAAAATAGCCTGAGAAACTAGTGTATGTCCCATAGGCTACTTTCTATGCGATTACCGTGCGAGCGAAGCCGCGGGCAGACACTAGTAATATTATAAATGCGAAAGTTTGTGAGGATGTTTGTGTTAAAATCACGCCGTAATAGCTCAACCGATTTTGATGAAACTAGGAACAAATAGTTCTTTACCTAGACTTGCATATAGGCAATTTTTTTATCTAGGGATCACGCGAGCAAAGGTGCGGGCGTGAGTTAGGAATATACAAGTTCTGCCCGCATGCCCAGCGTGGTGAGTATGGGCAAAACCCCCCCACATGATAAGGAATTTTCTGTCTGTGGGGTAAGCCATTATCAGCAGTGAACGTTGTACGGCTGAAATTATGATACAAGTTCTAAGGTAAAAAACTAGGTTTTCAAAGCCATATTAATTTGCAGCTCTATTGGTATCAATTTACTTCATGCGTAGCATATCATTACGTGCAGTGTCTTGTGTATTACACCGTCATTATGTTCAGCTATGCTGGCTCAGTACGAAATTACTACCTCCGTACTATCAATAAATTACTGTTCATTTGTGTTTTAAAATGGATTTTGTGCATTATAAATATATAGTTCTTACTAGAAGAATCAGGCACCAAGCCGTGTTTGTTGCCTGATTCTTCTAGGCTTGGTCGCGAGGAACAGGCATAGCTTCACCTAGTTTCTAAGACGTTTCAAAGTGATCCTAGTGATTTTATTGAAATAAAAGCCTTTTGACTTTGACTTTGAGTGGTTTTACTAGTGGTCGCAGTGGCTTGGCTCACGCGGTACACGGATAAAAAGTAGCCTATGCGCAATTCTTTATCTAATCCAAGTTTCATCAAAATCGGTTGAGCTATTACGGTGTGATTGTCATTATATACTTTCTCAGGGTTTTGGTTATTTTCATACCTAATTTCATAAAGATCAGTGTAAATTCAGTGAGTGCTTATCGACCGCGAAAAGTGAATAGCTTACCGTTTTTGTATGGTGTCACGAAAAGGGCGACTACAAAAACCAGTATTCTATTCACGTTTCACGGCCGAAAAGTGAGAACTCACTGACTTTGCTACACAGGCTAACTAGTCTACAGAAACTCTGGATGCCAGTTTCGTTAAGTTTTCCTTCCCCGTTTCCAAGCATGTACTAAATCAACATCCAATTATTGAATGACTGCACATGAACGGTATCTAACTCACTTTACAGATGACTGGTCAAGGGGAAAAGTATTGGATTACAATTTTATTACAATCTCTATTTTAGATCGTACGACTACGACGATAACCATTAAACAAGATGATTCATATTATGTATTGATTATTTCTCGAAAGGGGCTAATTCTTCACCCAATTAGCAATAAAGTATGATAAGTTTTTTTTTTAATTCTTTTGCAAATTTGGTTTTTGCTTCGTTAATATTGTTTCTTTTTGTTGACAGAATAAGCCCCGGCATAGTAGGTAGGTAAACATGTTATGAATCAGCTTATATGATTTATCTATCACCTATACCTTCTGCCCGTGGCTACCGTGATACAGGCTAAATAGTAGCCCAATGCTATTCCTAAATCTGTTCAAAGTTTCACCCCAATCGTTTCTGACAGGCTCACACACATCATGGGCCCAGCAGTGTCGCCTACCTGATTCCATTACCTCTGTAGATAGTCCACATTCATTTAAAACACTACGGAAACAGCTCGTGGAGAAAGCCTTCTATAAAATAGAAGATTTCCTCAATGAATATAAATGTTCCTAAGTAGGTACCTACTCAATGTTTTTAAAAGACAATGTATTTTAGTGACGTGTATTTTAAAAGTACCAATAAATATGTTTATTCAGCTGCTACGCCAAGATTGAGCCATAAACATACATACAAACTTTCGCATCCAATATTATAAAGGACAGAATTTGGAGAAGCAATCTCCAATTCATTGACTGAGTTTCGACTAACAAGGCCTTTAAATTGTTTGTGTGAAAACGTAAATTAATTGGCGTGAAACATTCTTGGACATATAATTGGATAAACACTTAAAATCAGTTCCAATTACCTATAATCATCATCATCAGCCTGTATTCGTTCACTGCTAGACATAGGCCTACCAAAGAGTTCCTTGACGAACGGTCTCGAGCCTTTTCGATCCATCGACTTCCCGCAACTTTAACAATGTCGTCGGTCCAACGGGTGGGGTTCTCCCTAAGGTTCGTGGTCGCCATTCGAGAACCTTTATTCCCCAATGGTTGTCGGTTCTGCGAGCTATATGGCTTGCCCTCTGCCACTTTAACTTGCTAGAGCTATGTTGGTGACCTTGGTTCTTCTACTGGCTGTATATCTATAGCTGTCTCCGTAGCCTGTTGCGGACTTTGAGGTTGTGTATGAGGCCAAGTCTCAGTGACATATGTCATCACTGGCAACACACACTGATTGTAGACTTTCGTCTTGAAGCTCTTCTGTATCTGCGACGAGAAGATTTTATGACGAAGTTTCTCAAACGAGTTGGATTTATCGGTTGACCATTCGTCGAAGTTTAGTCTGTCGTTCCGCGGATTCCGAGCCAAAGAACGCTTGCAGACCTTCCATTTTCATTGGAGAACACACTTTCCAGCCGTTCTTCATATAAGTCAGGCCTCATAGCTCAGTTGGTAGTAACTCTACCTTCTGCGCTAGAGGTCGCGGGTACGATTCCCGCGCTGGACAAACATTTTTGTGATAAACACAGATGTTTGTACTGTGTCTGGGTGTTAAATATTAATCTATTATGTATATCAGTCTCTGGTTGACCGTGTGTGATATGTCAGGAATATTTATTTTATTATGGAAGTAATTGGTATGTATTGAATTCCAGATAGCTTCCCGTTGCCTATCAACAGTCCACAATACCCTAGTAGAGTTATCTCTACTTGGAGCGCCGGCCGTAGAGGGCGCTGCGGCTTGCTGGGCGCAGCTCGCGTGCGCAGAGACATTACGCGCGTGCGAGCGACTGGCCTCATCGAATAACGCTTTGGACCAGTGTGCGCCTGCGCAGGCGCCGTTATTGCATAATGCTAAGGATAAAGTGAGTATTTGCACCAGCGAGCTTCACCTTGGGACGGATAGATGGCGCTAGCAAAATTAGTGTTACGGGGTGCATTCCGGAATTTTGAAACTTCATGGTTCGAAATTTCCATTTTGCCATGTGCTGTAATATTACGAAATTGATGCTTCCAGTTTCGAAATTTCGAAACTGCCACATAGAATTGAAAATGAAGTGAGAAGTTTGTCAAGACAAAAGCTTGTTTTTCCTGTTCCTTGGCGGGTACTACGGAAATATGTACCTGTTTTTACTGAAATACACTTCCACATCAAACAAACAGAACGAACATCTTTTTTTATTAATTTTTCGATCCTCCATCCAGTTTCGAAACTCATATTTCATACGTCAGTTTCGAAATTGAAAATCTATGTAACTGCAACTCCTAGTAGGAAGTAAGGTTGAATTTACCTTCTTCCAGCTACACGAGTTAGGCAAACTCTGCGGCTTGCTTCCCGGCTCGGCAGACCCATCTTCAGAACAGCTCCATCTGGTGGTAATGCTGTCATCAGGAATGGGTGACGAACCCAACAACCAACAGCCGACGCCGACCGACCGGCTGAAGGAGGCGCTGTGCAGCAAGACTAGCTTCCAGCAGTATTATTTAGAGTTGGCTGAACTGGCGATGGGGACTTATAAGCACATTGGACGGTTAAGGTGAGATAATTGCGTAGTTTCCATCACTAGCAAACGATGCACTTATTTTGAAACAAGCTGCACCCGCGCGGTTTAACTCGCGTGGAGTCACTCGTGGAGAAAGCAGATAACGCCTTTAACTTTTCTTCTAACTTAAATTTCAATCATTTGTTTCACATCTTTAAAATATTTAGAAATCGCTGACCTGATTAATTGTTAATAAAAATACTAGCTTCTGCCCGCGGCTTCGCTCGCGTGGTACCTACGTAAAAAGTAGCCTATATGCTATTCCTGACTATAATCTATCTCCGAACCAAAGGAGCCATTTCATTCTGGGCCTGGTCCATGTACACTACATAGAAAAATTAAGAAAAAATAGGAGATTACAAGAAAAATACAATATCATTAATTTGAAGACAAATGCGATTGTACAAGAATAGTTCTTCTGGTAAGTTTTTTACTATGTGAACACTATTTGAAGGCCGCCATGTTGGTTTATAATTGGCGTTTGACATGACATTGACATATTTTTCATGTCATGTTTTTGTTTTGTCAGATAAATGTAGGTTGTCAGAATGACATTTCACGCACATCCATCCGCCATATTTTTGTAGCGCTGTGTGTTGCTCTCTTTGTCGAAGAAAATCTTAATGTACCTTAGAACGAAGTCATTTTAAATAAAATAACCAATTAAATACGTTAACTTTATTGCTTAGCCATATTTTAGAGTAGTGTACACTGTGCAGGCCCAGGCTCCATATATTGATGAAACGTCTCTTTTCATCCAAATCCGTTCGGCCGTTTAGCCGTGATTGAACCACAAACATCCCCACAAACTTTCGCATTTATAATATTAGTAGGATGTATCAAAGTATCAAATCAATATTTGCATTTTAAAAAATTGCGTTTACCAACATTTCACATAAAATGTTGTTGATTTTCTCCAAATCTTCAACTTTTATTCCCTTTATTCCTCTCAGATCTCCAAGCAAATAGGTCCTTGATATAGGGCTAATCAGAGGCAAGTCCAACCATTAGATTTTTGCACATGCCCCTAACATTATGCCATCACCACAGATTCGCCCGTCTAATAGGACGGGACCTCGCCGCGTTCTACTCGGAGCTCGGGGAGACGGGCAAGGCGGTGGTGTTCCTGACGGATGCTCTGAGATCCTACGAGGAACAGGGCTGGCGGGATCTGGCGGCGCAGACCAGGCTGGAGCTGGTCGCTGCGGCTAAGAAGATGAATGATGTTGATAGGTGAGGTGTCTCATCATCATCAGCCTGTAGGACGTCCACTGCTAAACATAATAATAAAATAAATAATAAATATTTCGGACATATCACACACGGTCAACTGATCCCAAACTAGGCATAGCCTTTACTATGGGTACCAGAGACTGATATACATAAAATATATATATTTAACACCCAGACGCAGAACAAACATCATCTAGCGCAGAAGGCAGAGTAACTACCAACTGAGCTATGAGGCCAGTCTAGTCTAGAGTATGTAGGACGTCCACTGCTAAAAATAAGCAGCCAGATTACCAGAAACAATTTGGGGGGATTTGCCCATACTCGCCACGCTGGGCATGCGGGTTGGCGAGCGCAGATAAAGCTCTTGTTGTTGATAGGGAACGCTGCTGCCTATCCCCTAGCTTTGTTTACCTTAGTCGTCTCTTACGACATCCACGTGTAGAAATGGAGGGGCCTGCTCTTCAGCCGGGGCCACCACGGATAGTGTCTATAATGAGGAGAAATTATCCTATAATGTCGCAGAACAAACAAACATAGTTTTGGGATTTGGTAAACCTTGAGCAGCCAATTATAATTTACTAGCTTCCGCCTGCTGCTTTGCTCGCGTGGTACCTACGAAGGTAAAAAGCCTATGTGCTATTCCAGACGTGTGTATGTCTACAGCTTACACATAACGAATTTCTGAATTCTGAGTATGCAAATATTTAGTGCATAATTGGTGCAATCTGAAAATCCAATTCAAAATTTAGGTGCCAAAGAGGTTTCTGAGATATGAGCCAAAAACTATGTGTCAGCTGGAGACCCGGGTCTACAGCTTGCACATCCAGTACTGCCAAACGGCTGACGCGAGAGCTTTGAAAACTAGCCAGATATTTAGTGCCAAATTAGTGCCAAAGGTACTAAAAATTTCAGGCCTGTAGCTTAAAAGGTTTCAGAGATATGAGCCAAAAACTATGTGTCAGCTGGAGACCCGGGTCTACAGCTTGCACATCCAGTACTGCCAAACGGCTGACGCGAGAGCTATGAAAACTAGCCAGATATTTAGTGCCAAATTAGTGACTAAGGTACCAAAATTTTCAGGCCTGTAGCTAAAAAGGTTTCAGAGATATAAGCAAAAAACTATGTGTAAGCTGTAGACCCGGGTCCCCAGCTTACACATTTCGTTACGCCAAACCGCTGATCAGAGGGCAATAAACTTTAGGCAGGATTTTAGCTCATAATTAGTGCCTAAGGTACCAAAAATTTCAGGCCTGTAGCTGAAAAGGTCTCAGAGATATAAGCAAAAACAGTTTTCCCGCCAAAAAATTCAAATAAAGTTATTGAAAATCGGCTCATTGCGGCGTTGCCACTTCGCTTCAAACGACTTTAAACTTTATTTACATGTCACGAAGATTGATTTTGGTATTTGATCATTAAAAAAGTTAATTTGGTTTGTTGAGTTTAGTCTAGGAGCTCGGAGGATAAAATAGTTTTCAGCCAAAACATACCCAGTGCTGCCATCGATGTACCTTGTGTGTCGTACCTCGAAAAAGAGAGATTTATCTTTTACTTCAGTGAACTAGTGTATGTATACAAAATGTTCCGGAATTAGTATATACACATCAACGATAAGTTGAATGACCTCCCTTTTGGATACTTACCTATTAGAGGACATGTATCACAAAAATATTTTATCATTTTGCAGAAGTCCACTGCTGAACATAGGCCTCCCATAAAGAGTGCCACGACGAACGGTCTTGAGCCATTTCCATTCAGTGAATTACAGTAACCTTCGCAATGTCGTCGGTCCATAGGGTGCGGGGCCTTTCAACACTGCGTCATTCGGTGTGTGGTCGGCGTTCGTAACTTTTTGGTGCTGGCAACGCGCACTGACTGTAGGCTTTCGTCTTGAGGCTCTCTGTGGTAGGTATATTATATGCGACGAAGATGAAGTTTTCCAAACGCTGGCTATGGATAGAATTGGCTGGATATAGATAAAACAGAATCGAAACTATTATGTAGGAGGTATCTTTAACCTATTGAAGTCCACTGGACATACTGTACCTACCTCTAATGTAGGTAAGTTACTAACATTTGTTAGTTACTAGCATAATTTTTGTGATACCTACACATCTTCTTATTAGGTAGTATCTTCATCTTCTGAATTTGTTGTACTTCTAACCTAGCCGTTATTTCATATGTAAGATAGGTGTCGATCGATCTAGATAAAATAAAAATATATTGTAAGTAATTGGTTAGTACCTACCTACATAATTTGTTACTTCGATTGAAGTTCCATAGATTTTCAATTTTGAAACTGACGTATGAAATTGGCCTCCATTGTAGCCATCATCATCATCAGCCCACACTAGTCCACTGCTGGACATAGGTCGACCCTAATACGCGCCACTAAGCCCTATGTCCGGCCATTCTCATACACTTTCTGCCCTCGCCACCGCCCCGCATTTCATAGATCATTGCTCCGCCTAGCCACACACTAAAACAGAAATAAAAGTCTGTCAGAAGAAGTCAGGTAAGGTATTTAGGTTAATCAAGATACCTTGGTAGGTAGGTAGGTAGCACATATGAAAGTTGGATATGCAGGTATCTATTAGATACTACCGTGACGTATTTGCTCATTTTGTTCATATCTAAGTTGGCTAGTAAATTATAGATGGTAGTTACGTAGTACCTAGGTACTAGTTATTTACCTATCTATAGTTTTTTGACGTGTTTTATTACGCATTTAGGCTATTTAGTTCTACCTAAGTTTGGTTAGCTCTAGGTACTAGGAAGCCATCTATTACTTTCGTGACGTGTTTGCATAATATTATACAATCCTACGTACTTTATGTAAGGTACTTACTTATGTAGGTCTAGCTAGGTATAGGTACCAAGTATTTATTATACCTAGGTACTACGTACCTACACTTTGTACCTAGACCTACCAAACATAGGGAAGTAGGTAGGTACCTCACATAAGGTAGGTAGAAATGAACCATTTATAAACCACGTCACGAAAGTAATAGATGAGTAGGTTCCTATGTGACATGATGAGTAGGTTCCTATGTGACATGATGAGATATGTGACTCCGCCGTCTAAAGCTAGGTGGCTTCGTATTATTGGAAAAATTATTGCAATAAAATGCTGTGAATGCGCACCCCAACGCGGGACGTCAGTGCAGATCTTATTCCCCCATTTAGAATTAGATGCTGTGAATATGGCTGGCTGTACATAATCAGAGTGTCCACGTCCTTACAGGCTGCCCGATATTGTACAGGCGCGTAACATTATCGTGTCATTCTTTCCTTCTTGAAGTTTGCATTTTTTTATGCTTTTCCCTTTCGGGCTGGCTGTGGCATCTTATTCCTGCCGCCAAGTCTTTTGCTCTCAAATCGAGAGGCTTATGTATGTTTAAAGTATATATCATGTAGGTTAAAGAATTCAGAAGCTTAGATAGGATAAGATGATGAAGTATCACTAAAATTATGCTGGTAACTAAAAAAGAAAAGGCGTCAAAATCTAAAAATAAACAAACATTTTGTAGTTATAATATTATAATAATACCTACTATAGTTTTTATTTGGTACATCAAAGTTTCTAAGTGGTAGCGGTGGGTAACTCACTCAAAATACCTGAGCTGCAAATCAGCTCGCAGCTCGCGCTCTTGAACCGCGCAAGTAGATCTATGAATGATTTCAGATGAATCAGGTAAAGTGAAGCAAACAATGCAATAAGGTACTAGCAATCAGTTCATCAAACGGGTCAGCTTTTCTAATATGGGCTTAATAGTGTTGAAAATAATACAAATTGTTGTCGTATGAAATCGTTTCTAATCAGGGTCAGGGTCGCATGAATCGCAGATGAAGTAGAACTACTATGAGCCGTTGAGCTGCTTCAGCTGCTTGGGAGCGGCGTGATCCATTTACCTGCGGCTCAGTACCCTGTGATTCGATCTGGATGCGTGTTCTGACTCGAGTTCATCATCATCATTCCAGCCGTTTGAAGTCCACTGCTGAACAGCGGCCTCCCCCACAGATTTCCGGAGTGACTTCCTGTGATGGGGGTGGGGGGAATTTGAAAATCTTTGTGAAAATAGGAGAAGCTGCTGCCCATCCCTTACTCGCCTGCCTAGTACGACATCCACGGGTAGGAGGTTAGGAGGGGCCTATTCTTCAGCCGGGGCCGCCACGGTCACTGACTCGAGTTATCCTCCTCTAATTAGTGGTAGGTACACTATGTACAGCAGTGGACTCAAATAGGTGATGATGATGATACTTACACAATGGTTTCGATTCTGTTTTATCTTATGGCCAGCGTTTGGAAAACTTCATCTTCATCCCTTAAAATATACCGCAGAGCGCCACAAGCAAAAATTTAGCGCGATCGGGGCCTAGATTTGTGGCATTGTATTGTTTCCTATTAACACGTAAGTACTCGTAGTGTGCGAGCTGACTAAACCTCTGGTTTCTTCATGATGTTTACCTTAAACCATTTTGGCGATCTACTCTCAAAAATTATAACAACCAAAATAACGAACGCGTCACAATATTATACGTAAGTGCCTCGTTATAATGACTAAATAAAAGTTTTTTATCAATAGAGTCATATTGAACTAAAAACCTAATGAGGGTGTGCAAAAAAGTGTAATGACGGTCGATTTTTTTATTACAACGATCTGCGACTCTAAGAAATAGTTCTTTCAACCTCTACACTTATTTCGTCTCTGTAAGTAAAGTACCGCTGGCGTAGCGGTTGAGGCGGTGGACTCAATAATCGTCAGTAACGACGTGCCCTGGATCGAATCTCTTCATCCGAATCGACTTTTTGCGTTTTCTGATCGTTCCAGTGACTGTACCAGAATGCCCCAAACAAGAAACCAGGTTGCCGTAGAATTAGAAAATTGACCGCTGAAATACAAAAAGCACAAAACTTTAATTTGAAGCTTCTAAAGGAACAAGACGACTGCGCGAAGGATTATAAAAATCTCTTGGCGCAAAATGGGTCACTCAAAGTAGCATTTGCAGAACAAGTAATAAAATTACAAGAGACTGAAACGGAAAGAAATAAGCTAAAAGAGATGATTGAGCGACGAACTGCAGATCTCAATGAATATGAAGAAGCATTAAACGTAATACGTTTGCACGAAAATAATGCAGCGCTGTTCGAACAACTACAAAAAACGCTCCTGTTGGAAACCAATGAGAACACCCAAATACTTAATGAAGAATTGGACAATTTAATAAGCCAAATAATTGAGCTCCAAAGTGAAAACATAAAATTAAAAAGTTCTAGACACACCGTAGATATTAAAACTGCAGCAAAGACCAAGAACTTAAGTAAAAATAGAATAACATTGAATAAACAAGTGAAACATGATAAAGACTCACAGAATAGAAAGAAAAATACAAATAAAATTAGTAGCGAAAAAAGGGAAGACAAAAACAAGACGGACTAAAACGAGTGAATCAATAGCAACAAAACAGGTCGTGACAATAAAGAATAAAGAAGACAACGGGATTACTACGAGAATAGGACTTCGATCCGTAGAGAAGCTAACGACAGAGGAGAACACTGGAAACCAAACGAATAACAGTACCCAAAACCATGAACCCAGACATAAGTCTGGGCTATAAAGCTATAAAGCTATAAAGCTATAAAGCTGAGGATACCGCCGTAATTTCACAAAATAGACCTAAGAAAATGCTAATATTGTGCGATACATACGGAAAATCTCTTGGAGAATTTATACACTTACATTATAATGACTACCAATCTGTTCTATCCATTTGTAAGCCAGGTGCTCCTATCAGAGAGATTATAAATAACTTGCCGACACTGACAAAGAATTTGACTCAGGGCGATGATGTCGTCGTGATTGCCTCTGACTTCCATCATCAATCAAGACGTAAGTCTACGAGATACGATTACATCGATGGCAACACGGTATGTTTTGGCTGAAAACTATTTTATCCTCCGAGCTCCTAGACTAAACTCAACAAACCAAATTAACTTTTTTAATGATCAAATACCAAAATCAATCTTCGTGACATGTAAATAAAGTTTAAAGTCGTTTGAAGCGAAGTGGCAACGCCGCAATGAGCCGATTTTCAATAACTTTATTTGAATTTTTTGGCGGGAAAACTGTTTTTGCTTATATCTCTGAAACCTTTTCAGCTACAGGCCTGAAATTTTTGGTACCTTAGGCACTAATTATGAGCTAAAATCCTGCCTAAAGTTTATTGCCCTCTGATCAGCGGTTTGGCGTAACGAAATGTGTAAGCTGGGGACCCGGGTCTACAGCTTACACATAGTTTTTTGCTTATATCTCTGAAACCTTTTTAGCTACAGGCCTGAAAATTTTGGTACCTTAGTCACTAATTTGGCACTAAATATCTGGCTAGTTTTCATAGCTCTCGCGTCAGCCGTTTGGCAGTACTGGATGTGCAAGCTGTAGACCCGGGTCTCCAGCTGACACATAGTTTTTGGCTCATATCTCTGAAACCTTTTAAGCTACAGGCCTGAAATTTTTAGTACCTTTGGCACTAATTTGGCACTAAATATCTGGCTAGTTTTCAAAGCTCTCGCGTCAGCCGTTTGGCAGTACTGGATGTGCAAGCTGTAGACCCGGGTCTCCAGCTGACACATAGTTTTTGGCTCATATCTCAGAAACCTCTTTGGCACCTAAATTTTGAATTGGATTTTCAGATTGCACCAATTATGCACTAAATATTTGCATACTCAGAATTCAGAAATTCGTTATGTGTAAGCTGTAGACATACACACATTCCAGACTATAGTCTGTCTCTGTGCCAAATTTCATGCGGATCCGTTCAGCCGTTCTGGCGTGGTTGGGTACAAACATCCCTCCCTCAATCCAAACTTTCGCATTAGTAGGCAATATTAGTAGGATTATTTAGGAATATACTAGCTTGTTCCCGCAGCTTCGCTCGCGTACCTAGATAAAAAGTAGCCCATATGAAGCCGCGCGCGAATACTAGTTTGGTGATAAATAATTTTCTTATTTCAGATACACAAAGCTCTCTGCGACAATATCGTGTACAGCCGAATTGGAGATACTAGTCAGAAACTTTTACTATGAAGAGATGATGAATTCAATCAAAAATGATCTCGCATCCAAAACGGAATCTGTCCTATCGGAACTCAACGAATGTTTTAAAATAGTATCGGCGACGCTACTGCCATCGGAACGTGGGATGTATATCACTGATAATAAGGTCCGATGTTGCTTGGTGGTCGAAAGTTATTTCCCCAAAGACGTGGTGTGTACTAAAGCGGCTATTAGTATAGAGGGTAAGTTTTTATGTAAGTAACAAGCTTTCGCTCGCGTGGTACCTACACTATATGCTGTTTTAGGTAAAGACCTGTATATATTCCAAGTTTCAACTAATTCGGTTGAACCGTTACGGTGTGATTGAACAACAAACATCCTTACAAACTTTCGCATTTAGATAGATAGATAGATAGAAAATGCTTTATTGCACACCATAAAAAGTATAAACATTAACAAAAAAACAATAAAAACTAAACTATGTGATGAACAATGGGCGGCCTTATCGCTGAAGTAGCTATCTCTACCAGACAACCTTTGGATGGAGTGGACTGGATATGATTAAATAGGGGTATATCAGATGTACTTATCTATAATAAATTTTGATATAATGTTGTGCACACAACCTAAAAATTAAATTTTACCTACTAAACATTTTAACTACATATAATATATTAAATAAAATGCCTACCATAAAAACAAATTATACCTATATTAAAATTCACAATTATATAAACATTTATATACGTTATCAACAAAATAAAGAAATAAGCAAATGTCAGTGACAAGAGGACAAAATAGTGATCTTTGACCATCGATTTAAAGATCGCAAGCGATTTAGCACGTCTGATAGCGACAGGCAGAGCGTTCCAAAGTCGGACAGCCTGCCCTGTAAAAGAGTTTTCATAGTAGGCGGAGGAGTGTGCAGGTGTCTTCAGTTGGAGAGTTTCGGAAGAGCGCAAGGATCGAAGATGGGATAGATGAAGGAACTGAAAGCGTTCTTAATATAATTAGGATAAATCATTGTGTACCAGGGGGTTATTGTCTAAGTAAACTGGCAATCGTCATATCATATCATTATCATTTCATATCTGTGTAAACTACAAAATACAATGTGAATTTGACCCATGAAGCCGATCCGATTACCATTTTAGTTACACATAAGGGACGCTAATCGTCTCGTAACAAAACAACTATGCTGAGCGGCGTTCAGCCCGTTCAAAATTTAGATGGGTTACCGCGAGTAGGTGTATTTACAAATGAGCGCTTTGGTGTTTTACTTGCATTTTATTTTGGTAAAACATAAAATAGAACGATTTATTATAAGATCATATTGTATCACATTTATTCATCCGAATAAATGTAATATAATTCACATTTTAATTTTAAGTTTTATAATTTTCAGGTGTAGAGAAAGTGGATAAAAAGTTGCCGGTGAAGAATTTTAAGACTGATTTAAGCGTTAGCGGTAGCATAGGCACTCAGACTGGCTCTCCCAGAAAAGGAGCTCTAGATATCGCTGAGGAAAGTACGAGTATCTTAACTTGGTAAGACGGTCCCAAAATACGAATGAATCCAAGTGTGAGCTATAATTGTAGCTAGTTAGGCCAAAAAAACGGACCAGATTCATCTCATTCGACCACAAACCGGGCCAGAGGCCTCCCACCCAATGTACCGACGATATTGCGAAGGAAGTTAGTCGGCAGATGCCATGGCACTCATTGGGGGAGGCCATGTCCAGCAATGGACTTAAATAAATATTCCGGACATATCACACACGGTCAACTGATCCCAAACTAGGCATAGCCTGTACTATGGGCACCAGAGACTGATATACATAATAAATATATATTTAACACCCAGACACAGAACAATCATCAGTGTTCAGCACACAAATGTTTGTCCTGTGCGGGAATCGAACCCGCGACCGTGAAAATGATGCCACAGTACTGTAAATTAAGACATAAACAACAAAAACTATAAAAATATCTACCTAACTAGCTTGCGCACGCGGCTTCGCTCGTCTGGTACTTACATAAAAAATAGCCTATTTGCTATTCTAGGTATACAACTTTATCTATTCCAAGTTTCAACGAAATCGGTTGAGCCGTTACGACGGGATTGAACAACAAACATCCTCACATTTTTCCTCGCATTTATAATATTAGTAGGATTTAGGACTTGATTTACAAACCGTATATAACAATTTGTTTTATTTTTTCAACAGCATAAGACTGGACGACTTAAAACCTAAGAACCCGCTACTGAACCCGATCCAAATAACCTCAGCACTCCACTACAAGGAAGACAAAACCCTTCAAAAGGTCACCGTGGAAAGCCACAATCCGAAAGTGAGCTTAAAACGATCCGACAGCAGCAAATACAGAAAGCCCTCCGCTACCATCCGAAGCGACTACCAATACTGCTTTGTGAGAGAAGAGATACTAATATCAGCAGGAGAGAATGAAATAGAACTAGAGTTCTCAGCTCCGGACTGTGGTTTCTTCAAGCTCGGGCAGGTCTCCTTGCTAGTTGAAGGGAAATTGGAGTTTTTATCCAATGCATTATGTAATACTAATGTCGGGTTTGAGGTGGTAACGCAAGGGGTGACAGTGTATTTGAATAAAGTTGAGCCGAAGAAGGACTTAGTCGCTGGGCTGGAGCAGGCTATGGAGCTGGTGGTGACTAGCGGGAGTATGAGGATTGAAGAGGTAAGATATTCAAATTCGATATCAGCTACAGCGATATTGGCGATATCCACACCAGAATTTATTTGCACAAATGCTTGTAAGATCTACAAATGTTTAGAATTTTTATTCATCTAAGGTGGCAAAGTTTTTTTTTTTTTTTTTTATATACGAAATAGGCTAACGTTTGACCACAATCTCACCTGATGTTAAGTAATGATGTGGTCTACGGTGTAGCACGTTTGCCTAGAAGAAACCTATTCACTCTGGTCTTGAAGACACCCAAATTATAGGTATTCGGAAACACAGACGCCGGCAACGAGTTCTACTCTTTGGCTATTATTAAAGACTAGCTGGTGCCCGCGACTTCGTCTGCGCAGGATTATTATTTCGAGTAGCTAGTAATCATATTTTGGACAATGCACACAATATCTTTATAAATTGTAGCCTATGTGTTATTCTGATGTATTAACTATATTATTGTGAAGTTTCATTAAAATCCATTCAGTAGATTTTACGTGAAAGAGTAACAAACTATCCAACCATCCATACTTACAAACTTTCGCGTTTATAATATTAGTAGAAGTAGGATGACATGAGTAAGAAAGAAGTGAGTGCGGAGATGACGGCTAACGGAAGAGAGTGGAAGAAGGAAACATGTTGTGCCGACTCCACATAATGTGGGACAAGGGCAGGAAGAAGAAGAGACATCTAAGGTGGCAAAGTAGCCAAATAACATTATTTGTTTCAAATAGTGTTGTGTTCCTGCGGTGAGTAAGGTTGCCAGAGCTCTTTAGGGGGGGAGGGGTTCGGCAGGCAACGCATTAGCAATGCTCCAGGTGTTGCTGATGTCAATAGGCGACGGTAACCACTTACCATCAGGTGGGCCGTAAGCCTGTTTGCCTCCGTATAACATAAAAAAAAAAAAAAAAAAATATACGGCCCACCTGTTGGTTACCGTGGCCTATGAACGCTTGCAATGCCAGAAGCATCACGCACGCATTGCCGAACCCGAACCCCTTCACCCCAGAGCTCTGGCAACCTTACCGCAGGAACACAACACTTTTAGAAATCTTCTAGAATCTTCTGTAAGGCGGAGGTACCTCTATGCGGACTACTCCAATTTAGACCCGAAATCTCGCTGTGCCCTACTCCCTCCTCTACTCTTATATTCATCCACATCCATAACTAACACTCTTCCCATTAAGTGAATAAAGTATTGCTAGAGGTCGCGGGTTCGATTCCCGCACTGAACAAACATTTGTTTTATTAACACAGATATTTGTTCTGTGTATGGGTGTTAAATATTTATCTATTATGTATATCAGTCTCGGGTACCCATAGTACAGGCTATGCCTAGTTTGGGATCGGTTGATCTTGTGTGATATGTCCGGAATATTTATTATTATTGTTTGATAATTTCCAGAACGCAACAATCCACATCAAAACATCATCAGGCCTGAACATCAGGTTCGCCGACGACTCCGCTATGACGAGAGAAATCACAGTCAAAGTACCAGCTTGCGAACCGTTTGAGACGACGAGGATACCTTTGAGGCTGTTCGCTAGTCTGCAAGCAAGGAAGGAGAAGAATGTTGAGCATACTGTAAGTTATCAGAATGCAAAGGATATTGATGCATAAAGAGTTGGAAATAAAGTTGAATATAATTTTTTTTCCGGACATAGCACACACGGTCAACTGATCCCAGACTAGGCATAGCCTGTACTATGGGTACCAGAGACTGATATCATCATCATAATTTCAGCCGTACGACGTCCACTGCTGAACATGGCCTCCCCCACAGACAGAGCGAATTCCTTATCATGTGGGGGGATTTACCCATACTCACCACGCTGGGCATGCGGGTTGGCGAGCGCAGTTAGAGCTATCGTTGTTAAAAGGAGGGACGCTGCTGCCCATCCCCTAGCTTTTTTCCCTTAGTCGCCTCTTACGACATCCGCGGATAGGTAGATATGGAGGGGCCTATTCTTCAGCCGGGGCCACCACGGCCTAGAGAGACTGATATACATAATAGATAAATATTTAACACCCAGACACAGAACAATACCCTGTGTTCATCACACAAATGTTTGTCCAGTGCGGGAATCGAACCCGCGACCTCTAGCGCAGAAGGCAGGCGGGCGAGTGCCCGTCTGAGACGCAAGGTGCGCGGCTCGATTCCCGCTGCGGGACAAATGTTTGCTTGATCTGCAAATTGTTATTCCGGGTGGGTGTTATGGTACCATGGTACTCGTAGTTTCTGATACCCACGACACAGGGAATCCTACTATTGTTTGTATAATAAGTGGCAAGGCAGAAGCAAGCATATAAACACAATTTGGCTCACGCTTACTTCTTGCACAGTAACCATTCCTGACAGATGCCATGACCACCGCCGCGTAAGTTAATACAAATTGATGTTTTCCCTCACCATTTTAAGTATTTGTTTGCAAAGGAAAGGTTTAACAAGTTAGTGACCTAGAAAAACTTATAAAATAAGCTTATATAGAGACAAAACAAAATACGTGCATGAGAGTTCCTTGTCTAACAAAAACCTTGTGTAAAGCGATACATGACTACTCGCTCTAACTAAGCATTATGCTTGTATTTAGACGCGAGTGATCCGTTCTTCGGCTAGGACAACAAGAGATAGTGCTAAGACATTATGACATGTCTACATTTTGATCGTAAAATGTTAAGTTAAGATTTGAAACAATGTAAATATTTAAAAACTGTAGATGTAAAACAAAACAAACAAACATTTTGAAGACAATATGTCCAGAATATAAAAAAAAAATTTGTTAACGAACTAATTTTTCTCTTTCCAGGTGTGGCTCACGTGCCCCTGGTGGGAGTCCCTAACAGAGGTGCCCCTCCACTTCACCCCCCCGATGACGGCATCATGGCGGCTACTAACGTCCAACACGCGTAAATTCGTACACGTTACCCTGAAGTCCACGGTAGCACACCACATGGAGTTCGAACTGACGGAGCCTACGTTGGTGTGTGATGGTAATAATACAGTGTCGGACTTGAACCCCAAGAATGCACAGAATATGGTAAGTAGGTTATATGTTACTAGCTTCCACCCGCGGCTTTGCATGATACCAATACCTATACATAATAAATGTATTCATAATGTGAATGCTATCCCAAAAGGGGATTATCCTACACCCAATTTTTTTTTTCTTTTTTTTTTTTTTGTAAGTGTATAATTTTTGTAGTGAATTTTTGTTTTCCACATATCTTTTTTTTACTGTCTGTGTGTCGCTTCTTTGTGTGCCAATGTGCCGTTACAAATAAAAACTTTTTCTTTCTTTCTTTAATTGGCCATAAAGATTGTTCTACGACAATTTTGCAGTGCAAAATCTGCTGTTTTGGGGTCAAATCAGTTCAAACTCAATGCATCAGCTGTAGGTAGGTATCTTGCTGCCGAACTTCTCCTACGTTTAGTACTTAGTTGTAAAGATGATTAAAATACCAAAAACAGCAAATTTGAAAACGAATTTTTTTTTCTTAATATTTTTTCGCTAATTATTCTTTCTTTTTGATAGAATAACCCACTTCCGGGATGGTATACATGTTATAAAATAATCACCTTGTATAAAAAGTAGCTCCTGCTCTTAAACTGTATTCGTACAAAAAAAAAGGTGGTCTGTTGCTCACTCGTATCCTAACTTCCAGCGGTGGACTTCTACAGGCTGGTGATGATGATGATGTACGTTCACGTTTAGTGTTTCAGCTAACTGTCCGGGATAGGGAACAAACTTTATAATTAATAATAAATAATGCACGGTTTACAGTAGGTATATGTCATGTCCTAGAACCGGAAAAATTCTCGTGGTTTCTTCGTCATTGGTAGGGACGCACATGACGTGATTCAGCGCTCTCCTCATTGTTTGCCGAGATTGTCGCGTCATGGCGAAGGCTTCTTATTAGCCAAGGCTGGCGTTGGTGCGCTCATGTCTTGAAACGGTCGACGCATCTAATTCTAATTCTAAATGGGGGAATAAGATCTGCACTGACGTCCCGCGTTGGGGTGTATTGTGCATTGTCCCCCTGCTGACCTCACCCCAGCCAGCCCAACTCCTTAAAGTAACGGAGAAGGACCCTGGGTTGGTGGCAACATTGTTCGAGAATCCCCGTTGATGCTGTGGATGAAGAGGAGCAGGATCCGATCACCTGCATTCCTGTTTTGAGCCTAGCTTCATTTGTGGCAGTGCAGTGTAGTACAACGTGCTCCACTGTTTCTTCGTGCTGAAGACAGCCGCGACAGAGGCCGCTGTCTGTAGCTCCAATCTTAAGGAGATGGTGGTTGAGATCACAGTGGCCCGTGATGATGCCCACCATCAGCCTTAGGTCTTCGCGATTCATCTTCAGTAGCGTTGTTGTCACGTGTTTGTTTAGTATTGGGAACATAATCTTTGAGTGTTTGCAGTCTAATCTGCGCTCCCATAGCTTGTGATGTTCCTTTTCGGAGTTCAGTTTTAACCGGTTTTTAATCTCTGTTGATGAGGGTCTGCAGAGGCTGATGGTCGACGCATGTTCGGAGACTAGATGGCGTCGACACTAACTCGAGTTTTATTTTTCAGATCGTAGCCTCAGACGGGACGACAGCCTCCTTCATGTGGGAGCTCTTAAAAGACCCACTCGTCAAGGCTGGACCCACCAAAGCAACCTTCTCAGTTGAATACAGAGCTGGTGCTGACTTAGCGCGTCTCTTCAGCTGTCCATACGATGTACAAGACTACACGACTCTGTTTGTGATACGGACTAAGTTGGAACCTAGCAAGGGGTCCGACTTCTGCCGGGCCAGCCAAGTTTGCTGTTTGCATCTGAGTGTGCAACGGGTACGTTTACTTTTAATAATTATTATAATATTAATACAAATAATGTATTGTATTCGGGGTTATCAGGAAAACGTATATTAGTTTTTTTTTATACAACTAAGGTAGCAAACAAGCATACGGCCCACCTGTTGGTAAGTGATTACCGTAGCCTATGTACGCTTGCAATACCAGAGGCATCACGCACGCGTTGCCGACCCCTTAAAAAGTTCAAATCGCCCTTTTTGAAGAACCCCATACTGTAGTCCTTAGGGAAAACCTCAGTAGGGAGATCATTCCACAACCTGAGTATTCGCGGGAGGAAGTTCCTCTGAAACCGCACGGTACGCGACCAACCCGGCTCCAGGGTGTGAGGATGGATCCCCTGCCTATGGCGAGAGGTGTGATGATAAAAGGAAGCTGAAGGCATCATATCAAACAATTCTTCAGAACACAACCCGTTATACAGGCGGTAGAACACACATAAGGAGGCAAAGTCCCTCCTTAGGGTTAAGGGCTCAATACCGCCTGTTAGCTTGGGATCATCGACAATTCTCATATCGCGTCTTTGAACCGAGTCAAAGGGTCCAAGCTGGTACCCAGGTGCTCCTGCCCAGAGGTGACAGCAGTACTCCATGTACCAGAAACATTATGGGAATCAGAATTAGTACAATAAATAAATATTCCGGACATATCACACACGGTCAACTACAAGCAAAATGCTTGCTGGTCGTATCACTGATTCTTTATTGATCATTCTGTATTAGGTCAGTGAGCGGGTTGAGGTACAATGGCCCTGAAAAGGGCCTATGACCGTCGCTCCTTTCGTGCACATGTCACATGTCTCAGAATTTTTAGGATTTAGAATATGCCGGTTGCCTCAGGATGTTTTTCCAACAAATATTTTGCCAATCATCATCATCATCATCATTTCAGCCGTTCGACGTCCACTGCTGAACATGGCCTCCCCCGAGACAGATGTGGGGGGATTTGCCCATACTCACCACGCTGGGCATGCGGGTTGGCGAGCGCAGTTAGAGCTATCGTTGTTAAAATGAGGGACGCTGCTGCCCATCCCCTAGCTTTTTTCCCTTAGTCGCCTCTTACGACATCCACGGATAGGTAGATATGGAGGGCCTATTCTTCAGCCGGGGCCACCACGGCCAATACATTATATACATTGCCAATACATTGTTTTTATTAACCCCCGACGCGGGTTTTTATAAGGTGCCATTGACCGCGGTGGCGCAGCGGGCGAGTGCCGTGTGCAAGGGGTATTCGATTCCTGCTGCGGGACAAATGTTTGCATGATCTGCAAACATTTGTTCCGGATCTGGGTGTTGTACTCGTTGTTACTAATAACCACGACACAGTGAATCTAGTGTCGTGTCAGGACTATGTATGTGACTGTTGGGAGTTATTAAAAAAAACCTATAACTTTTTTATGATGATGATGATGAACTTGTTATTACAGGTAAATGAAACAGAATACACATCACTCATGTATGAAGTGCTGGCCGATCAGACCATGTGGGCAGTTTTAGGAAGAACCGCAGGTATGGAGCAGGCCCCCAATTTTACTAATTCAATGACTTGGAAATGATAATCGCATAATAATGATCGCACCATTATCATTAACAATGGTTGCCATTGATATACGACTGTGATTAGCAGAATACCAAAAGTGGCCATTTTGCCATTGAACCATTGTCATTTTGAAGCCATTGAATTAGGTCGATTAGAATTAGGGTTGTTGCTGATGCAGAACTTCTTCACATCAGCTGATGCTCATTTTTTGTATTTGACATCAGCGGATGCTGAGACTGATGGTGATTTTAATTATTTTCTTAAAATATTATATTAAAAAAAATGTTTATTTCAGTAACTTATAAATAGGTACAATCAGGGTTTGGAGTCTCCTTTTAAGCAAATGTTTGCTTGTATTAGGATATAAAAAGTATCAATGTTTTTAATTTATTTGTAAAATTCTTTAACTCTATGTGGCAAAATAGCAAATATATAGTTATATAGCCCAGGCGTTAACATTAGGACACTGACGCTTATAGTAACCATGTTCTTGTGTATTATAACAGGGGTAATAACAATGGAGGCGACGAATATATCGGCGCAGACGGTAACGTTAGACGTAATGCCACTAGTTGCTGGGTACCTACCACTGCCAACTGTGAGACTATCAAAGTACATCGCTGCTAATACCAAAGGTAAAAATTAAATACTTAACTCAAACTAAATTAAGCCTTGATTGAGTATAGGTTTTTAGCATAGTTTGTTTATTGAATCCATGTTTTCCTTCACCGCTTGAGAGCGCTTAGAATTGCGCGCTAAGCCGTGTTCAAACGGGATGCGATATGGTACATTATCCTATTAATATTTAAAAAAATGCAAAAGTTTTTAACTCGATTTTTGTAGTTCAGTCACGCTGTAGCGTGAACTTGAAATAGATAATAGTTGTTTACTTGAACTTGAAATAGAATAGCATATTGGCTACTTTTTATCTAACAGTAACAGCCCAACCGATTTCGATGGAACTTTGAAAAGACAAAAGAGTTTTTACAATCATGCAAACACTTATCCCGCAGCGGAAATCCCATGGTTATTTTAGTTAGGTATATATATTTTTTTTATGTGTATTTTATAATTTCCGCATACAATAAATAAATAAATATTCCGGACATATCACACACGGTCAACTGATCTCAAACTAGGCATAGCCTATAACTAGGCATAGCATACTATGGGTATGTACCAGAGACAGATATACATAAAAGATAACTATTTAAAACCCAGACACAGAACAAACATCCGGGTTAATCACAAAAATGTTTGTCTAGTGCGGGAATCGAACCCGCGACCTTTAGCGCAGAAGGCAGAGCTACTACCAACTGAGCTATGAGGCCTGTCAAACTGACTTGTTTTATGGAATAAATAACTATGACCTATGAGTCGAACCCACACCCCTTGCGTCTCAGACGGGCACTCTCCCGCTACGCCACTGAAGTCAAATAGTGTAATGTTCTCGTGTTTTCGCAGATCCAAAGAAAGACATCTCTGCTCATCCTCGCCTAGAGCCATTCAGCCCTGGCCAGGTGTACCATGCGGGCAAAGCGAAGCAAGTGCACATACTACCGCCCGTACAAAAGGAACATTTAGAACCTACTACCAATTGAAACAGAATTGGTGTATATATTTTTTATACGGAGGCATACAAGTTTACGGCCCACCTGATGGTAAGCTGTTACCGTCCCCTATTGACACTGGAGGACCTGCAACACCTGGAGCATTGTGAATGCGTTGCCTGCCCTGGAGACAGTGGAAGTGAAAGTAATGTGTGGCAAAAAGACAAAATAGTGTAAGCAAGAAAGTGAGAAACAAAAAAAAACGGTTTTGTGAGTGTTGTCATCTGTAAGATGTCCGTGCTGCGCGTAGACCACAGTAAATGCTGCGATGAACGGTCTAGATAAGTAATAATAAAACGGGATTAAACATGGTAGAACACGTGATTTATGATCCATTATCATCATCATCAGTGGGTATAATCAACTGCTGGACACAGGCCTCCCCCAAAGAGTGCCACGACGAACGGCGATGAGCCTTTTCCTTCCACCGTCTTCCCGCAACTTTAACATTGTCGTCGGTCCATCGGGTGGGGAGCCTTCCAACACTGCGTCGTTCGGTACGTGGTCGCCATTCGATACCTTATTCCCTAACGGTTGTCGGTTCAGCGAGCTATAAGGCCTGCCCACTGCCACTTCAACTTGCTAATTCTGAGAGCTATGACTTTGGTTCTTCAACGGATTTCGACATCGTTCGGATTTAATCGTAGTGAAACTCCAATCATAGCTCTCTTTGATTGGCTTGTCTTAATGCCAATAATAACTTGTATTCAAATAATAGCTTAAAATAACATGTACTCACACAAAAGTAAATTCGTCCAAATTACTAAGCTTAATTTCAAGCTCAATTTGATAAATAAATGTTTGTTTAGAATTTTGACTTGATGTTATTTATAATTAAAAAAATTGCATTAATGTTTTAATTGTTTTTGGCTTACACTTACGAGATTATCTAAGCTTTCAATGTAACTACGAGTAAAGTCTGGAATATATAAATTCGGACCATCATATTTATGATAAAACAATGCTTTAGAAGGTTGTATGTACATTACGTATTTGAGCTCTATTTCAATATTTATAAAAACGGAATTTCGGTGCCCGGCCCAAAGAGTATACTACTTTGTCAATACTGTCCCAAATTATAAAAGTATTATTAAAACTATACAAGGCAATTCATAATATGTATGCTATCCCGAAAGGGGCTTAAGGGTCATTCCATGTCAAACGTAACACTTGTTACACACACTTAGAGTAGAATTTAGGAAATCCGGTGAAGAATATTTGAAATTAAGATCGATTTTAAGGAACTGTGGAGCAAGGGGTGGTTGGGCAACCATAAAATATGTTTTCTTTTAAAAACATTGTTCAAAAGCTACGTAAATGTGTACGACCTGTAACACTTGTTGCATGGAATGACACCTTAAGCTACAACCAATTGGCAATAAAGTTAGTTCTACAACTTTTAGAAATGCGACATTTTTCATTTAAAAAGCACTATGCAAAAATCTGCTGTTTTGGGTATACATATAACAATATGTACCTACCTAGCCTTATTGAAAGAAAAAAATAAAATACTATCGGCAATATTTATTTTATTTTATTTTAAAATTTTGGGAAAACTTATAGCTAGAACAAAAAATAAGCAATAATAATATAAACACATGAAAAAATTACATGCAGCTGAGGGCTATTTACAAGTTTCCACTGATAGCAAATTAATTAAGTTTTAGATGCAGTGGCAATGCAAGTTGATTGTAAATAGTAAATGTTTCAATTTAAAATGCCATATGTTTTTCGCTACAACGATTATTTTGTACCTAGTCTCTATATCTTTTTTCATTTCTAGATTTTAAGTCTTGTATGTAAATAAAGGTGCTAGGATTTTAATATTCTCAAACCAAAATGGGTGTTTAATGGTGGCTTGTTATTTATGTTAATTAAGTTTTTTTAAATTTATTTTTTTATTTAAAATTCTTCAAGTTACTCATAAAGCAACAGATGACAACTTCTTTATGTAATAATAAGTTTAATCTATGATTATATTTTTTTATGTATAGAATGCTTTGGTACATCATTTATCTAAACAAAATGAGGCTTTTTTTTAATTAATTCCTGAAGAACCAATTTGTTAGTCATGTTTGTAGCAATTTCTAAACACTTATTTAGATATTATGTAATATTATTATAAAAACTATTGATTGGGTAATGTTAGAATTTTATGTTTGTAATGATATTTATCTTCAGTTATACATTATACATCATCATAAGCCTGAAGAAGTCAATTGCTGGACATAGGCCACCTCAAAAGAGTGCCACGACAAGCGGTCTTGAGCCTTTTCCATCCACTGACTTCCCGCAACCTTGACAATGTCATCGGTCCATCGCGTTCGTTAATCGAGAACCTTTATTCACCAATGATTGTCGGTTCTGCAAGCTATGTTGGTGACCTTGGTTCTTTCCTTGTTTCGGATTTTGTATCGTAGTGAAACTCTGAGCATAGTTATTTCCATAGCCCGTTGCGCGACTTTGAGCTTATGTATGCGGCCATTACGACCAAGTTTCAGAACCGTATGTACATCCAAGTTGGATTCTTCGATTGACCTTATTCATAAAAGATAAAAATTATTATGGTAGGTATAAATATTGATGTAAATAGATACTAAGCAATATATCTAAATATTTGTATGTATGTTTCATACTATTTATAGGTATTATGTATTTTAGAGCTCTAAATAAAATGTTTATTGTTAGAATACTAGTGCTATTCATTCGTTAAGTTTTAACTTATAGTCATAGGCATATATGTACCTATACCTACCTACTACCACTACTACCTATGCGCTAGCTTCACTATGTAGTAGATAAAATTGGTAGTGGTCAGACTCAGAACACTCCGTCAAAACTAGAGAAAAAATATTTTCTAAACTTCACATGTTGTAGAATATTATCCCTTCAGCCAGCAAACCATGTACAAAATGATTCATGATTATGTATGTACTATTCAGAAAGGGGCGTAATCTATGCAAAAAAAGATTGCTACCTACCTATGAAAGAATCAGCTGTTATGGGGTCAAATCAGTTCACGAACTTCTCGTTCGTGGTATGATTAGTAAAGACCAAAAATGGCTAGAAATATAAGATAGATAGAAATATTATATTGATTAGATCTTTATTGTCCCACCATTTCGAAAAGAAACAACAAAACATGAAATTCCAGATCAATTTCAAATGAGCGTTACAATTGGCGGCCTTATCGCTAAAAGCGTCTTCCAGGCAATCTTTGGATGAACAGGATAGATTAGAAAACGTGAGGACGGTACATAAAAACTACAATAATTAATTAATACAATTAATTAATTTGATAAGGTTCGGGAAAAATCATTTATTTCCATAATTTAGTTTTATTCCGCTAATGTTTTTTAGGTTGACAGTAAAAGGCCCTTTCGGGATAGTAGGTACTTTAAATTATGAATCACACATAGAAGCAGTAGCATCAAATCAACATGGCGACTTCAATAAATGTTATGATACGTTTTAACGTTAAATTCCCAGACTCACTGCTCTTGCCTCATGGTTTATGACATTAGTGGTAGGTGTAGTGTAAGGTAAATCAATGGATAGCAAAGCTAATAACTCCTCAATTTGGCGACAAAAGTGCTACGCTGGCAACATCGTATACGCAGCCAACATTCTCGGTCTACGCAGCCAACCAATAAAATAAACTATCACCCAGATTCATCCAATCACAATCAAGGAAACCATACCAGCCGGTATGTTGGTGATCATGTCAAACTGTCAGTCAGTAATGACATTTATTGTATTTTTTTATATTTTGGCCAAATGTGGCTAACTATTCTACTGTAAGTAAAACGAACGATGAGCGACGACCGACTGAAGGTATGTACAGTAATGTTGCGATTATGCTCTATTATATATAAGCTAGAAACACGCACAAAGTTTAGTAGGGTCACAGAGATCCAAACGTATCGAGGAAGAGACCATAATATATTAACAACGTGAAACAATAAATAATTTTAATAATAATTTTATTTTTAGACTTCTTCACAACCTTTTGATATAATTAATGCTGGTGTTGCCGAGAGAAAAATTGTGGGTTCGATTCTATCACGGTCTCGACGGTCGGTCGGCCGATCTACACGCACCGTACTGTGACATGGGCACGAAATTCCGACTTCCGTTCCACACATCTCATTGGCACACGCTGCCCACTTTAAAGAAGATGCAATGTGAACATGCTATTAGAGTCTTAATACGGGTTGATTGCAAGCCGTTGACTTTGAGACTATCGATTAATAAGTCATACATAAGTACACAACAACCACAGACTTTTGTGCATTATCAATTATCATGGCTTTACGTTGCTTCGCAAAATGACCATATCTCTTGAGCAAAAAGTCCCTTTCCGGTTGTAGGTATGTCTGTCTGTTAGTGCTGCCTTAGGCTGGCCACTCGGTCGATCTGGAAATCTATGGGCGAGGCAATGCTCACCAGATACATCATACGGCTATAGATAGCTGTGTGCGTACTGTGCGTAGCAACCATAACTGTACTGTACAGAGTTGGCAACTGTCAGTGTTGTTCTGCCTGTGGTGAATTTAGTGAAGTGAAGTGAGCGATAGATTGCAGATTGTCGATTTTGTCAATTTTGTCATGTCAATTTGTCGAACAAAATTACAGTCTGTTGTTTGGTCTCAGAAAAATATGGTTTTAGTTTACTTGAATTTCACTTAGCCATGCATTGAGTATTGTAACAGAAACTTCTATTAAATAAGAGTTAAAGTAATAACGGCTTCATCGCCATGGATGCCGTGGTGGATCGGTATTGAAAATGCAAAGTGTTACTTTCGGATCATTGGATGTCACACGCGACAGCTATCTTCGAAGGGGTCTCCGAGAAGAATCACAAAGTTTTAGCTAAGGATAAGTTACATGTACGCAGCGGGAATGACAATAATGGCAGTTTCTGTTGGGGAAATTGGCGAGAACACTAAACTGGCCCGGGAGATGGCTTTGATGGGGAACTACGATTCGGCGATGGTTTACTACGAGGGCACCGTCCAGATGATCCACAGGCTTCTGACCACGATCGCGGACCCAACGCGCAAGTCTAAGTGGCAACTGGTATGTACCTTTACCATTCAATAAATTCAAAATAAATTGTGTTGAAGTTGTTCACCTTGAGAAGAACATTTCCTTTTATGAGGCGTAGTAATTAGCATCGCCGTTGGAACGAAGGCGGAAGGCCGTCCAGTGTATTGCTTTATTTTCCATGAGGTTTTGTTTAATACCCTTTTTTGTAAGTTGCAATCTTGATTGAATTATCTCACTGAAGAGGAAGTTTAATGCTATTGTTCCATTATCAAGTGTTGCTCATTCATTGCTATTAACAAAATTTAAGGAATTAATGTAGTTGTCAATAAAAAACCTTTTAAATTGTAATTAATACACCTGTGGTGTGCTTCGGTCACAAATTGGTACCTTTGCAAGTGCCCCTTTAATTGTTGCTTTATAATTGTAAATTAATAAATCACTGTTGTTATGTCCTTACATGTAAACTAGGTACCTTAAACAGACTACATCAAACCAAAACACCCAAAAAAAACCCAAAGGCCATCTTCCTGCACACATCCCACATTGTTGGGTCAGCACAACATGTATTCTTCTTTAGCTTTCCTTTTATCTGCTGTCACTCACTGCTTTTTTACTCATATAAACATTCACACAGTCCATTCATCTTTTCTTTGGCCTACCTCTAATCCTACAACCATCATACATTATGTAATTTAAAGCATGTGGGTATTATTATTATTATTTCATAGTCTCTTTCTCTGATTCTGTGTGGAGTGAATTTGGCTAAATGTTTATCATGGTATCACCCTGTCATTTCATTTCAAGTCATTGAACTTGATAACATAGATTTCATTGTTGTGATGTCTTTAAATAGAATAGTAGGGTGGATACAAAACTAATATATGCAGAACTGATTTAACATGTACCTGGTACAAAGTTAGATATCAAGCACCTATTGTAGACTATACAAAATTACCTTATTAAGGGCCACTTGCTCTTAATGCATCACAGAAAAATGATTCTATTCAATAAACAAATATTTAAACTTCAGGGACATTTAAGGACAATAATCATCATATTCAGACATTATTATTATTGACATAATTATTAGATACTTTTGGCATTATGAAATTTAATTAATTGTATATCTGTAAATAAAATTATCATATTTGCATGCCAAGGATTTTGATAGTACCTACATAACATGGACCAATTTATTGCAAAATCTTTTTGTATCACATTGTGTTCATGCAAATAAATATCATTTAACTAACCACACAGTGATCATTTGCAAAACACCACATGTAATTACAAGCTTTTTGTCATACTTATATTTTTCAGAAAAATATTTGACGAGCCTTATTTCATTTTGCTAGTTTATATTAAGTTGTAGATCTGTATGCGTAATGGTAATGAAGTTCGTAACTTTGAGGGTGATTTTAACAATCATTTTTTTTTCTTTTCTTTTATTCGCAATCAGTTAATGGACGGACGATATAGGCGGATGAGTTGCTTGTTTAGTGGTTAGTAGAGTTGCTTGTATTTTAACAATCTTAGCAACATTCAAAACGTTCCAAACGTGACAAGGAAGACAAAACTTAAAGATCTTAGCTTCTTCCTTTTCATGTTTGAAAATCTTCAGCTGGGCTGGCTGGGGTAGGGTTAGCATAGGGGGCAATGCACAAAACACCCCACAGCGGGAAGTCAGTGCAGGTCTAACCACCCCCAATTAGAATTAGAATCTTCAGATGTCGCTAAAATTGATAAAATCGTCCTCAAAGTTACGAACTTCATTACCATTACGCATACACAATTGCACCCCTGATCTTAAGAAAGCTAGATTCAAATCTTTGTTGTATTGATTTATCCATTGAATTATTTTCCTAAAATAGTGATTAAGCAAGTTGCCTAATTTCATGTACTAGAGGTCGTGAAACCTTACAAAACACGGAACAACTTAAATATCGTGGAATTGACTGAAGGCTAAACCAGATTAGAAATTACGTCAGAATGGGGCAAATGCGATCAACATACAAAAAGAACATTGTCAGGCTTCACCTCAAAACTGAGTCTTTATAGCAAAGGACGTGAACACAAGTGTTTTTGTTCATTATAGCATGTGAATCAATGTTTGTACAGTAAGTTTCCGTTTGTTTGTCTGGCTGCCTCTATTCTTCATTCAGACAGAATGACACTGAAAAAGTTTTAAACAGATCGCACCTTGAATTGCCAAGGTCTATATACTGATAAAATGCGACCCTTTCTTTACGACTACTTTCGATCCGAAGGTCGTGAGTTTGAATCCGGCACCAATGTGTTTTTGTATTTGCAATAATTAAGTGAGGAAACCTGTAAGTATTCTTAAAGAGGCGACGGGCTTGCAACCTGTCACGTATAATACTTACTACTCTAAAAAATGTAGGCATGTGCCATATGTTCGGAGGACATGCCTCTAACCACCCCCCTTAGGTATCTTACATGGTCTATTCGCTTGTGGATGTCCATCATGTCTTTGGTATAAAAGTCGTTAGCCCATTTTTTTTTAATAAGTCCCCGATGTCAATTCGCCTTCAAACAGCGTCTTCGCATAGTAACACAGTACAGTAGGTACCTGAATATGTACGTATGTTATTTCGGGTTACGCTATAATACGCAAAATGCTAGCAAGCAAAATTGGTTTTACAATGATAAAAATCACGCAGTGGCGCCACGCCTTTTTCTTATCGTTCAAATTACCTATGATATAAGCATAAGTATGAAGTTACACTTCATCATCATCATTTTCGTCGTAGGTAGTCTCTTAATTTACTGACCTTACGCAATGTAACAAAGAAATCACCAGTAAAATGCCTAACTAGTCCCGTTCATGGTCTAGTTTTCAGCATTCTGCCGCTTACTTCATCGATATGTTTTTTGTTAAGATTGAAACATTCCTGCCAACCGATTGGAACGATCGATTAGAATTAATGGTTAATGTAAGCTTAGTAATTAAATTGTTACACTTTTACTGGTATGGCGTGGTGGGCCGTCTCCGTCATTACCTTTCTTGCTTAGTACATTTGCATAGCGTCACGTAACGTTGCATATCGTCTTGCGGAATTACTACAAGGTGATTCATAATATGAATACCATCCCGAAATTGGTTATTCTATCAACAAAAAGATAGCGAATAGGAAAACACATTCATTTTTTGCCTACTGATTATGGTAGGTGTTTTTATAATCTTTAACTCTCTAGCTACCGCCCGCGGCTTCGCTCGCGTGGTTCATAAAAAGTAGCCTATGTGCTATTCGCGGCTATAATCTGTATCTGTGCCAAATTTCATCCAGATCCGTTCAGCCGTTCTGGCGTGATTGACAAACAGCAATCCATCCAAACTTTCGCAT
This sequence comes from Anticlea derivata, assembly GCA_947579855.1. Lineage (NCBI taxonomy): Eukaryota > Metazoa > Arthropoda > Insecta > Lepidoptera > Geometridae > Anticlea > Anticlea derivata. The sequence continues at coordinate 3,557,387 of OX388277.1, read as the reverse complement.
TAGTAGGATTACTAAACGTAGTAGAAGTTCAGCATCAAGATCAAGATTGCTAATTCATTGAGTGTGAACCTGATTTGAACCCAAAACAGCTGATTTTCACTGAAACATTTTCAAAGAAAGAAAAATGTTGGATTTTCAAAATTAGTAGAACAAACTTTATTGCCAATTGGTGTAGAATAAGACCGTTTCGGGATAACATAACATAACATATTATTGAATCACTTTGTATAAGTTACGCTTGTCGATAAAATTTTATGGCAAAGCGAAAGATTCTATATTTTCATTGTGGTTATGGGTTGCATTCACTAGAAAGGTAAATGAACCCGATTCAGAGCCAGCTAAGTAATTTTCCTCTGTATTGTAGTGCATTTGTTTCAATAAATGATGTGGATTTTCCGATAAGGAATTTTATATCTCAGTCATTCAGTCAGAACCCCGACAAAACAAACAATTTTGGACAATTATTCTCGTCACGAAATAACTCGGGCCAAACGAAGTGTCTTTACTCCATGCGTGTCCCATATTTTACATAATATACAGAATGATCCATAAAGAGTCATATCAGTATGGAGAATTCTGAAACTATAAGACATAGAGAAAGATAGGTTATCAGAAAAAGTAAAAGTGACTCGGTAATTAAACCGGTAATTTTCCAAAAATAATAAACGCTGCGATTAAAAAAAACTGCATTCATAGGTTTTCAGAAAAAGTAAACGCGATTCCCGAACCGAACCCGGTTTTCCAAATAAATAATTTCTATGATTATAAATTATAACAGATTTTTTTTGTGGGCCTGAAAATTAAGTTGAAAATAAAGTTAAAACCTTATTTAAAACGCCATTGAAGATCTAAGGTCTTCGTGATTTAATCCCACCATCTCTTTTCACCAAAGACGAACAAACAAGCAGACGCGCGGCTATGTACCATATAGGTATACTTCGTTAGCATACCTACCATATATGCAATAAATGCTTCGGATCCTTGTCCATAGAGATAACACAAAGACATCACATGAAGTGAATCAAAAAATGCCTACCATTTTCAAAATTTACTTAAGTACCTAATTGAATTTTGATCGTTTAATTTGAAATGCATCTCGTATAGTTTTTGGCTTCCCAGTACTGAGCCTTCTTGCTGGATCATCCTGTATAGGTATCCCAGTCGTAAACATTTCACGATTCAAGCGACGAGGTGTCATCAAAAGCATAAACTTCTAGCTCGATTGGCCTCATAAAATAATACGGACGTTTCCTCCTGCCTCAACCACTCGTGCCACTAAACCATTGGAAATATGCTACTGGATGTGGTCTGAATCACGGCATATGCCTGAGGAGCGAGGCTTTCGACTGTTTAGGTCACCTAGTCTAATTTAGTGGCTGGATTGAAGCCAAGCATTCGTTCTATTGTTGAGTTAATTCGCGTTCGTTTTGTGTTGTCATTTGATGCGTGTGCCTTTTGAACGTACAGGCTGAAGTAGCCGCCACCGAGGTCGACGAACTTCCCTGCAGTGTATCGGTTGAATGGTCGCGCGGGGTGTCCAATTTCGTTCGGTCGTCAACACAGTTAGCTCTTGTCATCTGTCAAAAGTGTACAACCCACAGCCGCTTTTATTCAAAACTGCAGACGGTTTCGTTTTCAGTGCCAGAGTGTCTTGTATTATTTGTGGGTAGTTGCTAATTGTCCGCGTAACGGCCCAGTTGAAGATTTAGTGATTTCTCGTGGAACTCGGTCAAGGCGCTTGTTGGTTGAATTAGGTGAAAACAAACACGTTATGTCGCGTGAAACCTCCTTAGGATATTACTCAACGATTTTGTGATTTTGTGTGGGAAGTGCTTAACATTTTTACCGCGCACCATTGTGGTTTGTGAACATTGTGTGATAATCGCGGTGAGAGATCGAAATTTCACTTTTGTGCCCACACGGAGATAAATCACTCATGTATGTATTCGTTCCATTATTTATGCGATCAGGAACACTAATCTATGTACAGTGTTCTTGGAAATGTGCAATTAAATTGTTCTTGCAATCTTACATAGGCATTATCTTATGCATTAATCATTGTAATTGCAACCAGACAGATACATTCAACTAAGCCTAGCTCTCGACTCGAGACCACTTGTAATACAAAAGAATTTCACATGAATTATGATATGATCATCTTAACTTGAGTGCTTCATGATATGATTGTACCAATCAGAGAAATTTAATTTCTAGCTCTTGTATTCTAGGTATTAAAAGTCTAATAAAACCTAAAACCACTTTCTTCCCATACCTATAACAATAGGGTAGTTACTACAATTAGCGAAGGAAACATTTTTGAACTCTTAGGAAACTTAAAATTATATCCTGAGTAGGGATAGTCACAAACTAAGGCATCTAAAACACATCGTTCTTTGAGCGCGCTCTTGTAAAAAGTAGGCACCAGTACGACGCCCTATACTGGGTTTTTTTATTTATACAACTGAGACGGCAAACAAGCACACGGCCCACCTATTAGTAATCGGCTTCCGTAGCCCATGAGCGCCTGCAATACCAGAGGCATCAGCACGCGTTGCCGACCCCGAACACCCTTCCCACCCTTCCCACCCTTGAAGAGCTTTGCCAACCACTCACAGCAAGAACACAATACTATATGAAACAAATAATGTTATTTGGCTGCAAACTTTTGTAAGGCGGAGGTACCTCCAGGCGGGCTGCTCCAATTTAGAATGAGAAAAAACAAATCGTTCTAAGGGCGCGCTCTTGTAAAAAGCAGGCACCAGTACAACTTTATTTGTGAGCGCTATACTATGGCTGAAGTCCTGAAGAATGCATTGAAACATTCACGAGTGTCCTTTTTCTTCTTCCAACAGGTGCAAAAGCAGATGGCGCGTGAATACGAACAACTCAAGGCGACCATGTCTTCGCTGAAGATGTTCCAGCACGATGGGGAGAAGGTGATCACACCGATGGCTGGCAGTAAGCCCCGTTTCTATTATTTTAGTACCCAGCGCGTTGGGTCGATGACGAGCTTGTCGCGGGCAAAACCTGGATCTTTTTATTTGCTTGTTGAAACAAAATAATCAATCCTAATATTATAAATGCGAAAGTTTGTGAGGATGTTTGTTATTCAATCACGCCCAAACGGCCGAACGGATTTGGATGAAATTTGGTACAGAGATAGATTATAGTCTGGAATAGCATATAGGCTAAGAAAAGGGTCTATGACCGTCGGAGAAAGAATCAGTGGGATTCATGATTTTTTCTTCCATTATCTTGTCAGCCGTCACACTCCCTCTTTTCTTACCCATTTCATCAGTCACATAGTCTATCCTTTTACCTAAGACTACAAAAACATTGCTTCGGAAAATAAAATCTAATGGAGGCTTGAGGTGAGAAATACTAACACAACCTTTTGAAACGTGCACTCTTTGACGTCATAAAAGTGATAATTTGTTACAAAGATAACAGTGTTTACATGTTATACGCTAGTGCTCTTTCCGTGTTATCTAAGGACTTATGATTATGTGTATGTAGGGATTAATGTACAAACCAAGTGCCCATAAATAGAGTTCGTAGTTTAACCGTTAGAAAGGTCTAGTTATGTTTGTAGTGGGGGATGGTGCAGAGCCAGTTGGATAATAAGACCCAACAGTCACATACAGATATTAAGAGCCTGGACTTGTTGGTATTATTTGGATTGTAGAAGATTCGTCCTGGCGGTTTGGTTTATATAAGGAGTGTGTTAGACCGGGATAAATGTAGAATTAGAAACGGTAAACTTGAAACAAACCCGGTGTTGGTGCAGCCGCAAGTACCTGCAACCAAGCCAACTCTACACGTAATGACTTGTCATTCCTGTGGATTCAGTTGGTAAGGTCGAGAGAGTGGTGTAGGTTCTGGGCATGCCTACATTATCTTAATCGCGTCCCAGGCGATGCAGCGTCCTGACCCCACACTAGAATTCCCTGTGTCGTGGGTAACAGAAACTACGAGTAGGTACCATGGTACCACAACACCCAGACCCCGCTGCAAACTTTTTTTTCCGCAGCGGGAATCGAACCCGCACCTCTTGGGACTCAGAAGGGCACTCGCCACCGGGAGGTAGTCAGGGATGAAGTTGAATTTCATAAAAAAAACATCGGAACTTTTTAACACGTAAAAAGAGCGTGTTTTTGTGCACGAAACGAGCCTCTAAGAGCCTCATTTAATCCTTTTACTAAACTGATTCTTTCTTTCGGTTATAGGCCCTTTTCAGGGCCACCATACGTCAACCCAGTCACTGACCTATTGCAGGATGACCAAGAAAGAATCAGTGACAAGCAAGCGTGTTTTGTATGCAATGACGTCCAGACGTAGCCATACACGTTCTTGAACGTTCCATTTAAAACGTTTTTATAGTATGTACATAGTGTTTACGTTCTGTAGTAGTAGCTAAACCGTAAAAGGTACTACCGAAGGTTGAAACCGCGCACTATTTTGTTGTTTTGAAGTTTTTTGTGTAGGCGCCCATACAATCTACTAGTCTCATCCATATAGAACCTACCCGTTTTAGTATTTCTCAATCTGCCATAATTCTCATTCCGATATTGAGATAGATTGTAGATCATTAGCACACTCGTTAGTGTCTATTTCTAGAGCAATGCTGTTTTTCTCAAGGATTGTGTACACGCACTTCGATACCGGAAAATGCATTTAACGTGTTATTGCTAAGCGGAACCGCGCGTCCAATCGAAGGTTTAGTAGGGTCATATTATTATAACCTCAACCAATATAGACTTTTTCTCCTATGCTTTTGATTCAGAATTGTATGCACCCTTATTTGAGACAACTACTATAGACGTCTTACCACAAGTGCAACAAACACTACTAAATTAACCTCCTTAATAACCCCTTAGCTAATTAAACTTATATTCCTACCTGCAAATCTTGATGCTACAACCTGTTGACCTACTAAATTCCATGCAAGATGGGTTTGATTAGATTTTTTAAAAATAAGTTAGTTATGCTCTTACAAATAAACATACATACAACGCCGATTCGAACAAGTTGTTTGAGAGATCTTCGATCCGGCATACCAGGCACTTGAAGTCTGTGTCAAAGTAATACCGGCACGCCAGTTTCTTGAAACGCTTCGTGAATTACCATAACAGTCACGCAATTCTCCCTCCTGGCTTCCTCCAGGGATGATTGTCATTGCGTGCTTTTGTTCGAGCTACAGACATGACATATTATGCCATAAATACACACCAATATAATATGTGTCATGGCAACTCATGAGAACAATTAAGTGCCAAAAGGTCTGGCCCCCTAATTATAAACTTTTACTCTAAGATTTGGTTTAGGCGGTGACGTAAGTTGACAATCTGAAAGATTTAAGGTTCAAATTCGTGTAAAAAAGCTCTGAGCTCGCACTTCAATGCCAATAAGACGTCATGGTAAATCCCTTGATCTAGTGTGTTTTGTGTGTGGTTGGGCTCTCTGAGTCTCACTGTGAACCTAAAACTCAGCTCTTAAAGTCGAACTTCATGTTCAGAAATTCTTCTTCTATTCGAAACTCCATTCACTCGGAATTTATTTATCACTACCATTATCGTCCTTAACGGACCATCCTGATAGTACCAAAAAGGTATTTATTTCGGAATACAAAATCCTGTCCGAAACGGATCAATAAAAGTTGTTCACTTCGTTGGTCGTGTCCCTGCAACTTTCTAGGTCACCCTGACTTAGGTCAATGACCAGGTTGAGGCAGACTCTGTAGCCCTTTAGAATTATGAAAGTTCCGAGACGAGTCTCGTTTTAAAAGCGAGTTTAACACTAAACTCTTTCATCGGATACCAAAGTTCACTCAGACATAACAATTAGCCGTAAAAGCCGAACCCACGTCATCGCACCCTGAACATGGAACCGACCTTCGTAACGTCCGATGAATGGCGCCGGTGTCCATTATGTCACCATTGTAAGACACAATAGGTGGAAGGAATAGCTCGGTATCGGTTTAAGTGATGGTTTGTTGATCCGCGCTTCAGCCAACTGTTTTATCAAACAAATAGAACGTGAACGTCTGCAAATTTTCTTAGCTTACCTTTAACAAGCTACTTTATTTTATTTATTCAGGACAACAAACAATTACACTTAAAAATTACATAACAAATCTTATAGAATAGATGGTTCTTAAAATATAATCAGCCCCGTTGTCCACAAGTTAGGGTATAGGTACTTAAAAAGGGCGTTGTGTATGTAAGAGTGTGACATATTAGTAGGTAGATATAATGATAGACTACAATGTTTGACGATAGGCTAACAAAATATAGTGAGTGATGTGAACACATCATTCATATTATTTTAAGTTTAGGCTTAAGTTGAATAACAATATACCAAGAGTACACTTGGTATATTGCTACCTCGTTACGTGGTTTTGTAACGTAAGTGCTGACGTGAGGCCTTACAGGGCTCTGTTGAATCTAGCTGACTTTCTCAAAAATGGGTATATAAGCATAAAATAAAACATGTTTTGGTTATTCAATTATTATGTTTATTCAGCAATAGGGAATCACATATTTACTCTTATCTTTATTCTTGCGAAAATCGACATAAGAACAGCTCTCGTTCAAAAAAAGATGTCTCAGATAAGATTCATTTTCACTCGTCTTTTTAGGTCATGACGCGATACCCTCGGGCGTTAAGAGGAAAAGTTGATTCATTCGAAACGTTCCCAGAATCAGTTAAACTGAGTTACTGTATATGCTCTACGCTAGCTTATGGATCAGGCTGGTTAAGTGTTGGATGAGGGTTTGCTAATAAAATCCACCAACGGCTGATTTGACTCAATTATTTTGTCAATTCCATTCTACTGGTGCACGACTGGGATACGAAACAACAACTTGTGGATCGGAAGGCGGGACTACCACAACTCCACCAGTGCTCTCAACTATCACTGTCTGACTATCACTGACTCGGTGCGATGGTCTGTAGTGAATCATCCGTAATGATAGACTTTCTGATCATTATCTCACGATGTTTTCCTGTGCCGATGAGTTGATAAAGTCATCGGTCTCAATTGTATTTTGTACGTTTTACGCGGAAGACGTTGACACCGTGACTCATGTTTAATTGGATCAGTGGTCTATCGTTGTGAAAATACCTGCGTTTCCTGCGCCCGCAACTTCGTCCGCGTGCTCAATTATGTTCCTACCTTGACTCTTGTACTTCGTACACTTGAGAACATGATTTCTCGACCCCGTGTTACGTGAGAACGATGTCTCAGGGCGCGAGCCCTACTCGCACTTGACCATCATTATTGAAAATTAAAACAAATTAACAGTATGGCGTCATCAAGAATATACGAAGCAATACAAATCCTAATGTTATCTAGCTCGCGTAGTATTTGAAGTCAATATTTTATGAGTGATTTTTGTAAATTGAAAGCTAGCGGTTCCTAGTTTATTTTGTATGGCAAAAAGAAAAGCGGGGGTTTACATTTTTTTTAAGTTCTCGAGTTTTGGGCATAGCAACACATATTTAGCGTTTCATTTTTATTTATATAGATTAACAGCATTTTTGTATTTTAGTTGCAGAGAAAAGTAAGACTCGCCCACCAATCTCACTATTATTTTCCAATATTTCGGTCAATCGTATTAGACCATAACAATCTAAAAATAAAAATTGTTAAAGCGTTTAAGAGCAATCAAGTAAAAAGCATGAAGTTATTCCGTTGGCCACAGCAAACTGTTATGCCTATCACTTATTGTGAAACTCTGCGACTTGCACGAAGCGTTATACAAATTCAATTTAAATAGAAATTGCCTGCATTTAACTCTCTTTCTCATCCAAACAACGACATAACGTTGCTATACTATGTTCTCTCGTGAGTGGATATGACAGCAAAATGAGCTCTTGACAAACGCAGGCACTACGAAGTAATACTTTAGACGGGATCCGTTTTTCTTGAATTTCATGTTGTAGGACAAAATAAATAACAGTCAACCAACAGTCACAAACATAGTCCTCACCCCACACTAGGATTCCGTGTCGTGGGTATCAGAAACTACGAGTACCATGGTACAACAACACCAAGACCCGGAACATATATTTTCAAATCATGCAAACATTTGTCCCGCAGCAATCGCCCGCAACGCCACAGAGGTCGTCTAAAAAATGTCCGAAAAAGAAAAACGCACTTATTCTAACACAATCCATGACCTTTTGTTTATAAGTCGGTGTATCTCCCATGGCGCCACCTCAGCGGCTTTATCATTTACAAAACTAAGTAAAACAGACGCAATAGCTCAGATAAGTTTATGTACTTAAGGTACGTAAACTCTTGCAAGCAAGTTGAAAACAACTTTGGTTCACCAAAAGCGAAAGTTAACCGTTTCAGTTCAGTGTAGGCGTCTTGCGCTAGACTAGTCTGGTGAGCTCACTCGTCCCTTAGGGCTAATTTCGCTTACTTCAGTATGTCTTGCTTCAATACACTGCACATAGATAATAAGTAGTAGTTTTACTCACTTTTGTCTCAATCTCTACACTTTCGTTGTCTCTAGACTACACCTAGTTCTAGCTACTTTCGCTTTCCTATTATTCCCCTTATCAAAATCTTACGCCAGTTAAACAGCACGACGGCGCTTTAAAATTTATATCTATCTTATCATTATAAATTTGACTGGCCTCATAGCTCAGTTGGTAGTAATTCTGCCTTCTGCGCTAGAGGTAGCGGGTTCGATTCCCGCACTGCACAAACATTTGTGACTGACATAGATGTTTGTTCTGTGTCTGGGTGTTAAATATGTATCTATTATGTATAACAGTCTCTGGTACCCATAGTACAGGCTATGCCTGGTTTGGGATCAGTTGACCGTGGGTGATATGTCCGGAATATTTATTTATTATTATTTATAAATAAAAATTAAATGCTGTTCGTTGGTACGCATCATCATTTGAGAACGGCTGGACCGATATGGTTCCAAAAATTGGAAAAGTTGTCCGGAATTGGATAATTCGTGAAATTTAGTGTAAATTAAAGTGCTTTATTCTATGGGATTTTTTAATGAACTCCAGAACATAACTTCACTCTTGATTCGAACGATGGATATGCGTAATTTTTTCTTAATTTATTTTTTGTGTCTGCATTTATCACTTTATGGAGTCTTTATTGGTAAGAACAACAGAATTTCATTGTTAAATCAAGTGCAAGGAACTTGACTTGTGTCCAGTCTGGTCAGCAATTAAAGGTTCTCAAGCGACATTTAGGTACAGTCTGCAGCAACAAATATGACCTACTTTCGACCTTATGACGTTCTAGTATGGATTAAATTGTTTGATATCGAATTGTGGGGTGTATGCGTGACGCACACTTTTCATAAAGGCCGTGTAATCGTGCGTATCTAACGAGTTTAGATAACTAAACAACTTATGTTATTAACTCATTAAATCACAATAAAACTTTTATCATTTTAGTCGTACCTATGTTATTAATAATTTTACGGTCGAACGCAGATTCGTAACATGCACTTTTTATGACTTTCGAGACATCTTTTGATAGCTTGGATGAAATGCGTTTTCATGCATGATCGCGTACAATATTGATAAATGAAAATCATCCATCCATGCACATTACGATTGGAATTGGATCAATATTTCGCTTTAACCTTCAACTTCTTCATCATCATCATCAGCAGCTTGTAGAAATCCACTGCTGAACAAATATTTGCTGACATGAAACATGCAAACATTTGTCCCGCCGCGGAGATTGAGCCCGCACCCCTTGCGTCTCAAAAGAAGCTTCGCCTGATACGCTACCGAGGACGTCAAAAAAAATAGTAATTAGGTACCTTGGAAATCCTAGTGGCAATGCTGGTCAAAATATAGCATTATCTCTGCACATTTGAAAATAAAATTATTTCAACGCTGAAAATTTACAATACTAACGCCCATGAATACAATTGCATGCGATGTCCAATATCCTTAAACTATCCAATCAGTTAACTTGGCTTTGTGTTTGTATGACACGCTGCCTACTGTCAATTAATCACTCATTGGAAAGCTCGAAGCGAGCTTCTCATAAGAACAGAAAGTTGTCACGTAACTTTCTGTCAACCATACATAAATCTTTATTTTTTCAATTAGCAGGAAAAGTTTATTTACCCACCTTATTTACGAACATTATACAATATTTCGAATGTTTTTTTTTCAAACACCCAACAGTCACGCACATATTCCTGTCCCCACTAGGTTTCCTTGTATCTGTGAGTATCAGAAAATACCAGTATCATGGTACCAACATGATACTGGTAGACCCAGAACCGAAACAAATATTTGTAGATCATGCAAACATTTGTCCCGCAGCGAGAATCGAACCCAGTAGTGCGTTGCGTACCCGCAAGGGGTCCGTATCAGACGGGCACTTGCCCACTGCGCCACTAATGAATATGCTTGTGTGATTATGTATGATACAAAACGCTCGTGTTATAGCTTGCCTAAAGTGAGAGCAACGTTCACCGTGGTTACCAAATGGATGGGTGATCGCAAAGTCGCAAAGTCAAATGGCGTTATTTTAATAAAATCATTAGGATCTGTGCTTTGGATGGCACGCTGAGGTGTCAGTCCGTATTATAATAGTTGTTAATGCACGGCGCAGGCGGAGGAAAGCCTAAAACATTGCTGTATGCCCCATGTCTCTATACTTACTTACCGCCCCTATTCCAGATTACGAAGACCTACCCACCCGGGACCAGATGTGGGGTCCGGCGCCGCATGAGATCGACCCGGATATATGGCCCCCGCCGCCTGATAGAGACCCCAACGCCTGGCCATCGCCCACGAGCGTGGAACACAAGTCAGTCAGGTTCAATGGTCACTTTGTTTCTATTGGCACTGGTGGTGGTAGAATAGAGCATTTCGAACTAAGTGCGAGCTACGTTTATCAATGCATAAAGATCTGCCATAGGCGCGCGGCTCAGAGGGCTCTTTGTACAGAGTTCATCCAGAGGCCCGAGTTCTTGAGCTACTTGTCACCGTGAGACGTGATAAGTGAATAGCTTACTGTTTATGTATGGTGTCACGAAAAGAGTCCATACAAAAATCGTCAAGCTATTCACTATTCACGTCTCACGGTGACAAGTGAGTAATTTACGATGTAATTTACGCCTCAGAGTGCAATGCTGTATTCCGGTGTGGAAACTGAAGACAGAGTCATCTGCCTGTCCGTTACTTTATAACGATAGTAAAGCCTTATTATATCTATTCTACATTGTAGATATTCTATATGTAGATGATTTATTCAGCGTCAGGTAAAACGTTTTACTAACAGAATGTTTTAGAGCTTAAGTAGGCTGTAGGATGTTTTAGATGGAGTAGAGGCTTCCCCAGCACCAGCAGGAAAGTAATGGTCGATACGAGCAGAGCTAACTAAATCGCGGGTTTCCTCACAATGTTTTACTTCACCGTTCTAATGTCGAGTTAGCGGTGCTTATAATGATAGTTAAAACATTTACCACACTGTTCTGAACATCTTGAATTCTATAAGTTACAATGTAGTTGACCAACTTTTCGCGACAATAACTACGCAGTACGTTATGCAACGGGTTCAGTTCTATTCCTGGCGCATAATTGCCCTTTTTCCTTACCACTTCAGTGATTGACAAAACCGCGAATATATAACCCGCATTCAGTTTTGTACGTCACCAAATGGATTCCCAATGTCGTACGTTTTTCGATAGGCAATTTTCACGATCTATCGACGAATTTCAACTTCAATTACGAGTGTATTCATTAGGGTGAGTGAGATGCTTCTGCTGTTATTATAGGGAAAGTATGTGTTGACGTATGTTTGTAACTGAAGCGATACCGGGTGTGGAAGCTAGACAATTGTATATTTCAGGATAGTTTTATCCTTGACTTTGTGAATCTTATGATGTTCCTTATAGATATGAATGAATAGAATTTATTTGACACACATAAAAAAAAAGACCAATGTCACAAAAACCTTAGAATAAGATTAGATATACCGGTCGGCCTACCATAAGTACCTGCTCAAGACAACGGTTTATCATCGGAGAAGGCAAATTTGGGTGTAAAAGTAGCTATATTTCTACTGTCGCATGTGGTAGTGACACCGTATTCCGATCCAAAGATGTGATCTCAAATTCCCGTTGTGCACAAATGAATGAAAGGAGAATCTTCTGCTCTGACCTCGACCTACGGCTACGTCGTACATTCTAACCCTGAATGCCTGTTTGTCTTCGCTTCTATCGACAAAGCGCTGTTTTCGATACTCAGTGCACATGCTAGGCCTTTATAAATTATTTTTAAAATAATCATTTGAATTTCTAGGGGTCCGCCAGCAATGAAATCAGCCAGGAACAACCCCCGCAACGCTCGCACGGACAACAAAAAATCGGCACCGGGACAACGGAACGCCACCACCTCCAACAGAAGGACATCAGACTTGAAGAACCCTAAATTAGCAGCGAATAAGGCTCATAGTGGTATGATTCATCTTATTTATCATCATCATCATCTACAGCACCCACCTTCACCCACTGCTGGGTATAGGCCTGCCATTGTTTGTGCCGTCCATCACGATCCTGCGCTAGTCTTGTCCATCTACAGCCTATCCTGCCTATGTCGTCTGCACATATTGTGTACAATAAAGAGTTTATCTATCTATCTATCTTCACCAGCAAAATCAAAAGACACAAGCAGCAAAGAGCACAGTAAAGGCACGGACAAGCAAGACAAGGACAACAACAACGGCGACACTGACGACGAGAAGCATAAAGACGATGAGAAGCGCTTCGAGCCGCCGTCGTCGAGCGACAACGATCTAGTCGATATGCTTGGTAAGTAGAAATAACTCCCACAGTCGCATACCAGACATGTGTCGCGATGTGTCCAGTACTTCGGACACATCGCGCGTAGAAACGCCGACAACATGGAGAAGTTATTAATAACGGGCAAAATAGAGGGCAAAAGACCGAGCGGGAGCCCGAAACGATGGTCTGACCAGGTGCCGGAGCAGATGGACATGATGACAGAGCTCTTAAGGGGGGAAGGGGTTCGGCAGGCAACGCATTAGCAATGCTCCAGGTGTTGCTGATGTCAATAGGCGACGGTAACCATTTACCAACAGGAGGGCCGTAAGACGGTTTGCCTTCGTATAACATAAAAAAAAATGTCCGTCAACATCGCTCTCCATCAAGCTGACAAATGGAGAAAAATCATAGAACGGGGCATACCTGCGCGGAGTCACGATCCTCAACTATGGTGGAAAGATTAAGGAGGAGGATAGTCGCATACAGTTCTGGGGCTCGAGTCCGTAATATTGTGAGTTGCTCACGTCTCACTGACCATTCTTTCTTCGAATCGAAGCCGCGCCTCTTGCGTCGCAGCCGTGCACGCCCACTATGCCACCGAATTCGTCAGAATACTATCCTACTACTATTATAGAGTCGGAAGTTTGAGAGGATGTTTGGATGTTTGTGGTTCAATGACGTAACGGCTCAACCGATTTCGATGAAACTTGGAATACTTAGATATACTTATATACCTAGAATAGCATATAGGCTATCTAGGTAACACGCGAGCGAAGCCGCGGGCGAGCATAAGTAAGTACTATATACGCTTCTAGTGAGAACTAACAATGATGGAAATTAACATACTCATGAGTGAAATCTATCGGTAGAGTAACAAACTTTCAATATAGTTTCATTACTTTCAGTAGCCCCAGGTGTGACAAATACTGACATTCCATTTACTATCAATCATCATCATCATCAGCAACCTGTAGAAGTCCACTGCTGGACATAGGCCTCCCCCAAAGAGTTCCACGACGAACGGTCTTGAGCCCTTTCCATCCACCGACTTCCCGCAACCTTTACAATGTCATCGGTCCATCGGGTGGGGGGCCTTCCAACACTGCGTCGCCCGGTTCGTGGTCGCCATTCGAGAACCTATATTATCAATAGTATTCTGATATTTCTAATGCCTTGATAAGTTTTATCAGTACTTTAGCACGTGTATCGATAAGTATAAATTGTATGCTCTGTACTGATAAAATTATCACAACCAAGATTTTCACGCACGGCGTCATCTCAAACAATGAAGAAACTGGTCAACGAATCGCCGGCACCAATTTTTTTTGTATGGTCAATTCCTGCCGCTAAGCAATTAAGAATTGTCTGTGTGTCGGCTAGGATTCAAAAACATTTTTCGGTGACCTTATAGTGCAAAAGTATAAAATATTACAAGTGTTGCCAATGATTACATATTATTATGGCTCTTGAGACTTCGACGCTAACTATTTGGCCTCATACCCAAGCTCAAAGTTGCGCAACAGGATATGGAGAGAGGTATGCCTGGCATTATTAAATGGTGAAAAGGGCGACGAAGCTGTGTTGGAAGGCCCCCCACACGATGGCCCGACGACATTGGACGATGTCGTTAGACTTCTGCAGGATGAAAATGATCATAAATGATTATCAATTAGTAGTACTAAACTATAATACGCAACATACTCCTACTTTCTTTCTATATATCTATTATGTATATCAGTCTCTGGTACCCATAGTACAGGCTATGCCTATTTTAGGATCAGTTGACCGTGTGTGATAATGTTCGGAATATTTATTTATTTTTATTGTATGTACTTACCTACTCTAAAAATCTAAAATTTTTTAGGATTAGTATTGTATTGATAGACAAGAAAGTTACAACAAGTCAATTTTTTCCAGTTCCGTGACCGGACTTTCGTGGAATTCTGTATTTTTATTATGTAAATATTTTTCCATTTATTTTCCAGAACGGGATATAGTACAAAAGAACCCCAACATTCGGTGGGATGACATCGCAGATCTGGCAGAGGCGAAAAGATTGTTAGAAGAAGCTGTGGTCTTGCCTATGTGGATGCCGGATTTCTTTAAGGTGGGTATTCTATTTAGATTTGGACTCGATTCACAGAAATATATGTCATAAAGGCTGACCGAAGTTAGTTCATTACATTATTCTCTAATTAAAATATAATACCCAACAGTTACTTAGAAAGTCCTGACCCCACACTAGGATTGCATGTATCGTGGGTATCAGAAACTACGAGTACCATGGTACCACAACACCCAGCCCCGGAACAAATATTTGCAAATCATCCGTATATTTGCCCGCAGCGGTAATCGAAACCTTTGCGTCTCAGACGGATCCTTACGCCTTCTGAATAAACTTGAGAGTTTGAATAGGGGCTTGCGATATCGCTGAGCTATATCGCACCCCCAAATGTCAAACTTAAAATTTCGGTAGGATCATTTTGTAACGAATTTTATGACATAAAATATCGCATGCCGTTTGAACACGGCTTAGTAAGAATTGATAGACAAAGAACATTTTTTTTTTTTTTCACTAAATGAAAAGGCCGATACGTATTTCAGCTTTGAAGTGGTGCCTGAATTGGTTGCCACTTTCGATAAGGCCTGATTAGTTTGATTGATTTGAATAAATGGCAAGTATCTGGCAACCTTACCGCAGGAACACAACACTATTTGAAACAAATAATTTTATTTCGTTGCAATCTTATGTAAGTGCGCCTCTAAGAGGCTCCATTCGTGCACATCATTAATTCTAATGATTTATTTCTGTTGTGTGTGTTCCAGGGTATCCGACGACCGTGGAAGGGTGTGCTGATGGTGGGTCCGCCCGGCACCGGCAAGACGATGCTCGCTAAAGCAGTTGCGACGGAGTGCGGGACAACATTCTTCAACGTGTCCTCCTCCACCCTCACCTCCAAGTACCGGGGGGAGTCGGAGAAACTGGTGCGGCTGCTGTTTGAAATGGCAAGTGCTGCACTGTTACCTTGCTACCGGTAGTGACACTGGTTCTTTCTTGGTCATCCGGCATTATAAAATAATATGACCGACCTACCTACGACGATTAGCAACCAAAATTGTCACCTAGCGATTACTACCACTAAATTGTCTTGCCCTATCAGGGCTCATGTTGAAGCTATAAATCCTACTAATATTATAAATGCGAAAGTTTGTGTGGATGTTTGTTATTCAATCACGCCGTAACGGCTCAACCGATTTCGATGAAACTTGGAATATGAAAAGTTCTTTACCTAGATATAGGCTACTTTTTATGTAGATACCAGCCGCGGACGGAAGCTAGTAATATATTTTAAGACCTTTTCTGTACAACATGAACACAATAAACTTTTCCATTCTAATTCAGATTGTTATTGGACTCATAGCTCAGTTGGTAGTAACTCTGCCTTCTGCCCAAGAGGTCGCGGGTTCGATTCCCGCACTGGATATTTCTGTGATTAACACAGATGTTTGTTCTGTGTCTGGGTGTTAAATATTTATCTATTATATATATATCAGTCTCTGGTACCCATAGTACAGGCTATGCCTAGTTTGGGATTAGTTGACAGTGTGAATATGTCCGGAATATTTTTTTATTTATGATGTGTATCAGTCTCTGGTACCCATAGTACAGGGGATCAGTTGACCGTGTGTGATATGTCCGGAATATTTATTTATTTATGATGTGTATCAGTCTCTGGTACCCATAGTACAGGGGATCAGTTGACCGTGTGTGATATGTCCGGAATATTTATTTATTTATGATGTGTATCAGTCTCTGGTACCCATAGTACAGGGGATCAGTTGACCGTGTGTGATATGTCCGGAATATTTATTTATTTATGATGTGTATCAGTCTCTGGTACCCATAGTACAGGGGATCAGTTGACCGTGTGTGATATGTCCGGAATATTTATTTATTATTGGTTTTTTTATTGCAGGCTCGCTTCTACGCGCCCAGCACGATATTCATAGACGAGATCGACTCGCTGTGCTCGCGGCGCGGCTCCGACAGCGAGCACGAGGCGTCGCGCCGCGTCAAGTCCGAGCTGCTCGTGCAGATGGACGGACTCGGCTCCATGTCCGATGAGCCGCAGAAGGTGAACTATGCTTGATGTTATGAATAACTAGCGTACGCCCGCGGCTTTGCTCACGTGTGGTATCTTTATCAAACGGGGCAGTTTTGGAAAACACTAAAGTCCGTTTTTTTAACTAAGTTAGCAAACAAGCATACGACCCACCTGTTTTTTCTGTTTGTTGGTAAGTGGTTACCGTAGCCTATGTACGCTTGCAATACCAGAGGCATCACGCACGCGTTGCCGGACCCCTTAAAAAGTTCAAAACGCCCGTATTTCTATATTTGACTTTATGAGTATTTGTACCAAGTTTAAGATAAATCTCTATGAGTTAAGATTCTCCCATACAAACTTTGACATCTCATTACACCCTTTTATGGGGTAGTTTTGCAAATCTAAAAATACAGACTTTCCTTATTTCTATCATCTGTAGGTTCAAGGCATACGATTTTTCATACAAGCGTTTTAACCACTTTTCACCCTCTTAGAAGTTGATATTTTAAAAATAGTCCCTCCTTAGTGGATGTGTTTGGCATATAGGGCAGCTACTGTCCAAATATCATTGCGTTGATCGCACGTTGAGACCTTGTTCTTTTATATGTACATATATACAGATTAGTATAATAGGTACTTACTATTTATTTGGCCGTGGTGGCCCCGGCTGATGAATGGGCCCCTCCATATCTACCTATCCGCGGATGTCGTAAGAGGCGACTAAGGAAAAAAAAGCTAGGGGATGGGCAGCAGCGTCCCTCAATTTAACAACGATAGCTCTAACTGCGCTTGCCAAACCGCATGCCCAGCGTGGTGAGTATGGGCAAATCCCCCCACATGATAAGGAATTTGCTCTGTCTGTGGGGGAGGCCATGTTCAGCAGTGGACGTCGAACGGCTGAAATGATGATGATGACTATTTATTTCAACCTGACATTGACTAAATTTATTTACATTCAAATTGTATGACTCAAATTGTATTACGTATTATGTAAGTACGCTTTTGGTAGGTACGCAAATAAGTAATTTAAGTAGGTAGCACTTACCTATCTACTGACTGTGTTCATTTGACTTGTAATCTGTTTTTACCAATAAATAACTATGAACTAAACAAGCTTTAGTAACTCTGCTTGCAAAAGTTGAGCAAGATTGAGCGAGGTGGCGTAGCGGACGAGTGTCCGTCTGAGACGCAACGAGTACGGGTTCGATTCCCGCATATGTTTGCATGATCTGCAAATATTTGTTCCGCGTCTGGATGTCTGGAAGTTTCCCAAACGCTGCCTATCCGAGTTGGATTCGTTGGTTAACCTCTTTGTCGAAGTTGGATGTACCTTGTTGAATCCTGACATCGTATCGTTCCCTACATGTACCGGCATCGATATAGGCATTTGTGAAAGGAGCCTCTAAGAGGCGCACTGTAATCCTTTCACCACACTGATTCTTTCACCGACGGTCATAGGCCCTTTTCAGGGCCACCATACCTCAACGACCTAATACAGGTGACCAAGAAAGAATCAGTGCAACGACAAGAAGAAGACAGGTATTGGTAATGGTATCTCACAAAAACAATCGACATTTCAGATAGTAATGGTACTAGCTGCTACAAACTTCCCCTGGGACATCGACGAGGCCCTGCGCAGGCGGCTAGAGAAGCGCATCTACATTCCGCTCCCCACGCAGGAGGGCCGCGAGGCACTCTTACACATCAACCTTAAAGAGGTCACTGTGGACGAACAGGTCGACCTACATGCTATTGCCAAGAAGCTGGATGGATACTCCGGCGCTGATATCACCAATGTTTGCAGGTACGTTAGTAATAAAGCAGTGTTCAAACGGCGCCGGCGCTCGATATGGCATCTAAAATAAGTTTGAAATTTAGTTCAAAATGATCCTTACGTGCTACTAATTAAAGTTAATTTTGAGTTTACTGGCCTCATAGCTCAGTTGGTAGTAACCTTTAGAGGTCGCGGGTTCGATTCCCGCACTGGACAAACATTTGTGTTATTAACACAGATGTTTGTTCTGTGTCTGGGTGTAAAATATTTATCTATTATGTCTATCAGTCTCTGGTACCCATAGTACAGGCTATGCCTGTTTGCGATCAGTTGATCGTGTGTGATATGTCCGGAATATTTATTTATTTATTTAGTTTGAATTTTGAGGGCGTGCGATATATCTCAACGATGCCTGGTGATACCTGGTGATTACCACACCAATCAATCTACCGTCGATCGATAGCATCGAGATTGATTGATGGTAGAATGGAACAGTCGACGTTGGCTGTTCCACATCAATGGGTCAATCGTCGTTTTGGTGTGGAACACTCATCGTACAGTACTCGTCGATCAGCCAAAGCGGACGGTCGATCGATTGGTGTGGTAACCTTGCTGAAATATTGAACGTTTTATTATTTCAGAGATGCGTCAATGATGTCGATGCGGCGCAAGATCGCGGGCCTCAAGCCCGAACAGATCAAACAGCTCGCTAAAGAGGAGTTAGACCTGCCCGTTACCAAGCAAGACTTTATGGAGGCCCTCTCCAAATGCAACAAGTCCGTCTCCAAAGGCGACATCCAGAAGTACCTATCCTGGATGTCGGAGTTCGGATCATCCTGATTGTAACCCCACCACGCTCAAGCAGCGATGCCTTATCGTCTATAATAGTGTAAAACACAACATTCAATGGCCTTATAAAGTTAAAGTTTGGAATGCAGCAGTATTAAAAAAGGGTGGCGTATCGTGTGTACTGGATTAGATGAACATTCCTAGTCGAGTGTATAGTATGTACGTTTGCTGTCGATGTTAATAGCACAATGTTTTGAAATTCTGTATATAATTTAACATGAAAGGTACGAGAGATGCGTTAAATTGCAAGGTGTTTCAAGAATTAAAACAATCCTAACATTTCCATGACCGATTGTCAACTGCCATGCCTTCAGTCATCTGGATCTATCTTCATATCGTTAAATAATGTTTTATATGGTGATTCTTGTACTTAAATTAGGTTATTATTGAGATTTGTAGTTAAATTTATGTAATTTTATGCCATAACTAATTTAGATATAGTTTTTTCTAGATTTTTTATAAAACAATATTATGTTATTTCAGATTATGTTACAGTATTCTGCATTTATTTATATATTTAGTGTATCGCTCAATTAAAATTTAATTAGCATTATTTCATATGATAATGCTGATAATAAGTATTACAATAAAAAAAATGGAAATAACGGCTTTGTAATGTATTGTGCTACATACACCACCTCAGTTAAGAAGTAAGGATTTTCAAACGAATTTGTTAAATAATATAAAAATATCAGTAGTACATAATGAATGTCTATAAAAGTAAATAAATAATATTCTATCGCTTTGCTAATTTCGTTACAGAAATTGCAAATGGTTTTAAATTGGAATACAGTACACATTTTATGTAGGTAAATAACAATATTTTTGCATCCAAATTAACAAAATAATAATTGTATGTAGATAATATTATGTAACAAAGACATGAAATAAATCAATTTTTAAACCGTATGTTTTACATATTTTATTTTTCACATTTCTGGACTGACGCAAATTAGTTATTTGTTCCGATTTGGCATCTATGTACAGTACAGTGTCGCTGGTCCTATGCAAACGTGAACTTAGGCTTGAATTGAATTAACGTCAGAAATCTATTGCGCAGCCAACTGACTAACTTCACGTTTGCCAAGATGCACAGCCGAACTGTACTGTGGACACGGGTTGTAGGTAAACCAAAGATGTTGAAGACAAAAAAAAAGTATGCTCTATGAGATGGAAATGGACATGGAGTAGGCTTGCCCCGCAATATCCTCAGTATCTTCCTAGAATTCTTCTAGTCTGTGACATCCTCTCTAGAAGCCGGGCTAGGCTCTCGCGCGCTACACTAAGCCCCTTCGTCCACCGAGGGACTCAAAAGGAACGCGACTGAAACTAGTCACTTATGAGTAGCCTGACTGCGATAGCACTAGTATTTCAATGCGCGTCCGTCCACGACGCTACTCCAAAGGGACGCGTTTGTAACTAGTCACCTGGCGACTAGACTGCTGGTCGCCAGGCGACTGGTTTCGAGAAACTGTGAAAAATTAACGAATGAATAAACAGTAATTATAAGTGATTCTGACGTCTATGTGACTGGAGAAGTAATAATTCCATGTCATCGCTCGAATTATCACTAGTCATGTTAATTATTTTCGTTTTCAAAACTTTGTTTACATAAAATCGTGTACTGAGTGACGAGTTTCAGGAAATTCCAGTAGCGTCGTGGACGAGTCAAGAGTTTCCAATCAGTCCGCAACTCTAGTTTCTAATGAGTTCCGTCACTTTTGCGTAGCGTTATGGACAAGGGGCTAAAAGCACAGCAAGTCGAACGCTACGTACAATTTTAATCACGATCAGATTAATTGTAATCTAATCTTCGTAATACAATTAGATCACATCAGGTTTCAGACGATAATTAAAGAGCCCATTAAGTACAAAGGCAAAATTCGATGATTCTTTTTTCGACAAGCTAGCTAGTAGTTGTTTTATTCTACTTGAACAAGCAAGCAGCATGCCTTGATACATGATCAAGCGTGGATCAAGCCAGTCGCGAACGCTGTCCATAACTTTACTTAGAATAAGCCCGTTGTCCACGACGCTACGTAAAAGTGACGGAACTCATTTCTAGTTGCGGACTGATTGGAAACTCTGACCGTCCACAACGACGCTACTGGAATTTCCCGAAACTCTGTCACTCAGTACACGATTTTATGTTAACAAACAAAGTTTTGAAACGAAAATAATTAACATGTGTAGTGATAATTCAAGCGATGACATGGAATTATTACGTCGCCAGTCACATAGACGTCAGTCAGAATCACATATCATTACTTTTTGTTCGTTAATTTTTCAACAGTTTCTCGAAACCAGTCGCCTCGCGACTAGCATGTTGAGTCGCCAAGTAGCTAAAAATTGTTTGTTGTCATTTCCTCAACATAACGATTTAAAAAAAAAACTATTTTGACGTTTTTACTGGCTGTCATAATATCGTTGTGTTGGTATCACACAGGAAACTGTTGAGTCGTGTTAAGTCTCATTATTTTTTTATTACAAGAGTGCTTATGATTAGAAACTATAAAATTATAAGAAAAAATATTATAAAGAAACCCTTTGTGTAATTTTACAGAAAACTCTTAATTATTTAAAGAAACTCAAATCGATCACTATGAAGATAGCACTAGTCATCTTGGCGCCAGCGAAATTTTCAATTTTGTAATGTTGGCTTCACTGTACTAACTACGTGGTCGCGATGGTTTACAAAAACGTAAACAAGCACTGAATAAATTTATATAACTTAGCGAAAACTGTGTGAAAATGAGTAGAAAACTCAATTTTCTAAGAAAATATCATTGCCGTATTTAAAATTCTTCACGGTAGGACTTAAAAATTGGATCTTACATATTTTTTGTTACTGAAGTGAACATAGGTGGAAGCGTCGCTCGTTTTGAAAGCGCTGCAGAATTTCAAGTCCGTCGTAATGGCGGACGCCAATCGTTTTGAAGATTCGTGATTTCAGTGTTCTGTTACTGAGTATCTCGCTGGATTTCTGGATAGACAATGTGTTTTTTATTTGTGGACTTTTGATTAGTGTTTAACAGTGTTAGTGATATGAAATATCATAAAAACATGACAAAAGCGCTCGCTAGCTATGTAACCTTTTCCCTAACCTCGTTTACGCCAATGGAGTAGATATGTGATCGATGTGTGTGCTTCGGTGAACGATATATCGTCCGTTTTGCGTTTACTATTCGTGTCTAGTGTATCATTGGATAGTGATGGATGAGTCCGCGTCGCTATTTTGCTATCCGACGCCCGATTTCGATGTAACGTAAACGAGCCGGTCGATCGCTGTAGCGAGTAAGCAGAGACCGCCGTTGTCAGCCGAACATGGCTGCGACGCAGGCAGAGTCTCAGCGTAGCGAAGCTAACGTAGAACACAATCCATCTGAACAGCATAGTGAATCTCGGAACGCTTTGTTGCAAAACGGCACCGACAAGTCCGTCGGGCGCGTTCCGCCGGATGGCGTCGTGAACACAAAGAGCAAGTCGCCAATGTCGGCCGATCCGGGGCAGCCGCGTGACGGCGAGCCGCCTGGCCACGACCGGGGCGGCGAGCGGCCGGGCCCGGACCAATACGGCCAGTACCGATACGCAGAAGGACCGGATCCGTATTACGCTCAGAGGCCAGGCTTTCCCGGCAAGCCGCGGCCACCGGGGCCGCAGCAGCCGCGGTTCTTTCCCGGGCAAGCGGTTTCTCAGCCGCCGGGACCTACGCCCACACTCAACTCTTTGCTGCAGTCGAGTGGCGCCCCGCCGCACCGATACCCTAATAGTTATGAGCAGCCACCAGCTGGCTATGGCCCAGGGCCAGGATGGCCACCTCCAAGACCAATGCCACCTTACAATCCTCAAGGAAGTCCATATAGAAATTCAACAGTAAGTGCTTCATTTTATATGTTTAATTTATAATAATTGGGTATTTTTTGTAACTTTGACACTTCTGTCTTCATTAGTGTAGCAACCACTTTGCTAAAACCCTATTGCAAAAGATAAGATCTAGTTGTTCTCTGTAATCACTCTAGTTAGCGATTTCAATTCATTTTTAAAGGCACATCTGAACTTTACCCAAGAGATGTAAGAATGTTGATAGTTAGCACAGGGGTCAATCAATGCACAAAATACTCTACAGCGGGAAGTAGTGCAGGCTTAAACACCCCCTATTTTTGTCGTGTCTTTATGTCACTTCTTTATCATCCTGTATTAGGTCAGTTTCCAGATTAAGGTATGGTGGCCCTGAAAAGTTCCAATGACCGTCACTAAAAGAATCAGTGTAGTGAAAGGATTAAAGTGTGCTTCCTAGAGGCTCCTTTTGTGCACATAAAACTATTCTAACTAGCAAAATTTTAGCTCTAAGAGATTGTGGATCCCATGTTTATGTTTTTAAATTTTATAGTATTTTATATTTAACATAAAAGGCTATGACATGAAGGCAATAATTATATGCCTTGTTTACCATCAATGCCACTAAATGTATCAAAAATCTTGACATTTATTTTGTATTTTTTCATTGTACGTTATTGTGAATCTGTAATTTAATTTAAATTGAATATAAAATATGCTATTTAAACAAACCAAAAAGTTTTGCTGAAACAATTCAATAATCATATACATTAATTATAAATACCTAAATAAATATTCTGGACATATCACACAAGGTCAACTGATCCCAAACTAGGCATAGCCTGTACTATGGGTACCCGAGACTCATATAGGTACATAATAGATAAATATTTAACACCCAAACACAGTTAAGAAATAGGAACATCACAAAATAATAATCTGTTAATTGTAATAATATATTTTTTGGTAGTGGGTCTAATAAAGTGAATAGTGAATAATTTAACAAATTGAAATTAAACGTCCAAGTATGGCATCGTATAAAAAAAACTAATAAATCTCGGGCGCCAGATGCCTACCTAAAATAATGAAAAATTTCCTGGATAGGTGTAGTCGGGTGGCACGTGACCTTTTTAATCTAGGGAGGGGGACTTTAAAATGGAAATCCGATGTTCGATTTAAGTGAGAGAGATATTTATTCCGTAGAGTTTAGTTGTAATAATTAAGTTAATTAAATTTCTAATTAAAATTCTAAGCAATAATCTAAGGTTTTGTTTTGCTGTGGTTGCATCCAGAAAATAAAATATAAATACCTGGGTGTAATTTAAATAATTGAATTTAAAAACTTTAGAATGGGTTGGTCCTGGCAGTGCAGGAACGCGCGGGCCACGACACCAGGGAAAACTGGAGGCGAGGCCGCAGGCACCGTAGACTCGAGAATCCTCTCCAAAATTTAAGTTGTTAAATAAAGATAAAAAAAAAAACGTCTTGAAGGAGACTGAAAATAAAGAAATAATTTTGTTGAAGTAACATAGTAATGGATTCCACACGAGGGAAATTTTTGTTAGAATATGCGATAACTTACCGTTTTTCTTCAAATAAATGATTTCAAGGAATCAACTACTCATAAACATTAATGGTGAGCAATAATTTACACTGAAACAATCGAAATACAACAATTTATATTTAAATGCGACACGGAAAATTTGATGTCAATCCCAAAGTTAATAATTACCAAAATTTCGATGGAACTCCACAAATAACCTGTAGCCTAAAAAGGCTTTTGATCAGGCTTCAATAAACCATAATTTTTAGTCGAAAACAAGGAAATCTCAAAGAGATTAATTTAGATGCAAAACTGCGTCATCGCAAAGTTCGATGACCCGGAAGAAAGTGAATCCAAATTCCATCAATCAAAATACTGTCCGTAAATCTGACCATAGACATTGAAAGGCATTCAATCAAGCCATCCTCGATAATCTATGCAAAAAATCGATAGATCCGAGTAACTAATACGCAACGTCAAAATGAACGACTGTTAACTGTCAGATGACTGGTGAAAAAGACATTGACAGAACTGTGACAATAACCACAGCTTGCCAATTGATGATTTGAAGCTGAAATGGAATAACATTATATGAAACAACAATACTAATTTATTTTGGAGTGCTATCATGTAACGTTAGCAAAAAGGCGCGTTACATTACAACCTTTCCCAAAAAATAAAAGAAAGACACTTTCTTTTATGCCGAAAAGCCAAACCAAAACATTACATTCGAGAAAAGAATGCAAAAGAAAAAAAACTCTACCTAAAACTCTACAAAATTATAGCTCTATGAGACCACAAAACCATACTAAAAGTCAAGACAAAGTTATCTAATTCGACTCTACCAAAAGTATTATGGCTCTACAAAAGCACGAAAAGAAAAAGATTTCAAAAAAACAAGAGTAGCAAATGACTCTATCAAACTTTAAAAAACTCTACAAAACTTCGCAAAAAAATCTAAGACGAATCTCTATAATAAACGTCTTATCTGAAAAGTATAACTACAATCTTAATGATCGTTGAACAAAGAAAGCAAAAGATGTTAATGAGTGCGGTTAGACACAAACGTCACCGACTCTAATCAATAGCTTACTAAACAAATCCGAAAATTACAAATTTATATATTAAAAAGTTTCTTTCCATGTACTACATACATGGAGAGAAAAGAGTAAAGCACAAAAGGATTTAATTAACAATGAACTAACTATAGTCCAAAGTAATTAAAAGCTTTGCGAAAAAAGGTTATCAAAACAAGAAAGCAAAATTTTACATCAAAGAAACTAAAATTTTATAATTCAAAACACAATGCAGTACAGCTAGACTCTATCGTCGCTGACTTAAATTATCAAATATAACAAAGAATTTTTGTTGACCTTTTGAAAAAGCAAAAGTTCATCCAAAGAATTATAAGTTAATGCAAGGAACAAATGTTCCAAATAGTACGGTTGGACACCATCGTCACCGACTCAAATTGCAAAAACCTACAAAAGATCTTTAAAGGAGCAAAAAAAAACTATATTCAAATGGCAAAATAGAAAAACACAAAAGTTCAATGCAAGGAAGCAAAACTTCCGAATAGTACGGTTGGACACTATCGTCACCGACTCAAATTGCAAAAAACTTTCTAAATTGCGTTTCTAAAAAGTAACAAAAAGTTTATAATATAATTTGTAAAAAAGTGTGAAAATTCAAAGTAGTACGGTTAGACACCTTCGTCGCCGACTCAAATTCCTAATATCACCTAAAATGATAATTGTCTTCACTGAAAAGTGAAAATCGCCTTCACGGAAAAGTGAAGCGACCAAAAAAAAAACATTTGTGTATTGTGATCGACTCAACTCCATCAACTTACCGGGCACAATACAACAAAATGCGAAAAACGTTCTCCACAACAAAAGCGTGTGGGGAAACAAAAAGAGAATGTTGTGATCGGCGCAACTCCACCGACTTCCCGAGCACAAACATTTCTTCAAAAAAACGTAAGAGCATTGTGATCGGCGCAACTCTACCGACTTCCCGAGCACAATCTCCACAAAATAACAGAACCGGAGGGAAAATCCGAGAACCGTCCAAAAAGGGTTCGAGATAAATCTCTTCAAAAATGTGAGTGGATTCCATGAAAAATATGGATTCCAAACAAACGTCAAATCAAATGGGTTGGTACTACCGATCGATCGTAAAGGTGTACCAAAATTGTCAAGTCCGAGAAACTTAGTTTTAAAATGTACAACTAAACAGTAGGACTAAACACAGAAAACGACAAAACGTCTAAATCTAGCAAAATGATTCTAATGAAAAATAAGTCTGAGAACAAAGACTTACACAATAAATTCGAGGACATAAAAAACAAAGACCTCTAAAAAATATACAAAATGTACATAAGATCCTTTGATGGGGGAAAATATCGAATGGAACAAAAAGGTTGAAAGCCGAAATATCCTAAGTCAATTTTTGAACATTTTAACATAAAAGTAATATCTGTTATGAAATTAACCGTACACTTCATCATCTTACACACATCAATTACCTTTCATACATCAATCTTCAATCTTCTCTAACAAATGATGGTTTCAAACAAATATCAAATTCAAGTCAAATGGGAATATCGAAAGTTAGTATTTTATAATATCTTTAACATGATAACGTCCAGAAGTATTTTTATTTAGATCCTTTAAAAGGTAAACATTGTCCGAAATTTTTTCAATTATTTTACATTTAATAAACTTAGGAGCAAATTTTGCCGAAAAATATGCAGGAGCATTAGATTGTACAAAACTTCTTCTCCACACAATATCACCTACATCAAAAGAAATGACTTTTCTTCCGGAATTATAATAGAATGCATTACGTTTATAAGCTTTTAATAGATGAGCTTGAACTTTAACAAAAATATCACTAAGTGATTTAAGAGAAAAAGCGAAAGAATTTCTTTCTCCAATATCAATGTGATCTAAATTATCCAACGAATTACTAAAACGGTGTAAAGAAGCATCGAAAATAAGTTCTCTACCAAACATGAGAAAATTAGGTGTAAAATCCGTAGCAAGATTTACACTATTATTCAAAGCTAACTGAATATGGGGCAAAAATTTCGACCAAGTACGATGATCGTCTTTAACAAAACATGAAATACAAGTTTCAATAGTCTTATTATATCTTTCTACTGGGTTGTTTTGAGGAGTATACAAAGTATTATAAAATATTTTTGTTATATTGTAACTCTTCATAAAATCTACAAAATATTTTGAAGTAAATTGAGTACCATTATCACAAACTATAATTTTAGGACAACCAAATTTAAGAAATATTTCCTTTTCAAAAAGTTTACAAATAGTCAAAGTTGTAGCCTTAACCATAGGAAAGATCCAGCAAAACTTCGTAAAAACGTCTACTACCGAAAGAATATATTTATGTCCAGAATAACTCTTAGGCAAGATTCCTATAATATCAACCGAAAGCATGACCATGGGATGATCTACTTTTTTAGGATTAACCATAATACCATAAGGAGGAGAATTACTATGCTTATAAGCTTTACAAATTTCACAAGTTTTAATGTAATTTTGAACATCATTAAACATTCCGTTCCAAAAATAGTGTTGTTTTAATTTCTTCAAAGTCTTATGAATTCCAAGATGACCAGAATTTACATCATCATGATTTGATCTAATAGTATCCATAATATGTTCCTTAGGGATAACAATTTTCCAATCTAACCGACTATTAGGGTTGAACTTACTTTTACAATATTTATACAAAGTTTTACTCTCAACTCTAAAATTTTTGAATCTAGTAGGAGTCTTTTGACAATTTATAAATATTCTTTTATACCAAGGATCTTCAATATCATCATCAGGAGTGACGATTTCAACAGGCGAAGCATAAAATGCTGCTGTTTCAATTCTTGATAAAGCATCTGGAACTAAATGCAAAGAACCCTTTTTATGAACAATGTTAAACGTAAACTGAGAAATTCTAGCTGCCCAACGTGCTAAACGTCCGCTTGTTAAAATTAAAATTGTACTTCTTTATCCATTGTGAAAATAGATAAAAACCCGTGAAACGCAAGAGTACAAAAAACACAGCCAAATTGTGCTTACTAAATGTGAAATAAGTTTCGAATTCAAAGTTGAAAGGTTTAAGTTAAGTTTTTAAGTTCAAGTAAAGTTTTAAGTTCAAAGTTCTAAGTTAAAGTTAAGTTTCAATGTTCTAAGTTAAAGTTAAGTTTCAATGGATGCAACAACCACTTACAATTTTCACTAAAATAAATGTTTTTATAAATAACCGCTTAGGTCTAATTTTATATTTATTATAAACACTGTTAAATCTTTATAAATAACCCCTAATAAGTATATGCTAAACTTCCAATGTAGCGAACATAAAGTTTTAAACCAATGAGTTTTTATACCAATAAGTTTCTTATACCAATAAGTTTTTATACCAACAACCGCAGTAGAATAGCATGACAACAACAACAGCTGAAAAACTTGTGTTGTTTGCTTTGTTATAACATAAAAATTAACAATGTGCTACTAAGAGTCACAAGGTTATAATCCAAAAAGTTCCACAAAACACAGAAATGTTGGTGAATGAAAGTTCACACAAAATACCCCTGTTCACAAAATATACACCAAACAATACAGGTAAAATAAGTTGGATGCAATCACAACATTAAAAAAGGTACTACGAATCAAACTCTACTTCAGTCCCTGTTCGGGCGCCAATTGTAATAATATATTTTTTGGTAGTGGGTCTAATAAAGTGAATAGTGAATAATTTAACAAATTGAAATTAAACGTCCAAGTATGGCATCGTATAAAAAAAACTAATAAATCTCGGGCGCCAGATGCCTACCTAAAATAATGAAAAATTTCCTGGATAGGTGTAGTCGGGTGGCACGTGACCTTTTTAATCTAGGGAGGGGGACTTTAAAATGGAAATCCGATGTTCGATTTAAGTGAGAGAGATATTTATTCCGTAGAGTTTAGTTGTAATAATTAAGTTAATTAAATTTCTAATTAAAATTCTAAGCAATAATCTAAGGTTTTGTTTTGCTGTGGTTGCATCCAGAAAATAAAATATAAATACCTGGGTGTAATTTAAATAATTGAATTTAAAAACTTTAGAATGGGTTGGTCCTGGCAGTGCAGGAACGCGCGGGCCACGACACCAGGGAAAACTGGAGGCGAGGCCGCAGGCACCGTAGACTCGAGAATCCTCTCCAAAATTTAAGTTGTTAAATAAAGATAAAAAAAAAAACGTCTTGAAGGAGACTGAAAATAAAGAAATAATTTTGTTGAAGTAACATAGTAATGGATTCCACACGAGGGAAATTTTTGTTAGAATATGCGATAACTTACCGTTTTTCTTCAAATAAATGATTTCAAGGAATCAACTACTCATAAACATTAATGGTGAGCAATAATTTACACTGAAACAATCGAAATACAACAATTTATATTTAAATGCGACACGGAAAATTTGATGTCAATCCCAAAGTTAATAATTACCAAAATTTCGATGGAACTCCACAAATAACCTGTAGCCTAAAAAGGCTTTTGATCAGGCTTCAATAAACCATAATTTTTAGTCGAAAACAAGGAAATCTCAAAGAGATTAATTTAGATGCAAAACTGCGTCATCGCAAAGTTCGATGACCCGGAAGAAAGTGAATCCAAATTCCATCAATCAAAATACTGTCCGTAAATCTGACCATAGACATTGAAAGGCATTCAATCAAGCCATCCTCGATAATCTATGCAAAAAATCGATAGATCCGAGTAACTAATACGCAACGTCAAAATGAACGACTGTTAACTGTCAGATGACTGGTGAAAAAGACATTGACAGAACTGTGACAATAACCACAGCTTGCCAATTGATGATTTGAAGCTGAAATGGAATAACATTATATGAAACAACAATACTAATTTATTTTGGAGTGCTATCATGTAACGTTAGCAAAAAGGCGCGTTACATAATATCTCTAGCTTACATTACAAATGGAAAGCACCAGTAGGGTACATTATTTTTTAATTTTATTTAGGTTGGGTTTCGTATTTGCCATATGGATTTTCCATTCGGAAAATGTATGTTCGGTATACATATGTGCCTAGTGCTCTCAAACGAAGGAAAACATTGACACTAAACCAGCATGTCCTAGAACCTAAAAATTTAAAAACATGTGACATGTGCACGAGAGGAGCCTCTAAGAGGTGCACTTTTATCCTTGACACTGATTATTTCACCTTTCAGCCTTTACAGCTTGATGGATTTTGGTATTGTATGTTTATGTACCTATGAGGTGTCATTGGATTTGTGTTTACAAAAATTGTAAATGATGAAAACTTAATGTATTTTAGTAAAATATGTGTCATTGGATTCATCTTACGATGTAGGATCTGGATCTGTATATGGCAAAAATCCAAGCCATCATAAAATGATCCAACCTTGATGAAGTTTGATCCATGTGATGTCTATCATTATCCATGTTAGATTTGTTTTAATCACAGAATGAGGAGATATCCGACTAATATTATTAATGTGAAAGTTTGTGAGGATGTTTGGATGTTTGGATGTTTGTTGTTCAATCACATTAACCAATAATAACAGCTCACAGCATTTCACTAAAACTTGGAATATAAAGAGAAGTTGCGGGCAAAAGCTAGTAGAATATATAAATTATGCTATGGCACTGTTTTAAAACAGTAAACAAAAAATTTTGAAATAAAAATAAATTATTTAAAAAAACACTGCAGTCAGGTTTTTCAACTTAATACAGGCGACAGGTTATTTTTATTAGGGAATTTTTTATAATTTTTCTTTTCCTTAGTTTTCTTACTGCTCTTGTTTGAATTGTCGAGCACACCCGTAGTTCCTATAAGTTAACCGTACGTGTACGTAGCGCGTAGATAGGCAGGTACATAAGAATATTCATGTAGCCTCAGTAGTAAAAAACTCGTTGCACTTAGTGAGAAGACATTGTTTTATATCGTTAAAATCACCAGGATCACTTGGGAAACGTGCTCTACGCCTTTTCATCGCAAGCACGATAAAGAAGAATCAAGAAACAAACATGCGTTTAATTTTATCAGAAATAACATGCATTAAAATGCTGTAATATTAAGGTCTATTTTAAAATTCAAAATATAGTATTAAAGAGTATAAAGTAGATATAGGCAAAAACTAGTGGTTACAAAAAGACTTAATTGTATCATTTTTGCTTTAAAACTGAAATCAATTGAACGACTACTGTTACCGTCACTACGGCGTGGCAGCCGTCGGTCGTTAGAAAGAGTAAAAAAAGAAATCAGTGGAGGAATAACAAAGCCGGCTCGCTGCGCAGTTAGCAGATATAAAAACGAAAGCCCACGACGATAGTGAAAGTTTGATGTGTAGGCAAATATAACTCGCTTCCAGGCGGAGATTTGTGCGTTCGCCTCCCAGTTCCAAACGGGGTAAGGGGTAGGTCGGCGCTAGGTTTCGCCAACACTCCTCGCACATACATTATGTAGAGGTGCCGCATGTCGATGCAGGCTCGTTTGTGTTGACAGAATCAACGTGAATGAAACTTGACATCCGACACGTGTGTATCTACGTTTAAACGACGTGCGTTTTCCTTTCTAATTTATTTGCAGTTTTTGTAAAATTCCCTACTTTGTTTTGTTGATTTTTTCTGATTTTAGAACGGT
The DNA here is from genome assembly GCA_947579855.1 of Anticlea derivata. Lineage (NCBI taxonomy): Eukaryota > Metazoa > Arthropoda > Insecta > Lepidoptera > Geometridae > Anticlea > Anticlea derivata. Next base: position 3,524,796 of record OX388277.1, on the reverse strand, counting down.
TTTTGTACTGATTGGTCTTTCCTTGTTTGATTTTGTGTAGCCGCGGTCTATGCCAGTTTAAAAACAGGACTTGCGTTTCTCTTCTCATGCAGCAATATGTCACATGTAGAGAATACTTGTCGTTGTCTGTAGCGTATAAACTGTACCTATAGAAGTTTTGTATAGTACGTAAATCCTTTCAATCTCGAGTTGTTTGTGGGACTCCACTCACGGTCGTAAAACAATGCATCGACCACGTGCCTGTTTACACTTTCGAGTTCACATTCAAGGTCGTACGCATTTGTAAGGATGTATCCGTAGGCTGGCCGGTGAACAAATACCGGTTACACAACAATGTCCCACTTCCCACGATATTGATTTACTTCCGTCCGCATATCCGACACGGTGTATGATTCATCGAATGCTATACGCCAATTATGTAGAACTATGAATATTTAGCACCTGGCAAATTTAACTTCATATGGTTGCATTTTGGTAGTTTAATCCTACAGTTATTTTGTTTCTTCCTTTCTTCTTTTATTGTTAAGCCGCTTTCTAGAAACACCACATGATTTGAAGGAATTAATCAGCTCAATGTTGCTACTTGAGTATTGGTTAAAGCGGCATTGCAATGTACAAAATTAGTGTTTCTCTGCAAATGTACAGAATCCGTATTGTGTAGTGTTTACCGTATACGGGCGCATACTGTATTTGATTAAACAGGAGACGATAACCTTTACATATTTGGAAATTCAAAACATAGACTCGTTGCGCGCGGCCATTGTAATCGAAATCAGTATGACGTTACGCTGATTATTATTTATGAATGGCTTAAATGGGCTAGTGTTGTGGAATTAGTCATTTATCTCGGCATTTTGTTTACCCACAATCGTGTTAGATAGTTGTCGATAAGGAGACACGTGGTTACGGGGTCGTCGACCCGACATACTCGAGCTCGCCGACAGCTCGGTAATAATAATAAAATGTTTCCGTGCGACTGGTTCAAGGGCGAGCCACTGATATCGGCGCCCGCTATATTTAGATTTAGCTGTGTGTGATGTCGATGTGTGTGTTTGCCTACCTACCTACACAATTTTCTTGCAACTGGGTAGTATTGCCGGTATCCATATTATACTATCAACTTTCTTCAATGCCTTTCTTGCGTATTCGTTACTATGAATTGAGATGAGATGCAGTTCTCGTGATGCTTCTTTCAGAAGTTATACTTAGACCACACCATTGCTTAGCTTGCTGATATATTTGAAATACTTAAAGTAGTTGATTTTGATCTCACTCAAATTATCAATCTTTATCATCACTTACCACCCATTAATAAATAAAAATAGTCACACTAACGTAATAACTTACAGTGTAGGGCTCCGATCGAGACGAGTCGAGGAAACGGGCGTAGAACGGGGTCCTTTTAGCAGTGTAGTACTGCTTGAGACACAAAATAGCAATTTAGGTAGACAACCGGCCGAAACCTAAATTGAGCATTATTTAGTTTAATATGCCTATTTGAGAGTTTATCAAGCAATCCGTCCAGCACCACGATTGTAGCCAGTGATGACAACTGGCATCTCTTAGCTTTGAATAGCACAATTTATAATATTTGAGATACAATTAAAAAAAAAACGATGATAAGTTTTACTTCATCATCTTCATCATCATTTCAGCCTTACGACGTCCACTGCTGAATATGGCCTCCCCCACAGATAGAGCAAATTCCTTTTCATGTCCCCACATGAAAAGGAATTTGCTCTTTTATTTCTTGCTAATTCTTCTTCTCTTTTTTTGCTAATTTCTTTTTTTATAAGTAAAACTTGAGTATGGGCAAATACCCCCGTATTTGCCCATACTCAAGTTTTACTTATAAAATGATTATTACATTCTAATACCGTGGGGCTGTGGTGGCCCCGGCTGAAGAATAGGCCCCTCCATATCTACCTATCCGCGGAAAAAAGCTAGGGGATGGGCAGCAGCGTCCCTCATTTTAAAAACCATAGCTCTAACTGCGCTCGCCAACCCGCATGCCCAGCGTGGTGAGTATGGGCAAATCCCCCCACATGATAAGGAATTTGCTCTGTCTGTGGGGGAGGCCATGTTCAGCAGTGGAAGTCGAACGGCTGAAATGATGATGATAATTATTACATTCTATTTGTAAAGGACAGTGGTACCATAAAACAGGCTCGCGCAAACAACCGTATGTCGCGCAGCTCCCGTCACAATACGTCTAACAAGCGCAGCGTCTACAGCCGTGTACGTCATTCACGTATATGTATAGGTGATCGTAGGCAAATAAGTTTAAGTCAATACGTTAAGAACTAAGCAAGTTAAATATTTGACTGAGCTGACCAGGCTGGATCAGTTGATGACAGTGAGTGATTTTTCTTCAAAATTTTGTAATTTATATTTTGATAATCAGAAATAGAATATAAAAAATCGAATCGTGAATTACTAGATTTACAATCCGATTTCGCTATCTATTCGATCTCCGTATTTAGGGCATAACGTGGTTGAGTTTTGCGTAGTGCAATTTCTGAGCAAATTTTGCTCTCACTTTCGCATCGCAATAGTACATGAAAACGAGATGAATGGGCCGACGGAGGCCGTTCATTCTCAGTCCGTGATGTGGATTTCGTAAAATCAATGCGAGCCGCCTCGGATTCGCCGCTGCCCGATAATCGTGTCATTGTGCTATGCTTGGATAATGGCTCCGACCTCGATCGTCTACCGCATCAGGTCACTCACCGTTTAAGTGCTTCATCTATTAAAATTTCAATTGGCATAATAATATGCCAATTTCACATAAACATTGTTCGACTAGTTTGTTACTGGCTGAATAGGTATGGATACTACTACTATAATTATTCATACAATACCTACTTCCAACATTGAACAGTTGTAGACAAGTCTGCCGCAGAACGGCGACTGATGAATAATAAATTGAAGCGATGTCTCTGGAAAGTTTTACAAGCCAGGCGAACGAAGGCTTGATATTACAACTAATATGATGCTGAAGTAGAGATTTGGTGGGTGATTCAGCGACCATGGCCTAAGAAACGGTAATAGTAAACCTCATGGAGTCGTCATGATAAATTGGAAACGAACCCCATTCTACAATTTTAAAACCTTGTTTTATTATAAGTGCTTAACTTTGGTTGGAAAGTTATTCAGCCAGTGCATATTCTCTCTCTCCTATCAAGACATGAGAGCGACGCGGGATGGTAGAGTACGTCACAAGTTGCGTCTTGATAATGTAAGTAAACATCATGCACCTTACATCATTGCTGCAAGTATTGGCGGCAAAAACGTCACTCGTCACGCGGCCTGCATTCATTCATACACAATAATATGTTGAATGTTGTAATGGGGTCGTTAAACCGGGTGACGTCACGTAATTGCCGGCTCCCTTCGCCGAGGCCGGTCCTCAGTTCAAATCAAAACGTCGGATTAATAACAAGGGAGTTTTGTAGGTCAAGCTTTATCACTGCTACCGGCTGGTTTGATAACGTGCATAGAGTTTTAATTTAATTATATTATTCAATGACCTCATTTTGATAATCAAAGGAAAACATAGTTCGTCGTTCATTGACATGCTAGTGGTATATCAATGAACGGCCGTTCATGCAAAGCACCTATCATTCATAGTGTTACCTAATACATACTTCATGCCAATCACACTATACATAGTATGTTTTTCGGTCAATAGGTATTTGATAAGCAACCTCAAAACATCTCAATTGGTGTAAGCTAAATGCTAGCTACACAGTGTCCAGAACTTACTCACCGCTTCTTGCCAGCGTCAATGATGCAAACATCGTAACGTAATACCACAGAATAATAAATAGTATGTACTAACTGATAAATGTAAGCATAAGTATCTGTATGTATAGGAGACATTGCCAAGGACTTTACTCTGTGCTCAGTTCGAATAGGTAATTGACTTCCAACATACACATAATTATAACCCCAACCAACTAGGTACCTAAATAATTTATAGGTATGTATGAGAGTTTACTGTTTAGACTTTATACTTTGATTTTAGCGATTTCTTTCAAAGTTTATAGTTTCTTCTTATAAGTTTCCATAGGAAATTAAAAGATTCTTTCTTACCCATGCCTTATCAATTTAGGAAATTATTTTCTACTGTATGAAAGAAACTTAACACACACATTTCGTAAAGCATGACTCACTCCATATTGTTCTTAAATTCGAGCACACGATCCAAAATATCATTATTTGTATGCAGTGCCTACTTACAGTTCAGATCACCATTATCAGCCTGATGAAGTCCACTGCTGGCAAAGGCTTCCCTCAAAGATGGTCACAACGAACGGTTTTCAGCTTTCTCTTTCCACCGACTTCCCGCAACCATCACAATGTCGGTCCATCGTTGGCCTTCCAAAGTTAAAGTATAATTTATTGCTTGAAATACATGTCATAAAGATGTCAAATGATTCCGTCTGCGTCGTCCGTTTGTAGTCGCCATTCGAGAACCTTTATTCCCAGCGGTGGCGGTGGTCGGTTCTGCGAGCTAAATGCCCACTGCCACTTCAATTTGCTAATTCTGATAGCTAAGCACACTATGTACAATCGATCGATCGAACAACGATCTGATTCGAAATTTTAGAGATTCCTAGGAGTTTAGTTCACTCACTGAAGATCACCGAGATCCTAATGGGAATGGTGACGTCAGATAGTTAGATGATACGAAATTGTCAGCTGAAAGCCAGGCTGACGTTCAAATGACGTTTCATTTCTATTCACTGAAAATAATTAGAGATCGCAATAAGCCTGCTGGTGACCTACAGATCAAACGATTTGTAGCCCACTTTAAAACTAAATCGGTCATTGGCTCATTCCCTTTTGTTGAGATTCGTTTACTGGTAGACTTCTATTTTGCAAAAATGTTATATCGCATAATATAGTTATAATTACAGGGTGTTGTGTTACCATGGTAATTTTCTGATGACGTGCGATATGTCATCTAACTTTTGGATATAGTCAATTTTGAGTTTGAAATTTGAGTCAAACTCAAAATTGATTTTATTTAGTACAGGTAAGGTCTTTTTGTTTATATCGTGGACATATCGCATGCCGTTTGAACACGGCTTTACTTTTGCAAATATCAGGGTCTTTGTCCACATTGAAAGTATGAAAGTTTTCACGTTAAATTCTTCGAATGATAATTAGACACCCCCACAACTTGTACTAGGCATCAAGTTTATCGTACATAACGTAAACGATCGCCCCTTCTAAACTAGGACAAGTCGTTCTATTATATACTAGTAGGTACCTAACCTACTTATTCACAGACTCAAAACACAATCAGATCGGTGTATATTTGTATATTTAGGTATATCTAGAAGGATATCTAAATGAAACTTGTGGGTGGGAAAGGGGTCGCTTTGTTAGGTCAATGTTACTCTTGTGTTGTGACCTTTGTTTATTTTCCCGTGTCTACTTACCTTTTATAAGTGGGTAGGTAGGTATGTAGGGGTATGACACCCAGACCCAGCCCACTTACTACGAAAAGAACAAACTAACTAATAACCTGGGAAACTCATTTTGGTCTCCTGAATAGGGTTTGGTTTACAAAAGCGAGTGTTATGTTTCACATTTTGTGTGTACTTTGCTTGATGCATCAATATAAATTATTATTATAAATTCTAAGTTTATTTGGAGGAGGTTTATTATTCTGATAGTGTGGAAATGCAGTGCTAGTAAACAGGGCATATTTTTTTGCGCAAATTGTAAATATTGGCGGGATAATTTATAATTAATCTAAATATAGAGTAAATATAGATTCAGAGTTGCACTCTGACGCCCTAATACTATTTGAGATGGTCTAAATTTTTTGAGACGCTGCGCCATCTTGCCGTTATCGTTCAGAATCGTATACCTACTCAAACATCAATTACCTAGATCACCACTTAAATTTTAAGCGTTACTTAAGTCTCACTCAAATGACCACATATCATCAAAACGGAATACAGAAATGCTGATTAGCGTTTTTTTTTGACATATCACACACTGTCAACTGATCCCAAACTATAGCCAAAATACCTGATACCCTGTACTATGGTTACCAGAGACTGATATACAGTCTCTGGTACCCATAGTACAGGCTATGCCTAGTTTCGTGTTAAATATTTATCTATTATATACATATTAGATTATACATTATATACATAATAGATAAATATTTAACACCCAGACACTGAACAAACATCTGTTAATCACACAAATTTTTGTCCAGTGCGGGAATCGAACCCGCGGCCTCTAGCGCAGAAGGCAGAGTTACTACCAACTGAGTTATGAAGCCTGTCGAGCGTTTGACAGCTAGAAATACATTTGAGAGCACGCTCAGCTAATCACGGTCTCAAAAATTAATGGCGGTTGAGTATTCCACTTAAATCTTACGGTCCCTCAGAAATAAGTAGCCTTTACGTAAGTTGATGAGTTGAGAAGTAGTTATTTCGATGGTGTTGTTTTGTCAGCTAGGAGATCGTTGTGCAAGCCACCTGTTGCCTAACCGCACCACCTAGTTAGCGATACCGCGAGCTTGACATTCGCATGGGCTCGTGACGACACAGACCGAAATAACTTTCCGTAACCGACGACTGCATAACAGACGCAATGGTCTTTCTATTTATAGATACTTATAATTAAAATACACGAGTCATTTGAATATCTTCTGCTCCTCGTCTATGACGCCAGAGATTGCGATGTGGGCGCATTAGTAGTCGCGCTACCTACTTATACGAACAAACATGAGTTAATTATTTACCTAGTTGTTTTGTATCAGCTGATACTTATAATGGGCTAACCTATTTGGATAAAGATATTCGTTTGAGCAATATACCGAAAGTAGGTAACGAATGTAAGCCAACATTGACATTATATTGTTGGGACCTTGCTTTCACCTACGTAAGATATTACACAATGCATTACTGAACATGTAATTGCAGTATTTACTGTGTAATAATAATAACAGAACAAAGCCCATTGATGATCAAAGACGTTCCGTAAAGTACAGTTAGTCGTGGCACGTGGCGTCTCGGAAGTCGAATCGAAACAGATGATTCAATGAATACGTTTTACGTGCCATTGTTGATACTCAGTACATAAAAAGTAAAACCGGTCAGCGGACCTTTTATCGTTTTTCACAGGAGCTCGATGAGACGAACGGGATAATAATAGCAATAACAGTCAATCTCATTCTTTCTCTCTTTATGGTTACACAATATAGGTAGGTAGTTATGGTTCGACTTTTTTGTAAAGATACGCAAAGGGATAGCCCGACGGCGGCGGCGGCGGCGGCGTTTAATATGTAAAGGAAGGCAAGGTTACACTCACACATTTGTGGCGTGTCGGTGTAAGATGCGTTTGTTTGTAGTGGAGGGAATCCCCAACTTTTTACAAACACAATCAAAGTTATGTAATGTTTGCTCGTATCCGTCGGCGCACACTGACTGCTACTGTTGTACGAATGCCAATGTTTTCATTACAGGCCTTGCTTCTAGTTATCATAAGGTAATTAACATACCAAACAACACTACTATCATCTAATCGGAAATATTAAAATACCTAATACCTACGTCACTGTTGTCAATGTTTTATTGAATGTTTTTCTTATTTAGTTTATGAAGATCTGTTATCATTTTCTGCATAATGACATAATTATTGAGTTATATATCTAACTATCGGCTTTATTCATAGGACCGTATTCTGAAACTGTACTCAAAAAGAAACGAGAGCCTAGGTTATGTATGATATGCTTGTTTCCCAGAGGGATAGGCACAGACCATGGCTTTCCACTTGCTGCGTTCCTGACATGCCTCTTTTTCTTCATTCACTCTCATCACATTCCTCATTCATCCTCAAAGAACATTGTAGTTTATTTATTTCACTAGTATATTACTGTTGTCGAATTGCACAGCACACCCCACTTACCTCTCTTTGTGACTCATAAGCTGGATGCAACAGCTAAAAGTATATTATTCTACGAATTCGCATTTGGGTTAATAATACCTAATAATGCTAATGCATTAAGGACACAATGTAAGAATGTTTTTATCGCAAGCAGCGATTTCTTCGAGACAGCCTAATCTAACCTACAACTAATCTAATGTATAAAAGCTATGCCAACCATGACAAAGTCAATGGCATGGATATTCCCCATTCCCTGAACTTGCGTGGAGCTGGTGTCCATCCCTAACACTGTCTTCGCCATCACCAGGCGTAGCTCCTGTGTACATGTATTCCTGTGGACAGGTTATTTGTACTTTTGTCGGACACATCATACATAGTTAGGCAAATTATCTAAGCCATGGAAGTTAGAATAATGTGATAATGATCGTATTGTGTGCAGATATTCCACTATGAACAAAGTTGGCTAAAAAAGTGTAAAACAAAACAAAAATTATAATTATGAACTTCGCAGTAAGGTCCTTGAACATGTTGGAGCAAATGGAGCAATCTATAAATAAAGTTTGAAATGGGGGTAATGTTTAGGCCATTGGTAATGAATGACATAACCGCAATGCAAGTGGGTGAATGCAGTCGTGTCGACGAGGCGGATTGGAATCCGGTCGCATTCCTAACAGCTATAATATATTTATACACACTTGCACTGTCGCGTTTCATACAATGCGTGCGTGTAAGGAAATAAAGACCGTCAAGTGCGAGTAGGCATCTGCACTATTGCATAGGCTCGAAGTTCGAGATCCAAAGTGTACGAAGTGACAAACATATATTTTGCAGTCGCTCGCATAGTTCACTGTATTAACCGCAAATATAAGTTTGTCTCGTAATAACTACCCACACGGGATTTAAAATTAATCACCTTCTAACGACATTATGTGGTTGAAAACTGTTTTATAGTTGCTACTAAATCCCCTTAATCGGTTCATTTGTTTGTTGATAAAGTTACGGACCCTTGATTGTGGCGAATCGTACTTGATCGACTTTTTAATCTAAGGGTCACACTTACGTTGATCGATTTGTGTGAAAGTTTTTACTGATCGACGGGTACTGGTCGATAAGTGTTAGTTACCACACCAATCGATCGAGCGACGTCGACTCGTAAACCCCCAAGAAAGTAATTTCCTGTATTTTTCGTACCTTTTTTCGTTTCTCTTCTATTCATGTAAATAAGTTGTCCTGGGTCTGGGTGTTGTGGTACATGGTACTCGTAGTTTCTGATACCCACAACTCAGGGAATCCTAATGTGGGGTCAGGGATATGTATGTGACTGTTCGGTGTTATTTATTTAATATAATAATCACGATATAGTGAATAAGAAATACTTTATTGCCAAACTGACCAAGTCCGTTAAGTGACTTGACTTACTAATACAAGGTAGTTCATAATATTATATTATCGCAAAAGGGGCTTATTCTACCCCCGGTTATTCTCTATATTTTCAACTTCAGTAAAACAGTTTTTTTTTGTATCCAAGGCAGACCAAGAAAGAAATTCCTTCAATTTACCTGCTCATTATTTTCGTCTTTTCGTCTCTAAGTTATCAGGTTAAATTAACTACGAGGAAGGTAATAAAATAATTACCTAGAATGTTTTATGTGATATATTTTATTTGTAACAAAAATCTTTCGACCGAATTATTTCTCAAACAGGATATCGCCATACTCAGCAGCTCTTTGTTCCATGCGACTAGATATACGAGGACTGTGCCGGCAGCTCCAGCTCTGTCCGGAAAACTCGCTGAGGTATCAGGGTCGGATGATTACTTATTAACGTAGGTGGAGGCTGGCTGAACGCGGGCGGGCCGCTCCGAGCTCGTCGCGCGATCGATGCCGAGTTGGCCAATGGCGTGCTGCCGCCCCCGCCGCCTGCACCCTGCGCAACCCTCTCCGCTCCCCTCTCGCTAACCGCACCCCGCAACACCGCCCCCATAAATCATTGAATTCGCCATAAAACACCCCGATGTTCGTAAAAATGTAACTCTAATTGGCGAACACGAGTCTCATACCTCTAAGTCAAACTACATCAAGAATCCTTCAGCATCAGGATGAAGCTGTAGTTGAGACGTAGAACATTGATCAAAGTGTAATAGCGATTCCCCGTCGCTCGTTTGCCATGTCAGAGCGGGGCCCGTTGTACCTACCTACGAATAATTGAATTTCCATCATAGAACAAAATGAAAGCTGAAAACTGAAGCGGGACGACTTTGTTGGCACTGTGAATTATTTCGGGCGTAAATTATTTAGACACAGTATCTGCCTGTTTGTAAATTGATATTTTGAGGGTGAATCGTTATTATGTAGCAATAGGTGGATGTACAGCGGCTATTGTTTGGTCAAATGGGTAGAATAATTAATTAGTTTCATTCGCCATCAGTAAATCAGATCGTCAATATTGATAAACCTTATTTTAAAATCAACGAGTGCGGGGATTGATTAGTTGGCTTTTCATGCGTCCGTGGTGTCGTTGGTTCCATATCTTCACCCTGCGTATGGATAATTTTGAGGAAAGATTGTGAAAAAAAGATGTGATGGAAGGATTCACTGCGCATCGCAAATGATCTTGCATGTTGCTATCAAATTATTGAAGTTATGGATACTAAACATACCGCTAAACAAGTTGCAAGATCATCATCATCGTCCTTTCAGCCATACATCGTCCACTGCACAGCTGAACATAGACATACATAGATTTCCAGAGCGACCGATCTTGTGTGGCCGGTACCGAACGCCTCCCAGCAACCTTGATTAGTTCTTTCTATCTAGTAGGAAGCCTACGCTGCGCATTCCGGTGCGTGGTCTCCATTCTAGAACCTTTCCCTGCAACGGCCGTCGGTTCTCCGAACTATCTGCCTCGACCACTGCAACTTCACTTGTTAATCTTCTGGGCTATGTCGGTGACTTTACTTTGTCTACGATCTCCTCATTTCTTATAGCGAAGCACTTGAGCTTCCTTATGAGACTTAAAATGAGACACCATGGCTCTAACTGGTAAAACACATTGATCAAAGACTTTTCGTCTTGATGCACTAAGGTATTTTGAACGAATAGATGTCGCGAAGTTTCCCAAACGCTACCCAGCCTAGTTGGATTTGTCGACTGACCTCTTTTTGAAGTTGGACCTAGTAACTGAACTGTTTGTCCCAGATAATACGTACTTGGGTAGGCAACACATGGACATTCGACATAATTTTTGTTATGTCCATTTTTAGGTCCACAGGCCTAGGTAATTTGTTAGGCTAATTTGCACTTTTTAAAGAAATGTATTTGGTTTCAGCCGCCGCGGGGTTATGGTGGGCCGCCGTACGGCGGAGCTCCGGGCGGCCCTCAGCAGCCCCCAGGAGGCTATGGCCCACCAGGGTCATACCCTCAGAGGTATCCACCGCCGCCAGGTCCTGGCGGGCCAAATAGTCGACCGCCCTTCTCGCCTCATCAGGTATGTATGTGGAACATAGTTTTGGCAACTTACAATATTTTAATGCCAAGTTTTGTAAGTTATGATAGCTTAAGAATAATAAATCAATCTCTTGTGGAAGCCGAAACGTAAAGTTGCCTAAGAGCGTGTTGGAGCACTCGCACATAGTGAAGGGTTCCAAAGCTAAGCGAGCGATATTCTCATCTTGAACGATTTTACGACGGGCGGCGACTTGGATGACGATAAAGTAGGTAGGTAACAATTTAGCATGATGGTAGGTAAGTAGGTACTGATTTATAATAGGGAAACAGCTCTGACTGACTACGGACGGGACATAAATAAACTTGTAGAGGACCCTTCCTTCTCGGACTTCGGAATCCTTAAAACGGGTCTTTTATGGTAGATACCTAGTTACCTACTAAATAAACAATCAAACTACATATTATTCATTAAATCAAATCAATCGCTTTTAACAATATTTGTCTGACGAGATTACAAATGTGTAAATTGTGTGTGTGTGTAATCTGCACAAATTCATGCATTAGTCATTGATGCCAACAAAGCTAGGGTAGGTAGGTTTGGTATTTGCAACCGCAGATTAATTCTGATTGATGACCAAGATATTGTTGGTTATGTAGATTCCGGGTCAATGTCCCTCGCTATGAATCTTCTAACACCTAGTGGTGTGTTTGTTAGTAGCGATATTAATTTAGTTGAATCTTATTAATTTGAATCCCTTTCATATCGAATATTTTGGCAGATGAAATACGTAACTTTGTGATCGTCATACAATTCTGAACTACTAAATGGGGCCTTATCATGACGTCTTATTGCCAATCAAAGGTAAGCGTGTCAGCACTATTTAACGCACACGAATTTGAGCCTTAAATCTTTTAAACTATCAAGTTACGTCACCGCCTAAACAAAATCGCAAAGTTGATTGTAGGGCTTAATCTAACTCAACAAGAGTCATAAAATGCAATAATATTTTAGCTTCTTAGCATAACTTACCACAACAAAGTGTTATCACTTAACAGTGTTACGTGAATGCACCGAAAAGTATACCTACCTAGTTACTAATGAAAAGGATGCTCGCGATGTACGAGCTTTCTCAGAAATATCTTGATCGTTGTCGTGTCGAGTTATACGATTCATTTCAAGTCCGAAACTAGAGAGAGACTCGGAACGTTTCTCAGAATCGGCGGCGCGTCGGAGCCTCATCCACTCACGTGAATATAAACGTTCTATCATGCTAAAGCCTTCACAGAAGAAACAGAACTCTATAGACAACGGTATAAGTTCTATGTTACCGTGATATCTGCACAGATACGCTCGAATGACGTAAGCCGCTCCGCGCGCTCGCTGACGTAAGCTCGTTGTGCAACGGAGCTCGAGGTACGTTTGAAGCAGGGTTCTTGGAGCGAACTCGTGTAGAAATCGCTGTTAAGAAATGATTCGACGGCGAACGGGGTCGTTTCGAGACCATCGGTAATGCGATTCCTGATGTAAACACGTAAGTGTCAAAATTTAATGTGTTGCTATGCCGACAGAAATACCTACCGAGCAATGTACCTTTCATTTAACTTATCAGTTTTGGGACTTGTTTGCTTCTTGTGTTTCAGTTTATTTCGGAGACAATATTGAGGTATGGCGGCCCCAAAAATGCCCAAAGACCATGGTGAATAACCAATTTAGTGAGTCCAGTTGGACGACTGGCATAGTATTTGGGCTCGGCATAGTACTTACGCACGCGAACCTATAATCGATAAAGACGTTCATGTGCGAAAAGAAGCGCCCTAAGGGTTCCGTACCATTACACAGGGTCAGAAAATCCAAATTCCAATACGAAATACGAAGTGACAAACTTATATTTTGAGGTCGCTCACGTAGTTTATTGTATGGTATTGACCATAAATATAACTTTGAATCTCGTAATAATACAATTTTAGGGTTAAAAACATAACTCCTCAATTTTAGACTTTGTCCCTTTATTTGTCACAAAAGCTCTTAGCATTCCATATTTCAGAATTGTGAGGTAACTGGAAGTACCCTAATTTTTGTATGGAAATGGCAAAAATGAAATATACATACATACATATACATACATTGCTATACCATTTTAATGAATTGAGCTAGAAACTTGATTTGTATACGGCACTTTAATTATGGTCGCGGACCCTAATAGTTTGTTATTAATTTCAAGTTTATACCATTAGCCGTTTCTGAGAAAAACAGCAAGACGGACCTATAAGGGTTCCGGTTTTTTCCAAATGTGGTACGGAACCCTAAAAATCATAAAAATCTTTAGAACTGGTTTCAAAAATAGGAGAAGGTTCACAATTTAGCTATATTTTTAAGGATCTATCTGACAGGCGCTTTTTATCGCGTGATTAATCGCAATGCGTAAGAAAAAATAATACGGTCAAGTGCGAGTGGGATATGCACCCTAAAGTTTCCGTATCATTACACTGGGTCGAAAAATTATAATCCCAAGTGAGTGAAGTGACATATCTACATCCCTAAATACCGGTCAATCCATTTGTTCATAAAGTTCTGGTACGGAACCTTGATTGCGAAATTCCTATTCGAACTTGGCTAAGTTACGAAATACCTTAAGACCTGCATTTTCTGACAACAAAGTAAGACTTATGTTTGGGACAGTTTGCTCGTTTTCAGTGTTCAAATCTAAGTAATGTTCGAGCTTATCGCTCCATTATGCCGCTGAAGTATCTTTCAAGGAAAGTGGGTGGCAGTGGCGCGTGGCCGTGAGTTAGATAAAGGTGGCGCAAGGGTAGACGAGATCTTGAGCACTCGTGTGTTGCGGGCTCGGGTATACAGCCCGTATCCGGGTGCAATGAATGCGACGACGTTTTCAAGGACGCGCCTCAGGTGATGACGTACGCGCACCCCGCCACCCCCGACATAGCTCCCAGCACCCACCTAATAATGCACGTCTACACCCTGTCTGCCGCGTCCGCACTCGTTGCAACCTTGAGTGCTCTCGGGGACACCCTATTCGCACCTTGGGTTCAAGCCGAAAACCCATCGATTGCCACCCTCCCCGGAATCTATCATTGGAAAGAACGTCACAATCATAAGCGATATTGCGACGGCCACTTAATAGCACGTTTACATTTCACGACACAATTGCCTCTCGATGTCGACGGAATGTGCGACGCGCGTTATGCCACACAGTCAGCTGGCCTGAGTGGTTGATGTCGCCTGTATTAGATTTTGCATAGTTAATATAGTGTTGATGGCTCTCTAATTATCATAATAATAGTGGAGTTGATGCTCGAGCGGGGTGGCGGCCCCGTCAGCTGAGCGAAAACGAAAGTAAACAGAACTCGGTCAAAGGGTTTGTACTCACCTACCCGCAATATTTATGTGGGTACGAGGGGGTGGTACCTCACACCCGTTTCAGGCACCCTCCTTTGATGGATTGGTTGGCGACTGGCGCGGATGTTCGACTAAAACCCAGTTCGACTCAGCTGCTAGGCATTAGTCTTGATTTCCTGCTACTCTCGACTCAACAAACTTTTACCGCAATATTATTCAGTGAAAGTTGCCGGAATTCTTTGTTTTTTGTTTAGGCATAGGCACCCACCCACTTTAACCCCCTGCCACCTTCAAAGTTTTTCTGGACGATATTTGAAATTGTTCCAAGTAAATGTTTATTGGAATCAAGTGCTAGCAAAACAAAGAGTTTGTTATTATAGCATTCTGCAGTAGTCTTGATGTATCGCATTGTCTGTTAACGTGTATAACTCGGTAGTTATACACGTTAACACCCCTGTACAAGGTTGTTACGCTAACGTCAACGCTGTAGTCCATTGCGTATGCCAGGTATTCGACAGGTTTCGGCTTGCTGGCAAATGAAGCGCATCGTATCCAATTACCGACGCAGCAGCAAAAGCCTCAATAGAATGCGACCCTTTGTCTGACAGCCATTGCTAATAGCGCTGCCGCTATAAGCTGATTAGGTACGACCGACGTAGCTCTTCGTTTCGGAATCAAATTTCAATATCCTCACCTGTCACGAATAATTCCCGCTACTAATACCTGAGGGTATACCCGTAAGTCTCTGTGTATGTCAACCGCATCGAAACCAAAATTAGGAGCTCACATAAAACAATTTTCCTATTTTGACCAACTGCACGTTATAGCTAGGTTGTCAAGAACAATGCTACGTAATGGGGAGACCGTGAACTATTGACGTCACGTTATACAATTATCGTCAGCTGGAAGGGGGAAAACATTAAAAGTGAATGACTTCTCTTGACCTGGATTGGTGAATATCAGGCCTCCTATATCTAGCTAGAACCTTGAATCGTGACGCGGAAACTGGTCGACCAGTGAAAGCATTGCACGATTGTCTAGTGCTAAGTCTATAGATAAGCTATAAGCGCTGAAGTCTGTTGTTCGGTTTCCATATAAACGCAAAAGCTCATTGCGCTTCTCGTTTTTATGGTTTTGTTGGAATGATTCTATTTGAGCCCCGAAAATTACATCGTTAAAACTTCTATAGTTCGGTACACCATTTCACACAGGAACTGCATTGATAAGAACTTGTATACAATGAAATTTTTTAGCATCATTTACGTAGGCAATTATACAAGTTGATTCGTAAAATGTATACTATCCCGAAAGGGACTTATACCACACCCTATTGGCATGCCTGCTGATTTGGGGTCAAGATTCAAATTATTCAGCTGTTTTAGGTAGCAATTAAAATGTCAAACTGCGCGTAAGTTTAATAATGATTTATTTATAAGGATGATAAAAGAACAGAAACAGCAGCTTTGAAATGGTTAAAAGAAAAGATTTTTATTGAAAATGGAGGTATTTTTCACTAATAACTCACCTTTTGATAGAATAAGCCCTTTTCAGGATTCTATACTAGTTACGGAACACGTTGTACAGCGATTACTATTGTGTACTCCGTAATAACGACGATCAAAGTCTAACTAAAAATAGTAGCAATATCCCTAGAAAGCAACAAACAATAACGACATAGCTCTTTCATTCTGGCTGTTGTATGCACATAGAGATATTTGCATAGGCCGGTCGTAGGCGTAGATGCGTTGCGGTGCACTCGTTTGCAAAGTAAACGGGTGTGTATAATGGATGCACGGTCAAGGCCGTTGGTGGCCGCCGACCTGTGTGCTTGCTCGTGCCTGATTGTTTTATACCTTGCTATTGGTAGGTAACTAGGTACTTGTAATGGGAGTTGTGAGCTTCGATAACGGTGCTTTTGTTTATGTTCCCTGTTGATGAAGTGATGCGCTGGTGTTTCACTGACTTCTCTTTAAGTTTCCACTAACAGATTTGTGCAACTGCTATTGCAGCATTATAGATTTTGCTTTTTTTACTTATCGCACGTTGTGTATTTCAGAGAAGTTGGTGATCATAATCATAAGCTTTATGTGGCCGGCACATAGATAAATTTTCGAAGATAATTTGCGGCCATCCCGAAAGGGGCTTATTCTACAACCAATTGGCCATAAAGTTTGTTCTACGACTTTTGACAATGCGACATTTTTCATTGATAAAACTTTTTGCAAAAATCAGCTGTTTTGGGACTTTTGACAATGCGACATTTTTCATTGATAAAACTCTATGCGAAAATCAGCTGGTTTGGGGTCAAATCGGGTGAAACTCAATGAATTGATCAATGTTTTAGGTAACAATCTTGTGCTTTTTTTTTTTAAATAAGTGAAATATTGATGTTTTTTTTTTGCTAATATTATTCCTTTTTGTTGATAGAATAACCCCCTTTCGGGATGGTATACATGTTATGAATCACCTTGTAGATGACAAAAAAGCTTAGGAATGAATATGCTCCAAGTCCATTATCAATAAGTCCCCCGTACCATCAACTTTGCGATTTTGTTTTGGCGGTGACGTAACTTGACAATCTCAATGATGTATGGTTCAAATTCATGTAAAAAAGCGCACAATTTGAAAGCCAATATGTAGTCATGATAAGGCCAAGGATCCTTAAAAAAATAACTACTTAAGCCTTAATTCATATTCAAGGCTTCGCCTTAAAGAACAGGCGTAAAACAAGAAAGAAAGAAAATTGTTTATTTGACCCACAACGCAGGTAGGTACATTAGGTAGGTGGGTACATAGAAAATACTTTATAGGTAGGTAATACACAACGCAGTAGGAAAACATTAAAAAGTAGGTAGGTAGGTGGCTAAGTAGTATGCGTTGTGTGAGACAAATGGGTCCCGTCTCAGCATGAAGATGCACCAAACATAATATTATGTACGGTGCGGCGCTGGTTTTCTGACGGGGCTTAGGCGACGCGACTTGACGAACATCAATAAACATAATATTTATAGTAAGTATATAATAAGGATAATTATAGTACGTATGGATAGGTACTTAAATAAAAAGAGAGTAAGTAGT
Organism: Anticlea derivata; assembly: GCA_947579855.1. Classification (NCBI taxonomy): domain Eukaryota; kingdom Metazoa; phylum Arthropoda; class Insecta; order Lepidoptera; family Geometridae; genus Anticlea; species Anticlea derivata. Next base: position 3,506,997 of record OX388277.1, on the reverse strand, counting down.
AGTAGATAGATTATAAGTGAGTTATATATTATATAATAATTACAGATATTGTATTGCGGGCTATCTTGGTAGGTACATGGTGGTGCTATACAACACGCAGTGCGTTTGGTAATTTAGACAAAGAAAACAAAGATTATAGACGGTTAAAAATGATCCTCTGTTATTTCAATGAATAAATAAATATTGACTTTTACATCGTTTTACGGGTTTTGTGGTGAACCATATCGCATTATCAAAAATGAATTAAAGTTTATAAAAAGGCTTTGGGAAAGCTGACATTTAAGTTTCGGGCCAACCATCAGATCCAGGGGGCGAAAGAGGCGTCTTTGATGTTGGGTAGATGGAATTCCAAAGACGTCGTAACTTTTTGTTTTCGTTGAACTTTAAATCCCCAGTTTGCTAAACCATCGTTGGCACAGTTACATCGACTTTAGTCATTTTGTGTAGGCAAATGTCAATTCAACTTACTAACATACTCAGAAAAATAAATAAGTCTTCAGCATAATTGGTCATGATTGTAATATCCATTAGACTTACTTGCTATGCCTAGTTTGGGATCAGTTGACCGTGTGTGATATGTCCGGAATATTTATTTATTTATTTAAGTATCATACAAGCCCAATTAGCATTAGTTTACCTATGTCTAAGGCCTATTTCTCTTTAACGCTGCCGTCTCCGTCGCGTATCGGCGCGGCATAAACAACTTGCACATTGCAACGCATGAGTGAAATTAGGCCTTACGAGTCAGCATCTAGATCGTAGAATTCAATGTTTTTTTGGCACACAGGGCTATGAACGTGGCGGTTCCCCTCAACCCCCCAACCAGCCGCCCGGCGCTCCAAGCCCCGGTGCGGCGCCAAACGCACCCGGAGGCATGTCCCCCACGCAAGACACGCAGCACCCGCCGCACATACCACACGGGGCGCAACCGCCGCAGCATCAGGTTAGTAGTTTTCTTACAGCTGAGAACACAGAGTCTGCTCATTGAAAATCTAAAACAATAAATTTTTAAAACTTCTAACCTAAGCACTAGTTTTAAATTTTCAAAAACTTTGAAGAAATTTTAATTAATGGTCAGCAATAAATTGCACACATCCAGGGCCATATAAAACTTGATCGGACCAGGAAACGGCGACCGTCGGCTTCGAAGCCGAAAAACACGTTTTAACTTTGTCCCTATTTTGCGTACTAGTGACGTTGATAAAGTCATGAATGGAGATTATTTGACTGAATTATTTTAGATCTGTTTTTGTATTTAACTTACTAAAGAAAACCTTTTCAATTTACTAAGTTATAAAGGTACAAAATACGGTACCTAATCCATAAAGTTTTCAAATTCACGGTAAAATTATGTTATTGAACAAAACTAAAAAGCAATATAAATATTTCTGTTCCTCTTAGCTAACCGTTTATATTTAGGTATTTTATACAATTATCTGATTACCTAAAGGATGTTGATGAAACTTAGAGATGTTTTTCAACAACTGAAAACGAACCTGTTTTTGTAGATTAGTTTAACTAGAGTTTTAAAAAATGTCTCCAAAGTTGAGCCTTCGCATATTATGCAATTATGAGAAACAGGATGAGAAACATGATAAGAAAGAATCAGTGACACGACAAGCAAGCAATGAAAATCATGAAATACTATGAAAAATGAAAATTCCACGGCACTTTAATGAAAATCCGTTACGTAAATACAAGATGCTTCATAGTATGTATGCTATCCCGAAAGGAGTAAACTACACCCAATTGGCAATTTTCAAATCAGTTCAAACTCAGTTATTCAGCTGTTTTAGGTAGCAATCTTGATGTCGAACTTCTCGTCATTTATATAACAAATAGTTGTGAATATGATGAACATGATAAAATGTTTGGGATAAATCTAAAGAATAATGTTGATAGAATAATCCTCTTTAGGGATGGTAAACATATCATTAACAACTTGTATTATTAGCCTATTCTCGACCTTTCTCTACGTAATGTATCTCTGTGCCAAATTCATCCAGATCCGTTCAGCCGCTCTGGTGTGATTGAGTAACCAACATCTGGATGGATGTTTATTAAAATGTATAATAAGTTTCGCTTATATACTAGTACTAAGAATATTCCTATTATATTCACATTGCTTCACAAGTACCATTGGACAGTACCATCGCAGTTAGAACACTATTATTACCATAATTAACATATAACTGTCAGCTTATGTCGGGTGACCCATATGCTAAATTGATTGCGGGCTATTTTCACATCCAATTAAACGCAGATTAAAACATCATCACAGCCGTGCTCTAAATTCTTATGAAGAACCTTAATTTACATAATGTCTTTTCAAAAGCACATAAAATATAAGTACCCAACCCAGAAACCCAACTTAACATTAACTAAAGTGATATTGTTATTAACTTAAAATAAATTTGACAGTGCGTCATGTTTGCATTTCGTTTATCGCAGCGAGCGTCGTCGAGCAGCGTCGGAAATTTTCTATAATTTGCCAACTTAGCTACGTGAACGTATGTCGGTCGCGAGTCGCGACCGACATACGTTCACGTTGCGAGATAGCTCCGCCAAAGCAAGATAAACAGTTACTCGCGTTTCGGATTGCGAGATATCGATTATATTAAGCTGAAAACTGAAGTTACCGTAGTATTATTTATTTCTCGTTTACAGACTCAAATATTTCACTAAACAGAAAATTTAAAGCTGTGTCATTTTGTTTCGCGCTGAAAACTATTCCGTGTTAATAAAATATTTTCCAGTGGAATTATATTCTCTCTCACTTATACGTGTAAAGCTCGCGTCAGCACGAGCGCTGATATGAATCTGTATAGCTTTTACGAAATTGAACCCACTCTATATGGAAAGTACCTATAGTAATCGCACGATACTCGGCGGATGGAACTTTGGCTATGAACTTTACTGTTATCGCCACACATTAAACTGCTGCCGAATGTACGAAGCCCCTCGTTGTTAGCAATTTTTAAAAATTACCTTCCCTAACCATAACTATTTCAATAAACCGCCTATGGTCATACCCCTCATAATGGACAACTTTTCTTTTCGTTATGTTTGTTTTCCTGTTTCTTTATTCCCCTTTTCATTTTAAGTATTATTGTAATCATCCAAGTTGTTTTTCTTTACCGTAAAAATAATTTTATAGATAAACTGGGTGTACTTACTTCGATAATGTTATTGGCGTAAACGTAGATGAGCAAATGATTATAGCTTTAAGTTTCTTTGACACCGTGTTAAAGAATCCACATTGCATTTTATTCAAATCAGTTTTAGTTTTTCTATTGCTTTATTTTGAAATGTCTCGTCATACCGAGGATGTTTGAATGTCGCAGTCGATCATCTGTACACTCGTGCAGCGATCGGAATCCATCTAGGAACGTGAGCAACTCGCTTTTGGCACGCTTCGATTCCTCACTCAATTTACATATTTCTATGTTCTGCAATTGTATGGCTCGCACGTGGCCGGCCTAGCGACACTGCATCACGTTGCTACGGAGATGTAGCACTTGCCCGATTATTTGCATCGATACCCAAGAATACCCTTTAGAGAGTTGAGAGTGAAGTTCGCTCTTCGTAGAACTTTTTCGTCATTAGGTATACACACTGCTGCTGAATATTAATTTAGATTTTTTTTTAATCAAATATTTTGTGGTCTACAACTCTAACATTCTACATATAGTGCATATCAATCTTCTTGACAATAGGTTTTCAAAATGTGACAATCAATAAAATATTCAATTTTATTGCCTGGCAGACTCGACATGTGATAAATGAGGCATGGATAGTCACGAAGATAAAACATGCGTACAGAAAAGACGTTAAAGTCGCAAAGAGCGTATGGTGCAAAAATTAAACGTCAGTCAGATATCAAGCGATCGACGGAGCAGAACACTCAGAGGCTCTTAGCCTCGGGGAACGAGCGCTCCGTCGGTTTTATACACGGCTCTCGAACTAAACACGGCCGAGGGAGCTACAATTTATGCTAACGTAAACCCAACCGGCTTCGGCGCCGGCTTCGCTCAGATATAAAGCTTTATGCCTTTAGCCTCATTCCGCTTCCGCTGCTCCACGCTCGGCCTGCTCTAAAAGGAATTCTCGTTTCTAATCAAACTTGAGAACGTTTGTAATTAAAATTTCATTCTTAATCCTTTTCCAATAAACTTTATCTAGCTCGTGTCTCATATGTTTATTTCCTGTTTCCGTTTGTTGAAGTAATAATTAAATTCATTCTGCATTTAAAATAAACAATGAAACATCAATCTTAAAATGATTTGAGGCTTTACGAAACTAACGGCGAGCTACCCACGCTCAGTTAATGCTCAACGATGTCAGTAGAGAATTTTGAGAGTCAAGGGCCATTGCAGCATCGTGATCGCTTGAGAGTCGTACGGTCGAAATGAAACGTCGTATCTTATTTTATGATTAGCGGCTCGAAAGCGCTTTGTAATTTTGTTAGTTCCGCCTTTCTGGTGCTGGGGGCTGAACACAGAGAGTGGAGATCGATGCGAGCGCTACGTGCGGGTGTGACTGAGAAGCAACTAGCCAACGCTAGCGCTGTCCTTTTCGCTCGAACCGCCTACCAGGCAGCCATGTTGCGCTCGACCTGCGCTCGCCCGACCGCCATTGTAGCATTCGTTGTCGCTGCTAGTGATGTAGACGATTCTCTCGATATTTTTGTCCCGTGTCGACTGCATGCCTACTCTTTGTCAATTTTCATTTCAATGAATTTTCAGTCCGAATTTACCCGCAAGTTATTACAGTTGATACAAAGTTAGTATGCCTTCATCACTTACACTGATTGAGGAGTTTCCCTAAACTTATTACTTAAATTATGTAAGATTCATTTAGAAAATTAACTTAGTTTTTAAAATGTATTGAATATAATTATGAATAAGCAGTATGGCATGCGAGTTGAAGGTTGGACAAAAAATCTATTGTTTTGGCCCTTTTTTGTAAATTTTATCTAAATACTTAATGGATATTTCAGTTACATTCATTTCAAATAGTGAAGTGCTAATGCTGGGAAATGTCGATAAAATTGTCGATAGGTAAGGCATGCAGTGGAGTTATAGCGCGGCTCCGGAATTAAAATGTCAGACGTGCGGCCGGCAGCGGCAGCGAGCGTGGGGGCTCGCAGGGGCCGGGGCGGAGCGGGCGCCCGCCGTTATTAATAACCATAAGCCAGCAGACGCACGAACGTCCAGAGGGGCCACGCCAGCCAGCCGCGCCGTAATGAGGAATCACTAATTATATTTTACTGGACTTTCGTATAAAACCAACATAAAATACACCAGAGATATACGTTATAGACACGTTTTTAATGAACGTTTTACCTTCATATTACATTATTATAACCGGCGCTAATAGGCAATATCAATTAATTAGTAGTTATCGATCTCTGGCACGTAGTACGCTACGTGCTCTTTATATAGACACTTTATATAGGTTATTCTGTGCTCGATAGCGATACGTTCTGGATATTGGATCCAGGAGAAGGTTTTGGACGGGATGGGAAGATGATATAATGGTACGGGTGGCGGATACTCTCGTTTAATATTCCTCTACGGTAGGCGCGCCGGTTGCACGAGACAGCTCTACCCGTTCGCTACTCGATGTTTGCCTCTGCCAGTAAAAACTCTGTATATTTATTGTCAAGGAAATATATTTGTCAAAGGCCGTGCGATTAATTGCCGGGCTTTTCTAAAGCGTGCCCCGAGGAGATTTTCCTTAGTATTTTAGATGACATTAGGTTGGTGCATTCTGTCATCTCCCGGCATCCATTAGGCAAATTAAATTGACTTGTGATCTCTATTGAAACTCATTTCAATTATTAGGATGAACTGTAAGACTAGATTCGACGACCTCTGTGGCGCAGCGGGCGAGTGCCCGAGTGAGACGCAAGAGGTGCGGGTTCGATTCCGGCCGCTGGACAAATGTTTGCATGTTCGGCAAATATTTGTTCTGGGTCTCGGTGTTGTGGTACCATGGTAGTCGTAGTTTCTGATATTCACGACACAGGTTATCCTTGTGTGGGGTCAGGACTATGTATGTGACTGTTGGGTGTTATAGATAATGAAAGTGGTCATCGTGGGCCTTCAAAAAGTTTTCATAGCAAGATATATCAGCTGTCCGTAGCTTCGCTCGCATGGTACCCGACCTGAATAAAAAGTAATTTTATATTGCTTTTCCTGGCCACGGACTATTATGTATGAAAGTTTCATTCGAATCCGTTTAATCCATGAATGCGTTTGGTACTACATTATAAACTGTAGCTAATATAGTCAACAGAGAAGCAAGTTGAAAATTTTAAATGTCATGAAATGCACTGTGTTATAAAAGCTAAGAAAACTGTTTCCTCTCGTATGAGTGCTCATCTTTCCCCGGTTCATAAAGAGCAAGTTATCCGGCAGCTCTCGCTTCTCATAATAACAAACTGCGAAATACTCCGGATTCTCGGAACTTTAGTGTGGCAGGCAGCCCCGCTCTCTACTGGAAACCTCTAAAGCGCTGACTGTGGGGCGTACATTCTCTCCTGCGGCGGCGTCACTGGCAGGGCTGTCGGGAATTGCCGAGTTGGATAAATTATGCCGCTCGCCCCCCTTTTGCAATCTCCGCAAAATAATGCAATCCAATTGTTAAGAGGAGAGAAACTGACATTTGTCTTGTCTTTTGTGCTTGCCTTTCTGCCTGTTGGTTATTATGATGATGACAAATGAATAAAATGTTAGACAAGCAAGCAAGCGGAAACATCTGCTGTCAAAGGCTACTTTGAGAAGAAGAGAGGTTTGGACTTCGACAAACGGTGGCCGATATTATTAACATTTATTTAGATGATCCTTTAGTAGACAAGGTGATTCATATTATGTATGCCTTCCCGATAAGGGCTTATTCTACAACCAATTGGCAATAAAGTTTGTTCTACGACTTTTAGAAATTTGATATTTTTCATTGAAAAATCTATGCGAAAATCAGCTGTTTTGGGGAGCAATCTTGATTCCGAACTACTTGTCCGGTTAGTTATGTTGTATATGAAAACATATAATTGGTTTTAAGTTTATTTTATAAGCTGTTTAAATAGTATTTAACACTGTTTGTTTTCCAAATAAAATAAAAAAAATAAATAAATAAATAAAAAAAAAATAGTTATTAGTTCTAAATTATATAATTATGTTTTTAGGGTTCCGTACCTCATTTGGAAAAACGGAACGCTTATAGGATCACTTTGTCGTCCGTCTGTCAAGACCATTTTTCTCAGAAACGGCTAAATGTATCAAATTTATACCACCTATTAAAGTCTGTGAGCTTTTGGTGCCCTATAAAAATCAAAGCTCTGGCTTAATGCGTTAAAAAGATATGGCAATGAAATATATAATTTTTGTATGGAAATGGCAAAAAACCTCTAGGGTACTTCCAGTTACCTCACAATTCTGAAATTTGGAATGCAAGGAGCTTTTGTAACACAAGTAAAGGGAAAAGTCTGAAAATTAAGGAATTTCTAAGTTTTTTAGGAAACAAAGTTATATTTGCGGTCAATGTCATACATTGACTTCGTGAGCGACCGCAAATATAAGTTTGTCAATTCCTAAACTTATAAATTTTATTAATTTTTATAAATCCGTTGGTGCACGACCGGGATTCGAACCCACGACCAAAGGTACGGAAGCCTCAGGGCGCGAGTTCTCGCACTTGACCGTCTTTATCTTTACTATTATTAATATTATTTCTTGATAGAATAACCCCCTTTCGGTATGGTATACATGTTATGTCAAAAAGTCAAAGTCAAAAGGCATTTATTTCAATAAAATCACTAGGATCACTTTGAAACGTCTTAGAAACTAGGTGAAGCTATGCCTGTTCCTCGCGACCAAGCCTAGAGGAATCAGGCAACAAACACGGCTTGGTGCCTATCATTTTTTTCGATGATCCTATGAATTACCTTGTAGTGAATAAAGTCAATTTTGAGTTTATTTTGAGGGGTGTGCGACATCATCGTAATGATCATTTTAATCGAATTTGAGATGTCATATCCTTTTTGCCACACCTGCTTTTTACTTTATTCTTACCAATATATCTTTTCTCTCTACACGAGCAGTTCATAAAGCTAAATAGGAGTTCATTATTAAAACTATGGAAATCAACGACATTGGGCACTGCATTAATGTATTGTTGCAACATTCAAAATTCTATTTGAAATTGGTAATTTCAATTCAGGTTAGTTGATATGCTTTTTTTTAGCTTATTTAATGCTGACATAAATAGTACCCAACAGTCACATACATAGTCCTGACCCTACACTAGGATACATTCCGTGTGACGTGGGTATTAGAAACTACGAGTACCATGGTACCACGACAACCAGAACTGGAAAAAATATTTGCAGATCATGCAAACATTTGTCCCGCACCGGGAATCGAACCCACACCACCCGCGCCACCGAGGTCGTCGAAAAATATAATCGTAGCCTCAGCTCGTAAAATTGTTTAGATTTCATTATAAGTTTGAAAATAACGGTTCCTCTGTCCGCGTGCAGTTTTAGCACGGCACGAAGTCCGATAGTATTACGCTATTAATCCCCCTTCAAACCTTTCTAACTCTGCATTCAAAGGAACTTCTATCGTTTAAGGGATTAGTTGTACCAACACTGTAGAGGTGTAGATCAGTTGTTTCATGTGCCAGGTACTTACTTAAACTCTTTGCCTTATGGTTTAGTGCTTGCTTGCTTGTCGTATCATTAATTCTTTCTTGGTCATCCTGTATTAGGTCAGTGATCAGGTTCAGATATGGTGGCCTTGGAAAAGGCTTATGACCGTCGCTAGGTGAAAGAATCAGTGCAGTGAAAGGAATAAATTGCGCCTCTTAGATGCTCCTTTCGTACTTTACTAGTGAAGAACATCCCTAAGTTCACACAACAAGATCACAGACGTTCTTACATGTAATCAAAAATGTTCCACGCATGATACCTTCTCACATTAGTCATGATTTTTCCCACAAAGCTCATTCATTATTAGAGATAACATCATGAATATGCGACATTTGGGGGCTATAAAACTGTAAAGGAAACACAGACCGGGACATTGAGAGGACCGCTTATAAATAAGTCCAGAATTCGTGGTGAGAACATTTTGTAGCAGTCGACTTCCTTTTAGCTTTAGCGAAGTGACTGGCACGGCGCAGACAAATATATTATGAGTCTGAAGTTTTAGCGTTAGCGCAACTTTTATAGAGCATTCTTACCGAATGCTTGAAGTCTCTAGTTTAGCACCGTTTATAATAGAATTTTATTTTAGAACAAAGATGTCGTGCCTTTTGGCGACCAAATTATTTCTGTTGTTTGACCACTGGTGGAGTTGTTATAGTGGCCCCGCCTTCCGATGGACAGGTCATGGGCTTGAATACCGGTTGTGCACCAATGGGCTTGAAACCTGTCACGTATGGAATACTCGCTACTGCAAAATGTCTGGACGTGTCTCAGACTACCTTCTCGATACATTTTCAAGGATCTGATCTTTTTAGTAATCTGTGAGGTTGTCTACCATGCTTGGGTATAAAAGTCGTTAGCATTTTATTTTATTTTAATGTCGAAATGATACTACCCGAATTCAAATTCAAAATCTTTATTGTTACTTACTTACTACTTATGTTGTTACAATGGGGTGTTGTGAATACATTTTTGTTTCAAACATAAACCCTGTTAGGGCACAAATGTAGAATGTTTATATGAAAAACCTCGGATGCATCAACCTTCGCCGACGAGGCTTTTATAAAGATTTGATGTCCTTAAAGAACTAGGCAGGCACTCAATACCTTCCGGAAAGCTGAAATTTTAATATTTCGACCACAAACATTTACTGATGCTTTATATAATATTCATATTCTTTATTGTTTCACGCTGGTAATATAAATGGTCTTACAAATAAATTTTCCTCAACATTTCCTCCACTTTCAACTGATCTGTGAATTCTACTTCGCTTTACTCTTTTTGTGCGACGTTGGACTTTTTGGTAGGAAAATGTGGCCTTTAGCTCGCAGCGTACAGAACCAACTTTAAGTTTAAGCTTGTTAACTTTTTGTCACCGTCGCTAGTTTTAAATTGGGATTTAATTCGAATCACTGCCCTGACGTCAAGGTGGACTATCTGCGAACGAACTCAGTGATTTATTGATATTATCATAATTATCTTTTATAATAAACAGATGTAAATAAACACTTAAATATATATTTTACTCATAATCATCACATTCAGCCTGTTGAAGACCACTGCTGGACATAGGCCTCCCCCAAAGAGTTCCATGAAGAACGGACTTGAGCCTTCGCCATCCACCGCTTCCCACAACATTCTATCTTACCTACTATCCTTATTATTATGACAATGTAAAAGATAGATTTTTGTAACGCAAACGCCGTAAACATTGAACGAACTGCAATATTTTATTGCATGTGTGTTATATTTTGTATTATTTGTGTGGAATAACATATGGGCTACATTTTCCTGGTACCACTTGAGCGAACCCGCAGGCGAAAGCTAGAATCGAATAAATCAAGGGTTATTTTTTTTGGAAATTAACGAGAAATGTGTTAATTTACCAAAATTTTGTAAATTTTTAGCATGGCAATATTATTCACCACGGCGGCGGCGCCTGCGGTATCTAGGTACCTCGCCGCCTCTGAGCATTAGCTGCTGATACCGTAACTAAGTTAACCTAAGTTAACCGTTACTTAATTAATTAAATTGATCTGAGAAAAATATATGGTCTCACTTCTATACCTGATAATACCGACCCTACGAAAAGGAACATTTTTTTTACATACTTCTACATTTCGTTTGAGCTATAAACCTCTTTGATGTTGGCAAATATTATACTGGGTACTTACATCATGTTTGTTGGCAGGGTTACCCACCACCACCGAGGCCGTCTCAGCCGTCCACACCGAACGCCCACGATCCTGATTCTGTAAGTTATTTAACTTTGTTCCGCTTCTTTTATGTTTCCACAAATAGTTCGTAAACATTAGAATTGTGTGTGTTTTTATATCGAGTACCTACTTGCCATTGTAAAAGAACTAGGAGGAACTGGAAATATCTTAATGATGAACTTTGTTACAATACGATGAACATTCGACAATCACGATGGTGGCGCCGGCGAGTGTCCTGCTGAGATGGATGATGTTAGGGTTCGAACCCCGCTTAGCTTAAAGTTTCAAATTTTATTTTAGAAGTTACAAGAATCAATTAATTGCTACGTGGATTAAATTTATGAATGACGGCGATTAGCTAGATACGATAATTACCATGCAAGCAACCCAACACACTGTGGCGAATCGTATTAACACGTTGTATATTATTGTGTACATTTTGATTTTTAATGATAGCCTCCGAAACCGGTTTACGTTGCCTTTCTGCTCTCATGGTATTACGATAATTTAACGTCTATAGCTTTATGATAATACCACTATCAATGAGCACGTGTGTTTAATTAAACTAATACGGCAGTAAATCGATTATGATACCGCCGACCGAGAACAAAAATAAGTATGGCCGGCTCGACATTACCGAAGTGTTGTTCACTAATGGCTGAATAATGTACGTAGCTCAGCTAGTCACGTAAGAACAAAGTACAAAGCTCGTTTCCGCGCGTAATGAAGCCGTGTTCTCTTTATATCTCGACGGGCGTATTCCTTTATTTTTATAACATTATGATGATAAAATAATCTCACATTTTCGGCCGAATTACCCGGTTACTCCGAGGGTGATTTCAAACTTGATATTTTCCTCATCTTGTCCGAAATTACCTACCTAATTACAGCTCTCTTAATGACTTTATGACAGACAAGCGGAACGCCTGCGACTTTGCCAATATAGAAAGTAAGTACTTTCTATGCAATCTTCACCCCTCCAATGCCTTCCAAAAAGACGATACAATCAAAATTTCAAGCATTCATGCTTGTATAGAAATTACTGTATAGCTCTATTACTTCCTTATTGATAATTCACACAACAATGTTTAGTTTATGAAAAGCGATTGAGGGGAAAATACGGACAAACCGCTTAGGATCGAAGGCTAACTCCTCATCTACGATGTAGTAGATTTAGGAAAAAAATATAATGAAATAAATATAAATGTATTGTGTATTTTTGGCCCGTTCAAAATCACCCCAATTTCACCTGGCTATATTAGCCTATGTCCTTCCGCAGGACATAATCTATCTCCTTGCCAAATTTAATTACGATCCGTTAAGCCGTCTAGTCGTGATGAGGTAACAAACAAACAAACAAACAATATTAGCTTTCTCAATTATAATATTACTAATCGTACGAGAGGTTAGAAAACAGCTGGTTCATTGAGTTTGAACTAGTTTGACCCCGAAACAGCTTTTCTCACACTCTCAACACTCTATTTTTGCATAGAGTTTTTACAATGAAAAATGTCGAATTTACCAAATTCGTAGAAGAAACTTTATTGACAATTAGGTGTAGAAAAGGCCCTTTCGGGATATCATACATATTATGAATCACGTTATATGGTAAGTATTATGAGTCATTGACATTTTATCTATAAATTTTTAGATCAAAATAATTCTACTTGTTTATTTTAACATAAATGTGCGTCTTCCTTAGCACATGTGGCTGCGCGAACGGGCCTTGCTGCTTGCTATTTGTGGAGTCGCTCCATATTCAGAGCCAGCAAACCGACCACAGGGCGGCCCTTGACAATAAGCTCGTTTACTAAATTGTGCTGCGAACAGCTCGACACTTGAAAGGAAACTGCGGTATTTGCAAAATGAAATTATTTGCTTAATGCGAAAAATTTCCTATGCAATAACATAAAAGACAAGAGGAAATTGAAGCATCTGTACTGTACTCGCAGGTCGATGTCTATCTATACCTATATACCGAGTGAGTTTTTTTCAGGGCCACTTAGGCGAAATCGGAAACCGTGAGAGTAATCGAAAAGTGACGTTAGGAGGTACGGGCTCGATTTTGAAACTACTGGGCCGAGGAGTCTGAAAGGAGCCGTTTCATTCTGGGCCTGGTCCATGTACACTACATAGAACAATTAGGAAAAAATAGGACATTACAAGAAAAATACAATTTCATTAATTTGAAGACAAATGCGATGGTACAAGAATAGTTCTTCTGGTAAGTTTTTTACTATGTGAACACTATTTGAATGCCGCCATGTTGGTTTATAATTGGCGTTTGACATGACATTGACATATTTTTCATGTCATGTTGTTTGATTTGATGTTTTTGTTTTGTCAGATAAATGTTGGTTGTCAAAATAACATTTCACGCACGTCCATCCGCCGTATTTTTGTAGCGCTGTGTGTTGCTCTCTTTGTCGAAGAAAATCTTAATGTACCTTAGAACGAAGTCAATTTAAATAAAATAACCAATTAAATACGTGTACTTTATTGCTTAGCCATATTTTAGAGTAGTGTACACAGTGCAGGCCCAGGCTCCATATATTGATGAAACGTCTCTTTTGGCACAGACATTCTTTAAAAAATATTACCGTGCAATAAGAACGGATTTTGGAAAATTCCAACTCTTAAAGGGTGAAATGGGGGTGGAACGTTTGTATGAAACTCCTATGTTTTTGAAGTTACAGACAGACATCAAAATCGGTATTCATGTCACATAAGTAACAAAAAAATAAGACCGTGACGGTGAAGGTGACGGTAACGGTGATGTTGATGGTGGCGGTAACGGGACGGTGACCGGACAGTGATGGGACAGTGACTGGACGGTGATGGTAGGTAGAAGCCTTATGAAGTAGGGAAATAGCGGCAAGGATAATAGAAAAAATTGTCTAGGTTGGTATAGATAAATAAACGCGTACGAAGTCGCGAGCGGGACGCAAACTAGGACTCTATTTATTCATCGAAATTTATTGGGGGAGTTATTGTATAGACTGTGGAATTTCTTTTAATGCAAAGTACTCTCCGTTCTCTAGTTTTTTGCATGACCATCCTAGAAAAAGCCAAAAACAATCTTCCAATTCTAAAGATATTAATATAATTACCTAATATACATATAATTATTAATTAATGCTAGTGATACCTATATTATAATAAATCACTAGCTCGCTCGCATGTAACGTCCAACCTAGATAAAAAGTAGTCTATATGCTATTTTAGGTAAAGAAATCTATCTTTTCCAAGTTTCATCGAAATCGGTTAAGCCGTTAACGGCGAGATTGCACAAACATCCAGGCATTCTCACAAACTTTCACATGTTTATTCGTATTTCCACTTACCTTTATTTGTAACGTTATTAAGGTAAAAAATGCCACTTCGAATTAGCTGAGAATTTTACCGATTATATCTGTATAACAGCGATACATTAAGGGCTATAAATTGTCAGTGCTGTATTTTCTGTAATGAAACGCGACGTATACGAACTACCCCAAAGCCCGCGTATAGACAGTCGGTCGGGCTGTTTGATGTTGATTGATATCGTTAGGCGGGCTCGCATTGTCTCGCCGCCGGCCCTCACAGGGAACAAACACAAATGAGTGGAATTATTAAACCAGGGCCCGTTCCGCGATGTGACGCTTTTTGTAATGAATGTACCGACTAGGCCGAAATCGAGGGGAAGCTCGCCACCCAGAGTTCACGTCATTTGTATCGACGGCAGGCAACGCAACGAGTGAGTGCCACCCTGAGTGATTTTATTATGGAAGCTTTATAATAGTAGCAATTTTACATTTTTAATCATATTATTTTTTTATATTTCGTCAGCTGTCTGTTGCACTTGCCTTCGGGACTTCACAAATGTAAGATTTAATCACAGATAAGTAGAGAGAGTAAGCCCAGCACATGTTGCACAGTACATGATCATTATGAATAAATGGTTATAATTTGGCTTGAGACTCTTATCCCCCATAATCATAATCACTCACTAACTTTATCGGCACGATAAAAGTACATCCGCGTATTTCTTTTGTTTACGTTTAGAAAAAGATAGGGCGAGAGTTATCGAGGCGATAGTGACTGATTATGAATGAGAGTCTAAAGTTGGAAGTCTCATTCTCTTGACATCATCGACGATATCATTGACTAGAGCGGGTAACGAAAATGTTGTCCTACTTTCTCGCCTTATTCAAAAGTGTGTCTTTCAGACTGTCTACTTACGTTACCGCCTAAACAAAATCGTGAAGTTGATGGTACGGGGCCTGGGCCATTTCTCCTTTTAAAATCTTGTCAATAGAAATCGTTTTAGAAGCACATTTGATACTTGCTTGCTGGCCTGTCGGGACAATCGTTCTTTCTTGGCCGTATTCCATTAGGTCATTGCGCAGGTTGAGGTATGCCCCGATAAGGGCCAATAAGCATTGAAAAACCAGAAATAAATAATTTAAGTGCTCCTTGTAGAGTGGCTCCTCTTATGCACAACACAAATTAAAACAGTTAGTTGGAGTACGTATGGGACTAGTGCGGTGGACTATATCATGCTCTCGTGGAAGACTTGACTAACAATGTAAAAGTAATGCGCAGAGCAAAATATTCAAATGTAAAAAGCGAGAGGCAGGGTTGTTCGCCCGCTGCACGTACATAATAAACGAGATTGAGTAGGGGGGGTGTACGTACAGTAGACGCAAATGAATGACGGCAACAGCGCGCGGAGCGTAATCAGCCGTCGGGCGACGTGCGTTCGCATGTAAAAACAGAGCAAATACATTTTGCACTGAAATTTTTCACAAAAAATCACTAAACCAACGGACAAGGCGAGTGAATAAGTTCATGATAAAGCCAGCCGTCCTGGCTTCTTTGTTTTTATTTTATCAAGTCGTGGTTAATCTCGTCATGACTGGTGATAAATAATTTAGTAATTAATCATCCAATAATTTATCATCATTATTGCAAAAGCTTTTTTATAAAGACATTTCACTCAGGTTAGTCGAATAGGCACTCACTTGTATAAGGTATGTTTCGTTTTGGCATCGTGTAGCTGCCAAGTTGCCGTTTATATCGCGCAACTCTGTGTGACGTCTGCGGCGATATTGTTCACAGGACGAACTCACTTGCTCGGCAATACAGAGATTGCAATTTACCATGCTGGATATTACTCCGCAATGTATTGTAATCATGGATTTATTACATTGCGACAAGGGTCCCGCCTCAAATATTGCAGGGCTATAGTTACGGGCAAGATTGCTTGCGAGATGCAATTTGCGCGTTTACTTCCATGACCTTGACATTCACGTTTCCCTTAGAGTGGAAGCCAAGGTTGCCTAGTGCCCGTAATAACTTATCCATGACTCAACAATAATTTATTACGCTATATAATAATATAGATGAATAGCTAGGTTCAGCAACGAACGGCCCTAACGCCAAATCTCATTTGCTGAACAGGAGCCGTACCAACAAAATTGCGAATAGTCGGGAGGCGTGCACGGTGAGAACGTTTCGTTTTTAATTGAATAACCCGAGGGTGCTACATAATCCGGCGCAACCCGAGCGTTAAAATTCATGACATTTCATAAGGTTTGTTTTTGTTTTCCATTCTTTGAATGAGCAGCTCTTCTACCCTTTGTTCCACATCCGTCTAGTTTTTCAATAGATGTAGTAAATGGTTCAATGCAATCCGTCATTTGATTCCCAATTTCCATTGTAACACTAGCAATTTACGATTGCAAAATTTTCCGTTTTATTTGATTAAAAATCTGATTGAAACATGTTATTGAGTTTCATAATTAATTGAACGCTCGCTATTTTCATTCGAACGAATAATATACATTTTAATTGATAAAATTTTATCGCGACCGCGCGTATATTTTATTTAGCAGTTCGGATAGATGGATGCAGCGGCCACATTCGGATCGAATGTAATTATTGCGGGCAGATTTCGATAATGCGCCGCGAGGCCGCTCGTGAGCAAAATGTGGTCGACCATTCGTTTTGTTGCATTTTAATAATTTATACGACTCGCAGGACAGATAAAGCCTTTCCATGTTATTTCAATTTTGGTTTATGTATGCCAATTTTGTTCGTGTTCCATTTCGTAGGTAATCCGTCAAACGCTATTGTAATAACGAACCAAAATAATTAATCTTCTGCGTAATGACTGGTATTATAGATGTATAGATGTTATGCATATTTTATATTATCTTCGTGTCATAAATGTTTCAAAGCAAGCTGGGTAGTTAATACAGTAATGTTCGGCAGATTTTCTGTTATGGTGTGTAGTAAAATGTTACCCTATTATGCGTCCCTGAGTCTGGCAGTTTAATCGCGTTGTAAAAATACGCCGTAGTAAACTGGACCCGGCCGGGCGGTGCTACCATAACCGGATATACAGGCAAATGGAACTGTATAAACTAGGTAGGTACTACTAGCTAGGTAGCTAGAGTATTTTGAAAAACGGAAACAGAATATGGTTATTTATTTAGACAGAATCTTTGAACTTTGACAGAAATTTGCTATCTGCGGAAACTTATAATTGGCCATCAGTGCACATGTAGTATCACTACTGCATGGTTTGTATAATTATTTATCTAATGTGTCCACCTAGCTGTTAGTTTTCCAAAAATGTCTAAAATAAAATAAAATAAGAAGACGTAAGAGAGATCGTCTTAGATTGTTTTGCCCCGAAATGAGATCTCGATGATCGCTGAGGCACATTTAAGATAAACTTTGAAAATAACACCTTTAGCCAGTTCTTACTTACAACCAATCTTACCAGAACTACGAAGTCCCTATATCAATTTAAATAAAACAGTTTTTTTCCTAAACTTTTACAAAAGAGCTGTTTTAAAATTACAGACAAAGCAGCCGATTTTTGCATAGTGTTAAAAGTAGTAAAAAACTAACTTTATTGCAATTGGGTGTCGAAAAGCCCCTTTCGGGTTAGTATACCTACATATTATGAATCACCCAGTATAAACTTTGGTTTCTTCACGAACCGTAGCGTGATTTCGCCCTGTTGCTCTACTGGGGTTACTTGCTCTAAGTATTATGTTTGTGGCAATGGAAGCGTATATTTTGTACATCAACTTTTCCCGTTATTGTCTGTTATTCCATTACACGAAGTCTTGTGAATCATTCCAATTTGAATCTTGAATATCAATGACTTAAAGGTCATTGTCACGTCACTAGAGTCACCGTGAGACATTGTGAAATGGTATGAATATACAATAATGACGATGATAATAAAATATTCCTTCATTACAAATTAATTATGATTTGTCTTGTATTCTTATAAGCGGCGATGTGCTTGCAACCTGTAACGTATGGAATACTCATTACTGCAAAATGGGAGCATGTTCTAAAATGTTTGGACGTGCGTCTGACTATCTCCCATGGACTACACACAAACACACACACACACCTTAAAAGGAATCCGAATGCTTGGAGATTTGAGAGATGTTTGGGGATAAAAGTCTCGAGAAAGTTTCTTTTTTTTATTTCTATGTTGTCTCTCGTATTTGATAACACCAGAGCGACCCTAGTTTACCATTACTTGCTGCATTCTGCGCAGAAAGCTTAACTGATTGGATGGCCCGAACAATACAGTTTGTCTACATTTCATCTATGCTGAGGTTTAAATAAGTCTCAAAACAAACGTTGGCCTCAAATTCGGAAAATTCTTGATAAAAATGAAACAAATATTTGGAAAAAATGTACTCGTGCACACAGTCAATGAAAATAACACTTTACCGCGCTCTCCGTCTACACAAATAATGTACGCCGCAGCTACGTTTGTTCACCGTACTTATATAGAATACGTGAATAACTGCAGCATTTCGCATCAAGTCGTATCGTAGACCTTTACCGGATCGTTGGAATATACAGATGTATGTTGTAGAATGTAGATGTTCACCCTAAAAGTGATCGAGTCGTTTCATCCCAACGACCCAGGACCGGGGTTGTAAGAAGGCTACTAACAGTGTTTTCATTATAACTGATATCTCATATCTGATAAAAGTTGGTGCTTCGATGATAGTTGAGGCACGATTAAGAAAAACTTTGAAAATAGCATCTTTAGCATTTTCTAACTAATATCCATTCTAACCTGAACTACAAAATCATAGAAACTTTACACAATGCGAGCTCACGTTATATTGGATTTCTAATATTACTATTTCCGTTTTATATCAAAAACCGTATGGCCTAGAGTAAAAATTGAAATCGTTATGGAATGTATGAACAAAGCTCTTTCATACGACACCCCGCTTCATGTATATGTGTTACTTTTTTATACCCCCTATTAGACCCCTATATCATAAAAACGCCCTTGGCCGATTTAACTCACATTCTTACCAGCAAATCTTGATAGAACAACCCGTCGACCTACTAAATTCCATGCAGATCTGCTTGACGGTTCAAAGGGACGAGGAACCTTTAGAATAGCAACTTTTCAATTACATTTCTTGTCCTTACATTAGATGCTATTCGATAGACGTTTGTGAAAGGGTTATTTCATATTATAAATTTTCACTAACTCGCCGAAAGTTCATCTACTTCCAACTTATAGGCTGTGTTAGTGTTGTTAATGAAGTTTTCAATGTGTATGATTTCAAAGCTTTAATATTAAACTTGGCACGTTTGTAATACCTACCTGTTTGTTTATTGTAATAGCTTGTTCGTATTATGAGGAAACTTTAAAATACGCCAAGTGTTTACCACCCAGCTCTACCATATTGCATCCTGAAATTATTTATGTACACTCACTATTTATTTATCACCAAACACTCATTATCATGTAAATGATCGAGCTACCTACAAATGTTAATTTGTGCTAGCTTTTGTATCACGCAAATCGGGATACAGAAGCATAAGATCGCCTTTAACCTCCTGATCAATTTGTGATCACTTTCTTATCCATTCAGGCATGCAAATTCAAATCGTTTAAAAGTTCAAATGAAAAGTTTTTGCCATTGGCTTACAACAAAGGAGAAACCGAACAATAAACTTAAACTAAAGTTGCCAAAGAACAGTCAATTGAAGAAAAGTTTCTCATAGCTTGAGAGCCCAATCACAACTTGCACGCTAGCGGAACACAATGCCAAAAAATAAATTGTATTCGTAATGCAAAGGCTTTAAAAGTAATATAGAACAAACTCTGCGCGACTGTCTAACAAAAAGTAAACAAACCTCAGCTGGGATGAAATTATTATTACATCCTTCCTAGTACCCACCGTGGGCTATTGTAATCGTGACGACATTGACCCCGCGACCCTCGGTGTCTATGACGCAACGAATGTCACCACAACCATCAATCACTGAATGCTTTGTGACGTTTTGCAACCTGTCACTAAACATCAGCATTAGTAGAGGCTCTAAAACACTCCATAAATCATCTGTGATATTTATTTCCGCATACGTACGTGGCTAAATTATTGCACTTGCACCCCAGCGCAGTAACTTTAAAAGACTTATGGGTTATGAAAAGCTGACTTCCACGAGTCAATTCAATGCAACAGTGTTGCATCAAGAGTGGGTATAGCGAATTGGAGTATGGTGGCGAGGGAATGATGTCATCTAATTGCGATGGGCGGGCACGTCTGTCTGTTGCCGATTCGTGACCAAGACTCTAAACGACTCATGCATACCTAGCCAAAGTCCATGCTGAACACACGCGCTCATTCTCAGAAATGTCGCATCGAGGGTTTCGTTTTATGGCGTGATCGTTCACGGGTGATTGCTCGCGATACGCAAAATCAAACTAATATTTTTAAAAACAGTTGTACTCTTACTTTCAGACATAAATGGAGTGTTTTTATAGAGCCATGAATCTTGCAAGAAACGACCGTGATAAAGACAGATTTTGAATCGACCTCGATCTACGTAGCCTCAACACATTATTATTCTGAATTTATTTAAAGATGCCCTCTTCCTGTTGGCTTCCTTCCAAAGGGGTATCCCCAACAGTTACCAGACGATTTAATAATTATGAACTGTAGGTTAATGTTAGTCTATGTCGACTTATGTTTATATTCTGTTATGTATTTTCGATATCATTCATTCACTATCTCTACTAGTCAGGAATAATAGTGAACGAATTAAACTTCCTTGTAAGTTCTCACAATGAATTTACGATTTCTATGTTGTATGAAATTAGTGTGAGTTAAATCACAGGGGTTCACAAAACGATCCCAAAATGCCTGAATATTGACGGATATCACACGTAATATCACACCATACTCATTCATATGTAAAACAATTGTTACGTATATCAATATTTACTCGAACGTATATTACGTTTCATGTATTACAGTAATGAGTCTTGTGACGTAAACATACGTAACACGACTTTCCTGTGTTTTGATAAAAGACCTTCAAGACATCCACGCACACATTTATCTGCAGTGCTATACATATAGATACGTGGCTGCTAATCCGTTGTCGCGTCACTCAATGCAATAGGTCAGGACAGTGATAAAGCGTCAGCTGACTAACAATTTCAGATCTGGGTGCCTTTCATTGTACTCGATCGTCGTAACCGTATCTATATACCATGTACATATATGTCGAAGACTGGAGGCGTTCGTGAGCGGGGGATGCCTCCAGATAATAAATAACGAGTGCAACGATTGCGACCGCCGGCCCGGGATAAAGGGGGTCCGGGGAGGGCCCAACCATTTTAATGTCCCGGCGCCAGACTTTATATTAAACATTCGACCTTGGCAGTGGCCTACATCGACACCGGGACACGCACACACACCCACTTCTCTCTCGTCACGAAAAGAAAAGTTCATTCAGAATTCCGACACTTGTCTACTCTATAAATAATAACCGTGGCGTAGTCACTCATCTACACGCTCATCTATTTAAAAAGTTATCTATCTTCGTCATCGGCGTTACATTGACACTGTATAACATATTTATTTCTATTGACACGGTATAACGACGTTTCATATTTATCATTTCAAATTAATACTGTGTACAGTAATCTTGCTGGTGCTACATCAATTTGATGCTTGGGCATTTCCAAATTGGATGGCTTAAACGCGATAAACCCAGAATACTCCTGATTGCATGTTCACACTCACATAAATTTAGTTCTCTGGCTTGTCCACACGCACAAATTTTGTTAGATGTCACCGGTGAATTCATTGGCACTATGTTTCAAATGTACAAAACGACAATTTTTATGTTTCGAGAAACGATAGATCTTATACTAAACAACCTTAACCAATACATACCAAATTGTGAGCACTCCTATTCCCGTACATAACTAAATCAACTTAAACCTCGACCATATAAATCCGCTTCAATTCACACGAAAGTGTTACCGTAATTGCTCGGAGTTGCAAATTATGTAATAAATTACCGTTATTGTTATTGCGTGGAACGAGTGAGTAATGTGGGTCAGTAACGAGAACAGAGGCAGGGTCGAGATGCCATTGACGCGTCTTTACGTAACATAACTGCTGTGTATTGTTTTGCCCAACAAGGACACAAAGGAATCACAAACACCGCGCATCAACATGCATGCATACAGCCGCAAACAATCGCGTCAGCCGGTGCTACCTGCATTGTATGGTAAAGCTATTGAAGTAGGTTTAATTTTCTTTTGTCCACGGTCCACAATCATAAGTCCTAGATACAGCTCTATAATCTTGTCATAACCATTCATTTCATTTTGACCTAGCCTCTATTGGTTTTACTTGATTAGTTTACACGCATATTAAATGTTACCGGCATTTCCTCTCTCCGTTTCACTATCAAACATAGCTTTATTTGTAGGTTGTTGCTCCCCTATAATATTCCTTGATACAAAATAAGCAGAAAGGGGGCAGCGCTGTGTGCTGCTCGCAGGTGTTCGGTGTCACCACGAAACTGGTTGGGCATCCGGCCGGCGCTGCACACTGTATCCCACAGATGGCGCCACTCGTCCTCTCGTCCAATAACAGAATACCTTTTAGCAGCCTGCTTCCTTTGATACAAACTTACTTACTACCTAGTTTATTTGGTTTCAACTAAGATTTGAATCAGTATTAATCTGCTGCTTCAAGTTTAAAATATTTCATTCTATACATAACATTTATTTTACTCTAACCAAATGCACATGCACATATTACACTGATTGAAGAGAAGTAAATAAATAACTAAAAATGTATGAACAGATTATAATAAAAAAAACAGAAAATACACTAAATACTTAATTACAAAAATAGAACAATAAATATAGACAGATTAACACGGAATTGATTGCGCCGTGTTACGCAAAGGCACGATGTCTCGCAGGCGCCCACGAGAGCACTGTACGTACACTACACCTTTCGGCCACAATATTGGGTCCGTAAAAGCCAAAAACCGAGCACCCAGGGCTCCACTAGTGAGTCCTGTCTCATTATAACCAGTAAGACAAATTGTCTAATTACGGTACGGTGGTAGTGGCTTATGTAACTAACGGCGGCATAATCGGTCTCGCGGAATCCGATCGTAAACAAGCTCGCTAACCCACTAAAACATATTATATCTTTTATTTTGCTGAGCAAACTGCCTTCGTAGCTTGGAATTTACTCTTGCTCGCCACTTTACAGAACAGGTTCCTGTATCGAAATTAACGATAAATCCAACAGCGTGGTGCCGCGGCCGTGGCTCACCCTCTGCATATTTTCCTTCGTCTCGACTCGAGGGAATAACTCACGATTATGGAATATTTCTTCGTGCATTATTTACGTCGCCTAATTTGAAGAATCTTAATAAACCATTTAAATTAGCCATCCTTTAGTTAGTTGTTTATTTACTTACCTCCGTTATTTCTTAATTAATTTCAACCAAAATAATACAATTTATATTAAGCGAATAATTGTTCAGCTTTAGTAAGAATGTGAATTGTGTTAATTTTGTAGAAAAATATTTTCTACGAATTGAAGGAAAGCTTTATTCGCCAGGCATTCATGAATAAAAAGATTAAGCAATAGATTGTATAAAGAACTTCCAATAAATTTATTCGTTTTATCAATTCTTTTCTGACTAATCAATCACCCGTAAAAAACTATCCGTCATATCTTGAGATAGGTATCGAAATACTAAAGTTGTGTTTCCTGTGGCCAAGATTTTATTCACAACTCTCCCAAAAGGCTACGAAATACTAGGACAAAATTATTCGGACACACTGCGCATATGCGTTGACCTGTATTCCCGATAGGCCATCGCTGTTTGTGATGTGGCTGTAATGAGTTACTATGTTGATGATTATATCACTATTGGTTCGCAATTCCGATCAATATTACCTCATTTAAAAACACTTCGGTAGGCAAATGCTCAAAACCAGCTTCTGTTTTAGGCTTTTGTTAGAGTTCTAACGTGTCCTATTATCATTTTAGATAATAACCACTTATGCTACATACAATGAGGCTTGATATTCAGATTTAAGAATTGAAATTTTAAAACAATCAATTCACTCAGTAAATGTTTTATCATAGAATGTTTTGCATTCATGTGTTGCGCGCAGAAGAGGTTTCGGGCCAACCAAATAATATCAGTTCGAGTTGGATGGTATGTTCATATGTATGCGTGCAGCTCGAACCGACCGACTCCCCGCTCGCTGGCGCTGTGGCGTGCATATCTAGCTATACATTTGGGTCGGAGTTTGTTGGAGCGAGCGGCTTGCCGTCGGCGTCGCAATATCAGCCCGGTGAAATCGCTCGCCCGCCCGCTTCGCCGCACCACACGCCTTGCCTGCGCCAGTCGCCGTGCGCCAACTGAAACGCGCACACTGCTAGCGCAATCGAACGTATAATATTACTCGTGTGTCCCCTTGCTTTCTGGTCGTTTCCATCGCATCGTTCACCTCCTTCAGATATTCCCTCGTTACCGTAAGCGGTGAATCGCCCCTCATTTTCTTCCTTTTTCGAATTTTCTCATTCGAAACCTCTGACATTATCGTGCCAGTGTGTGTGCGAGAGAGAAGTGCCCGTTCGAAACTCGTCTATTTTGTATTTCGGCGAGGCGGCGACGAAAAGGTTCAAGACGACTGTCATCAGAAGGCTGCCTGCGAATACAGTAAGTATCGCGACCGCATGACTCAATGTAAAATGGGACGATGCTTATCTTTTGCAGATGTGTGTGTGGGTGTGACGATGAGCAAGTTGCCAGTGTTTGCGTGACATCCGACCGCCTTTGGTTGGTTGTGTGCGTTTGGCTCAATACTTGATTCTATTTTGTGGCGGAGCAGCTAGATGTTTGTTTTTATTATCATATGACCACCGACCGCTGCGATGTTAGTTTGTTCAAGTAAAGCACTATAATTATGTTAGTATTCTCTAGATCAAATCTTATTTTATCTGAACTTAAGTTTAAGACTAAACCTGATCTTTTGTGTTATTTATGGTTAATGGCTTTATAATTATTTTAATCATCTGCTATGTCGAAGAGTTTATTGAACGTTTTAGCAATCCAAAAGTGTCCTCATATTTTTGGCGACGGCCGAATCTTTCATCTTTAAAAAAACATGTTTCAGTTACCTGGAATTTCGAAAATATTGTAAGTCAATAAATTGTATATAGAGGTATATTTTTAGGCTAAACTTTCCAGCATTTTGTATGAAGTATATTGGTAGCGTTCATACCCGGCCTGCATTAGTCTTATTACTTATGTTCTTTGTTCTTCTAACCGGGAATGTATTATTATCATTCAAACAAAAATATATTAAATAAGAAATCAAAGTACTGACTGAAAGACAACGTCCAGCCCTGACCGGTTGGTCGTCGGGATTAGAAAATTAGATATTTGTTTGACTGGGCTTACAAAGAAAGTGATTTTGGGAAAGTCATTCCACAGGGTACTGAATTCAGGTTTTGTGAAAAATAAATATGCTCCTTATATCAGAAACCATTGCCAGTAGAACCTTGAAGTTACATGTTTCAGCATTTTTTTAAGTTTTTTTAATGATCCTGAAAAAAGGCGGAGGGTCACTTAAAAGGTAGGGAGACTCCTAAACTGAAAACCATGAGTGTGGTATTGTTATAAAAGTCTTAAAATGCTGTTATATTTGAAAAGAGTTCGAAAAAGAGAAATCAATGACTTGAAATAGTTCAGTCGTTTTTGGGTTTTACTAATTTGTTTTCATGAAATGTATGGTCTGATGACAATGTTGGATTTGCATATTCCTACATATTTAATATTAGCTTCCACCCGCGGCTTCTCTCGCGTGGTACCTACGAGGATTAAAAGCCCTATCCTATGTGCTATTCAAGACTATAATCTATCTATGTGCCAAATTTCATCTAGATCCGTTCAGCCGTTCGGGTGATTGAGTATCGAACATCGATGAATCTTAACTTTCCCATTTATATAGTTGTAGTTAATAGTAGTAAGTTTTTTTTTTGTTTTGATTGATTTTTGTTGAAAAGTTCTCTTGTTTTATATGATTAAACAAGTTAGCATGTTTAGAATGCATTGCTAATCAGCACTTCTCTCGATCATCGATTTGAAAAGATAATTTTGAGTAACTGATTGTTGAATGCAATCTCACGCTGCTCGACACGTTCAACTGAATAATGTCCTAACAGTCTCGCATGATATTAATCAATCTTTGATTTTATTCTATGTGTCGTAAAAACTATAATGCCGGAGAAAACGCGCCTATCGCGCATTCCTCTTCCGTCCGTCGGTTCATACAAATTATGCGATGTGTGTTACGTATAGCTAGGTAGGTGGGCCGTCATTATTTATGTTCTCTAACAGTCGTCGGCTCAGTGGTGTGGGTTAAAATCGGAGCAGTCAGCTGATTGCCCATGTGTGTGTGCGTTCTTTGGGAAACACCTTTCGATGACGTG
The DNA here is from genome assembly GCA_947579855.1 of Anticlea derivata. Classification (NCBI taxonomy): domain Eukaryota; kingdom Metazoa; phylum Arthropoda; class Insecta; order Lepidoptera; family Geometridae; genus Anticlea; species Anticlea derivata. The sequence continues at coordinate 3,480,250 of OX388277.1, read as the reverse complement.
TTCGAGCTCCGTTTAATTGGACATTCACATTGTTCCCTCGTGGTTTTGTACGTCATATCAACTCATTGATTGATTGATTGGTATGCTACGCTTTGATAAAGATTTGATGCAATTTGAATTTCTGGTCTACAAAATGCACTGGAGAATAGTGTCCACTGCTAGCCAATTAAATACCTTGACTGTTCTATCAATCAATAGAGATAAGGTATCTTTTATTGATTTATATTGGATATGATAAATTTATCTTTTAGTGGATTATAAGAGTCTTTCTAATGGACGACGCTTAGTTAATTAGTTGCAATTTCTAACATCAAGTGCAGAGTGGCGCACCATCACAGCATAATTCAAACAGGTTCATCCATTATCTGCCATCATACCTTATGATGAACTAACAGTAGTTTTTCATCACCAGTCAATTTATCTTTTACTTAGCCTATCCTGTTCAATAATCCATCGTAATCTGGTTTAGCTGTTCGTTACCGTACGTTACGTACAGTAGAAAAGGTACATTTGTATCAATATTTGTATGTAGTTTAATCGCTTTCAAATCAAAAGCTTCTGTAGGTCAGGTAAACAAGACTGAACAGTGAACTACAAGTATTACCTGCTCATAAAATATTCAAAATGTCATTACCCTGGGTGGCTCAGGCACCTGTCAGAAGGAGGACGAAAGTCTAAAAGATAATCATCGATCCGTCATATAGTGTTTTAGTAAAGGTTACGTAATTTTATACCAACAGTGATTAATTCTATACCTATTCCAAACTCTATTTATTAATAGCTTCCGCCCACGGCTTCGCTCGCGTAGTACGTTCATGAAAAGTAGCCTATATGCTATTCTAGGTAAATAACTCTGTATATTACAGTTTCAGCGAAATCGGTTAAGCCGTTACGGCGTGATTGAATAGCAAACATCCAAGCATCTAACTTCCTCACAATCTTTCGCATTTTATAGCCTCAGATCCGACCAACGACGACCGTTACACAAGCCACGTAAAATTGTATTAAATTATTAGTAAGTATTTAAATTTATAAACATGTATCTTTTAAAGCTTATTAAATGTCTTATATGTTATTTTTAGGCACCATTAGAAGGTCGTGACGTGACTATAATGGTCTCCGCTGAAAACCTGCGCTGGGTGCACACATCTGTGTGTATCCAGCACAATGCTGAGCGGAGGCCATGTTTTCCACGAACTCTGCTGCGCACAGCATTTTTGTCATTTAACATTTAATTTTAATTTTATTGTGTACTTAGTTCGTAAGGAAAATAAAAACTTTCATTCATTCATTCATTCTGTCCACGAGTAAACCATGTCACGCCATTGATTTTCAATCAAATACATTTTGCACATGAGGTCATTAGATAGCGAACACTTCTCGGTTCCGTATGACATCACTGGCATGGAAGCGCACTGATATACCTTTCTTCTTGAGGACGAGTAGATATGACATAGTTTCTCGAACGCTGAGCATCCAATAAGGACTCGTCATGAGTAGGATCCTCTGGTCCAAATAGACAATAAAATAACTCGCTCAAAGAGTGATCACACTGATCACTGATGGACAATAAAATTGGTACGAGACCCTTTAGAATTTATCACAGTAAGTGACCACTACCGATTTTATAGAATACTGGTGAACTCCGCGAATTCGTTTACGTGAAGTTATTGATCGAAGGAGCGAAGATCTGAAACAACTTCGAAGAATCGGCTTTGTATATATTTGTTTGAGCATAACTTTCAAACCGTCAATCCGGTCTGTACGGAATTTAGTAGGTTGTATTATCAAGATTTGCGAGTGAGAATATGAGTTTAATCGCCCAAGGGGTTGTTAAGGTCCAATGGGGGCTATAAAAAAAGAAGTAATACAAATACATGAAGTGGGATTTCTTATGAAAGAGCTTTGTTCATAACCAGACATGGCGAGATGTCAGTCAGTTAGTTCGGGCCGAACCACTAGTTTTCATACAAACTCAACCCCTGCTGCACCCCCTTAGGGTTTATGTTTATGGAATTCCTTTCTTAGTGCACCCCTAGACTACAACAGGAAGCTACCCTCCAAATTTCTTACTCCTAGAATTTCTGGTATAGGCTGTGCATTGAATGACAGTCAGTAAAGTAAGAGTTTTATATAAATTGATGACTAGCCTCGGTCGGGCATCAAATTGTTCTGTTCTGGGCACGTGTGATATGCGATCAAGCAGCAGCGAACTGTCAGTCGCTTAGTAGGTTTAGACTTTAAATTCACTGACTCAGCAAACGCAGGTTTGTTAGGCTAACTCTTTGTTTTTACTAAGTTGAAGAACATAATGAAAATAAAGGATTTTGTCTTCATGGGTTTAGTGGCTCAATTATTTTGTTGCTTTACGTCAACACTTCACAAATCTTACAATAGTAAAGAAGTTCTTTGGAGAAAGTTGAGCTTCGGCGGCGCTTTATCCACCCTACCCCCTCGACCCCCTTCGTCACAAATAAATAAGCCAGAGCCGACATCCGACAACAATAATAATAATTCGCTCGAGCTCGATCAGCTGTTTCGTCGACACCGACCCGAGTAACAGGTGGTCTATAAAGACATTCAATAAAGTGTGTACCACTTGCCTTCGTTGCGAAACCGTCTATTTTACACAAATACATTCACCCACACAGTCAGCCGGCACGACCTTTGAATAACCAACTTTTTCTCGCTTCAGTTTCCCATTCATCATTCTTTAAATTTGTCATCATTATTCTCGGCTAAGTTAGCTGGGTTTAACTCGTCAATAAGACGAACTTGCTTGTTCTTTTTAAACCAAAAGTTATGAGTTACGGTTTGAATCCTATTTCGTCGCCATCTAACAGTGTAGGTATAGTAAGTATTCTTAAAGCGGCGATGGGCTTGCAGCCCGTCACGTACTCACTACTGCAAAATGTGGGATGTGGGTATGTGCCAAATATTGGGACATATCTGTGACTTATATAGACATCTTTAAGGATCTGATCGCCTGGTGATCTGAGAGGTTGTCTTACATACTTGGAGGTAAAAGTCGTGAGCCTTTCTATATATAACAGTTTAGGGTCCCCATCGTCGGCGTCGCTCTGTAACTTTCATTTGAAAACCCTTTATTTCCATTTTACTCTTCAATATCTTCTCTGTCGAGGTTAAAGAATGTTTACTAATCAAACGAACAACTTTTCTGAATTGATATAGATTAGCCTTTCTTAATGAAAAGTACTCTTATTTTATCTTATCCTAACTAGCTTGCTTTGAAACGGTGAAGGAAAACATCTTGAGGATACCGGCGTGTCCTGGAGCCTAGAAATTCGAATACATGTGACATGTGCTCGAATGGAGCTTCTAAGAGGCGCACTTTAATCCTTTCACTACACTGATTCTTTCACCGACGGTCATAGGTCCTTTTCCGGGCCACCATACCTCAACCTGGTCACTGACCATTATCAATACAGGTGGACTAAGAAAGGATCAGTGACACGACAAGCAAGCAAGCAGTCTTATCCTATAAAGATCCAGAAATGTTGTAATATTAGAAGATGAGGTGAATTGAGGTGGTAAGAGTTGGGTGCGGGTTAGCGACCTCTGGTCCCTTGTGCACGTGGTACGAGTCCCATGTACAAAACTGTTAAAGTTGTAAGGCTAGTTGTATAATTTAACCCAGTCTCATCTCAAACAGTATGCCCCGGGCACCCTCCATGTTTACCTTTCATTTGCTCGTCCTTCGCAGGCCGGCTAATCAAATTCCTACGAATTCTGTTTGCTTTCATCGATACGATGGTAGCTATGATCATTATTATACCGTGAAATATATATCACTGTTTTTATAGAACAAACGCTGTTCAGACAGACCATGGCCTTCTATAGTATTAAAGTATCAAATAAAATAAAAAAAACTGGTCTTTGAAAAACAGAAAAATTACCCAGGATATTAATAATTCAGAATTTTCGTTACTCGTAAAACTGGCAGTCTACTTTCAATTTGCGATCAGAAAAGCAAAAACAAGTTATTAAACAAAACAAATGTGGACTACTGCCCGAGACGAAAGAGGCTGATCTGATTCTCTTATGTATGTTATCATCTACATAGAGTTGGCAGAGAAAGAGTCGAAACCATACAAATTGAAGATAGTTGCGTGTAGGAAGGAGGATGTTTTAGTGCAATTCGCAAAGCACTTCGCTCTCAATAACGCACGGCCGTTGTCGATGACGAGCCGGTTATGTAATGTAAATGTTTACGTACCTACTACACGTGCCCGGCACCACGTGTGCCGAACCGAGAACACTAGCCTTGTGAATTATTTATTTACGACATTTTCGCACGCCGGTCGATGAACTCTTGAATGATCTTGGAACGCATTTACGCCGATTAATCTTGGCTTGTTTCATATGCAATAGCCGTTTTGTTGTAAAAGGTAGGTAGGTACATAGCGCCGACCTTGTTGCGGATAACGTCAGCATTGAAGATACTCGCTCTAGCCGACCGTGTAACGTATGGTAAACTAACTGTTTGATTAAATTGTATTGGTGTGTTTCAAAATATTCAATTCTGTTCTGTTGTAAACGCGTGCACTTTAATCATTAAAAAAAATGCCACAGCGTAACTGACACATCAAAGCTATAATATGTATATTGAATTTCTCATAAAAGACGATAGTGTTCTTAGTCCTGGGGCCTTACAGTGACGTTTTATTGCCATCCAATTGCAACCGTCTATGCACTATATTACACAAATTGGAACCTTCAATCTTTGAGACTGCCAACTTATGTCACTGCCTAAATAAAATCACAAAGTTGGGGTATGATCTCTATGTCATCTACTCGTACGTACTGCTATCTCATAAAATATCCCAAGTTTAGCCGTAAGTGCCTGCTCATCTGGCCATCAACGTTCTAAATATAGCGGACGGTCAACTGCAAGCAAAGCATAAGGCTTTCTAAACACGCTTATAACGGACAGCACGCGTACGTAAATAGTATGCATTGTAAAAACAGATAAAACATTATCTAAACATGCCCTTAATTTCTCTGACCTAGGTGGTAGGACCTTTAGTGGCAATAACTAAGGCGGTTCCGTGCTTCAGAAGGCGCATTAAGATGCCGATCCCGGCTAAAGTAAAAAGTAAAAGTAAAAGCCACGATGGAGGCCTTCCGGCGGCCTAAAACTCCATCACCCACTAACTCACGAACTAACGTTTTTATTTCTCTATAGATAGATAGATAGATAGATAGATAGATAACACTATTGATCACCATACGGAAATAATACATAAGATCACAATTACAAATTTACACGGCAATACAATGGGCGGCCTTATCGCTAAGAGCGATCTCTGCCAGGCAACCTTAGGATGGACTGGACTGAAAAGATTAGAGAAGGGGCAAGATGGTGTATCTAAATTATGAAGAAAAATTATTAACTATAAACAGAATAAAGAAGGTATATTAAATAGATAAATCAAGATAATCATATATATATATATATATATATAATACATATAGTGACATTTATATTTACATTTATATTTACATACAAATGTAAATATATAGTGGAGTAGCAAGCAGTAAAAAGTTTTGTCCCCAAGCATGGTAGAAAACCTCTCAAATCTTGATGTTTACATCAAAAAATCCACGACGAAGCATTGATATTATTAGTAAATATGACAGTTTCGGCTACTAAAAAGTTTAACAGAGACCAGGTACAACTTTTTAGTGGCCGTGTCAAACAGTAAAAGTCTATATCCATCCAATTGTACGCTACGTACGAATGTAGTTTGACTACGTTAGCGTTATGGTAACTAACGTGCGGTTTCAATGGGATAGCCTCTATTTATGCGTCGTCGCTGGCAGCCTCCACATACCCATTGTGTAGTGTAGACGCACGCGACCAGGCGAGATTTTGTGTTTATTTGCGTCGGGATTTGGGCCAAGTGCACTCGGTCAATTCCAACCGATCTCGTTGATCCGTGCCGAGTCGCGGCAAGCGATAGGACGACTGTTGTAGGTAGCTTATTATCTAATCTCTGTAACAGCTGACTGAGGCTTTGTTGTTTGGTTAAGTTTGGTGGGGATTTCGGGATGGTTATAGTACATAGATACTAACTTTAGTATCTATGTACTATAACCATCCCGAAAGGGGAAATATATATTTCTCAGATGTTTTCCGAAAATTTTCAAATAAGCTGTGTGAAAAAGTTCGGAGATTGAGATTACTTCCTAAAACATTTTTGAATTTTGCATAGTTTTTTCATTGATAAGTGTTGAATTTCGAAAAATCCTTGAACAAGCATTATTGCAGATTGGGTGTACATCAAGTCCCTTGCGGGATAGCATACGTATAATGAATCACCTTGTGTTTTCATTGTTTTATAATTGATCGGAAAAAAAATCTGTGCACCATTGGATAGTTTCGCAATTTTATGGCCAGCTTACCTCTGCCCCGAGAGCGGTCGAATCAAAGTATTTTTAACCGACTTCCAAAAGGAGGGGATTCTCAAGTCGGCTGTTTTTTTTTGTGTATGTTACTCGATATCTCCGCCAATAGTAACCCGATTTTGATGATTCTTTCGCTGGTGTATAGAGTATGATCCCGGGGTGGTCCCATTTTAATTTAATTCCTGAGGGATTGGAACTTGTCCCGTAAAACTTAAAAAACGTCATCTTCTCTTGAAATCACCACATGCCAAAAAAAAATTGTCGACTGTGGTATAGTATGTCATCCCCGCGACTTTCTTTCGGTTGCTGCTATTTTTACATACACTTTAAACTAAGGAGTTGTGTGTCGGGAATTTCTTTCTGTGCACCCATACGTTACAACAGGAAGCTACCCTGCAAATTTCATACTCTAAGTAGGCTCTCCGTTGATTTTCAAAGAGAATAAAACCACTACGTTTGATTGTCAGTCAGTCAGTCAGTACCGTAAGAGTTATTATTGATAATGAATGGATGTACAAATACAAATAAATTTATTTACTAAAAATAAGAATGACAAGAAAAACAAGTTACTAGAGGTCCCCGCACTAGGACTAGTTAGTTACTTTTGTTTTTTATTCGAAAGTGTAGGTGGCCAATGTCATCCTCAGTAGGTAAGCAAAACGCAAAGAGTTTGATAACAACAAAAAGAGGTTGATATTAATCTTGTAAATATTCAGGAATTTGAAGTCGGTTTTTTGTTTTTGTAAAAATATCTTATTATAGACACAATAATCAGGATTCAAATACAAATTTAAAAATAAATTATAAAACTTAACTGTCCGGCAGGAAACCCATAATATTTGTAGAATTGTTATGTCCATTATGTGCATTGACCGCTATATTACCTTCTAGCTTGTGACCGCGGCTTTGCTCGCGTGGTACCTAGATAAAAAGAAGCCTATACACTAGGTAAATAACTCTATCTATTCAAAGTTCCATTGAAATCGTTTGAGCCGTTACGGCGTGATTTAAACACAAGTATCCAAACATACAAACATCCTCACAAAATTTTGCATTTATAATATTAGTATGCCGTGGTGGCCCCGGCTAAAGAATAGGCCTCTCCATATCTACCTATCCGCGGATGTCGTAAGAGGCGACTAAGGGAAAAAAGCTAGGGGATGGGCAGCAGCGTCCCTCATTTTAACAACGATAGCTCTAACTGCGCTCGCCAACCCGCATGCCCAGCGTGGTGAGTATGGGCAAATCCCCCCACATGATAAGGAATTCGCTCTGTCTGTGGGGGAGGCCATGTTCAGCAGTGGACGTCGTACGGCTGAAATGATTAATATTAGTATACAGGGTGAGTTTTCCCGCGGTCTCTCCGAGGCTATAATCTAAACTGCGATTTTTTTTAAATAAGATCTGAATTTAAGAAAATAAATAAACAATTTTCTTTTTGCCATTCTCAATGTAAATTTCGATACTTCCTTCGATCGAAATCAGCTTACCAGCAAACCATTTTTTATTCGATAATTAACTTTTTGAAGAATAAGTCATGAGCAGAATAATCATGTTGGATTAGCCAAACATTTAAAAAAATATATCAATTCAATTAAGCCAAAGTATAACTTACTGAGTACATCAACAATGATAAATCTCTGTATTTTCATTATATAAATTCAGGTTCTATGTTTCTATAAATACTGTCTTGCGAGCTGGCTGACCAGCACGCCTCGACAGCTCCAACAATAATAATTAATTGACTCGTCCGTTCGTTATCGTGCTTTTATATTGACGTTCCCGGGCGAGCAAGCGGGCGAGGCGCATTTGGAATGAAATTTCCATAAAAACTTTTGTGCTCCGGCGGACGTTGTGAGCGCACGTTAAAATCGTCGGCTGGCAATAAAACAGCGGCCGGTGCGGCGAGGCGCGACGAAGCGAGCAACGGGTGCGAGAGGGACGGAGATAGAGATAATGGACTCTGTTCGAAATGAAGAACGCGCCTGGTGCGCCGAGCGAGCGAGCTGGAGCACAGCAAAAACATCGGCGCAGTTATCGCTCTCCCCCCGCGCCTCGAGCCGCGCCGCGCCGCGCCCGCCAACCGGACTCGTCTGATCGACGCCGGAGCCTCTCGCAGGCAAGCTAACCTCGACAGCGGGGGGTCGTGAGTCGCCTGCTCGCCTCCACGAGTCCGTTCGAACGAACATTGTGAACACAGCGCATTGCCGACAAACTCTATTTTAACTTCAAAAGCTCTACTTTACGCGTGCGTTTGACAGTCTGCTCTCGGCGACTCTATCTAATCGCGGTAACTGTATTTTGTCGTAACTAGTAATCGAAAGGGATCGGTGATTGATTTACGGCCAGTGAATAATTGACAACGAGACGGTACGTACTTTTATTAGGCGTTATCAATTAGTGATGTAGGTACTTGTTGTATTTTGACCATCAGTTTTGTTGATATTATAGATTGTATCTATTGTCATTAGTATAGCAATTTCGTAGATTTGGTGCTGCTCCGCAATGTATACATCCGGAATGGAACTTATATTCTCACATTTCTTGTTGGTTTTACTTGAACTAGTAGGTAGCTATTGGAACCAAATATTCGCCTTTAAACGCGGTATGGTGTATTTTGCGCAAAGTGATCAGTAGCCATCTCTTTGCTTGATTGCTTAAATGCATGATCATAAAAAAGTATCCTTTGACTATCATCAATTATTCAAATGTTTTACTCGTGCCTCAAATAGCCCTGCTCTATTGACACTTGACTTGTATTGTTATGTTGGTGTTAGTTAACTACAGTTGCTGCAATGTCAAGGTAGATTTGATCTTTGTTTGCAAATTATGGTTTTTACAAGATTTGTTCATGGCGTCAATCTATTTTTGTTCTTATAACCTCATAATTTTTTTTTTCAAGTACATCTGATTAAAATAAGGCCACTGTCAGTCTGCTTTTAAATTCAAGAGTTTGTAGCTCAGCAAGTGTGGTCTATCCTATCCATCTCCATCACTAGAGTCATTACTTTGCCACATCCTTTATAGTAATGAACTTGACAAGAATACAAACTTCTTCAGCTGTTCAAGTTAATGTCAGCCTGACACTGTCAGGTGTGAAGCTTTGTTCAAACGGCGTGCGATATGTCATCTGAAATCCGTTTCAAAATGATCCTTACGCCTAATTATTAAAGTAAATTAAGATGAAAAGGAGGACTTTAATTCACTACACTGATTTTTTCACCGACGCCGACGGCCATAAGCCCTTTTCAGGAGCACCATACCTCAACCCGCTCACTGACATAATCCTGTATTATGTCAGTGAGCGGTGACCAAGAAAGAATCAGTAACACGACAAGCAAGTAAATTTTTAGTTTGACATTTGAGTTTGTGCGATATAGCTCGAAGATATCGCAAGCCCCTTAAACTAAAACTCAAATTTCATTTATTCAGTAGGACCATTTTTAAATGAACTTTAATTTACATATCGCACGCCGTTTGAAGGCAGCTTGATACGGACCATACAGATAATTGTCGATTTTCTTGTCCACTATTGCGATCGTTTTCCTGTAAGTTCAATGGTCAGCTGTCCTTACTTCCCCATCTTAAGTTACCACCCTAAAGCAAGTAAGGCATGATACCTGGCTGTTGAATTGTTTTAAAGATTTGGTTAAAATATTAGTTAGTTTCCAAGAAGCGTTGAAGGGCCATGTATGTACAGAAAAAGCACGAGGGCCAGACCCAATTCGAATCTACTAATGGGATTTCCCCATGTTGAATATTCAGATATATATCAGAGTCTAGGAGAAGCATTAATAATGATTATTTTATTCAGTAGTAGAATGTAATATTTCTCAAAACAAAAATATTTTTCATATTTATACGTATATGTAGTTTCATATTTATATCTATACGTAGGTTTTTTCGATCTTCTTAAATTGACTTAACGTTCATGATTGATTATAATGAAAAAGAAAATAAGATTTTATATTTATAATTTTAGGAAAACTTACGGCTAATATGAGTTTAATGAAAACAATGAGTACTTAAAGGCTAATTACTAGTTTCCACATTTAGGTAAAAGTAACTAAATTAAAACGAAACAGTAAAAAAAGTATTCGTGGTATTCCGCTTTGACGATCCGATTGATTTTTGTGCCCTAAAATCCACGTAGGGTAAATGCTTTACTATATTTTAAAGTCGTAACATCAAACTTTAAATGAAGCCATATTTCATTGTGGCTCAATAAGTTTGATACCGATACTAAGTCCCATAGTCACTTGGGCGTTGTCCATTTTGATTTACAAAAAAATTGACAGAAATACGCCTTACTATATCTACTTCGATGATTTATACAGCGTCAGATGAAACTTTTTACTCACCTAAAGATGCAGGGACATGTTTAGATGTGGTACACTTGCTATACTATCCTCTCAGCCTATTATTTGGCCTTATCCAAAGGAAACTCATGGTCAATATGTGCGAAGCTGACTAATATATTTTTTTTTTTATAAGTATTCTGGACATATTCACACGGTCAACTGATCCCAAACTAGGCATAGCCTGTACTATGGGTACCAGAGACTGATATACATAGTAGATAAATATTTAACACCCAGACACAGAACAAACATCTGTGTTTATCACACAAATGTTTGTCCAGTGCGGGGATCGAACCCGCGACCTCTAGCGCAGAAGGCACAGTTACTACTAACTGAGCTATGAGGCCAGTCAAATATATATATTAATCATTTATTTCAGACAATTAACATAGTCCATATCACACATATTATTAATAAGACTAAGCCGCGGGCTACATCACGATGTTTTTATTCACCAGTACACGTACTAGCTAGCGCCCGCGGCTTCACTCGCGTTTTACCAATTTAGCACATATGCTATTCTAGGTAAAGAACTCCATCTGCTCCAAGTTTATCGAATTCTTTTGAGCCGTTACGGCGTGATTGAACCACAATCATCCTCATCCTCACAAAATTTCTCATATATGTTAGTAGGATAGTACTGAATCGCATAATCGTATGCTCTAATCGGTTCATGCCTTGTTCCAGGATCTGACAGGTCAAAATAGCAATGACTCGGGCGGCAGTGGCAGCGCAGGGCGCGCCACCACACCACACCTGAGACCTACACCTAGCCCCACCGGCTCCAGCGGATCGCGATCCATGTCACCGGCTGTTGGTAAGTTTGCATGCAGAAATACGCAGTATACCATCTAGTCTACATTCGAATCTAGTACATCTGAGAAGTCAAAAGTCAAAGTCAAAAGGCATTTATTTCAATAAGATATTTTTTACAAAAACTAAAAACCGACTTCAAATTCCTGAATATTCACAAGATTAATATCAACCTCTTTTTTTTTTATCAACCTCTTTGCGTTTTGCTAACCTACTGAGGAGGACATTGGCCACCTACACTTTCGAATAAAAAACAAAAGTAACTATGACATCCATTCATCATCAATGATAACTCTTATGGCACTGACTGAAACAATCAAACGTAGTGGTTTTATTCTCTTTGAAAATCAACGCAGAGGCTACTAAGAGTATGAAATTTGCAGAGTAGCTTCCAGTTGTAACGTATGGGTGCACAGAAAGAAATTCCCGACACACAACCCCTTAGTTTAAAGTTTATGTAAAAATAGCAGCAACCGAACAAAGTCGCGGGGATAACCATACTATACCACAGTCGACAAAAAAAAATTCGACATGTGGTGATTTCAAGAGAAGATGACGTTTTTTTAAGTTTTACGGGTCAAGTTGCAATCCATCAGGAATTAAATTAAAATGGGACCACCCCGGGATCATACTCTATACACCAACGAAAGAATCATCAAAATCGGGTTACTATTGGCGGAGATATCGAGTAACATACACCACACAAAAAAATAAAAATACAGCCGACTTGAGAACCCCTCCTCCTTTTGGAAGTCGGTTCATAAAATTACTAGGATCACTTTGAAACGTTGACGAAACACAACGAAACACTTTGAGACTAAGCTTCTAACCCCGCCTGTCTCACTCAAGACATTATGCGTTTAGTTTCATGGCTTCTTACAACTGAAATGAATCGGGTAACATAACAGACGGAATGTACGTCGGCGTAACAACTATATATATTATTTGCGCGGTCCATATATTTACAGATGTGGTGAGTTAGCGGGTGCCTTCGTTGAATTTGAACCATATCGCCCAGGACTTAGATACGGTTTATTCTTGCGTGGAAATTTTTGTCGTGCCTTTTGTTTTGTCACAGGCGTGTGTTGATCAGATTGGTTGTGCATACTCCGTCACCGGTAGACACGGGCTTTCCCGACATTGACCCACATAGAACGGGCGCTCAGAGTACGCCGTATTTTGCCCCTTTTGCGGGCGCGAACCACCCCAGCCCTCCCCACCTTATGTACGAGTCGGGGTGGTCGCGGTATATAGGGCCTCGTGAAAAACTTACCCCCCCACCTTTGGTCGGAACGAGCACGCAAAACAGGACTTTCCACCCCAGAGGTCCAAAGAGCCGCTCTTATGTGCTGACCATCCGACACGCCACGTCTCGCTCAAACTACATAACATCTACCTCCCACTGTCGGCCTTCAGCGTCATTGTCTTATCATTTTAATCAAGAAATTGCAGTCATCTTCACATGTTTTTGTTAAGTGAAACCACGCACATAACATTGCGGTTTTACGACGCTCACGTTTCGAAATAGCAGGCACGGTTGAAGCTTCAAAAACTGGTTTATACTTAGTTGTTCTACTGTCCTTTGAGAATCATGAAACGGGATTTGCTGAAGGATCTAAAAACTTATTCGATTTCTGAAAAGCTAATCAAAAAGCTTATGTATATCAATCTTCGGGTGCTTGGAAGTGTAAGTTGAGTCAAAGTATGAAATTCATTTGGATTGACGAATGTAAAGGAATTACATAACACCCTCAGTGGTGTTCCCTCGAAACGACCTTGACGAGTTCACCCACCGACCGAGGCTGTCGCATCTTACTTATATACTTTCAACTGTGACGTTTTCAATAGGCACGTGCAGGGTATTAGATAGGTACTTTGTTTTGATTGTATTGTCGCCTTATCTCTTCTGAACTTAATGGATGGCATGCCCAATTTAGTCTGACTTTCTGACATTTACTTATTGATATAGTTAAGTCTTCATCATCATCATCAGCCTGTAGTCCGGTTGGACATGGCCTCCCACAAAGAGTTCTATGACGAACGATCTTGACGGCATTTTCAATCCACTGACTTCCCGCAACTTAAACAATGTCGTCGGTCCATCGGCCATCCAAGAACATTTATTCCCCAACGGTTGTCGGTCTTGCTACCCTATATATTATATGTCTGCCACTTCAACTTGCTGATTTCGAGAGTATGTCAGTGACCTAGGATCTTCTACGGATTTCTTCATTTCGGGTTTTATCTCGCAGTGACACTCAGACCATAGCTATCTCCATAGCCCGTTGAGCGACTTTTGAGCTCGTGTATGAGGCCAATATGTTTAGCGACCAAATCTCAGTGCCGTAGTTAAGTATTACATACAAAACGCTTTTTATCTACACTTTTACTACCACTTTCAACTGCGTTGTGGATACTATAAATTCCCTGACCGATTGACATAAAAAAACCAATATTCCGTTTTGCCTCTAACCGGCTGTAACGAATGGTCAACCGCAAAAGCAATCGTGTTTTGTAAGCAGTGTCAACGATTGTCGAACGTGGCTTTCTCAAAACATCGAACTGCGGACCGGCTCAGCAGTGACTGCGTGCGCCGCACCACTCGAATACCGGTTATATGACCGCAATACACCCTCGCTCCATACCGCCTATGCGACGGTCGTACGAACGTACAGCGCTGTCCAATACCTCTCATGTTCCTAAACAATTTAATACTGCGCCTTCGAAACCAGCATCGTATACAACGCCTGTCCATTGCTTGTCGTGAACAGGCACACTGGTATAAGGTTCACATGACTATGACGTCAACGCATCGGCTTGTCGGACTTCTCGACTCTCGACAAACATCAAGCTATGTGGAGTCTCACGTTTGAAAAATTATAGGCAGTGATTGAGGAAAAGTACTCTAGCTTGTGATGTGAAGCCATGAATGACTCATTTTATTTCTTGGTCGGTACGAAACTGTTCACGCTAACGCCTGAATTAGTGTAAAACTTTTATGTAACAATCTTAAAATTAGGTAAAACCGTTCGTATTTTACTTAGCTTTTGTTTGTGGTTCCGCTGTATCGTGTCGGTTCTGTTGTTGCATTATTTTAAACTACCTTAGTTTTGTCAACTTATCTTAACTTCAATTAACTTAAGAGCTTAGTTTAGTATAGTAAGAACAGAATCAACACCACGACAGTCGCAATATCACGTCAATCATGAATTGATATTTTATTATTGATCAATAGGTAAATAAAAGTAAAAATCTCAATAAAGACCGCATTGTGCTCGTTTCCAATGCGAGCTCCATCGTTATTTTAACACAATGAAGCCGCAATACCGCAACCCGACGCGTTCGAAGGTGAATTGCGTATTGTTTGATGCCCGCATACTGCGTGACTTTCGAAAACGACTTTAATTTTCGACCAATAAGGTTTCTTTTGCGCAAAGTATACAAGGTCCACTTGCCCGTTGTATTTCCGTACCTTAGCAGCACGTTTTACGGTGTTTTTTCCTTTGAACGTGCAATAGCCGTACAGTATACGGGCGCTAAAAGCGTTTCGCAGTCGTCCGTCGTGCGTATCGAAGAACGAGCAGTGGAATGCCATCAACTAAGATAAGACTCGCTCATGGGCTTCGAATGCTGCCTCTGTTTCTTCATGACATTCAATATATCTACTATCATATCTACATCAGAGTCTCTTGATCAGTGAGTTATTAAAGGTAGGTGGCACAGACTGCAATCAGCATTCTTGTAAGCTTAAAACTCAGAATTTTGTAATCAAAGTACATGAAGGGGAGATCATTGGAGCAACTCTACATAAAAACTTTCTAAGGATAATTAATGTTTGCTTGTTGAAACTATGAAGTTTCACTACAAGCCTTTAGTTTTAATCTGTTGTGATCAATAATTATAATACTAATTCATCTTTGAGCAACTTGAATGGGGTACATATATTTCAAGAGATAATGGGCCCTTCCATAGCGACTCGTTACCGCAAGTGTGTCAGCACTATTTTACACGAATTTGAACCGTAAATCTTTGAGACGTCCAACTTACGTCATCACCTAAACAAAATCGCAAAGTTAATGGTACAGGGCAATTACAATTATAAAAATTTAACGCGTTGTTAAGCGATGGCGGGTCTAATTTTAAGCGTCATTGAAATGTTTCGTTTAATGTGCAAGCATGCCACGTGCGATCTCGTCCTTGGCAAGGCCAATGACCTCGGTTCGTAAAAAAAAACGAGGAAGGAACAGCGCTTTTTGCCCCAATCTCTGCATAATATTTGTTTTGATCGCTTCCACGTAAACCATCCGTCCTGGTTTGTTTTGAATACTTTTTTGTTTGTGCAAGGATCGATGAGGTCGTTTATATTATTTATGGTGTTCTCCTCAAGCAATTCCCCTTGTACTCGTAAACACGATTTATTTTCATCTATAAACGCTTATCTTTAAGAAGTTGGTAAATGCTCTTACATTGGAAAATAATCTTCTCATGATTCTTGGACGAACAATGACGTTAAGCTAGGAAGTATTGAGCAATTAAGTCGTTTTGATATTGTGATCTTTCGTATAATGTTATCTTTTGGAGACCTTTGATTTTTTGTATTGGTTGGTTTTCTTCGTCCAAGGTTGGTTTTAAAGTCTCAGCCGTGTTGTACCTTCTCACTTCGAGTAGTTTCACGAGTTTAGTAAGAAGTGATTTAAAAACAAGGACCTGTTGCGTGCCTGTGGTCCCTCCCGCTGCCCAACGTCTAATTGTATTCAGATTACCCCGGAAAAGTGATAAATCTCTTGAAGTCAAGGTCGTCGGAGGGTTCGACAGCCCATTCACCCCGTTCTCGTCTGCCCCCTCGGCTAATGGTGCGGACATTCTTTCCCCAACCTTGCTCAGACATCCCGGTTTTACTATACGCATTCAACAAATGTAAGTACCTACAAATCTACCCCCACAACAACCCTATAAGTAACCTCGGCTGCAAACGTTATCAGTCAAGAGCCACCCCATTTTTACACCATTCAGTTTGAAGTAATGACAGGGATTAGTCAGTGATATGTTTTGCTTTTGATGAGTCCACAATACCGTGTTATCCTTGCTGCTGCCTTAGGCTAAAATGTCTTGCCATTGAATTACAACCAGCCGATAATTTTGGCTTGTATACAAGGTGATTCATAATATGCATACTTTCCCGAAAGGGATTAATCTGCAAATCTACACCCTATTTGCATTAAAGTTTTTTGTACACACCTATTGACTTTTGGAATTTTCTTCATTTTTCATAGAAAAATCTCTATTATAAAATCAGAATCGAAACGAAGATTTCTTCTAGATATCTATCATTAGATGATATATTTATGACCATGGAAACGCTCCAAAAGGATAATTTTTAATAGAATCTGACCGTATAACGTAGACTACATTTGGTTGATTTTACATCTTCAATACGATAAGTAACCGTACGTTTGTTTGGTTTGTACATTGCCGGTGGGTAGAGCTCTGCAAGAACGTTGGTTGGTGGTGATCAACATAAATCGGTCGACAAACATCGGCGACGTCGTGACGCCACCGTTTGTCTCAACTAGGCCGCTCTTGTTAACGTTATTGTTCTGTTCTGTTTACAAACGTTGCTGGCCGGCTACAGGATAATATTTGTCTCTATCTCAGTAAATAAGTTCCATTAACTTAACGTAATCCCGTTTTGATTCTATTTTATTTATAAGATTTCAGTGCTTCTTCCAATTCGAGCAACGTCAATTTTTTTTATTTCAAGTTTTCAAGCTAAGGTTATGCATTCATAGACTAAGACAACTTCGTAAACATTTATTTTAAGTGTTTATTTAAGTATCAGCATTGCTTTAAAAATCCGGTTTATTTTGAAAAAAGATTGCAATTTGTGTCGGTCGGATTTCAGTCGTATACAAATTGAAGTGAGCTAAGCGTTTAGCGTCAAGAATAAGCTTTGGTCTTGTATTCTCAAAAGTTTAACATGCATACTCGCCTAATACGAGGTGATGTCCTGAAGTAACCGAACCACTTCGCAGTCGCAAAGTCTCATTTGGATCATTGGTGGCAAAATCGAGTCGGTAGTTTGCGGTATCGGTCTGGTTTATGCGCGTGGGCGCGGTGTGATCGGATTCGCGGAATGTGTCCAGGTAGCTAGCCGTTACTTCCACTGACTTCGGTTCGCGGTTGGCGGTGAGCGTATGTGGTTGGAGGACCCCCATTGCTTGCGAGCCTGCGGCCGGCCGTATTACCAACAGAGCATTGCATTTCCGTAATTCCGATACACGACACATACTTATGCCATATACATATACAAAGAGATTCATAATACTATCCCGAAAGTGGTGTATTCTACACCCAGTTGTCAATATTCTTTCTTTTTGTTGATGGAATAACCCCCTTTCGGGATGGTGTACATGTTATTAATCATCTTGTATAAAGTAACCACTCGTATCAATTATGCCGCAGGAATACCCAACATGCATAACTGACAGCAGTAGTGTAAACAAATTATTTTTTAAAGGGCATATCAATTAAGTGAAGAACGATTTGAAGGTATAGTGAAATTTTATAAAATGAAACTGAGGCCCGAATCCGTAACGTTCGTGAGTTACTAACTAGGCACCGGTTAGTGGTGAAAAGTGAATAGCTTGCCGGTTTTTGTAGGGGCGCTTACCGTGACACCATATAAAAACGGTAAGGTATTCACTTTAAACGACTCAACGGTGACAAGTGAGCAACTCGCGAACATTACGGTCTCAGGCCTCTGGTCGACGAAAAACACGGAGAATGTTATGTCACTGTTGCCGCTTTTTAGAAAGGGCCACATGCACACACGCCTGAATTTCGTTTGGCTGCAACGTGCAACAATCGAGCCTGTTGGGAATGTAAAGGCCTCGGTTCTGCGTTACGCGTGCGGCGTCGGCTGGCGACGGTCGCTGCCCTTGACTCGATCATTTCTCTACCAAGAACAACGAAAACACGTATACCTACTCGGTTATTCAGTATGGCACAATTTGAACACAAACGTTTCTTGCTGAGATAGCAAGCTCTTAGCACCTTGGTGTCGTGGTCGGCGAGCGACCGACTGAGACGCAAGAGGTGCGACTTCAATATCAACAGCGCGAGAAAGGTTTGCATAGTTCTAGGTGTTGGTGCTGGTTTTAGTTTCTAATAATGTCACAGGGAATCTAGTTTGGGGTCAGGTTAATAGTCAATAGGTATGACTGTTGGGTGTTTTTTTTCCTTTCTATTCAACAGTTCTAAGTTCTTGTTAAGTCGAGGAGTGTAATTGTAACCGAAGATTAGCACTGACCAAATATGTTTGTTACTTGTTGGTTGGATGGCATAGGAAGCCGAAAACGATTTCAAATAATTCCAATTCCAATAGAAGATAAAGGATTTGATTATTGATTTGTTTTGGTTGGCTCTTACAAAAGTGTATGTAGCCAGTAGAGCTACGTCATTGATCCATGTCAAGTGCACTCATACTATCACTGGGTATCTCCTATTACATAAATCAACTTGGCCGCGTGCGCTATTTTTACGAGACATTGTCATTCGGATGTGGGACGGGCCGGGATGGACGACCCCATTACCGTGGCGCTACACTCATTAAAGGTCGCCGTAAACAAATAGATATATAGAGGTGGGCGCGTGTCGTTCTACGTCGTTACCTATGATTCACCGGGGCGCCTAGCCGTCTGTAAGCTGTCTGATCGCAGACACAATATAATGGCCCGATAATAGCCGACTGATGAGATTAAACTGACGGACCAAGCACGTGCACGACCACACTCATTCACCAGCACCCTATGAAATGTTTCTCAGAATCACCGGTTGAATAATACGTGAAATTTAGTTTAACCATATAAAAACTAACTTGTGTAAGTAGATCGTTTTCACGTAACACTTACATAACCGAGTTCAAATCGACCTACATAAAAGCTGCAATACCACTTTCGTCGTCGCAAATCACTGCCGCTCGTATCTCGGCCTCGGTCAATGCGTTGCGTGCATGTCGTATGCACATATACGGATGTAATAAAGTGCAGCGAGAATTCGCAGGCTAGCGGCGCGTATGCTGCTCACGTACCTACGGAGAACGAAAGTGATCGGATGCGTCTCTCCACCCTCGATTAATAGAGCCAGCTAGGCTCAGGCGAGCCTTCGTTAACTGTATTATTCAAATAGTGTGTGCGTCCCGCCCGGAGCCTCCGCGATCGATCGCACTCTCTAATGTTTGCCGCTTGCACTCTCGTACGCGATTTAATTGAAACACCTAACACTATACTCTGTCACTGTACAAACATAGCTTTGAATTATTAATGTTTCGCTCGTGTCATTAGGAAACTGCGATTAGGCACGCCCATTAACAATTTTATGCAGGGTTTAATAGTTTACCTACGTTAGATAGGCTTTGTTTATTTACTATCGTTATCAAGTCTCTATAATAGCATGTAAACAATCGATCAGCTGTTATCTAATGAAATGAAATGAATGAATCGACTGTAGCGATCGGTACCTATTGTTTATTTCAACGTTGCGTCAAAACCGAAACGTGTTACTTACAAATGTTGTCTTATTAATTGCAGGCACTCAGAACGTAACGATGCCGCCGCGAACATCGTCTTCGTTGCCGGACGGAAGCGGGCCCCCGCGGCCGGGCGCTCCGGGCGGGCAGGCGCCGCCTGGGCCCGCGCCCGGCGTCGGCCCGCCGCCCGGCGCGATGGTGGCGCAGCCCTATGGACACCACGCCTACAAGTCGCCGCACTACCCGCCGCAGCCCTACGTCTACCCGAGGAACCACCATCCCTACCCGTACGGCGGCTACCGGCCGCCCCCGCCGCATCCGCCTCAACATTACCAACCTCCTCCGATGAAGGTAAGCCTCGGTTTGTTGCGCCGAATCGGTTTCAGTTTATTTTCCCTTTCCTTTGCATCTCTCACCATCAGCCGGGAGACGTCCGACCTTTCCCTATAATAAGAAACTATCTAATATGCCATTCTATATCTTTTACAGCAGCAAATGGGCGGCCGACACATGGGCCCGCCAGGCACGCCGGGCGGGCCGGGCGGCCCTATGCCCGAGGGCGCCATGCCTCCGCCTACGGCACCCGGCGAGTCGCACGACAACGGCCCGGCGGCGCCGGCCATTGCGCTCGTCACCACCGGCCCCGACGGCGCACCGCTCGACGAAGGCAGCCAGCAGAGCACGCTCAGCAACGCATCAGCAGGTACACTTACTACCTACTTAGCTTACTAGACAACCCTCAGCTCGGACGTGTAGTGGTTCCCTTTTATATATGGTGAGCTAACGGCACCGTTCGCCTTTGTAACCGTACCTTTAGACACAAAATTAGGTGCTACTCGTATCAAGCTAAAAGCTCGCACTATACCTGCGGAAGGACACATCCCCACCGACATTGTCAAAACTTAGTACGTCGGTCGCTAGTACTAGCTTAGAAGTGTGGTAAAATATATGCCCTCCACATAGCCGGAATAAGCTTGTCTAGACGCAGTCTAGATTCAAAACAAAGTGGGTCAAACAAACGGAAGGTCGGCCGGTGACCTATGCTCAAGCTTTGAGTAGGTAGGTACCGATTTTAAGCAAATGTGTTGATTTCGGCCTTGACTTTTCACCATCTGAAATAGCAGATGGTGAAATTCATTTCTAAAGTTAATCAGTCAGTCTTCGTAAACGGATTGAATAATTGCAGTAAAATTATAAATGAAGCAGAAGCTAGAAATATTATAAATGCGAAAGTTTGGATGGATGGATGTTTTGTGACTCAATCATGCCAGCACGGCTGAACGAATCTCGATGAAATTTGGCACAGAGATAGATTCAAGTCTGGAATAGCACATAGGCTTCATATCCTTTGCTCAGCAGTGGCATATTAACGTACCTTGCTAGCGAAGCCTCGGGTGGAACCTAGGGGATAAGAAGGTAGAACAAGTTGAAGGAATTAGTTTATTATGCACTGTGTACTTAATGGAACGTTAACTTCCCCAGCATCAGGCGACGACACGTGCGCGTCGGGCTCCGGCAAGGGCTCGCGGAAGGAGTACGGCAGCGCGGCGCCCTCGCCCTCGCCCGGCGGCGCCTCGCACTCCTCCCTGCACGACGACTACGAGGGGGCGCCCTCGCCGTGGCCGCGCCCGCCCTCTAGTCCTGTGAGTGGACGCCCACCCGAGTTCATGACGTCGGGGCCAGGGCCAGTAGGCCTCCACACCTTGCTATCAAGTCGCGTTCACGCGGCGTGCGATATGTTCTCTAAAGTATCTAAAGTTCCTTTCAAAATGATTCATACTTCTACTAAGTACCAAATAAAGTCAATTCAATGCAATTGAAATTGAATTGAATTGGCTTTATAAGTCAGTTTTGAGTTTGACATTTCGGGACTTGTGATATCGTTGAGCTACATCAAATGACCAAGAAAGAATCGGTGACACGACAAGCAAGCAAGCATCAAATGTCAAACTCGAAATTGACTTTATTCGTAAGACCTATGAATCCTTTGAAACGCAGTTTAGATGTCATATCGCACGCCGTCTGAACACGGCTTCAGAGGCACTGATCTGGGGTGCTATTGTGTAAATGAAATGGCAATGAAGTTCGTTACTTTGAGGATCAATCTTAGCAGTGTCCGAAACGTTTCTAACTTGACAAGGGACAACTTCACGAAATTTACATGTCCATGTTCATGTTTGAAACCTAAGACCTAACGCTAATATTGATAAAATCATTTTCAAAGTTACAAACTTCATTCCCACTACGCTTACGCAAAACCACTGCGGAGTCTGCGCTGCCAACTCGTCTGAAATAAACATCATAACTCCTCAAAAAGATGAAATTGTTGGCAGCACTGGCCTCGATAATTGCAATGATTGCATCGAGGGTTTCACTATAGTTTTCACTATTACCTGTGAGCGTGAATCACGTTTTTGTTTAAAATTTCATACGATAACATGTTTATCACGCTCAAGGGCTACAGTAAAAATGCGGTGAAAAATACAGACTAGCTGCTCATTTAGGCGCATTTTGTCTAGGGTTCACGTCACTGGGCATATCCTGAATAGTTAAAAGCCATGATTCTTGCATCTGGGCTAGGGCCACTAGGCGAGTTCGGTTAACATCTTTTGAATAGACGAATGTATCCACTTATTCTGAGTAGCCGTAGTAGTCTCATTAATGAGAGAGGATCTATCTATACACATTTGGTTGGCTTATTTCAAAGACCACTAGTTTATATAACCACTAGGTTCTGGCCAGTAGACATAAGGGGATCCAAGTAATAATACAGTACATTCATTAGCTATGATTCAGCATCAAGATTAAAATTGATTATTTCGTCAACTTTGTTTGATCACATGAATTGTTAATCGTACGCATCATGCGATATTAGCAGTGAGCGAAAACCCTGAATTTTAGTTAAAATATTTCGTTTTGTATTATGTATTTCGATTACAAAAACTATAAATGAACAACAAGTAGCAGTAGTGGTCAGTACCAGCTAGCCACTATACATTGGTGATAGTGATCACCGTTTAACCACTTAGGGCTAGACAAAACACCACACCTAATGCTTTTGTACATAAAAACAAATTAACATGTCACTCCCAAGTGCAAAGGTCGTTTAGGTCAACGTGTTTTGGTGTGCCGGGAACATCTTTTCAGGCCGGAACTTGTATATTTTGTACAAAATTGATATAATGTTGTAAATAGTACAACCAATGTCAATCTTATTACTACATGAATGCATACATTCGCATAGGAAATTGTGTATGAATGCCTAAAAATATACTTATTGGGGGTACTATTCATTTCTTAGTTTAAAGGTAGAAAATGTTTTTCAGTGCGAAGTGTGGAAATTATAAACTTCTACGGCATAATCATAATCAAGAGAACTTACGTATGGCTAGTTTGTTCATCTCTCACCACACTGTGTGCATAAAGAAGGGAAGCATTGCATTTTATCATGTATTTTCAGGTCTTTAACAGTCACATACCGCCGGAGTCCTACAGATCAAAGGTTTATATCAAGTTAAAGATCATAAGCATGTGTAGTGCTCGAACAATTAATATTTCATGTAACCAATGTTGCACTCTGCATGGTAGTCCGTTTTCTGCGCATCAATCTAAAAGCATTATTTGCATCTAATGACTTGACACAGACAAAACCGAAAGATACTCAGCCATTGAAATTAATCGCTCCGGAACAAAATTTCTAAAGCTTGAAGCATCAGATTATTTCCGCTTTACGCTACAATTTTCTCTTTGGTGTTGGACTGCTGCTTAAAACGATAAGCGAAATTCAATCAAAAATTAACTTGGAGAGATCCTAGCGTAATTAGAATAAACTTTAGGTAGCATTTTAGAAAATAAGCTTTTATGTCATGCATTTAGACATCCGTGCCAAATTAGAACATACATTTCTTATCCGCCTTGTCGTCAGTATAATATAAAATTGCTATTTCGTCCGTAATACAAATAGAGCATGAACCGATTGGTACGCCTGCACAGTGCGTATATTGCACGATATAAACAACTGCGTATGTACAACGACGATGCCATAGTGTAGAAGAGGCATTTATAATGTAGTGCAGTGAAAACTCCTTATTTTTGTTTTAAGTACTTTGTTTCGTCTATTTTTATGGGAAAGGCAAATGTTGGTCTACACGCATAAATATGTAACCAATCCAAGCATGATCTGCTGACCTCATTTGCTGTCTTGTAAAAAGTTATTGGTCCATTTCTTTATGACATTTACCTAAATAAGGAGTTTTTCTTGAAGCGGGGCTGACGAAGCATGTCGTAGCAAAGGTGTACGCGAGTATACGTTGCAATATATTACTCGAAATTCTGATTCTAGGCGGAAAACCAAAGGAAACGACGCGGAGACTCTTCGTCAGGCCCGGTAATGCACATTTCATAAACTACATAGAGCTTCATCTATTTACCATCCAATAGCTCGTGTCTACTACACAAGACTAGAGAGTGCGAATTTGGTTTTCGCTTAGTTAACTGTACACAAATAAAAATAATGCATCACTACAGAATTTTGGTCCTAATCCTTGCACAAAATCACAAACCTGTAAAAAACAGACGATCCTAGTGGCTCCTTCAGCTTACTTTCATTGTGTCAATTCAAAACCATGATGCGTTATTGTTATTTATATGATCCCATGGTATTCCTTTCTTATTTAGGCGACAAGAAGTAACCCAACGCGTGCTGTAACGTTACAAGATTACCAAAATATGACATTTATCTTTTTATTTCTAACTCACTGCATTGTCACGTTTTCGTACGGCTCAAAAAGGCTGGGAACGCCGCCGCTGCTGGAGTTATTTTAGTATAGATATTTCATGGTTTTCAGGGTAACTTTTTTTGAGTTATCGGTAATTACCTTAGACTACAGTCGCTGAGATTTGACCATGCGATAGATAAGCGTTACGGAGAGCGCGAATCAAAGTATAGTGCCGACTTGTCGATATCTTATGTCATCTATATGCTTTTTTAATTTTTTAATTTCTATCGCATCGCGCTAACTTCGATGGACGATTTTGTTGCAGTTTTGCCGTTTGTGGCTTCTTGTCGGCTTCTTATGAGCGTTTTTACACTTCACGATACACAAATGAATGAAAAATACGCTCTCTTTTCACACTGTCCTGCACGATAGCGAAGAGATAGATGATAGTGTCGTGTAGTGTGAAAACTATGTAAGCTAGGCCTCTGTAGGTTAACCATTTACGTCGGACCACTCCTGCGATGCTTATAGTGGCAGACTGTGTTTGTGCAGACTTGTTTTGATGCAAATGAGACGCGTGCACGGGACTTCACTTCCTCACGTCTCATATGCACCAACTTTATTCTGCACAATCACGCTGCGCAGACTTAAGTCGGTACCGCGTGCACCCGCTATTAGAGGGGAACGGACGAGTATGCGCCTGCCCACTGTTCCCCGCGCAAACTCGCATGGAATGCTTCGACTATGGTTTAGGTGTAGTGTGCCTAGAATAGTGTATGATGTTGCGTGTATGCGCCAGAAGTCGGACTCGCTGGGCAAGCTGTACGAGATGGACGAAGCGCCGGAGCGCCGCGGCTGGGTGGAGCGGCTACTCGCTTTCATGGAGGAACGCCGCACGCCCATCGCCGCCTGCCCCACCATCTCCAAGCAGCCGCTCGACCTCTACAGGCTGTACCTGTTCGTGAGGGACCGGGGCGGTTTCGTTGAGGTACTATAACATTTATTTACTAGGTAAAACTACTATCTTGTTACTGATATTAGGTCAGTGACCGAGTTGAGGTATGGTGACCCTGAAAAGGGTTGGTGAAAAACCAATAAAGGTGCTCCGTGTAGAGACATGTTTAATGCTCGAGACACATGTCTTCGAGTTTTTAGGTTCTAGGACATACCGGTTTCCTGATGTTTGCCTGCAACGTTTGAGAGCACTAGCAATGTACACGTAACTTTTCAGAGTTTTAAATTCATTGGTGCACGACTGGGGTTCGAACCCACGACCCACGAGCTACATCTGTAACCTTGGTTCTACTACGGATACCCTCATTTCGGATTTTATCATCTAGTGAAACTCCGAGCGTAGCTCTCTCCATAGCTCGTTGCGTACCTTTAAGCTTATGTAGGAGGCTTATGTGAGATAGCCAAAAAGTTCTCAGTGACATATTCCATTATTGGCAACACGCACTGTTTGTAGAATTAATTAGCTCGACGAAAAATATTATCCTTCTATGAAATTTATTCTGTTTAAAGTAGGAAGGTAGTAAGTTACGAATGTTTTAGATATTTAGATCACTTGCTCTTAATAAAACCAGGTGTAATTGGCTATCGGTTAATAAATAAAATACTGTAAATTGTTTCTGCAAGTTAAATTACTCGATGCACCACGTTGAAGTCTAACAATAGGTGTAACAAGTAATTCCAATCCAAGTTTTATCAGAAATATGTCAAGGCTTTACGTCGTGTTAGTTGCGTGCGGCTTGTTACTAAACGCACTTAACTTTGTAGTTTTTCCACTTGTTACTACAATTTTCTATAATGCAAATCTTAACATTACTTACCCTCCATTCCCGGATTAACTCAGCGCACTATAAAATATAAATCTCCCGTTTATACTACAAATTGAATTCTATTCTGCTTGCCGCACTAAAAAGTCATCGCTAAATGAATGCAAAGGACAAACTGTGAGAGCACATGTAATTCAATTCGAATTTACAGTTTCCGACGTAAGCATTTGTAAACATTTGTATTCTCGAGCAACACTTTAGCCGGGGCCAGTTAAGAGCAAGCGTTCCATGCAACTGATGCTAATAGGCTTCACCTAGGATTTATGTAAGTGCACACAGCGCTTTTATGTGGGCAGGCGCTATAAACGCGCCTCGTCCTACAGTTAATACGAACGTTCGCTGGAGCCGCTTTGCCTTAACAATGTATCGGCGTTAGATCGGTGCAGAACCTAGTCACAGGCAGTCGTGTGTACTGCCTTTGTAAGATAATCGGCGGCATGGTGTGTTTTAGACGTTGTTTCATACGTTATCCTTTAGCCCATGTGTACATCATAATACAATTTGTGATAGTCGAGTTTAACAAAACTTTTGCTTGATACTTTATGTTATGCCTTTCAGGTGACAAAGAACAAAACGTGGAAGGACATTGCGGGTTTGCTCGGCATCGGCGCGTCTTCGTCTGCGGCGTACACGCTTCGGAAACATTACACGAAGAATTTGCTCGCTTTTGAATGTCACTTCGACCGCGGCGGCATCGACCCGCAACCCATCATCAACCAGGTGGAGGCGTCCACGAAAAAGAAGAGTGGAAAGACGAATAATACATCCAGTGCAGGTAAATGTGCAAAATTGATGTCCCTTCAAATTGTGTCCCAGCTTGAAAATTAGAATAGTTACTCTTAGAAAGCTAAGACTAGAGTGTTACAAATAATTCGATTCACGATTTGACAGTTCTCTTATCTAGAAACGTGTAATAATGTTGCCACATTTAGTCCGTCAGTGCTGAAACAGATCAATAAATGAACTCTGCTCATTATAGCTCAAATTAAGTGGATTAGCACTCCACTGAATGCAATGCATGCACTGCAAAGCAATGAACTGAATCTAATGATTTTGATTTATCAGATCAGCTGTTCATTTTAGTAAGTCAATATTAATTTTTCGTCAAAAAGTGGCAGCACCCTAACTTTTAAAACGAGAATATGATTTGTTAGGCTGTAGTTTTATAGTAAAATTATTTCATAATATTTAATCTCAAAACATTACTAGACCAATACGACCGAAACCTTAGTATGTTCAGACGAAAACTTCGCTAACAAATTCAAACATTTCTCTCTAAGGCTTAGAGAGAAATGTTGAACACTGATATTGCTTAGAGTCTAAGCAATATCAGTGTGTATTATAAAGTCCAAGATACTAACGCAAACCCACATATCACCAGATAAGAGTATCAAGTTACACTCCCAATTCTCATAAAGCCGTGGCATCATGTTCGCGCGATAACGGAGCGTGTTTGCGTTGCAGGCTCATCGAATTCCCAAGAATCATTCCCGAGCGGCGCGCCGGCCGGCGCCGCCGCCATGGACGGATACCCGGCGCAGTATGCCGGGTACCCGCCGCAGTCCAATCATTCGCAAGGTAAGCGCACCTTCCAACTAGACAAATGTATCGACACATGCATCTAACATCTTTGCTCTATATTTTTTTGTGCACGAAAGGAGCCTTTAAAAGGCTCACATGACTAACTTTACCCACATCATCATCCTTCCACCAAACGGTTCTTTCACCACCTGGAGTGCTATTGCTTAAGCGAAATGGTAATGAAGCAATTATGATGATGATTTTATCAATATTTCAAACATGAAAAGGAAGAAGCTAAGGTATTGAAGTTTTCCATTGTCAAGTTTGGAAAATTTTGAATGTTGCTAAGATTGTTTATAATTACCCTCAAATTTACGAACTTCATTGCTATGACGCTAACACAATTGTACTACAGGTCACTGGCCTTTTTCAGGGCCACCATAACTCAACCTGCTTATCTGTCCTTAATGAAGGGTGACCAAGAAAGAACAAGCTAGAAAGCAAGCCCGATTGTTCATAAAAAAAATGTACTTACCGATTTGAAGTGACGGTAAAGGGGATGTTTTCTTCGTGGCCGACAAAAATATGACCCTGTGTTGCCTTATTTGACTGGCTCTCGATTTGGCCCGGTCTATGGACCACATAGAGGATTCCAAATAACGCAACTACGGTCTCAATAAAATGTCTTTACAGCCACAGTGAAAACAACCCACGCAGCGGTAAAGTGCTAGTTTTTTGTCGGATAAGAATGATTAGTGCCAAAGCCATCATAGACTTCTATACTTAACAAATAAACAAGGCACAGAAGTGTGAGAGTAAAACTAATACGAGAATGTGTGATGGCAAGAAGTGATGATGAACTAGGTACTTGTAAATACTTAACAATATATCATTACTTATCATTACTTACTACTTTTCTGTGAATGTCCTCTAACATTTTGTGTATGTTTGAAGCAAGTGCAGCAAGACTAATGCAGCATGTTTTAAAGCAAGATGCAATAATGGAGTGTATAGACACAATTTTAAGTATAGAATAATTATAGGAAATTGTTACCATAACTGGTTGTCATCTTCATAAAATCGGGTCTTGAACTTGCACAGTTAGAATTGCATTTCCCACTCTATTGTGAAACTGAATAAAATAGTGAAGTGACTGGACGCAGTGAACACTAAACACCTTTGTACATAGCCTATCTATAATAAATAACACTAGATTGTGTGGCCAAGGTCGCACTGTGTGTCAGAACATCACTGCACTCTACCGGCGCTTTGTTTTCTTTATTTGTGCAGTAATTCACTAATCCGATCACGTACCTAACAACTCTCACCGAATGGTACATCACAACGCTAACAAATCATACTTTAAAATGAAGCTTTTCATTAATTATTTTCTAATATTTATCACCGGAAATACTACCGATTTTTTCTGCTATAATTTTCTATTTGTTCATCGATGTTTTATGTGCAAGATAACGGTTTACAGAATAAAACTTATCTTACAACTAAAGTGCTGTGTCACTAATAGTTGCGGTTAATATGTGCGTTATAATTATAAGTTATAACTCTGACGTAGCTAATATTAATCTATAAATACCGGTAACCGCCGGTCAGCTGTCCAGGTAGTCACAGTGATTACCCCAATAAATTAATCTCATAATTAATTGGGTCATGAAGACTCGTCGACCGATAAACCGCGCGAATTAATTTCCCTTACTAAATGACAAATTAATTATACCATTGACCTCGATGATAAGGTACTAAATTTTTTTCATCAAGGGGCCTATATCTCAAAAAATAAAACTATGAGTTTTATTTAGTCACGGTAACATAGCCGTTAAATTTGTTATTTGTATCATTCGAGATGAGGTCCCATGGACCTTAAATATAATTTTGTCCTCTTGAAAAATACCCCTAAATGAATATAATGCAGTAACAATCGTTAGCTTTTCCCGTTGGTTTGTAATTATCGGGTGGTATAACCTCGTGTGGTTTGTAGGCGGCGGGCCGGGCGGCGACAACCTCGCCGCCTCTAACCCTTTCGACGAGCCGCCGGGGCCACGGAGACCCCCAGGTACACCCTAATCACCCTAACTTTATAACAAGAGTCCGCGGAACGAAAAAATCTCACAAGGGAATAGCTAAGAATGTTAATTGGGTCTTATTAGTACCCAGTAGATTTCCAAATCGACTGATCTTGTGCGGCCTGCACCCAACGGCTCTCAGCAAGCTTTATCTGGAAATATATGGAGGAGGCCTACGTTCAGCAGCGGACGTCCTACGGTTGAAATGATGATGATGATCTTTCTATTTTTTTGTTGCGCGGACTCTAGGTAGCCCTGTTGATAGCCGTTTCGCACAGCATAAAAACATCTGTATACCAATCGGCTGAATTCAGGGCGGCCAAGATACAGTAATGTTTGTGTATGATTTGCACGTATTGCACTTTATTGTTTGTGGACTGGCAGCATTACTAACATAACCATGGTTTGAACTACGCATTAGAAGGAAGAAAATATATACAAAAAAATGGATTGTTTTAGTTCGCAGCATCTAAGTTTCTTGTCTACACAAAAAATATATCTATCTTTTTTTATCACATATGTTAAGTGGTTTGCTTATCCACGCACTATGCATTCAATTTAAGAATAAAAAACTTTTGTCTTTATAAAAAACAAGAAAATGTTAATCTCAGGATATAAGTTATATTAGTTTACGAGATTCATGATTTTTTGATAATCTGTTTTGTGAATAGTTGCATACATTGGTGTTGGTTATTATGGATTTTCTTTTCATTACATGAATAGTTGCTGTTTTATTGTTTGCTTTCATAATTAGCAAGACTCATCTATAAACAATTAACTATTGTATCATGCATGAAAATACAAATAAAACGGTAATACAATGTAAAGAGTAGCCGCTTACATTTAACTAAAGTTCAGTTACTGCTGAAGCTGTAAGTTATTTATTATAATTTCAGGTTACCAGCAAGGTTACGGATACGAGTATGGATCTCCCTATCAACCGAATAGGCCTGTTTACCCCCAATACGGACCCGATGGAGACAGGTATGTCTGAGCCACAACAAACGTCTTGTTGCCCTTCAAATGCAAGCGTGTCAGCGCTATTGTAAACGAATTTGAACCATAAATCCGTGTGACTGTCAACTTACGTCTACTCCTAAGCAAAATTGCAAAGTACCGGGGCAATTGTGATTGTTCTACTCGCAACTTCGCTCAACGAAACAAACTTAACGTTTGTTAAATTAAGTCGCAATCCTCTTACATTTAATGCCGACAGTATTGTCTTGTGTAACGTCAACGCTCCCTCCAAGCAACGTTTAGTGGCAGGGTGATCCGTTTTAAATAAGTCTGAATCTATGTTGTAGTATTATTTTTTGATTGTGGTCGTGATGTGTGTTGTCAGAGGGTACCGCGGTGGCGGCGAGCAATACCAGTACGGCGGGTACGGCGGCGGGTACCGCCCCGGCGCGCCTGGAGGCACGCCCCCGCCCCCTCCCGCGCAGCAGTACCCCGAGTACTACCGCGCGCCGCACCCGCACCCGCCGCACGCGCCGCACCCGCCCCACGCGCCGCACCCGCCGCACACGCCGCCGCACCCGCAGCACGCGCAGCCGCCGCAACCGCAGCCGCACCAACCGCCCATAGAGGTATGCATACATAAACACACCCACCCGCAACTCGCGCATAGTAAAAAAAAACACCACACAACAACAGAAATCTGAGCAGTTCATATAATTCCTAGGAACAATCAAAAAATATTCATTATTCCAAAAAAATTCGTGATCAATTTGTCACCAACAAGAAACAAGGGTCAAAAGCTTAACAACATTCTAAACTGAACTTTTCATTTGTTATAATATTAGGTCTTTTTGAGGAGAGAGTACTAGGGCATTACGAGTCTGTAAGAGACAAATTTTAATGAATTTATAGAATAACAACATTTTCGGATTTAACAAAACGAATAATTTACGTGAAATGTTGTACCAAAGAAACATTTTACGAACTAGAAATTGAAGAAATTAGGAAAAATCTGATATTATACGAATCATATATATTTTTTGATTGTAACAACTAGGAATTCAACGAAGTGCCCAAGATTCCAACAATAAACCCCAAGTTCATTCAAAGCTCAAGGACGCGACGGAACAATTTTTAAGAAGTTCCTCCTAGACGATACGTTAGCTTGTAGACATTACAAATAGCGGTGCTACATGAAGAGAATTTTCAGCCTTGTAATGTTCTTGTAGTATTGATGGAGACTTCTATTAGGCTGTCAGTAATGTTACCATTTCTATGAATGTTTTTTCCTTAGCCTTTGTATGTTTTAATGGAACGGAATGATTATAGTAAGAACCCATAGATCGTCCTGCATGTCTGGAATGCAAGGAATAGTGTATGTCCCCGTATATTTTGCTTATGTATTGCACTCGTTAAGTGATTAGACATAGACTAATCCCCGTGAACAATTCTAAAGTAATCGTTTTGCCTCCAATCGCAATAAAAATACGACGAATAATACGACAGGTATGAAATTTAACAACTCTTCAAAATAGATAACCAGTTTTGTCCCAGACAGAAATCTACGTATAAAAGCTTGTAAAATTATTAATTTACTATTGGGAAACTTATATGTAGCTGTAAACAGCGGGATGATTGGCGGGATTGGGCAGGGGACCGGGATAGGTGGAAGAAAAAGTGGGAAGTCTTTGCCCAGAAGTGGGGCAGTCAAAAAGGGAAAAACAATAGCTACAAACAATTTCCTTAATAACTAGATGTAACAGCAGAAAGTCCATTACAGCTTTTCACAGATAGGAATAAAGTAGCATTATTAATGTGAATCTTAAATTGAACACTACTTGAATCAAATCTGCGTGCAACTAAACTAGGATAGATCAGTAAAGAAGTATACAGAATGATAGAAAAAACAAATAATGTTATCAGTTATTATAAGTAGCACTAGTATCCTCAGCGTGACGGTATATCTGTTGGTGTGTAGATGTCGGGACAGGCGCCGAGTGTCGGTAACCTAATGAGCTCGCAGCTGGCTCGGCAGCTGGTCGCGCCGCTGCCGCCGAACCCCAGACCCTACGTACGGACGCCCCGTTTGTACCACGCACTCAACACCGCTTCCCATTGATTGGCGATACCTATTCATTCTCACACCCACGCACGGATTATGGACGCTCGTGCCCAGCCCACTGACCACGCGATTATCGACGCTAATGCGGATCGTATCTCGAATTTGCTGTTTTTTCACACGCAAATCGTAGATATTCATAGCTAAGCAAGTTGAGCAAATAATACGAAATGAAAGCCTAAACAAACATCATCGTCACCGTTTAGGTCGGATCCGCACATATCGAGGTCCGAGTCCTCTAATGTTCGTGAATTAGTTACGTCTCACTGACAAGTGAGTACTCACAAACATTACGTACTAGGGCCTCAGTGTCGATAGTGACAGTCACGTGCCGTGCAGTGTCAGTAAAAGTTCATATTGATGACATTAGCGTCACTGTTACTGACAAGTACGTAATGGTGCCATGAGAAATGTATGAAAAAATATTAATTTCAACCGACTGCGCGATACCGAACTGAACGGCACGTGTCGGCTATGATGTGTGCGAATAGGCCTTAAGTGTAGTTACATATGTAAGCCATTGAACACAATATGCAGCTTTTATCATCCTTTCTGGCATTACTCGCTAGAGGCTAATATAACTACTATTTTAAAGATCTGCAGCCAATTTCAACTTAATAAACGGTAAAGCTTGGCATTTTCAGATACGATCCAGCAATAGGTTCCCTCGTTTATCGGCAGTCCCCTTGCAATAAACAGAGAAACAAACGCGACGATCATCGATTCAAGGGCATCTCATCCGTGGTTTTGGCTTCATTTAATTTTTATTTCGAATAATAATCACTCGCTTGACGGAATTACAAGCTATCACTGTCAATTTGTTTCTTTTCTTCTATTTTGTTAACAAAATTTGGCTTGCGGTGTGATTAATTGGCTTTAAATTCATCGATTCGGACAAATTGGACGGACGATGCTCGTCACAAAACTGATACGTCAGACACCTCTTCAAAATTTAACAAATTTAATCAAAACATGGAAGTAAGGTTAAGAGTGTGTGGTGGTGGCTTTGTGATAAAGATTTGGTCACTAAATCATGTGCATGCATTTTAAATTCTCACAGTTCATCGTAAGCTTAGCTATAAGGTTAACGAAATTGTCGCTTTGTTTATATTGCGACACGATTCGGTCCAATGTCTCTCAAGCCTCCACGTAATAGCACTTTTTAATAGACACTGCGATTCATTAGACCGATGTTCGTTCAAAACTATCATAATCGTAAACATTTTGGGTGCACGGCCAGTGTAACAAAACATTATCTGTATCGCTTCTGATGTCGATCCTCGTTGATCGACTTGTCTGCATTGTGATCACCTTTCCTACTGCATTCGTAGAGTTCTGTTATTATGCAATTTTTTTATGAAATATAAAAGTGCAGTCAAGTCGATGTGTTTCCACTCTTGTTGCTAAAGTTCCACTATTTTAGACGACTTTTGATCCAATATAAACCTTGGTTTTTTAAGAACTATAAACATGATTATTTTGTTGTCTTGAAATAGAGCATAGTTTTATGTTGTTTCCTGAAACGAAGAATGCCTCTTGAGCTTACCTGGTCAAAATCATAAAGAACCCCTTTTGAATTGACTTTTAGTAAGCAAAATTTGAATCAAAAGTCGTCTCAAACAGCATCGGATCGGAAACTAGGATCATCCACCGAGCAACATGCGAGAACGTGACTTTGAATTCCACAGTACGGCGGCAAACCTCCTGGTCCAGGCGCACCGGTGCCGGGCCCGGGCGCGGGGGGCGCTCCCCGGCGGCACCCCGACTTCGCGAAGGGCGAGGGGTATGCCGGTAGCCCCGGGGCAGGCAGTCCCGGGGCTCGCTTCCCGGCGGGGTGGGGAGGCGGGTTTCCCCGAGCCCAGCCTGCTCCAGCTCCTGCTGCGCCCTGGCGGCCGCAGCCCGGCGCGCAGCCGCCTTCCTGGACGCACCAGCCTTACCAGCCTCAGGTACTATTACTACGACGATTTATTGATATGACGGTCGAGGCAACCAACAAAGAAGACGAATGTGACTATGTTATCTACTCTATGAGGGACGGCGCCTAGTCGGAGTTTTGTGAAACTGTGTTGTGACACCTATTAAGGTGTAGTAAGTTTTTGGTTTTGGAGTAAGCACAACGCTAGATGCCGTGTCTCATAGGCAGAATTGAGCGCAAAGGGACGCGCGGCGAAGACACCCTCCCTTTCCGTTATCCCTTTACCTTTGTTTGGACTGCGCTAGTGGTCCAACCCCCATTGGGGGCGGGCTATGGCTGCACCAAAAACCCCTATCTGCGTTCCACGCGTCACGTCGGAGTACACCTTTCATCTAGCAGCTCCGTGGCTCTTTAGAACCTATGTTAGCCATACCAGAAAAGCATGTTTAGCTCTTTGCATAATTTTGTACAGATTACTAAAAAAGTTGTGCTACTATTTCCAGGTGGGCAGTGGCGTCGTTGGTCCCGGCGCGCTAAAACGAGAACTAACATTCCCCGCGGAGTGCATAGAAGGCGCCGTGCCGGCCCCGGAGAAGCGGCGGCGTCTCACGCGAGCCGACGTCGCACCCGTTGACGCGTGGCGCATCGTCATGGCGCTCAAGTCGGGCCTGCTGGCCGAAACCTGCTGGGCGCTCGATATACTCAACATTCTACTCTTCGATGATAACTGCATAGGTATTTAAATTAAACATTTCATATGAAATAGACATGGAAAATGTAAGATAAAACAGAATTTATCTTGGTTACGAATTCGATTTGCCGCTTATCTCTGTCTATTATCCTTTACAGGTTATTTTGGGCTGCAGCACATGCCCGGGCTACTAGACCTGCTGCTGGAGCACTTCCAACGCGCGCTGGCGGACGTGTTCGACGCGCCCGCTGGCGACGAGGGCGAGTGGTACCTGCCGCCCGCGTCTCCCCCGCCCGCGCCGGCGCCGCGCCGACGCGCGCCCGCCGCCGACCCCCCTCGCTCCGTGCGCCTGCTCTCCGGCGAGAACTACACCATGCAGTCGCGGCGCCGGCACCCCGTCACGCAGCGCACGGAGGACGAGCCGCCACCGCACCTGCAGCCCGAGCCGGACGACGACGACGACGCCGCGCTTGCACCCTGGCAGTTCGCCGGCGACTCGCCCGCGCTCGACCACGCCATCACCGCGCTGCGGACCGACACGCTGCACCTGCCCTTCTGCCGCGTGCTGCGGGGCGAGCGCGCACCCTCGCCCCATGCCGCGCCCACGCCCCCCGCCGCCCCTGCGTCCACGCCAGCGCCCGCGCCCCCCACGCCGCCGCCTGCGGAGCCACCTCGCGAGCCGCCCGAGGCGACGCCGCCCGACGGGGGCAACGACAACCTGGAGGCGGAGCCGATGGACCTCGAGCCGGAGCGGCGGCCGCCCGCGCTGCAGGTGCGCGACCCTGCCGGCGTGCTGCGCCGCCGTCGGATCGAGGACTACGAGGACGAGTGCTACACGCGGGACGAGCCGAGCCTCAACCTCGTGGACGAGACGCGCGACTCGCTCGCGCGCCGCTGCATCGCGCTCTCCAACATCCTGCGCGGCCTCACCTTCGTGCCGGGCAACGAGGCGGAGTTCTCGCGCTCGCCCGCCTTCCTCGCGCTCGCGGGCAAGCTGCTGCTGCTGCACCACGAGCACGCCCCGCGCGCCGCTCGCGCGCGGGCGTATGAGCGCGCTGCGCGCGACGACGCCGATGCCGCCGCCTGCTGTTCCAGCCTGCGCGGCGCCGCCGAGTGGTGGTGGGACACGCTGGCGGCGCTGCGCGAGGACGCGCTCGTCTGCTGCGCCAACATCGCGGGTGGTCTCGAGCTGCAGCACCAGCCGGAGGCGGTGGCGCGTCCGCTGCTAGATGGCCTGCTGCACTGGGCGGTGTGCCCCGCGGCGGTGGCGGGCGACGCCCCGCCGGCCGCCGGCGCCGCCTCACCGCTGTCCCCGCGGCGGCTCGCTTTGGAGGCGCTGTGCAAGCTGTGCGTGCAGGACGGTAACGTGGACCTGGTGGTGGCGACGCCGCCGCGGTCGCGCGTGGCGGCGCTGTGCGCGGGGCTGGCGCGCGACCTGTGTCGGCCCGAGCGGCCCGTGGTGCGTGAGTTCGCCGTTAACCTGCTGCACTATCTGGCGGGCGCCGGCGCGGGCGCGGCGCGCGAGGTGGCGCTGCACGGGCCGGCGGTGGCGGCGCTCGTGGCGTTCATCGAACGCGCAGAGCACGCGGCGCTCGGCGTCGCCAACCAACACGGCGTGGCGGCGCTGCGCGATAACCCGGACGCGATGGGCACCTCGCTGGACATGCTGCGGCGCGCGGCCGCTACGCTGCTGCGGCTGGCGGAGCGGCCCGAGAACCGGCCTCTGATCCGCCGGCACGAGCGCCGGCTGCTGTCGCTCGTCATGTCGCAGATCCTGGACCAGAAGGTGGCGCACGAGCTGGCGGACGTGCTGTTCCACTGCACGCAGAGCGACCTCTCGCCGGCCGCCGCCGCCGCCGAACTCGACTGAATGTGAAGTGAAGTGGAGTGAACCGGTACCCCGGGGTACGACCTGTAAATATAGTGTAAAGTAAAGTGACGCGACACCGCGCCGCGTCCCGGCGGACGAGCAGACTGTGCGGATCGGTTCTGTTATTTATGTCCACGATGTTTTATTTACGAGGATATCAATGTGCTATAATCGATTTCTATTGTTCGATTGACGAAAAAATGATTGTATTATATTATCTCGTAATTTTGATTTTTATAATAAAATGGGACTTGAATCTGTTTATTCGTTTTATGATGGAGATTTTATACCGAGTACCTTTAGCGCGTATCTATAAGAGGACCGTAGTTGAGAGTGTGAGGAGCTTATGTGGGATATAAGTTTTAAATTAAGTTAAATGTGAATTATTACAATAATCTATAATATATTGAAATTGAATCTGATCTTTATTTTTTTTATCGATTGGCATTTTATGTTATTTCCACACCTCGGTACGCAAGTAGTCCCTGACCATAAAATGATCTCAAGCAATGCAAAATTATATTCAAGTGAGATAGATAAGTTCATTTGGGCTCAAGAAAGTTCATTTGGGATAGGTAGCTAGAATTTCTGAGCTCAACTCCCAGATTATATCATGCTTAGCTCCAAAATTGTTCAGCAAAGCTATTTATAGATGACCTAGTACTAATCGAAGTGGATTACAGAAATCAACTCTTCATACATAATTTAAAAGAAACATTGAATGTTGTACATGGCAAGTGCACCTAAGTTACTCTATGGTGCACCTTCCTTTCTGCTACTACCAGCTGTGAGCACCGTAAACTGCCCGAATATATCCTGCCTCTTTTGTAAAGTGAAGAGGTTTGAAATATAAAATATTTTGGCAGCCAGGGTCTGTCAAGAAGAAAGTTCCTTTTTCAACTTCTTTCTGGAATATCTGTCATCTTTCATCATCTGTCCGTGAATGTTTGGTAAATAAATAGGTAAATTATTTTTTCATAACCTCATAAATATAATTGAACCCACAGTTTTATTAGTAATGTCCGTGATAAAATCGCAGTTTTACAATTAATGTCAAGTGGCCGCTTCGAATATACTCGATGGAGTGTCACTCAAGCGATAGTAAAAAATTGTACAAAGTTTTCGACGGATCTAAACGTAAGAGGACCAGGAAAAAAGAGCTTGATGACACCAATTCTGTGGCTACCGATGATTCCAACAGCGTGAGTGGGCTATTTTATTATACACGTTCTGATACTGTTGTAATGCAAGGTGATTCGTAATATGGATACCACCCCAAAAGCGGCAAATTTTATGAACAAAATCAAGGAATATCAGGGGGAAAAAACCAGCAGTTTTTGTCCTTTTGTTATCTTTAAGTATAAACGTACGAGAAGTTCAACTTCAAGATTACTACTTAGGTACCTAAACCAGCTGAATAATTGAGTTAGAACTGATGTGACCCCAAAACAGCAGATTTTTGCATCATCATCATCAGCATGCAGAGGTCCACTGCTGGACATAAAGATCCCCAAAGAGTTCCATGACGAACGGTCTTGAGCCTTCTCCATCCACCGACTTCCCGCAATTAAATATTAAAATATATTTTACTTCACATTTTTGCATAGATTTTCAATGAAAAATTTTTAATTTCCAAAAGTCGTAGAAATTTTTTTATTGCCTACTATGTTTAGGCTAACATAGTTGGCCCTTTTGGGATGGCAATCATTTTATAAATCATCTTGTATAACAAAGCTTAATATTGTGTGTCAAAGGGATGCCAAGTAAACCCCGGACGTTTAGCGTCGGGTAAGACTAGTCTGCAGGATTTGCCAACGGCCCAAGCACTGGATGGACTGCCCGATGGCGACGCTAACAGGTAAAAATTCTTACATCTCCAAATATCAAAACAATTTAACTTAGATCATCATATCAGCCGTAGGATGTCCACTGCTGTACATAGGCCACGCCCACAGATTTCCATAGCTACATTTTATCGTGTGGGAAGAAATTACCCATACCAAACTGGGCACGCGTGTTGGCGAGCGCAGTTAGATGCATTGTTTGTTAAAAATAGGAGACGCTGCTGTCCATCCTCTAGCATTTTTTCCGTTCGTGGCCTCGCCTCTTCCCTTAACATATAGAGGAGCCTATTCTTCAGCCGGGGCCACCACCTGCCTACCACTGTCTGGTCTAGTAACTAAATGCTAGGCAGCAGGTTTTATATTTACTCCAAATATCTTGTTGTATGTAGCATGCATGCATAGACGACATTTCCTCGGTTTCCATGCGCTCAGGTCCTTGAGAAATCCAAGGATTACTTCTCTATACAGGAAGAGGGGTAGCAGCCCTTCAATTTCCCGGTCGCCGCATGAAGGACATCGCGCTGCTAGATCGCCACGCCGCCACCGGCGTCTTGCGTACGTGAATTTAAATAGCTAGTTGAGTTTTGCTTTTCCCCCCCTGGAACACAACAATGCTTACTTGACGCTCACTGTACTTTCTTGGCCATTATTATTTTATTTTTTTATGTTATACGGAGGCAAACAGGCTTACGGCCCACCTGATGATAAGTAGTTACCGTCACCTATTGACATCAGCAACACCTGGAGCATTGCTAATGCGTTGCCTGCCGAACCCCTCCCCCCCTAAAGAGCTCTGGCAACCTTACTCACCGCAGGAACACAACACTATTTGAAACAAATAATGTTATTTGGCTGCGATCTTCTGTAAGGTGGAGGTACCTCTCCAGGCGGGCTACTCCAATTTAGAGCGAGAAAATCTCGCTGTGCCCTACCTCCTCCAGAAATTAGGAAAGGGTATTAATACTCGTCAGTCATTTGATCATTACATTCTCTACATATAATTACTGATGTGACCTATCCCAAGAATTGGCTTCCTAGGTTAATTATAAGAATAATATTACAAATGAAATTTAATTCCAGGAGAGAAGGGTTATCGCTCGCATTGAAAGCAGGAATGGTATCCACACCTCGCTCCATAACGCCACCACAGGTAAATTGATTACCTACGATTAGTAAGGTTCCTTAGGGTCATCGCTCTCAGAATTAAGCAAGGTGAAGTGGCAGTGGGTGACCCATATAGAACCAGGCTCGCGGAACCACCATCCCATGAGGAATAAAGGTTCTCGGATGTTGACGAACTGGACGAAGACACGTTGCGTGAAGTTAATGGATGTAGAAGGCTTGAGCCTTAACTTGAGTAACTACTTAAGTTGAATAGGAACCTTCATCAGCAGCAAGTCAGTTTTTGAAGGTTCCTACTGCTACACATATTAGTGACAACTATTAACCTAATATTCTCATACCTTGAAGAGTCCATCACATTCCAGGAAGTCGGTGGTGGTACTGAAACTGCACCCCAGGAACAGGACTCTTTGATATATGCTTTTCTGGAAGAAGCTATCAAGAGGGACAAAAAGAAGTGAGTTCTGTTCGATTCAAGAGCCGGATAAAGAAAAAACAAACGATTACTAACGGACTATTCAAATGATTGGTTATATTTATAGACACAGCCGGCGACATGAAGATAGGCGTAGCAGCCGCGATCGCGACCGGTCAGAAACACGTGACCATCGCCACAGGCACCGAAGACATCACGATGTGCCTTCTAGGGACCGGGAACCGTAAGCAAGCATATTTTTTTTATTTTTTTTTTATACATCTGAGTTGGCAAACAAGCTTACGGCCCACCTATTGGTAAGCGGTTACCGTGGCCTATGAGCGCTTGCAATACCAGAGACATCACGCACGCGTTGCCGACCCCGAACCCCCCTCTCCCTAAAGAGCTCTGGCAACCTTACTCACCGCAGGAACACAACACTATTTGAAACAAATAATGTTATTTGGCTGCGATCTTCTGTAAGGTGGAGGTACCCAGGCGGGCTGCTCCAATTTAGAACGAGAAAATCTCGCTATGCCCTACCTCCTCGAAAAATATATTGCTTACTATCGTTAATAAGCGCTTCTGTTAGTGGCAAGCAAGGAAATTCGTATAATAATAATAGTTTAGTAACCCCAAGGTGCCAGCTGTCTCAATGTTTCCCTTGCTCAAGTTACCTAATCCTACTTATTTAATGCAAAGTTTGTAAAGATGTTTGGATGTTTGTTGTTCAATAACGCTCAACAGATTTCGTTGAAACTTGGAAAAGTTCTATACCTAGAATAGCATATAGGCTACTTTTTATAGAGGTACCATACGAGCGAAGCCGCGGGCGGAAGCTAGTAATGTTATAAATTAGAAACTTTGCGTTTATGTGTATGTATGATACCACGCAGCTCCGTAACGATTGAATAGATTTTCACAAACTTGAGTATGGATATAGCTAGAACCCTTGGAAGGGACTTGGTTATATTGACTGTTCGGAACTATTCTCCAAAATGCTTCGTTTTTATGTCCCAAACACTCGAACTAGACACACTCCTCTGTTTGCCATCAAGCACACAAGCACAAATTATGCCCAACATTCACTCGTCAGTCGGTTGCACCGGACCTATAACAAAAGGTTCAAGTCCTCGGATATTTTCCATTGTGGTAAATTGACATTTAAACGCGAAATTTTAAAGATGCTTAATGAGGACTAATTGAGTGATCATTGAACACTCTTAAGTCTTCATTAGGTTGAAACAACCCAACATGTAACTGTTTGTAAAGTCTATTGCTATATTCATATTCACATCCATTACACACATGCACATTCAAGCACCACACTAACACACTCACCCTCTCGAAGACACACTTATTCACACACATACATACACCACATATATACACGCATATACACATACACACACACATAAACATATATATAATATTAGTTTTGTGTCAAATCAGTGACGGTCGTAATTAATAAATGTATTAGCTAAAAAAATTAAATCCTTTATTGGCTTTAAGTAAAGTGAATTAGTTAAGTTGTACCATATTATCTAAGAGCTGTGGATTTTGTTTCATTAATAAAATAAAATAAAATAAGGGACCTAGGTTACCTACTTGTTATCTGAGTAGGTTTTTTTTTTTTATTTTAATGTTATACGGAAGCAAACAGGCTTACGGCCCGCCTGATGGTAAGTGGTTACCGTCGCCTATTGACATCAGCAACACCTGGAGCATTGCTAATGCGTTGCCTGCCGAACCCCTCCCCCCCTAAAGAGCTCTGGCAACCTTACTCACCGCAGGAACACAACACTATTTGAAACAAATAATGTTATTTGGCTGCGATCTTCTGTAAGGCGGAGGTACCTCCCCAGGCGGGCTGCTCCAACTTAGAGCGAGAAAATCTCGCTGTGCCCTACCTCTCGGCTTGTCGTAGGTATACCTACGACAAGCCGTGGTCGGAAGCTACTAGGTCATCACTTCTTATGTTGTGGTATCCACAGGCGCATCAAAGATATATCGCCCTCGCCTACAATTGATCAGACTATTCTTCTGGAAACTTTTGCAAAGTTGTGCGCGCAGATAAATGAGAAAACAGTGCGTTCGAAAAGCCCCGTGGTGAGTAACGACTATCTGATTGTTTTGCTTTGAACTATCATTTTACCACACTGTGGCTCGTATTCAGAGACAAGACTCAAGCATTGATCTGTACTTAAATCTCGATTTGAGTCGAGATTCTAATTCTTGAACAGTACTTATGTATAGATTCAATGATCACAGTTCACCTGAGTAAATGCTTATTCTGAAACGTCTATCAGACGAAATCGGTGCTTGAGTTTTGATTTGATTAGACATTAATCAAATGACATTTTCGTTCCGTTACACGTACTTTGATGCATATTTATACTTCACTTTATAGTTCTGTTCTATTTCCACCCGGCTGGCTGTTTGAATTTCTGCGTAAAACGGATCGAAAATTATAAATAAATCAAAATGTAAACGAGAACATTTGAGTACAGATTTGAAAATCGATTCAGCGGAGAGTAGTCTAAGTACCGTTCTTGAATAAAAGTTATGTTTGAGAAGAGATTCAATACTTAAATAGAGTTCAGCTGATCTGTGATTAAATCTATGCTTGAGTCCTGTCTCTGAATACGAGCCTGTGAGAGCACTGGAGTGGTGGTAGTGGCTCCGCCTTCCTATCTACAGGGCTTGGGTTCAAGTCCCGATCGTGCATGCATTTACCTATGGATTTTCTGTTCAGAAAATATATGTAATAATAATAATAATAAATAAATAAATATTCCGGACATATCACACAGTCAACTGATCCCAAACTAGGCATAGCCTGTACTATGGGTACCAGAGACTGATATACATAATAGATATAATATATATTTAACACCCAGACACAGAACAAACACCTGTGTTAGTCACAAATGTTTGTCCAGTGCGGGAATCGAACCCGCTACCTCTAGCGCAGAAGGCAGAGTTACTACTAACTGAGCTATGAGGCCAGTCAAATGTGCTCAATTCTATTCGTTAAATCCGAAGAAAAAAGAGAAAAAATTCTATTCGTTAAATCATGTGACATCACCTACCGAAACTCCTACAACTTGCACAGATAGTGATATAAACTAAATGTTTCAATTAGTACCTATCTAATTGTACCTATTTATTATAATGTACCTACTAATAACATATGGCATCGCCTAAGGGATAAAAAAAAACCTGTTATGATGTTATACTGTATTCTAAATAAATAAATAAAATGACCACGAAAGGAGCCTCAACGAGGCGCCCTTTACCCTTTCACTACACTGATTCTTTCACGGACGGTCATAAGCCCTTTTCAGGGCCACCATAACTCAACCTGGTCATTGACCCAGCACAAGATGACAAAGAAAGAATCAGTAACACAACAAGCAAGCACCAAAGAAAGCTAAAAAGATTTATCTGTTGTAGCCTCGAACTCAAAGCCACAAATCTCTACAATGCGAAGTGGCATCACGTCGTGATGTCTACGAGGAACGACACGCAGTAAGACAGAGGA
The DNA here is from genome assembly GCA_947579855.1 of Anticlea derivata. Classification (NCBI taxonomy): domain Eukaryota; kingdom Metazoa; phylum Arthropoda; class Insecta; order Lepidoptera; family Geometridae; genus Anticlea; species Anticlea derivata. Next base: position 3,435,485 of record OX388277.1, on the reverse strand, counting down.
GCAATGAAATCGGCACACCATCTCGAATCCGCAGCCAAGACAACGTTCAGCCACAGCGAAGCCTTGAGAAAGAAAGGAAAGAATGCTGTTGTTATGACAAGGAAGGTCATCAATATTCCAGTAAAATGGACGTTAATCGCAGACGGCACGAAGACGACAGATATCACGACTATCCACCCGAAGCTGTCCCAACAAGAACCTTTATAAACCGCTACGGAGACCGTCCTCCCGATTATCGTCTACGCGACTACGATAGAGAGCGAAGATATGACGAAGATAAGAGGAGATTTTGCGAGAAAAATACTAGCAGAAGCTTCGACGTTCATAGAGACAGTTACGACTATGAAAAGGGAAGGCGCACGGCTCGAAGCGACACCAAAGACAAACGATACGACGATAAGTATTACGATAAACAAAGAGATACTTTAGAGAGGAATTTAGCGAGCAAAGAGCGCTCGAGACGGAACCTAGAGCGGTGCGACAGGAACTCTGTGGTGTCCCGAGAGGATGAGTTCAGGGAAAGAGATCGGTATTCGGAACGGGAGAGAGATTCGGGCTTGAGCGTTGCTGATGGCGAGACTAGCACTATAAGTGGTCGAAGCAACTATTTGCGGGTTGTTAAGGTAAAATTGTCACCAGCATTATCTTTATCGTATTGTATTCCTGCCTAGACATCATCCTGAAATCCAGTTTTTTTTTTTTTTTTTTTTTAATAAAATAAATAAATCAATACATTTTCCGGACATATCACACACGGTCAACTGATCCCAAACTAGGCATTGCCTGTACTATGGGTACCAGAGACTGTTATACATATTACATAATAGATATATATTTAACACCCAGACACAGAACAAACATCTGTGTTCGTCACAAATGTTTGTCCATTGCGGGAATCGAACCCGCGACTTCTAGCACAGAAGGCAGAGTTACTACCAACTGAGCTATGAGGCCTGTCTTAGTGTGATATTTATCATCATCATTTCAGCCGTAGGACGTCCACTGCTCAACATAGGCTGCCCCCATAGATTTCCAACGCGACCGACCTTGTAAGGCCTGCAGTTGTGTTGAGATGACTAAGACCCAGGTTTCCTTACTATGCCTTCCTTCACCGTTCAAAGCATGAGCTAATGGGCACATCATCATTTCAGCCGTACGACGTCCACTGCTGAACATGGCCTCCCCCACAGACAGAGCGAATTCCTATCATGTGGGGGGATTTGCCTATACTCACCACGCTGGGCATGCGGGTTGGCGAGCGCAGTTAGAGCTATCGTTGTTAAAATGAGGGACGCTGCTGCCCATCCCCTTGCTTTTTTCCCTTAGTCGCCTCTTACGACATCCGCGGATAGGTAGATATGGAGGGGCCTATTCTTTAGCCGGGGCCACCACGGCATGGGCATATATATATTTTTTAATTGAACCTAAGAGCGCCACCTACGCATCGAAAGTCACTAGGCCAACACGGCTCAATTTTCACGGCTATTTTTGTCTGACAATATTTTGATATTTCCAGCAAGAAATATCAGAGCAGCGGGAAGCTATGGATAAGATGATGAAACTATGGAAGGAGTTGATGCGGTGTTTCAAGGGCGTCTCGCAAACACAAGTCAAGGACAAAGCTATGAATGTAGTTCTCATTTTAATGCTATTTTTATGAAGTACTAGCTTCAGCCCGCGGCTTCGCTCGCGTGCTACGTACATAAAAAGTGTTATGTAGATTGCAACCCTATATGCTCTATATGCTATTTATTTATTTATTTAACTAGTACGGCAAAACCAATTACACCAATAAAAATTAAAATTATAACATGTCAGTCACATTCAAAATTATAAAATGTCAAAAATACACAGTCAAAATTTCAAAAAGCTATTCTAGGTAAAGAACTGTTTATATTCCAAGTTTCAACGAAATCGGTTGAGCCGTTACGGCGTGATTGAATAACAAACATCCAAACATCACAAACTTTCGCATTTATAGGTAATACTAGCTTCCGCCCGCGGCTTCGCTCGCATACATACATAAAAAGTAGCCTCTATGCTATTCCAGAGTATAATCTATCTCTGTACCAAATTTTATCCAACTCCGTTCGGCCGTTTGGGCGTGACTGAACAACAAACATCCAAACATCCTCACAAACTTTCGCATTTATAATATTAGTAGGATTAGTAGACCTAGAAAACTTACTAGGTACTAGAGTTTTAAAAAATTGTGTAAAAAAACATATCTTTCACTATTTCTTTAAAAAAAAACTTTTTCCATACATTTCCTACGACGTTTCAACCAAACCTTGATGCCACATTATTTAATGATAATATGTGACATGAATAATTTGAAATCTGTTTTTATGGTTACTAACATAGTTTATAGGTAGATAAATGTACTAACAATTATGGTGAACAACCGAAATAAATAAATTAAATTAAAAAAAATACCCTTGTATGTTTTATAGGAATCTGTAGAGAACGCACGTGAATCGGCGGCGGCCCAGCTACGCTTATGGCGAGAATGCATGCGCAGATATGAAACGGTCGCGCGAGATGTTGGCGATACAGACGCCAGGCTTATGGTAAGAGACATCTATCCTTTACTAGCTTCGGCCTGCGACTTCGCTCGCATAGTACCCAAAATTAGCTATGCTATTCCGGACTGAGGCCGTAATCCCGGCTGAAGAATCCCTTCTATAACTACCTGCCCTTGGATGTCGGAAAAAGCGACTAAGGGGAAAAGCTTAGGTATGGGCAGCGTCCCCTATTTTAACAACGGTAGATCTAACTGCGCTTGCAACCAGCGTGCCCAGTGTGGTGAGTATGGGCATTTCCCCCCACATGATAGGAAGTCGCTCTGTCGAAGTCGAAAATCTGTGACGGAGGCCTATGTTTAATCTCTGAAAATCGCTATTATTATTAAATTTAAGAGCTTAGCGCTTTCGGGGTAATGATGCAAATCTGCTGAAAATGCTGAAAATCGTTACTTGACAGATAAAGCATAGTTATTCATTTATTTCTTTGACATGTAAACAATAATGCTGAAAATCGCTACTTGACAGATAAAACATTTTATATTATTTTATTTTATTAATGAAACAAAATCCACAGCTCTTAGATAATATGGTACAACTTAACTAATTCACTTTACTTAAAGCCAATAAAGGATTTTTTTTTTTAGTTAATACATTTACAAATTACGACCGTCACTGATTTGACACAAAACTTATATTATATATATGTGTATGTTTATGTGTGTGTGTGTATGTGTATATGCGTGTATATATGTGGTGTGTGTATGTGTGTGAATAAGTGTGTCTTCGAGAGAGTGAGTGTGTTAGTGTGGTGCTTGAATGTGCATGTGTGTAATGGATGTGAATATGAATATAGCAAAAGACTTTACAAACAGCTACATGTTAGGTTGTTTCAACCTAATGAAGACTTAAGAGTGTTCAATGAACACTCAATAAGTCCTCATTAAGCATCTTTAAAATTTCTTTTAAATATTATTAATTTATTTCTTTGACATGTAAACAGAAAGAGAGAGAGAGAGAGAACTATTTTTATTCGTCAAGTAGCGATAATCGGAGATGGTCAAATAGGTACTTTGTTTATAAATGTATGTTGGTACCGACTTTCAGGAAGAAATAAACAAGCAGCGTTCTGAGATGGCAGAAATGGCTGGCATGTGGCAAGAATGCTTGCAGCGGTACAGAGATATGAGCAACGACTTCAACACTCTCAAACAGAAGGTTATTGATAACTAGCTTCCGCCTGCGGATTCGCTCGCGTGGTACCTGCATAAAAAGTAGCCTGTATGCTATTCTACGTAAAGAACTACTTATTTTACAAGTTTCAACGCAATCGGTTGAGCCGTTACGGCGTGATTGAATAACAAACTTCGAAACATCCTCACAAACTTTCGCATTTTGTTATAATATTAGTAGGATATGATAGTAGGATAACTTTACCTACATTATTTATTACAGCTTACTTAGTATCTTCATGGGGCTCCTCATATGAATGACTTTGACTGACCTCATAGCTCAGTTGGTAGTATCTCTGCCTTCTGCGCTAGAGGTCGCGGGTTCGATTCCCGCACTGGACAAATATTTGTGACTAACACAGATGTTTGCTCTGTGTCTGGGTGTTAAATATATATCTATTATGTATGTCAGTCTCTGGTACCCATAGTACAGGCTATGCCTAGTTTGGGATCAGTTGACCGTGTGTGATATGTCCGGAATATTTATTATTTATTTATTCATTATATGCAATGCATGATAATGCCCTTTAGGGGGGGAGGGGTTCGGCAGGCAACGCATTAGCAATGCTCTTCGTGTAGATGATGTCAATAGGCGACGGTAACCATTTAACATCAGGAGGGCGTGAGCCTGTTTGCCTCCGTATAACATAAAATAATAATAATATTTAAATGTGAAAGTTTGTGAGGGTTCGATTCCCGCTGCGGGACAAATGTTAGCATGACTGCAAATATTTGTTCCGGGTCTGAGGGTTGTGGCACCATTGTACTCTTAGTTTCTAATACCCATGAAACAGGGAATCCTAGTGTGGGGTCAGGACTATGTATGTGACTGTTGGCTGATTTATTTATTTTATTTATGTAAGAAGGCATTTTTTTTTTATACAACTGAGGTGGCAAACAAACATACGGCCCACCTGTTGGTAAGCGGTTACCGTAGCCTATGAGCGATTGCAATACCAGAGGCATCACGCACGCGTTGCCGACCCCGAACCCCCCACCCCAAAAGAGCTCTGGCAACCTACTCACCGCAGGAACACAACACTATTTGAAACAAATAATGTTATTTGGCTGCGATCTTCAGGCGGAGGTACCTCTCAGGCGGGCTGCTCCAATTCATCATCATCAGCCTGTAGAAGTCCACTGCTGGACATAGGCCTCCCCTAAAGAGTTCCACGACGAACGGTCTTGAGCCTTCTCCATCCGCCGACTTCCCGCAACCTTCACAATTCAGAACGAGAAAATCTCGCTGTGCCCTACCTCCTCTTAAAGGTAGTTTAATAAGGCCGTGGTGGCCCCGGCTGAAGAATGGGCCCCTCCATATCTACCTATCCGCGGATGTCGTAAGAGGCGACTAAGGGAAAAAAGCTATGGGATGGGCAGCAGCGTCCCTCATTTTTACAACGATAGCTCTAACTGCGCTCGCCAACCCGCATGCCCAGCGTGGCGAGTATGGGCAAATCCCCCCACATGATAGAGAATTCGCTCTGTCTGTGGGGGAGGCCATGTTCAGCAGTGGACGTCGTACGGCTGAAATGATGATGATGAATAAGTATTTATTTTCCATTGTTCATAGTTGGCGGCACCGGAAAGTCCCACACGAATGCCGGGCCCTCAGCTGGTGTGCGCAGAAGGCGAAGGCTCGCTCCCGACACCACCATACCGCATGCCGACCAACTATCCGCCGGTTTGTGACATCCTACTATCCTACTAATATTATTTAGATGATTATATTGTCATTGGAAAATCACTTGAAATCCATAATAAAAATAATCGATTCAATTTTAGTATTGAATAAATAAATAAAATAAATAAATATTCCGGACCTATCACACATTGTCAACTGATCCCAAACTAGGCATAGCCTGTACTATGGGTACCAGAGACTGATATACATAATAGATATATATTTAACACCCAGACACAGAACAAACATCTGTGTTAGTCACAAATGTTTGTCCAGTGCGGGAATCGAACCCGCGACCTGTAGCGCAGAAGGCAGAGTTACTACCAACTGAGCTATGAGGCCAGTCAATCGATTTGAGTCAATTGAATCGATTGAGAGAAGTGAATCTTAAATTAAGTCCTATAAAATGCCAATTTTAAGGGCCGGAAATCGTGTAATTAGTGCACAAAATAAAATATTTTTTACAAAAACTAGAAACCGACTTCAAAATCTTCAAATTCCTGAATATTAATATGAACCTCTTTTTTTTTTTTGTTATCAACCTCTTTGCGTTTTGCTTACCTAGCACACCTTAAAAAGTCTTAAGAGTATGAAATTTGCAGGGTAGCTTCCTGTTGTAACGTAGTTGTGCGGGTGCAAAGAAAGGAATTCTCGACACACAACCCCTAAGGTTAAAGTAAGTTAAAATAGCAACAAGCGAACGAAGTCGCGAGGATTACCATACCAAACTACCGTCAACAAAAAAAAAATTCGGCAAATTGTGATTTCAAAAGATGATGACGTCTTTTTAAATTTTACGGGACAAGTAGCAATCCCTCAGGAATTAAATTAATATGGGACCACCCCGGGATCAAACTCTATACACAGCGAAGCAATCATCAAAATCGGTTTGCTATTGGCGGAGATATTGAGTAACATACACACATCATCTTCCTGCCCTTATCCCACATCATGTGGGGTCGGCACAACATGTATTCTTCTTCCATTTCCCTCTATCAGTCGTCATTTCAACACTCACTCTTTTGTTCACCATATCCACTTTCACACAGTCCATTCATCTTTTCATTGGCCTACCTCTACTCCTACATCCATCCACATTAATATCTAACACTCTTCTTGTCACATGACATTCTTCTCTCCTCATGACATGCCCATACCAAGCGAACCGATTACTCCTCAGCTTTTCCGTCACTGGCGCCACTTTCAAACTTCCTCTTACATACTCATTCCTTACCTTATCCATTCTGGTCACTACACACATCCATCTTAACATTCGCATCTCCGCTGCGTGTAATCTTCTTTCATCCGTCCCTTTGGCAGCCTAACACTCAGATCCTACAATACGACAGGTCTTATGATGGTTTTGTAAATTTTCCCCTTAAGTTTAAGGGGCATTCGCCGATCACATGTGGTTGCTGTGACCTGTCGCCATTTCATCCATCCTGCATTTATTCTGTTCCTCACATGCCTATCAATCTCACCATCATTAATGAGTAACATACACACAAAAAAAAAATACAGCCGACTTGAGAACCTTTTTGAAGTCGGCTAATAACAACCGACGGAATTTTTCCTGACCCGGGGTAAATTAGAAACCGTGCAGTATTTCCCAACATCAACACGCAGCGATGCCGTCATAGGTTTTGTAGCGTTTGCAAATTATTACAGAAGTATCATATACCACTTTTTGCTGACATAAAATGTATAACCAATTTATGTGTTGTGTTAACATACTGTAAAAGAATGGACGTCGGATTACCAAACAGCTCTTCAAAAGTTAAAATCTTGTCTGATGAACCCACCGATCTTTCAGTTTTCTCAGAAGTTAACGTTTTTAGGTTACTAACGAATGCATTAAAAATAGGTTTAGGTTCTATAAGTACCTAGGCACCTTCCTGTTACCTACTTTTTGATAGTATCAAATAGGAAGGTGGTCGCGTTTGCTAGCTGTAATATAAAACCTGCAGAGATTAGTTACCCTGTAATTGTTTGTTAGCTTGTTCACGACTAAACGGCTGAAAGGATGGTAATGAAAATTGGGAAGGAGATATATTATATCCTGGGGAAGGACATAGGCTATCTTTTGTCTCAAAAAATAATCTTGAAGAGGGTGAAATAGGGGTTGAAAGTTTGTATGGACAGTCCATGGTTCCTCAAGTTAGGGTTCAGTAGGGTTCGTCAGTAGGCCCTTTTCAGGGCCACCATACCTCAACCTGGTCACTGACCAAAGACAGGGTGACCAAGAAAGAATCAGTGTCACGACAAGCAGAAGAAAAAGAAGTAAAGTTTGAAAAATTATTATGTATGAGGACGAAGTGGCGGGTAACAGCTAGTGTTTGTATAACTCTCTGCCTGCCTCTGCCTACTTCATCCGTTGAAGACAATTCTTGCAGATGGCACCGCCTCCTAGCGGGGGCTACCCCCCCGGGTCGGTGCTGCGTGGACGTGCCTCGGCCCCCCCGGCTTGGTGGTGGGGAGCCGAGCAGGAGTCTCCCAGACGCCGCTCCTCACCCGACTCGCGCGGCTCTCGGGACCGCGACACGCGCCATCGCCACAAGGACGCTAGGGGTGAGATATTCTGTAGGTGGCACTCCTGGCGTAGTGGTGGAGAGCCGAGAAGGAGTCCCAGACGTCGCTTGTCGTCTGACTCGCGTTGCTCCCGGAACTGCGCCATCACCACAAGGACGCTAGAGGTGATATGAACTGCAGGTGGCTCCAGTGGCGTGGTGGTGGTGAGCCGGATGTGTCGTCTGAGAGTCTCCCAGACGCAAGATCGGTCGCTCTGGAAATCTATGGGGCAGGCATTTGTTCAGCATTGGACGTCTATCAGCTGAAATGATGATGATGGTGGGTGGTATTTGTGTTATCACGTGGCTACTACAATCTCCAATTACTGAGCAAATCTGGCGAAGCATGCAATCTTTTTGAAATTGAATACCTATGTACTTATAACAATAGAATTGTGAATTTAATTTTCTGAAAAAAAAGACTGCAAAATGTGGACTCAATGTAATGTTTAGACGTGCTTCTGCCTAAGACAACTTTAAGGAAAGTACCATAAAATTAGAGTTACTTATTTTTTTTTCTTGATATTACGTCCCATTGCAGATGAACAACGATACAAGGGTAAATCTTCGAAGCCCAGCGCAGCCCGCTCCGAGCATAGGCACAGAAAACGGTGAAAAATAATACCTATCCTACCTACCTATACTCAAATTAATTGTAAATGGAAACGGCACCATAGATTCTGTAGATATTATATTGTGATCGTCAAAATTTACTATATTTTGTATGTGTTATTAAATGTTTTTAGATGTTTTTATGAAAATTGTTACTAGTAAACGGTTGAATGGCAACACTTTTTTTATTGATTCTCGAGCTAAGGCAAAAAATCCGGGTCTGCAAGTTTTTACTCAACGTGTTTTGAGCAAATATTCTAACGAAATAGTTATTTCTATTTTAGACGATGATGTTCCAAGCATCTGAAGAACTAATAGCAACACTAATCAGTGCTGAAATCTGTTATGCAATACCCCATTATTCATTCATTTCATTTTAAACAATGGATGACGACCTCGATGGCTTAGCGGGCGAGAGCCGTCTGAGACGCAAGGGGTTCGATTCCCTCTGCAGGACAAATGTTTTCATGATCTGCACAAATATTTGTTCCGGGACTGGGTGTTGTTGTACCATGGTATCAGTTTCTAATAGCCACGAAACTGAATCCTTGTATGGGGTCAGGACTTGGGTGTTTAAGATTTTTTCCGAACTTTCAACCTTCAACTGTAGTTACCTACATGCAGAAAAACCGACATATCTGTAAAATCTGATAGTATCAATCTGCGGGTATTATTTTGGTAATATTGAATGTCCAGCATTCAACACTACACTAACCGATAGGATTCACTTCCGTAGGTCCACTTTACAATGAATATCGGGCTCGATAAGACCAAAATACAGTCAACTAAATCTCACATTTTATGGTCCTTCGAGCTAGTGTAGTCGATACTAGTGCGAAAACTGCAACTTTTATTATTTTATTAGCCAATGTAGGTAAATTAAAACAATTATAAATTCAAAAAGTGTTTTATAAATTCGCTCAAGAGGGGTCACGTACGTACATGTACCTTAGCACTATTTAAATCTAATTTTTAATCTATTTTATTCTAATCATGATGGCTAAAGTCTATAACTAAGGGTTTTTTGTTTTATAAATTTAAAGGTAAGTATAAAATCTATAGGGTTTTTTTCCGGTTGAACACCACTTCCTCAGACAATCTCCACAGCTTCTCCGCTGTCGCATCGTCAGTCGCATGCGTCGACAGCGCGACCTCGCGACAGTCTCGGAAATACTTCCCCGTCGTTCCATTCAGCTCCTCAGACACCGCCAGGTGTATCGAGGTCTGGGCCCCCTCCTTAGCCGTCCTGAAGAACAGACGTATCAGAAACTTGGTCAACAAATTCTTGTCTCGGAATATTTCCGTGTTGACAGCGCCCGGGTGCAAGCAGTTCACTGTAACCCCGGTGCCGGACAAAACCTGGCTGAGTTTCCTCGTGAACAGGATATTCGCTAGCTTAGTGTCGGAGTAAACTCTAAGGCGGCTCAGTAAAGTCGTAGCTTGCTTGTCGAATTTCTCCAAGTCTATCCTCCCAATCCTGTGCATTAGTGACGAGACGTTAATGATTCTACTCGGCGCCGAAGATTTCAAGAGCGGTAGCAGTTCAAGAGTTAGAAGAAACGGCGAAAAATGATTGACTTGAGTCTCAAAAGGAAGGTTATCTTCGGTCAGGAAGTTTCCCACATTCCCTGTGCCGGCGTTGTTGATCAAAACGTCCAATCTCGACTCCGTTTTTAAGATATCGTCGGCGAAAGCTCTCACCGACTTGAACGAAGCCAAATCCAAAGGCTTGTACGTGATGTTTTCGTTTCCGGTTGATTTGATTATTTTATCCCTTGCGGTGGTTCCTCGTTTGCGGTCTCGGCACGCGAGTATCACCTTCGCCCCTCGCCGCGCTAGATCCTCGGCCGTTTCGAAACCGATTCCAGTATTGGAGCCGGTTATTACAACAACTCTGTTGATCATTTTATTTCTGCAGTTACAAATTCCGCATGAGAATTTATAGAAGAATTTTCCGATAACGAGCAATGTTATGGCGATTATTATTAGATACATTTTCGATAACGAATAAGAGCAGAACGGGGTATAATCAAATCTTTGGCAATTTTGTTTACCATAACTTTTACCGCGCGTGCGCGATCCAGTCGAAGTTTGTTATCACTTATCAGCATAGATTAAAATATAATAACTGTTATCAGAAAGAAACCAAGAGAATATCAACACTAGATATAATTCCGAGCACAACACTGAACTGCGGAGGCGCCGATTTTTTAACTTAGTAATTTGAGATGAAGCACAGCTACACAGTTGGCAACGCGACTTGTACTGAGCGATGCTAAAGTACAACAGAGACTAGAGGACGACGCCGGCGTAAGAAAATCATTTCGTAAGGAATTCGCACAAGGGCCGGCTCAAACGCGAGGTGACGCGCTTCCGTGGCGGCTCTTGCATGCTAATTTTATCGAAGGGGCGCTAATAAAACCTTGTAGGTTTTTATGATTCATTGCACCACGTGTACCTTACCAGCAAGTTTTCATATTAATCCTTTCGAACATTGTAACATAAGGCACAAAACAGTTTATTTTGTAATCACAGCAAATTATGCGAAGTTTGTAGGATCCTCAATACTTTTGGCCAAGGCTGTATATGATTTTGTTCCTAATTTATTAGGTCGGGACATAATCATTCTTATCACTATTTTATACAATCACAGGTTTGTTTCATTTCATATATTCCAGCAGTTTTCTTGCAGTCCTCTGTTCTTTGACGATTGAGTTACAGCCATAAAAAAGTACCTACTCTGTGGTTACACCGCGGTGTAAAATACACGGGTCTTTTTCTCGCACGTCACAAAGTGCCTTATTCTAATATCCCTATTTTTTGTCTATGCATGTAAGGTAAGCTAGTAGCGAGCGTACCGGTTTTTTAATCAATGCTAGTAGCAAAGAAGAAGATAAATGACGCACTGCGTTAGTGAGGGAAATTCGAACTAACGCTTAATTTGCGAGCGGTAACTTTAAAAAGATCCTATAATTTTCTTTCATTGCCGTTTTGGTCAAGTGTGAGATACCTCGACTTTCGATCTGAAGGTCTAGGGGTTCCAATCCTAGCCCTGTGGATCATTATATTCGAAAAAATTATATGCGCATTATCACGTGCTCAAAAGGTTGAAGGAAAACATCGTCAGGAAACCCGTGGCTTAGGTTATATAGGTTTATAACCTAGAATTACAAGCAGAGCGCTATGGAAATCTTGATGTCGAAACGAAGTAGGAACATTTTTTTTAAAATGCAATATCAATGGATGCCGTCTTTTTTTTTTTTTTTTGTCTAGTTCTAGTACACATCACACTTATATTTTGGATGCGAAAGTTTGTTATGTTTTCACGAATAAACGGCTGAACCGATCTTTGATGAGAATTGGCGTGGGGTAACTTAAGCCCTGAGGAAGTCATATTATGCTACAGTTAATCCGTACCGCGGGCAGCCACACGTGGTGGCAATAAGCGATGGTGGTGGAATAAAACAATAGCAAACTTTCCAATAGGTATGTTTTATCATAAGAACAAATTCATATTCCATCGATGGCTACTACAAAATAGAACTACAATTTAATTACTATCTAAATAACTTTGTAAATTTACTTAAAAAGTTACAAAATTGTGTAGTGCGTTTGTTTGATAATATTTCATTGGTGATCTGTTCTGACTGAAGATAAAAATGGAAGATAATATTTTTAACAAGTTTGGTACAATTTAGTTAGTTTAAATATTTGAACAACAATGTAACAATTATTATCAGTTTTCAGTCTCCGGTTAAGCTTTTAAGTCATTTCGCTGTCCGTAAAGTTCGGGCACGATGACTATCAAAGCTTAATCATTATAAATAGCTTAGGGACAGAAACGTTAAGTATTCTTATATCTAAACATATTGACTTATTATCTTAGCTTACACTAAATGAGAATAAAATTGACTAAAAGGAAAACGGCGCGATACCGCCTAAAAGGGAATTTTATTTAGGTTCCCTACATGCGAGAATTATGTGCATTTTTGATATAATATCAACCGCATGGATCATTTTGTCATGTCTTAAATCTAGTTTAATTTACGCTTGTTCTTCGCGACCAAGCCTGAAGAAACCACGGCTTGGTTGTTTTTTAATGATCCTTTTATCTGATACTGGTACTAACAGAACATAAGTGCAATGCTTTGAGGTTGTTATTTTGAAATAGAATGGAAACAGTAGTCATCATCAGCAGCCTGTAGAAGTCGACTGCTAGACATAGACCTCACCTAAAGAATACCATGACGAACGGTCTTGAGCCTTTCCATCCACCGACTTCCCGCAACTCTTACAATATCGTTGGTATATCGGGACTTCCAACACAGCGTCGCCCGGTTCGTGGTCGCCGTTCGAGAACCAATATTCCTCAATGTAACAAATAATATAATTGTATAATACCAGTACTCAAATAAGTTAAAACATTAGATAAACTTTAGAAAATTATGCACACAATCAACACCTTGCTCATAAGCCTACGCGGGCTGTACAGAGGGGGCAATATTTTTTATTAACAAATACCTTAAGTACCTACGATACTATAATTTACACTGTGCGTCCTTGCGACTCGGACCAGTGGCCCAAGCATGAAAAAATTACTGTAAGTTACGCGATACGATATTAAAAGTCAGACAACAGCCAATGACATCGCCAATGCTTAGAATGACAATGCTTAAATCTTTTAACTTTGTTTTTGGGTAATATTTGACATTTGCTATCGTATCGTAAACGTAACTTTCACCAATTATTCATGCTCGGGCCATAGATCGCACATGCTATAAAAATAAAAGAACAACCATTTTTATAAATTCGTCTATGAGTCTTCAAACCAAATTGTTTTGACTTGAGATAAATTCTAATAAAAAAAGTTGGGAAGTGGACATACATACAACACTATTTTCTTAAAGAAATATTATAGGTAACTTGATTTATTTTAACTGAATTACCATAAAACAAGAAGATATTTACAAAAGCATTGTTGTTCTTAAACACGACTTAAAACTAGAATTGTTACAATAAATAATTTTTAGATCATTTAAGCATATTTCACAGGTTTTAAAGGTTTCAAATAAAGTGTAATTTGTAGGAAAATATCGTCAACAGATGTATTACGGACGGAGATATAACAATTATTTATTTCTTAAATATAGCATCTCAGCAACCTCTGAGTAAGAATACCAAGCTACAGATACTTCATGAGAGAGTGCCACCGTAAACACGGCTATGAACACCCACGGACGGCACGGCTATGAACACAGAAATAGCAGGAATGCCAACAAGGAATCCTGCTGAGGATACTGACACATAGAACATCGCTTGATTTTCGAGCAAGTTACATGCTTATAGAAAGCATGTAGCAAATGCGTACAGGTGAAGAGCATGCTTATTTTAAGCATGATAATCAGCATGTTCTTTTATGTGACACACAGAACATCGCTTGATTTTCGAGCAAGTTACATGCTCAAAGAGTATAGTTGAAGAGCATGCTTGTTTTAAGCATGATAATCAGCATGTTTTTTTATGCGCAAACTCTTTTATAAGGATGTGTCATTAGTCATTACCATTACACTTGCTTGCTGATTGTTTTTATGCATGCTGTGAAATATGCTTGTTTCAACAACACACGATAAGCATTTCTTCCACTCAAATTTCACAAACGTCCGCTGTTCGTTGCGTTGTTTCAATAAACCTGAAAACAGAAAAAAAACGTGTTGTTAGGCACATTTGTGATAGGTACCTACACTTTTAAGGTTATTTAGTGACCCCCACAGATTAGCAAACCATATTTTGTTCTGTGACTAAACCTACTTAAGGTACGTAGGTAACCTTTTAATTGACTTCATAAACAAGGTCACAAAAGGAGGATGGAATCAATTCAGCCACTATGTATTATTTTATAAATGTTTCTACACCATTACTTGTAATGGCTGGTGCGATTTTGATGGTGTTTTTACTGTTGTGTAGGGAATAGCTCCGACGTGGTCCCTATAATCGGGAATAATATTAATTGTATTCCCGAGAGATTGCAACTTGTCCCGTACAACTCTGAAAACGTAACGTACTGAAAACGTCATTTTCTCTACTTACCGAAACATTTTTTGTTATAAGAACTTTTGTTTCTTTTAATTGAAAGAGGCCAGTGTTATTCCGAGTCAGCAAAATGATCTGAGTTCGCGCATGGGTAGAAACGCCAACTACAGTAAAGTGCTATAAATATAGGATGGCCACAAGGAGTTTTATCCTACTGAGTCTTCATTGAAGTCAGTTTTCTTTTATAAGTTTTTAAAAAGTAGGTAATGAACACTTCCCTGTTTTAGAATATCACGTGTTATGTTCTTATCACGCGAAACCCTGTATAATTAACTTAATTACATTTTTGTTAGCCGCCAGGGAGGCTATAAAATGTATATTTTTTTCTATCACACCCATAAACTGAGGTGCGTTCAACATAATGGAAGTTGGAAGTTGAACACTGCGGTTGAGTTTCGTTTATAAAACACAGATGGGTTTTTTGATAAGACGCCATTTTTTATTAGTGGTCAGACATCAATTGCACATCTTGCTATATAATAATTTGCCAATTTTGATTTCGAAATTGTTTTGCAGCTAGCAGATTAGTAATGGTGACAACATTTTAATTTGTTTTGTAATTTGCGCCGATGATGGCTCAATGATAAATTCAACACTAGTTTTTGGGTCATAAGCTCCAATATTCTTGCTGTAGAAAGCAAAAAAGTATAGTGGCGACAGGAATCAATAGGATGGAGCAATCTCTACAGAGTTCATCCGGGAAAGTACTGCTAAAGGCTAAGGTAGCTGGTAGTACAATTACACCTAGGCCGCAGCCAATGTGGCATTGCAGCCTTATTGGCAGTGGTTACCGTATACCATGAGATGTTATGTCTGCCAGTCCGTAACTTAATACTAATTAGCAAAAATATTTAGATAATATCGTATTATCTGTAGATTTTTTATACAACATTACAAACACAATCCGTCATTATTCCATTCAAGATACTATGAAATTATCAGCCAAATAAGATTTATTACTACTTTGGTAATTAAGATTCGTGGCTTTAAATCAGCCGGCGGCGTGCCCCGGGGTCCGGTACTAGGACCATTGTTTTTCTCAACTTTATGTGCAAATTCATCATCAAATTATCAAATGATTACAGACAATCTGACTGGTCTCATAGCTCAGTTAGTAGTTCTGCCTTCTGCGTTAGAGGTCGCGGGTTCGATTCCCGCACTGGACAAACATTTGTGTGATAAACACAGATGTTTGTTCTTTGTCTGGGTGTTAAATATGTATCTATTATGTATATCAGTCTCTGGTACCCATAGTACAGGCTATGCCTAATTTGGGATCAGTTGACCGTGTGAATATGTCCGGAATATTTATTTATTTTATTTATTATTTAATCACAAAAGCCGCGTTGGTCTAGTGGGAGGTTCCCCGACATTCGATCCCAAGGTCGTGAGTTGGAACCCGGTCGTGTACAAATGAGTTATTCATTAGAACGTGTTCGTACTTCGTGCATGTGCCAAATGTTCGCACATGCCCCCATTAGACATCTTCAAGATCTGATCGTATGGAAATCTGAGATGATGTGTAGTACCATTTCTTGGAGATAAAAGACGTGAGTCGTCAGCCCATATTTTTTCTGACAATCTCAATTCTGATGAATTTTCTGATCCGTTGCCCAGTGTTCTTAGAAGACGCAGAAAGTAAATGATGGTTACCTTAACTCCATACGCCATCTCATAGCCTCCCTTGCTCTGCATTTGGTTCTGCATGGAATGCAGCAATGACGGCGGCATGTCTGCATCTGAGGATCCTGAAATTGAGACAAATATACGGTTAATTCATCGCCAAGTCAATTATAAAAGATGTTTATTTTAATTCAATCACTAGGATCACTTTGAAACGTCTTAGAAACAAGGTGAAGCTACGCCTTTTCCTCACGACCAAGCCTAAAAGAATCAACAAACACGTGTTGGTGCCACTTTCGATGATCCTTTTTAGTTACCATGTCAGATCTAACCAATGGCGGAGGTGACAAGCTTAATCCTACTAATATTATAAAGGCGAAAGTTTGTGAGGATGTTTGATAATCAATCACGTCGTAACGGCTCAACCGATTTTGTTGAAACTTGGAATAGATTAAGTTCTCTATCTAGAATAGCATATAGGCTACTTTTTATGTAGGTTAGGTACCACGTGAGCGAAGCCGCGGACGGAAGCTAGTACTCTTATATTCTCATATTGGTCCGAGAGTTCTGACTCTTAACTATTTTTTCGCCAAGCGTGCGAAAAACTATCTTCACCACCATAATGCTGATCGCATTACGTGAATTAACGACCTCAGACAGACATCGTCTAGAAAATAACAATAAATAAGCTCAGTAAAAATGGCGTTTAACTAATAGAGGGCAGCACGCATATCGGACACGATCTCTAATTACCCGCAAAGGTCACCTGATTTATTATAACGAGAATTGCATAGCGTTCACAATGCCTATGGCGTAATGGTTTTAGTTTAATTAGTTTTTTTTTTATATTCCTGACATAGCACGCACGGTCAACTGATCCCAAACTAGGCATTAGAGATGAGTCGTACTTGCTATTTCGCGTACCAGATCCATAACGTATCGTATTTTAGGTACTAAATACTTGAAAGTATTACTTCGACCGCGCGAGTCCACTGCGCAAGTCCAATGCGCAAGTCCATTGCGCAATTCCACAGCGCAAGTCCGCCGCGTACCCAAGGACGCGCCGCGCCGCGAGACGGAAGGTCGGGTAGCGACCGCGAGGCGCGTCGCGTCTAGGGTGCGCGGTGGACTTGCGCGCCGCAACCGAGTATTTTTAATACGTCTAAGTATCGTGAAGTCGTACTAGTTACCCTAGCAGAATACCAGCGCTACAGCATGGCGACATGCTGGAGCATCAAGCTGAGCTACGGGCCATTTCTCTACCACAATAATATTGTTACCTATATGTTTATATTTAAGCAACTTTCTGTCATTTAATTTTTTTTTTGTCCTTTTTGTATAATTCTTAGCTCTAAGTTGTTTTATTCTAATGTTTGTCTTTATTGTGGTTTATGAGAAATAAATTCATTTCATTTCATTTCATTTCATTACGTATAGTATGATGCGAGAACCTGGTTTAAAAACCTGGTTGCGTAAATACGAACTACCTCTACTAGGCATAGCCTGTACTATGGGTACCAGTGACTAATATACATAATAGATAAATATATAACACCCAAACACAGAACAAACATCTGTGTTCATCACACAAATGTTTGTCCAGTGCGGGAATCGAACCCGCGACCTCTAGCGCAGAAGGCAGAGTTACTACCAACTGAGCTATTAAGCCAGTTAGACTATCGGAAAAAACACTATTATCATAAATTCAGGATAGCGAACTTTACTTGTAGAACCTTTATATATAGGTATTTCTATCAGCCTTTGAGAACCACTGAGTTAAATGAAAACCATAAAATATAATTACTTAATAAATAAAGGTGCATATCTTTTTGAACAAGATTTATAGCTTGTTTTATCAAAAAGGTTCCAGGATTTTAAATAGTCCTTTATTCTGATTCTATCGTAGTAGGTACTAACGCTTTAAGGCAATGATGCTGAAGAATAATTCTTAAGCTTACAAAATCATTAAAATCCCATTCAAATTGCAGTACGATAATATAAGTATGAATAGGTAGGTACCTCCAATCAAATCATCTTAAGATGACTACTTATTTCAATGTCAAAACTTTTAAAATACACTTGAAACTTTTAAAATTGCTTTGCGATTATAGTCAGCCAATATGAGTCACCCACCGCAGTTCAAGGTTGGTAGAACGACCTTTATAGCCCTCTTAATATCCTGGTGTATCATGTATCAATTACTGGCGATAGATGCCGTAATGTTCGTAAGTTACTCACTTGTTACCGTGAGACGTGAAAAGTTAATCGCTTACCGGTTTCTGTACGTTTTTCGTGAAACTGCACAAAAAGGGTAAGTTATTGTTGTCCTCAGACCTGCCCGCAACTTCGTCGGCGTTTTCAATTATATTCCTATCTTATTTTGCGACCCTGTGTTACGTGTGTACTGAAGCGGCAAGGCGCGAATTCCATTCGCACTTGACCGTCTTTATGATTAAGTAGTCTTTATGACTAGGGGCAGTTTGAGACGAGGAAAAAGGGGGTTTTACGTTCTTCGTCATCAAGAACCATAAACGAACATCAAGGAATATTTAAAAAAAAATAAAAAAAAATTGGTCTAGCCGTGCTCTAGTTTTGCACTCAGCAACACATTTAGTGATTAATTATTATTTGCATAGATTTATTTCCTAAATGGGTTTGTGCAGTCGTTTTTTCCATCAAGGAAAGTTCCTGTTGTATGGTTTTTAATAAACAAGGCAAAAGATTATTCAAATGCTATTAAAATAATGAAACTAAACAACAAATATGTTATTGTATTGCTACCTAATAAGTAGTTGATAATTGATGAAGCTGCTCTGGTAATGTCGTCTGGTAACCTTAGTGTGGGTACATATTTACATACTTTAACGTTTACATAGCATGTATGTTTTTATACCGGAATACGCGTCAAGGCAGTCGCTGCGGAAATAAACCCATCGGCTGAAAATCATTCGTCGCGACTATCGATAGAAGCAACCATTGGCGCTTCCTAACAAAGACATTTTAGTAATTATACATACACAACAACACGCAGAAGTTAACTAGGCACCTCGATGTAATGTTTTGTCTCATTCTCACTCGCGAGTGCGGTAGGCGGTGGGGTGTGGTGGGAGGGGGAATCACATTCCAAGCAGGTGCCAAGTTGATTTCTGCGTGTAGTACACTGCATTCAATTACTGAATTCTGAATGCTGAAATTAAAACTCAAGGTTACAATCGAAGGTGGCTCGACGAAGTCGCATGGTTATTTTATGAAACAACCAGTTAACCTAGTTTAACATCATACCAACACCCAGACCAGGAACAAATATTTGCAGATCATACAAACAATTGGTACGGGAATCGAACCCGCACCCATTGCGTCTCAGACGGGCACTAGCTCGCTGCACCACTGAGGTCGTCAAGGCACCCTAGATTCAGAATAAATATTAGATACGTTGTACGGGTCAATGGACAATATGAACATGTGTGAATTCCTTCATATTAGGTGGCCCCGGCTAAAGAATAGGCCCCTCCATATCTACCTATCCGCGGATGTCGTGAGAGGCGACTAAGGGAAAAAAGCTAGGGGATGGGCAGCAGCGTCCCTCATTTTAAAAACGATAGCTCTAACTGCGCTCGCCATCCCGCATGCCCAGCGTGGTGAGTATGGGCAAATCCCCCCCACATGATAGGAATTCGCTCTGTCTGTGGGGAGGCCATGTTCAGCAGTGGATGTCGTACGGCTGAAATGATGATGATAATGATGATGACTATAAGGAATAACCTTCTTCATAAAAAAAGCCTAAAATTGTCCTAATTTGGTAACGAAAATTCAAGGCGAACAAAATGAAATTAAACCGCTCAGTTTAACCATGCCTATATCAGATTATTGTGTAACACCAACAGTTGACTAACTCATTAAGATAAATGGCGATGTACTTTATATCGCTTAAAACACTCAATAATGGTAATTAAGATGCGGGTGACACATCTGTGTAATTTTATTTGTATCAAGTCAACCGCATGTGGCTGCGGTGTGCCATCGTAGCAAAGTATCGAGTTATTTAAATAAGTAGCAGTCATTTACAAAGAGTTAGGATGTAGTTAGGATGTATTCAAGGGTTCTTTTTGGGATCACAAACGAATCATATGACAGGCATAGCCTGTAGTAACTCTGCCTTCTGCGCTAAAGGTCGCGGGTTCGATTCCCGCACTGGACAAACATTTGTGTGATTAACACAGATGTTTGTTCTGTGTCTGGGTGTTAAATAGTTATCTATTATGTATATCAGTCTCTGGTACCCATAGTACAGGCTATGCTATGCTAGTGTGTGATATTATGTCCGGAATATTTATTTATTTATTTATCTACATGCCAAAATATAACCTGTACCATGAGGTAATCTATACCCCATGTAGATACTCGAACTAAGGTCTTCAGTCGTGTCCTGCAGGCCAAGTAGGTATGACCAATCACATAAACAATGCTTTGTTTACGAGATAAATATTTATAAATAAAATAAAAAAATAAATATTCCGGACATAGCACACACGGTCAACTGATCCCAAACTAGGCATAGCCTGTACTATGGGTACCAGAGACTGATATACATAATAGATATATATTGAACACCCAATTTTATCGCAATAATGAATTAATAGAGAATTTTGTACACTTTCCTTGACCTTTAACATTTATGAGTTCAGCCGTGTTCAAACGGCTTTTCATATGTACACCCAAATGTAATTTTTGTCTACTCTTCCGTAGACAAAAGGTCGGTCGGTCAAGGGTACTTAACTGCTTAAACTACCTCGAAGCTGTGCAAAAATGAATCTTTTCGCTCGAATAATGTTTGGAAAAAAAACTTGCTCAAACCAGATGTCCAAGAACGAATACGAGGAATGTGAAATGTGAATGAAAGGAGCTTCTGCAAAGCGCACGGACTCCTTTCACTATCGGTTACAAATTCAAAGGACAAATTCTGCTGTTTTGGCGTCCCAAAGACGAATTAAGGTAAAGATAAGAATGTGAAACTGGTCACAAAGATCTTGGAGTTCCAAACTACAGCGATCATACAGAATAAAGGCCAAACGTTCTTATCTTGAGGTTATTTAGTCGTGTCGTGTCACTGGTATCTCCCTAATTGTTCTGTACCCTGGTCACGTCCAAATTATAGCAAAACCTGCGTTCTACGAACAATGACGAGACTTTCCTAACACATCATCATCATCTCCCTGCTTTTATCCCACTTCACGTGGGGTCGGCACAACATGTTTTCCTCTTCCACTCCCCTCTATCAGCCGTCATTGATATGACGGAAGAAAGAAAGGAGTAAGAAAGGAGTGAATACTGATGTATTCACTCCTTCACACAGTCTATCCATGACTTTGTGACTTTCCTAACACATGGTGTTCATAAAGTTTGTTGGAACTTCAACGTTTTTCGTTTAAAAACACTATGCAAAATCTGCTGTTTTGGGTCGAATCAGTTCAGGCTCAATTAGTCAGCTGTTTTAGGTTAGTTATCCTGATGTCAAACTTAGAAAAAACGTTTATTTTACCAATGAAATTCAATTTCATGGTAGCGAAAACGGCCACTTTTAGAGATATTTTATATATTAGAAAATTTATATATTATTTATAAACATGTTCGGGGTAAATATCTGAAAAATGAGTATTATGATTTGTTTTTCGTAATATCTTTTTTGTCAGAATTCCTTTCACTTCTGGATTAAATAGAATAATATGAATCACCTGACCTAAGTGTTCCCACAACTTATTTTTAGCTTCCCTCGATCTCGTTCTAGTCGGCTGCCCAATACCCCAATCCCCTCTCACTTTCCACTTGCCCTTATGCTAATAAGCATTTACAGGTTGTTTATTTGCGTAAGGGGCGGCGGAGGGGTCAATGGCGGCCTTTATTTAGGTCATAAACTTGCTCAAGCAAAAATCTTGTAAGTATGTTTCTATTTTTATTAATACCACTAAGGTTATTGCAGCCTATGAACACTTGCTATACCAGAGGCATCACGCACGCGTTGCTGTTATACTGATAGCTAAGGAACCTGTGAGATTTGCACTTTATCCTTTCATTACACTGACTCTCACCGTCGATCATTTGTCTCTTTTCAGGGCCACCATACCTCAACCTGACCTAATACAAGATGACCAAGAAAGAATCAGTGACAAGACAAGCAAGCTAATCTATCTATGAAAACACGTGTATACCACACATGGTTATAATTGGGCAGATCGTCTAACTACTTGTTTATTCGCAATGTCCCGGAGGAACGGAGTGTTAGGTACTAAGAGGGTCATTTATCCACGACATTACTCCTTATAACTCTCCTAACCTACCGAGTTATCTTCTTGATTCGTTCACGATGTTTCTGTAGTACAGTTTGTCAGTCGCAGAATCCTAATTGACTGGCGTTTTTGTAGCAAAACAAACAAGATGCCCCAGACTGGGACTGAGGAAAAACAACATTATCCTGTTCGCATTGTTGTGTGACTACGAGAGAACTCAAAGCAGTTTCATAAACACACATTATAACTCTGGCAGCACGGTATGTGATTAACTAAATTATTATCTTTTTTTTTAAGAATTCGTTCAAAAACATTTCTTTAAAAAGATTTCAACGCACCATCAACCATCCATGAGAGCGCGTTGAAGTCTTTTGCAAATAAATGTTGAATTGCGACGAAACCTAACAAAGTATTACCTATTGATGTGCCTAGAAATAAGCGCTCAGTTGTTAATGCCACTTACAGACCATTTAGTGGCCGCGCTGAATATTGCTTAAGATAAGGGTTAGATTGTTTTATGATTTTTGAATTGGTTTTTCTCAATAACCGCAAAACGCACAGTTTTGATTTTTATGACAAAGATAAGATGAGCATTTTATTTACCTAAATCCAAGACAGAAACGCGTTTGGTAAAACATTTCTCGATAGATTTATTTTTTAAAGTTGCGTCATCTGCAACAGTTTTTTCGAAAATACTCTGAGACTATCTAACAAAAATAACTTTTTTTAAAATATTATGTTAGACAATAGCATTGGGTAGCTTAATCCAAGAGACTTTTTTAAAAAAATACATAGTTTTTAAGATATTCGATATTTTCTTATATGTCGCTTACATCGATTACTTTCGAGCGCCTTCTAACGCTTGCTGTCTCTTTCCGCATTCAATTATAGTACATAGCGCTGTCACTTTCTTCACTCCGCCCACTCGACATTTTATTTTGATTTCTGTATCGCCTTAACTTAGCAGATCTATTGTGCACGAAAGGAGCCTCTAATCGGCGCACTTGAATCCTTTCACTACACTGATTCTATCACCGACGCTCACCGTACCTATAAATGGTTACTGATCTAATACGGGTTGACCAAGAAATAATCAATGACACGACAAGCAAGCCTTAGTTTATAAAGAACTGTCGCTAAGCGTCCGTTCTCATACTATGTACTGAGTACGTAGATAGGTAGTAGGTATGTACCAGTCGAACGCCTTAGGAAGGATGAGTCACGGCCTCCGGCGCGGACGGCGAACTCTACTGTTTATTTTAGAATCGCAGTCTTGGGCGATGCGAAGATCAAGCGTTCCTGGATATGACATCCATCAACATCAGCCTGAGGAACTCTTTTTATTATGTTATACGGAGGCAAACAGGCTTACGGCCCAACTGCTGGTAAGCGGTTACCGTCGCCTATTGACATCTGCAACACCTGGAGCATTGCTAATGCGTTGCCTGCCCTGGAGAAATCTTTTTGTATTTTTCTTGAAGCTCTTCATGTTGTAGGTTGGTGGGAAAACCTCGGAAGGAAGCTCATTCCACAACTTGCACGTATGAGGGAGAAAGGATCTCGTAAAGCGGTTCGAGATACCCACGGGTCGATGAGGTGTGGATGAGCCGTATTCCGGAGACGCGAGGTTCGATGGTAGAACCTCGATGCGGGTATGAGGTCAAATAGTTCCTCAGAACATTCACCATTGTAAAGCCACACAGAGCGAGCAGGTTCCAGCGCACTGGTGAGCTTGGGTTCGTCGACAATTCTGACGGCTCATCTCTGAAGGGAGTCGAAGTCTACTATGTTCGGACAAAAGGTTTCCCCAGAAGCAACCATGTCGAACGGTCTTGTACCTTCTCCGTCTACTGACTTCAACTTACATAGGCTACAACAATAAAAGGTTACAAAAGGTTTATTCTACAGGAAAATCGGAATGATAATTTGTTGTGAAGTTTGAGTTGGCTTGTAAATGTGTTCCAGGCTAAAATGTATCAACACGTAAACCGACTGTCAACAGTGTCAACTAGGTGGTAACTATTGGTTATTATGGCAATATGTATGTTGTTAATTTCAGACTGGAATTAGCGTTTTAATAAAAAAAAGCACGCTTAAAGTAATTCAGGAAAAAGTAAGTGTAGTTAATTTAAACATTGTTACAAAAGCAACCCTATTTATATCAATCAACTATTATGTGTTAACGCGTTTTCTGCTCACTAATGCATTTTTTAAACTATTATTTTTGGTCTACAATTATTATTACGAACTTATTCTTTATTCTTTATTGTACACAAGAAAACACAGATTACAGCAATAAAAAAGAAAGGTATGTACAAAGGCGAGCTTAACCCTAAAAAGAGTTTTCTTCCAGCAAACCTTTGAGGCTAGAGAATAGAATAGAATAGAATAGAATATGATTTTATTTGCAACAACTTAAATTATAACAGGTATATATATTATTTAAAAGAATACTAAAAGACAAAAGACAAAAACAATAAAAGAATAATAATAACATAAACATTAAACAATCACAGATACATGTTGCTGCAAAATGGTCCCTAACTCAGCATGAAGCGGGTTGATAACAACCCGCGCTGGTCTGAGTCAACAGAGAGAAGTGATTATAGAGGGAGGTTCGTGTACCTAAACAAATATGGTTAATAGTAAATAACATTAATTACAAAAATACTGTTACCTATTAAAACACCTAAAAATGAAGATAAACATACATAAATTATAATACTACTACAATAAATACCTACCTGTAAAAATATATAGTTAACTAAATATATATACATATATATGCATAAATATAATATAATACAGAATTTACAAGGAAAGGTAGTGCTCTTTTACTTTTCTCTTGAAGACATTGACAGATGGACTATCACGAATTACATGAGGGAGAGCATTCCATAACTTTACCGCCAGGACGGTAAAGGAGCCGCCATAACGACTGGTAGAATGAGGGGGGTTTTTACTTTAACTTATTCATTTTTATATGTCCGGCGGAAGGTATAGGTATGCCATCATACAGCTTTATCCTAGTTTGGATATCTATGTTTTCCCACATGCATTGTTTTAATTTATAAGTGATATACATGTATAATATTTTGCTCTGTAACGTTTGTTGTGAAATAAAAATTATTGAAATTATTATTGAAAATTATTTGTACTCGGCCAAGTGGGTGTATCAGCTTGGTTTCGGAAGTTATGTGTCAGTAATTTATTGCAAAAAACATTTCTTATCGTTCATCTGAAAGTGCGACTAGTTTTAATAAATAATTATCCTCTGACCTTCTCTGACCCCTGACAGAGCACATAACTCAGAAGGAGCCACCCATCCGATAAATGCCGATAACTGTAACTGCGTGATATAACTGATTTTATCGAAAGGGTTTGCAAACCAAACACGGATGCTCAAAAATAGCGAACGAATGAAAAAATTGTTCTTCACAAATATTATTGTTTTTTAGATGTACCTAGTAGATCAAAACGCATGTCAAAAACAGCAAAAAATCTTTCTTTTGGGAAAGTTCAGAATATAAACCACCACAGTATTAGAAAACTTTAACCACGAGTTTTCACTCTGTGGTCTGAATAAAAACCATAATGCCTAGTAAAAGTATTTGTAAACGAACAAACATTTGCAATACATAAAATGGACTTCGTTTCCTAATAGGACACATCCATTAGATGCCCCACATCTTCGTTCTCAAACAAGAAACACACAGAAATACACGCACAGACTCAAACGCTCTATATTTAAAACGCAAAGGCATTCCATCGTACGATGCTAATGCCAGTGGCGCATGGCGCTTTGTCTATTCTCTAATATCTTTAATACAAAACACATTAGAAGTGAGGAAGTTTGTATGAGCTGCAGCCTAGTAGCAATCTCATACCTATAAACATCATAGAACAGTCAGAGCTCTTTAGGGGTTCGGCAGACAACGCATTAGCAATGCTCCAGGGTGTTGCTGATGTCAATAGAAATAGAAAATAGAAATAGAAAAATCATTTATTGACCATAATTAAAGAGGAACAAGTTAAATGAGGCCCTGTCCCCTGGAAAAGCGTGAGCTGTGGCCCAGGAAACAGTTCTCTCCCAATTGACATTGAAATATTATGGTAACTTATGGTAAAAAATTGTGGCAGTTAACATTAACGTAAGTGGTAGTGACAAAGTTGATATAATATAAATATGAGTGAAATTTAGTTTTGGTGTGTGTGTGTGTATGTTTCGGAGTGAGTGTGATGGGATCTGCTGATGCACCAGTCTCTTAAGAGTCTGGGTAACAGGAGATACCCATATATTAAATTCGCACGCGGGTTGTGTGTGTGTGAGTGGTTAAATAGGCGACGGTAACCACTTATCATCAAGAGGGCCGTAAGCCTGTTTGCCGCCGTATAAAAAAACATTGAACATTTCCGATTTTGCAAGCAGTGATTTTGGTGATCGCAGGAATGGATGAAAGACAAGTTTCTACATTTCCCTCGTCCTACGTCCACAGCTCCGCACATGCTTGCTTGCTTGTCGTGTCACTGATTCTTTCTTGGTCATCCTGTATTAGGTCAGTGACCAGGTATAGGTACGGTGGCCCTGAAAAGGGCCTATGACCGTCGGTGAAAGAATCAGCGTAGTGGAAGGATGAAAGTGCGCCTCTTAGAGGCTCTTTTCTTGCATAGTAGTAGGCCCAGAAGATACACATGCAAGTAGTTCGCATCATAAGTAACTGGCTCTTTTCTTGTCACAGGCATATGTATTATTACGATGCACTTCACTTCTCGTCGATACAATATTAATATT
Organism: Anticlea derivata; assembly: GCA_947579855.1. Classification (NCBI taxonomy): domain Eukaryota; kingdom Metazoa; phylum Arthropoda; class Insecta; order Lepidoptera; family Geometridae; genus Anticlea; species Anticlea derivata. The sequence goes on along the minus strand of OX388277.1, from coordinate 3,408,079 downwards.
CAATGATACGTCAAGCCCCGTCCGATTATATAAACATAGGTATTGAAATAGTACTTAATAGGAAGAACAATGCAGTATGAGCGAGTATTGTTCTTTTGCTATGATTACGTATGACCTCCCATTATGCGGGCTAGAAAAGTAACCACTGGCCCGGATAGGAAAACAACATTTATTAGTTAAATTGTGATTACCTGAAGGTGTCTCACAATATGATTACTATCCCGAAAAGTAATCCGTGGTAGACGGTGTTGGTGTCACAATTATCTGTTCATTTACCATTTAAGTTACAGCCTATGTTTTATTGTGTCACTGTTTGTTTACCCAAATAAATAAAATAAAGAATAAAATAAAAGGGCTTATTCTACACCCAATTAGAAGTTTCTGATAACCACGATATAGGGTATCTTAGTATGGGGTCAGGACTATGTATATAACTGTTAGGTGTTATTTATAATTATTTATGAATCACCTTATATAAGTGGAACCACAGAACAGACGCAGAGAAACATTTATTTACTAACTTGGAACAGTAAGAGAAAAATACAAATATTAGGTCTATGAAATCAATTAGCTCATAGGTATTAAACATAAGAAATAAAGATAAAGAAAATAATAGCAAGTATATGTAACAGACACAGAACAGAAACTAGCATGAATGAATTATACGCCAGAGCTTTTTAATTATATATTACTATAACAAATTAATCAAAAGTCGACGATTAGGTAACCTTATGCCTAAAACCAATCCTCATTTGGTAAGTAACTTTGTTTTCTTGGAAAGTTAATTTCGATAGGTAAACTCTTTAATCAAGTATTCTTGGTCTCTAACCAATATTAATGAGCCAGCAGTCACCTCTGCGTGGTCACTCACTTCTAGGTACCTACATACTTAATTTCTTCGATAAAAGGACGAATATTTCGATATGCAATGCTTTCATGAATGTCGAAAATTGTTCTTTTGTAGGGCTGTTAGCTTAGAGACTAAATATATTTCAAAGATTTTTTATTTGAATTTATTACTAACTACCACATCGGCTTCGCTTTACAGAAAAAATAATTATAAAAATTAATTAAAATTTTATTTACAGAATTTTTATTAGGACAAATAAATAATTTACAGTGAGAATCGCAAGATACGATACACAAGAATCGGTTGGGCTATCTAAATACCGTTACAAAGGCAATCAATAGCTAGATAAAAAAAACTCGAAGTTACTAGTATTTAGTTGTTAGTAGCAAAGACAATATAATAAAAATAGAAAAAATCTACTATATTGACTTTCTAGTAGAAAAGGCAACCCTAATAGATAAAAAGTACCTACTAATGTAGGTAATGTAACACTGTATTATTAAGTTTATTGGACGATAAGCTGGACGCACCAGACATCACGTACAGATTGGACAATTATAGGTATTATAATCCCCAACTTTGTAATAGTAAATATTATCAATTAATATATGTAAATATTTATCAAATAATATATCCGATTGGATTTAGGAGGTGGGCATTGGTAGCTGCTACGCGGTTTCTCAAAACTATAATCTTTTTTTTTTATTCTTTAATTCTTTTAATTCTATTGTTGCCTGAAATAAAGTTATTGTATTGTATAAGATTACGTACTGGTTTCCTCACGATGTTTTCCTTCACCGTCTCAAGCACTTGTTAATGCACACTTTTTTGAGTTTGGCATTTGAGGGCGGGCGTAAGACAGGGTCTTAAAGTGGTGTCCACGGACCCCCAAGGGGTCAAGTGTGGCAGTAGCTCAAATTAATTCTTAAGTGTCAGCTCTGGTGACGATAAAAACAAAAAAATCAATAAAAGTGTTTTTTTTTAATTAATTTTTTTCTACATTGTTATTTGCCAGGGGGGATCCGTGGCATTTTAAAATTTCTGAAAGTGGTCCATGGCTGCACATAGATTAAGAACCCATGGCGTAAGATATAGCTCAACGATATCGCAAGCCCCTAAAAATCAAACTCAAAATTTCATTTTGGTTTTGACAGATGATATATCGCACGCTGTTTGAACACGGCTTAGGGCTGCAGCCTTATGCTACATGGGAAGACGACCTAATAAAGGTTGCAGGCTGTTGGGTGCAGGCGGCACAAGATCTATGGCTCTGGAAGGAGGAGGCCTAAGATCAGTGGACGCCCTACGGCTGCATTGATGTTGATGATGATCTATTTGATACACAAAGAGCGTTATTATACCGACAGACAGCCCTATCGTTTCCATCCGGCACGAAGGACCCGCCACCAAAAATGGTCCGCATGTGTCTCGCAGAATACGAATGAGTCCAACATGTAACTGACCATAAACCTTATTATCATTTCATAAGATTTAAAATTAATCGTAAGATTTTATCATTCGCTTTATAAATGCTTAGGAATTTTATAAGAGCGAGTTGCGTACAGAGTAGTTACAGACGGGGTTTTAGGATTCCAGATTATTTGTAGGCGGTTGAAGAAAAGGCTCCTCAAGCAGTTCATGGGAAATGTCGTTGTAATTAGTTATAAGAATTCTAGCAGCTGCAGAACTAATGAAGTATGTAGCATTATTTCGTTGCAAATCCTACTATTTTACAAAGAAAATCTAAAAGAGACGTTTCATCTATGGAGCCTGGGCCTGCACTGTGTACACTACTCTAAAATATGGCTAAGCAATAAAGTAAACGTATTAAATTGGTTATTTTACTTAAATTGACTTCGTTTTAAGGTACATTAAGATTTTCTTCGACAAAGAGAGCAACACACAGCGCTACAAAAATATGGCGGATGGACGTGCGTGAAATGTCATTTTGACAACCTACGTTTATCTGACAAAACAAAAACATCAAATCAAACAACATGACATGAAAAATATGTCAATGTCATGGCAAACGCCAATTATAAACCAACATGGCGGCCTTCAAATAGTGTTCAAATAGTAAAAAACTTACCAGAAGAACTATTCTTGTACCATCGCATTTGTCTTCAAATTAATGAAATTGTATTTTTCTTGTAATCTCCTATTTTTTCCTAATATTTCTATGTAGTGTACATGGACCAGGCCCAGAATGAAATGGCTCCTTTAATCCGACGTAACGTCCGTGTCCCAAGCACGAATAATTGACGATTGTGTTACGCTTACGATTCTATGATAAAAGTACCTGTATTAGCCAGTGGTGTTGATTCTGTTGTTGCAATTACCTAAATTAAATATGACAGCGCTAAAATTTATAGCCGTTCTTATTGTTTCGATCTATAAGTCTATCTACTTTTAGAGCTAATGCAACAACGAACCGACAGTCAATAGCCAATCAAAATTAAAAGATTTCAACCATCGCTGATGTATTCGGCATTTGACATTTGCTATCGCATCGTAAGCGTTATGCTATCGTAAATTATTGGTGCTCGGGCCACTGAATTGATTTGAATGAAAGATATCGAAGTAAAGTGATATCTGATATCGCTGTATTTTTATTTACACAAAGAAACTTAAAACTATTACAAGTTAATATTTACAAAATACACAAGAAACAGTTGAGCCATCTAAAGACCGTTACAAACGATCTATAGATAGCTCAACTGATCCAGATCACTACCAGTCGGAAGCGTCCCCAAGACGCTGGCGGAATTGCCACGCTGGATGGCAATGCTAATGCGCTGGGCCAAATAAGAGCCAGCTCTCGGGTCACGCGTCGCTTCGATCAGACGTCCTGATATCTTTTTGAAAACCCGGAGGGCCCCGTTTCCCCACGGACCCAGGGTCTCAACCCCAAAAGGCTCAAATATGTAAGCCCTATCAAGACTAACATATTTGCGCCTTTTGAGATCCTCGGCCGAATCTGCCGTATTGTCTGTTAAACAAACACATATAACCTTGTCTTTGGTAACTAATTTCGGGTCAACTCTTTAAACCTTTTTTTCAATATCCATTTATTTTTCCTTACCCTATGTATTTTACCAAAGAAAACTACTTAATATGCCATAAGCGGTCGTTCACCTTGGTCCTGTTGAAGGTTGCGTGAAAGCTGATAGCTTATCACAGGATACTGATCACCCTGAAGTGCCAGATAGCTGTCATGAGATAGGCACTCCAGATACGAGTTTGAACTTGTAGATAGAGGATTAGGAGGTACTGTTAGGGAGAAGTGAACACTGGAAAAGTACTTGGTAAGGCCTACATTTCTAGCAGATATTACTTACTAAGGTATATCAAAAATGACGTAGGTACATAAAATAAAATGTTTTTATTTCATTAAAACGTGAGACCGACAAGCGATATAACCTATAGGTATAACCTTCAGCCAATTTCGATGTGAAATATAAATAATAAATTTTCCGGACATATCACACACGGTCAATTGATCCCAAACTAGGCATTGCCTGTACTATGGGTACCAGAGTCTGTGTCTGGGTGTTAAATAATAGATATATATTTAACAACGAGACACAGAACAAACATCTGTGTTAGTCACAAATGTTTGTCCAGTGCGAGAATCGAACCCGCGACCTCTAGAACTGAAGGCAGAGTTACTACCAACTGAGCTATGAGGCCTGTCAAATGAGAAATGTTTGCAAACAAACCGCCCATCCTTAACCTATAATTTCTTGATTGGCTTGAATTTACGACAAAATTTGCATTTTATATCACCCCTTCAACATCAATTCTGTAGAAAATAGTATTGTAAGGGTTTTGAGTTATTGGATGATAAAGCTGGAGTAACTTTTAAACTATAAAATGCTCATAAACTTTATAGCTGACAGCATTATTCGTCTGTCGCTATCTCCATGCCACCTTCGGGGGTATTATGACAGACTCTCAAGTCAAGTGACAAGTGTTGTTACCGATCCGCTAAGCCAAAGGATTACAGTTCATACGTCATTGGCCTAAAACACACTCTTCGAATGATTTATCTTACACTTTTTTGTGGAAGAGCTGCGTTGACACGATCGCGATCTGAATACACTCGGTTCGAGTGGGCTCGTACTTGTTAGCCAGATACTATTCTGCAAGGATAGTAGTTGCCACGGGAATTGTCACTGAAATGAAAGTTGTCACTTGGATAATTTTCGTCATAATTTTACTTTTTATCTTTGATCGAAAAATGACGGTTATGTTGTAAGTAAGTATCGAAATAGTAGCAGACTTGTTGTTAGAAGAGCTAAGACAGGAAATTAACCTTTTCCGCTTCCTACAATTCAACTAATCTAATTACATCGTGCCTATACAATTTTTTTTGCACGAGACTCGTGAATTGTTATTAGTCGCCATTTTTTTCACTACATCTATACGTGCTATCTCGTGATATTAGGACGCGATCCGAGTCTACACAGATCGCTCGGATTATCTATTGCCACAATACAAGTTGCGTTCGAGTAGTTATACAAGTGTGCTCGATCCTAGCACACTTTGATCGTGTAAACGCGGCTTTAGCATAACAAAGTGATCCTAGTGATTTTATTGAAATAAAAACCTTTGACTTTTATTACCTAAATACGTTTAACGAGCTCATGGCGCGGCGGGCGAATGCCCAGCTGAGACGCGAGAGGTGCCGGTTCGATCCCCGCTACGGGACCAATTTTTGTATGACCTGCAAATGGTACTCGTAGTTTCTAATACCCGCACCCTGAAAAACGCTCAAAATGAAAAAGGATAAAAAAAATGCTTCTGAACTTTATAAAAAAATATCTTACCTATGTGCCCTGTGTGCTGGAAGTTTGTTGGATTGCCGATCATGGACCGGTCTATTCTCCGCCTGGTGCGCTGCGCCTGCGCAGCCGGCTGGTAGCAGCACGCGAACCACTGGAGCCAGATTTCACCACCGTTGCTCGCCATTTCGATTGAATAGTCCACAGAACAACTGCACCAATTCAAAAATTATACTAGACTAGGCTAGTTCTGAATTTCGAAGCTCTAGTGATGGGAAGAGCCCCGATCGAATGCGTCCGGTTTCCGATCCGAACTCGCAACGCACTGACACTATTGAACCAAGTTTATCCGGACAGCTTCGAGATATCAATTCTAAATAACGTCACAAGCCTTCAGAGCTGATCTCCTCACTGATAGCGCTGGCATGATTCCTCCGATAACATCTGTAACAAAAATAAAACATCACTTAGCAACGAGTTCCGAGAAACTTGAATTCGTAATCACTTCACCATTTACCTACTCGTGAAATGGTCATAAATGATTTGGGAATGTTAATGAAGGCTAACGAGTAATTTATTAATAACTTTTACTAGATTGTGTTTGAAACAACTAAGCACAAACCAAAGTAAATAAGTAAGTGGTAAGTAACACCCAACAGTCACATACATAGTCCTGACCCCACACTAGGATTCCCTGTCGTGGGTATCAGTAACTACGAGTACCATGATACCACAACACCACCGGAACAAATATTTGCAGATCATGCAAACATTTGTCCCGCAGCGGGAAACAAAAACGCGACCCTCATACAGGCAAACGGGCTGAAACTTGCACACGTGGATGCAGAAGAGAGAGGCAGGGTCATGGCACGTTCATTTCGACTTTATCTCTACCATTTTTGAGATGATATATGCATGTGTATCATGTATTGAGAAGATGATCGCGATAAACTTGTCAGCAATATGCGTAGTTTTGTCTTCAAAGATAAACCGGTATCTTTAGTCGCAGAATCGATAACATTGGGGAAGGCTTCAACGGAAGACCGGCGCAGGTTAGGTATTATTATTATTATTTCTATGGGTCTTAGAATTAGTTTTTACCATCTGTACTATTCTTAAGTTACCTGAAATAAAATTTATATTATATTATATTATTAGGTACAATTTGCAAACGCTGAGTTAGGACCTTTTTACAACAGCTTTACCTATACTTTTTTTTTTTTATTTACTTTTTGTGGCTATGGTGTCACTGCGGCCACAACTGGCCTATTGTGATCGCCACTTTAAACTTACCTATACTTATTCCTACTTATATTTTAAATGCAAAAGTTTCAATGGATGGATGGATGTTTGTTACTCAATCACGCTAGAACGGCTAAACGGATCAAGATGAAATTTGGCATAGTGTCCTACGGCTGAAATAACGACGATGAGTGGTCACCCATAGATATGGTGATCGCTGCAAAGCTGTTTTTACATTGTTATCTTCATTATTAGAGAAAAGGGCTCGCTGATTGACTCGTTGAGTTGAATAGACGGTGAAAGTGTTTGTTACAGATCACTGGATAGCCTGAGTGCCTTTTCACATGAACACGGCAGTTCATTGCCCTAGGCGGTTGGAGCTTTGACTACTGGAGCTTATTCCTTGGATGAAATACTATGGCTATTCCAGCCAATTGCTTGATCTCGAGAACTATCGGTTTCTGGACAGTAGCAACTTAATATAGTTACTGACAAGTGTAAATATTCGTTATTTTAGCCACCATAGATTTTACATTCGAGAAACGATAATTTTTGAGTTATTTATAAGGGGAATAGGCCTCAGTCGGATAGCCCCAGTGACGGCGACGGGACCTTAGAAGTTTGATTAATAAGGTCGTCGAATAAGGTACCTCTTACTGTCTATTATGACCGCATAATGCAGTGAATACCAACTTGCGCGATCATTAGCTGACATAAATCATATCTTTTAAATTACTACTTAAATAAGGAAAATATATTATGTGCGCCCCTTGGTCCACTTCAACCATTTGACCCTAAAGGGAAATGAAGACGATGCATGTGAAAAGGTAGCAGAAAGGGAAAGTGGCCCGTAAGCCTTTGTATCATAATAATTATTGTTATTTCTTGGATATTAAAGGTACGCGTTGCTTGCTGCGTACTGAACAGTGCTGAATAAACAAACACGTTACTTTACACATTATCAGCCTGAAAAATTTCCACTGTTGCACATAGGCCATCCCCAGAGAAGCGACGACGAACTGGCTTGAGCCTTCTCCATCCACTGACTTTCTGCATTCTTCAGCTCATACACGCAACGTACAAACGCAGCAATGATTGTATGTTACTCACAATGTTGTCAATTATATTGATATAATTATCAATGACAATTTAACATTTATTTTTAGTCAGTATTTAAATTGATTACCAGTGAACACATATGGCACTGAGACTTGGTCGCTAACTATTGGCCTCAAAGCTCAAAGTCGCGCAACGCTTGAGACCAATGCTCAGAGTTTCACTGCGTGATAATATTGAAATTAGTAAATCCGTAGAAGAACCAAGTGATAAAATTCAAAATTAGGTAATCCTTAGAACCAAGGTAACCGACATAGCTCTCGGAATTAGCAAGTTGAAGTGGCAGTGGTAGCTTGCAGAACCGACAGTCGTTGGGGTAAATAGAGGTTCTTAATGGCACACGAACCGGGCGACGCAGTGTTCAAAGGCGGGGGCCTTACGACATTGTTAAAGTTGTGGGAAGTCGGTGGATAGAAAAGGCTCTAGACTGTTTTTAGCAGTGGACTTCTACAGGTTGATAAAGATGACATACATTTTAGCTAGATAGGTTTTATAAAAAAGTTGCCTAAAAGTAAAACGACATGCGAATGACAAAATGTTTCGGCAATCTTAGCAAATTCCAATTTGAGCAACCTGTGTTACGGATTGTCGTCATGGCGACCTCATTTCCAATTGCTTTGTTTATGATCGATAAAGAAACGCGATTCGGCCACTTGTTACCATTTCAATGATTTCAATGAAACCCATTGTTTTTGTAAGAAATAGGGAAATTATAATTGCGATAAGGTACAGTTGCGACGATTTCGGTGAACCAGTTCACCGAAATCATCGCAACTGTAGTCGTCTGTACTATTCAGCACTTTTCACGAATTAAGTCTTGCACTTGGTAAATATGCCACTCTCTATAGTCGGTAATAAAATTTTGTGACGTCGCAACAGAACAGGACTAACAGGCAGTACCTTGCAAGAAGCTTATAAATAGCAGGTTCTATTCACGTCTATCTCCCGCTGCGACCTCACTCAATAACGATCATAATGCTGATAAACAAACACGCTACTTGACACATTACTAGAACAAAAATATAAAAGATATAATTTTCTCTAAAATTTGAAATTCATTCAAATTCAGATTGTGGTTTTCTATAAAGTAGGTACATAATTTTAACGAAGAAAAACTTATTTCCGATAAAATTGTGTCCTAAATAATTCGTCATTATCAGCCTTTCCACTGTTGCACATAGGCCATCCCCAGAGAGGCCACGACGAACGGTCTTGAGCCTTCTCCATCCAATGACTTTCTGCGTTCTTTACTATGTTGTCAATCTTATAGGTGGGCCTTAAGCTACAAATTAGTCTGTCATTCCACAGCAAACATTATTCATCCAAATCCACTCATCAACATAGGAAAAAAGATATTCCCTTTCTCAACTTTCGCCTCTCATTATCTTTCATCTACTCAATCCTAAAGTAAGGAAGATAACAGTAACTACTGCTTTCACCAACCCCATAAAGTATTTTGAACAGGCAGGCAAAAAAACATACGGCAAGTTTGGATGCATAAGCCCTCGGATATGGCATAAGCTGAGCGATAGTAGAAGCGATTATTTAAATGCTTCCAATAAAAGCCGCGACTAGCAAACAGACGGAATTAGCGTCAAAGCGGTAATAAAAAACCGGTTTTCTCAATGAACTCTTGGGATGATCTTTAAACGCTACCAAATAATAATGAAGAAATGGGTTTTGAACACATCTTTGTCAATATTGCCGCATTGCCAATTCTAGTAGAATTGGCAATGCCAACCATGTCTGTTTCAGTACCTACCACAACCACAGCCACCGTATTGCTTTTACAGACATACTTGTTTCTAGTCAAACGCTCGGCTTATGATAAGAATACGTCTTACATCTAGCTAGAGTAGGTGTAAGTAGCATCAAAATTATCATCTAGACTTTAAGCCGGTTCGGCGTATCGCATGCAAATTGCAAATGGCAACTCCGACGCGGACCGTTAGAGAAATGTGTTTAATTGGAAGCAGATATTGAGGACGGAAGGAAGTCATCTTAAAAGGACAAACATACTTAATTAGGGCAAAATGGAATTGCAATACCGGTCGTTTTGTTTGATGGAAATGAACTAACCTACAACATGAAGAGCTTTAAGAAAAATACAAAAAGATTTCTCCAGGGCAGGCAACGCATTAGCAATGCTCCAGGTGTTGCAGATGTCAATAGGCGACGGTAACCGCTTACCACCAGTTGGGCCGTAAGCCTGTTTGCCACCGTATAACATAAAGAAAAACGGTAGTGTAGTTATTCTAAGCTAAGCCCTTTTCTTATTTTCTTTGCTTTCTGGGAAAGATTAAGAGCTTCTGAGCTTGAGTACTCTCCAAATGAATGAATGGTGAAGTGTATTTGGTAGTAAGTTTTAATTCAGCGAGCGAAGATGTCTAAAACAACATGGACGACTTGGCGTTGTATTTTTGTATATTTGTTAGCGCATAACTTTCGAACCGTCAATCCGATCTACGTGGAATTTAGTAGGTCAACAGGTTCTGCTATCAATATTTGCTAGTACGAATATGTAGATATATAAAGTGGGTATCATATAATAAATAAATAATAAATATTCCGGACATATTACACACGGTCAACTGATCCCAAACTAGGCATAGCCTGTACGATGGGTACCAGAGACTGATATAAATAATAGATATATATTTAACACCCAGACACAGAACAAACATCTCTGTTAGTCACAAATGTTTGTCCAGTGCGGGAATCGAACCCGCGCCCTCTAGCGCAGAAGGCAGAGTTACTACCAACTGAGCTATGAGGCCAGTCAAAAATATGAACCAGCTTATTTCATACATTCCAAAAGGATTTTTATTTTTATTATATATTACCTATATGGTTTTTGGGATAGAACAAACAATTTAACGTGAACTCCCATTTGGTAAAGTTTCAATGGCTTCGAAGTTCAAGTGAGATTGGATATTAGTTAGAAGTAGAACATGCTAAAAATACTACTTTCAAACATCGCGAGATCACGGGTGAACCACTAGTTAAGAATGTTTTGGAATCAGCAGCAGGACTCAAACCAACACCTTATAGGCTCGTATTCAGACACAAGACTCAAGCATTGATCTGTACTTAAATCTCGATTTGAGTCGAGATTCTAATTCTTGAACAGTACTTATGTATAGATTCAATGATCACAGCTCACCTGAGTAAATGCTTATTCTGAAACGTCAATCAGACGAAATCGGTGCTTGAGTTTAGATTTGATTAGACATTAATCAAATGACATTTTCGTTCCGTTACACGTACTTTGATGCATATTTATACTTCACTTTATAGTTCTGTTCTATTTGCACACTGACTGTTTGAATTTCTGCGTAAAACGGATCGAAAATTATAAATAAATCAAAATGTAAACGAGAACATTTGAGTACAGATTTGCGACTCGATTCAGCGGAGAGTAGTTTAAGTACCGTTCTTGAATAAAAGTTATGTTTGAGAAGAGATTCAATACGTAAATAGAGTTCAGCTGATCTGTGATTAAATCTATGCTTGAGTCGTGTCTCTGAATACGAGCCTTAGAATCGGCGATACGCTGGCCAATGTCACCATAACATTTGGTAATCCCACCATTTTGAATATTGAAATCCAATAGTTAGCATATCTTCAAATCAATAGGGGTGTATTCATTACCTTAACTCTTGACTAACCTAAGCATATAAATCCATTTGAATATGCGGGTTTTATAAATAAATAATCAATGGTTATTCAATATGGTTGTTGACCCTGGCAGTCTGACAGGAAAACATTTGTAAGAGAGCTATAAAAGCTAGTCACGAACTGATTTGAACAATGCCTCTTCAATTTTAGTTTCAATTATCATCCGCCTGATAATATACTAAGCAATATTGCCTGGTGCAGACGTGATGGCATTAGGAGGCTGTTCGGGGGTCTATTCTAAGAAAAAATGTCGATGATTGTGAAGTGGGGCCTTGTTTCATGCATCTAATGGAGAGTAGGTGAGTTTATTACGCCTTGAGTGATAAAAACAAACAAATTGCCCATTTATTTGTCTCTTCTTGGCTTCAAATTCGTTGCAACTATTTCTACACTTCGCTTGATCCTTGACATCTTCATCGGTAACATTGCAACTTTTCGCAACACGACTGTTTTTATGATCTTGAATCTTGATGAATAGAATAGAAAACGTTTATTTTGCTACCAATAAGCACAACTCAAACTTAACATAACAGAATATAATTAATGGTAACAAAAACGGCCATTCATCGTGTGCTAGGGCGTCACTTTTACAGAGCTAAACTGGCAATTAAAGTTTCCAAGAAACGATCGGTGCTACGAATAACAAAATCAATGGTGTCTTATACAAATGTACAAAACCGCAGAGGTAGATTCGCGATCTATTGCCCCTCGGCCATAGAGGTCATCAAACCTCATCTACGAGCGAGTAGGTACACTTTTTCTTGTATGTACACACAGACTGCTATAGTGTTACTATGTAACTGTAGGTCTTGGTCTTGGGTCATTAACTTTTACTCAATCGTATTATCGTACCGACATAAATTCTCTCAGAATTAGCATATTGAAGTGGCAGTAGGCAGGCCATATAGCTCGCAGAGCGATAACCGTTAACGTTAACCGGGAATAAAGGTTCTTGAATGGCCTCACTGACATGACTGGCCTCATAGCTCAGTTGGTAGTAACTCTGCCTTCTGCGCTAGAGGTCGTGGGTTCGATTCCCGCACTGGACAAACATTTGTGACTAACACAGATGTTTGTTCTGTGTCTGGGTATTAAATATATATCTATTATGTATATCAGTCTCGGTACCCATAGTACAGGCTATGCCTAGTTTGGGATCAGTTGACCGTGTGAATATGTCCGGAATATTTATTTATTTATTTGAATGGCGACCACGATCCAGACGACGCGACGCAGTGTTGGAGGCCACGATGGACCGACACCATTGTGAAGGTTGCGGGAAGTCGGTGGATGGAAAAGGCTCAAGACTGTTCTTCATGAAACTCTTCGGGGAAAGGCCTACGTCCAGCAGTGGACTTCTACAGTCCGTTGATGATTATATAACTAGCAAAGGATTCCCTTGAATTAACTTGGCTGTTTTTTCCCGCTGTCACTGTTTTATAAGGGACGTCAAGAGGTCCCGCTTTCTATCTCCTTGTCACGTCAAATGGTAGAATTATTAGCTACTTAGCTGTTCTGCCATGTTCACACACTTTTGCCCCATTCATCGGATATTGTACTTAACAAGAGTCCCACGATAGACCATTATAAAAGTATACACATTTTATATTCATGGTGTAGTGTGAACAATGAATAAGCAGATACTTTTACTTACCTACTGCCATTAGTTATAATTACTTACCTAATTGGTTTCGTTCATTATCTACTTTAGTTTTACACTTCATCATCATAATTTCAGTGGTAAGACGACTACTGCTGAAGATAGGCTTCCCTCACAGATTTCCAGAGAGACTTCCGATCATGTATATTACCCATTCTCACCAAGCTGGGCTGGCGGGTTCATGAGCGAAGTTAGAGCTGCATAATGCATGTGCATAATATTGTTTAAATAGTGTTTTAATAAAAATACAGTTGTGCTATTTAAAATTAACTTCGTGTGATCTTTTATTTTATATTCTTTGCAACTAGATTTTGACTCACAACGGGCCAGGGCCAGTTCGAAGGTAAACTGCCGTATTCACACTCTTTGTCTTAAAATTATAAAGGTTTACTTCGAATGGGTCCTCAGGACAATGGAACGACGGCAAACAATTCTAACAAATATTTATTTTCTTCGTTTATACATTAACGTTTACACATTACGTTAACGTTTTTATATATTTTAGGTTAAGGTATATATTTCAATGGGTCCTAGAATTTAGTTTTTAACATCTGTACTATTCTTAAGTTACCTGAAATAAAATTTATATTATATTATATTATTATACTGATATGATAATGCACATTATTCAAACGTTACGTCTAGATATATATAATAAGTAGGTAGGCACAATGTAAACCAGAAAACACCATTAAATATTCCGGGGAAGAAGAAGATTAGGATTTCTTAGGATTTATTTATTTACTAGTCGTAATAGAAAGCCTTTTTCATACAAACTTCAAGCCCCGCTGCACCCCTTTAAGAGATGAATTTTGAGAATTCCTTTCTTACAAACTACACACTAAACGGGGCACACCCTCCAAATTGCAAGTCTCTAGTACCAACGGTTTAGGCTCTGCGTTTTCTGTTGGTCGGTCAGTTACTGTTTTATGATATATACTAGCGTCCGCCCGCCCGTGGCTTTGCTCGCGTGTACATAAAAAGTAGCATATATGCTATTCTAGGTATAGAACTTTATCTATTCCAAGTTTCAACGAAATCAGTTGAGGCATTACGGTGTGATTGAACCAAAATCCACAAATATCCTCACAAACTTTCGCATTTATAATATTAGTAGGATAGTCGGAAGTAGGATATGCTATCCCGAAAGGAGCTAAATCTACACCCAATAGGCCCAATTAACGTTTGTTCTACGTATTTAGTCAATTCGTAATTTTTAATTGAAATAACTCGATTCTTACTGATTCTGACTGTGTAGGTAATGGTTTCGGCAGAATACCAGCGTCTGCTGCAAAACAGTAGGCATAATGCTGAGCCGAAGCCATTTTGCTGCTGCAGCACACATCACACCATTTTTACTTTCATTACTTTTCTCTTGTTTCTTTTATTATAAGTTCCTAATGTTTATTGTAAAATGTTGTGCAAATGTGTGTGTTTTGGTGGCAATTAAATAAATGTCTATGTCTATTCTTCTTCTTCTTGTCGTATCACTGATTCTTTCTTGGTGACCCTGAAAAGGGCCCATGACCGTCGTTGAAAGAATCAGTGTAGTGAAAGGATTAAAGTTAATATTCTTTCTTTTTGTTGATAAAATAACCCCGTTTCGGGCTGTATGAATCACCTTGGCATACTTCGACGATCAATAAAACGCATCTTCAATGAAGCATCAGTGGGTGAGTACTATACTTTCTCCGTATATCTTCGAGTAGGCGGGAGTCGGTTGTCATGGTGACGGGTTCCCGCTATTTCAGTCGCTTCCCTTTCATCGCATTCTGGCGCGGTTTCGACACGCGTATGCGCGGGGTCAGCCAGATTGCACACTAATTTCGTGCTCACCTTACTGTGAAAGGAGCCATTTCATTCTGGGCCTGGTCCATGTACACTACATAGAAAAATTAGGAAAAAGTAGGAGATTACAAGAAAAATACAATTTTATTAATTTGAAGACAAATGCGATGGTACAAGAATAGTTCTTCTGGTAAGTTTTTTTTACTATGAGAACACTATCTGAAGGCCCCCACGTTTGACATGACATTGACATATTTTTCATGTCATGTTGTTTGATTTGATGTTTTTGTTTTGTCAGATAAATGTAGGTTGTCAAAATGACATTTCACGCACGTCCATCCGCCATATTTTTGTAGCGCTGTGTGTTCCTCTCTTTGCCGAAGAAAATCTTAATGTACCTTAGAACGAAGTCAATTTAAATAAAATAACCAATTAAATACGTTTACTTTATTGCTTACCCATATTTTAGAGTAGTGTACACAGTGCAGGCCCAGGCTCCATATATTGATGAAACGTCTCTTTTATCTATAGCTTTTACTAACTGTTTTTCTCAAGATAAAATAATTAAATAACTCCCAGCAGTTACAAACATAGTCCTGTACAACAGTCACATACTATTCCCGGTGTCGTGACTCGTGGGTATCAGAAACTACGAGTACCATGGTACTATAACACTCAAACCATCATCTTCCTGCCCATATCCCACATCGTGTGGGGTCGGCACAACATGTATTCTTCTTCCATTTCCCTCTATCAGTCGTCATCTCAGCACTCACTCCTTTCTTACCCATATCCACTTTCACACAGTCCAACCTTTTTTTCTTTGGCCTACTACAACACTCAGACCCCGAACAAATATTTGCAGATCATGCTAACGTTTGTCCTGAAGCGGGAATTGAAGCCGCACCCCTCACACCCATGCACCCTTAAAATCTCCTAACTTCAATATTGAAAGTACTGGTCCCCCATTTAGCATGGCCATGGGACACACTGTATATTATTACTGATAACTTGAATATACACTTCTATAGGTAGGGTACTAAGTACTAACCAAAGTACCTACAGTCTATTCGTAACTATTGAGCTGTTCACACAATACTCATATCCTTATTAGCGTCAATTTTATTATGTCGAGGCTTGGTAACTTACACCAATAAAATACGATGTGTCTGTAGATATGTTTGTGCAGATACTTCTATCGGGTATTAACAATAACATCTATATATTATGTATTTATAGATATTTATAAGAGATATGTAAATGAATCTAATTAGCGGAGCGCGTTGATGTCTTTTGCATATAATAGAAAATGAACAAAATGAAATTCGTTGCCAAATTTAGAGTCAATTTCAGTTTGACTTTTTGGGGATTGCGATATCGGATCAAATTTCAGATGCTATATCGCACTCCGTTCGAAAACGGCTAAAATCTCAATCATGGCAGTACGAGGTGAGGAATACAATTTACGACTAAATAAGAGTTAGAGCAAATTATTAAGTATAGCTAAAATTGGATAAATAAACCCGCATGCAATCATTGCCCTTTGAACACGGTGTGTGCGACCTATCTTCGCAGCAACCCAGCATTGTGTTGCAACGTTTATTTATATTCGACCGATATAACCGGCGGATAAGCTGATGCAGATAATGTACGATGCTGTTAAAGTAGGTTATAGGGTACTAACTTTGTATAAGGTTAATAGAACATATCTAGACCAACGCACTATAAAGAAAACAGCGAATCTGGATCGTCCTGAATGATAACAGGGAGGTCTAACGGCAAAGTCGAAGCGCAGTCAAAGCGGGGTCGGAGCGGGTGAGCGTAGAGTGTTATATCTAAGAGTCGAGCCTTTGTTAGATATTCGATTCTTTAGACACATTTTGTTTAGACACATTGAACATGATGTCCTTTTCGAAAGACGAAGACATGCTTGCGCTTATAAAAGTAGTTAACTTTACTAAGCCATTTCTGAGAAAAAGTGCCTTGGCAAACGGATAGACAGACCGACAGACGGACAACAAAGGAAGGATAAGGATTCCACCTTCCAAATGAGTTACGGAACCCTATTAAGATTTTTTTTTATCTGCCAAATTTTTTCTTATCTAATTTTATTAATCTATTTCTTAGAGGTAAGTTTAGAGCGATGGTACTCTTTATTCTTTATTCTTTATTGTACACAAGAAAAATACAGATACAAAAATTAAAAAGAAAGGTATGTACAAAGGCGAGCTTAACCCTAAAAAGAGTTTTCTTCCAGCAAACCTTTGAGGCTAGAGAGACGTGATTATAGAGGGAGGTTCGTGTACCTACAATGTTTGATAAAATATTATATTTATAAACATACATATACCTATTAATATTACTATACAATAAATACCTACCTGTTCAAAAATATATATTTAATTAGCTAATTTATTATATATATATATATATATATACATATATATATATAAATACAATACAGAATTTACAAGGACAAGTAGTGCTCTTTAACTTTCCTCTTGAAGACATTGACAGATGGACTATCACGAATGACATGGTAGGACCTGCAAAATCTTGGTTGCAAACGCTCGCGACTGACAATGGCGACGCCTTGTTGGCGGAGAAGCCCCTGCAGCGGCCGCGCCGCGCATGCATCCGCTACGACGCCGCGGCGCCCGCGCTTCTACCCTTGTATGTCAGCGCACTCCCGTTTGATTTTACAGAAACCTAGGTTTCTCTCTGACCCGTCTCTTGTTTCTGTTAGCGACACGCTATTACCCTACCTATAACAATTGCTTTTCAAATAAACAAAACATTAAACAGTGTAAAAAGCTTCTCTTTCTTGGAAATAAACGTTTTGAAACGTTTTGGTCTCGGCTGTTAGTTAGTGGTTTATACAAAAAAATAAATCAAGATGACGTATTGTTTAGTATGTCTACTGGCACTTAAGACCCTACAAATTGTTTAAAATTGCACAGAAGCTTTCAAATCTAAAACCGGTTCTCAGGTACAACTGCTACACCTATAAATCATAGTTTTTTTACCAACACTGGTAGAAGTGTATGTGCTTTAACTATAACTGTGGTATAGATGGTAATTCGGGTCACTCGCATATTCGATACAAACTTTGTTTAGGGTCAACCGAGAAATAGAAAGTTAGGAAATTATAGTTATAGGTATACATATATGAAAAGAGTCGTTCAGTAAATGTTTCCGTAGAGTCTGGAGTCGTAAATGGCCGGGATATTGGTATTGTAAGACCGGACATTGTGCCGCAAGGTTTTATAGATACTGCTACTGAGCTGCCTAATTAAAAAATAACAATATATATATATATTTTTTTATACTACTGAGGTGGCAAACAGGCGTACGGCCCACCTGTTGGTAAGCGGTTACCGTAGCCTATGAGCGCTTGCAATACCAGAGGCATCACGCACGCGTTGCCGACCCCGAACCCCCCTCCCCCTAAAGAGCTCTGGCAACCTTACTCATCGCAGGAACACAACACTATTTGAAAACAAATAATGTTATTTGGCTGCGATCTTCTGTAAGGCGGAGGTACCTCCCAGGCGGGCTGCTCCAATTCAGAACGAGAAAATCTCGCTGTGCCCTTCCTTCTCTAAAAATTAACTAAAATTTATTTCGGATGGTTAATCTAATTTGCAACTTTGACTGTTATTAGTTTTTTTTTATAAACCAGCTCACTAGAGCCTTTTTTTATACCCTAAACTGAAGTCACCTCTAGAAGGTCGTGGCGTGACTACTATGGTCTCCGCTGAAAACCAGCGCTGGGTGCACACATCAGTGTGTATCCAGCACAATGCTGAGCGAAGACCATGTTTCCCAAGAGCTCTGCTTAGCACAATATTTTTATCATTTAGCATTTAATTTCTTTTATTTTATTTTATGTGTAGTATTTCGTAAGGGAAATAAAAATCTTTCTTTCTTTTTTCTTTCCTAAACTTATATATAACTTTTTCTTTTTTGATTTGTCGTCCTCGTACTTTAAAATATCTTTAAAATAACTATCAGTGGATTCTTATAATTGGCCCTCAGCATACATGAACATAACACGTATTTAATATTTTTCTTTTCTATGTACCTGTAAGATTTCCTAAAATTGTAAAATAAATAATGATAATAATAATTAAAGAGTCCCACTTTCTCCATAAAATCGGTAACCTATGACCCTAGGATTCCCTTGGGCGAAACTCATCGTTAAATTGCACTAGGAATGACGTAGTTGATTAGCTATGAGTAGACCTACTATAATCTAGGTATAAATAAACATGTTAAATAGCAAACAATAAATCACTCAGCATTTTAATTAGTAAAACTTCATCGTTTTTGCTTAAAATATTCCTAACATGTATTTTATCACGTTTTCGATGACTTGGTCATCGTGTTAATTAGCTTGCGCGATTGGTCTCATTTTTTCTAATTTACATGATTAGTGATGGGGAAATCAGACATCTTTCAAAATTAATCTATGGATCTGCATTTTATGTAGATACTTCTTACATACATTATATGCAGAATCACGGAAAACTAGCGATAAAGTAGCCTAGATACGCTACTATAGCATATTGCTGAGTCCCGACCAATTGCTGTCCCTATTTGAATCAAAAGCGCTATATCTTCTTGTTTTTTATATACTTGTTTTATTATAACACAAAATATACTATTCTTATTCTTAATCTGTTTGCTGTTGCAACGGCCTCGGATCGAAACGAGTAAATATACAAAACAAATGCATGATTTGTCCTAGATAGTAAATATATTGCTGGGGGCCATTGGCTCTGCATTTCTATAGCGTCTCGGTGAGACGTGGGGCAAAATACGATGAACCAGCAATATTTTATATAAACCATAGTATTATGCAAAAGACATATATTTTTTTATAAATGACAGTTTTTTATACCCTGATTGCATACATTTATGTAGTTACTGAAATAAACATTTTTTTTTATAATTTTTTATAAATGAGAGTTTCAAAGTCCGACTTAGAACCGAAGAAGTATCGACATGTCTGTCCGTTCATCTGTCCTACCTATTCCGCCGCGCGCTTGGCCAATTTTGAAACAATTTTCTTTCTTTCAAAGTTGCATGTGATGTGAGAGCTATATATGACCTTAGCATGTGTAAAGATAAACGCTTGCTCAAACCTAAAGTTAATATAAACGTAATAAAGGTACACAATGTATGATATACTTCCTATACTTCTAAGAAAGTTGTATAGAACTCGAACAAATAGGTTGCGGTAAGTAATTGTATTTTCCTTCTTACGCATATCTATCTAGTACGAATTAAATCATTAACGTAATTGTTCGTACAACTAACGTACAAAGACCTCTATACAAATTCAAGTCAAAGTCAAAAGGTGTTTATTTTAATACAATATGAAAACGCAACGTCTTAGAAACTAGGTTAAGCGAACCTGTTCCTTGCGCACAATACTTGTAAAGCTACCGACATTGATTAAAAGACCAAATCCAAAATCAGAGCTCTTAACAAACTGGCTACTACGAAAAATGAGTCAGCAGGATGGTCCACGGCAAACAAATCTCGAGCAGTCAGCGGTGATTACTATACAAGCAGCTTCCGTTATCACCACCAACCGTACGACTTTTTTAATAAGGTTTATATTCGTGCAATTAATCGTTACGTCAATGGATCTTCAACAATGGTCTCGTCACACGTTATTCTCATTGTATGCTTTGTATTTTATAAGCTATTGTTAGTCATTGTAGGTAACGCACAGGCGTCTTACAGGAATGTTATTTTTGTGTCCAACGAATATAATATTTTGGCGGTTACTAAGATAATCATAAGTTCAGTTTTTTTTTTTTTTTTTTATGATATACTTTATTTACACAAAGAAACTTAAAACTAATACAAGTTAATATTTACAAAATACACAAGAAACAGTTGAGCCATCTAAAGACCGTTACAAACGATCTATAGATAGCTCAACTGATCCAGATCACTACCAGTCGGAAGCGTCCCCAAGACGCTGGCGGAATTGCCACGCTGGATGGCAATGCTAATGCGCTGGGCCAAACAAGAGCCAGCTCTCGGGTCACGCGTCGCTTCGATCAGACGTCCTGATATCAGAGTTCAGTTAGTTCATAAATCTATGATAAGTAAGCCATGTTCAAATGGCGTGTACAGATGATGATGATCCTTAAGTCTACAGATGAAAATCTAATTTGAGTTTGACATTTGAGGGCGTACAATATAGCTCAAAGATAAGCCCCTAAAAGTCAAACTCAAAATTTACCTTATTCTGTAGAGATAAGGATCATTTTAAAATAAGATGACATATCATACTCCTCCCCGTTCAAACACGGCTTCAGACTGCTGCTGACCGATTTAAGTCTTTATTTACTAAATATTGTGTTCTAGCGTTAATATGTGTGTTAATATATAATGTTATAGTTAGAAAAACTCAAAGTTTAATAATTTAATTGACTTGCCTCATAGCTCAGTTGGTAGTAACTCTGCCTTCTGCGCTAGAGGTCGCGGGTTCGATCCCCGCACTGGACAAACATTTGTGTGATGAACACGGTGATGTTGTCACACTGTGTCTGGGTGTTAAATATTTATATATTATGTATATCAGTCTCTGGTACCCATAGTACAGGCTATGCCTAGTTTGGGATCAATTTGACCGTGTGATGTCCGGAATATTTATTTATTTATTTTAATAAGTTTAGGTTATTATTATTAAATTAAAGAGCTTAGCTCTTGTCGGTGTAATGATGCAATTACCTCCAAAGTTTAGGTACCTAAACGAAAAAGAAAAAGGAAGAAGAGGAGAAAGGGCACAGCGAGATTTTCTCGTTCTGAATTTGAGCAGCCCGCCTGGGGAGGTAGCTCCGCCTTACAGAAGATCGCAGCCAAATAACATTATTTGTTTTCAAATAGTATTGTGTTCCTGCGATGAGTAAGGTTGCCAGAGCTCTTTAGGGGGAGGGGGGTTCGGGGTCGGCAATGCGTGCGTGATGCCTCTGGTATTGCAAGCGCTCATAGGCTACGGTAACCGCTTACCAACAGGTGACCCGTATGCCTGTTTGCCACCTCAGTAGTATAAAAAAAAAAAAAAAAAAAAAAACTTGAGAATGTAAAGGGTATATAGATAAAAATATAATTGTAAGAAGAGTAAGAAAACTGCGTACAACATTATGGTAACCTTAGTAGCTAAACTTAATGCATACAAAGAAGTATTTGGTATAATTGTGTAATTTTTCGTGTTAATCATGCAATGTGAATATTGTCCACGTTGCTCGACTCATTTCGTAATTCTGTATGCTTTTCTTAATGTAGGTACCTACTTACGCCATTCAGGAAAACAACACTGAACTAATTTAATTGTGACCTGTGCAAAAACTATGTGATTATTAATTTCAATTTGTATTTTACTAAATGAAATAAGTTTTTCTGGTCGTGTCACTGATTCTTTCTTGGTCATTCTGTATTAGGGTCTATGACCGTCGATGAAAGAATCAGCATAGTGAAAGGATTAAAGTGCGCCTCTTAGAGGCTCCTTTCGTGCACATGTCACATGTTCTCGATTTTTTAGGTTATAGGACATTTTTTTTTTTTTTTTTTTTTTTTAATACAACTGAGATGGCAAACAAACATACGGCCCACCTGTTGGTAAGCGGTTACCGTAGCCTATGAGCGCTTGCAATACCAGAGGCATCACGCACGCGTTGCCGACCCCGAACCCCCCTCCCCCTATAGAGCTCTGGCAACCTTACTCACCGTAGGAACACAACACTATTTGAAACAAATAATGTTATTTGGCTGCGATCTTCTGTAAGACGGAGGTACCTCCCCAGGCGGGCTGCTCCAATTTAGAACGAGAAAATCTCGCTGTGCCCTACCTCCTCCTCCTCCTCATGCCGGTTTCCTCACGATGTTTTCCTTCACCGTTTGAGAGCATAGCGCATATACATTTTCAGAATGGAAAATCCATTGTAAGTACCTATAGGTATCATCAAATTCTAAACAAAAACATCACAGCGTCATCTTTCCCGATTTATATTTCGCAAGTGACTAATACGCTCACAAAGCGTACTCATGTGGACAGAAAAAAGTATGCGGAATGGCCGTGGAACTTAAGGCTTGTTCGGACTACGTTAGTAATTTAGTCGAGTACCGAGTAATTTAGTAGCTAAACTACTCGCTACTGCCCAGAAATCGAGGATTACGGTCGAGTCGAGTACAGTACACAAGTGAGTGGTACGACATTTTTGCAACTAGTGAACTCGACTAAGAAAACGTGTTCGGAGTCCGAACTTCGGACTATGAACCAGTGAGCAGTGACGCGTGGTACGCACTACTCGCCCGAAAAAAATAAACAAAATGGATTGACTCGACTAAATCTTTCACTAAACTACTTGACTAAATTAATGTGGTTCACACACGTTACTCGACTAAAATATTAATGTACATTCAAACGAGCCTTTAATGATGGTTGTTGATATTTTTGAACATTTCGTGACCAAGGTGTATAAATAGCCGACAAAGGTATGAAACGGTAAATATAGGTAGGTAGTGAGGCTTCTAGGAGTCCCTTTCGGGATGCTAAACATAATTAGAACCACCACCACCAATTTCTAAAAGAGTATTATTATCTTTTGATCCATCTATATATATTATTATTGGTAGTAACTCTGCCTTCTGCGCTAGAGGTTGCGGGTTCGATTCCCGCACTGGACAAACATTTGTGACTAACACAGATGTTTGTTCTGTGTCTGGGTGTTAAATATATATTTATTATGTATATCAGTCTCTGGTACCCATAGTACAGGCTATGCCTAGTTTGGGATCAGTTGACCGTGTGTAATATGTCCGGAATATTTATTTATTTTATTTATTTATTTATCTTTGAGAGTGCTTGGCGTTTATGCAATGCTCACAAATGTTTAACATGGCTTTATGTATTAATAACATTTTGTTACAGGGGAAAAAAAATAACTCTGAATTTAGAGAAACGCGGAAGAGAATAAAATTTCTGGACTATATGATGAATTGATGATACTATAGTAAAGATATAGGTTCTAAATAATACCTACCAGTCGTAACTTAATTCTACCGCGTTTCCGAGACTTGAATGAGATTCTTCAAAGGAAATGAGCTTCCGAGAAACCATAAACTTCAATAAAATACAGGAGCTATGAGGCAAGGCATAAGTATTTATACAAAACACGAGGAAAATCAAGTTATTCTCGTAATAACTAATAATAAACTCGGCTCAAGCTATTCTTGACAGTAATTTTATTGATTTGGCTTTTATACAGGTGACCAAGAAAGAATCAGTGACATAACAAGTAAGTATTACGTTAGTTAGTTATGTAACTGGAGCTAGCAGGCCAATTTCCGAAATTCAACAAGGCCTTATCAGGTACATCTAGGAGGAGGTAGGGCACAGCGAGATTTTCTCGTTCTGAATTGGAGCAGCCCGCCTGGGGAGGTACCTCCGCCTTACAAAAGATCGCAGCCAAATAACATTATTTTTTTCAAATAGTGTTGTGTTCCTGCGATGAGTAAGGTTGCCAGAGCTCTTTAGGGGGGGAGGGGGTTCGGGGTCGGCAACGCGTGCGTGATGCCTCTGGTATTGCAAGCGCTCATAGGCTACGGTAACCGCTTACCAACAGGTGGGCCGTATGCTTGTTTGCCACTTCAGAAGTATAAAAAAAACTATTCCAGATGATTTATACAGCGACAGGTGGAACTTTTTTGCTGGCATGCCTTGCACTTTATACCATTCTCTCAGCCATGTCAACTTTATCCACAGGAAAGACATGGAGTGGAGCTAAGGACCTGTTCTCAACCTGTTCTCTTCTTCATATTTTATTGCTAGTTCTTTGTTCTTACGATGTCGTAAGAGGCGACTAAGGGGAAAAAAGCAAAGGGATCGACAGCAGCGTCCCTTATTTTCACAAAGATAACTCTCGCGTGGTGAGTATGGGCAAATTCCCCCCACACGATAGGAATTCGCTCTGGAAATCAGTGGGGGAAGCAATGTTCAGCAGTGGACGTCCTACCGATGAAATGATGGTATAGTACCAACAGACTCGTCCATCGACCTAACATCGGTACTCGTATCTTCTATTAAATATAATTGCACATGATTATTTCTGTCCACGTTGTTGAAACGGGCGAATTTGCATACATACATTGCTCTTTCCCCCCACCCGATGGACCGACGACATTGTGAAGGTTGCGGGAAGTCGGTGGATGGAGAAGGCTCAAGACCTTTCGTCGTGGCACCCTTTGGGGGAGACCTATGTTCAGCAGTGGACTTAATCAGGCTTTTTTTTTTTTAAACTACTGAATTGGCAAACAAGCCTACTGCCCACCTGTTGGTAAGCGGTTACCGTAGCCTATGAGCGCTTGCAACAACAGAGGTATCACGCACGCGTTGCCGACCCGGAACCCCCTCCCCCCCTAAAGAGCTCTGGCAACCTTACTCAACGCAGGAACACAACACTATTTGAAACAAATGTTATTTGGCTGCGATCTTTTGTAAGGCGGAGGTACCTCCCCAGGCGGGCTGCTCCAATCCAGAACGAGAAAATCTCACTGTGCCCTACCTCCTCCTCAAGGCTGATGATGATTGCTCTTTCTTGCATGGTCATGGTCATAAGACCCCACCAGAACAGAAACAAGACCTAGAATTATAGTTATAATTAGACTTTTAAATGAAGATCCTCTGTATAACAATCAAGGATGCAGATTTTGTGGATACTGGTATAATTTGTGTCTTGGCCCCCAGTTTCAACTTTCTCTCATTTTAGGAACTAGTTTATTGGGTGTAAGAAAGTCATTTATTTTTATTTCTTTCAAGATTGTATTTCTATGTCAGTTTTCAACGCATATTATTTTATCCAGAGCTTTTATCCAGGGTTTGCAAGATCGAAGAATCGTACGTCCTACTAATATTATAAATGAGAGTTTGTTTGGATGTTTGTCGTTCAATCACGCCGTAACGGCTCAACCGGTTTCAATGAAACTCGAAATAGATAGGGTTCCTTACCTAAAATAGCATATAGGCTACTTTATCAAGGTATAACACGAGCGAAGCCGCGGGCACAAGATAGTGCTTCAATATCTTTAAAAATATGTTTGACAGCACTATGTTTGGTCAAATAATAATTAGGGGAATTTACGGATTTTAACCTTTTCTTAACTATTCTGACAAAGGAGCCCGAATCCCAGCAGTGGGAACATTACCAATGGGCAGTAGGAATTTACATTGATGTCAGTTTATCATTGACCGAACGTAAACAAGTTGATGTTCCACACGTTAAGAATGCAGTGACCACATCACCGCAATACATATTAATTTCACATGGTCAATAACTGCCTGTTTGTTCTTAGGTAAATAGACTAGAAAATATGATATCATGGCGGCGATATCACACTTAATTAGTTGAGGATGCTAAATGTATTTAAACTACATATTATGTAGGGTATTTGTAAGTTGTAACATAACAAGCCCTTTTCAGGGCCACCATACCTCAACCTGGTCACTGACCAACGACAGGATGACCAAGAAAGAATCAGTGACACGAAGAGAAGAAGAAGACATAACATCACATATCTAACCTTTATAATATATTGTGGTGTCTTTCCCGCAAGTAATAGCCGTTACTCGTTCGTGGGTTTGCTTGGGTTTTAATATCAATCAACGTAGTGTGAAATTTTTTATTTCAATGAAGCATGTACTTAAACATTTTAGTTTCTTCAAGACATTTTGATGGATATATTGATCCCATAAATATTCATTAAGTCTAGAAAGACGTTGGAAAAATAGAATCCAGTTAGACGAGTTCAAAGAAGCGTACTAACAGAATAGCATTGTGACATGCTTTCTCATGAACCATTCCAATTAAAACGCCAAACTGCAATAGCATAGAGTTAAAAGTGGCCACATTTCAATTCGTGAACCGCGTGCAGTCAAGAAGATAATCAATATATGTAGGTAGGTATAGATACTCACGTAAGAACAAATCCTTGGCGATGTCACACACAGTTCCAAGCGCACTGTTATCACTTGTTATGATTAGTTATGTACACAGTTTAACTATGTATTGTTTATAAATAAGATTAAATCCCGCGAGACGTGACGTCCTCTCACCGAGCGGGTCAGCCAGTAACTGATCGCAACTTGTACTGTGACTTGCCGGGTACTAACTTAACCACAAAAGGTTATATACCCCAGCCTCTGTTGAACTAACTGGAGGTTTATTAACAGAGGTGTAGAGTTCATTTTGTTGTGGGATGGGGGGTTCATGTTTCGTTAGTGCATATTGTGTATGCCACGCCACGGTTGCTAGCATTTCTTTTGAGAGAAAAGGCGAAAGGACATCGGCTGGCCTCCGCTAGTTTGGCACGGTTGTGGATTGTCTCGTAAACACGTGATCTCATTCTCATGGGTGGTAAAGGAAGCCTCTCATGTTAAATAAACGATGAGGCTTGATGATTATCCAGCCTTTTGTTAACGAGGTTCATTGGTCAGACACTAATTTGAGCTAATTTGATATTAACTAGCAGTTAGTTTCTTCCTTTTTTTTGGTACCTATTACCTATATGGTACGCTCAGATTTGAAGACAATCTCCAAATCGAAATATTGGTAATTTCTCTGGCGCTGCTAGATAGTTTTATAAACTACATTTTTAGAAAATCAAACATTGGAAATAGGCCTTATCCAAGTTTTTCAATGAACTAGTTCCTTGTATCAAGATCTCGATCGATAACGTCCTATCTTATCTCATTTATCTGCTGCACGCCACCCTTTAAATTATAGATCAGACAAAATCAAAATTCATATAATTCATAATTCATTTATTGTTCGTGAACCTTACATTGATAGATGGTGAGGTTTAGAGTACAGATCACTAGATTCTGACATCGGTCATACAAACATTATAAAGCTGAGTCGTTCGACGAATCTAACAAAAAATACGCACCAAATGGTGTGAGTAGTCGATATGAGTTGTTGCCTTTTTAACTAGCATAGATAGGTACATAAGTTATGTTATATTGTAGGTAAATATATATATATATATATATATATATATATATATATATAAATATAAAAAATATGTATCTACCTACACTACTATTTACTTTGAAAAAGTTGTCTGTTTCTTTCTTTCTATAAAATCCATTTTGAAACCCAACCCCATTTTCAGTGGCTATTTTATTTACACTGATAAGTAGATACTTTTTAGTGCCTTTTTTTCATGAAACTGTGCATTTTTCCTATATACACATCGCTTAGTGTGAAAAGGAATGGAAAGAGCCTATAAAGGCGCACTCTAATCAATTCACTACACTACACTGATTCTTTCACCGACGGTTATAGGCACTTTTCAGGGCCACCATAGAGATTATCTGAGCTGCCAGGCTATTGTGTAAGCAAAATGGTAAGGAAGATCACAATTTAAAGGATGATTTTATAAATTTTAGCGACATCTGAAGTATTTCAAACATGAAATGGAAGAAGCTAAGGTCTTTATGTTTCCCCTTGTCAAGTTTGGAACGTTTTGAATGTTGCTAAGATTGTTAAAATTACCCTCAAAGTCGATCTTCATTGCCATTACGCTTACACAATTGCACCACTGGTCACTGACCTAATACAGGATGACAAGAAAGAACCAGTGACACGCCGACAAGCTTTATTTTTTTGTCACTTTTTACTAAGCTTTTCACTAAGCTTTTTACTAAGTCACTAAGCTTTTTTTTTTTTGTCTCTGTAACACTAAGACCGAAAGAAGATTACTAAAGACGGTAATATACTTCCGGAGATAGAATGTGCAGAGGAATTCGCTAAGTATTTTCTTTCGGTGTACGGCACCGCTACGGCGGCCTTAGACGTGAGCGAAGCCGAGGCTTCGAGCTGCGCCGGCAGTGCACGCGTCCACGTGCCGCGGCTCACAGAGGCAGAGGTACGGGCGGCACTCACACGGCTTAAACCGAAGCAGTCTGCAGGCCCGGACGGGGTTCCCGTGTTTCTAATGAGGGACTGTCGTAGGGTTTTCGCGGAGCCACTCGGGCACATATTTAACTTATGCCTGGAGGGGTCATATTTTCCTGAACGCTGGAGGGTCACGCGGGTGATTCCGATACCTAAAGGTGACGGCGGCTCAGAGGTAAGCGGATTTAGACCTGTGGCAATACTATCAACACCGGCAAAAGTGTTCGAGTCGGCAGTGCAGCGCAGCATGCAGCAGCAGATATCGGCCCATCTCGCAGACGCACAACATGGCTTCAGACCAGCCCGCAGCACGACCAGTAACCTTCTCAACGCGATGTCTTGCATACTCCCAAACGTAGACGCAGGGGTTCAAGTCGACGTCGCCTACTTTGATTTTAAAAAAGCTTTTGACCTTGTCGATAATGACATCTTATTGACAAAGCTGGCGACGATCGGCTGCACCACCAAACTTCTGCAGTTCCTTGCGAGCTACATGAAGAACAGGCAGCAGTACGTGGAGTATGCGGGACGCAAATCTGAACCTTATTTCACGAGGACAGGAGTCAGCCAAGGTAGCAACTTAGGGCCGCTTGAATTTATCGTTATGATCAACGATCTGCCCAAGGTTGTCACGGAGGCCAAATGTCTGTTGTTCGCCGACGACCTCAAGTTGATCTTGCCGATTAAGGAAGAAGGAGACTGCGTACGTCTTCAACAAGACGTGGATAGGGTGGTGGAGTGGACCCAGATAAACAAGTTGCAGTTTAATGTGGACAAATGTTCCATAATTACATTTAGTAGAGCAACCGCCCCACTTCACTACAACTACCAGATCGAAGAAGCGCAGTTGAAGCGTGTGGAATCGGTGAGGGATCTTGGGGTTCGACTGGATACCGACATAAGGTTCAGAGCCCACGTTGTTAACGTTTGTAAGAAGGCGTATAGAATTCTAGGATTCATTTTACGACGAGCGAACGGGTTCTCGAACATTAGGGCTCTAACAGCAATGTACGATGCCCTGGTCAGAAGCCAGATGGAAAGCGCAGCTTCTGTATGGGGTCCACATGAAGCTAAATATAGTCTCATGATGGAGCGCATACAGAACAAATTCACCCGATACCTATATTGGAAGAGATATGGCGTCTACCCTTTCTATCCCTTGATGTATCCAACCTTATTCGTATTGGGTATGGTTGGATACAACAAGTTGGAAATCAGGAGGGATATGGCACTTGCGCTGTATGTGGTAAGGGTGTTCCGGGGGATCATATCCAATCCGACCATCTTGGAGATGATGAAGCTGTGCGTACCGGACGAGTTCGTGGGGAGGCGCAGAAGGCCGCCTCTGTTTGCAGTGCCTCGCGGTAGGACTAACCTGCTGAACAAGGCACCACTGACACGCACCATACGAGCACTAAATCTGGTAGCGGCGACCATTGACGTATTCCACTGTTCACGGAGCGAGTTCGTAAGGGCTATATTAATTAATTTGTGCTATAATAAATAATTATAATTTTTTTTTTTATGCTACAAATCAGGACTAAATGTATGACTTATAAGTATTATTAAATTTTTTTTTTTTAACGGTTTTTCTTTTTTGTGCTCTCTGATTGTTGTATTTTTTATTTGTTATTTGATTTTTTTTTTGTTTATTGACATGTGTTATTATTTTTACTGAATTATTTTACTTATTGACATTGTATTTAGTTAATTAGCTTGATTTATCTTATATTATTCTGATGACTACTCTATTGTATTAGGTCTGACCTGTAATAATAGACGTAATGTTTTAAATAAATACAAAATACAAAATACTTATTTCTGCAAATAAACATCTTGAATCTTGAATCTTGTTTAGAAATTATTCAGAGGGAAAGCCAATAAGGCGTTTATTATGAGGGGCTGGCTGGACCACATGGCCTACTGAGCAGTGTTCCGCCCGAGTGCTCCTCACTGAGCACGCACGCTGCGATTCTTCAATCATGTGTGATGGAGTACCATGTTTAGAGAGGAATTT
The DNA here is from genome assembly GCA_947579855.1 of Anticlea derivata. Taxonomy (NCBI): domain Eukaryota; kingdom Metazoa; phylum Arthropoda; class Insecta; order Lepidoptera; family Geometridae; genus Anticlea; species Anticlea derivata. The sequence goes on along the minus strand of OX388277.1, from coordinate 3,376,968 downwards.
ACGAATGGGAAAAATGAGAATTTCTTAATTTCGATCAGCTTTAAGCCGTGTTCAAACGACGACGTGCGAATTGCTATGTGTCATCTGAAAATTATTTTAAAATGCTCCTTAGCTTTATTGAATAAAGTCAATTTTGAGTTTGACCTTTAGGAGCTTGCGATATCCTTGAGCTATATCGTACGCCCTCAAATGTCAAACTCAAAGCTGACTTTCATCAGTAGATATAAAGATCATTTTGGAATAAAGTAAACATTATGTTAAATGACAAATAATGTTTGAACACGTTTAACTCGGAGATCTCGTTGATTTCGCTCGATCTTTCTGCATGTATGGTCTTGGCAAATGGCAATCTGCCATGGTCTAAGTCTAACAAATTTTCAATTCACTCCAAAACACCGAAAGCGATGGACGTGGACAGCGATCCTTAAATTTAAACACACACAAATTATCAAATCACAAAAATTTCCTATTAGTTTTTTATGGTCGATTCACATTGCAACCTTCCCAACGTCGTCAGTCCGTCGGCCTTCCAACGCTGCGTCGTTGGTTCGTGGCCACCATTTGAGAACCTATATTCTTCAACGGTTGTCGATTCAATTACATATATGACCTGCCGACTGCCACTTCATCCCGCTTATTTTGAGAGCTTTGTCAGTGACCTTCGTTATTTTTCATTTCGTTTTCCTCATTTCGGGTTTCCCATTGCGGACTTTATCACGCAGTGGTAGCAGGTTGAGGCAAGGATAATGTTGAGGCTAGTTCAACACGCTTAAGTGAACTAGCTGTACAATGCCTCATATCGCACAACCCCAAAAGTTAAACTCAAAATTGGAAGACACACGGATAATTTTAGTTATTTTAAATTTTAGATGACATATCGCATGCCGTGGGGCTCAGGAATAGGCCCGTCCATATTTCCTACCCGTGTCGTAAGAGGTGACTAAGGGAATAAAGCTAGGGGACGGGCAGCAGCGTCCCCTATTTAAAAACGAAAGCTCTAACTGTGCCCGCCAACCTGCGTACCCGGCGTGGTGAGTATGGGAAATTTCCTTCCTCATGACAGGAAGTCGTCCTGGGAATCTGTGGACAGGCTGATGTTCAGTGCACTTCCGACGGCTGGAATGATGATGATCGCACGCCCGTTTGAACACGGCTTAAAGTGAGCTAGCTTAAAGTGAACTAGCTCTTCAACGCCTCCGCTTCAGATATCGTGATTTCGATAAGGATGACAGGTGTACAATAGTTTAACAAGTTTCAACATTTAAATAAAGGAATCCGCTCAGTGGTTAGGTTGTGCTTCAACATGCGTTGGATTGGTGTGGTTGTGTGCTGCGCGTTGCTTGCAGGTGAAGAACGTGCTTATTGTGTATTCATATCAGCAAAGTGATTTATTATCTATACCGAAAACTATACCCGTTTAGAACAACAAAAAAATATTTCAGCGATAAATATAAATATTTTAAATTTGTATGTTTTGAAAATTAGTTGTTTTTCTTCTTTTTATCTATTTATTTTTTTTGAGGCCTTTACTCGTTGAGAGTTCCTTACGTAGAATAGAATAGAATAGAAATTTAATTGAAGAAACGTTTATTCTACTACCTACTTAAGCAATCAAATAAAATGTAAAAATGAAATTCAATAGAATAATGACAAAAGTGTTTTTATTTAGTAACAGAAAAATAATAATAATAACAGTTGTAAATTAAACTAAAATAATATTATACTAGAAATGAACTCTGTTTTCTACGACTACGACTACAAGTAGAATAAAATAACAGAATAATTATTTAATCTAATACTTAATGCATGCTTTAAATATATTTTGTTGATTTAATATTATATACTACTTAATTTTTACTATTTACCATTTGCCTATGTTTTTTTTTATTAAGGAAATAAAAGGCTATATTATTATTATTATTATCTATTTATCTTTTTAAAATATTTAAACTTACGAGAAATTACGGCATCAAGATTGCTACTCGAAACAGCTGACTTGAGTTTGAAACGTTATTGCCAATTAGGTGTAGAATAAGCCCAATAAGAGGAATAAGGGGGGGGCAAGGTAATTCATAATATGTAGGGATAGCATACATATTATTATTATGAATAACCTTGAACCCCCCGATATGAGACACGACATCGCGAGATCTCAGTTTGGGTCGATACTCTAGTAACATAAATTCTACATTATGTGCCATTAATCGGTGACGTTTTGGAAAAAGGGCAGGTCAAGAGTAGGTACCTTAAGCCGACGAACGTGTGTGCGGAGTGTGATGGGAGTGAATGAAGCAAAGGAGGTATGTCAGGATCGTAGCAAGTGGAAAGCCGTGGTCTCTGCCTACCCCTCTGGGAAATAGGCGCAATTTTATGTACGAGTATGTATGTATGTTCACAGGCAGCAATGCTCAGCATCTGCGGACTGCCGCTGTTGGTGAAGAGCAAACCTTCAATGTCTTCGCTTACGGACAAACAGTGGCCTCGTGCCACTTGACGACCCCTGCTGGACAGACCCTGGACTTCATCCACGACCAGCCGTCACAACATGGCGATCGATATGAACTTCAGCCTCCTAATAGCATGCCATCTTGCTCCATGACCGTGAAGAGTCTCGTGGAGTCTGATAGTGGAACTTGGACGGTGACTCTTAGAAATAGCGAGGGTGAAGAAACCTCGGATTCGTTTGATTTAACCGTTACACCTGGAGGTAAGTTGAAACTGCCAAGCGGCATGTATTTGGATTATTGGTGCTATTTATGTTTTAAGTTCTTCTTGTCGCGTCACTGATTATTTCTTGGTTATCCTGCATTAGGTCGGTGTCCAGGTTCAGGTATGGTTGCCATGAAAAGGGCCCATAACCGTCGGTGAAAGAATCAGCGTGGTAAAAGGATTAAAGAGCGCTTTTTTACAGGCCCCTTTCGTACACATGTCACATGTCTAAGAATTTTAAGGACATGTCATGTTTTCCTTCAACTTTTGAAAGCACTGGTAAAGCGCACACAAATTTAAGAAATAGAAAATCCATTGGTGTACTACTGGGATTCGAACCCACGACCTGAAGATAGGAAGGCCATCACCAGTCCTCAAAGACAGGACCATAGAAATTGCAAAGGTGTTCGCAGAAAGATTGTAGTTCGAGGTTACTTAGGAAAGCTGGACGCGCCTTCCCTGTCTGTGGACATCTGATGACGAAAATTTTTATTCCCTGCTGGTCTCTGGCCGTTTTATTCACTGAGGTTCAAGAGCATCATTGAAATAATCATCACAGTGCTTCTGCAATATTCAGCGACATAAACAACCATACCTTCATCCTCACTTACCATGCACATCGGTTTGATTTGGTGTTTGGATTCCGTTTTATATTTAGGTACCTAGGTATAGAGGAGTATAAAACATATTGTGCCGACCCCACATGAAGTGGGATAAGGTCAGGGAGATGATGATGTACGAGTATATACCTACACAAAATTATTCTAAGGTGTGGCCTGAAAAATTAAAGTGAATCTATCAAATCACAGATGATTTTCAAGAGAGTGCCAAGACAAATGGAAGAAACATTTCAAAAATGTTTCTCCCATTTGTCTTGGCACTCAAAATAAAAGCTTGCGCTTAGTTTGAGTGACAAGAGCCCATTATTTTTTCCGTGACCAATGACTGAAATAAACTATTTGTATTGTATTGATTTGTAGCCAATGATTTAAAGGTTGCTTTAGACAATGTCAGGTGTATTCCAACTTCACTAACATAAATTTCAGATGTAGATAACCAACTAGACCCCAATATAAAATGGTTAAACCTTATCGAATTTCCAACGAGTGTCGGACAAAATATCGATATAAGTTTAAGCAAAACTGCTTACCCCGAAGATTGCTACATTCGCAAACCCGGAGGATCTAATGTGATGACTGCTGATGGCGTCAATATAGAAGGGGTAACAGTACACGATAGCAGTGATTTTGTATCCTGCAGAGTAACTATAGGTCCTATGCATGAAACGTTGTTAGGAGACTGGACACTATGCGGTACACGAACTAATAACAGCGAGGAACAGGATAGGTGCCAACTTGTAAGGATCGCTTGGCGTAAGTTTATTATCAAAATGTAAATAGCTTCTTAGTCTTAAGTACCTAGGTGCGTTATGTTGCCACCATGCAATCTTATGTTTGCTTAGCTGTTATTGCTTGTATCTTTTTAACATGAAATATGACTATCTAAACATATCAACAAGGTGTTATACAAAATATATCATAAATTAGGTAAGTATGATTTTCAGACAACAACGCACGCCCAGACGTTGCGTGGGATACTCATAATCAGGAAAGATTCCCTCATGTAGTCAACTACGGAGGAATATTAGCCCCTGTAGTCCAAGGGTATGGCACCCGGGTCACGTGCCACATCATCACACCCGGTAACGAAGATTTAGTTATTGACGCGGACTCAGAGTTCCCTAACTTGAGTCTAGTGCCTACTGATACATCCACATGCAGCATCGCCATAGGCCCCATTCAAGAATCTATGCTAGGAGACTGGACGCTATATGGAAAGTTTAGAGACTTTACTGGCATCCATGAAGTACGACTGCCAATGAATCTGTTCCTGTACGGTATGTTTGGTTCAAATTATTAGGGAATACTTTAAGGTGTATTTTTCGTAATTATAAATTTCAATTGTAGACGAAAATAATCCTTACAATCAAGCTTACAATGTGACCGTAAGAGATCCAGTGAAACGGGCCGTTATCTTGGGCACCACCTTGAGCATAGAAGTGTCCAGCTCCGGCAAAGTTGATAGTTGTGAGGTTAAGACACCTTCAGGAGAGAAGTTTGACCTGGACGGACCAAGTTACGAAGGAGCGTCGTTCGTTGGTGTCGGAGAGGCCATAGCCTGCCGCATAGCCATCGGCCCTATTACAGACCAGCTACTCGGAAATTGGACAGTCATTGGAAAATTCAGCAACAATGGTCGTTTTACTGAAGAACAACAAACTTTCGAAGTTCTAGAAGAAGGTTCGTAAGGTCGTCTTATAGACTAACATTGATACTCCCGCAGTCTTTGTAACATAGTGTCGGAATATTCATTGTAGATCCAGCAAATCCCATAGACGAAGGAAGAATAGTTTTTAACTTGGACGCGCAGCGCGTTTCCGCTGATATCGGCGCATCGCAAAGGATAATAATTCCTTCAAGTGTTTTTATTACGGGTGAAAACTGCCACATCGTTACGCCCGATGGTTTGCAGTACGCGATCATGGATGGATTCAACGTTCCCGGAGTGGAAGTTATCGAAGAGAATGGAGTAGAATGCGGTGTCATCGTACATGTCCTTTCGGAGGAGGCCGTCGGCACCTGGACCTTGATAGCCAGAGCGACGCAGTCCGCGCAGCTAATCGAACGGAGATTACCTTTCACAATCGACGTTGAAGGTAAATTTTGATTAATGGATTATAACAAGCATTACAATGCTACGCGTATCGAGTCACGTTCGGTGATAAGATCTAAATAACATATTCTGGCTGGTAATAAGATAACTGATTCTTCGTTTTAATGGGGCATATTGTTAATGAATAACCTGTTATTTACAGAAACTGTGGAAGCTTTACCGAAAGAAGTGACTATATTTGAAGGGAATGATTTGTACGTTCGTTTGGCTAGTTCTACGGAGCAGCACGAAACTTGTAGACTTGTTAGCCCTATCGGGGCCGTGTCCCCTCACGTGGTCGATCCACTGCACGTGCTATCTTGCGGGTACATCATCAGGAATATAACTACAGCTGATGCTGGAACTTGGGAAATTATTTACGGAAGTAGAGCTACTTATACAGCCGCAATCATTGTGTCTGTTACTGGTAATTGTAACAACTTATTTTTAAGGAATTTTGGTTATTATTTTGTCTTATTTCATCATTTACCTAACACGCAACATTTTGATCACACATCTCACATTGCACTAACAATGCTCGCATGAACGCTTTGCTTTGGACATAATACAAGATGATTTGATACTAATATGTTAAATATCCCGAAAGGGACTTATTCTACACCCAGTCGGCAACAGTTCTAGAATTTTAACGAAATCGTACGAACAAAAATGATAAAAATTCCGAAAACAGATAATTAAAAAAGTCCAGGATAAAATCTGAACGATATTTTTTTTTCTTTTGTTTTGTGTTATCCCTTTTGGGATAGTGTACATATTATGAAACACCGGTTGCAACACTATAGTAATATATTTTTCTGTTCAAAGCGACTACCACCGTCGATACAGACTTCGCAGCCACCATCAATCTGATCCGAGACCGATCTGTGAACATGACTGTTGGGCCGGAGAACGCTGCCTACTGTCTACTGAAGGACCCGCAAGGTAACACCAAAGCCAGATCTAAATTTCATCTACTTTAACTGCCTCCATTTTGCCGCATAGATTTAAAAATATGCAAAGTATGATCCTACTATCCTACTTCCAACTAATATTATAAATGCGAAAGTTTGCGATGATGTTTGGATGTCTGTTGTTCAATCACGCCGTAACGGCTCAACCGATTTCGTTGAAACTTGGAATAGTTCAAGTTCTTTACTAAGACTAGCATATAGGCTTTTTATGTAGAAATCACGCGAGCGAAGCTGCGGGTGGAAGCTAGTAATCTATAAAAATTTATAATGCTTTTTATGTTGCCCCTCAATTCTCACAATGTGGAATACTAACCACATCTCGTAATCTACCAAATATTTATATCTATCTAATTTATCTATCTAATTTTGTTAAGTGAATTACCAATCAGTCTACGAGCTATGTGCCCTTACTGCTACTTCAACGACTTATTATCTGCATATACTAGTTTTAACTAACATAATATCGGCCGTAAGAAGGTGTGAAATTAAAGTGTTCATTTATAACAGGAATTGCCGTTTTCGATGGCTTCGGCAGCTGTACCCTCGCTCTGGACAAGGTGATCGCGAGTCACCAGGGGGCGTGGAGGATGGTGGTCGCCACGACCGGCAGAGTGATCGGAGTGGAACACCAGTTGTATATCAACGTGATGGAAGCAGGTTCGTGGGCCTGCACCATACCAGTGGCGCAATTGCGTTAGCGTAATGGCAATGAAGTTCGTAACTTTGCGGGCAATGTTATGTTTTATGTTTGTGCACGAAAGGAGAAATGCGCACTTTAATCCTTTCACTACACTGATTCTTTCATCGACGGTCATAGGCCCTTTTCAGGGCCACCATACCTCAACCTAATACAGGATGTATTAGGTTGGTCTCAGACCAGGTTGAGGTATGGATGGTGGCCCTGAAAAGAGCCTATGACCGTCGTCGATGAAAGGATCGGTGTAGTCAAATTAAAGTGCGCCTCTTAGGCTGCGTTTCCACCAGAGATGTGCGAGGATGCTTAGCGATGTCTTTGTAAGAACCAATAGAATGGCTTCATCAGAGCTGTGCTGACCGAGGCGAGGTAAATGAAGCGATTTATCGGTTCTTTACAAACACATCCCTCGCTACGCATCCTCGCACATCTCTGATAGTAACGCAGCCTTAGAGGCTCCTATCGTGCACACGGTGATAGACTAGCAGCCTAGATTTTCTTAACTTTCAGAAAATCAGCTAACACAACCCTAAACTAACTTGCAGAAGCCAAGCCCCTTGTGAGCACTCAAGTCACCCAGGACAAGCCCATCGTCACAGTGTCGTGCTCCATCGCCACCGACGCGAACGTGCGCGCCTGCAAGTTCCGCGACCCTCAAGGCAAGCTTCTTCTGGCGGCCGGCGGCGTGGCCGAGGACCGATACACCTTCCATGGGAGCGAGACCAGGTACCTAACCTACCTAGATTAGATTAGATTAAATAAATAATAAAGTCTAAGTCAAAAGGCATTTATTTCAATAAAATCACTAGGATCACTTTGACGTTTTAGAAACTAGGTGAAGCATCAAGAAAAGAAACAAAAAACATAAAAATCATCAGTTACAAATAGGTAAGCATTACAATGGGCGGCCTTATCGCTAAAAGCGATCTCTTCCAGGCAACCTTTGGATGGACAGGACAGATTATAAAACCTGAGGACGGCGGCGTACATAAAATTACAATTATAAAACAAATTATCCAATAAACCTACAAACACCAAATATATAAACGTACATACATAATAACCATGTACACATAATATAAATATATATATAATAGTACATAATTATAAGAAAAATTAAGTTGAGGTTGAGGGCGAAGAGAGATAGTGTGAAAGACTAAGTTTTTAAAATAGGTAGGGATTTACCTACTGCGTGTTAAACGTTCTTTCTTCAGATAGTGAGGGGACTTTTAGGGTTCCGTACCTCATTTGGAAAAACGGAACCCTTATAGGATCACTTTGTTGTCCGTCTGTCTGTCTGTCCGTCTGTCAAGACCCTTTTTCTCAGAAACGGCTAAAGGTATCACATGAAATTTATACCACCTATTAAGGACTGTGGGCTTATGGTGCCGTATAAAAATCAAAGCTCTAGCTTAATGCATTAAAAAGATATGGCAATAATTTTTGTATGAAAATTAAAAACCTCTAGGGTACTTCCAGTTACCTCACAATTCTGAAATTTGGAATGCTAGGAGCTTTTGTAACACAATTAAAGGAAAAAGTCTGAAATTGAGGAATTTCGAATTTCGAATTTTTTAGGAAATAAAGTTATATTTGCGGTCAATGTCGTACAATGACTACGTGAGCGACCGCAAATATAAGTTTGTCAATCCCTACACTTAAGAATTTTTATTTTCTAATCATGACCACTGGCGCACGACCGGGATTCGAACCCACGACCAATGGTAAGGAACCCTCAGGGCGCGAGTTCTCGCACTTGACCATCTTTTTTGTATTTATGCTAGCTAGACACTTGATTATTTTCACAGCAGTATGCAGTCATAGACATTCGTATTCTATATCAATTTCAACTTGATACATCAAGCCGCTTCTGATAAAAAGGCCTTGACACACGGCCAGACAGACAGACGGATCCTATAAGGTTCCCTTTTTTTCAAAATTAAATGAGGTGCGGGACCTTCCGGCGCCGGCCGTCCTAATAGACCATCGCTCGCGTGATGATGCGATGTAATTTAATCCTTTCACTACACTGATTCTTTCACCGACGGCCATAGGTCCTTTTCAGGGTCACCTTACCTCAACCTGGTCACTAACCTAATACAGAATGACCAAGGAAGAATTAGTGACACGGCAAGCAACCGACTCATATGAACCAAATATGAGGAGGAGGTAGGGCACAGCGAGATTTTCTCGTTCTGAATTGGAGCAGCCCGCCTGGGGAGGTACCTCCGCCTTACAGAAGATCGCAGCCAAATAACATTATTTGTTTCACATAGTGTTGTGTTCCTGCGATGAGTAAGGTTGCCAGAGCTCTTTAGGGGGGGAGGGGGTTCGGGGTCGGCAACGCGTGCTCGATTCCTCTGGTATTGCAAGCGCTCATAGGCTACGGTAACCGCTTACCAACAGGTGGGCCGTATGCTTGCTTGCCACCTCAGTTGTATAAAAATATATATATATATATATATCAGTTCCATTGATTGACATAAGCCCTTGACTGTTCCAGCTACCAATCCACAGTGCGTACCCACGAGTGCGGTCTGCAGATCACCAACCCCCTGGTCAGTGACCTCGGCCTCTGGAGGTGCGCCATCGATACAGATGAAGATACCTACTACGGTTTCCTGGATGTGCTGTGCCCGTGGGCTTTGCAGGACCCTGCCGTTGCTGCTGTTGTTCAGCAAGGTATTTTGTCTCACTTGTTTATGACCTGATAATAATAATATCTAAGTATTTTGCTAGTGACATTCAACATAAAGGTGTCTCACTTTTTGCTAAAGTTATAGTTATAACAAAATACCTATAATGTCGTTTGTTTTGACTTCTCTGATGGAACAGAATCTCGAACTCGTGAAAATATTGTTTTAAAAGTAGCCGAATGCATTAATTTTTGTCTTTATAACTTCAATAGCTTGCGCACGCGCATTCGGGTAGCCTATATGCTATTCTAGGTAAAGAATTCTATCTATTCCAAGTTTCATCGAAATCGGTTGAGCGGTTCGGGCGTGATTGAGTCGGTAACAAACATCCGACCATCCAAACTTTCGCATTTATTAGTAAGATGAATCATTCGGAGATAACGTTTCTGTTTCCTAATTCTGTTTTCTATTGTTAATTTAGATCGTTATTTTACTACTGTTATTACAAAATTGCACGCCTTATCAGGGAGAATACATTGCTACGTCTATAAAATGTATAAAACCTTTAACACAATGTATTTCATGCAATAAATGATGATTGATTGATACGTTATAAAACTTATTGGAACAAGCAGACTGATATAAGTTTCCAATAAAAAAATCGGTATTGAAAATACCTTATTCGTTTGGTCTCCATGATCATAATAAATGACTTACCTTTCTAGTGCCGATTCTAAAGTCTGAAAGGGAGATGGTGGAAGGCGTGGAAGGAGAACCGGTGACCATGTCCTGCTCCGTGGAAGCTGCCATCAGATACTGCTACTTCCGCGCGTCAAATGGAACCACCTTCGCTGTCTCCCCAGGTAAGATCCTTTCTTCAGCTCTTGCAGTTCCTGTGAAACCTTTCGAAGATTTGTGAGACCTAAATAAATCAGTATCTTCATAGTTTGAAGACCTAGGTGCGATGCGAGACCGACTGCCGCGGCTTGACAAACGTTTTATTTACTTTATGTGGCTATGGTATCACTGCGGCCACTGGCCTATTGTGATCGTGACAAACGTTTGCCCGATCTGTAAATATTTGCTTCGGGTCTGGAAACGGAATTCTAGATCCATTTCACATTGCTTGCTGATTTCTTTCTTGGTCCTGTACTAGGCCATTAACCGGATTGAGGTATGGTGGCCCTGAAAAGGGCCTATAGCCGTCGGTGAAAGAATCAGTGTAGTGAAAGGATTAAATGCGCCTCTTAGAGTTTCCTTTCGTGCATATGTCACATGTCTTCGAATTTTCCGTTTTCTTTACGATGTTTTCCTTCACCGTTTGAGTGCACATAAATTTTCCGAATGGAAAATCCATTGGTTCACGAACGGGTTCGAACCTACGACCTGCGGATCGGAATGCGGGGCCCAACCACCACTCCACCAGTGCTCTATTTCACCAGATATCCACCAGGCTTGGACACCAGCATACACATAATTGACCAGGACAATAGATTTTAGCATGACTCTGTTTTGTTGTTTCCAGGAATGTCATCAGATGACATGGAGTACGTAGGAGCAGGCTTCGAAGCCGGCGAATGTGGAGTCAAATTCAACAGCATGAAACTCGGAGACAGCAGAGAGTGGTCCTGCCACGTGGGCCTGGTCAGGGACCATGAGGAGCAGAGGGCCTCTTTCAGGCTAGATATACAGGGTAAATAATAATAAACTTTTTTGCGATTTTAATCCGTGTTACTTTTGATAATGATTTCAACCCTATTGATCAGGGTAGAAAACAGGGCCCTTTTTCTAGCTGAGTGCGATCTTGCACTTTATTTAAAAAATAACTCAATTAAAATTTTCGGGTGAAATAATTAAATTTTCTTTCTTTCTTTCTTCTTTTAATTTATCACTAGAGGTCGCTAAACGGTTGGTAACTAGTGGTTGGTAATAGGGGGTAGGGCACAGCGAAATTTTCTCGTTCTAAATCGGACCAGCACGCGTAGGTACCTCCGCCCGCAGCTTAATAACATTATTTGTTTCAAATAGTGTTGTGTTCCTGCGCTTAGGTTGCCAGAGCTCTTTGAGGGGGGTTCGGGTTCGGTGTGATGTATCTGGTATTGCAAGCGTTCATAGGTTACGTTAATCACTTACCAACCGGGCCGTAAGATTGTTTGGCACTCTAGTTGTAATTTCAAAAAAACTTATGATAATCATTGTTTTCAGAGGTAATGCGCGTGAATCACTACTACAACTCCCATTCTGAAATGATTGTGGAAGGTTTGTTGTACGAGGAACGACAACTCGAATACTGCAGATATGTGAGGATCGATGGATTTGGTGAGACATTCTTCTATTCGCGTCACAGATTCTTTCTTAGGCTTAAACCAGATTATAGTCAATAGTGGATTTTTCATTGCAAAACAATCAAACAATATACCTATCCTTGAATACACGTTTGAGCACAATACGGGCCAAGCCTACTGGTAATTATTTTTTAAAGTATTTGTTTATGATTTTTGGAACGGCCAGAATTTGTAGAGCCTGAAAATAATATTTCTTCAATTTGTAGTCCCATGGTTCGAAAATGTCTAGTAAATGATTTTGGAGCTAAGATCGGCCAAACTATCCAAACTATAGATATTGATGCATAATAAGAACCTAAGCTAATTAAAATTTTGTACCAGGTTTCACGACCGACGATATACCATCCGGGTACATAAACTCTGGCCGCATCAGCCACGGACAGTGCGAGCTGACCATCACCACACCGAACATTCTGGACATGCATCCGTGGACAGTGGCGGCCAAGATCCGCGGCCAGGGCATCGAGATCTCCAGGGATACTATGGAAAGTATCATCATTGGAGGGCCTGAAAGTCCAGATGGGAACGAATCGGGTATTGCTCCTAGTGGACAAGCAGGACGTAAGTGACTTAGAACTTAATCACGTTACTTTAAGGGTCTAGTTTAGCACGTTATCTGTGCATGCAGCATATATGGGGCATTTGAGGTTCTTACAGTACGTGAGTGCACCATACGTGGGGCACACGTCCAAACTTTAAAACCGTGGCCGTGGTGGCCCCTGCTGAAGAAGCCCCGGCAAATCTACCTATGCGTAATCCAAGCGCTCCCCAACCCACGGGCCCAGCGTGGTGAGAAAAGGCAAATCCATGATTGGAATTCGCTCTGGAAATCTGTGAGAGTGGCTATGTTCAGTAGTGGCATAATTGTTGCACCAAGATTTGCTAATCACCAAAGCAAGAGCATTTAATATTATGCGCTCAGGACTCGCTGGCTAGCCATGCGGCCTGTGATGTCCGCATGGGCACAACAAGCTTAATTCGTTGTGTTGAAGTATACTTACGTGCCGTTCTGTGAAATAAACAATAATCATCATCATCATCATTTCAGCCATACGACGTCCACTGCTGCATATTGCCTCCCCCACAGACAGAGCGAATTCCTTATCAAGTCGGAGGATTTGCCCATACTCAACACGCTGGGCATGCGGGTTGGCGAGTGCAGTTAGAGCTATATGTATATAAACTATAATAAATCTATATCGAAGCAATTTTAAATTTTTGTCTTCTTCTAGTGGCCATCTTCATCTACGTATTCCTGGGTGTGCTGCTAGTGTCGGTGCTGCTCGCAGCATGGCTTGGACCTAAGAAGAGCAGGGAATGGACGTTCACTCGCGCCTCAGCCCTGAGGATAAGCATTCAGAGGAGCTTCAGGAAGGAACCTCTTCCACCCATGGCCCCGATAAATCAGACCGTTTAGATTCAAGAACAGACATCAAAGAAAATATTGTAAATAATATGTACAAATTCATGTGATAAAAAGTTTTTGCATTAATAAATAGACATTTTATTATCTTCTTCTTTTCGTGTCACTTATTTTTTTTTTTTTTTTTTTTTAAACCGGACATATTCACACGCTCAACTGATCCCAAACTAGGCATAGCCTGTACTATGGGTACCAGAGACTGATATACATAATAGATATATATTTAACACCCAGACACAGAACAAACATCTGTGTTCATCACACAAATGTTTGTCCAGTGCGGGAATCGAACCCGCGACCTCTAGCGCAGAAGGCAGAGTTACTACTAACTGAGCTATGAGGCCTGTCACTGATTCTTTCTTGGTCATCCTGTCTTTGGTCAGTGACTAGGTTAAGGTATGATGGCCCTGAAATTGGCCTATAACCGTCGATGAGAGAATCAGTGTAGTGAAAGGATTAAAGTGCGCCTCTTGGAGGCTCCTTATTATAATAAACGACCTGCACGATGCAAGCTATATTGTCTAGCTCTTATCGCTATAAATAAACATTTATATACATGAATCAAGTCATTTCTTTATCACGAACCTTTTTTTACCTTGAGCCTTGTGTTTACACGTAAATATAGCTAACACTAGAGTGCGAACCAAGCGCTTTATAAATTGATTATTTATTATAATGCAAAGATCAAATATGCTTAACATTCTTGGAGAAGACGTGAGCCAATTTTTTGATGATCGCAGTATTTTTATTTTAGTCCGTTACAATGTAATAAACTAACAGTAGTATGTAACTATTGGTTGGAAAAATCAACAAAAGGGTTGGAAAATACGCGCAGTGCCCATGGGCAGAACTTGATCATGAAATTCTTTAATTTCCGTTGACTCTTTTGAGTCAACGGCCGACTGCATAGAAATTATAAATAAATAAATAACATAGTCACATACATAGGCCTGATCCTACACTAGGATTCCCTGTGTCGTGGGTATCAGAGACACTACACTTTGGTACCACAACACCCAAATATTTGCAGATCATGCAAACATGTGTCCCGTAGCGGCAATCGAACCCCACTCCCGCCCACTACGCCACCGAGGTTGTCAGTATATCAATTTTTTTTTTTAATTCACGTTGGTAATATAATTAAATGATTTTACAAATACATTTTCCTCAACATGAACCTCGTTGTGGCACTGCAATATTCATGATTTAAAATCAATCTTTGCTATTTTTTTAGCTGAACTCATGCCTCAAAGATAAACATTATAAAGATAGCTAGTGATAAGTAATAATGCTACACAGGCTAGAATTAATTGATTAGGCTCTAAATTGAGCCAGTAGTGGAAACGTTTTCATTTGTGTTAATTTAAGTTATTTGTGAAAATGATTCTCAGTGTTATATTAGGTTTTTTATTGGTGTCCGTCAACGGTAAGTACCTAGTATGGTGAATATTGAAAGCGATAGATAGGTCTTTAAGGCATTACTGTAAATCTATGGAGGAGGCCAATGTTCTAGGGCTGAAATTATGTTGATACGAAACAATAAAATTTACGTAAATAATGATTGAAATTATTTGCAATATCAATTTAAAAAGTAACTAAACTAGTAATTTTTTAATGGTTATACCGGCTGTACACTCTCGTCGAGATCCTCTCGCCAAGAGCCACTCGCGAGGGTCTCGGGTCGAGCTAACTGTGTACACGCGGTGTATCAGTTGAACTGCGGACACCGTTCACCGTAACGGCTTGGCAATTGCAGCTGCTTTTTGTCTTTGTGCTGTTAGCTATTATAATTATTTAAAAATATCACTTCACTATCCAAAGTCCCTATGCCGCGTCTGTCTGTCTGAACGAGATGAACTCAAAAACTACTGAACGGATTTTCACCAATGGATGGTGTGATTCACAAGGAAGGATTGGGTTAATTCATTAGGGGTTTGTGTAAATTGGCTGAAATATGGAGATGATCGGAAGAGGTGGCGAGGCGAACCAAGACAGAACGAGACGGGATGAGAGCACCATGTGCACACTCTCGGCCTATCTCGGAATGTCTCGATGTACAGCCGGCATAAGAGTTTCAGAAGTGTTGGCTTGCTTATATTTGAGCAGTTAGTATTACAGCACTTTGAACTTTTTAGGACAGAGGATAGCTGGTGGTGAGCCTGCCTCGATAACAGAGTACCCATTCTCCGTCGCTCTTCTGACGAATGGTGGCCAAGGATCCTTCAGGCACGAGTGCGGAGGGACCTTGCTCACGAACAACGCTATACTGTCGGCAGCTTCCTGCTTCTACACTAATCAGGAGTGGGTACAGAAGGCTAATTATACATATATTTATTGTTAAATAAAACAAAACTGAATGTCTTTACAAACAAATACCTAACTAATGACTTAATAAATAGGTTACTGAACCATGTAGGGTGCTGGAGAAATAGAAAAAGGCTCGCGACTTTTTTTGTCCCCAAAAATGATAAACATTCTATCAGACCTCCAGGCGATCAGATCCTTGTCCACATTTTGCAGTAGTGAGTATTCCATACGTGGCAGACTACACGCCCATCTCCGCTTTAAGAATACTGGTTTTCTCTGTTTTCCTGCACATGTGCAAGAAGTCACAGTATCACCACATTAATTTCAGAGCACATCCAGCGAGCTGGTGGCGTGCCCGCGTGGGCACAACGGGCAGCAATACTGGTGGCACCATTTACCTAATAAACCGCATCACAGCCAACCCAGGCTTCTCGCCCACCACCCTGGCCAATGACATCGCGGTCATCAGAACAGCCCTGCTGATAAACCTGGTGCCAGGGTCAGTGGAGGTGGCGCGGTTGGCTGGAGCAGTTTTTACTTTTACGACCAACCAGGTGTTGACTGCTATTGGATACGGAGCCATTTCAGTGAGTTTATAATCTTTAATTTACATGTCATATAGCCGTGTCGACTTAATGGGAGGTTCCCCGACTTTCAATCCGAAGGTCGTGTCACTCGTGTGATTGTGCACCAATGATAATTCTTTACGAAAAAATTTGTGGATGCTTAAAACGGTTAACGGTGGCCGTGGTGGCCCCGGCTGAAGAAAAGACCCCTCCATATCTCCTACCCGTGGATGTCGTAAAAGGCGACTAGGGGAAATAGCTAGGGGATGGGCAGCAGCATCACCCTGGTTCAACAAAGATAGCTCGAAGTGCGCTCGCCAATCCAAATGTGATAGGAATTCGCTATGGGAATCTATACGGGAGGTCATTTTCAGTGGACGTCCTACGGCTGAAATGATGATGATGACCTCTTCCAGAACCAAGACCCGTCCTCATCAGCGGAGCTGCGCAAGGTGGAAATATTCGTCGTCGACCAGCAGACGTGCATCAACCGATACAACGAGATCGGAATCACGGTGACGGCTGACATGGTGTGTGCAGGATGGCTGGACGTAGGAGTTAGAGGACAGTGCCAGGTAAATTTAATTTAATAACACCCTACAGTCGCAAACATTGTCCCCACACTAGGATTCCCTGTGTCGTGGGTCAGAAACTACGAGTACCTTGGTACCACAATACCCAGACCCGGAACAAATATTTGCAGATTATGCAAACATATGTTGCGTCCCATCTTCATTGGTCATCCTGTATTAAGACAGTGATCAGGTTAAGGTATGGTGGCCCAAAAAAGGGCCTATGACCGTCGGTGAAAGAATCAGTGTAGTGAAAGGATTAAAGCGCGCCTTTTAGGGGCTCCTTTCGTGCACAAAATAGAACGGGCTAATGCCTGTCTTAGTCGACCCCTAAACCACAAAATAAATCTTATGCTTTCGCCGTCATCCTGTATTAAGACAGTGATCAGATTAAGGTATGGTGGCCCAAAAAAGGGCCTATGACTGTCGGTGAAAGAATCAGTGTAGTGAAAGGATTAAAGCGCGCCTTTTAGGGGCTCCTTTCGTGCACAAAATAGAACGGGCTAATGCCTGTCTTAGTCGACCCCTAAACCACAAAATAAATCTTATGCTTTCGCCATCATCCTGTATTAAGACAGTGATCAGGTTGAGGTTTGGTGGCCCAAAATAGGGCCTATGATTTCAGTGAAAGAATCAGTGTAGTGAAAGGATTAAAGCGCGCCTTTTAGGGGCTCCTTTCGTGCACAAAACAGAACGGGCTAATTCCTGTCTTAGTCGACCACAACACCACAAAATAAATGCTTTCGTCAATTTTTTTTATCTCTTTCCCAGGGTGATTCAGGTAGCCCGATCCTTAACGACAGGACAGTGGTTGGTGTTTTCTCGAGGGCGGAAGGATGTGCTCAAGGCTGGTACCCTGGCATCAACACTCGCCTCGCTCCTTACCTATCCTGGGTCATTTCAGCTGCAACTGCGTGATCATTCAGCAGGATTTAAATATAATTTTATACATATTTTTTACTATCCTACTTTTTTCTAGTCCTACAATCAGTCCTACTAATATTATCAATGCGAAAGTTAGTGCGGATATTTATCACGCCGTAACGGCTCAGCCGATTTCGATGGAACTCGGTATACTTATAGTTCTTTACCTAGAATAGCATATAGGCTTTTTATCTAGTTACCACGCGAGCCGTTCAAAACTAGTTACCTAGCTATAAGATGACAAAAAACCAAAAACAATTATTTCAAAAAAATGCGCAGACAAAAGCTGAGAAGCTGCGAACCCCGAACCCTCCCTCCCCTTAAAGAGCTCTGGCAACCTTACTCACCGCAGGAACACAACGCTATTTGAAACAAATAGTGTTATTTGGCTCTGATCTTCTGTAAGGCGGGCCGGGCCTCCCAGGCAGGCTGGTCCAATTTGGAGCGAGAAATCTCATAAAAAACGAAGAGTATTTATCTACTAAACTACATAGTTCTTGATATCGCTTTGTTGGATTTACGACTGACTACCTTTCCTTATCCTGAATGTAATGTAAAGTGGAATCCAAGGTGATTAGAAAAACTGATAACAATTTATATTATTTTTAAACCTACTTAACCAATGACGAATGTAAGCAATAAAGATTCACGCTGATATTTAAATTAATGAAAAGACATATTTAGATAATACAAGGTGATTCATAATTTGAACACTATCCCTAAAGATTTTATTCATCTTTTAATTAAATTCACTTCAATAATTGCGACATAGCTCTCTCAGTAAATGAAGCCATGACAGCCTAGTGTTAGGTACCCCGACATTCGATCCACAGGGGTTCGAAAGTGGTCACCGATGAGTTTTTCTTTTCAAAAAATTAAGTTCACATTAACACTTGCTTTAAGTGGTGAAGGAAAACATCGTGAGGAATCCAGTAAGTAATCTTATCACCTTGCAACCTATCTTGTATGGAATACGCACAACTGCAAAATGTGGGTCATCATCATCATCATTTCAGCCGTTCGACGTCCACTGCTGAACATGGCCTCCCCCACAGACAGAGCAAATAACTTATCATGTGGAGGGATTTGCCCATACTCACCACGCTGGGCATGCGGGTTGGCGAGCGCAGTTAGAGTTATCGTTGTTAAAATGGGACGCTGCTGCCCATCCCCTAGCTTTTTTCCCCTCCTCTTACGGCATCCGCGGATAGGTAGATATCCTATTCTTAAGCCGGGGCCACCACGGCTAAATATGTGTATGTGCCTAATATTGGACGTGCCTCTGACTACCTCCATCAGACATCTTGAAGGATCTTATCGCCTGGAGATTTGAGAGGATATCTACCATGTTTGGGGAAAGTGAGCTATTTAATTATTTCTTTATTTAAATAGATTACCTGCATGTTACGAAAGACAATAGATATAGTAGAATTTGTGCTTTGATGTTACTAAATTGTACTTTGTTTTTGTATAAGATTGCTCGTTGCAGCGGCTGAACAAATTCGACCTTATCTCTGTGTACAGAAAAATAAATGAAAATTAAGCAATGCCTATCAGTAGCTAAAGTCTGCCAGTCTTAGCAAAACCATAGAGAGATGCGCTCGTTCATAGTTCTTCTGTTACTGCGGTTATCTAACTGTGTCACAGTGAAGTATGAGCGGAGATATATAATCAGTGAGTATTATTCGATTATAGAATCGATGCGCGCGAGTGACAGTGATAATAGAGTTGGGAGACGATAAGGATTTCATTGAAGTGTTTGTATTCAGGATTATACAGATTGTGAAATGGAAGTGTATAATATAAGAGTTTACCACGAACCGGAAGACGCAGTGTTGGAAGGCCACCCGATGGACCGACGACATTGTTGTGGGAAGTCGATGGATGGAGAAGGCTCAAGACCGTTCGTCATGGGACACTTTGGGGGCTGAACATAGGCCATGTTCAGCAGTGGACTTCATCAGGCTGATGATGATGATGATGATTATAAGAGTTTATCAGGTGGGCCGTAAGCCTGTTTGCCTCAGTATAACATTAAAAAAAAAATTGGTCGTCTTCAAAATTTTATTGATTGTGTCATTCTGTTTCTCATTCAAATTTCGTTCTATACTTTTATATCTGAAAATGTTAATCAGGTCTTTAGCAAAACGAAATGATATGATAAGCATTAAGTATGTCTTTGCAAAAAATACACCGAATCAATAATCTCGTTTTTAAGTAGGTTAGGAATTATAAAGAAACATCAAGAAAATGCTGGAAATACCAGTCGACATTCTAAATATATAAAAACAGTAAACTCACCAACTGACTAAACTATGAAGTTTGGAGGGTAGCTTCCCTTAGGTCACGATAAGAAAAAAATTACAAATCTCAACCCAGAAGAGGGTGAAACAACGGTTGAAGTTCGCATGATATTAATTTCACGCGAACGAAGTCGGGAATGCTTCAGGGTAGAACTATGGAACCATTTCCTTTCACTCAGGCCACAATTGCGTGTTCAGCCAATATATTCGGATAACACGAATGGTAGACTTCCTTTAAGAAGTTGGATGGATCCCGCTCATAACCGACATACTCCTAATTATACAATCAATTTAGAACGCAATTAGCCTGATTGGTTTGAAATTACGCTTGTATACATGGTGTCTCACAATACACGAATCGAGTCTTACGACCAAAAATGCAATATTTTTGTAATCATAGTTTTATTTAGATTTTACACAATTTATATTTTTTTTATTGAATTTTTAATAGATTTAAAGAATATCCCCCTTATAAACGCTACATACATTTAAGCATTGTTTAAAATTATCCCCGTCACTGTTTCTTAATATAGCGTTGTTTAACAATTGGCAGATTTTTTTTTTATGTTCTAATAACCTATGTACCTATTTTAAAATATTATTTTTAGTCTTAAGCTAGGGGATGGGCAGCAGCTTCCCTCATTTTAACAACGATAATTCTAACTGCGCTCGCCAACTCGCATGCCCAACGTGGTGAGTATGGGCAAATCCCCCCACATGATAAGGAATTTACTCTGTCTGTGGGGGAGGTGCTTCAGCAGTGGACGTCGAACGGCTGAAATGATGATGATGATTTTTAGTCTCTTTTGAATATTTTTTTTTCTTATAAGTGAAGCCGATAAGTAAGGGTCCAAATGTACTTATGAACGATTCTTTCTTGTATTAATTTTCAGGTAAATCAAGAGTAGAGCTATCACCGATGCTCATCACGTGTGGACTCAATAATATACTTATCATAGCGGCTCCTGTGGTTGACGCTGACTCCCTCTACTATTTGTACAAGCCGAATGGTGACGTCATACAGTTAAAAATACCCCGAAACACAGAAAGGAAGCCGAAACAAAGCGATATCACAGAATACGACAACATAGTTATAAAGTACATCAATCCTGATGTAAAAACGATATATCCGATAACAAAATATAGAGTTATAAATACTAGCTATAGACACAGTACGGCAGATGTCGTGAAGGAAGCAGAGTTGAGTATGAACGGTAATGAGTTCATGCTCGGCCCTCTTATGGAGGAAGACTATGGTAATTGGGTGCTGAGTGTTTATTTCAAGGATTTGGACGATCAGTGGATGGAGCTGTTCCAAGTTATTACAATAGAAATTGTTGGTAAGTTTGAGAAAATATGAGATTATTGTTGAAGTAAAACCTCCGGCAATTGACTGTGTACCTCAATATACAGCAATTATGGAACTATTACTATCCCAAAAGAATGAATGAATGAATGAAAGATTTATTTTCCTTAAGACTACTACACATAAAATAAAAAAGGGGCTTATTCTATAAATATATATATATATTATATAATATTTTCGAATTTCCAAAAGTATTATGAACAAAGTAAACGTTATTGCCTATTGGGTTTAGAATAAGCCGTGGCTAGTCTAGCTAGGTATATATACCTACTAGTGGCTGTCCGTGGCTTCGCTTGCGCGGTACCCGACCGGATAAAAAGTATACCTTTTCCTCAGGGTTAAAGCTATGTCCATATCAAATTTCATCAAAATCGATTCAGCGGTATAGTCGTGAAAACGTAACAGACCGAGCATCGTACCTACTGTCGCATTTATAATATCAGTTTGGTTATAAGCCGAACTGACTTCGGAAGCCTTCACTGTGCATGGTCCGACACGCGCTTACCAATCTATTTTTGTTTTACGCACTAGTTTACTATACAGATGGATTTTGGTAGCCTGGAAAAGGGCTAATGATTGTTTGTAAAAGTTGTACTACATACAACCTTTGGCTTACACGCAATGCATGTTTCTTTCAGAAATCGTACCGTTGGTTCTGATGTTGCCAATGCTGGAGCAAGGCGCCACATTCCGTCGAAATTCCAAAACCCGTAAGTAGAACAAGAAAGAAAGAAAGAAAAAACTTTTTACTTGTAACACACAATATTTGTTACAATTTCTGTTTAGGCATAAGTTATAATAAGAGTCTATGGTATGGCACTAAATAAGAGGTACTTGAGCCTAAATGACAATGGCGGTTAACATGTACGGAGATGTGGTTACAAATTAGGAGAACGATTCAGCATAATGCGCCGCAGACTTGTGAGTAGGTAAGTAGCGCGCTGATCTTTCGTCGTCATCAGTAACAGAGTAAACGTTATTGCCTATTGGGTTTAGGATAAGACGTTACGTGTCAAGTCTATAAGGGAATAGTGTGTCCCACTGCTGTGCTACATGGAGGATAAGTACTTTAAATATTGAAGTTAAGAAGTTGTACTTAATCAGTACTTTCCTTTATTTTTTAAAACGCCCCTTCCTAGAACCCGATAAATGAGAAAAAAAATCTGTATTTTCATGAAACCGATCAAAAGGGTAAAATCAAAGACAATATAGAAATTCTACTATAATTATCTATGGTAAAATACAAAGAACAATTCCTTCTGAAGATCATAGTAGTATCTTATATTAATGGTCCGACGAATACATGGTCCGACACGCGCATACCAATTTATTTATTTTGTTATCCTGCACTAGGTCATTGCACTGAGTTTTGATAGCCCTGAAAAGGGCCAATGACTGTTTGTGAAAGTTGTACATCCTAACAACCTAAACGCACGCAATGCATGTTTCTTTCAGAAAGTCGAGTTTCAAAGTCCAAGTTTCCGATGTTGCCAAGCCTGAAGCGGGGCGACACATTACGTCTCGGATTCGCATACCCCATCAAACATTTAATAAGCTGCGAACTGACCGCACCTAGTTCTTCATACGACAGGTAAGTTTGTAATATGACAGGTAAGTTCGTAATATGACATGTAAGTTTGTAATATGACAGGTAAGTTCGTAATCCTACTAATCCTATCCTACTAATATTATAAATGCTAAAGTTTGTGAGGATGTTTGACCTACTAATATTATACCTAAATGCGAAAGTTTGAGAGGATGTTTGGATGTTTCATAATCAATCACGCCGTAACGGCTCAACCGATTTCATTGAAACTTGGAATATAAATAGTTCTTTAACTAGAATACGGCTACTTTTTATTTAGGTACCACGCGAGCGAAGCCGCTGGCGGTAAATAGTAAAAAATATCTGTATTGTTGTTTCAAGTGAACAATAGTGAACATGTGCATCTTCACCTATTTTCTAAGACATTTCGAAGTGATCCTAGTGATTTTATTGAAATGAACACATTTTGACTTGACTTTGAGTGTTTTTACAGGTTTTTCGACAGAAGTAAGATCGAGTTGGACAGATGCGGATATGTCGTTTACAACGTTACGAAAGATGACGAGGGCATGTGGAGGATAATCGGAGTCGGGAAGATGATGTTTGAAGGACACTTGAATTTGCATATTATAAATTAGGTAATTAATTAATAACATTTAATCAGCAGAAGCGCTCGTGACATCGCTCGCCTAAAACGTTCTAAATAGAGTATCTAAGTTCAGCAACGGTCAGCGAGGACACCAAATATATGGGTGACCACTAGTAGCATTAGCAACTGAGCAACGTAATATATGATAGTTGGCAAATTAATCTTACTACTATTATAAATGCAAAAGTTTGGATGCACGGATGTTTAATACCCAATCACGCAACGGCTGAACGGATCTGGATAAAATTTGGCACAGATATAGATTATAGTCTGGAATAGATAACTTTAGAGATATAACTTTTTATCTAGGTACAACGAGCGCGAAGCCGCGGATGTAAGCTAGTAGCCGATAAAGGTTTTTCATTGTATAAAACAAAGTTACTCGCCGCGTCTGTGTATCTGTCCGAGTTCGTGTTTTTATTAATGAAGTGTTTCAAGATGAAGGTATAGGTAAGACCCTTAGCCCCTTCGTCCACGGCGCGACTCAAAAGGAACGCGACTGAAACTGTAGTCACTTATGAGTAGCCTGACTGCGATAGCACTAGTATTTCAATGCGCATCCGTCCACGGCGCTACTCAAAAGGAACGCGTTTGTAACTAGTCTCCTGGCGACTCGACATGCTGGTCGCCAGGCGACTGGTTTCGAGAAACTGTTGAAAAATGAACGAATAAAAAGTAATATTATGTGATTCTGACGTCTATGTGACTGGAGAAGTAATAATTCCATGTCATCGCTCGAATTATCACTAGTCATGTAATTTATTTTCGTTTTCAAAACTTTGTTTACATAAAATCGTGTACTAAGTGACTGAGTTTCAGGAAATTCCAGTAGAGTCGTGGACGAGTCAGAGTTTCCAATCAGTCCGCAACTCTAGTTTCTAATGAGTTCCGTCACTTTTGCGTAGCGTCATGGACGAAGGGGCTTAGTAAGTATATAACTTTTTGTGGATATTTTGAAAAACCTGCGAAGCCGTGCGTTTCAGCTAGTGTTGATTAAAATACAATTTGGCTTTGTTACATATTATTTTATTTACAGTCATCTTAAAACAAAGTATAATTAAGCCTTATTTTAACTGAACCTAGGTCCGGTCAAGACAATAATAAACGATAAATCATTTTGTTTAAAAAATAAATATTACAAATTCCAATCTCGATTCCTATCGCCACTTGGATTTTTCTCGAATTCGTTGTATTTGGCACTCTTGAAACTACTAGCGCATAATTTGGAGGTGGAGTTTTATGGAACTAAATTAAATCGACTTCGTCAAAAACTGGCACTCTTGACCCGATTTGAAGTTGAAGAATCGAGGTAGGAAAATAATTTTCAGTTTCTGAAAGGTAACTTTTTTGCAAAATATCGTATGCAGAATAGAACGCAGTCGATTGCGTACTCGATTTCATGTTCAAGAGTGCCAAATAAGCATTTCGTGAGATTGAAATAAGATTAGGATTGGATCGAGATTAGAACTGTTTTCAAGGGTATGCCCCTGTAGACTGAATGCAATCAAACGAAGAGTACCGGCCGGTATCCAATTATCCGCTGTCGCCTCGCCCACTGTATTACTCGCTTCCGCTGCCGCTGCCGCCGCCGCTCCCGCCGCCGCTGCCGCTGCCGCTCGGCGTAGGGCTCCGCTCGGTCGCCTTATCATCGCTAGCTTCCGAGTCGGAATCCTTGAGTGCCTTAGCACGGTCCAGTCGTTTGGCGCGTCGCGTCTCGACGTCTGACGCGTCGGATTCCGAGGAGTATATCGCCGCGCCTGCTGAGGCTGAAAAAACAAAATATCATAATTTCGTGATAAAAAATAATAAAAAACCCGAGGAAAGGGACTTTTGTATTTTCTTTGTGAAAGCACTTTCTAAAACTAGGGATTTTGGGGTAAGTTCTTATTTTTTTCCAGAAATGTGTTACTGAATAAACACATCAATCTGTGAAAAGAATTTTTAAAACGCATGCATATGTAAGTCCATGGATATGTGACATTTTGTTTGACTGAGTATAATCTGTCATTTTACTTTGTAAACAAACACTGCTCTTTCTTAACTTGTAACAATTTTATGAAATAAAATAATGTGATTTACCATAAAAACGAAGGTAAATTAGTCATTA
The DNA here is from genome assembly GCA_947579855.1 of Anticlea derivata. Lineage (NCBI taxonomy): Eukaryota > Metazoa > Arthropoda > Insecta > Lepidoptera > Geometridae > Anticlea > Anticlea derivata. The sequence goes on along the minus strand of OX388277.1, from coordinate 3,351,138 downwards.
TCGAATCTCACTAAACGGCTGAACCGATTTTTATGAAATTTGGTATAAATAACAAATAACACCCAACAGTCACATACAGTCCGGACCGCCCACTAGGATGCCCTGTGTTGTGGGTATCAAAAACTACGAGTACCATGGTACCACAGCACCCAGGCTGGCCGCGTCCGCCTTGCGCCACGTCGGCCACATGAGGTGTAGTTACCTTTCTGTCCGTGCTTGTCCTTGTTCTTGATGGCCTGCAGCGAGACGCCGCCGCCCTCGTCGTCGCGCCGACCACATGAGGTACAGTTACCTTTCTGTCCGTACTTGTACTTGTTAGGTGTAGTTACCTTTCTGTCCGTGCTTGTACTTGTTCTTGATGGCCTGCAGCGAGACTCCGCCCTCGTCGTCGGAGTCGTCGCGCGCGGGCTGGCGGCCCCCCGCCCCCGCGCCCGCGCCCGCCTTGCGCCGCGCCGGCCGCGCGCTGCTGCGCGACCGCATCGCCGCGCGCAGCTCCATCTCCTCTTTCTACAAACAACAAACATTACAATGAGACAAATAAAGACGGTCAAGTGAGAAAACTCGAGTCTTCCAGACCATTAAGGTGCTCCCTCACCGGGAGCATACTGACTCTAAAAGAGACGTTTCATCAATATATGGAGCCTGGGCCAGCACTGTGTACACTACTCTAAAATATGGCTAAGCAATAAAGTAAACGTATTTAATTGGTTATTATATTTAAATTGACTTCGTTCTAAGGTACATTAAGATTTTCTTCGACAAAGAGAGCAACACACAGCGCTACAAAAATATGGCGGATAGACGTGCGTGAAATGTCATTTTGACAACCTACATTTATCTGACAAAACAAAAACATCAAATCAAACAACATGACATGAAAAATATGTCAATGTCATGTCAAACGCCAATTATAAACCAACATGGCGGCCTTCAAATAGTGTTCACATAGTAAAAAACTTACCAGAAGAACTATTCTTGTACCATCGCATTTGTCTTCAAATTAATGAAATTATATTTTTCTTGTAATCTCCTAATTTTTCCTAATTTTTCTATGTAGTGAACATGGACCAGGCCCAGAATGAAATGGCTCCTTTATTTATTTACTTAAATAATCTTTATTTCACATAAATAAACAACAATGTACAAAAGGTGGGCTTAATGCCAAGCTATTATCTACCAGCCAGCCTGATTGGGTAGAAACAGGTGGTTGGCGTGCGACAGATTGTTTAACTGTTACATGAATGTTCGTTAGTTAGTTATGAATGATAGTTATTTAGAGCCTGTAATGTAACATTAAGATTCGATTTTGAGCATTACGTTACAGTGGGAAGCGGGGGAGTTCTCCGCGTCCGCGACACAGTAGTACCTAAAAGTGTTGCGCATTGATCTTACAAGTTGTATCATAATATTACAGATTGTATCAGTACAAGTTGCGCACTGTACTTTCTGATAACCAATACGGCTTTAGATGGAAGAAGTCGACCTCTAACGCAATTGATAGATTGGTTACTCAAGTGGCTAATGCATTAGATAATAAAGAGAAATGTGTGGGTATATTCCTTGATCTAGCTAAGGCGTTCGACACTGTCTCAATTCCCTTGCTACTTAAAAAAATGGAGTGCTCGGGGATAAGAGGAGCACCACTGAAACTTTTCAAATGCTACCTGTCAAATAGACACCAGTCGGTCCGAATAGATTCCCAACTTAGTAGTTTTGAACCGATGTCATACGGAGTTCCGCAAGGTAGTGTGCTTGGTCCAACACTGTTTTTAATTTACATCGATGGCCTATGCAGAAGAAAACTCCATAATGCCGATATTATTACCTTCGCGGACGACACAGTCATACTTTTTAAAGGCAAATCGTGGAGTGAAGTGCAATCAGCTGCAGAAGAAGGGTTCTCCGAAATTGTTAAGTGGCTAGATAATAACTTGCTAACGTTAAATCTTAATAAAACTAAATATATATCCTATAGTATAACTAGCCCCGGACAGCCTAACAAAAGCTATTTTAAGATAAAAGTCCATTCTTGCACCCGATCAGACATAATATGCGACTGTTATACTCTAACAAACACTCCACATTTGAAATACTTGGGCATAATAATTGATCAGCACCTTAAATGGGAAGAGCAAATTAAATCTCTTTCTGGACGCGTTCGGAAGCTCATTTACATTTTTAAAAATCTTAAACACATCAACGACCGGCATTTGTTAAAAAGCGTGTACTATTGTCTAGGGCAATCCATTATCTCATATGGCATAATGGGATGGGGTGGGGCAGGCAAAACCTTTATGCTACAACTCGAAAGAGCTCAAAGAGCAATCATAAAGGTGCTGCTCTCGAAGCCGTTCCTATATCCCACCAACCTACTATACAAGGATTTCGATATTCTTACTGTCAGACAGCTATATTTTAAAACTATGATTCTTACCCAACATAAGCTACCAGGAGACGCAATGAGATCTAAAAAAAGGCGATGTGACATCATATATAAAACTCCTAAATGCAGAACTGCATTTTTGCACAATTTCTCTTTTTTTCTAGGCCCTTTTGTATACAACAAAATTAATAAATACACTAACCTTGCGGAAATGTCATCATATACCCTTAAACTTAAACTGGACAACTATCTTAAATCACTAAATTATGATAGCACGGAAGATCTAATGGTAGTCATATCCTGAAACGTAAATCACTTTAGCTTACACATTTACTACATACAGTGGTGGTCATCTAATTAGAAACACCTTCCTGGGTTTATATTTTTATTGCAAATTCCCTTTCGAAATAATTTTTAACGTATCATTGAGTGTTCCTACGTATTAAAATCGATGTATCGGATATTATATTGCATTGTTATACCATTTTAATAACAGAAAACAACGGTTGTTTTTCTAAAACTGAAAGTTATATTAATAACAAAATAAAAAACGAGATACAATCCGGACAACTAATTAGAAACACCAAAAAAATCATTACTTAAATCATTTTTAATTTGAACAAAACCCCAATAGTTTTGAAAAATACTAAAAATACTACATCCTTAGACAATTAGTATTTGGTAGGGTAGCCTTTATTATCAATAACAGCTTTGCAGCGACGCGGCCTTGATTCAATCAATTTATAACAAGTGTAGAAACTTGTTATAGGAATACTTCTCCAAGCGTCTTCAAATGCACTGTAAGTCCATGAATATTAGTAACGTGTTTCTGCGATAGGTTGGTCTTTATAGTGTGCCACAAATTTTCTATGGGATTTAAGTCCGGACTATTGGCAGGCCACTCTAATACTGTCACGGATTGTTCTGTAAGAAACGCTTTAACGCTGCGTGCTGTGTGCTTTGGGTCGTTGTCATGCTGAAATATCCAAGTTACTGGCAAATTTTCCTCGGAATATGGAATCATTGTCTCTTCCAAGATCTTTTTGTATTGATATTGATCCATTTGCCCTTCAGTCTTTCTCACGGGACCAATCCCGTACCCTGAGAAACATCCTCACACCATTACATTTCCACCACCGTGCTTAACTGTCTTTTTAGTGTACTTGTTATTCAAAGCCTCGTTTATTGGTCGTCGTACATATCGTTTTCCATCGGAATTAATCAAATTAATTTTAGTTTCAGATGATCAATGGAAAAAAGTTTTGGTTTTAGATAAAAACAAAACTTTTTTCCATTGATGAATAGTCCAACTGCCATATTTGCGAGCGAATGCTAGACGATTTTCTCTATGTTGCCTGGTTAGTAGTGGTACTTTTCTAGCGATCCTTCCTAACAATTTTCCTTCAACCAACCGTCTACGAACTAGTTTAGTGGACACGTGTCGAGGATCGTCTTCTGAAAATACCTCTTTTCTTATAACATTGGATCCTTTAAAGGGGTCCGCCTTAGCTAATCGAAGCATAAGCCTGTCTTCTTGAACTGTAGTCTTCCTGGGCCGAAGTTTTCTTGGCACGTTATCTGATGTTCCGTGTAGTTTGAAATGTGCGAGGGCGTTAAATATCATCTTTACGGAACATTCCAAATAATCGGCGATCTTTCTGTAACTCCATTTTTGTTTTAAATGAAAATTCACTATAATTTTTCTCGTTGCTGCATCACAGCTCTTATTTTTACCCATTTTTAATAAAACAACAATAAATAGTAACTTTTCGTAATGAGTTAGAAATGGCGGCAATATTTACAATGTGATTGACAATTGTGAGAACTGTATTTCAGTTTAAAAAATCAAATTTCAAACCAAGTCATACAATGTTTCTAATTAGTTGTCCATTCTGCCAGTCCTAACGATATTGATACTTTTTGTTTCACTGATATTTATTTTTATTGTCGTCTTGGTTGTCAAATATTATTGCTTGTAATTAAACTAGAGATATTAAAGTACATTGTAAAGTAGTGAAAAAAAAAATACCTCCTATTAAATGCTATAATAATGTTAGTTACTTTATAAAAATGTCAGGTGACTAGGTGTTTCTAATTAGATGACCACCACTGTATATATATATAAATATATATAACTTGCACTCATGCACATACACCCACCACAGACACCACACAATCCCACTTACCACTGCACACTCTTTCTCGCACTTGCACACTTGCACACATGCACACGCATTATAAATACTTACTCACCTATTGTATCTCATTCATTATATTAGACAGTCTAAAATTAGGTCCATAACATTGTAAGTACTTTTAGTACTGGACATACTTACTATTACTAATTTATTTAATCTAATTCTGGATCCTTCTGTTAGTTACATTTGCATTATTATTTGACTTTGCACGCAAGAGCAACGACGCCCTGCCGTCATACAGTGAAAACTAGTACGGAGGGCAGTCACTTGAATGCAGCTTTATCATAGTTTGCAAATTTGCCTCGCGATAGGGTTCAGGCGCACACACACACAAACACACACACTACACATAAAAACTATGTTAACGTATTCCTAAATCCTAATCCTCCTTTACTTACTTAATTCTAATAACTATGTACTAGGGAAGAGCGAGACTCTCTAACACAGGTATATCTATGCTAAAAAGAGGGTCCCAAACCCATGAAATGTAACTTAGATTAAGTTTACTGAGAAAATAAAAAATATACTGTAATTCCAAGTGAAGGAAGTGACAAACTTATATTTTGCAGTCTCTCACATAGTTCATTGTTATGATATCAACCGCAAATATAACTTTGTCTCGTAATAATTCCACACGGACCTGAACAAAATCTGCAAAATATAACTTGACAGCAAAAACTTTATGTCTGTGCTTCGATTACTACATAACGTGCACGAAATTAGCCTATACGAGGCGCACTTTAATCCTGTCACAACACTGGGTCTTAGGCCAATGTTCACTGGCCCTTTTCCATCCCTTTTTAGGCCTTTTCACCATACATCAACCTGGTCACTGACCTAATGCAGGATGGCCGAGTGATACTATGAATAGTGTAAATACTCTTCCGGCGCCAAACTACGGAGCCATAAAAACATACCTTTAGTTGGTACTTCCTGTCAGCGTCAGGGTCAGCGCCGACTTGCGACAGGATCTTGATGGCCGAAGTCTTAGTAGACCGGTCAGCAAGCGACAGCGTCATCTTCCTGTGCGTGAACGACTCGGTAGAGTGAGGACGGAATGAAAGCTTGGTGCGGAACACAGCTTGGCCCTGCAGACCGGTGCCTTGCCGGACGAATAGGTGGTTGTGGTCGCCCTGATAACAGATAAAATAAAATAAAAAATAAGTAAATAATTCGGACATATCACACGGTCAACTGATCCCAAACTAGGTATAGCCTGTACTAGGGTACCAGAGACTGATATATATAATAGATATATATTTAACACCCAGGCACAGAACAAACATCTGTGTTCATCACACAAATATTTGTCCAGTGCGGGAAACGAACCCGCGACCTCTAGCGCAAAAGGCAGAGTTACTACCAACTGAGCTATGAGACCTGCAACAATAGTTATTGATCAGCACTTCTCCAAAAATGTCAAATCCTTTAATGGGCAATGCTTGCTTGCTTGTCGTCACTGATTCTTTCATGGTCATCCTGCATTAGGTCAGTGAGCAGGTCGACGTATGGTGGCCCTGAAAAGGGACTATGGCCGTCGGTGAAGGAATCAGTGCATTGAAAGGATTAAAGTGCGCCTTAGAGGCTACTTTCGTGCACAATGGGCAATGTGTACGTTTCTATAGCAAGGTCCCAAGTGATGTGCTAAAGTTATTAGTTATGAAATTAATAACTTAATTAAGGATAAACTCTGTACTGAATCTTATCACCTAGTTTCTAAGACGTTTCAAAGTGATCCTAGTTATTTTGTTGAATTAAAAAAAAACCGACTATTTAGCTCAAAAAAGCTTAGGACTGAATATGTTCCAACTCAATTATTAATAAAGTTTGTAAATTCTAATAAATGAATATTGAATTTAATTGCATTCTTGGCGTAGCTTGTTTTGCTTTATTGTTAACTTTTTGGTAAATAAATTTATTTGTATATGTTCAAAAAAAAATGGCTGGTCTGTACTCACATGCAGAGGTTGTTTATAAACGTCGAATATCTCAGAGCCGAGGTGCAGACTCATACTGCCGTCCGACCACTTGACGATGCGCGCGTTCGACTCCCTGATGGCACCGCCGTCCTTGTCGAATGCGGTGCGCCAGCGCATAGTATTCTCCACTTTTAGCTTTAGCCTGGAAAGGAAGCATTTTTGTTATTACCACTAAGGTGGCCAACTAGCTTACGGCCAACCTGTTGGTTTTTGGTTACCGTAGCCTATAAACGCTTGCAATATCAGAGGCACACGCACGCCCGGTTCTGAACCCCCCTCTCCCTAAAGAGCTCTGGCAACCTTACTCACCGCAGAAACACAACACTATTTGAAACAAATGTGTTTTGGCTGCGATGACCGACGATATTTTGAAAATTGCGGAAAGTCGGTGGATGAAGAAGGCTCAAGACCGTTCGTCGTGGAACTCTTTCAATTCAATTCAATTCAAGTATTTTATTTCAGCTTTCACTTATTATACCTACTACAGCCATATAATTTTAATAGCCATATATTTTTGGGGGAGGCCTATGTCCAGCAGTGGACTTATACAGGCTGATGATGATGTTCAGCAGTGGAGTTCTACAGTAGAATATTTAACTATTACAAAAAATATTCCAGACATATCACACACTGTCAACTGATCCCAAACTAGGCATAGCCTACTATGGGTTCCAGAGACTGATATATTTTGTAGATGAATATTTAAACTTACCTAGCTCGACCTTCCTCGTCGAGAGTTTCCTCTTCATCTATTTCATCCTCATAAGTATTAGGATCATAAGGCCTAGTCTCCACTGACAAGAAGTTAGGCAGTTTGACAAAGTGCAGCTCCTTGCCAAGCTCTGTCAATATTTTGGGCATGTCTACGTCGATACGTGTCTCGGGGATTTCTACCTCTTCTTCTTCTTCCGGTTTTCGTGCATCCTGAAATATAAGATATATAAATAAGACGTGACAAAGAAGCCGTTAAAAGGGAGGTACATCGACATTTGATCCTAAGGTGTATAGTAGGTCCGAACCAATGGATTTTTCAATTCGGAAAATTTATGTGCGCATTAAGCCTTAGCCTCTGCGTCGCCTGGGGCTTCTTGCCCGAAGGGATCTCTTGTCTGCCGCCTCGTTGCATTCTATTGTCTACATACCTCGTCTCCGCATTGTTTTGGCCTCATCCCCAGACTGCCAGTCGTCAGAGTGGACTCTGCATTGTCAACGGCTTCTGGACCGTGTAGATCGCTTGTCGTTCTCCCCGTTAGTGCATACAATTGTCTATATTATACCTCGTCTCTGCTGCTGTTGGCCTGGTCCCCAAAACGCAAGCCGCTAGAGCGGACTCTGCTGCCTCCAGCTTCTACTATTGTCTACATACCTCGTCTCCGCTTCGCTTGGCCTCGTCCCCGGAGCGCCGATCGTCATCGGAGCGGCCCCGACTTCGGCTGCGGCTTCGGGACCGGGACCGCGACCGCGAGGACCTTTTGTCTTCCTCGTCGGTGCTGATGTCGGACGCGTCGCCGAAGAGCGCGTCCGCTGTCACTAAAATTCCGAGGAATGGATTGTTTTTAATGGATTTTTAACCGTGTGCTAGTCCAAGGAAACTTGAGTTTCGATCCATTTATCATGGGTACGGATCCCAGTCACCTGAGGATTTTTTTATATTTCACCAGAGTAACTAGTGCCAACGAGCTACATTTTATACTTGGAAGGTGTACATTTTTGTAATGCCAAATAGGTATTAGTACGAGTTAACGGTTTTTTTATAATATACTTGGGATATAAAAATACTAGCTGGTGCCCGCGACTTCGTCTGCGCAGGATTATTATTTCGAGTAGCTTATATTAGCGTGGCGTTACAATTCACACAATATCTTTATAAATTGTAGCCTATGTGTTATTCTGATGTATGAGCTATATTATTGTGAAGTTTCATTAAAATCCTATCAGTAGTTTTTACGTGAAAGAGTAATAAACATCCATCCATCCATACATACAAACTTTCGCGTTAATAATATTATAAAAGTAGGAAGGATATGAATTACTTGTTTCCCCTGCCTTCTCTTCTCCTGTCTTCTCTTGGTTGTCATCCTCATCATCTGTATCAATGATCTTGGAAGCTTTCTTCTTAGGCTTGCCGCTGGTGTCAGAGCCACTGCCGCTCTCATCAGCTTTCTTGCGTTTGGTGGCTGAAGTCTTGCCACCATCGCTTTCTGAGTCTGATAGAACTGCGCGCTTTTTCTTTTCCTCTGTAACGTTAATGTAATTTTAAGATTTAGTTATTTTACAGTATCTTAGTAAAATACTGAAAACTTCTAATTCTCTGTTTGTTTGTTCTCCTTTCATGCAGCAACGGAGTAAGAGATCGACATATTTAACATGACATGTACTTGAACAAGTCATAATGTGGCTATATGTCATAAAATAAATTTGCCTCATTATGAATTATTCAATTTAAAAAAAATTCTACAAAATCATTAAAATAATAAATTTATAATAATATTTATTCTCACGCACAAAAGGTTACAAATTAATACATTTGGTGTACAAAAGTCACTTAATTAAATAATAACCCTGTTTTGTGAGACTGGTGCCTGTGATAGGTTAGAAACCTGTATTATACAAGTCACCAGTGCCCCACTCCACGGAATATTAGTTAGGTAGGTACATCAATAGAACGTTAGCAGTAAATTTCAGCAAAAAACATCATCATATTGAAAACTTCAAAACTTTTTGTAAACTTTAAAGTTTTTGTATAACTTTTTGTAAATTACTTACTGTTTCCGACTTCCGATCCATCAGAGCTCTTTGACCTTGACCTGGAACGGCTTTTTGACTTAGACTTTGATCTGGACTGTCTCTGTCTTGAGCCTGACCTAAAATTAAAAAAAAATATGTACATACTTAGAAATAAGCAATAATTTTTTTTCGGAATATTCTAAGGCACATTTTAAAATTGATTGCCACACAATTACAGTGCTGCTTACCTTGACCGACTCTTCGACTTTTCCTTGCCCTGCTCATCGACAATCATAAGATTAGGCGAGTTAGATCTACTATCATCCCCTTTATTTGCCACTGGACTCTTATACTTGGCACTAACAGGACTTCCAGATGGAGATCTCGACTTTGACTTCCTGCTTTTAGGACTGGCACTGGCTGATTTAGATCTGGACCTGCTTTTGGCTTTTTCTTTAGGACTTTGCGATCGTGATTTCGGGCTATGTGATCTTGATTTGGCACTGGCTACCGATTTGGGGCTTGCTGATCGGGATTTAGCACTACCTGAGTGAGACCTAGCACTGCCTGATCGTGACCGAGATTTCCTTGACCCACTTCGGGACCGAGACGCCCTCTTGGGGCTGCCTGATGCATTAGACTTAGGACTACCCGATGCTTGTGATTTCGGACTGCCGCTTCTGGATCTAGAGGCCCGTTTGGGACTGCCGGATGCATTTGATTTAGGGCTTGAGGAACCAGATTTGTGGCTGTGAGCTGAGCCCGATCTGTTTGAGTGGGCGGGAGAGTTGGACTTGCTCCTTGATACATTGGAGGATTTATGTGAATGCGCTGAGTGGTTTGATTTGGGTGATTCACTTCCTGATTTTGCTGGGCTTTTGGATCCTGACCTGAAATAAGAATAGTAGGTATCGATTGATTGGTAGACATTGAAACTTCTATATAGAAGTTTCAATGAGGTAGGCTTTATCCTCTGGAGTTTGATGGTTAGAGAATGTGCACTACAACATAAATAGCAAATAGCCTTGAAAAACATATAGGCTACTTTTTATCAGGGCACCACATGAGTGAAGTCAAGGCTACAAACCATCATATAGAAAATAACAAAAAACAAGGACTCAGACAAACAGGAGAAAAAAAGGTGTCTAAGTAAACTTAAATGTTTTTTCTTATAAAACGTCATTCTAAGGCAGTGAAAATATAAACTTACCGAGACCGACTGCTACGTTTCCCAGACCGAGCGGGGCTAGGACTCTTACTGTGGTGGCTCGCGCTAGAACCACTATCAGAATCAGAGCCTGAATCAGTTTCTGAAAATCAAATGCATTGGTAAGGGTCAGACTACTATGAATAACTTAATGCTGGCTCTTTTCAACACAAGGTTCAGCCTGAGCAGAACCATTAAGGATACCTATTGACACTTTCACACTATCGACTATCAATGAGGGTGAAGGAGGCTTAGTTAAAAATAACAAACGTATAATACCTGAAGTCAGCCTTCCTAGGCCGAATTCTATCTCTAATAGCAAGGCAACGTCATAAAGTTTATTTGGTGGTTAGGTAGAACATTGATGATGTAGCGTGTTTTTAGACAAAACATACGCAAAAATAGGATTCATACTGGTGTGAAGTCAAGAACTGAGTGATTTTATAAGTGCAGACACAATTTCCCATGCATACAAATGAATTTAAGCGCAGAAAACACAAAAAATTAATAGGCCTATTTTCTTTACCTTCTAACGATTTCTTGCCCTTTGGAGCCATGGCTAAGCTTACTGAATCTGAAGCTTTCTGTTTACACCACTGTATTGCTTTTTATGAACAAAATTAGTAAACTTCTAATTTTCTCAATCAAATCCGTAAACAAAACAAAACAAATTATTTTGATTGAGGTTAGCAAACTTAGCAATCCAAAACAAAACTCGGGAGTAATAGTGTTCTGTGATCCAAAATGAACAAAATAAACCCCTAGCAATCAATAGAACAATACAATTCGGTGAATCAAGCAGCAGTTATGCCAACATAAAAGCGATTAAACCGTACACCACGGATTAAAAAACCCTAATATTTAGTCGATTTTGGTTAAGAATCGTTGAAACAACTCGATTTACTGGCATGACAACACTAGCTTGCCTGTTTGCTTGCACAAACTTGGCACAGAAGAACACAATTAAGGCGTATTATTATATCTAATGTCGCGTCGTCGGTGTGTGACATGTGAACAAAGTTTGAACACAAATTCGGCCAAAATGTTAATTCATCTGAGTACAGCGCATGCCGACTTTATTTACTTTGCTTGATGTACCACGAAGAAAAACCGACACCGGATGGCAATTTACAAAATGCAAAATGTAATAGACAGAAATAGCCATAGATTATGGAGCCGCGTTAACTCTCTCTACTCCTTTAAGTAGTTACTATTCTTTGTCTATGGGACAAAAACATGCTTGCATCCGGACTTTTTTGGCGGGAACTTGCGAAGTGATGTTGTACTCTCTATTTATTTTACAAAACTAGTTTTAAATTGAATAATATTGTGTGAATAAAGTGGTGTTTTACGTAATATTGTTTGAGTAAACCGCACAAGTGAAGTGAAATGAAATGACTGCGTGTATCGTCATTTTTCGAGTTGGCGCCAATAGGTCCCTCCAGGTTTTAGTAAAATAGCCACCATTATATCTTACTAAAACTGAACTTGACTTGACTTGACGGTGACTTGACGATGATAAACGAAAGAAAATGAAGAAAGATAAACAACTTAACAAGAAAAAATACACGTAAGACTTGGCGGTAAGGCATAGATGGCATAGCCAGCCCGAAAGGGAAGAAAAAAAAAAAAAAACAGACTACTAAGGAATACTACGTGCGTCCGTTAGTTCGCGAGTGAGCAGCAGCGGTCGCAAGTTCGATTCCTACAACGGTACACCATTTGTAAATCGAGTTGGTATAGTAGATTCCTTCATTGGTCTATTTATTCTGTAGGTGGTACGGAGCCCTACCCGTAGGTCTGAAGCTGTCGCGTATTACATAGCTAGGTATAATCATTTTATATGAAGGTTGGTAGGTATTTTTAAATTTTATTATGATGGGACAAGCAAATCAAGCAAAGTTATTTTAGGTACCTACCTAACCTAAACATTCTACACAAGCAGTTATGGGTACAAAAGGCCCACTTATCGCCAACATCTGTTCCTTGAGCCCTAGTGAATGGGGCGATTCAATGCCTCATATTTTTTTCCCCGTCCGTTCGTCACCGTCACCGACCGACCCACGTCCCACAGTCAGTTCAAAGATGGCAACGCGGGCGGTCGGTGAGTTTTGCGCCGGCCTGCTTCGCCACAAAACGATTTTATTACGAGAAATAACAGACACGAACTTACTCGATGTGCTTGTGAAGAAGGGAATATTCAGCTTCAATGATTTGGAGGATATAACAAGTGCAGTTGACAGTGAGAAGTGTAATTTCTTTGTGGAGATTGTTGGTAAACAAAGTGCAAAGTTGAACGATTTGTGTGCGGTGCTCAATAAGGAATGCCCGAAATTGTCCAAGGAGCTGATGAATGATAGACACAGATTCATTGTCAATGGTAAGTGGGAAAAATGCCGATACCTAAACTCCGTTTTAGGTTCAAAGGCGTGAAATGTGGGTAGGTAGGGTAAATACTTATACGTAGGGTTACGTATATGTATTTATAAAAAAAGTACGACAACAGCACATGAATTAAAAACATTCAATAAGATCTAAATTAGACAGTATATGACTGATACAATAATAGCCAATAAATAGGCGAACATAACACTGTTATGGACAATTAATATAATATATATATTTATAAAGACTTAACTTTAAAAAAGTTTGTTTACTGGATTCCTTTACTTGATATGTAGCCTAGATACGGTACGATAGGTAAGGTACCCAAGGTTGCTGGTTCGTTCGTCTAACTAACCAATGTGCCTACTTGCCATAAACTAGGACCAACCTAGTAGGTAGTTCCTATTCCTTAGTGTCCTGCGTTACCTAGGAACGTCAGCATGGTCGATTTAAAACACTGATAGGTATGTAGTATTTATTAACTAATTAGTATTTATTAAACAATAGCATAGACAATAGGTAGGTAGGTAAGCATGAATTTGATTGAAAAATTGCAGAACACTTCCCTTCTGCAATTTTAAAAGGGGGGACGAAATTACGAGACAATCTGAAAGTCATCAAGAAAATCGTAAACTTTGATGTGTAAAGAATAAGGATGTTGTTTGAATAGCTTGGTACCTAGTTCGATAAAATGTCGGTACCTACCTTACCATGCGGGTCACTTGGGGAGCGCTCAAAAACATCTTGATTTGACCGTTTGATTTGAACGAAACGTTTTGATTGTTGTCAAATCGTAGAGTACGTACCTATCTTGGTAGGGGAAATAACATATTGTTAGAAGGTAGGTAACCTAAGTAAGCATCCTACTTATCTAACTACCTACTTCAAGTTGTTTGTGCCTAACAAACTGTAGGTGAGAACCTACCTACCTCTACCACAGATAACATAATACTATACTAGTGCTCGAATAATACCTACAATGTAGAATAATTAATTAGATCGCCCATTAGTTATCCCTACAAACAAGTTATCTTAACAAAGGTAGGCACCTACCTTTTCTAAAATCCACTAAAGGTACCTACATAGGTAACCTACCCATTTAAATAGGATCTACTTACTAGGGTAGGGATAGGGAGTAAGCTTAGATAATATATTATCTAAGGGAGTAAGGTAAGTACTTGGGTAGAGCTGCTAGGTACGTATTAAGCCATTCTCTTTTGCCCAGCTATCCAAATCTAGATCGGACGAAACTTCATTATTTGGTAAGAGGAACTTACTTAATATGTAGGTATACTACCTATCTAGGATGGTAAAGTTATAATTGTACCATTAAGCTGATTGCATTTCAGAACGACTGTCCACCTTTATCTGGCAACAAAAGGAATAGGCAAGTAGGTACCTAGTTACTGCCTCCCTAACCACCCACCTAGGTAAATAGGTAGGTATGTAGGTATCTATACCTACTGGATACAGTCTAGCCGTTAGATCACTCTAACCTTCTTCGCGAACTCTAAATTAGGGCACTAGACAATCGATAAAAGCTTCCTCGTTGCCTATAGGTATGTATGGGTAGCGGGTAAGTATTTTAGAGAAGGTAGGTAGGTAGTACCCACCTACATAACCGCTTGACTTGATCTACATATAAGATAAAATTAAATGCTCACGTACCGGTAATGCACGTCAGCTACCTAATATCCTGTCCTATCCTCCTAGTATAAATGCGAAAGTTTGTGAGGATGTTTGTTGTTCATCACGCCCCGCGCGAGTGAAGCCACGGGCAGAAGCTAGTAAATAATAATCAATGAGCCTTTTATTCAGACAGGTAGGTATGCTACTACATCTAAACTAGGTACATGTATTATATTATATTTTTGACTGGCCTCATAGCTCAGTTGGTTGGTAGTAACTCTGCCTTCTGCGTTAGAGGTCGCGGGTTCGATTCCCGCACTGGACAAACATTTGTGTGATTCACAGATGTTTGTTCTGTGTCTGGGTGTTAAATATATATCTATTATGTATGTCAGTCTCTGGTACCCATAGGCTATGCCTAGTTTGGGATCAGTTGACTGTGTGTAATGTGTCCGGAATATTTATTTATTTATGTTTTCCTTAGTGCTTATAGCCTAAGACAAGAACTTAGGTCATATGCTTATAACTATAGTTAGGATGGTTTGCTAACAGTCCATTGACACCGAGCATCCCATTTTTTGAAGTCTGTGTGTCCCCTTTGGCATAGGCCTCCCCTAACTGTTTCCATCTAGTTACTCTGTCCAATGCGGCTCTCGTTCAGAGCTTTTCACCTGCTCCTCCAACTTCATCCCTCCCTCCAGTGTCTGTGCTGTCTCCCTCTGCCTCTTTTCACTACCTACCTAGTACCTAAATAGGTATAAAATCAGGTCACTGTGATCTAAAATTAAAATAAAGAATAAGAATATTACAAATAAACAGAATCAGGCGAAGCCGTGACAATAGCCATTTAGCTTCTCAGAATTTTATCATACTTTTTTGTCTTATCTTGTTTCTGAGAATCGTCACTGAGATGAGTAGCCACAAAGTTGACACAAAGGTTACTTTAAAAACTCACATACATAGTCCTGATCCCGCAGTCTGTGTCGTAGGTATCAGAAACCAAGAGTACCAACCAACGATGGTACCACAACACTCAGAAACCGGAACAAATTATAATAATATGCAGATCATGCAAACATTTGTTCGGCAGCGGGAATCAAACTCGCATCCCTTGCGTCTCAGACGGGCATTCGCCCGCTGCGCCACCGTGGTCGACAAAAGAAAGAAATATGTTTGATCGAACCATGGAACCGTTTTTGGAGAAAAAAAACGGCATTCATCATAGATTCTCAGAAAAAGTCTACGCGTCTCGGGAATCGAGAAAACGCGAAAGCAATAACGATTAAAACAATTTTTCAGCTCACGAATTTGTTAAAAGTTAATAAGAAGACAAAACGCCTACTCTCTCAAGTAGCACCATGTGTGGAAGCACCTGCATGTGTTTAAAAATGGCAAATTGACTAAAGCAGATGTTTTCAATCGATTTAGGCAGTTGTTTTCAAAGGTCATCCTTTTTTGGTAGAGCTATTTCTAGAAAAGGTTAGCGTTACAAGAATTCTTCAGTTTTTTTAACAAAACTGCAGACCAACCGATTAATTCTTCCATGTTTATTGATCTGAATGATATAAATGGTTGTAAATTATAAAGAAATATACGAAATCCTATCCTATCCTACTAACATTATAAATGCGAAAGTTTGTGAGGATATTTGGATGTTTGTTGTTCAATCACGCCCAAACACCTGAACGGATTCGGATGAAATTTGGTAGTCTGGAATAGCATTTAGGCTACTTTTTATCTTCATAGAAGCGGAAGCTAGTCATAAAACTAGGCTTGGTGCCCATAATTTTTTTTGATTATCCTTTTTGTCAAGATGGAATGTAGCAATTCTATGAATGTAGCGCTTCAGTGTATTACCCATCACGTATGGAATACTCACTACTGCTAAATGTGGACATGTGCCAAATGTTTGGACATACCACTGACTACCCCCTAAGACATCTTCAAAGATCTGGTCGTCTGGAGGTCTGAGAGGATGTTTACATGAGATAATACCTATTGTTACTCGTCGTAATCGAAGTCGCAGTGATTTGATAAAGGCTAGCTTTCTTCCTCCGGACACGGAGGTCAAAGGCCCAGCCCTACCCCGCAGCAATTTAAGTAGCTATTACATCGCTATTGCTCACGGGGTGTGACGACGCGTGTGAACCGGCCATGGGAACGTCTTTACATCATGCTGCTTTTTGTCCGGCATACCTGACTGTCCTTAGGATACTTTTTGTTTAGGTTCGTGCTTTCTGTATCGTTTCGGTACATAAAGTTAAATGTATGTTGTGCTCGATTTTACTACCATTGTATCTATTCTATTGTTTTTTTTTATACATTCGTAGGTCAGAAGTGAATATTATTCTATGCCTTCGAAGCGGCGACAGCCATAATGATGACGGTAGTAAAATTATAGCGGAGACCAAAGAGGATATATGAGACACTACGACTGTCACTTGACCGGATTAATGTAGTTGCGCCGCCATTAAAATTAACCCACGTTTCATACAATTTTTTTCTAGGAAGTTTATTGTCGATTATCTAGGTATTTTTATAGTAATGGTTAATTCTCCGAAGTGTAAAAATTATTGAAAAGATTAAAAGATATTAAAAAAATCACTTTTTGAAATTAAAAACATTCACTTTGATTTTTTTTTTAATTAAGGCTAGCATTAGCATTCAGCGTTTTTCTCTATGACCTAGTTCAGACTAAATAGGTCTCCCCCAAAGAGTGCCATGACGAACGGTCTCGATCCTTTTCCATCCACCGAATGATTTCCCACAACCTTCATAATGTCGTCTGTCCATCGGCGGCCTTCCAACACTGCGTCGCCCGGTTCGTGGTCGTTATAAGTCCCCAACGGTTGTTGGCCACTTCAACTTGATAATTCTGAGAGCTATGACGGTGACTCTATTCTGCAGATTTCACGTAGTGAAACTCCGAGCATAGCTCTCAAAACTACCAAGTATGTTGTAGCCTATAAACAGTCCCAACCAAAATACAGAACTGGCCTTTCATCTGACGGCCAGCGATGTGGTTTTTCGCAATGAATCCTTTGATCGCAGCTGTACCCTCGATCACAATCAAAAGCCCATCCCATCGACATGCACAACCAAGCGTTACAAGTCAATATCGTTTAGTGTAATTGTGAATTATTTTTAATTCACAGTACGGGCATTGAACTGGCAGCTTAGCCAATGCGTTTTATGGTTTGACGCCATTGCTAGTGACGCGAAACATTGCATGATATCAAGACGTGCATCGCGAATCGGTTTGGAGTAAAAACTCGTGGAACAGTGCTTTCAGTGGTATGGCTTCGGAGATTTGCATTCCTTGGCTAATATCATGTAACCTAATGCATAGGTGCCTTGGTGACCTCGGCTGTAGAATACCCCCCTGTATATCTACCTAACCCTACCCCCCCTTTATATTTACCTGAAAGAAAACAATGAGGAAACCGGCATGTCTGCTAGAACTTAAAAAAATCGAATACATATGACACGCGCACGAAAGTAGCCTCTGAGTGGCGCACTTTAATCCTTTCACTACACTGATTATTTCACCGATGATCATAAGCCCTTTTCAGGGCCACCATACCTCAACCTGGTCACAGACCTACAGGATGACCAAGAACGAATCAGTGACACGACAAGCAAGTCAAGAAATGTGCTCATTAGGAAAGTAAACATCTGATGTGTGAACTCTTATCGATTCGCTTCATATCAACAAACTTCTAAAACAAACATTCTTTGTTCATTATCGACGGTTATCAAGTTTCTGACTCACATTTGCGTAAACTTAGCTTCGTTTGTTGACCGTGACACTGGCTCTTTCTTGGGCATCCTGCTTTAGGGAAATGATCAGTGGTGCTTTTGAAGCAAAATGGGAATGACGTTCGCGATTTTGTAGGTGATTTTAACAATCTCATCGCCATCTGAAAGTATCCAAATATGAAGGGAAGGAAGTCGAGGTCAAAAGTTATCTCTTGTATATTTTTAAAGGGTTAAGATAATGATTATGAATGAATGAAAATTCTTTATTGTACACCTTACAAATTGAAAAATACAAAATAAAACAGAAACTAAAACTAAAGACCATAAATGTACAATGGGCGGTCTTATCGCTAAAAAAGCGATTTCTTCCAGCGATTATTTTATTTATGAAGTGATAACACACTTCTTTTTTATAATATCCCAAAAAATCGACCCGGATTTGAACCGGGGTTTCTAAGGGAGGCTTGCCTTCCCCGACTTTGTTCAGTAGAAGTAAGGATCATTTTGAAACGGATTTCGTATATATCTAGGACATATCGCATGCCGTTTGAACACAGCTAAGAGGACGCAGTAGGTAATTTTGCGTCAACATTTATCAATCGGATACGATCTCCGTACGTTTCGAAGCGTAGCGTGTAACCTTACCGTAGCAAACCTCAATTTCGGTGATCTCACGATCGGATCTCGACAGATTAGTAATGACTCTTTGTAATAGCGGACAAAAAGTGCCCCGCCTTCTATTGACATTTAGCGATTTGTATAAGGCCGATGCAGACGCAACGACTTTGAAGCGCGTCACAAACGGCAGCTATAATGTAAAAATGTATATTATAGCACGATACATCTCATTACATCCTTCCATAGAAACCGTCAGGAGACCACACACGGCAGCTATAATGTATGTTTTTACATCTTCGTATCTTCTGACAGTTTCTATGGAAAGATGTAATGAGATGTATATATACATTTTTACATTATAGCTGCCGTGTGTGAAAGGCTTTAGGGAAATTATCAAAAATAAGGTCACATCGAGACATATTCAAGGATCTGATCGCCTGGAAATCTGAGGGGTTGCCATACCATGCTGGGGGATATTTTTTTTAAAGATACAAATATTTATTTGCAATTAAAAACATGCTTACAAGTACAGTTGTAACTGCCTTCTGTTTTAGTTTATGTAAAAACTGTATTACAGAAAGCAGTGCTTTCCCCGAAACTATTTCACACATTAGAGTTTCAGACTAAAATTTGTATACCTGACACAATTAAAAAAAAAGGAGAAAAATTTAAAAAAACTTTCTCGTGAAGTAAGACGACCTCGGTGGCGCAGCGGGCGACTGCCCGTCTGAGACGCAAGGGGTTTGATTCCCGCTGCGGGACAAAAGGTTGCATGATCTGCAAGTATTTGCTTCGGGTCTGGGTGTTGTGGTACTATGGTAATCGTAGTTTCTGATACCAACAACTCAGGGAAACCTAGTGTAGGGTCAGGCAGGACTATGTATGTGACTGTTAGATGTTATAAGCTTATAAGGTAAATATTTTTAGTTCTGGAACACAAACTTTTGTCCGTGTTTTTACCGTCCGTGATTCTTCTAGGCTTGGTCGCGAGGAACAGGCATAGCTTCACCTAGTTTCTAAGACGTTACAAAGTGATCCTAGTGATTTTATTGAAATAAATGCCTTTTGACTTTGACTTTGACTTTACTATAATTAGCAATAAGTGATTGCAAAGAAGTTACTCGTACAGCAAGCTCTTTTTACAATCACGTGGGTCACCGCTCTGAATTTGTTAAACGAAGCTGATTGCCACCATTAGGTCACTGCCATTTTAATTGCGCTGATAGAATTAGCGGATTCAGACCTGTAAGTGCCTACTTTTGATCAACTACGAGTACATAAAGCTAAGAAAAATTGAGGGATTACTTCCTGAGTGTTGGGCAACCAAAGGGACGGATGAAAGAAGAGTGCATGCTGCGGAAATGAGAATGTTGAGATGGATGTGTGGAGTGACTAGAATGGACAAGATACATCAGAGAAAGTTTGAAAGTAGCGCCAGTGACTGAGAAGTTGAAGAGCAAAAGGTTAGCGTGGTATGGGCATGTCATGCGGAGGGAAGAATGTCATGTGACTAGAAGAGCGTTAAATATGAATGTGGAAGGATATAAGGGAAGAGGTAGACCAAAGAAAAGATGGATAGACTGTGTGAAAGATGACATAAGTAAGAAAGGAGTGAATACTGATATGACGGCTGATAAGAGTGGAAGTGGAAGAGAAAAACATGTTGTGCCGACCCCACATGAAGTGGGATAAGGGCAGGGAGATGATGATGACTTCCTGAGTTAGTGACGCCGCAGCTTAGTCAGCTCCGCACGTATTGACCATGTCTTTCCTGTGGCTAGCACCGTCTAGGCTTCTTCTTCTTCTTGTCGTGTCACTGATTCTTTCTTGGTCATCTTATCTTTGGTAATTGACCAGGTTGAGAGGATGGTATAAGTGCTGCGCAAGCCTATTCCATCTAAACGTGGCCTAGGTTCAAAGTGATCCTATGATCCTAGTGATTTTATTGAAATAAACGCCTTTTGACTTTGACATGACTTTGGCCTAGGCAATACAGCGTCCTGTAAGTGAGTTAAAGTTCCACCTGACGCTGTATAAATCATCAAGATATAATTTAATCCTACTAATATTATAAATGCGAAAGTTTGAGAGGATGTTTGTATGTTTGGATGTTTGTGGTTCAATCACGCCCAAACGGGTAGGATTTAGGAGGAGGTAGGGCACAGCGAGATTTTCTCGTTCCGAATTGGAGCAGCCAGCCTGAGGAGGTACCTCCGCCTTACAGAAGATTGCAGCCAAATAACATTATTTGTTTCAAACAGTGTATTCCTGCGATGAGTTAAGGTTGCCAGAGCTCTTGAGGGGGGGAGGGGGTTTTGGGTCGGCAACGCGTGCGTGATGCCTCTGTATTGCAAGCGCTCATAGGCACCGCTAACCAACAGGTGGGCCGTATGCATTTTTGCCACCTCAGTTGTATTAAAAAAAAAGGCCGAACGGATTTGGATGAAATTTGGCACAAAGATAGATTCTAGTCTGGAATAGCATATAGGCTACTTTTATCTTCATAGGCAACACGCGAGCAAAGCCGCGGGAGGAAGCTAGTAAGTACATAATCAAGAGTTGAACCCCACTGGGTTCGCGGCATGGCATCAGCCCATAAATCACCATCACACCCATTATCAGACAGTACCTGTGATTCAGTTTTTGTGGTTTCAATACCCATCTTCATAGGTTCATGGTTCATGGTTCGTGGGATCCCGACCCTGGGAAAATTATCAACAATATAAGTTCTTTGAGAATGCTCTGATCAGTGGTTCTTGTGGCGGTAATTGTAGTGAGCCTGTTATTAAATTAATTAAGTTGATTGTGGATGCAGTTTGGACATAAATTAATAGTAATTTAGCTGCCCTTGTTTAATGGAAAATGGGTTTTATCTAAAGGTTGCCACTTTCCTGCTTTTATTTTGTCTGATAATTCGTTTTTTATCGCGGAGGTAGGTATTACTTTTTCGAAATCTACACTAATATTATATGTAAAGAGGTAAAATTGCCTGATTCTTCTAGGCTTGGTCGCGAGGAACAGGCGCAGCTTCACCTAGTTAGTTAATTTCTTTGTTTTTGGCTTCTGTGACTTGTCACAATTCTGCCAGTGTCCGTTTAGTGATGATTTCATAAACTTTAGATGGAGGGTGCAGTAATATAATATGGTCGGTGTCAGAAGGAAGACTCAACCAAAATTTTGAAAAACCAAACTTGATTTATCTGAAATAAGACTAGCTTCACCTAGTTTCTAAGACGTTTCAAAGTGATCTTAGTGATTTTATTGAAACACCTTTTGACTTTGACTTGTACACTACAAAGTCGTGAACGGAAACCCATCAAACTATAACCGTCATGGTAGGCGCGACGTTTTTATTGGCGCAGGCGTGGCTGATATATACGACTGTCTATCAAGCAAGCTGTGAATAAGTACCTACTGACTGCATAATTTGTGGCTCGTCCCGAATTGAGATCTAATGTAAGGTAAATCGTTGAGGCATAATTAAGATAAACTAAGAAATTAAAATTTCAAAGGTGTTTATTTCAATAAAATCACTAGGATCACTTTCTCACAATCTTGATAATACAACATGTTGAGCTACAGATTTCATTTAATTTCATTTATTTCATAAAGGGTACACTATTTTTACAGGGGCACCTAATGCAACAGTGTACTTACATATTCATATCAGTAACAAAAAAAATATCAAACAAATTAAAAAGATTAATTTAAATTCATTCCATACTAATTAAGTATAATAATATTAAAATATAAAAAAAAGGTTTGCTGGAAGAAAACTCTTTTTAGGGTTAAGCTCGCCTTTGTACATGTCCTTTCATTTAGTTTGTTTTTTGTATGTGTTTTCTGTGTACAATAAAGAATAAGAATATAATAAAAATCTACAATTAACAAATTCAAATTACATGTCAAGCCATTTGACGGATTGACGGTTCGAAAGTTATGCTCGAACAAATAAACATACAAATAAACAAAAGATTGATCCAAGTTGTTTGAAATATCTTCGCTCGCTTGATCAATAAGCTATGGTTGTAATATACACTAAGTAACTATACGGTTGACATGCATGAATTTATTGGATGTTTTATGCGCATCATACCTAGTATACCTACTAGCGGCTTTCAGTTTTATTGGATGGGGAATACATACAGCAAATAGTAATGATACTTGTATTTCGGCAGTAAAACGTTGTAAAGGCTAGTAATTTTACGTTGTGTCTGACACATAAATGAAATGAAATGAAATAAATTTATTTTGACAAACACAGACAGAAGACACAAAAAACAATAGAATAAAGGTTAACGATAGGGAGATAGGTAGACGTAACACAGATAACATACAGTACAAACAACAACACATAAGTAGGTATCTATGTCATTTACAATATTTAAGTACACATGACACTGTAAAGCAATACAATGTTGCAGAACACGTCACTGTCCCTGAGCATGTTTAAAGAAATACGCATTTTAAAGTGATCAAAATTTTTAGTTTATTGGGCAATGTGATCATAGTCTCCAAAAGGCAAAGTCTTATGATGCGCAAGGGTCAAAACCTTATGATTGGCAAGCTTCAAAGTCCTATGATGGGCAAGGGTCAATATGAACATTGTCTTGAAAAGTAATAAAGAAATCAATTGATTTCAGTAGAATAATGGTACCATAAAATAACCCCCCAGTTGCATAATCTCACAATCTTTATTGTGACGCTCGATGCGTTCATGGAATAAATTAATTGTTATTTATTTTTAATTTATGATACGGGACAGGAAAGGGTTAAAAATACTCGAGGAAGGTATGATGACTATTTTAACGCAATAGGCGATGCCTTGTGAATGAATTAGCATTGCGCAATGAGCTTGATTATTTTATTGGAATGTTGGCAGCTCTGAGGGACTAGGGTGAATTCTTAAAAGCAGTGTAGTCCATACCTATTGAGGCGCAAAGATGTGTTTTCTCTAGTTTTTCTCTAGTTTTACATTTTTATAGTGGGGCAGTCTATCGGGATTTGGAGAAGGTTCGCGTTGAACATATCTGTCTACTCTACAATTATGTACGTAGGTATCTAAGCAACTGCTGCATAGTTTTAGTTAAACCTAGGCAAATACTATTTGTCAGAATGTAACTTGAAGCTAAAGGTACAATGTCAATACAACACAATCAAATCAATGCCGCATTGAAGTGGTCGGCAAGAGGATATTGTAGCAAGCAAAGCAATTGGCACTACCATATTACTGAACTCGCTTGTGTGCCTAAGACTCGATTATTACTTCATCATTATCATCATCTTCATTTCAGACCTGCTGAATTTATATTAGATATGCGTGGTTTTCAATTTCTGCCCCAACGGCCTTCGCGTCGGTTCTCCGAGCTACGTCTTGTTAATCCTCTGTGGTGACAAAAAGTTGCGCGTTTAAGTCTTCTGTTTAAGAAAAATATCAATTTTCTGTTGAAGCAATCAATTTATTTGAAGGCCTCATAGCTTAGTTGGTAGTAACTCTGCGTTCTGTGCTAGAGGTTGCGGGTTCGATTCCCGCATAGGACAAACATATGTGTGTTAAATATTTATCTATTATGTACATATATCTGTCTCTGGTACCCATATTACCCATACAGGCTATGCCTAGTTTGGGATCAGTTGACCGTGTGTGATATGTCCGGAATATTTATTTATGCAATTTCATGATCACAGTTCAACCCCAGTACTACCTTGTGGTTCATATTATAGTCCCTTCAACGGGCTTATCCTTGAAAATAATTCTAATCTCGATCCAATCATAATCCTTATCCAATTTTAATCTCACCAAATGCTTATTCGGTACTCTCGAACAAAATCGAGATCGCAAGTGAAATCAAGTACACAATCGACTGCGTGCTAAGATTTTTTTCACACAAATCGATCCCAAAAAAGTTACCTTTTGGAAATTGTGAAAATTCCATTTCGATTATTTTCGCTTATTAGACGCAGAGGTCAAAATCCGCAGACGGACGGACGAAAGTCCAAGATTCCTATGATTGATGTGAAATTACTTCGGCAAGACTCGAAGTAAAAATTATATGCTAGGAATTCGAGTTTGAGCTTCGTAGTAAAGCCTGCTCATCTCCGGTTACTTGAAATGTAATCAAAGGGTTGGTAAGATCGTCAATGCTTGCATTGTTATTGACTATTTACATCACTTCAGTCGTAGACGTCCACTCCTGAACATGGCCTCCCCCCCACAGATTCCAGAGCGAATTCCTGTGGAGAGATTCGCCCATACTCACCGCGCTGGGCACGCGGGTTAGCGATCGCAGTACCGTTTGCCACCGTGGCACTAGACGCAGTGGCAGACGGTAATCATGTATTACTGTGTGCCCCCTGGTTACGTGGGGGCCGATAGTCATAAGTGTCTCTGTCTGCCACTTCGTGGGGTTGTTTGTGGGGGCAGACAATAATAAATCAGTTAGAGCTATTTTTATTAGTCTCTCTTACGACGTTGATATGGAGGGGCCTATTCTTCAGCGGGCCACCACGGCACAATAAGTATACAAGAACCTAAAATAGATATAGTACTTCAAACCTATCTATCTAGGTTAAACTTAAAACCTCTCGTAAGCC
The DNA here is from genome assembly GCA_947579855.1 of Anticlea derivata. Classification (NCBI taxonomy): domain Eukaryota; kingdom Metazoa; phylum Arthropoda; class Insecta; order Lepidoptera; family Geometridae; genus Anticlea; species Anticlea derivata. The sequence goes on along the minus strand of OX388277.1, from coordinate 3,325,659 downwards.
ACAAAGCAAGAGGAACTTCACATAAAGCTGCTTAGTGTGCCTACCATGCCGTTTATACACACGTCACGAGTTAATGGTTAAGTACCTATAAAAAGTTACTTTATAAAATGTTTATTTTGTATTTTAACTTCTTTGAATTTTCATTCTGCGGTCCTTATTGCGAGGCAAAGGTCTTACTGGGAGTTTTATTTGTTGATTTAGGGTTGCTACGTCAGATGAGATTTTTTTTAAATACCTCTCCATTCAAAATTTTAAGTAATCATTTCTGCTGAACTGTTACAACACACTGTTTTTGTTACGTTAAGTACATTGTTACAGGGAAACAGAGAATGCTTTATGTAAAAAGTCCTCAGCGTGCAGAGGCCTTATTACATCTATTCAATAATGATTTATACAACATCAAGTGGAACTTTTTACTCACGAATAGGTAGGACGCTGTAGTGCATGGGACATGCAGCAGCTATACTATCCTCTCAGCGTAGTTGGCGTTATCCACAGTAAAGACATGTTCAATACGTGCAGAGCTGACTGAGCCGCGGGCTTCCTAACGACGTTTTCTTTCACAGTTTCCAGCACGTGCTCTAAAAATCTTTGTAAAATCCATTGTTGCACGACGGGATTCGAACCCACGACCTGTGGATCGTAAGGCGGTCTTAAAACACAGTAGCACTACAATCTATCCTATGTCTGCCAGCTCCACCCAGCTTAAAATACAGTAGAACTACAATCTGTAATTATTACAAACACACACACACACACCACAATCGAACACCCTCGCCTTCACACGCAAACAAAGCACTTGTTTTCCTACAATGGTTTATCTTTTGAACTGTACCCATTTTCTTTTAACATTATGCACATTCCTAGCGTTTCATAATATTATATAATTATAGTTAGTTTTTTTTTTCATTTTAAGTTTACTTTATCTTTTAAACATACAGAACTATGTTGTGTCAATGAGGAGGGCGTTGAGGCTGCTTCTCAGTTTTCATGATTCATTTGCAGTCTCATCGTTCAATCTGTAACCTGTTTCCCTGTGTACTTTGTTCTGAATAAATGAATTTTGAATTTGAATCTGTGTCTGCCAGCCCTAGCATCCATAAGCAGTGTTTCTGTTTGTTTACGCTGCGGCTTGTTAGTAACTGCGGTTCAACGAACTCTTTCAGGTGTGTCTGTTACGTTACATTTCCCTGTAATCAGCTCTTACTGGGCTTCCTACGCATTTCACGTAATTGAGCGAACGATGCGAGGTCTCGAGAGTCTGTTTGAACAAATCGGCTTTTGTATGCGAGTATATACGTTGATTCATTATTATTATTTATTTATTCCATTCTTGACAGTGAGCTTACAGTTTACACCAAAACGCTGAACTGTCTTAATTAATTGTACTTAACCTATGCTTATCCTAATCAAAAGTTTTACCTACTTAAATATATTCTTAGATTATTATAAATAGAATTAAGACTATCATAACTAGAATTAAGCTAACAGGCGGTATTGAGCCCTTAACCCTAAGGAGGGACTTTGCCTCCTTATGTGTGTTCTACCGCCTGTATAACGGGTTGTGTTCTGAAGAATTGTTTGATATGATGCCTTCAGCTTCCTTTTATCATCGCACCTCTCGCTATAGGCAGGGGATCCATCCTCACACCCTGGAGCCGGGTCGGTCGCGTACCGTGCGGTTTCAGAGGAACTTCCTCCCGCGAACACTCAGGTTGTGGAATGATCTCCCTGCTGAGGATTTCCCTAAGGACTACAGTATGGGGTTTTTCAAAAAGGGCGTTTTGAAATTTTTAAGGGCTCGGCAACGCGAGCGTGATGCCTCTGGTATTGCAAGCGTACATAGGCTACGGTAACCACTTACCAACAGGTGGGCCGTATGCTTGTTTGCTACCAATTGTATAAAACAAAACAAAAAAAAAAAATGTTGGAACTCATATACAAGGTGATTCATAATATGTATTCCATCCCGCAAGGGGCTTATTCTACAACCAATTGGCAATAAAGTTTGTTCTACGACTTTTGGAAAATCGTCATTTTTCATTGAAAAAACTATGCGAAAATCAGGTCAAACTCAATGTATCAGCTGTTTTAGCTAGCAATCTCGATTCCGATCTTCTTGTACGTTTAGTTATTAGTTCTAAAGATGATAAAAATACCAAAAACTATTACTAACTAAATTGAGAAATTTTGTTAAAAAATATTCAATTTTTTTTTTGTTGATATAACCCCCTTTCGGGATGGAATACGTGTTATGAATCACCTTGTATAAATGCAATCATCATAATAATATCCCACTAATATTATAAACTAGCTTCCGCCCGCGGCTTCGCTCGCGTGGTACCTATGAAGATAAAAAGCCTATATGCAATTCCAGACTATAATCTATCTCTGTGCCAAATTCCATCCAAATCCGTTAGGCCGTTTGGGCGTGATTGAACCATAAACATCCAAACGTTCGCATTTATAATATTAGTAGGATAGGATGCGAAAGTTTGTGAGGATGTTTGGGTGTTTGTTGTTCAATCACGGCGTAACGGCTCAACCGATAACAAACGAAAACAATGTAAAAATCAGATATTCAAACATCAAAATCATCATCATCATCATCATCATTTCAGCCGTAAGACGTCCACTGCTGAACATGGCCTCCCCCACAGACAGAGCAAATTCCTTACCATGTGGGGGGATTTGCCCATACTCACCACGCTGGGCATGCGGGTTGGCGAGCGCAGTTAGAGCTATCGTTGTTAAAATGAGGGACGCTGCTACCCATCCCCTAGCTTTTTTCCCTTAGTCGCCTCTTACGACATCCGCGGATAGAGATATGGAGGGGACTATTCTTTAGCCGGGGCCACCACGGCCCAAAATACCTAGTTCTAGCTCAATTGTTTAATTTTGCTTGGTGGCCGAATTTATGGGCTAGTTGGCAGTATTTTCGGACCGACTCAATCTACTCAGGGATTTGATTTATTTGTACCGGAAGCTACACATAATACTCATCAAGAGGCATAATGCTTGTATAACCGGGGGCTCTTTGCTATTAACTGCCGATCACTCAGCCTTACATAGCGATACAAAGACTGAAAATAATAAACAAAACTCACTTTATAAGTAGGGCCGTGTTGGCCTAGTGGGCCCTTAGATAGATAGATAAAAAATTTATTTGGCACTACAGACACACACAATTAACATAGATAAATAATTTTAAACTAAAGTACATACAATAGGTAGGTATAAATAATCAATAGAGCAATTTAAAAAAAAGTAGGTATCTTAGAGTAGGCAAGTTTGCGATACAAAGTTTGTGGGTTTACCCTTTCGTGCACCAACGAGTTTTTCTGTTCTTAAAATGCATGTTGTAAGTATTAACACGTTCTTAAAACGGTGAAGGAAAACATCGTGAGAAAACAGAAAAAAAAAAGTATTATAAGCGGCAATGGGCTTGCATGGAATACTCACTCACTATTGCAAAATGTGGTAATGTGCCAAATATTTGAACGTGCCTCTGACTACCCCCCTTAGACATCTTCAATGTAGATCTGATCGGCGGGCGATCAGGCGGGCTGTTCCAATTTAGAGCGAGAAAATCTCGCTGTGTCCTACCTCTCTTATTTGACCACTAGCTAGCTAGGAATAGCTATCTCAGTTAGCCCTGGGCTTATTTTCTTTGTCAGTATTTCATCAGATTGCTTATCGATGTCGTGACGCCAAGAACCTACTTACTCGTTGGTAATTGTAGATCTTACCGTACTAAGTACCGTTGAAAAGCGGGAAATAAAGTTGGAGGTTTTTTAAATATTGTAACTGCAGCTTTATTTTTGCAAAACGGGTTGGTTTCCTGCGAAGCAGCCACCGTCATGTGACGGCTGTATTTACGAACAATCCCCACCAAGGCTTCCCAAGTATTTGTTAGATTTCAATCATTCGGATTTCGAGTCTACGGAGTACCTACCTCATAGCTCAGTTGGTAGTAACTCTGCCTTCTGCGCTCGAGGTCGTGGGTTCGATTCCAGTACTGGACAAACATTTGTGTGATTATCAAAAATGTTTGTTCTGTGTCTTGGTGTTAAATATTGAGCTATTATGTTGATCAGTCTCTGGTACATAGTACAGGCTATGCCTTGTTTGAACAGTTGACCGTGTGTGATATGTCCGGATTATTTATTTATTTATTCTGAATTACCTATTAACAATTAGTCACTAACTATAACGGCGCGATAAATCTCGCCCTGTCATTTTCTAGCAGTAAACACAAGAAAAAGGCGGACATACTTATACCGATAATGTGAGTGATTCCTCCACTCTACTTCCTATTAATATTATAAATGCGAAAGTTTATGAGGATGTTTGGATGTGTGGATGTTTGTGGTTCAATCAATCACGCGCGCCTTAACGGCTCAACCGGTCTCGATGAAACTTGAAATAGGTAGAGTTATTCACCTAGAATAGCTTATAGTCTACATTTTATAAAGGTAGGTTCCTACTTACCACGATAGCCGAGGCCGAAGCCGAGGGCGTAAGCTAGTTATTAATAAAGGGGAAAGTCTCCGCTAGATTACGGAACTCTTATGACGGATGCCACCTGTTAGGAATAGACTTATGTTGAGCCGATAAAGTGAGTGATTATGAATAAAAGGCGAGTCTCCGCTAGATTAAGGACTTCTTATGACGGATGCCACCTCTTAGGAAACCTTAGCTTAACAAGCTCACAACAAGCGGGTATCGAATGCAGTAACTTTTACGAGGTATTGTGGCTAGGTCCACGCCCGTGGTAAGTTGTAAATTCTAGCGAATGTAACGGAAATCGAAACTTATTGAACAATGGTTTTATTAAGGGCATAAATTGTGTGATTTATTTTTTATAAGTACCTACTAAGCCGACTACCTAGTCGGCCCCGAAATGAGATCTAGCGACGTCTGGTAAAATTTGAGCTACACTTAAAAATCGCATCTGTAGTTCTTAAGTATGTCTAACGAATATCTAATCTTACCTGAACTACCAATAGAATAGAATACCTAATCTTTTATTCAAAGTATACTTGCAAAAGCAAGCAAAAGATTTATTCTTCTATTCTGAACTACGAAGTCATTGAAAATCCGCAAATGGGAGTATTTTATATTGGATATACCTACAAACTTTACTATTTTTGTCGTATCTCAAAGACTAAAAATAGTTTTAGATAATATGAACAAAGTTTTCACGTGACATCCTACTTACGAGTAAGATAATTAAATTACTTTATTGAATCCCCTTTTAGACCCCGATATCTTGCCGATATCTAACCATGGTAACTACACTACGCTTTTGTTACGCATTAATCGTTAGTCGTTTAGACAGACCTCATAGCTCAGTTGGTAGTAACTCTGCCTTCTGCGCTAGAGGTCGCGGGTTCGATTCCCGCACTGGACAAGCGTTTGTGTGATGAACACAGATGCTTGTTCTGTGTCTGGGTGTTAAATATATATCTATTATGTATATCAGTCTCTGGTACCCATAGTACAGGCTATGCCTAGTTTGGGATCAGTTGACCGTGTGTGATATGTCCGGAATATTTATTATTATTATATTATTAATCGTATAGACTTAAGGTGAGGGTTTAATTGTTTTATGATTTTTTTGAATTGTTTTTTCTCAATGACCGCAAAACGCACAGTTTTGATTTTTATGACAAAGATAACTTGAGCATTTTATTTACGTAAATCCAAGACAGAAACGCGATTGGTAAAACTTTTCTCGATAGATTTATTTTGTAAAGTTGGGTCCTCTGCAGCAGTTTTTGCGAAAATACTCTGAGACTATCTAACAAAATTATTTTTTTTTTAAATATTGTTTTAAACAATAGCTAAATCCAAGACACTTTAAAAAAAAATAGATAGTTTTTAAGATAATCGATATTTTCTTATATTTCGCTTACGTCGATTACTTTCGAGCGCCTTCTAACGCTTGCTATCTCTTTCCGCATTCAATTATAGTACATAGCGCTGTCACTTTCTTCACTCTGCCCACTCGACATTTTATTATGATTTGTGTAGCGCCTTAAACTCAAACTCAAAAGGTGTTTATTTCAATAAAATCACTTTGAAAAGTCTTAGAAACTAGGTTAAGCGTTTTCTATTTAGATTGGGTTCTTAGCTAGCCGAAGGAGCCCCAGCATTCTAGGGCTTACCTGAAACTAAGACAAAACGGAATCTTATCAAAAGAACGGACTTTGCTATTTCAGACTACATAATTATTTGCCCTAAAATTCATGCAACAAATTCCCTACATTATGTAAAAGAGGTGAATATTAAAGTCATTTCTGTACAAAAATAAAGTAAAAAGCGTACCGTATCCTGCCTGCGGTTATCCACATTGAGCAATAAAAAGCTCGTCCGCTGTTTATTATGACATCCTGTAATGTTGTAGTTACTTCTGTTTAAAGCCTGGGGATTACGTACGTACCTACCTTCACATTTTAAAGAAGCTGTACCTGAGTGTGATTACTAAAAATACTCGGCCCTAACAGCGCGAGAAAAGGCGCAAACTCCATTTCATTATGAAATGAGTTCTCAGCGTCGAACTGGCTATATCGAGGTGGCGTTTGCCAGGCCCGGGCCCCAGCCTGCGCGGGCCAGCCACGGGCCTGGCTTGTGGGCGATGCCGCAAGCTAAGCGGTAGGTACGATAGGGGGCCCGCGCTGGCTAAATCCCAGCTCTTGCGACCTAAATGTAACCTAGATCAGATAGTTCTTTCATACAATTAGAGAGAAATGAAATAGAAAATTTCGAAAATGGTTGAACATGAGCAGAACATCCATGTTCCATTTGTTTTTTAGTATCCCATTCATCTACCAATATCCAGTCTCGGGCCGCGGGCTTGAAATAGAAATAGAAAGAGAAGTAGTAGTAGAAGTAAGAAATATAAATTAAACAAATGGAACAAATAAAATATAAGCTTAAAAACTAGACACAAAAACGGTCACCACTCAGCTGGTGCCGCATAGCACAGTGGAGCTGCTGCGGCGCTGGTTTCCTGTGGTGCCACAGAGCAATGACGCGGCAACTGCGATACACTCGCACATAATAATAATAATGTTTTGCTTGCTACCCGGGCCCTTCCTAGTCCGACCCTGGAGTTACCTACACTCTACATTTGGATCAAAAACATTTATTTATTTGCAGATTGATATTATTCGCAAAGCACTAACAAACGTACGGAGATGGTATTATCGATTAAAAACTAGTCAATTTCACGGGCTTCTCGTCTAGAATAAACGAAATAAAAAACCTCACAGTGCATAAACAAGTGCTACATTTTACAAGCCCTATAAATGATTAATTCGTTTGTTTCAGGTTACAGCCCGGACAGTGCCAAAGAAAACATGGTTATGAACCATAATTTACACAGGTAATTTTTCTATTTACCTGTATAACTCTTACACCTGTCATTTTCAAATATACCTATTCCTAAAAAGCTGCCTCTTTGCATTTCAAAAAAATAATAACCAGAAGCATTACTTATTGTAGGAATCTCTACGAATTCTCTAGGATTCCATTCTATGGAATGTCTCTCAAAGAATATTGGAATTCGAGCGACGCATTGTATCCAAGCTTGCGCTCGATTCTGCCATAATTTGCACAAAACAATATTCAACTGTTTTATGTGAAACTTTTATGGAAACTGGCACTGATCTTTGGCTGCGATCTCCTGTAAGGTGGAGGTACCTCCCCAGGCGGGCAGCTCCAATTTAGAACGAGAAAATCTCTCTGCGTCCTACCTCCGTGGTGATCCACGGTTGTGGTTTTTGAACTTACTTTTTATTAATTGTGAACAAGTGAACGCGGTTCGCCTGTAGATTCTGGTTGGCAATTTTCTGCCTGCAAAGGTAGCGAGAAGAGACTTATCATGTAAATCGGTCTTTATGCTAATATTTTGATTGTTCTCTCAACAAAAACAAAACAAACGGATATTGGAAAGGTCGTGTAGCAGTGTAGAGAATGCAACAATTAATTTATGCCATGGACAGGCCGCCATTGTTAGCATGGTGTTATGACACGGAGGTGGATGTAACGCAGACTGACAGACAATGCTCAGTGCTTTGTAGGTAGAGTCTCTTGTAGCCTTTGGTCTTTTGGTGCTACGATGCAACCCACAAACAACATAATAACTAAGGCCACAATAGTTCATAGTTATTTATTCCAGAAAACAAGTCATTGTATGCCGAAGTTATAAAATACACAAAACCAATAAAATAACAAAGTATGCCTGACTAAAATAACCACAATCAATCTTATTATGACCCTGTTTTTAGACGGGGGTTAGAAGTGTCTTCATCTTTCTTTAAATTATTCCTTTTTTATTAATTTTGTAAAAAAAATAAAAAAAAATAACGTATTTTCTTAAATTTTAACAAAATGCCGGACCAGACGCTGTGTGTCGCCAAGCGTCCACCTGCCGATTGTTGCTTAGAGCTTTTTTTATAGACCTAATTATATTTTTACACTGTGACTGTTTTTATGTAATTTCAAGTAGTCTGGTACTTATTTCCGTATCGCTATTACAAGAAAGTAATTTTCTTTCACGTCAGTAAATCCCTTGACTCCTTTGTCCGTGAGTGTGGTATAGGATTTCAGAGAAAGCAGAAGCTTAACGCATCAAACTGATTCCACCACATCTATCGGGCTTTGAACTTGCACAGAATAAATAGCACGTTACTGACGATATTAACGTAACCACGATACTTCCGGTCCCGGGTTCCGTGGGGTTCAGTACGAAGGGCTCCTAAACCCTGGTTTTATAAAAAGCGTTGGCCATACTTTTACGCACACATTCCCGAAAGTAATCCCTACTGGTCTTTGGAACACAACGGGGATTTCCGAAACAACTGTTAATTCTCAAAAGTATGGTAGTATGGGTAGTGGGGATTTAAAAAAATCTACACGAGTGGGGGCAGAATTCAAGGAATTTTCGGATATTGTTATAACGGGTATTTGGAAAGACGACGGGAGATGAACGAAGTCGATCGCGGAACGTAGCCGGATAGGATGAGAGGAGTATCCTGGGGAACGATTACGGCCGACATATGATGGATATCGTTTGTGAGGAAACTTAAGCCAACACATCTGATGATGAGGTTGAATGTGTTCACTTTGTTTGCAGTGCAAAGTAGCTCTACGTTTGTTTATCTATACAGTTTCTATGTGAGAAATATTAAAGGGAACTTACTTTGGGGCCATACCTTTAAAAAGTAATAGATAGGTACTAATCATCATCATCATCAGTCTGTAGAAGTCCTTTGCTGGACATAGGCCTCCCCCAAAGAGTGCCATAGCACTGCAGCTCTGCAGGCGATTCAGCCATAATGATTCATCATCATCATCAGCCTGATGAAGTCCACTGCTAAACATAGGCCTCCCCTAAAGAGTGCCATGACGAACGGTCTTGAGACTTCTCCATCCACCGAACTCCTGCAACCTTCACAATGTCGTCGGTCCATCGGGTATGGGGCCTTCCAACACTGCGTCGTCGTGTTCGCCACTCGAGAACCCTTGTTCCCCGTAGAGGAAATCCGTAGAAGAACGAAGGTCACCGACATAGCTGTCAGAATTAGCAGGTTGAAGTGGCAGTGGGCTGGCCATATAGCTCGCAATCCCGCCATAATGATTACTGTGGTGCTAATTTTGCGAAAGTTCTGTGTCAGTTCATAAGTAGGGCACTAAAAGCTCTGTGCTGGCCTCATTTCGGTCTAACCTTTCTGGCTAATTTCATTTCTGTACCGCATAGCTCTGTTATTTGACTAAAGTTAGCAGTATTTCTAGTTATACAAGGTGATTCATAATGTATATGCTATCCTGAAAGTGGCTTTTTCTCCACCCTAGGTGTTCTATTAGTTGTTAAATTTATTGTGTAGTTTAGTTCTTGGAAAATAAAAAACACTTCATTCATTCATTCATTCATCCAATCCTACTAATATTATAAATGCGAAAGTTTGTGCGGATGTTTGGATGTTTGTTCTTCAATCACGCCCTAAAAGCAGGAATGGATAAAGTTCAATACCTACCTAGAATAGCATACCTATAGGTTACTTTTTATAGACATAGACATTTATTTAATTGCCACCGAAACACACACATTTGCACAACATTTTACAATTATCATTAGGTACTTATAATAAAAGAAACAAGAGAAAAGTAATGAAAGTAAAAATGGTGTGATGTGTGCTGCAGCAGCAAAATGGCTTCGGCTCAGCACTATGCCTACTGTTTTGCAGCAGACGCTGGTATTCTGCCGAAACCATTACCTACACAGTCATTCAACCCTGTGAGAACAGTCTTATTAAGATTATGTTAGAATCGTCAGGGAATAGGTTTATGTAATTACAACGTGAGCGAACCCGCGGGCGTTAGCTAGTAGGTAATAAAGTTTGGTCTATGACTTTTGGAAATTCGACGTATTTTCATAGCACACCACGCAAAACACTTGGCTGCGATCTTCTGTAAAGTCAAAGTCAAAAGGCATTTATTTCAATAAAATCACTAGGATCACTTTGAAACGTCTTAGAAACTAGGTGAAGCTATGCCTGTTCCTCTTTGTAAGGCGGAGGTACCTCCAGGCGGGCTGCTCCAATTTAGAGCGATAAAACCTCGCTGAATATTTACTTGTATTTGCTTCGTCTTATTGGAAGTTAGTGTTACTTAAAGTAGGCGCATGGCGTAGCACGCATGTTTACATAAACAATAGTTCTATTAGAAAGTTGGTTAGGTAAATCTAATTAGCGAGAAACTGCGAGTTATTTAATATCTTGGCAATGCATTCATATAAGTGAGACTCTGTATAGTCCATTTTACACATAATTACGATAAAGGCTCCTGTTAGGTTGCATTTGCCTTCAAAATTGGGGATTTAAAAAAATAGAAGAAATGGTAAACATGATCTCAGATAAAGCGATCAGATCCTTGAAGATGTCTAAAGGGGGTAGTCAGAGGCATGTCTCACTGGTTAATTCACCATGTTTTCCTTCACCATTTTAATAGAAACACCATGGTTCGAACCCATGGTTTGACTGGCCTCATAGCTCAGTTGGTAGTAACTCTGCCTTCTGCGCTAGAGGTCGCGGGTTCGATTCCCGCACTGGACAAACATTTGTGACTAACACAGATGTTTGCTCTGTGTCTGGGTGTTAAATATATATCTATTATGTATATCAGTCTCTGGTACCCATAGTACAGGCTATGCCTAGTTTGGGATCAGTTGACCGTGTGAATATGTTCGGAATATTAAAATTAAATTAAATATTAAACCTACGACCTTAGGATCGAAAGTCTGAGAACCTCCCTCTAGGCCAAAGAAATACTTCAAAGAAAGACATACATAGTCGTTCCTAAAGAAGTTTTTAAGAACACTGTCTTAGTCTAACAATAGGTACAACAAGTTACGAAGAAGGTACCTACGTAATTTTACAGGTACAGTAGGTATAGGTACCAGGTATATGCACATAGTAGTAGGCTACTACGTGCATGTTAACATGATGTTCAAACACCATCAAAAACGTAAACATGGTTCAGTGGATACGTCAGCCTCAACCTTTCATCGTTAACATTTTTAATGAAAATCCCATTGGTAAATAGTCATATCAACACAAATATCTTTTTCAGGAGAGGATTCTTTGGCAAACGGCCGAAAGTGCCCCAGTCGAGCCACGCGGTGCGAAGCGGCAGTCACGCTGGCTGTCGTTCGAATTTTAAACTTTTCGAAAAAGATAAATAATCTTTAGAACCCTAGTGATGTAGTGAAACGAATAAATAGAATTTAGTCGATTATTTATTTAGTGGAGCATAGTGATTTAGTATCCAATACGAACACGAAATCGAAAGTACAAGCAGTGATAGTGAATTGAAGTAATATTTCGGAATTATTATAATCTTCATCTCCGCAACGTATACTGCGATAAAAAAATATTGAATTTTTTAATCTATTTGGAACGTAGCCAACAGTTTGCAGACGCTGTTGTAATAAAATAGTAAATTAAAATTTTAAAGGGTCCATTTTATTCTGTAGTGGAAGTTATTGATTCATTAATGCTATTGTTATTTTAATATAAACAGCAACAAAAACAGTTTATGGTTTAATATCAACATCAAAAGAGAGCATGAACGTGTATTTATAAACAAAAACACAATTCAATGACCTGGACGAGAAGCGTCAGATGAAAACATACATTCGCTACCGGAATTCGCTAATGACTGACTAACGAGGGCAAAATGTGATGCCAATTTATTTCTTTAACCATGCAGAATTACACAACTGAAAATGTATTGGTCCATGGAGCATCTTGAAAATGAACTTAGTTTGATTTTGGTATAAATCTTAATTCAAAATATTTCTTAATTTTGATAACATAAAACATTTAGGTAGATACGGGTAACCAACTGAGCCACAGAGTCGACTCCTCGCCTGATGAAATGCCTGAGCCTGAAATATTTGGGATACTTATTATAAAATCTTAGTACTTCCCCAAGTGTGGGTTAACACTTTAAAAGCAAATAACCGTTTGGGTAAGTAGGTCATAAGTTATTTTTTTTCGTTGATTGTATTCATCATCATCATCCATCCCTAGAAGTCCACTGCTGGACATAGGCCTCCTCCAAAGAGTGCCACGACGAACAGTCTTGAGTCTTTCCAATCCACCGACACTGTTTCTTTTATTACAGCTACCTACCGCTCTACATTACACTACTCGTATTCGTAAGCATGATTACTGTTGTTGAGCAATGAGCGCTGCGTGGGCGTGTTTACAACGCATGTCGATTTGCTGAATGACCACCTCGCTAACTTGTAAACTAAATTGAAATAATTTTCCATTCTACCGGAGGAATAGACAACACTATTTACCTCTAAACTAAAAAAAAACTAATTAATTTCTTGATTGACTAGACTTCTTTTTTCAAATAGCTCTTTATTTTTCTGTTTAATTTAGATGGCTGGCCAACACATTCAGTTACCTCGGCCAATGAGTAATATTTTTTCTTTCTTTTAAAAGGAAAAGCTAAGTATTGTAAAGAAAATCGTGTAAAAATAGCACCCATACAAAACTCATCACTTTAAAACTAATCCGAAAACTGACATCCACTTTAATTCCCCAAAGTTAAATGTCATGACAACACGGAAATGGTCGTAATATTGAAATATCGTGTAAACTTCTTTGACTATCCCGAGAGACGAGTTATTAATTCTTTAGAACACTGGTCTGTCGTATCTGGGTACCATAACAATAAATCTGTCAATGAAGGGAAACCCATTGCAACTTGGTGAAGTCAATTTATTTTAACTGCTACCTACTAAGAAAACCCAAGAGAAATTCATTTCTTTATAAATTTTACTGCTTTCTTGCTTGTCGTGACACTGATTCTTTCTTAGTCATCCTGTATTAGGTCGATGACCAGGTTGAGGTATGGTGGCCCTGAAAAGGGCCTATCACCGTCGGTGAAAGAATCAGTGCAGTGAAAGGATTAAAGTGTGCCTCTCGTGCTCATGTCACATGTCTTTGAATTTGTAGGTTATAGGACATGCCAGTTACTTCACGATGTTTTCCTTCACCGTTTGAGAGTAGTAATATAGCGGACATAAATTTTCCGAATGGAAAATCCCTGGTGAATAACCAGTATTCGAACCCACGAAATGGCGAGATCTTACAAAAACCATTAAAACTGTAGGTAAGTAAGGTCAGTCATTTGCTCGCACTTTTAGAGCGTTTTTTACCAATCTAACTACTGCCTCATAATTTTTAAGACTATATTAGTGCCTAGACTACTTATACTTAATGTCAACGTACCTACTATAGGAATAGTGTACACCGTTCGTAAATCGTCAAGTGTCAGACGACAGTTACGGGAATAGAATCTAATGCGTGGGCGCAGCCGTCTGCTTCTAAATAGGCCTTTCGAGTCTCTAGTGTAGATGAGACCTTTCCATTTGTTTTCATTGAGTGACGAATTGTACGCTATAGTTTTGAAACAAGTACCTACTTGATATATGAAAGCTAGTTACTCATAATTGTAACTCCATACTTTGCCCCCTTTAGGGATGATTTTGCAAAAATGTTGAAACACCTTTATTTCTTACCAAAAGCCTAAATATGAATTTTCAGATCCCTAACTCGACGAATTATGGATTGCCAACAAATACAAACTTCTAACCCCTATTTCACACCCATTTTAGATGATTTGTTGAGACAAAAGAGACTTTATTGAACAGACAAAATTTGAAAATAATAAATTCTATACTAGGCCTAGGTTTACGAAACTGGAATTGCGATGGTTTTATAAAATCTAACTTAAATTTTACATGTATATCTAGTTTTTAAATTAAAATAAATGAATAATCGAAATGAGGACAAATCACGATGTATCCGGTCCTAAAGTCTTTATTTGATTAGCGTTCAGTAACAAACGACAGATGCAAGTGAAATCAATTGGGAAGATTTATGAAGTGGGTGCGCGATGCGGGTACTCTGAATACTTTGTCAATAGCTTATGAAATTGATGAAATATAAAACTCTATACATATATATGGGCAGGCCATTTAGCTCGCAGAACCGCTGGGGAGTAAAGGTTCTCAAATGCCGACCACGAACCGGGCGACGCAGTGTTGGATGGCCTCACCCGATGGACCACCGACATTGTGAAAGTTGCGGGAAGTCGGTGGATGGAAAAGGCACAAGACCGTTCGTCATGGAACTTTTTGGGGGAGGCCATTGTCCAGCAGTGGACTTCTACAGGCTGATGATGATGATAAAAATCAATGCTGATGATGGTACAGCTCCGGTGGAGTTTATAAATGCAAATAATACTTTGGTTAGGCTAAACAATTTGGGACTTTCCATCTCAGAAGAACACGCGTAAATTCACTAGTTAAAAAGACGGTTCATGTCAAAGTCAAAAGGTGTTTAATTCCATAAAATCACTAGGATTACTTAGAAACTAGGTGAAGCTACGCCTGTTCCTGGCGTTTCTAAGATCCTTTGTGATTTCATTGAAATCTAAGTTTGAATATAGTTATCAATACGTTGGTGGTATTGACAACTACCAACTTTCTTCTTGAGTTAATTTAACTATACGTTTGCTGTACGATATTCAGCCTTAACTTTAATGGATCCAAAATTAAAGTTCGTGACTTTACCTGCAAAAGTAATCATCATCATTTCAGCCGCAGGGCGTCCACTGCACAACATAGGC
This sequence comes from Anticlea derivata, assembly GCA_947579855.1. Lineage (NCBI taxonomy): Eukaryota > Metazoa > Arthropoda > Insecta > Lepidoptera > Geometridae > Anticlea > Anticlea derivata. The sequence continues at coordinate 3,310,443 of OX388277.1, read as the reverse complement.
CTCCCCCACAGATTTCCACAACGATCGACTTTGTACGGCCTGAATCATATGGAGGGATTTGCCCATACTCGCCACGCTGGGCATGCGGGTTCGCGAGCGCAGATAAAGCAATTGTTGATACAGAACGCTGCTGCCCATCCCGACCAAAGTAATAGAGGCTCAAATATAAAATAAAATGATATGATCATGGATCAGTTGACCAAGTGTGATATGTAAAAAAAAAAAATCAGCGGTGAGTGAAAAACTAAAAATAAAATTTCCCCGTACGTTGATGTCATCGGCGACAACTGTTATTGAATACCCTAATCCCCATGGAACGGTTTTCAGGAAAAAGAGGCGTTTCATCAATATATGGAGCCTGGGCCTGCACTGTGTACACTACTCTAAAATATGGCTAAGCAATAAAGTAAACGTATTTAATTGGTTATTTCATTTAAATTGACTTCGTTCTAATGTACATTATGATTTTCTTCGACGAAGAGAGCAACACACAGCGCTACAAAAATATGGCGGATGGACGTGCGTGAAATGTCATTTTGACAACCTACATTTATCTGACAAAACAAAAACATCAAATCAAACGACACTACATGAAAAATATGTCAACGTCATGTCAAACGCCAATTATAAACCAACATGGCGGCCTTCAAATAGTGTTCACATAGTAAAAAACTTACCAGAAGAACTATTCTTGTACCATCGCATTTGTCTTCAAATTAATGAAATTGTATTTTTCTTGTAATCTCCTATTTTTTCCTAATTTTTCTATGTAGTGTACATGGACCAGGCCCAGAATGAAATGGCTCCTTTATTGGACGCGTTATGTTTTTGTTCTGTTTTTTGTGCTAAGACAGAAATGCCTCAGACAATTGGACAGGGCTCATAGCTCAATTGGTAGTAGCTCTGCATTCTGCGCTAGAGGTCGCGGGTTCGATTCCCGCACTGGACAAACATTTGTGTGATGAACACAGATGTTTGTTCTGTGTCTGGGTGTTAAATAGTTATCTATTATGTATATCAGTCTCTGGTACCCATAGTACAGGCTATGCCTAGTTTGGGATCAGCTGACCGTGTGAGATATGTCCGGAATATTTATTTATTTATTTATTTAATAGCGGATAGTACCTATTTTGAAGTGTGGATTAACTTTTGTGCAAGTTTGTGTATTTCATGAATCTAATTTGTTTTCGGCTATGGTCTTCCGACTTATCACTTACGTCATTTAGGTACCTTCTTCTTCTTCTTCTTCCTGCCCTTGTCCCACGCTATGTGGGGTCGGCACAACATGTTTTCTTCTTCCACTCTCTTCTGTTAGCCGTCATCTCCGCACTTACTTCTTTCTTACTCATGTCATCTTTAATACAGTCAGGTACCTCTACTCCTTTAAAATGTGGTCTTGTCAGACATGCCGCTGACTACCCCCTAGACATCCTCAAGGCTCCTATAGCCTGGAGATCTAACAGGATGTCTTCTTTTTAAAGCAAAAGAGAGAATCTTGGGGAGAAAAGTCGTGAGATGTATTTTTTTTAAATTTTTGTCAATGGATGACGCAGTGTTGGAAAGCCATCCGACTTGATGAATCGACGACATTGTAGAGGTTGCGGGAAGTCGGTGGATGGAGGAGGCTCAAGACCGTTCGTCGTGGCACTCTTTGGGGTAGGCCTCGGTCTAGCAGTACTCTTTCTCAGGCTGATGATAGCTCTTCAAATTTCTTAGGCAGTCAAAATAAAACATAATTTCAAACGTTAACAGATATCATCTAGAGTTAAAGTTTATTCACGTGCTTAGGAAAAAAGTGTAATGATCTGTACACGTGTAAATTCGCTAATAAGATTAGACTAAGTACCTCCTAGTGAATACAAGTGACTATTATAATTCTCTGTGGTCTGGGGCCTCGAAGATTTGACCCTGAGAGCTACAATATACAAGCTATGGACAGTTCCATCTAACGCTTACCCACATACATGTTCGTTCACGTACCTATGAGATAGAAAAAATCTGCTTATACTTTACGTACCTACTTACGTAATTATTTTTTTTTTTTTTTTTAATATTCCGGACATATTCACACGATCAACTGATCCCAAACTAGGCATAACCTGTACTATGGGTACCAGAGACTGATAAACATAATAGATATATATTTAACACCCAGACACAGAACAAACATCTGTGTTTGTCACAAATGTTTGTCCAGTGCGGGAATCGAACCCGCGACCTCTAGCGTACGTAAAATGTACTTACGGACACAGATTATTGGCTTACTTGCTCCGCCCGCGGCTTCACTCGTGTGATACCCGGTGAATTAATAACGTCATTGCAACGCACGAAGGTTATCGAATAAGCAATAGCATAGCTCTCAGAATAAGCAAGTTGAAGTGGCATTGGGTAGGCCATATAGCTCTTAGAACCCTAAACCGTTAGGGAATAAAGGTTCTCGAACCGGTCGACGCAGTGTGGGAAGGCCATAAACGCGATAAAATTGAGAAGGTTAAGTGATGGAGAATGCTCAAGCTCTCCGCTCCGCTCGTCGTGGCACGCTATGGAGGGGACCTATGTTCAGCAGTGGACTTCTACAGGCTAATGATGATGATGAGTGCAGCAACCAAATCGGTGACGTTTTGGACAAAGGCCCAGGTCAAGAGTACCCTAAACCGACGAGCATGTATGAGGAATGTGATGAGATTGAATAAAGCGAAAGAGGTATGTCAGGATCGTAGTAAGTGGAAGGCCGTGGTCTCTGCCTACCCCTCTGGGAAATAGGCGTGATTTTATGAATGTATTTATGTATGATTTCATCTAACAGTAACATAGGTATCTATCTACCTAACTAAAACTTGACATTGTAATTCCGTCGTAATCTCGCTTATATGACACATACTTTTTTGTCTCGATGAAGTTGTCTCATGAGCTGACGTACTCAGGGTCAAGCAGCACGTGGGCGGAAAATTATTGTCAATAGATTAATCAAAACTTAAGCTCATTTGTCAAGTCTACAATCAGTGCGTGTTGCCAGTGAAGACATATGGCACTGAGACTTGGTCGTTAACTAAAGCCTCATATACAAGCTCAAAGTCGCGCAACGGGCTATGGAGATAGCTATGCTCGGAGTTTCACTACGTGATAAGATCCGAAATGAGGAAATCGGTAGAAGAACTAAGGTCACCGACATAGCTCTCAGAATTAGCAAGTTGAAGTGGCAGTGGGCAGGCCATATAGCTCGCAGAACCGACAACCGTTGGGGAGTAAAGGTTCCCGAATGGCGACCACGAACAGGGCCACGCAGTGTTGGAAGGCCTTCCACCCGATGGACCGACGACATTGTGAAGGTAGCGGGAAGTCCGTGGATGGAGAAGGCTCAAGACCGTTCGTCATAGAACTCTTTGGAGGAGGCCTATGTCCAGCAGTGGACTTCTACAGGCTGATGATGATGATGATGAAGCTCATTTGTAGGTAGGTACAGTTAGCGTCATCAACTTTTTATCCCCTGTGCCTAAAGCCTAACATATAGGTAGGTACTTACTGTAAATGCGAAAGTGTGTTTATTATTTTGACGACCTCGGTGGCGACTTGCGGGACAAATGTTTGCATGATCTGCTATTTGTTCCGGGTCTGGGTGTTGTGGTACCATGGAACTTGTAGGTTCTAATACCCATGGGGTTAGAACCATGTATGTGAATGTATGTTATTTATTTATATTTAAGTTTGTATATTTAAGTTTTAATTTTAGACAGTAGGCACTTTGGTATATACTGTAAGCTTGCTGTTTTAACTGAAATAAATAATTCTAATTCTAATTTATTGATATTATGTAGGTATTGGAGGGTTGTACCAGTTTTCATATATTTTTGCCCGTTGTCATTTCGCGAAACTAACTAACGATAGGCAATCCTATCCCTGTTTGCTATCTATCGACGGGAGGATGGATAGTTCCAGAGATCCTACTAATCCTGTTAATGTTATAAATGCGTAATAAATGGATGTTTGTGGTTCAATCACGCCATAACGGCTCAACCGATTTCGGTGAAACTTGGAATCATCATCATCATCATCATCAGCCTGATGAAGTCCACTGCTGAACATAGGCCTCCCCCAAAGAGTTCCATGACGAACGGTCTTGAGCCTTTTCCATCCACCGACTTCCCGCAACCTTAACAATGTCGTCGGTCCATCGGGTGGGGGGCCTTCCAACACTGCGTCGTCCGGTTCGTGGTCGCCACTCGAGAACCTTTGTTCCCCAACGGTTGTCGGTTCTGCGAGCTATATAAACTTGGAATAGATGGAGTTATTTACCTAGAATAGCATATAGGCTACTTTTTATCTTGATACCAAACAAGCGAAGCAGCGGGCATAAGCCAGTAGATATTTAGATGAAAACGAGAATTCTAGCGTCATAATATTTTATTATCTGTCAGGATTTATTATTTATTTATTTATTTTTATTGCCCATAAATACAAGAATATACAAAAGGTGGGCTTAATGCCAAGGCATTATCTACCAGCCAACCTGAATGGGTAGAAACAGGAGGCGTGCGTGGAGGATTAAAGTGATCTAGTGATTTTATTCAAATAAATACTTTTGAATTTGAATTATAATATTATTTTTATGTTATTTTATTTCCTTGATTGTGTATTTTCTTTTGGTGTACAATAAAGCTATATTCTATTCTATTCTATAATTACAAAGTATCCGGCCAAACTCTCCGTAATTCAAGTATTTTTAGCTTTTGCACGGTAAACCGCCATTGTTATTGGGCGCTCTCGTTCTGAGCAGAAGTCACAAGAAATGGCCAAAGCGAAGTGTGCCACTGAAGCAAGTCAATGTACCATGATTCATACTGCACCAGCTATTTTAACCCCGCATTCCAATTCCAGCTGTAACCCAAGGTGATAAGAGCTAAATTACCTGACCATGATGCATGGTTTAGATCGGGAATTGATGATCTTTGCTCAATGCTTGATGATCTAATTACAGTCGTAATACAACGAGCTAAGATCGAAATCACCCTTAGATTTGATGAAAGGTTTTATCGAGATTCAATGATCTGATACACAATGAGTTCAGATCCATTCATCAATCTACTAGTAGATGTACTCTGGTATTGATGGTAGATCTGTTAATTTGATACATACATACAAACTTATTTGATTTATACAATTTTCGTATGAAAGCCCAGTTTTCGGAAGCTTGAATTGACTAAATAATATAAAAGTTTTAAAGAAACGTTTCGTTAAATAATGGGCCTTTCCTTGATGAAATTCACTTCACATAACGCAACTTCCATCAACTTCCGTCATCATTTAGTTCCTACTTAATGAACTCCCATTTTGAACCACGTTTTTGTGAAGATAATCTGCTATTTTTTTATGGCTATACAGGGTCGTACTAAGATGGGTTCCGGGGCACGCGCGAACATGCGCGCCCCGGGGCAAATGGTACTATGATAGGCCCTGAGCCTTTTTGCGGCGTACCAAAAAGCCTGGCTCAAAGAAGCCTCTTGCTTTCGTGCTTCGAAGAATCGACCAAACTCTGGATAAACTCTTCAGGCATGAACCACTCTAAGTTACTTATAAAAGCCTTCGATAAACAGTACACCAACCGTACACATTGGGAAAGCACATCCTCAGCCCAACGGAGCTAAAGCAACTCACCCCAAAGAAAATCCTTCAGTTTTTAACAGCTGCTGGGCTTTGCGGTGAACTTTAAAGGCCCTGTAAAGGGGCTCCACAAATAAAGTGGCGATCACAATAGGCCAGTTGTGGCCGCAGTGACACCATAGCCACAAAAAGTAAAAAAAAAAGGCTATACAAGGTAAGGTCCCGAAAGGGTTATTCTAAACATAATTAGCAATAAAATGTGTTCTACGACGAAATTTCAAAATAATCCAAACTCAATTAGCTCTGTTTTAGGTAGTTCCTAATCTTGATGTCGAACTTCTTTATTGTTTTTTTTCGCTAATATTCTTTCCTTTTGGTAGAATAAGCCCCTTTTGGGATGGTATAGGTACATATTATGAAACATTTTGTACTTATAAAAAATTATTACATAGATCACGATGTCCAATAAATGGATGATTATCCACTACGTAATGGCATAATCATTTTTATCTCGATGAGGACGTAATTTACTAACATTATCAAATATTCTCGCTTTAGTTTAGTTACAAGAAATTGTACCATTTATTTGAAATAAACCTTTACTTTACTTACTTATTTTATTCTTGTTGCGGTTTACCATTAAATAAATAAATAAATAAATAAAAATATTCCGGACATATCACACACGGTCGACTGATCCCAAACTAGGCATAGCCTGTACTATGGGTACCAGAGACTGATATACATAATAGATATATATTTAACACCCAGACACAGAACAAACATCTGTGTTCATCACACAAACGCTTGTCCAGTGCGGGAATCGAACCCGCGACCTCTAGCGCAGAATAGGTATGGTAATAAAGGGAAGTTTATCAAACGCTACCAGCGATGTAGTTCGCTTTCATCCCACAATTAAAATTGCTTGCTTGTCTTGTCACCGATTCTTTCTTGGTCATCGTGTATTAGGTCAGTGACCAGGTTGAGATATGATGGCCTTAAAAAGGGCCTATGACCGTCGGTCGGTGAAAGAATCAGTGTAGTGAAAGGATTAAAGTGCGCGTCTCTCACCCACGGTCATCGTCCATTTTCAGGGCCACCGTTCCTCAACTTCGTCACTCATCTTATATAGGATGACCAAGAAAGAATCAGTGACACGACAAGCAAGCAAGTGGTGTAAGCGCGTACGTTTTAATAATCTTAGGTAACGGTGTTCGAACTGTTTGCATACCCTGTCAATAAAAAACGTTTTTTTCAAAATTCCATCCAATTCTCGAGCAACCACTACAAATTCAAGAGGCACCCCAGAATTTAGAGCTCGTGGCCAAAGCAAACAACTCAATTCGGAAAACGCCTACGGCGTCGCATTCTACCCACGGATACACTCCAGAAAACTGCATTTACTGCACCAAAATAAGATGAAGTGTTTTGTCCATAAACGTGAAAAAGACAAAAAGTCAAATAAGACCGTAAATGCTCTTTCCTAGCCGCTTTCGGAAGTCGTGGAACTTCCCACTAGGCCAACACTAAAGTGTATAAAATAGTGTTTATTTATTTATTTGTATAAACCACTCAGAAACTAACAGCCGAGGCCAAAACGTTTAAGAGCTAGTAGACATAAATTAATTACATAACACATCACATCACATACATACTTTAATTATTATTATTTTTTGTGTTCGTTTAGCGAAGGAATATTATAGGCTAGGTATTTTCCTTGACAATTTTAAAATCTGTAGTGCAACGTCAAATAACATACGTGCTTACGAATGACTACGTATAGAACCACAATCCTAAGGTGCAGTGTTGAAGTGCAGCAGATAACAAAAATCTTTAGTATATTTTAATGTAATTGTTATTGTTATTGTAATTTGTGTTCTGTCTGCCCCGTGTATCATACAAGGCGATTCTTAATACGTATACTGAAATTTCATTGAAAAAAACAATGCAAATATCAACAGTTTTGGGTTCAAATCAGTCAAATCAAATCAACCCCAAGACGCTGGCGGGATTGTCACGCTGTATAGCAATGCTTATCCGTTGGGCCAAAAACCTTACTAATTCTGTGTGCACCATGTACCGAACGCAGCGTAGGACGGTCTCCCACATAATGAACCGACGACAAAGCGGCCCATGGCCGTTGTAATACATTGTAATGGGTAAGGCCTATGTAGTTATGTACAGCAGTTGGCGTCTTACGGCTGACGATAACGACATGTATAGCTACACAAATGCCGAACCTGAGTCCATTTCGTCGTCTGTCGACACACTCTTGTCCATTGTCCGAGCTTACTCGGACGTCTCCTGCATACAAATGTAAGTGACAAATAGTCTAGCTTTGTTTTTGTACTACTAAACAGATTGATGTCTTGGTTAGTTGTTTAGTTGTTGATGATGTCAAAGGGGTTTAGAATTACTAGGACTTTCAATTTTGGCATTTCAAGATATTAATTATTTTTTCTCCTGTAATGTGCCTCACCCGGTTCGTGCTCGTCATCTGAGAACCGTTACTCCCAACGGTCGGTTCTGCGAGCTATACTTAGGTATGGCCTGCCCGCTGCCACTTCAACTTGCTAAATCTGAGAGCTATGTCGTTGTCTTTGCTTTTCTGGACTCCCTCATTTCACGTAGTGAAACTCCGAGCCCGTTGCGCGACTCATACACAGACTACACCGTCAAATTTCAAACTCAAAATTGACTTTATTCAGTAGAGGTAAGGCTCTTTTTGAAACGAATTGAATATGACATATCTAAGACATATAGCATGTCGTTTCTACACGGCTTTATTCGATTTTATAAAACTACATGCCTTTTCTTCTGTTTTCGTTTCAACCAATATATATCGTACAGAATGAACTGTCGTGCGCGCGCGACACAGTCTGCTGTCACCGTCCTGGGTTCGTCGGCAGTTGTCGAAGGCAATTTAACTCGCCGACCGCTCATTCAAAGAATAGAATTGAATTGTAGATGAGCTTGAGAAATGGGTCAGTGCATTCATTTACTGACATTATGTTTACTGTGGCACTGAGCTGTAGAACAAATAATTGGTATGGCTGTTGATTCACAACAATGTGGTGGCTTTCTTTGAATTATAAAAGCTGCGTGCCACTTTTGTACTCGGCGTACCGTAAGTGGGTTTAAATAAAATTTCCGATAGTGTTTTGTTTTACAAAGCTTTGCAAACCTACTTAATATTATAAATGCGACAGTTTGGATGGATGTTTAATTTCAGCCGTAGAATGTCTACTGCTGATAACACCTTCCTCACATATTTCTAGAGCGACTTCCTATATTGTGGGGAAACTTGCCCATACGCTGGGCACGCGGGTTAGCGAGAGATATCGTTGTTAAAATAGGGGACGCTGCTGCCCATCTCCTAGCTTTTTTATTCTTAGTCGATTCTTACGGCATCCACGGTTAGAAATGGAGGGGCCTATTCTTCAGCCGGGGTCACGACGGCAAATTCTACAAAAAAGTCCTAGCAATCACCAACCAGGCATGCTCACTACTTGGCAACTCAACTAGTACTACCTTACTTACCAAAAAACAAACAAAAAAACGTTGATGTTCAATCATAATTACATTACCGAGCGGCCCTTTGTGAGTCACGAGCTCCAAAAATTTACCCACGATTAGGGCTGCCTCTGTAGCTGCCATCGTGATGACCAAAATTTAAGAAATAGATTTATTCACGGCTTCAAAGACAAATCTCACTACTAGTTTAGGAGGAGGTAGGGCACAGCGAGATTTTCTCGTTCTGAATTGGAGCAGCCCGCCTGGGGAGGTACCTCCGCCTTACAAAAGATCGCAGCCAAATAACATTATTTGTTTCAAATAGTGTTGTGTTCCTGCGATGAGTAAGGTTGCCAGAGCTCTTTAGGGGGGGAGGGGGTTCGGGGTCGGCAACGCGTGCGTGATGCCTCTGGTATTGCAAGCGCTCATAGGCTACGGTAACCGCTTACCAACAGGTGGGCCGTATGTATGTTTGCCAATTCAGTAGTATAAAAAAAAAAACTACTAATTACAGTCTAATTTAGAAATAAGCCGTGCTGGCCTAGTGGGAAGTTCCTCGACTCGATGGTACGCGAGGTCACTGGCGCCACTCCACCAGTGCTCTCTGCTATAATAAAATCATATTATCGTGTATAATTAAATTGGAAGCCGAGTGCCAGGCTACTAGATGGATTAATTATGCATTTCTGCTTTTCCGCTTCGCTAAATCCATGAATAGATCGTTTTCTGCCGTTAATGAGTCATTAAGCTAAAATATCAGGCACCATTTTACTAAGTACCCCTTTAAAAAAAAGTTTAATCTAACTTTATTATGCATTATGTATTTCAACACCAATCGTACTTCTAGACTCTTACGTGGACTACGAAGTCATTGAAACTTTACCAAATGGGAGCTCATATTTGCGTTGTATCTCAGAAACAAAAAAAAATAACTAAAATCGTTTTGGAACGATACGATACGATTGACGATAAATAACACCCAACAGTCACATACATAGTTCTAACCCCACACTAGTATTCCCTGAGTCGTGGGTATCAGAAGCAGACCCGGAACAAATATTTGCCGATCATGCAAATATGTGTCCCACAGCGGGAATCGAACCTGCACCCTTTGCATCTCAGACGTCAATCAGTCAATGATATTTCTACATGACTCATTGTCACCAGCGTAGAAAGCACTATTGAATTTTTTGCCGTCCCAAAATAGGTAGAATCAAAACAAAAATTCTATAAATACTTACTTCATAAGTAACTATGTATAGGAATCGGTCCGAGCGATTTGTAAGGATCCAATTTCGGGGTAAAAAGCTTATAGTCTGGCAACCCTAAATATTTTAAATCCTCTAAAAAACACTTGGAATGTGCGTTCTCTCACGTCCCAGCCCAAGTAGGGATAGGATCACTTCTTTGACGGAACTGGGGGATTTCGTTTGTTACAAAAACAATAGGGATTCCGTATTATTGACGAGGGATGGAAATTTGGAATGAGAACAAAGGTTTTGTGAGCTCTCTGTAGGTTTGGAGATGACAGAAATAGTTGTAATGCATTCGATGGTGTGGAACAACTTGAAATTTAAGAAAAAAATCTTTTAACTCTTATCAATGGCAAATGCACAAGTCGTGCGAGCCACAAAAAAACTCAACGGATCCGTCACAGTACTCAAATGACATGATTCCCCAACTCCTTCTATCTCTCTGAACAAGATTTACTTACTATTAAATACTATATTCTGAGATATGGTTAAAAATAACATTACAAAAATAAGGGCAATAAACACTAAAATAAAGTGACACCAAACTCCAACCTAACCTAAAAACAATATCTTATCAGCTTATCAAACAAAATTTGATTCTAATTGCCGGTGTACGCAGTCTTATGCTATCAACATAATCGTTGTTGATTTGTTAGAAATGGGGTTATTTAATCAACAGAACAATTTGAGTCTAGACGCGTTTCATAATTTTCTAGCGAAAATGTGATTTCCAAATGCTTAAAAAACCTTGGAAATGTGCAACAGAACATTAAACACAGTGTCTGCAATTTACAGCTAAAAACATAGCCACTTATAGAAAAAAACAACATTAAAAAAACAAAATTACCAAACAGACTATTGAATACTGGCTGAAAGTAATTGGAAAAGAAAACAGTGAATACTTTTTAGTTCACAATGCCGTCGGTTTTGGATACCGGGCCTTTCAGCCAGCCGGAGTGGAGTGATTCTAGTGATTCCTTGGAACCGGCACCTTTGCCACAACTGGGGTACTTTGTGCCCGTAAGATGCAGGTCGTGCACTTGTGAACGGATGTCGACGCGTCATATATGTCGGAGAAGCAGAAGGTAAGATCGTGTCTCTGTTGTCATGATCATGTAATGGTTTTGACAATAAACCCTCATAGATCCTTAGTAGTGCCGTGGTGGCCCCAGCCGAAGAATTGGGCCCTCCATTTCTGCCCTTGGATGTTACTAAGGGAAAAAAGCTAGGGGATTGGCAACAGCGTTCCCTATAACAACAATTACTTTATCTGCGCTCGCCAACCCGCATGCACAGCGTGGCGACTATGGGTAAATTCCCCAAATAATTGATTGGGTGCAGGCCGCAAAAGGGCGGTCGCTTTGGTAATCTATAGGGGAAGGCTTATGTCCAGCAGTGGACGTCCTACGGCCTTCCACTTGCAAAAGGTACTTTACAAATGAAGAAAGGTGATTTACAATAATCAAGGTCCTCAATAATTAAGGTGTTAGTTGATAAGCTCACGACTGGTCAGGCCTGAGGCCTATGCACGCCTTCATCACGATTGACAGTACAACCTTTTACCTATCTTTGAATATGCTCTTGTTCCCAGAGAATCTCCCCGGTCCCGTCGCTCCGTGTCGCAATGCTCGTGCAACAGTGTCTCCAGGCGGTCGTCTGCTGCTGCGTCACCGCTGCCGATGCCGCTGCCCCCCCTCAACAATACCCTGGAGATGTACGTGGAACCTGTGGTCGAGGATGTGAGTATATCTTTTACTTTTTTCATAGCACGACAGATACTGTAAATTTATCAATCATCTTTATTCCTTAGAGTACTTACTCGTATCTCCTTTTTACATTAGAATGCCTGTGAGTACCTACGTTTCTGAGCAGCCTCCGTCTAATTTCATGGGTCTATCAAGTCATGAGAAGAGAGTCATGTAGAACGGCTACACTGTGACTTAGGAACTCAGCGAAAGCTATTGGAAGAGTCACTAGGACCGAAGGAATTTTATAATCCAAATTTGACGTAAAGTTTTATACAATTGAAAAGACCGAACTATTGAAACAGGATTGAAAGTTGGGAATACCGTTTATTTTTTCATCCTAGCCTGAATTAAATCTGCCACCAAAGTTATTATTATAATATTGAAAATAGGTCTGGATTTTAGAGTTTTAATAGGAATAGGGAAGTCACTTCACTTCAGACCGGGTGGCAATTAATGAAACGCAATCTTGATTTCCAGACGATCCGACCTAATCACCCTGAAAGCAAAATCTGTTGTCAGTTCCTTATTCAGACAGTAATTTTGAGTCATTTATCATTTGGGCAAATCGCTGCTTTCACGCCCAAATGGACGCGGAAATCCGTAAAAGTTTTCGCGCAATTTGCCACCTTGTAGGATAAGTTAAGTTGGAAATAATGATGCGGATTTCAGGACCAGCCTTTCAAGGTTTTACCTACATATCATCGCATCATTCAGGGGGGGGGGGGGGGGTTTGGTTCGGTTTTTTTCTTGGAGGAGGTATGGCACAGCGAGACTTTCTTGCTCTTAATTGCAGCAGCCGGCCTGGTATTTTGCGGTACCTCCGCCTTATAGAAGATCGTAGCCAAATAACATTATTTATTTCAAATAGTGTTGCGTTCCTGCGGTGAGTAAGGTTGCCAGAGCTCTTTGGGGGGAAGCATTAGTAAAATTCAAAGTTATTACGTGTCAGTCTTCATATATCGAATTGCTCCACCTTGTATTTGGCCAGCACTTTTTTCATAGAGCTCGCTATTTGCTCTGGTCTGCTGTAGAAGTACTTGTGCTGGCTGGAGCCCTCTTCATTGTACACCTCCAGGTCCACAAGCCCAGTAGGTGAAAGAAATAGTATTCTAGAAGAAGATATTATAAGATAACTAGCTTCCGCCCGCGGCTTCGCTCGCGTGTTAGGTACCTACGAGGATAAAAAGTTGCCTATTCCAGGCTAAAATCTAGGTTAAAGCCGTAGAGAATTAAGCCGTTCTGGCGTGATTGAGTAACACACATACATCCTTCCAAAATTTCACATTTATAATATTAGTTAGGTACTTATTAGTTATAAGATATTGTCACGAAAATAAGGAGTCGCTGAATAGCGAATATGATGACGAAGTGATGATGATGAGACGCAAGGGGTGCGGGTTCGATCTATTGAATATTTGTTCGGGGTCTGGATGTTGTGGTACCATGGTAATCGTAGTTTCTAATACCTACGACACAGGGAGTCCTAGTGTGCGGTCAGGACTATGTATGTGATTGTTGGGTGTTATTTATTATTATAACTCAAAATAACGTGACTTGTAGGCTGCTTATAGAATTAGCTTCTCTTTGATGCATCTAAGTATAAGAGGTATTACCGAGGTATGTAGTTCCCATCCGGCGCAAACGCAATACCGTGCGGTTCCTCTTCGTCCACCAGATTCACCATAACAAAGTGCTTGCTCAGGGATTGGATGTCCGAAGACGCTGCAAACTTCGGCTTCAGGTTCTTGCAGGCAGAGCACCAGGATTTGTGAATGATCAGCATCATAGGCTTCTTGTGGTTCGAGGCTATCTGCAGCCCCGACTCTAAAGATCCTGCCCAGACATAACTGTTTCCAAAACCGTTGTCCCTCCCCGATAGCGAGGAACAGTATACTCCGTCGAATAGCAATCCGAATAGGGCCCTCGCCAAAGTACCAGCCGACATAATTTTGTAAGAATAAAAACTATTGCTTGATCTGGTGGGAAAGCCCTTTATTTACATTTTAAAAATTTTGCTCTAATTTTCTCCGCATCGGCCATTTTGACACTTTTAATTTTAATGACAGTTGGTTTAAATTTGACGTTTTCAGTTGCAGCCCATAGTAAACCATTGCTATCATAAATTACAGGTACATGGAAGTTGCACATTGAGTACTTTTTGGCGGAAACTTGCAAAGTGATATTGTGATCTCAATTTATTTTACCTAGTGTTCAATTGAATGATATTGCGCGTATCTTATTTTTTCGGGTTGGCGGCGCCAAAAAAGTCCCTCGAAGTTTTGGTAAAATAACCATCATAATATCTTACTAAAACTGAACTTGACTTGTCCATGACTACAGAATAAAATGAAGAAAGTTACATCATATTGTGTAAAGAAGAACTACAAAAAATACACGTATGACTTGGTGATAAGCCTAAGATGCCATAGCCTGCACGAAAGGGAACATTTAATAAAATTGCGCAGTGAGCGCCATCTAACGATAGATGTTGTATTATGAAACGCAGAGCAAGGCGATGCATCGCATCGTCGAAATTAAAAGCAGCTATGAACCCTCGTAGCAATGGTGATGCGTTTCATAATGCGTTGTACAGATGGCGCCTCGCCATCATTTACTAGTTAGGTACTGACAATGGTTTACTAACTGCTTCGAAAATACTTTAGCCCGTGAGATTTTCTATGGTAAAAAGATATATAGAGGTAGTTTTGAACCTGGTTTTAAATTAAATAAATGATTAATTATATAATTATGCCATCATCATCAGTCTGCTGGACATAGGCCTCGTGACGAACGATCGTGAGCCTTTTCCACAAACTTCCGTCAACCTTCACAATGTCGTCGGTTCATCGGGTACTTGATCCCCCGGTTCGTGGTCGACATTCGAGAACCTTTATACCCAACTTTTGTCGGTCCTGCCAGCTATACATGGCCTGGCAACTGCTACTTCAACTTCCTAATTCTGAGAGAATTATAATATAACCGAGTAACACCTCGACAAGCCTCTAAAAATACCCAAGACCCATGAAAAACGCTCAGAGAAAAACGAGACCAGACAACTTTTCAAAAACCAGCCTACTTAGGACACAGTTGGTACACGTGATTCCATAAATAAAATGATTATAGGTACACGTATTCCAGCGATTTTATTTGTATAAGGCATAAGATCCGTGATCCGTGACCTGGAATAGATTCTGGCTACTTTATGCTCGGGTAACACGCGAGCAAAGCTGAGGGCCTCAGCTAGTAAATAAATATCAATAAGAAATTAACATTCTTCACAAACAACGAAGCAGCATCATCTGTCACGTAAACATCTTTAAAATACATAATCAGAACTTTTTAATTTCATTGAAGCGTAACGCATGCATCGTGCGCGCATCTTTTTCTCTCATTTTAAAAGTACACATGCATTGCTATGTCGATACGTCTCGCTCCACGTACCCTATTGGAAAAAGCAGATAAACTATGATAATTGTATGTAATGTGCACATCATTGTGCTAGAATCTCCGCAGTCCACAGTCAGGAGGCAATTCAATCAGTGACAACACACGCGCGGGCACACCGAGGTCCTTATCCGAATATTTGAACTAAATATTCAATTTTAGAGTACCTCGCCAATAAAACTCCACAATCAGTGGCTTATTTTTTATTTAAAAATAATGTCTACTCACTCTTGAGTACTTTGTGGCTAGTGTTAGTGCAATGATGAACGTGTATAGGAACCCAGGCAGGAACAGGAATTTGTATGGGACTGTGCGGTCGATGGTGCCGATGCCTTCTAGGACGACGCCCATCGCGTCCATGGAAGATATCTTGTACACTCCGCCTTACTTCTACCACATTCCACCGCCGCAAACGTTGAACACTTTCCCTGGAAGGAAACGGCGTAAAAGGGTGAGTTGATCATAAATGCAATAGGTACCTACTGTGAATATTGTGTTATCTATGCCGTGGCCGGCTGAAAAGAAGACCTTCCATTTCTACCCGTCGTCAGTCGTAAGAGGCGACTAAGGGAAAAAATCTAGGGGATGGGCAGCAGCGTTCCTCATTAACAATAGCTTTATCTGCGCTCGCCAACCCGCATGCTCAGCGCGGCGAGTATGGGCAAATCCCTGCAAATGATTGTTTCTGGAAATCTATCGGTAGGCTTAGGTTCAGCAGTTTACGTCCTACGGCTGAAATTATGTGATGATGATGAGTGTTATCTGGGTAAAGTATTATTATTGACCCTCACTGTTGAGTAGTAAAGTAGGCTCTCAAATTATTCCAAGCTCTCAAACAGTCCCACACTGACGCCACTACAGTATCAGATGACTACCATGAAACAGAACCACAGTATACAGAACAACAGACGAGAGGTAGGGCACAGCGAGATTTTCTCGCTCTAAATTGGAGCAGCCCGCCTGGTACCTCCGCCTTACAGAAGATCGCAGCCAAATAACATTATTTGTTTCAAATAGTGTTGTGTTCCTGCGGTGAGTAAGGTTGCCAGAGCTCTTTAGGGGGGGAGGGGTTCGGCAGGCAACGCATTAGCAATGCTCCAGGTGTTGTTGATGTCAATAGGCGACGGTAACCACTTACCATCAGGTGGGCCGTAAGACAGTTTGCCTCCGTATAACATAAAAATAAAATAAAAAACAACAATATATAGTGTAAATATTTTTAAAATATCACCAAAAAATACGACTCAGGCCGGAATGGAAACCTCGGAGGTTCCGCTAGATGCGCCAACAAATTGCGACAGCCAGTAAACTTCTCGTCCTGCCGAATTTCTTCGGGATGTTCTAGCCCCATCTTCGGGTTAACTTACTAACGGGTATAAGAACTTACTTTTATTTTCCTAAACCTTTGTTAGTCATGTGCGCCTTTTTCCTCTGATGCTGTATAAACTTGGACATCAGGTGGTAGGAGGTGTAGAACGATACAGAAAACACTGCCACGTCAAGTAAAATCTTTTTAGCGTCCATATTTGGTTATATCTAAATTTTGTTAACGCTTTTCTTCATATAAAAATTATGTTGCCTTGGAGCATTTTTTTGAGATTTTGAGGATTTTTATGTCAGGTTATTATGACTGATTATGACAATTACTCTGTGATTACGACAGAAATATCCTGTAGTAATTGAAGAAAAAAGTAAGTATTTTAAACTACAGTAGGTATTTGGTATAGAGTTTTTATTATTAACCTCAAAATTGCTTTTTTTTTTTTTAATACAACTAAGGTGGCAAACAAGCTTACGACCCACCTGTTGGTAAGCGGTTACCGTAGCCTATGAGCGATTGCAATACCAGAGGCATCACGCCCGCGTTGCCGACCCCGAACCCCCCCGCCCCTAAAGAGCTCTGGCAACCTTACTCACCGCAGGAACACAACACTATTTGAAACAAATAATGTTATTTGGCTGCGATCTTTTGTAAGGCGGAGGTACCTCCCCAGGCGGATATGCTTGATATCACCTCAATTTAGTCAACACATATTTTATGGGATGGGACACTTGAAAATATTTGTTATCATAAACACACAAAATGCTTTTAAAAATCTAATGAATTACATATCTAGTAAGTACTTATAAATAATTACAGTTAAGTGCGAGTAGAAGCCCGCGCCCTGAGAGGGTTCAGTAGGTACCATTACACTGGGTCGAAAACCTGATCCCATGTGTACGAAGTGGCAAACTTTTATTTTGGGCCACACTGTTTACAATGTACTCCTTTGATTCGTTTCGTAATAATTCCTAAGGTATTTGCAATTGATGATTTTCGGACTTATCCCTTCACTTGTACCTAAAGATTCCCAAAGAGATGCCAAATATAAAGATTGTATGTCACCGGCAGTATTTATGATCAGTCGTTGGGGATTCAATATGAAAATACGCTTAGAATGGCTATATCTATTTTTATTGCTGAAAACTTTTTTCAAACAGTCTTACTCAAGCAGTTTCTCATAAACAGCTTTAACTCAAAAACAGAAAGGCAGACAGACAAACAACAAAGTTTTTTCTAAGGGTTCCGTTTTTTCTGAGTTACGGATCCCTAAAAAGTTAAAAGCTTTATCAAATAGTGGGCGTATGCATGTTGATATTAATCACCTACAGATGACTAGGCTGTGAAGGTATTTTTATACAACCCATATTTTACAAATCGCTGAAATCCCCTAAGCAAAGTACCTCATTAATGAGTAGGTTTATAGGCATTTAAAGTACCAGCTTCCGCCCGCGGCTTCGCTCCCGTAGTACCTACATAAAAAGCCTATATGCTATTCTAGGTAAAGAACTTTATCAATACCAAGTTTCAACGAAATCGGTTTAGCAGTTACGGCGTGATTGAACAACAAACATCCTCACAAACTTTCGCTTTTATAATACTAGTAGGATTTGAGTATGTATCGCTGTTATTGGTATATTATTGATAGGAACCTAGGAATTATAGACTGGATCTTGGATATACTAAAATTATTATCATCATCTTCCTGCCCCACTTCATTCCCATCTACTAAAATTATATGCAACAATAAAAAGCGATAGAATTTTATTAAAATTAAATAATAAACATACACAAATACTATCTAAGAATAAGTAAAGTTGCTTCAGCAGAACGGTCAAGCCATAGAGGTTCTGCTTAAAACGTTTTCAGAAAAGCACTTACAAGCCCAATAAATTTATCTATGAACGACGCTATTCACTGTTCCTTAGTAAGTCCACACCTTCTGTGACTCTGAGGTCCATCTTCGTGATACTTCTGGACACTGTGCCACCATCGTTTCTGTGATCTTTCGGCTTGTCTTCCAAAGTACTCTGCTTGTTCCGCCGGAACAATGAATAACTTGGTAGTTTGAACATTCCGTATGAATACGCCACACATGAGGTCATCGACATTACCAATAAAACGAATTTCAGCTGTTCCCTTTTATCCATTTCAAACCTTTGCTTTTAATAAATCCATAACAACCAGCCTAAAATTACAAAATATTTTTCATTAAAAAATAGAAGAATTCAATATTTTTAGTGATCTTTTCAAAATGTCATTTCCATCAAACTGACAATCAATAGGTCACAGGCAATTTGAACTACTACAACTCTTTGAAGAGCTGAGGGTTTTCAACGCACGTTTTTGTCTCTGAATCTGTACCTTGAAATGGACTGTTCTTTCCTTGATGCTGCACCTACTGGAATTTATTGTTCTAGATTCCCCTACACCTAACTAATTAATACTTTTTCTGGCGTGCTGTGTCATGTAGATATGATAAGCACCGACTACGGCTACTGAAACTATAGCTGCTTTTATAACTTGACCCATACCAAAATTAATTGAAAATTAAAATTGAAAACGCAAACGAACGTTTCCCTGAAAATTATTGTTGTGAAAGAGATCTAGGTGGTCAAGAATTTGGAATACTTAGTTTAAAATGGGTCACCAGAGAGTTGCTGTCTGTTCTGTTTAAAAAAACTAATATACGGTATTCGTAGCATAGATTGCTAGAGTAGATAGTTCAGGAACAAAACAATACAATAAAAGCGTGGTAGTTAACCTAAACGCAATGTTTTGAAGTTAGTGAATACGTCGTGTCAAACTTAAAACTTCAGTATTCAGTTATTCATTGAAATCGCATGGATTATTTTGAAACGTCCTAAATCTAGTTGAATTTACGCCTGTTTTTCGCGACCAAGCCTAGCTTGTTACTATCACCTGATTGAGCTATCACCTCTCTCTCAATATCGCTATCATCATCCAGCGTGTCTGTAAGCCAGTACCAGTAGGTATTATTTTATAGTTTTGCCATCCAAGTAAATATTAGGAACGCTTTCCGGACCTTTTCCTGACCTTTTACTAAGTAGACAGACCCTACGCCTACACACTCACTAAGTTCGAAAATGAACTCTTTAGCTTTGCTTTCTTCCAATAAACAATCTTTCCTAGCCCTATCTAAAATCACCAAAGAATGACTGCAAAATCAGCTTTTATCTCTATATTTTGAAACTCATCTCATTTGCACGGCCTCGAAGACGGAGAACCTTTTTCTACTGGACATGGTGGTGGAAGTGGAGACTTCGGGCATTTTCTCTTAGGTGGAGGATCACAAGCCCCTGGCGGCCTTCTGACGTTCGTCAGGTCCCTTGGAGGGCTGAACAGCCCGAAAGTATACCCGGAAGCCACGGCACTACCTACGGCAATAAGAACCAGCTGTAGCATATCGGGTCGTTTCCTGACGTCGATTGGACGAACATCCTTGCGTTCCTTGATCAGATATGCAATGTGTTTTCTGCCAGTTTTCCCCCAGAGGTGTATTGGTTTGCAAGCGCTTTTGTACATTTTGATAGGTTTTTGATGTTGGCTGCGTGTTGTGGGTGCTACAGGAAGTTACTGCAATGATATTGATTGAAATCCATCTATGGTTTTGAAGTGGCCATTGGGTGTTCGACGCTTTGTTAATCCTGTAACAAAGATAGAATTTAAATAGATCCATGATTCCCATGTGTTTATAAAGTCTTCACCTAAAACTATGAAGTGTTCCGTGCATTATATTCGTAGAAACTGTGTAGGATAAGATGCTTTTTTTTAATATATACCCGAGTCTATTGCATGTGTTGATTTGTTTTGTGTGTGATATTTACCATCATGGCCACCGTCGTTTACGGCTAATTTTTTCTAAAACTGTTCCAATACATGAGATAAAAGCTGAAGCAGTAACGATGAATAGAAACTCCTGTTTTGTCATGACATTTCGTATTATAAATGACGTTTGATTTACTTCGTTTGATAACTTTTCGTCAAAAAGAGATCGAATTAAAGTCCTCTTTAAATGGAGTTCTATTACTTACATCCGGTTTCGAACCTTCATGAAGGTCTAACAAGCACTGAATTTTTTGGAAACTTCCCATTTCGGTGGTGATTTATTTGTGTTTCCGGATGAATTTCAAGACCAAAATAACAAAATGATAGAGTCGAATGACCACACCTGTCCATGAGGCAGGGCGCAACACAACATTTATAGAAATAGCATCGAAAAAAATGCCAATTACATTGGAATACAAAGACCAGGTAAGCAAAGCCCCTGTTCACGACAGTGTGCGTTACTTCGGCGGGTCTCTTCAATGTGGTTCCGTGTATCTATTGATGCAGCCTCTTTTGTGTGCGTGGGTCCCTGCGCAGGAGTGTCCCATGTAGAGGTTAACTCTAGTGGCCTTCACCAGAGATGCATTGGGGCCGGTTCGATTTATCGATGCCCCAATCGATTCGATCATTGGTAAAGTACTACAAATCTATCAACCACTGTCATATAAATGTCTGAAACGAACATTTTTTAAAGTTTATTTACAGAAGTGATAATTGAACTGCACGTGGTGGTTTCGTTATCAGACTGACCGATAGTGCTTGAACATATCGGTAAAATATTTTAATTGAAATAGCGTAAGTTAACGTTGACCAAGTTCGCAAGAGAACTGTGACCATTCGGCGTCTAGTTGTTTCTTGTTGTGGTTACGAACTAAACTTTCAAGCTCCGAGATTCTCGAGTCCGCGCCGTGCCTCCTTGTAGTGGGAGAGCAAAACCTGTAGATATTGTTCGCTCACTACAAGACGGATACCTGGGTCGAGCGTCGTCCCTTTCACTCGTGCGGATAGACCCACAAAAACTCAAGCCTCCGTTTCACCACACCACTCTGGTATGCAAAGATTGATAGTCTTTAAGACCATTCGGTTTTGAGAGTGTCCAGAAATCACGCACAGTTAACTTTTGGCCGCCTGGCGTCCTTACGAGCGGGCGAACGTTGCGCTTTACAAAACTTGCAAGTTACCGACAGTTCCTGGACGAAGTTTAGTTTGCAACGTAATGTCATTACTGCGGTTTATTGATTCAAGGCAGTGGTGTAACTAGTTTGTTTAAACTAAGCCAGTGAAGCCTTATGGTGTGTCAGGCGGTGTCTGTAACTATTTGTGCTAGATGCGATTTTATTTAGAAACTCGAGTGCGGTTGAAAGTTTAGTGTTGTGAAATGTGCAGTGGTTGACAAACTTGGGGTGTGTGCGGAATATGTGTGTGGAGCAATGGATCCAATGGCATCTGACAACGGATTACTGGTGAATAATTTGAACCACGTCCGGAGTGACTCTCAGGTAAGCCGCCGCTCGCTGCTCGTTCGTAGGTATCGATGGGGCAAAACACGTTTGTTGCATGCCTACCTATGATGTAGTATAGTGCAATGACTCCATAATTTCTATACATTTTGAGGTGTCTTTTGTCGTTCAAATAGATCTCTAAGTTTTATAAGTACTTACCTATTACCTACATACTTTTTATTTTCTTATCAACATCAATCAACAGCTATCTCTACTCATGCCACAAGATTAACACAGAAGAATATTTTTCGTGTTTGTAGCAATCAAATGCTACAAATCAGAGATCTGTACGTCTTTAATTTATAAATGTTTTAATATAAAATGTTTTATTTACTTCCCTTTTCGTACAACTAGGTACGTTGGAAATAATTGTTAACTACTACAATGTCAACTTCTAAGTTTCAAGTATCTTCTCAAATTCCCAGTTTGCAACTTTTATTGTAGCATTGCATTGGCATTTAACATTGTGCAATTCTTGTCTTAAAATTGCGGTGTGGATAAGTATATGTAGGTACCAGTTTTTTTATAATAAACAAGTTTTGAGTCAAGTTTATTTAAAAACAAGCATTTGTTCACAACCAAGTTATTGTTGTTTACAACAAGTTGCAGATGCACCATTAGTTATCTGGAGAGGCTTGCTCGGTATAATGTTTCAAACAACACATAAATTCTAGCTGAGATTTGAAGATGTAAACCTAACAGACAAACTCATTGGCTTACGACCGAGTTCGAACCCACGACCTTCGGATCGAAAGTCGAGGTGCCTCCCACTAGGCCAACACGGCTGCAAGGGAGGGAGCAAGAGGGCATGACGAACGGTCTTGTGCCTTTTCCATGCACCGAATCCCGCAACCTAATCGTTGTCTTCGGTCCCCCACCCGATGGACCGACAACAACGATTAAGTTGCCTTCCAACTCTGCGTCGCCCGGTTCGCTGTCGCCATTCAAGAACCTTTATGCCCCAACGGTTGACCTATATGGCCTGCACACTGCACACTACCTTTTCAACATGCTTATTATGAGAGCCATTTCGGTGGCTTTGGTTCTTCTACGGATTTCCTCATTTGCAATTTTATTACGCAGTGAAACTCCAAGCATAGCCCTCTCGATATCCCGTTTACACTACCTTATTAACCACCTGCTTTGTCATTTAATCCAATAAAAATATTTCTCTACCTTACGAAATCTTCTCACGAGATTAACTTGAACGCTGCCTACACACTCATTACACAATGCAAATTTCTATTCACCGAGGTTTTCATACTTCATATCTTCAAAATCACACACATTCTTCTGGAGGCTTGAAACAATAGGAGCATCTATTGCTCTTCAACATCACCTGCCCGTGCGTTCAAATTAAAATCAGACAAAGGCATGTTCCTTCAACAATAACCGACCGTATAACCGAATGGATCATCATGAAAGAGATTTTTTGTCCAGTACGAAATCGGAGACGCAAGGCACATGTCAGTGACGTCATCGATCCCAAACCCACAGATAATTATATAGCTACTAAGCCGAAACTAAAAACCTGTTTCGCACCAATTCGCAGCTGTCCACTGTGTAAAGTGGTTCGGTTGCAAATTATATAGGTAGGTACTTTTTTTTTTCGGGGCCTCGGACCCTCATTTAGCCTTATACACCGTTAACTCCTGCTTTAAATGATTACACTACTGCTGATATAACAAGTCCTACCGAAGAAGTGGAGTTTCGGCTGCGCAATAGTTATGTTTTTTGAAGTAAATATCATTTGTAGAGATTCCCACGTTTGAGACCTTCAACAGGTTCTTTGCCCACACGGTACCCATTTACCGATGCAAATATTTGTACTGGAAGGTGTTAGTCTCGATAGGGCTTACATATTTTAGCCTTTTTGGGTTTGGGTCCGTAGGGAAGCGGCGTCCTCCGGGTTTTCAAAAAAATATCAAGGGCGTCTGGTCGTAGCGACGCGTGACTTGAGAAAAGGCTCGTATTTGGACCAATGGATCAGAATTGCCATCCAGCGCCAGCATCTTGGGGATGCTTCCGGCTGGTTATCTGGATCGAGGTAGTTTGCAACGATCTTTACTACTGTTTATTTTGTATTTCGTAAAATAGTTGTATATATTTAATTACCTATTTGTTTTAATTTTCTTTAGTAAATAAGAGACAAGCAGTCAGTCAGTAGATACTTAATAAATCCTTAGATTCCTGCAAAAGCAGCTTATTAAAAGATTACAGATGGGTTCGAATATTGATTTTTTAAGTAATTTGAAAAATATATTACTTATCAGTAGTTGGTAGGTGCTATCACCAAAAATTCCGCCTTACCACCCTCAAAGGATCACAATAAATAAAGAGATGGGCCGGACAGGCTTACTTAGCTGTGTACAAGCGAAACAGTTTCAAAGTTGGTAAGGCGGAAATTTTGGTGATAGTACCTGCCCTACTATAAACCTTATTCTCGAGCAGAGTCGTTAAGGTACCTTTGTTATAACAACGTCTGAACCCTTTCAACATGAGTCACGGCGCTGATCGAGGTGCATTAAACCCAGGTTTTTCTGTGGAATGCCTGCCTAGCGATTCATACCTTTGACGGGTCTTTGTCCCGAGGCATTTGCCATATTTTATTCAAATCACGAATACACCTAAAAACTAGTCTGAACATACGCCGCGTTGAAGTACTCGTAACATACTTCAAAATAGCCATACCTATGTTTTAAATGCATTGAATACTTAGGAAGACTTAGGCACAGATAACATAATACTATACTACTTAGGAATACGTTATGAACTATCACCAAAAAAACCGTCTTTTGAAACTATTCCGCTTGCAGACGGCTATGTTATCCTGTCTGGCGATTGATATAAAGATGAATAAGCTATAAAGATGATAAAAATAACTAAATCATGTACCTTACTAATTAGAGAAAGTTTGGGAAAAAAATGATAAAATGATAAATGATTTATTGATATACCTATTGTATTTATGTTTTTCGCTAATATTATATATTTTTATTGATAGAATAACAGGGGGTTATTCTTTTTCTTCAATGGTATTGACATGGCCGGAGAGTTTTATGAGATAAGGCTACTTTTTATCCGGGTTGATACTACGCGAGCAAAGCCGTGCGTTGAAGATAGCCTTATAAAAATAAAGACTAAAGACTCATAGAAAAAGGTTTCATAAACTTGATCACTTTAATGATTTTTCTGCCGATAATTACCTAAGCATTTTCTATACTTGCCTACTGCGAGGTTCTGTATAGTCTATAGTGCAGTAAGGGGGACCAAGGAGAGTAAAGTAGAGCCTTTAAATTGCTTCACACAATATATTCAGCGTTCCAAAAGATTTCGGACAAAGCTCAGTTTGGTGCACCTCGGCCTTCATCGTAATATTTTTGAGTTTAATTAAGAATATGTTTAGTTATTCGGGTACGTAGTTCAGTTAGTGCCCATTCAGCTTCACAAGTTACTCATATAGGTCGTCTGCGGTACTTCCCGTCTATTCTCGAAATAACTGCTGAATGCAAAACGACTGGGGAGGTCGTATAAAGCTACCTATTATATGCTACAGGACCGCGCCCATCCTACTTCCCACTATCCTACTAATATTATAATGCGAAAGTTTGTGAGGATGTTTGGATGTTTAGATGTTTGTGGTTCAATCACGCCCAAACGGCCGAACGGATTTGGATGAAATTTGGCACAGAGATAGATTATAGTCTGGAATAGCATATAGGCTACTTACTTTTTATCTTCATAGGTACCACGCGAGCAAAGCAGCGGGTGGAAGCTTGTACATAAAACAATTACGAGTAGGTACATTTATTATAGGGTAGGGTAGGTAACAAATCTCTCAAGCGCGCGCATGGTTTCGCGCGTTTTCTCTCGCTGACCATAAACAACTCGGCTGAAGTCGATCACAACTTTCTGCCATAGTAAGATGGAAAAGATGTTTTATTTACATACTCACTTAATTAGAAGTTAATTGATGTGTGAAAACTGAGTTCTGATATCAATAAATCACTCTACTGCTTTCTCCACATCAAGACCTAATCGTCTTCGATTTCGCTTCAACATGTGTCTTACGTCCTACTGCGACCTCCATATCAAGTAGAATCTTGAATCTAATCCTTCTTGAATTGATGGGATGAAAAAATCTTTACGTCTGAGAATGCCTGGGATAATTTCGCATTGTGTGAGACAGATTGCCTAACTTATCACATAATTTAATCATGGGCGCTCTAAGTTCTAAACCAATTAAAGACAGGAAGTTCTGCGTTTCACCATCTAAAGATTTAATTTCTAACGACGTTCGTTTTCATAGGTATGCCTCGGCTTCCTTTGAACTGGGTCCCACTCTAGGATAGCTGGATCCGCTCTGTCGTAAATGGCAGCTTAGTATGGCCAGGCTTAGGTTAAACAAATGGCAGGTTTCACTAGTGGTTTAAAGCTGAAAGACTGGATGAGTTTTACTATGGGGATTTGATGAGAAATTACAAGTGAAACAACTTCAAATGAAACAGGATAGTTTTATACCGGCTAAACAAGATAAGCTTTCTCATACATACCTACTTACATTAGATACTACGATCTCGGTGACGTAGCTGGCGAGTGCCCGTCTGAGACGCAAGGAGTGCAAGTTCGATTCCCTATGAGGGAGATGAATGCATGATCTGTAAACACTTGTTGCGGGTCTGGGTGTCGAGGTACATGGTACTCGTAGTTTCTGATACCCACGACACAGGGATTCCTAGTTTGAGGTCAGGACTATGTATGTGGCTGATGGGTGTTACCTATTTATTTACTACTTATGTAGGTATTTACTACTTATTCAAGTAGGTACAAATCTAACCACGCACACACATCCTACTAATTTATAAATGCGAAAATTTAGATGTTTGTGGTTCAATAACGCCGTAATGGCTCAACCGATTTCTATGAAACTTGGAATAGATAGAGTTATTTACCTAGAATAGCACATGGGCTTCTTTTTATCTGGTTACCACGCGAGCAAAGCCGCGGGCACAAGTTAGTAGGTATACCATATACAAGCATGCCCATTTGAATCAGATAAAATTGTTATTCTAATTATAATATAATTACGCTTTAAAAACGAAACTAAAACCAATTTCAGTTAAGAGGATTTTCTTTTTCTCTAACTTTCTCTTAATGTTCATCATCAGATCTTCAAGAAAATTAAATGGAAACCACCCTGCAGGTATATTCTTTCGAATAAACAAATTTATGTTACCTAGTTTAAAACGTAATCCATAGAATGTTTCGGCAAATTGTGAGGTTATGAGATGATTCTCCATTTCCGCGTAACTGTCAAGAAACAAAGGGTGTTTGACAGTTGAAGCCGATTACGATTACCAGTGTACTTACGCAATAAGGGGGCTTGTAGGTTGCGCAATAAAAAATCAATCTCAAAATCTTCATCATCGTTTTTACGATTCGACCGAAAATTATATTCAGACTCACTTTCCTTAGAACCGGTCGAACAGCACACCTGGTAAGCTCTGGCATATTTTAGTAGAACTATTAAACTGAGGCCTAGAGGCAGCCCTGCCTGAGAAAAGGGCCTAATGAAAAAAAAACTATCCTGGAATATGGACTCAAAAATATTGATAAGTATATAACAATATAGGTATTTTGAGTCCGTATTCCTGGATAGTTAGGTAGGTACGAGTTATTTGAACATATTCAATGTCAGTACTCCAACATTCTAATATAGAACCCGTTATCCAATAAATACGACGCTCCTTAAACAATTTTTATATTTTAAATCCCTTTGATATGGCAAACAAGAGATTTTTCTCAGACATTGTGTGGGCATCACGCGTCTTTGTAATCTTGACGTAACAACCGTATCGCGTGGTCCGAAATTTATACAATTTCTACAAACCATTAATGGCTTTAGAACTCGACAACAACTAGACAAGTTTAGGTAAGTAACTTGTCTGGCAAAAGTGTTGTGAGGCAAGCTTGAATTATTTGGACTTAGGTATCTACGAGTATTTGCAATTTGCAGTCGATATGCAGATCTAAAACTGAGCACCCATCCACTAAACTAATTGGAGGGGCGATCAGTTTTAGATCTCTACCATAATCTAAAAGGCGGTGATCCTGAAAATTGCCCTGATAAATGTGCTATTATCTAGAAAGCTTCTTTCCCGAAAGTTTTGTTTTATTCCTCAAATTGAATTTTCCCGCCTTTTGACATTAGAATAAAAAAGCTACTTACGCTCTATCTATAACATACGTGACCTTGTGGAACACAACAGTATCGATGCTACCAGCCTCACCAAATAAACTACCAATCGCGGATGCTTGTTTCGTGCTTGCTACGAGTTGCTGCGTACTTCACTGTGTATGGGACCAATCGTAACTTGAAGCGATAGACGGCAAACTGTTGATAGTTCAGACCAGTCTTTCCGTCCTCTTCCAATCAGCGTTGCCAGAAGGTTACTTTTGTAACCTTTTAGGTGATTTTTCACTCCTTCAGGTTACGTCTATGACTCGAAAGGTTACTTATTTTTTATTTAGTTGTTTAAAAAAGTAGACGATATCGCAGGCATCGCGGGCCGCAACTGGATGAGGCTTGCACAGGATAGAGGAGAATGGCACATACAAAGGGAGGCCTATACCCTGCAGTGGGTGAATAGTGACCAGCTGTGGATGATGATGATGATTAAGAAAAGTAGCTCGCAATTGCAAATTAAAATGGAAAACATTACAAAATCATTCATATTTCTTTATGCTTATACAACCAACATATTCTGTATGTCAATTTTTTTCCCTACTAGAAAATATATGAAAGGTTACTTTTCACACTAAAAGGTTACTTTTCTTATGCATTTTAGGTAACTTTTGAAAATCCCGGCTGGCAACACTGCTTCCAATGTCAGCTGTCATTTGTTTGTCAGTCGTCCATTTTTTATTATGTCTCATGTATGCACGTGGTAGTTTTCATTGAATTTTATTTATACATAATGAAATGGCTATGCTAGCAGAGCCTCGTCGAAAGCAGAAAGTTATAAATCTGCGTGCGAAGAACAACGCGTGGAGTAATGACAGCACAAAGTTCGGTCAGCGTATGCTGGAGAAAATGGGATGGTGCTCTGGCAAAGGTCTCGGTGCTCATGAAAACGGGATTGTGGAACATGTAGTGGCCAAATACAAGAACGATGACAGAGGACTGGGTTTCGAAGACCGGAACGATCAGTGGACCAAGCATGAAGATGATTTTAATTCACTGCTTGCGAATTTATCGAACGGTAAGTGAACAACATAACCTCTGCATTTTTTCATGTTGAAATGTAATAATAACATAAATTTGTTGTTTCCTGATTCTGATTACTTTCATTAAGACTAGCTTTCCACCACGGCTTCGCTCCCGTGGAACCTGGTTTAAAATATAAACTAGCCTTTTAAGTTCAGGGCTACATTAAAGCTACACAATGTAGCTTTCCTGGTACATAGTGAAATAATTTTTAGAATTGGTGATTCCAGATATCACATCATACATACAACCAAATTTTAAATATTGCTTTTCAAGTCACTAGTTCTTTGGTAATCCTGCATTAGGCTTGTGAGCAAGTTGAGGTATGAGGGGACCCTGAAACGGGCCAATGACTGTTGGTGAAAGTACCTGTGTGGTAGATCGATCAAAGTGCACCTTGTAGAGGCTCCTTTCGTGCACAGACAGTATTGTAGATGGATATAAACTTAACTCTAAGATTGGTTCATCACACAAGTTTTAAAATCTCTTTATTTCTTTTAGGTGAAACAAAGGAAGAAAAGCTCCACAGCGGTGTTTCCTTAGAGGTAAAATCGAAGAGTAGCAAAGCCCGTGTGCACTATCACAAGTTCACTCGAGGCAAAGACTTGACCCGTTACAGTGAAAAAGATCTTGCCAACATATTTGGCAAAAAGTCATTGAAAAACACAGAAAAGGCTCCAGAAGTTTTAAAACCAGATGATTTACAAACTACAGAAGTAGTATTCACTGAAAAAGGAAGCATGGAGGATTACTTCAAAAGTAAATTAGCCATGAAAGGAAAAACAAAAATGACCTTCAGCTATTGTGATAATGATGAAGCTGGTTACAGTTTCCAAGGCTTTGCTGGAACAGGTAATGAAGAAGCTGAATCCGAAAAACAAAGTGGAGTTGCTTTTAAAGGGTTTTCATTTTATAACAAGAAAAGTGAAGTTAATGTAACCTCTGAAGAACCTGTTGAAACCTCAGATGAACCTGTCAAGAAAAAAAGTAAAAAAAATAAAAAATCTAAAAAGGATGCTGGAGAAGCCCATGATAATCATCAAAGTCCAGACAACAATGATTTGTTACCTGAGGTGAATATGGAAAAATGTAACAAGAAAAAATCGAAAAAGATCAAACACAAAATTGAAGATATACATGGAGAGTCACCTAAAACTGTAAAGGAAAATGTAATTATTGAAGAGAGCATTGATGAAGTTAATCATGTCCCTAAAAAAAAGAAAAAAAGGAAAAATAAAGATAAAGTCTGATTGCACAAGTACTTTTTTACTTTTATTTACTAAAATTGGAAACTAGGTACTTGCTTACATACAGTTCAATATAACTAATAATATATATTTTATTAATTTTATATTATTGCACACTTGGTCTTCCGAACAAATCAAAATCATTCTTTCATTGTTGAGAACTTGAGAAATTACTTGGTGCTGAACAAATGGGTATGATAAAATACCTTAATGCTTTCTGAAACCAATCCCCCTCATAATTTATTTACTTGTGCTCGTTTGTACTGAGAAGATAAGAACATAAGTCTGCCAGTGATATTTTGCGAATAATTAACTCTCGCAAGTTGCGCGCGCTGACAGAAATATCGATTCTGTATTTTAGTCGATTTTGTTTAGCAAACATGAGAACAACACTAATGTTAGCCAAACTTGTTTGGTTGGTAGCAAGCATCGTCGCGCTGTCACTGCTGGACTGTCAGTGTCAACTGTCAAGTCAAATTAATTTATCACGGCGTGGTCAGCGGTGTGTTCCATTTGTTGTTTTATCGCGTAATTCTATTTTACTGACTAAAAGCTATTGAAATTCTTACAAAAATCATTATTGTTACTTGTGTATTGACGAGGTTTATAAAATTTGGATCATGGTAATTCACGATGAGACCGAATTAGTAGTAAAATTGCCCATGATAAAAAAACCACTCTTCGAAGCCAAATCTTATGTTATTCCTAATAATCAAGAAGAAGAGTACGAAAACACGAATGAAAACGACGCCCCCATGAGTATACCTATGAAGAAGTCGCGAAAATTATCTGAAAAAGAATCCGAAGTACAGGTTAGAATTCCAAGAAAAAAGTGTAAGAAAACGGAGCAACTTTCAGTATATCAATCAGAGAATAGTGAAAGCACGAGCAGCACCTATAAAATCAGCGAAGAAGATTTAGAAGAGCTTAGAACTGTGTACAAAAAATGCAAATCTGTGATCAGCAAGATAGAGGCAAAATATGGTCATTTATTAGACATAGATGAGCCTGGCCCCAGTAGAAAACGAAGAAAAACCACAATAAACTCAACTGAAGATGAAGAAGTTGATTGTCAGTGCACATTAAACAAGAAGATAGTATTTGATGATGATGGAAAAGAAATTCCCGTAGAAACTACTGCTTCCGAACATATTTGCCCAAAAAAATCTAGGTATTCAGAAACACAAATATCTGAGCGGAATGACTTACAAATAGAATATTACAATCAGAGCATAGAATTACCGGACAGTCTTCAGGAGTTGAAAATAATACTTGGAAACCCAGAAATTGAGTTAACTTATCGTAACCAAGTCATTCAAAAAGTTAGATCGATCAAACAAGAATTTGCGAATGAAATCAAATTCAACAAACGCTCAATAATTGAGAAGATAAAAGCGAATATGGATGAAATGATAGATTTTAAGGGAACAAATTTATCTTCTTTACCTGGATATGTTTATTAATTATTATGGTAATTATAATAAAATTTTACATCAATATTGACTTTATTGAATATGTCATAAATCACCCAAACTGCATTCCTGTTTAAGGTTTAAGAACTCTTTCTTTCTCCCATCATTCATAAGTTCAGTGTCTACAGCCTCATTCTATGTTTTATGATGGCACCAAACCAAGTTTACCTGGAGTGTGGTTTTTGGTGTTCCGGAACCCTTAGGTAATTAATTCCGCTTTCATCATAATCATCATTCACCAACTTCACTAGGCCTCACTTAGGGTTATCCATCACGATCCTGCCCTAGTTTAGGCTTTCTACATAATATGTACATTTACTGACGACCTCTGCGGCATTACGGGCGAGTGCCCGCCTGCGGGTGCGTGTTCGATTGCATGATCGTCGGGACAAATGTTTGCATGATTTTCAAATATTTGTTTCGGGTCTAGGTGTTGTGGTACTGAATTCTGGTCTATCAGTACTACTGATACCCACGACAGGGAATCCTAGTGTGAGGTCAGGACTATGTACACACATACCTACAGTGGTGGTCATCTAATTAGAAACACCTAGTCACCTGACATTTTTATAAAGTAACTAACATTATTATAGCATTTAATAGGAGGTAATTTTTTTTTCACTACTTTACAATGTACTTTAATATCTCTAGTTCAATTACAAGCAATAATATTTGACAACCAAGACGACAATAAAAATAAATATCAGTGAAACAAAAAGTATCAATATCGTTAGGACTGACAGAATGGACAACTAATTAGAAACATTGTATGACTTGGTCCGAAATTTGATTTTTTAAACTGAAATACAGTTCTCACAATTGTCAATCACATTGTAAATATTGCCACCATTTCTAACTCATTACGAAAAGTTACTATTTATTGTTGTTTTATTTAAAATGGGTAAAAATAAGAGCTGTGATACAGCAACGAGAAAAATTATAGTGAATTTTCATTTAAAACAAAAATGGAGTTACAGAAAGATCGCCGATTATTTGGAATGTTCCGTAAAGATGATATTTAACGCCCTCGCACATTTCAAACTACACGGAACATCAGATAACGTGCCAAGAAAACTTCGGCCCAGGAAGACTACAGTTCAAGAAGACAGGCTTATGCTTCGATTAGCTAAGGCGGACCCCTTTAAAGGATCCAATGTTATAAGAAAAGAGGTATTTTCAGAAGACGATCCTCGACACGTGTCCACTAAACTAGTTCGTAGACGGTTGGTTGAAGGAAAATTGTTAGGAAGGATCGCTAGAAAAGTACCACTACTAACCAGGCAACATAGAGAAAATCATCTAGCATTCGCTCGCAAATATGGCAGTTGGACTATTCATCAATGGAAAAAAGTTTTGTTTTCAGATGAAACTAAAATTAATTTGATTAATTCCGACGGAAAACGATATGTACGACGACCAATAAACGAGGCTTTGAATAACAAGTACACTAAAAAGACAGTTAAGCACGGTGGTGGAAATGTAATGGTGTGGGGATGTTTCTCAGGGTACGAGATTGGTCCCGTGAGAAAGATTGAAGGGCAAATGGATCAATATCAATACAAAAAGATCTTGGAAGAGACAATGAATCCATATTCCGAGGAAAATTTGCCAGTAACTTGGATATTTCAGCATGACAACGACCCAAAGCAACCAGCACGCAGCGTTTAAGCGTTTCTTACATAACAATCCGTGACAGTATTAGAGTGGCCTGCCAATAGTCCGGATTTAAATCCCATAGAAAATTTGTGGCACACTATAAAGACCAACCTGTCGCAGAAACACGTTACTAATATTCATGGACTTAACAGTGCATTTGAAGACGGTTGGAGAAGTATTCCTGTAGAAACTTGTTATAAATTGATGGAATCAATGCCGCGTCGCTGCAAAGCTGTTATTGATAATAAAGGCTACCCTACCAAATACTAATTGTCTAAGGATGTAGTATTTTTAGTATTTTTCAAAACTATTGGGGTTTTGTTCAAATTAAAAATGATTTAAGTAATGATTTTTTTGGTGTTTCTAATTAGTTGTCCGGTATGTATCTCGTTTTTTATTTTGTTATTAATATAACTTTCAGTTTTAGAAAAACAACCGTTGTTTTCTGTTATTAAAATGGTATAACAATGCAATATAATATCCGATACATCGATTTTAATACGTAGGAACACTCAATGATACGTTAAAAATTAGTTCGAAAGGGAATTTGCAATAAAAATATAAACCCAGGTAGGTGTTTCTAATTAGATGACCACCACTGTATGTACCTATGTATACATATAGTCCTGACCTCACACACACTTTGTGTTATTTATTTACTGAGGACATTCTCCATTTCTGTCAAAACACACTATAATAGATTTGTTTTTTCAATTATTTAATCTCTAGCTATATATAAGTTCTCTCTTAGACAAAGGCAGAGCAGTGGCTGGTTGGAAATTAGGCTAATCCTGAATAGGTAGTTAGGTGTTTATAGTAAGTTGATTTTGTTATTTAAATGCCCATACTTGGTATTCAATACATACCTTGTCAATAGCTATTGCATTACAATTGGAGGATATCTCCTAGCACATTGCATCATAAAGTGAACTCTATATCAACTATAATAAGATCTACATTGATATCAATGCAGAGATGCTAGCTTTCAAACGGATAGAATGTCCATTGTCCATAAAATAAATGCGTATGCGTGACCATGTTAAGTACCGTTCAAATAGCCACCTTATTACCTTGTAATAAAGGCTATTAAATAATTGATGAAAGTAGTGTAAAGTTGGTTTTCGTAGTGAATAATGATGTGGCCGCATGCCTATCATTTACTGTGAACCTGAGCTTTTTTAATCACAAAATGTAACACGAGAATCTGATGGGTTCGTGATAGTGACGAAATACCTACTCCTATGAGAGATATAGGTAAGTACCTAATTGTAAATGCGCCTATTTGTTATATGTAGGTAGGTATGTTGGGTGAGGCTTGGTAGAGGTCATCTAATCATAAACTGAACGCCACTCCAGAGGCAGCATTTTTATTTATTTATACTTTAGTGCTCAAAATATTACATCCTACTTCCTACTACTGTGAGGATGTTTGGGGTTCACGCCTAACGGCTCAACCAATTTCGATGAAACTAGAAATAGATGACTCTGCCAAGAACAGCATATTAAAGGATACTTTTTATCCAGGTACCACGCGCGCGGATCCGCGGGTCGAAGAATCTCCAAAAGTTTTATAACTACCCGGTGCCAAGTGAGTGACTCACGACCATTTCGGTATTGGGCCTCTGAGGCCCTAGTCTGCAATGTCAGTGAGTTGTCAGCTCTCAATGAAAAGTGAATAGCTTTCCGTTTTTGTATGGTCTCACGAAAAGGGCGCCTAAACCAGTAATCTATTCAGTTTTCACGGTCGAAAGTGTGAAGTGAGAACTCACTGACTTTGCAGACTTAGGTATCTGGCCTCAGTAGTTGTGGAACAGTTTGTGTTTAGTCAATACTTTCGTCTCTCTGCTACCCACGAGTACCTATAGTAGATGTGTCTCACGTAGGTAACCGTACCGCTACCGTCCGCTAATTAACGAATAAACAACGCTTAATTTGCATAACAGTAGGTCCATCATTGTAGAACAGTTGTGCTTTACCAAGCACACATTAAATTCCGTATGGTATTTAGAACTGTATGTAGGTACCTACAACCTACCTGTACACACTTTGGGCTTCCTTCAAACAAGGTTGTTCAATCTCATAAGGCGCGCGACCGCGTCATCGTTGGACGCCTACGATCCAAAATATCTTTGCAGTGTTTATTTTTAATACAAAGTTAAAATATTAAAAAGTCTATCGATAGTGTGAAAGTTGGAAAACGAAATAAAAGTTGTGTTGAAATGCGCAAAGGTGTGTTCTGTGACATTACTTTGACGATATGAAACTGGATAACTTTGGATTTCAGAAATTGCAGGTCAGTCGTAGGTAAATAAAATAGTGGAAGTGTGGCCAGCTGAACAAAAATAATCTTAAGATATCTAAGTATTACCCAGAAAACCTATATGGTACCAAGTGGTAGGAACTTAGGGTAAATGGAATCTATCAACTATGGCCAATAATCGTCTTCAGTAGAGAGGCACCGACGATTTATACCCTAACCCTTTAATTATGAAACCAATAACTGTAAGAACCCAAGAACAACATAATTGACGAATATTAATACTTCGCTAATTAGGTCCTACTGTGTTTACTTAGCGAATTTGCGACATAAAGTTCCAGCTGTGTAAGTAAATATTATGAAATAAGAACAAACATAAGTAAATGGCATATTTTCATAATGACTACATTTGCCTACTGCCGAG
This sequence comes from Anticlea derivata, assembly GCA_947579855.1. NCBI lineage: Eukaryota > Metazoa > Arthropoda > Insecta > Lepidoptera > Geometridae > Anticlea > Anticlea derivata. The sequence goes on along the minus strand of OX388277.1, from coordinate 3,273,892 downwards.
CGTAAGGTAATGAATGAATTATTGAACATCTCGGAATCTGGTTGAGAAAGCGTGCAGTAAACTGCAGTGATGTGACCAGTAGAGCAGGGAATTATTTTACCTACTTTCAAACTTAGCAAGGCAATTCCAGAAAAGGCATCTACTATCAGCACCCTAGATAACCATCTGTCTACAGAAGAGTAGACGAAAATCATTTTTATATGTCGAAATGACATATGGCACTGTTGGCCTTCATACACAAGCTTAAAGTCGAGCAATGGGCTTTGGAGAGAGCGTGATAAAATCCTAAATGAGGAAATCCGTAGACGAACCAAAGTAGCAATCTGAAGTGGCAGTGGGCAGGCCACCCGACGGACCCACGACATTGTTAAAGTTGCGGGAAGTCGGTGTTGTCTTGTTATGGTAGAGTTCTAGGAAGGGTAATCCCAGAGAGAAACAAATCACTGGGGAGTAGGTTCGATGCCCGCTCTACAAATTCGTCTTTCTCCCTCGGACGAAAATGAGGCACATATTTAACGCAATTTACCGACAAGCTGATTCATAAATTGGTAAATTACCGTCTATATTCCAGTCAACCATTCCATAAACTGACACCTTAAAACAATTTATAATCGGATCTGTTAGTTTGATGTCATCAGAATTTCTGATTTCGCGGATGTCACCTCAAGGCTCACATTAATTTCATTTTAATAGCCCGAGGTAACTTCTGACAGAATATGATTCATAAGCTCCCTATCTACATAAAACTAAATAGTTAATTGCTTACCAAATCGGTGAGGTTTTGGAAAAAGGCCAGGTCAAGAGTACCCTAAACCGACGCCGCCGACGGGAATGTATGAGGAATGTGATGGGATAGGATTAGATAAAAACCTGTTATATATATATTGAGAAAGACACTCTTTTTCAGGCCATTTCTGACATACTATGCGACTTTAGCCAGGGGCCAAACTGTGTTTGTTTTGCCTTTTCTTTCCAGTGGGAACCTGCGGAAGCAATCTCATTGAAAAATAAGGCGCTGGCGACGCGAAGTGTTTGTAAACAACTTGTTATCATATACGCTTCTATAGCTTAGGTAGGCACTGCTGGTAGTGGTTTAACATCAACACAGACCCTCGTAATTTGGTTGCTAAAGTGCAACATGGGGCCTGTTCAAGAACTAAAACTTACCTTACGTAATACTAGTGATTTTGTATAGGAAATTGTTGGTACTAGTAGAGCCTTTCAAAGTGGATCTTTTCATGGAGACCGTCTGGAGTCTATCGTGTAGACTGACGGAGCAAAGTCTGGGCATTGGTAGAGTCTTTTATCAAGACCATAACCCTGTAATTATGAAAAAGTATTTAGATTAGGTCTAACTAAACCGTGGTTTTGTGACGTGTCATTTTATACATTGACATTATGACATAAAGAAAATGTAATGTGAATTGACACGTCACAAAACCAGGGTTTAGTTAGACCTAGTCTAAACCCAGTTTTGTAATTACAGGGTTATAGTTTAAACGGAGACCTGAGTTCGTGCAGCTACTCACGTGTCACCGATGAGTGGTGAACAGTGCTCACCATTTTTGTATGGTATCACATAAAGCTTCCTTACAAAAACTGGCAAGCTATTCACTTTAACCACTCACCGGTGGCTAATGAGTAACTCACAAACATTACAGACTCTGGCTTTAAAGAGGCTTCGGTAGCGGTGAGTTTTAGAGTGGTTTTTCCTTTGAAAAAATCTATTTCCGCTATGCCTAGTTAGTGCTGTAGCAGGCTAGTTCCTTTATCTTTCATAAAAATTTCACTTTGTTTTATACTTTCAACATATCTGTATTCGTGTTGCATAAACATGGTTAAAATTTGCGTAGGCGCCACCAACAGGGCGTAGCCTCCATGGTACTTTGACCTATGTTGCTCAACACTGCCAGATATTGTATATTCATACTGTACAAATATGGGTAGCTATTTAGAAACTGATCGGACTAAAAATTAACCTGCCTTCTGTTGATGACCTCGGTGGCACAGCCGTCGAGTGTCCGGGTGAGTCGCAGGAGGTGCATGTTAGATCCCGGATGTAGAGTCGGGTTACATTCTGACTAGTTATTAAATACTAAGATTGACTTCAGACTGTTTTTTTTTTCTTTACGGAGTTTAACGGAGGCAAACAGGCTTACGGCCCACCTGATGGTAAGTGGTTACCGGCGCCTATTGACATCTGCAACACCTGGAGCATTGCTAATGCGTTTCTTGCCCTGGAGAAATATTTTTGTATTTTTCTTGAAGCTCTTCATGTTGTAGGTTGGTGGGAAAACCTCGGAAGGAAGCTCATTTCACAACTTATCGCGTTAGTTTGTATTTTTTTTGTCTTGACGCCTTTGGGAATTTCAGTTATTACCTATGTAAGTTGTTCGTTTTTCCTAGCTGTGGGTAATGCAACGTAGATTATCATGTCCAAGTTATTCCTTTGTCTGATTTTGATAGTCAGCTATGATATAAATAGCTGATGTCTGAATCACTTCCTTCCAGCCGGATCCCATCCAGTATTCCCAAACGTGTCCGGACTTGTTGCTACATTTGCCACTGCTGTATAATTATTATGTGGTCCAATCCAAGGTCTTTTTTAATCACATTTATCTAAGGTACTATGCAACTTGCGAACACGAAGTTGATAATATTACTTTGTGCTTCGCAAGTTGCATAGTAGCTTAGATAAAACAAAAGGTCCTCTATTTTGCAAATCACTTAAACTAGTCGCGCGCTAAATAAAGGGCATCGTGGCTTACGACCACTAATAAGAGGTTCTCACGCAATCAGGTGGAGCTGTTCCTGTTTACCCGAGTTAATACGTTTCTAAGCTATGCACTTACCAAGAGTTACCAAGTTGTTTATTAGATTTTGTTACCATCGAATCAGACTAGGTACTGTTGGTACAAGATTAGGTATTCTTTGTAGGATGATCAAATCTGAGCAAAATTTTGTTTTTGTAATTGGGGACTTTTCTCATTTTCTTACCTACCTGATCGATCATAGTCGAATCGGAATAATGATGTGTTTATGATCTTGTTTTTCTTTGTGGACAGTTTGTAGGATCTTCAAATCTGTGCTCAATATTTTTGATTGTATATTGGGATTTTGCTTATTTTTCTTTCCAACCCGAACTCTAACATCCAGTTTCAGTTAGTCCAAATTATTCTCTTTATTGCCATCTTTTTCAGTTCAAGTTATTTTCACAGAGTACTTTTTATACGTTATTTTCAAGAGACAAGTGTGTGGTAAGGCTCGTTTAAAATTCCTATCGCGTAAATTCTGTGTAAATTTAACATACAAACACCAAAGCTGACTATGCTAATGTCCGCTACGTTCAATGCATCGATAGAAAACATCCATGGCGTGGTTTGGTTACCAAATAGGTTTTTCGACAGACACCACCGACCAGCGCTAAATTGATTTAAATAAACTCACATAATCTACAGAAACTGAGGGTATCTTGAAAGATAAATGTAGTAGGTTGCGGGAATATTCGGTTCGAAGGACTAATCCTCTGACTCGTATTAAACGTCATATCGTAACAATTTATCTGGCAGATCTAACGGCAACTATGGCACGTTGCTTGGTATTTTGTTTGAAAAAGTTCTACAGTGGCTTGCAAATCTTTTGACTGTACAGTTTATGTTTTTCTAAGTGTTAGCCCTAAAATGTTTTTCAATCTTTTCAGACAGCAGAACGAAGTGCAGGATGGGAGACGCACCGAGTGCGCCTCAACAGGGTACAAGGCTATGGCTTCGGCATCGCTGTATCTGGTGGACGAGATAACCCCCACTTCGCGAGCGGAGACCCTTCTATAGCCGTCTCCGATGTGTTGAGGGGGGGACCTGCTGAGGACAAACTACAGTAACTTATTTTTTATTATACAGTAGTGGCTGCTCGCGGCTTCACTAGCGTACCCGACCGGATAAAAAGTATCCTATGTCGTTGATCAGGGTTAAAGCTATGTCCGTACCAAATTTCATCAAATTCGTTTCAGCGGTTTAGGCCACCATAATCTTTGAAAATGTAAAGCACACGACTGTGATCCCCAAGCATGACACATCCTCTCAGATTCTTAGAGTATTAGAGAGTAGGAGATCTTAGGAGTAGTCAGAGCGAAGTCCTTCTTTATACATCTCAGTTGGTAGTAACTCTGCCTTCTGCGCTAGAGGTCGCGGGTTCGATTCCCGCACTGGACAAACATTTGTGTGATAAACAGATGTTTGTTCTGTGTCTGGGTGTTAAATATATATCTATTATGTATATCAGTCTCTGGTACCCATAGTACAGGCTATGCCTAGTTTGGGATCAGTTGACCGTGTGTAATATGTCCGGAATATTATATTATTATATATTATATTATACATACTATATTTCTTTTCTGCACAGAGTCAACACGACTGTGATCCTCAAGCATGAAACATCCTCAGATCTACAGATGCTCAGATCCTTAAAGATGTCTTAGGAGTAGTCAGAGTGAAGTCCTTTTATATACAGACTATGTTTCTTTTCTGCACAGAGTCAACGACAGAATAGTTTCCGTGAACGGAGTCCCATTGGAGAATGTGGAGTATGCGCGCGCGGTGCAAGTGCTCCGCGATTCCGGGGCCACAGTATCCCTGGTGGTGAGGAGACGGGCTCCGGCGCCTCCGCCTACTGCGCCCACCACCATCAAACTGGCGCTCACCAGGAATGGGAAGAAGGAAGGTAACACACTCACGATTAACTTCAGAAAACTTATTATAAGCTTACAAAACTATAGAGAGTTGTAATATAAAACATTTTGAAAAAGGTTTTACGTCAGTGTAAGACGCGAACGCGAGAGGGTTGGAGGTATACAGTCGTATATGATAACACTCGCCCTGATGAAGATTCTCTAGACGAATCGAAACATTGTCGGTGCTCTCATCGAAATTACATAGACGTGGGTAAAACACGTTTTTCAAAATATCTTATGATAAGCTCTAAGCGAAACAACTACGTGGCTAACTGTCCTGGCTGGTAGATATATATATATAAAAAAACTTAAAAAAAAAAAAAAAAAATAACCCTAGAGTAGTTGACAACCTCTTAGATCCTTGAAGATATCTAAATGGGTAGTCAGAGGCATATACATGCCCACATTTTGCAGTAGTGAGTATTCCTTACGTGACAGGTTGCAAGCCCATCGCCGCTTATAATACTTACTGGTTCCCTCACAATTTTTCCTTCTCCGTAATTTTTTTCTAACAGAAAAAGTGGCCCTACTAGGCGTGTTGGCCTTTTTTGAACATTTGTTTTCATTCCAGACTTCGGCCTTGTCCTAGGATGCAAGATATACGTCAAGGAGCTGACGATGCGAGCCAGAGAACAGCTAAACCAAGGCGGCCAGGGTCTGTGCGAAGGTGACGTGGTCACTAAGATCAACAACACACCCGTCTCCGACGCCATGACCCTCAAGGAAGCCAGGAAGCTGGTGGAATCATGCAAGGACCGCCTGAACCTGGTGGTGACGAGGGAACTCATCAGAGAAGAGACTGTCACTAATGGGAATTACCAGAATAATTATAATAGCTTAGGTAAGTCCTAACAAATCTGCGTCGCCAGGTTCGTGGTCATTCGAGGACCTTCGTCTATAAACTAATACTAGCTTTAGTCATTGAGCAGGTGGGAACTTATTGTTTCTTCTGTATGTGGCGCTTACAGCGCTTTAAGCTGATTGGCAGTCCCAAAGATTTTCAGACGGGAAGTGGCTCGGTAGCTAAGTTGGTTAGAGCATCCCCGTATCCAGGGGAAGATTGCGGGTTCGAATCCCGCCTGAGTCGATTTTATTGGCATCATCATCATCATCTCCCTGCCCTTATCCCACTTCATGTGGGGTCGGCACAACATGTTTTTCTCTTCCACTCCCCTCTATCAGCCGTCATATCAGTATTCACTCCTTTCTTACTCATGTCGTCTTTCACACAATCTATCCATCTTTTATTTGGTCTACCTCTACCTCATATGAATGTGGAAGGATATAATCCTTCCACATTCATATTTAACACTCTTCTAGTCATAAGTCTTCTATTCTTCTTTATTGGCATATTATAAAAAAATATAATATTATTTTAGTGGTTATAATATGACTATAAGGATATAAAATAAAATTAAGATCTAGCTCATAATGGACACAAGTACTTCATCCTACTAATATTATAAATGCGAAAGTTTTCGTGGATGTCTGAATGTTTGGATGTTTGTGGTTCAATCACGCCGTAACGGCTTAACCTATTTCGATGAAACTCGGAATAGATAAGAGTTCTTTACCTAGAATATGGGCTCCTTTTCATGTAGGTACAACGCAAGCGTAGCCGCAAGCTAGTAAATAAATAAATAAATAAATAAATAAATATTTCGGACATATCACACACGGTCAACTGATCCCAAACTAGGCATAGCCTGTACTATGGGTACCAGATACTGATATACATAATAGATATATATTATTTAATTAAGAAGTATTGTTGTGTTTACAGAAGCGACCACACCACAAACCGCCCCCTACCCCACATCAGAAGCGGTATCCTCAGGGTATTCCAGCAGTGGACAGAACCTGTACGTGGCAGCACCAGTCAGAGGAGGCCCGGGAGACAATACTAGAGGACCTTTGAGGGGTCCCTTAGACCAGGAACAGCCTCCGAGACCGCCGCCGCCTCGGAACGAAGGTATCGAAGGTGATAGGAATAACATTTAATTTATTTTATTAGTTCAAATTCGTGTAAATTAGTGCTGACACGCTTTCATTTCAATGGCAAGAAGATTTCATGGTTATCCCTCGTTTTTTCTAAACCTCGTTAAATAATAAGAAAAATCTAGTATACTTCTATAAAAGTTTATGGAAAGTCTGGGACTAAACATGGATTCGTCATAAAGCCGAATATGTTTGGATGCACTTCCCACTTCCACCCCATCACATCTAGGATCTGGGGCTCTCAATAGGTACTGTTAAACACATACTACTTACTGTTTATAAAATATAAATATAATAAATATAAATATTCCGGACATATCACACACGGTCAACTGATCCCAAACTAGACATAGCCTGTAATATGGGTACCAGAGACTGACATACATAATAGATGAATATTTAACACCCAGACACAGAACAAACACCTGTGTTCATCACAAATGTTTGTCCAGTGCGGGAATCGAACCCGCGAAGGCAGAGTTATTACCAACTGAGCTATGAGGTCAGTCAGTTTAACAAATTATATGCGAGCGAAGTCGCGGTTCGTAGCTAGTTTCAGATATAATAATGTAATCTCTTTTTCAGATTACTACAGCAGTCGGAGGCAGTTATATGAAGAACAGGGAATGGAAAACCAAAGGAAACCTCCGTAAGTTGCTATGTATCTTATTTATCTTATGTCGTAAGAGGCGACTAAGAGAAAAAAGCTAGGGGATGGGCAGCAGCGTCCCTCATTTTAACAACGATAGCTCTAACTGCGCTCGCCAATCCGCATGCCCAGCGTGGTGAGTATGGGTAAATCCCCCCACATGATAAGGAATTCGCTCTGTCTGTGGATGAGGCCATGTTCAGCAGTGGACGTCGTACGGCTGAAATGATGATGATGAATGGTGCTATGCACAGCTTCCACTGCGAGTGAAGCGGACTCAGTAAATAAGTCCGTTTAACTCAAGTTGATGCTCTTCTATGAAGTTCGAAGGTAAACTTGATCGTGCATCGTTGTAAATATAACGGACTCATTAGTAAGTCCGCACCACTTGCGGTGGAAGCCGCGCGTTACTTCCGGTTTCAAGAAAGAGTTTATTTTTCAGTAACCTTTTTGTTTGTTTGTTTGATGATGATGACTAAAACGATTCTGAAAATTCATTCACTAATAGAAAGCTGCGCTATCCCTGTGTAACATAGGCTATATTTTATTTTGATAACTTTTAAAAACAGAAACTCAATATTTGTAAATCAGATGAAAAACGCTGATTGGCTTAGGTCCTAAGTAACTTTTCTAATCTGTGACAACTGACTCGGAAGGGGAAGAATTGTGCATATGAAATATTTGTAGAGAGTTGAACGTATAACCGTAAGGTTGGACCTTTGGGGGTTGAAGGGTTATCCCTATCAACAAAAAAATTACGAGAACACAGCATTATGAGAGCATTGCCGCTTAGCGGCAGAGTTTATAGGCAAGGTGCTTCCCGGACGGACTCTTACTCGTAAAAGCCCTCATACAAGGCTAGAGATCAATTTAGTTTGGTAAAATGTAAATTTTTATGCTTTGTTCTCAGCACGGAACCACGGCTGATCAGTTTCCAAAAGGAGGGCTCAGTTGGGCTACGACTGTGCGGCGGCAACCACTCCGGCGTTTTTGTGTCTGGAGTGCAACCCGCAAGCCCAGCCGCGCTACAGGGGCTGCAGCCAGCTGATAAGATCCTCAAGGTATAGCTGATATGATCCTCAAGAGATAGCTCATAAGATACTCATGGTATAGCTGATAAGATACTCAAGGTATAGTTGATAAGATCCTCAAGGTATAGCTGATATGGTCCTCTAGGTATAGCTGATATGATCCGCAAGTGATAGCTCATAAGATACTCATTGTATAGCTGATAAAATACTCAAGGTATAGCTGCTATGATATGATATTTAAGGTATAGCTGATATGTTATGATCCTCAAGGTATAGCTGATATGTTCCTCAAGGTATACCTGATATTATAATCAAAAAAACTCACTTGATACGTGACAACTCTTTCTAAAATGACTTCTACTTATAATTTTTACTTTACAAACGTAGTATATCAGTATTTAAACATGTAATCTCATTTTTTTTAAGTGTACCCAAAATAACTCAAGTGCCATCATTTTACCCATTGGTTAAAATTTTTGTGCAGGTGAACGAAATGGAAATGAGGGGCGTAACGCGAGAAGAGGCCGTATTGTACCTTCTGAGTCTTCAGGAACGCATCGATCTCATAGTGCAGCACTCACCGGACGAGTACAACGCTGTTGCAAGCGGACAAATGCGTAAGTTAACATTACTAATAGACTCGTTCTGGAATACGGGCATCACAAGAATGAATGAATGAATGAATGAATGCCTTTTATTTGCATGAAGTATAGTAAGAAAAAAAGTACTTTGTTTTTAGGACGGTTTTGCCCAAATTAATCATAAAAAAAGGATATTTATTGTCTCAGAATCCCCACACAGTTATGTAGATACTCGATACAATTATAGAAAAACAAGTTATTGGTATGTAGATAGATAAGTGAAATTATTATTATGTAGACATTCTTCCGCGCTATTGTGTAATGATAAATGGAATGGAATGGGAATGACGTTCGGAATTTAGGAGGAGGTAGGGCAGAGCGAGATTTTCTCGCTCTAAATTGGAGCTGCCCGTCTGGGAGGTACCTCCGCAGAAGATCGCAGCCAAATAACATTACTTGTTTCCAATAGTGTTGTGTTCATGCGGATAATAAGGTTGCCAGAGCTCTTTAAGGTGAGGGTTAAATTGTTTTATGATTTTTGAACAGTTTTTTCTCAATAACCGCAAAACGCACAGTTTTGATTTTATGACAAAGATAACTTGAGCATTTTATTTACCTAAATCCAAGACAGAAACGCGATTGGTAAAACTTTTCGCGATAGATTTATTTTTTAAAGTTTGGTCCTCTGCAACAGTTTTTAGAAAATACCTACTCAGAAACTATCAATAATAAATAACTTAAAAAAAAAACTTAGTTTTTAAGATAATCGATATTTTCTTATATGTCGCTTACGTCGATTACTTTCGAGCGCCTCCTAACGCTTGCTAACTCTTTCCGCATTCAATTATAGTACGTAGCGCTGTCACTTTCTTCACTCCGCCCACTCGACAGTTTATGATAATTAAACGGTTGTCTGGTAGAAATCGCAAACCGCGATAAGACCGCCGATTGTAGGACCTTATCTTAGACTTATAAGCCATTTTGTATAAACTGTGTTTTCTTTTTTAAAGGTCCTCAATAAAGTTTTATTTCATTTCATTTCATTCTCATAGCGCCCAGACTAATAGGCAATACTAGGAGGGGAGGGGAGGTTCGGGGTCGAGGGTCGTGATGCCTCTGTTATTACAAGCGTTCATAGCCTACGGTAATCACTTACCAACAGGTGGGCAGTTTACTTATTTGCACACTTTCCTTGTATAAATGTAAAAACTTCAAACGAGCTCTCGCCCACTGCGCCACCGAGGTCGTCTTTTTTTTATTAATAAGATATTATGAGGATCATTTTGAAATGAATTTCAGATGACACATCGCACGCAGTTTAAATAAGACTTTACTGCTTTAACTAACGTCATTTTGTTTGTTGCAGCCGGTGATTCGTTCCACATAAAAACACATTTCCACTACAACGAGCCGACTGACGGGGAGATGTCATTCCGGTGCGGCGATGTGTTCCACGTCGTCGATACCTTACACAATGGAACCGTCGGCGCCTGGCAGGTGTTCAGAATAGGTAAGTACAGTTGCAGTTGATCGAAGTTGAAATGGCAGTGGACGGTGGGGCTGATAAAGCTTATAAATAAATAAATATTCCGGACATAGCACACACGGCCAACTGATCCCAAACTAGGCATAGCCTGTACTATGGGTACCAGAGACTGATATACATAACACCCAGACACAGAACTAACATCAGTATTTATCACACAAATGTTTGTCCAGTGCGGGAATCGAACCCGTGACCTCTAACGCAGAAGGCAGAGTTACTATCCACATCTCATCGACACGTGGGTATCTCGAAGCACTTTACGAGATCCTTTCTCCCCCATACGTGCAAGTTGTGGAATGAGCTTCCTTCCGAGGTTTTCCCGCTAACCTACAAAATGAAGAGCTTTAAGAAAAATACAACAAGATTTCTCCAGGGCAGGCAACGCATTAGCAATGCTCCAGGTGTTGCAGATGGCAATAGACGATGGTAACCGCTTACCATCAGGTGGGCCGTAAACCTGTTTGCCTCCGTATAACATATAAAAAAAATACTACCAACTGAGCTGTGTGGCCTGTTATAAAAGCAATTTGTTGCTCAAAATCGATTTGGAATTTATGAGGAAGGCCTATGTTCAGTAGTTATTATTATTATTATTAATTCATTTATTTCTGCATGCATTACCTACCATAGCCAACATGCTTGATTGTCGTGACACTATTTAATAGTAGGTCATCCGCTATTAGGTCGGTGACCAGGTTGAAGTATGATGGCCTTTAAAAAAAGGATGAAAGTCTTAGAGGCTCTTTCCATGCATATGGTGCCAACGTCTTTCCCGACACATACCCAGGACAAGAAATATATGTATGTAAGCAGATGATGTAATATCTTCCATATTGAGTTTTTTTTTATGACATACGGAGGCAAACAGGCTTACGGCCCACCAGATGGTAAGCGGTTACCGTCGCCTATTGACATCTGCTAATGCGTTGCCTGCCCTGGAGAAATCTTTTTGTATTTTTCTTGAAGCTCTTCATGTTGTTGTTAGAGTTTTACTGGATGCTCGCCTTTTTCATATCCCAAAACGTGATTGACGGAATAGCTTTGAGCTGCGTTGTTGACCGAACCAAATTTTTAAGGATTGACCAAATGAACTTAATTTTTTTTTTTCTTTTTTTTAAGGGGGGAAAATGCCTTCGCATTTTCTTTCCGCCATGGGGTGTGGCAGAAAGGGGTATGTGGGGCTCGAACCCACTAAAAACCCCCCTATGAGCAGTCCTCCGCCTGGTTGAGGCGAGATAGCATTCACCATCTCGCCTCAGAAATGAACTTGAACCTAACCTAACCTTGTTTATATTCAGGTCGTAACAACCAGGAGGTCCAAAAAGGGCAGATCCCGAACAAGGCGCGCGCGGAGGAGCTCGCGACGGCGCAGTTCAATGCTACGAAGAAGGAAATGTCAGGGAACGATGGGAAGCACAACTTCTTCAGGCGGCGACGCTCCACGCATCGCCGGAGCAAGAGTCTTGGCAAGGTACATGTCTACATGAAAAAAAAAAAAAAAAAAAAACGCTTTTAATATTTTGTAAACTCCTTTGGGGATAGTATTATGAACTAGTGAAAGCCCCCACGACTTCGTTCGTTTATCTTGTATTTAGTTTATTGTAACTAAGACATTATCTTAATCGTAAGATTAAGGCGCTACACAAATTATGATAAAATGTCGAGTGGGCGGAGTGAAGAAAGTGACAGCGCTATGTACTATAATTGAATGCGGAAAGAGATAGCAAGCGTTAGAAGGCGCTCGAAAGTAATCGACGTAAGTGAAATATAAGAAAATATCGATTAGCTTAAAAACTATCTATTTTTTATTAAAGTGTCGTGGATTTAGGTACCCAATGCTATTGTCTAACACAATATTTGAAAAAAAGTTATTTTTGTTAGATAGTCTCAGAGTATTTTCGAAAAACTGTTGCAGAGGACACAACTTTAAAAAATAAATCTATAGAGAAAATTTTTACCAATCGCGTTTCTGTCTTGGATTTACGTAAATAAAATGCTCAAGTTATCTTTGTCATAAAAATCAAAACTGTGCGTTTTGCGGTCATTGAGAAAAAACAATTCCAAAATCATAAAACAATTATACCCTCACCTTAATCTCCAAAACCATTATTGTAGGTAAACTCTTTATTAGGTTTGGCATGTCAAATAGTCCCTACCCGTGCTGTGTTCACTGTTCGCCTTTCATTGGCTAATTTATTAGTCTTATAGTCTTCTAATTCATAATGGATGTTTGAAACATGTGCTGGTGGCGATCCTATTATCGCGTACGGCGAGAGGACAGCTGACTACCTTGTTCCTCGACTAATCAACGACCTGCCGACTGACTTAATCGACAGCATTACGCGTAAAAACAAAGTTTAAACTCAAATATTACTTTCTATCATAGGAGGCTACTTACGTATTTTGCTACACAATCACCAATGATTGTACGTACACCTTGTACGTACTTTGTTATATCAATACCTTCGTAAGTGCCTACTTATTATAAAATGAGAATCTACTCCTTATTACTAAATTTACGTAGCGCCTACCTATAGCCGAAGACTACATTTAGCAATAGTTCTACAAACCTTAGTGGTTTTTTTTAGTGCTATTTCTATAAATGACTATGTAATATATTTTTGGAAGATAAATAAATTAAAAAAAAAAAAAAATAAGTTTATACAACTTTTGTTTCTTCCACAGGAACACTGGGACGAGGTGGTGCTATCAGACAGCATCAGTAAATTCCCCGCGTACGAGCGGGTGGTACTCAAACAGCCCGGGTTCGTGCGCCCGGTCATCGTGCTCGGGGCTGTGGGGGACATCGCGAGGGAGAGACTACTCACCGAGAACCCGGACAAGTTCTCCTCACCAAGTAAGTTTTTTTTATACTACTGAGGTGGTAAACAAGCATACGGCCCACCTGTTGGTAAGCGGTTACCATAGCCTATGAGCGCTTGCACTAACAGAGGCATCACGCACGCGTTGCCGACGTCGGACCCCCCCCCCCCCCCCCCCCCTTAGCTCTGGCAACCTTACTCATCGCAGGAACAGAACACTATTTGAAACAAATCGACGAACAGTTTCTACATTCAATTGGCAATAAAGTTTGTCCTACGGAAATTTTAAATTTTTCATTGAAAATTCAGCTGTTTTGAAATCAGTTCCAATTCAACTATTCAGCTGATGTCGAACTTCTAGTTCAAAAAGACAAAAAAACAGTTAAGTAGAGAGTAGTATTTAATTTCATTTTTTCGCTTATAAATCTTTTTTTAACCGACTTCAAAAAGGATTACGATCTCAAGTCGTCTGTATTTTTTTGTGTTTTTTTTATGTTATACGGAGGCAAACAGGCTTACGGCGCTCCTGATGGTAAGTGGTTACCGTCGCCTATTAACATTAGCAACACCTGGAGCATTGCTAATGCGTTGCCTGCCGAACCCCTCCCCCCCTAAAGAGCTCTGGCAACCTTACTCACCGCAGGAACACAACACTATTTGAAACAAATAATATTATTTGGCTGCGATCTTCTGTATGGCGGAGGTACCTCCCCAGGCGGGTTGCTCCAATTTAGAGTGAGATAATCTCGCTGTGCCCTACCTCCTCCAACTCCTCAACTCCTTGTGTGTATGATACTCGATATTTTGTTGATAGAATTCAATTCAATTCAATTCATTTATTATTTCAATTGGGTACATTTTCAAATATTATTAAATAATAGATTGTAGTACACTTATGAACGTCAAACATAATAATCAAATACAATAATATAACAAAAATAAAATAACACGGCATTAATCAAAAGAAAATTAAATAAATCATGTCATAAATGTCAATAAAATTAAATAATAAATGTCACACAATAACTAAACATAACAAAGGCTACCTACATAAACTACAAATTCAAATTCCTCCCGCCATTTTGTCTTTAATAAAATCGTCAATCTTATAGTAAGCTTTTTTCGTCAGAATTTCTCGGAGTTTCGTTGTCGTTCGTTCTCGTTCGTTAGAATAGGGATAGTATACGGGATAGTATACATAATGAATCAACTTGCATTGATTTATTTTAGAAATGGACAGTACATTAGAGGAGAGCAAGAGCAAGTCCACCGGCATCATCCGGCTGTCGAGCATCAGGTCGGTGATGGAGCGCGGCAAGCACGCTCTACTGGACATCACGCCCAACGCCGTCGACAGGCTCAACTACGCCCAGTTCTACCCCATCGTTATATTCATGAAGGCCGACAACAAACACATCATCAAGCAACTCAGGGCCGGGTTACCCAAGTGAGTGGATTCTTATAAAGTCAAAGAAAAAAGGCGTTTATTTCAATAAAATCACTAAGATCACTTTGAAATGTTTTAGAAACTAGTTGAAGCTATGCCTGTTCCTCGCGACCAAGCCTAGAAGAATCAGGCAACAAACACGGCGCGCGTGCCTATCATTTTTTCCATGATCCTTTTTCACAAAATAGATGGCAGAAGTTTTTTATAACATTAACTTACAAAGTTCATCATCAACCTGTAGAAGCCAACGGCAAAGAGTTCCATGACGAACAATCTTGAGCCTTTTCCATCCACCGACTTCCCGCCACTTTAACAACGTCGTCGGTCCATCAGGTTGGGGCCTTCCAACACTGCGTCGCCCAGTTTGTGGTCGCCATTCGAGAACCTTTTGTCCTCAACGGTCGTCGGTTCTGTGAACTATAAGAGCTAACAAATTTATTTAATACTGGCTTCTGCCCGCGGCTTCGCTCGCGTGGTACCTCCATAAAAAGTAGCCTTTATGCAATTCCAGACTATAATCTATCTCTGTGCCAAATTTCTTCCAAATCCGTTCGGCCGTTTGGGCGTGATTGAACCACAAACATCTAAACATTATGCTCACAAACTTTCGCATTTATAACATTATTAGGAAGGATAGGATATTAGTCATCATTTCAGCCGTACGAGTTTCACTGCTGAACATTGCCTCCCCCACAGACAGAGCAAATTCCTTATCATGTGGTGGGGTTTTGCCCATACTCACCACGCTGGGCATGCGGGATGGCGAGCGCAGTTAGAGCTGTCGTTGTTAAAATGAGGGACGCTGCTGCCCATCCCCTAGCTTTTTTCCCTTAGTCGCCTCTTACGACATCCGCGGATAGAGATATGGAGGGGCCTATTCTTTAGCCGGGGCCACCACGGCCGGATATTAGGATATTAGTATGATAGGCAAATCATAAAATTACCTTCAAAAATCAAGACACTCAAATTGTATTTTTAATTTTAGATCCGCCCACAAATCTTCTAAGAAGGTACTAGAGCAGTGCCAACACATGGAGCGAGTGTGGGGACACGTGTTCACGCACACCATCACACTCAGCGAGGCCAACCAAAGCACATGGTTCAGCAAACTCATAGATCTCATACAACGGACCCAACAGCAACAATTGTGGGTTTCTGAGACTAAGGTAAAACTTTTGAAACAAACCAAGATTTACAAATGTATCCATGGGATTGGTTATACAATTTTTGGTTATAGGATTGTATGTATTTGGTTGCGGGACATGTTTTACATAAATTCATCCGGAAATAAAACCAAAATATTCCGGATATAATATCACACGTGGGAAAAGTACTATGGGTATCAGAGACTGATATACATAATAGATACATATTTAACACCCAGACACAGAACAAACATCTGTGTTAGTCACAAGTCACATGTGACGGATATTCTCATTTGAAAAGCTTATTTGGTAACTTCTAGTATCATTTCTATGTTAACGAATTTCTCTACAGTAAACGCATCGCTTCAAGATGGTTGTTAAGGCTATTTGGTGCATTGGTAAACTATTGTGCTCTTTCTGTACTGGACTTAGTTTTATGGGAATGTGAATACAGTTTTGTTATAACGGCCTCCATTAGTTTTCTGCGGAATTTTTTGATCTGTTTTGCCATATTTATTTTATTTATTTGATTATAGATTAGATAGATCTTTACTGAGTAACTTATCTCTTTCTTTCTTGGCTTTTGTCAAAAAGGAAAGACAGCGATAGCAATAGACAAGTGAGCTTCTTAAAACGGGAACAGTATAATATACCTAAAAACCTGTATTCACATATCCTAAAACATAAACATATGTTTAACAAAAATCGTTTCTGTTCTGTCTTGGTGTAGCACGTTGAAATGGTGTCGGATATATACTTCCCGATTCCTCCCTCCCCGTACCCTGCCTTCTACCCCATATCCTACCCAATTCAAAACTACCAATCTCCCAGGCCACTGAGCTCGCCCCAAGCCATGCTACCATCTAACCCACACACTAAACCCCACGATCATCTGTATGACGCTAACAGAAACCACATAGTACCATATTATTATTCTGAAACACTCACGCACTGCATGCCTAACAACATATACGGCGTTCCTAATAAGAACAGACATACCGTTGCTATCAATCCCTATGAAGAAAGGCAGATGTACTACGAAAGAAAACTGAAATCTAAAGCTGATTTGAACACTCCAAAATCACAATCAGTATTCCCGAAAAGTTTTCAAACCCAATCATTCAGACCCTATAGTGTAATGGAATCTTCTTGTAAATCTCCAATTCCGATCATACAAAGACCATCTTCCGTGGTTCCTATGTCAGAACAATACAAGCCAGCATATTTCTTCATCAAAGACAATGATATTGGAAGGACAAATGAGGTCCCTGAATGGAAGGCAAAGCTTCAGAAAGAGTTTCCAAAACCATTGTTGAAACAACTGGATAAGCCGCTGAGACCTATTTGTAGGATTCCTAATTGCAAATGTAGCGTAAAACTAGATCCGGTGCGGTACAGCGAAGTTCGTACTCTGCCCACTGTGACTGAACGGTCACTGAATAAAATCAGGAACTTGTCTCTGCCTACCCTAAAGTTGGAAGAGCTCGATAAACAAGAAAAATCTGAGCAATCAGATGCTGAAAGAGATGTTCAGCCAAGTCTTAATAAGCCAATCTCTGAACAGCATTTAGGGTATGTCTAGAATTACTGCAGAGGTTAACAAAGTTACCAAAATAGTTACCAACTTAGGATAAGCACAATTTGTATTAATTTTATTTGCTCACAACCCACAATTTGTTTGTATATTGGCTACTTTTGTCGCTTTTAACGCATTTGCTTTTATTGCATGAATATTTTGTATAAGATGGTATTGTAGTCTTTATTTGGTTTTCTAGTTTAGACGTCTCAATTTTTGTTTTTGCCCAACATTTAATCCCAAGTGTGTATATTTTAAACCACGAATTACCAGTGTAAAATACCACCCAGAATGGATGCTAACAATCAGTAAGTTTAATTAATAAAATAATAAAATGTTTGCTCTTAAAACTGAATGTTAACGTCCACGTGTTTCCCATTAATCATTCACAGACGCTAAAACTTTTTAGTTTCTGTAATGTTTTCTGTGCAATCATTCATTTGTCTTGTCACCCCATTCCATAACCTACCTTCCTGGACGCCGCTGCGCTTCAAAATGGCCGACCACTTCAAAATGGCCGAAAACAAAATGGCGGGGATTACCAATGGAAAACAGAGGCCAGAGCCGTTGTCGGATGACTTCCTATTCTCAATGTCTTCAAGTACTGAGAATAGATTGTCCTACGCTTCAAGTCCAGAGAGTGATTTGGAAGTGAGTCCGCCGCCCGCGCCTCGGTTGGTGAAATCATCCTCGGATCCGTCGATTGCGACCACGCAAGATAATATGGACCGCGACGATGATCTCAATCATATGGCTGATGCGATTCCTCCGCCTTACACGGTTTGTATCTTTGATCTATTGCTTTCTAGACTACCCCCTATATATTCTGAAAGACCTTAGTAGATACTTAGAGATCCAAGATGTCTCTGGGCTTTTTTATCTGTTTCATTAACGGAAAATAACAAACCCTAGGCTGTTTGAAATATTTGTTTATCCTATATACAACTACAACGTTTTAAATTACATTTCATTGTAAACATTTCATGTTTCGGGATAGCATACATTTATAAATCACCTTCCAGAATAATTGTAATGTCTCTTGATTTCTGAAACTTGATCTTGTATCTCTCTTCCAACAGCAAGGTGGCTACGGCGACAGTAAATACGGTTTCTCCGCCAACACCAATGGCTCCGCTCCTCCTATGAATGGCCACAGTGTTCCAGGGAACCATATGATGGGCCCTAATGCCGAAGCACCGCCGTACCATAGCAACAACATGACCCATTCTCCGCCTCACTCACCTTTGTACGGAACAGGTAATTTAAATTAGGTTATGGGTCCAGAAGGAGCATTCTGTAAAGACATTTCGTACCTCGAAGAGTTGTACCCGCGGTGACTTTCAAATTTCATATTCTGTAGAACTCGAACACGCCTCTGGCGCCTCACTGATGTGACTTTCGAAGTGAGTCACTTGACTGAATTCGAGTTCGAGTTCGCATTTTTACAGAATAGCTTAGCAGGTCCCTACCATGACGTGAGTATTTCATACGTGATAAGTTGCAAGCCCATCGCTGATATGATATAAATTCGGTTATGGGCCCAGTAAATAAAAAATGTTGTCCATGCTGAACTCATCCAACAAACAAAGTACGTTTAAGATATATCACCTTGATGGACTCAATGTCGAATCTTCCCCTAACCATAACAACTTTGACAATGACTCATTCACTCGGCTTTATACAGAACAGGTTAGTTTAGTCCTCGAAAGGGTCAAGGCACTTAAAAATAAAAGACAGCAAAAAGCTTTGCAAAGCTGCCAGGTAGTCTCTAATCCTATTGAATTCCCCTTCCAGACCGATTTGCATTTCTTTGGGTTTAAGTGTTTTGGATATAGATTATTTGAGTTTTAAAACCCATAGTGAGGAGACGGTTAATACAATTTAAGCTAAAATCTTAAGAATATAGTGCTTTCAAGACTTTTTTGCGGAAGATTGTATTAAAGTTTGTACCTATATGGTAAATTGTACTGCGAAATGGCATCAGAAATTGACTGGTAGGTGCCATGAAGAAACTACAAACACATTGAAAGCTGTGAAAGTGAAATAAGGTATGAAAAACAGATCTTTATAACAGATAAAATCGCATTGATGTATCGAAATATAAATGTATATTTTCGTACCGCTCTGTATCTTAAGATACGAAGATGTAAAAATATACATTATAGCTGCCGTGTGTGGTCTCCTGACGGTTTATATGTAAAGATGCATCGTGCTATAATATACATTTTTATATTATAGCTGCCGTGTGTGACGCCCTTAATTGTTCTTTAATGTGATTTCACCAGTAATTACTCGTAGGTGTTGTCCTGTGGGAGGTACCTCGACTTTCGATCCGAAGGTACTCTACCTTAGTTTTTCTGTGTGAAAAATATAAGGAGCATTAACGGAGAAGAAACCTTATGAGCGGCGATGGGCTCACAATCGGTCACGTAATTAATACAAAGTGCGGGTTTATGCCAAATATTTGTATGTGCCTCTGATAACCCCCGATAAACATCAAATATCTGATCGCCTTGAGTTCTAAGAGGATGGCTACCATGCTTGGGGGTAACAGGTTTGAGCTTAGGTATCCTGTTTAAGACGTACGCGAATTTCTTTCGCGTGGCGTTATTTCAATAAATACCTTTAGATAATACCAGTAATTGACGACGTAAAGAAAGCCCAGAATGCAATATTCTATTTTTAGGTCTTACGGTATATGCTATTCATTGATTACCTGTGTGTATCATCTACAAAGTGTTTACTTGTCCGCAGTACCGGAGTTGCCGCCGAGAGGGGGTCCTGTAACCCGGCCGACTGGTGGGGTTTTATTACCAGCGCCGCCACCGGGCAGGCCGCCGCATAACCTCAGGCACAATCCAGCGGTAAGCTTACAATTTCTCTCTCAATCTTTAAAAAAAACACAGCGCCATGCAAAATAATTTTAGCCCAATAAGTCCAATTTGGATAATGGATGGATAGATGTAGGTATTCCCTAGAATACTGGAATCTCACTAATAATACAATAAATGCGAAGGGATGTTTATTTTTTTGTCATAATTTCACGCAGTAACGGAGCTAGATGTGATGTTTCGCATGGATGTAGTTAGAGCCGTAGAGTGACAAGACTTTTTATCCGAATACCACGGAAGCGAAGCCGCGGACGGAAGCTAGTAGTTTATACAAACTTACAAGCAAAAAAGTAAATAAAACCTTCGCCATCTTTGTTATTTTTTTTAATTTGTGTTAATAGTCAAGCAACCGGCCGAGTGCGCAAGAGCGATTATTCGGCGCCCCCAAAGAGTGTGTGGACGAGAGTGCGACGTACTCCGGCCGGCCTGGCAGCATGCTCATACAGCCGGCGCAAAGCCAGGGCTCTCTCGACAGGCATCGACATACTAACGCGGTAAGAACCTAACAATTTTTTTAAATTTAAGCTCAAAATCTAGTCTATAGTTTAGTCTAAATTCAAGTTTAAGTCAAGACTTGGGACAAGTCTAAAGTCTAGCCTAAAATCTAGTCTAAAGTCAAGTTTAAGTCAAGCTTAAAATCTAAAAGAAATGTATTAGGATCTTAGCCCAAATTAACAACACACAAAGCTGTAAACCATATTTCATAAAATTTAACCTTTTAACGCTACCATCAATATATATATTTGATATATGCATATTTGTTTACAAAAATAAAAGTCATTTTACTAAAGTAAGCGATACACATAACAGAAATACTCGCCATAAAGATAGACTTTATTTACCATACTCAAGAATAAAAATGTTAAACCAAAGCCCATATTACATGGCAGTAAAAATTTTTAACAATTTGCCTAAAAATATAAAAAATGAACCAAAATTAACTTTATTTATAAAACAATTAAAATCTTTTTTAATTAAAAACTGTTTCTATTCAATTGATGAATACCTTGAAAAATAAAAAATGCTGATGTACATTTCTTTTCGCCAACGCTCCTAACAAAAATTACGTGCCTATTGTAATGTTTCCTATAGCTAACTTTACAGTGAATGTTGCTTGTATATTATTTATATTCAAAGAGTCCTGTTTCTGTATTATACCCAAAAATTTACTAAGTATAGTATGTGTAAAGTTTACAGTCTTTCGTCTAAAACAATAATTTGCGATGCTCGAAAAGAGTGAATAAGTTTATAAGTGCCATATTCATAGCTTTAAGACCTCTCTGTAACACTTATTTCTGCAAATAAACATCTTGAATCTTGAATCTTGAATCTAGTCTAAAGTCAAATCCAATTTCCAATGTGAAGGCCAAAATTAAATCTAGAGAAAAACCTGAGATGAATGAATGAAAATTCTTTATTGTACACACACCTTAATAACTAATTACAATTGATTATAGACTAAAAAAATTATATGTACAATGGGCGGTCTTAAGATGTTAATTCTCAAGTCCAAAGTAAAGCCTAAAGTCAATTCTAATTTATTTATTTATTTTATTTTGTTGTATTCGGAGAACAGACAGTTTTGTAAACCTTATAAATAATCTTAAATAATAACACGTAACCATTGATATGTCCTCGCATGTAGAAGCTAAGAGACTGCTTGCTGGCGGAGAAGGAATAAAAAAACAAAAAAAAAAAACAGTTCTGTCCTGTTAACAAGCTAGGTAGAACGTAGTAGGGTTAGAGAAACTTACAAGAAACAAAAGTATTACTACGATTAACAAGAAATTATATACCTAAGTCAATGACATGACTACATTTAAATCTAAAGTTAAGGTATAAATAAAAAAAGCAAGTCTGTAGTAAAGTCTTTGGTCAAGTATATCAAAACAAGCACTTCATCTCTGCTAGATCCACAAAATCATGTATCTATTTCCATTGAAATCCACAGCAGAGTTCGTACGACGGCACTTCGCCGTACGAGTACAGCGGTGCGTCGAACAACGGATCTGCGATGGGGTCTTGCCGCCTGCCGCCCAACGCGCCCGACGATCTCAAAGTGGCACCGCCTTCTATGTATGTACACTAACTTATTTAAATGAAACGGGTGTTTATTTTATATTTTCCCGACGTTTCGACTGTGTTACAACAATCGTGGTCGCGGGCAGACTGGAGATTTGGAGCTACCGCCGAGAAACGGAGCCAGTTGAAGAAACTACCCTCACTAGCTCTTCAGAATTAGAAATGTCCGTTTGTATGTACACTTGTTATTTTAAAACACAGATTTAAAATAACCTAGATCTTTCTCAAGGATTTTGATATTTCCATATCGACTTTCATCAAAATCGGTTCGGCTCCTGAGAAGTGAAAACGTAACAAACAGACAGAGGTACGGAATATTTTCTCGTGAGATGCGTATTATTAAGAAGGTTATGATGCGGATAAGCTTTAATGTTTCAATCCACAAAAAGTTAAAAAATATATAAGTGATGCAGAACGCTTCTTGACTCCTTATCGGCATCCGTTAAATGTTGTGTTTTTGGTGAATGTTATGTGTGGTATATTGTGTGTTCAGTGTTAATGTACGCTAAAAAAATAAAAAACAAATGCTGCTAGAGGTCGCGGGCTCGATTCCCGCACTGGACAAATATTTGTGACTAACACAGATGTTTGTTCTGTGTCTGGGTGTTAAATATATATATATTATGTATATCAGTCTCTGGTACCCATGGTACAGGCTATGCCTAGTTTGGGATCAGTTGACAATGTGTGATATGTCCGGAATATTTTTTTTTTTTTAAATTCGGACATGCATAGACATCTTCAAGAATCTGATTTTGAGATCAGAAATGATATCTACTATTCTTGGGAATAAAAGTAGTGTCTATTATGAATGAATGATTTTTATGGCTTTTTCTGTTGTTACAGTAAAATGGAACCCCCGCCACCTCCGAACCCGACGGCGATGTCGGCGCAGAGCCCGCAACGGAACTCTAATTCCCACGAGCACAATTCCTTGGATTACAACAGAACTCCAGAAAATAACTACAGGTAAAAAATAATTCAATTTTGAAGATTTATTTTTGATTATTGCATTATAAAAAAAAATTACTCTGACGGTAATGGACTGCAACCTTCCCCTAGATACGAGGATGCTTTAAATAAGTAGGTACTTACAATCGGCTCAAATCGCCGTAAGCGCGACCTTTAGGAGAAACAATCAATTCTCGAATTCCCTTAAATTTAATGTTTTTTATAGATTAGGCACCCAACTTATGTTTGTGTATGTTGCTATTTCCATTCCATTTCCTCTATATGTCGTCTACTTTTACCTGTTTATATTTTTATGTATTCATTATCTTGTTGGTGGAAACTTTTAGTTGGTATTTTTATATTATGTAACATATTTTATATGGTTGTAAATCATCTATATAAATAAAAATAAATATTACGGACATTATCAGACACGGTCAACTGATCCCAAACTAGGCATAGCCTGTACTATGGGTACCAGAGACCGATATACATAATAGATATATATTTAACACCCAGACACAGAACAAACATCTGTGTTAGTCACAAATGTTTGTCCAGTGCGGGAATCGAACCCGCGACCTCTAGCGCAGAAAGCAGTTACTACCAACTGAACTATGAGCCCAGTCAAAAATACTTTTACTATAAGCTAAGTAGCTGTAAGTTTTCTAAAATACCAAAAAGAAAATGAAATAAAATGATACCTTGTCTTAACTGGCAATGAAACAATGGTGTTATAAATAAATTGTGTATTGTGAACAGATCTGCAGAGAACTACCGCAGTCCCCAGCAGCAGAACGGGCGTCCGAACATGAACGGTAATGGCGCCGCGCCCATGCACGCGCGCGGCCCGTCGCTGCCGACTGTACCCACCAACGAACATGCTAAGTACAGGTAAACTTCAACTTTAAAAAAACCATCAAACTCTCAAACTTCTTTAAAAAAATCAACTTAGTTATGTTTGCAATACTTATCTTTTTATTTATATTTATTGAAAAAAAACACTATGCAAAAATCAAATCAATTCAAAGTAATTTATTGCGTTATATAGGTTAAGTACATTTGTTAATGTATTATACAATACAGAGTAGCCATATTCAGCTTTGTACGCATGCAATACTTGTTAAACATATTTTCAATTAAAACATTTAATTAAGTATGTTAGTACTTTGAATTACAATACAATAATAGTCCCTAGTACAAAACATAAGCATGGGTCGAATAATAAGCAGTCTCAGTTTGACTCAATCAGCTGTTTTGGGGTCAAATCAGTTCAAACTCAATTATACAGCTGTTTTTGGTAGCCATTTTAATAGCAAATTTCTCGTACGTTTAATAATTAGCTAAAAAGATAGTAATAACCCCATAACGTTTGATTGATTTGAAAAAGTGATTGTTTATTTGTATATTTTGTTTATATTGTGTTTTTTTTTCATCTAAGTCTTAAAAGTACTCGGAAATCAGGTTGAAAATTATTCCTAAATTTGTTTTATTGTTCTAGCAGTGCCCGGACCAACTCTGCCTCCCAAGCGGACTACACGGGGCGGGGCGGAGCGCCCGTGCCGCCCTACAAGCCGGTCCCGCCGCCCAAGCCCAAGCACTACCGCCCGCCCGACAACCACCATCCCAGGAATGGGGTAAGAATATATTGAAGTAAAGTTTGAACGTTAAAGATTTAAAAAGGGTTTTAAATTGGATCATCGATAAAAATGATAGGTGCCAAGCCGTGTCTAAAAATGAAATGAAATACATTTATTTTTTCAAACACAGACAGAAGACACAAAAAAAACAATAGATTATAGGATAGGGAGATAGGTAGACGTAACACAGATAACACTCAGCAACAAACAACAACACATAAGTAGGTAACTATGTGTCTGTTGCCTTATTCTTCTATATTTATTTCAGGCATCGAATAAAAAACTATTGCAATGCTTGCTATGCTGTATTTCGGGTTGAGGTAGGCGGCGAAATTACAGGCACATGAAACATTGATGTCATCATCATCATGTCAGCCGTAGGACATCCACTGCTCATCATAGGCCTCCCCCATAGATTTCCAACGCGACCGATATTATGTCGGCTGCACCCAAACATGGTGGGCATGCGGGTTGGCGACCGCCGATAAAGCTATTGTTGTTATAGGAAACGCTGTTGCCATCCCCTAGATTTTTTCCCCTTTATAGCCTCTTACGACATCCACGACTAGAAAAGGAAGGGCATATTCTTAAGTCGGTACCACCACGGCATGCGGGCCGTATGCTTTTTTGCCTCATTTTGTAGAATAACTTTGTGAACTCTATTCTGTAAACAAATCTGTTGTATTGGTATCAATGCGAGTGTCAACAACCCATGATTTTTCTGTGACCAATGACTGAAATAAACTATTTGTAATATATAACGCGCGGTACACATCCTATTATTTAAATTGAATGCAGCATGCCGCGCCGACGACATTTTACGACAGCGCCATCGCGTGGCGAGAGAGTGAATCAAAACTGCCCGCGCGATTCGGCGGCTGAGCGCGGCTCGAGAACTTTGTTTTTGTTTTTAATTGTTTTATATCTGATTTCCATGTTAAAAGTACATTTATTTGGCATTTATTATACGTGTGAAGTGTTTGTGAATGTTTTTTATTACGTCACTAAGCCTGAGTAGCCAGCTAGCCGGGCAAACGTTAAAAATATTAATTAATGTGTGTTAATTTATCCAGCAGAGCATGGAACCCCCAGTCCCGAACATGATGCAGTCTCCGAATCGCGGAGGATTTCCGCAAGCACCGCAGTACTCGCACCAACACTCGCTGTCGCAGCCGGCTCATCCCCCCTCGCACCGGTCGCACCCCCACAATAACTACCAACAGGTGACCCATATCATATACTTCCTACTACATTACTACCTTCCTATGGACCGATGTCGCAGCTAGTGCTCGCAGGCAGTCCAAATTTAAAGTGTGTAACGCGGTTTCGTTATTGCGCGCGGAACCCTATTTTTGCCGTGAGCGTCGGCCAATCAGCGCGTGGCGTTCGCTCGCCGAAGCTCGCACCGCGGAGAGTTTACCGCGCCCGCCGTCCAACAACGGCGTCGCGTCAGTCGGTCCTGAGCCACCAGGCGATGTGGTAGCGTAAATCCTCCGCCCGCTCCGCGACTCCGACTGTAACCCCTCTGTGTAGTTGTCTGATCTGTGAAACTGCTATAGTACCTAATATTGTGTCGCCCTACCTAGTATATATCCGCATAATTATTGTTATTGTGTGTCGATTAAACTTTTACTTTTAAAACTGTGACTTTTAAGTGTTTATATCAATAAAATCATAAGGATCACTTTGAAACGTCTAAGAAATAGGTGAAGCTACTGAAGTTAGTATTATAATTAAGTGACA
This sequence comes from Anticlea derivata, assembly GCA_947579855.1. NCBI lineage: Eukaryota > Metazoa > Arthropoda > Insecta > Lepidoptera > Geometridae > Anticlea > Anticlea derivata. The sequence continues at coordinate 3,247,061 of OX388277.1, read as the reverse complement.
TTGTACCCAAATTGTTCACGCCGCAACGGTAGAAATACATTGTGTCTTATTTAAACATACAACACCTATGTAGCCTATTTACATGTATTTGATGTAATAAAATTTACTTTACTTTATTTACCCCTAGAATTGACCCCAAAGCAGCTGATTTTTAAATAGTGTTTTTTCAATTCGCTCATAATGCGCCAACGCCAAGAGCTCTCACTCTTTTAAATGCCTATGTACACGAGGTCCAACATGTCGACATCTTTAATGATAACATTTGTAAAATATTTAATTCGCTAAGAGTATATTTAAGTTTTAATTTTAGACAGTAGGCACTTTAGTATATACTGTAAGCTTGCTGTTTTAACTGAAATAAATAATTCTAATTCAATGAAAAATTGCGAATTTCCTAAGTTATTGCCAATCAGGTACACCTGAACAGAGTGTGATTCTACAGAATTAGCTCCTTTCGGGATAGTATACATATTATGAATCACCTTGTATTTGATGATCAAAACTTGAGTAAATTGTTATTTCCAGGGCAATGTGTACAGCGGACAGATGCCGTCTCAGTCTCCGCCTTACTCCGGCCCGCCATCGCACCACCGCGCCATTCACCTCCCACACAACCCACATCTAGGTAAGCACCCATTACACCATGCTAATTCACACAATAGACAGATGTAATGTTTGGACGTGACCTTGACTAACCCCCTTATACTCTTCAAGGATCTTGGTACCTAAAATATCTGAGGGGATGTCTACTATGGGGAGTTGTCTGAAGAGCACTGGTGGATGTGGTGGTAGTGAACCCACTTTCTGTTGATAAGGTCGTGGGTTCGAATCCCCGTCGTGAACCAATGAGTTTTCCCCTCGTTAAATTTATTTGTGCAATTCAATTGCTCTTGAACGGTGAAGGAAAACATCGTGACGAAACGGGCATGATTTCTTGTTTTTATTTATATATTTTTTTTCATTGAAATTCATCACACTGTTTCTTCTCCAAACGCTCATCGGCCGTTTTCAAGGCTTCCATATACATTCGATCACTGAATTAATGCAGAATGACCAAGAAAGAACCACGATTAACACGACAAGCAATCAAGTACAGTCTTGACCAAACAGTAAGATGAAAAGTAATTCGCAGTATTTTAACGTCAGCATACTGGTTCTTACCCAAACGTTCATTGGCCCTTTTCAGGGCCACCTTATTCAGCGTCACTGACCTAATACAGTTTGACCGAGGAAGCACCGAGAGCGACATGAGTTTTCTCAAAAAATTGGATATTTACCATGATTTGTGAGTTTATTTGTTCCTCGATATTTCGGCACAGTTTCATGCACCATGATCACGGAGTTAACTGAAGTCTTTGCGAGTAGATCGTAATGTCGAGTATTAGCAGTATTTTAAAGTCAAAACAGACGCTCACCTTTCAGATTTAGCCGGAAGTCGGGAGCAGCGTGGATCTGCGTTTGAATTGTACAGGAAGCCACAGCACATGCATAACTTAAGGTAACACACATTCACACTCAATCACTCTATCCACTTTATCGACGAGTCAGAAAATCACTCTTCAGTTTCCATTGAAAACTAACGGGTCACAAAATCACTCTTTCAAATCAAAAGTTGCTCTGCCCTACTTCTTATCGAAGGCTACTACTGCCAAAGGGCCAAAAAAATTACTCAAAGAGTGATTTTTAGTGAAGAGTGATTTCATGATTTTACACCTAAAAGTAAAAAAAATACTTTATTGATCCCCCACTGAGTCTAAAACCACTTGTTAGGTTCCCTATTTCACAGCGAAGAATCTAATATTCCTTTAGGAGCCCTTATCATCTCAAAGTCATACCATTTCTGTCAGACCGCTCCTCGCGATTTGCAAATCAGGAGCGGTCTGACATAAAAATGGTTCGCCTACAGTCATGCATGTTTCGATTTCAAGTTCAGTTCAAGTTTTCAATACCTTTTCTATACCGCCCCTGTACAATTTGCTCTAACATGCAAACACCGATCGCTTCACATACGACTAACAACGTCTTGACTGGCCACAGTATTGCTATGGTTTTGTATGTGGTTTAAAAGTATATACATGTAACATAATCTTTCGGGGCGTAAGTCTGTAAATTGTTATAACATTAGCTTAGAGTTTGGAAGAAATTGGCAGTACGTGTCTGCATTTTAGTGCAACTTGTTTAGTGAAAGCATATTGAATTACTTTATGTTCTCTTTTGGCATCTTTTAGTAAAGTTTCTTGAACTTCCGCTGTCCTTAGTTAGTTAGTTAATTACTATTACCACAGTAGACTTTGTATGTATTTATAAATAGACTTTAGTACCTTCTTTCTGTGACAAATATTTCAATATGCTTTTGCCCAGAATCGCAAAATTCACCCGTTGAAAATTGCCATAATCATTGAAACAAGCGAAATTCTTCAACAGTAAATGTTCTAGAACTTGGCTTGTTGTCTCATGAGTCATGAGAGCCCAACTAAGAGGGTGTTTGGTTGTGGGTTTCCGCAGTTCATCCGACGCCATGAACTCGAGCGTGGAGCGCGACGAGACGTTCTCGCCAAAAACTAAAAAGAAATTGTCGAAAAAACCATCCTTCATAAAAAACGCTGTACTCGATCTATTCCGTTCGAAAACCAAAAACTCCCAGAAGGTGTCTCGTCAAAAATCACTGTGCGAAAGTGATTTACAGCAGAGACATCAGGTGCCGATGCTGAGACGAGAGAAATCGGACCTCAGCGATATGAACACGCACATACGAAACACTCAGATCAGGAGCCAAATGTTGCAGCGAAGCAACTCGTCTTCTTGCGAAAAGCCGGTCCTGAAACCGATCCTGAAACGACAGAGCTCGTTCTGCGATGAAAGTGGCTCTATTTGTACGGTCAGAGATTACGACACCAAGCCCGTATTCAAGAACCTTAGGAGACAAAACTCCATGTGCGATTTTGAAACCGAACCGAAAGTTACCCCCCTGTTGCGTAGACAGAACTCCCTCATCGAATACAATAGGAAAGGCATCTACGGACAGACGAACAGCTTTAACATGATAACCAAAATAGATCCCATCTACCAAAGACAGCAGCAAACTAAACACGAACCATTCCATCCTACCCAACCTCTACCTCCAGAACCAGTTTACCAAAGCAAAGATCAACTAGTTTACGACCCTATACCTAAGCCAAGAAGGACTTATACCTCATTCTATGATACTTCAAGCGAAAACCCCTACGCGAGTAGATCTGAAATGTCCAATCAAAGTTATGAGAATCCTTACGGAAACAATCAAACTCTTCCAATGCCGATTATTGAGCCTCCTTATGCAACAAGGGCTGAATGCTTTAGAGAGAACCCGTACGCTACCAGGTCTGAATGTGTAAGAGAAAGTCCTTATGCTTCACGATCTGAATGCATGAGAGAGAGTCCTTACGGATCAAGATCAAGCGGCGCAAGAGAAAGTCCTTACGCGACAAGGTCTGAATGCGTTAAAGAAAACCCATATGCCACAAGATCCGAATGTGTAAGAGAAAATCCGTACGCGACGAGAAAAGAAATGATATCAGAGAACCCATATACGAACAAACAAGAAATCATGAACAAATCGGACTATCTGTACAGTGAGTCGCCCTATTCAAGCAAAGAACAAATACTCAGAACAAGAATGACTCCTGATAGTTCGTACACAACTAAAGAAGAAATGTTACGTCAGAGATTTTCTGAATCCCCATATAATACAAAAGAAGAAATGTTGAAACAAAGAATGGAAAGCTCACTTCCTAAAGAACCTATTTATGGTAAAAGAACCTATGATCCTCCAGCAAGTACCTCATGGACTGAAAATCCTTACGCAATAAGACCAGACAGGCGACTGACAACCCCTGTCAATTATCCCGGTAGATCATCTCCTATGAGCAAATGCATGAGTGAGCCTCCCTACGCCACGAGAACTGAGATGATGAACAGACTTGGACAGAACGAATCCCCATACGCTACTCGTTCAGAAGTACAATCCAGTTGCTCTGATCAATACGACAGTCGAAAAGACGTTTTCGATGCTAGAGATATAAGACCAGCTTCCGCAGAATGCACTTACGTGTCAAAACAAGAAATTATGTCTCAGAAAGCTGCCTTCTTAGCAAGTAAAGAATCAAGCTACGGCATTCGATTGGAAGAAAAGCTAGAGATAATCAAACAGAGGAACCAGGCAAAAAAGGAAATGATATACCAGACTAGAAAGGACATCAATGAAAGTGACTCTGCCAAAATTAGAGAGCCTCTTTACGTTTCCAAAAGAGAACTGAAAGAGAGTGTGATATATGAATCGCAACAAGAGACAAAGGAAATCCCAGCACCTGAATCGAAAGATGGCAGCACTACTAGTAGAGAATTACCAGATAGTAGCAGTTCTCGGAGCAGTCCATACGAACTGAGTGATGCTAATCATTTGTCTCGAAGAGAACCAATGTATCAGACGAAAGCAGAGGCACAGTCTGGAAAAGAAACTGAAGCATTCCAAGAAATTGATTTCTCCAAACTAAGATTAACTGATTCCAAAACGGATGCCGAGAAAGAGCAATCACTGAACTTAGAATGTAGTGTATTGAAAGGTGAACCGATTTTTGCACCGAGATTGCACGGCAAATCCGAACATATCTCTAATGCATTAAAGGCTACTTCCGTCCCTGTTCCTTACGAATCCACAACATCCATGGAAACTCACTACGCGTCTGAATGTAGCATGAACTTCGAGAACAAACCTCAAAGCACTCCTTACACCTCACAAGATCTACAAGACAAATGCTTGAAGCCGAATCGAACTGTGACATTCTGCGAACAAATATTGGAAAAGAGTGAAACGAGTCAAGATAACTCTCAAAGTATGTCATCCAGTCAGAACGAGAGCACTATAATCAACAATCAGAATACCATTTTGCAAGCGGTCTCGGCCGAATCTTCTGGAAGCGATAATAAACCGGACACGGTACAGCCTGACGGGCCGCATACAACCTGGGGCATATTCGATAGTGAAGGAGGCGTGCTGGAAGATAGGCAATGGGGTGTTTCTCTCATCATACCCCCAAAGGCAATCGCTCCCGGCATCAAACAAAAGATCTACTTTACGGTGTCAGATCCGAGGCTGAGTCAGCGCGTTGGCGGCCCCCCGATCGATACAAACAACGGTAATGCTTGTTTAATGGAGCACGCGTTATGTAGATCTAGACTGCACATACTAATTGGCCTATAATGTTACGAGAACGGAATTTGAAAATGTTTTTGGGGATTTGCAAGTTTTTCAAAATTAAGTTCCGATAGACCCTAGCTCTCGTGTAGTTGTATACAGCATGTTATGCGTTGCATGTCCTATCTACTGTTATATGCTGTATATTTGTTTAAAGTACAGCTAAAAAATAAAATCTAAATTTTCAATTATATCACGCACATTGCATAATTCCGCTTGTTCATACACATCACTTAATATACAATATTACTAACCAGAACATAAAACATATTATATTTAATTTATATTGGCGCAGTTTCTACAACACAATACACTCGTACTTAGAGGTAGAAGAGAGCAGGCGACTACAATTCAGCTACCTCCATCAGACCATGGGATAGTATGTTTGATTTTATTTTGGACACTGCATACAAGGTGATTTATAATATGTATGCTATCCCGAAAGGGGCTTATTCTACACCCAATTGGCAATAAAGTTTGATCCAAGACTTTTGGAAATTCGAAATTTTTCATTGAAAATGCAAATTTTGCGTTAATTTTTTGCGTTCAAATCGGTCAAACATTCAGTTGTTTTAGATAGCAATCTTGATGTGAAAGTTCTCGTACATTTGATAGTAAATTAGTTAAAAAGTCCAACGAAAACTCATTTGAAAAAGGTAGGGAAAGTTTTTTTTTTTAATTGAAAGTTTAGATAATTATTTCTAAATTTTTTTTAAATTTCTTTTTGTTGATAGGATATGCCCCTTTTAAGATAGTAATAATACTAGTTACGGAACACGTTGTATGCTGTGCAACATCTTTGTTTATTGTTTATTTGCACTACTTTTATATTCTTATTTGAATAGATTTCGTGAATTCTAGTGTCTAGTCTGTCTTAGTCTGTTTATACATTTGGTCGGGGATTTTGTTCTACAACTTTGGTACTACGAGTATTGTCCGCATAAGCTTGGTCTGCATTTCGTATTTAGTCGGCTTTGCTTGCTTAACAAACTGCATTAACGTGTGTTGCGATTTGTGTTTGTGTGTTCAACTCCGTGTCTATTTTATACTTTCCCTCTACTACTTTAATCAACTTGATTATATTTAACTACACCCCTTTTGCACTGTTTAAGACTTACTCAAACGTTTGTCAAGGAAGAGCATTGGTGTTGCATTTTGTGTTAATTCATATGTTGCTACGAATTTACCTACTATGTCATTTGTCAGTCACTATGTTTTTTTTACGAAATAGGCCAAGGTCTTTACTTTGTAACACCAAAGCTATTCCATTACCATTACCAGTAGTCCTAACCGCTCCTTTAAAAACAGGTGAAGCGATGCTGTCTCCACTAGTGATGTGCGGGCCTCAAGGCCTAGTATTCCTAAGGCCCGTGACGCTACGTCTGCCGCATTGCGCCAACGCGGTCCCATCGCTAGGCCTCACAATCAAGGCCACTGACACTGAAGCACATTTGAGCACTGACTGGGACCAGATACATCTTCCTACCACCACCACTTTGAACACTGTTGCTGTGAAAGTCGATCATTTTTAGATACTGTAGATGCAACACTTTCTAGAAAAAAATTGTATTATCGAAGACATTTTGATAACTTCCCATCCCAATAATATTATGAATGCGAAAGTTTGTAAAGAAGTTTGTAAAAATGTAAGGACGTGATGATGTTTGTTACTCTTTCACGCCGCAACCCTTCATCGGATTGGAATTAAATTTGGCATATATTTAGTAAATAGCCTGGAAAAACATATTGTAGGCTTTTTATCTGGGCACCATGCTAGCCAAGCTGCAAGTGAAAACTAGCGAGTAATATACTTTGCCCAGCAGAGGGACAACGGTTACCTAAAAATATTTGGCTTTGTTATGATAGCCTTGTATATTAACGAGTTGATCCATTGTTCTATGCCATTAAGTAATGACTAGCTAACACCGCGGCTTTGCTCTTGTGGTACCTAATTCAAAGTAGCCAATATCCTAGGCTATTTACTTAATACATGCCAAATTACATTCCAATCCGTCCGTGGTTGCGGCGTGAGAGTTACAAACATCTTTACAAACTTTTGCGTTTATATTAAGTCCCATTTTCTGTTTTATAACTGTTTATTTTCTTGGTGTTAGCGTTTATAGTAAAGTTGTGTAAGAAGATATTTGTAGATCTAAATTTATTTCACCGTGCTCAGCGTAATGATGCTAGCAGTAAAGTTATCATTATCTATTATTGATAAGAATTATGGCGTCTTCATATGAAACAACATGGCAAATTGCAATTTTTGCTTATAATAATAGAATTTAAAATTAAACCCTATCACTTTTTCGTGTAAGTAGTTGATTTCAAAAATTCCCACCAATGTAATTGCCTTATTTTGAGTATTGGTGCTAAAATATACGGTAAGGAATCTCTAAATTGAAGTGCTTAGTCGACATGAATTGATGAGATGGTAATTAATGACGAATGACTGAAAGTTGGATAAAATGTATTAGTTTGTTTCGTATTGAAAAGTATGAAGCATGTATGAATATGTAACCTAGATTTTAAAGACACTTCAGATATTCTTAGTTTTAAGAATACCTTACCATAACTTAGGATAATTTAGTGTTAATATTTTAACACGCAACTAATTTGACGATCGTAATGTTTTAACATTGTAATTTGGCTTCCTTAGTTATAAAGTATTTTAGTCGCAAATCTGAAATGTTCGATTGAATGAAACTTAGTTGATAAGTCAATTTCACTCATGTATACTTTAGTCATAATAATACGAGTTATTGTATATTTTATTGTTATTAGATACAAGAATCTGGGTTAGATTCAATGATTAAATTTTTATCTGCTGATTCACAAACTTTTATTCAGAAACCTTAATTAAGATTAATCTTTTGCATTTTTCATATCATACATGCACCACTCTATGAATAAGAGGGTAAAGTGTATGCGTAGTGTGTAAAAGTCAGGTTATTAAGGGTCGTAGGTTCATTCCCACGCAGCTTATTGGACATTTCATATTAAACTACACTTCACATCACGGATTGCACATTTCGCAAACTGAATGTGATGACATGCATATGTAGGTAGGTCCTTGTGTTTGATGATACTTGACGAAATACTAATGATTTTCCCATGCATTCGCGTATAAATAATAAATAAAATAAATATTCCGGACTTAGCACACACGGTCAACTGATCCCAAACTAGGCATAGCCTGTACTATGGGTACCAGAGACTGATATACATAATAGATAAATACATATTTAACACCCAGATACAGAACAAACATCTGTGATCATCACACAAATGTTTAAAATAAATAAATAAGACACAACAGTCGCTTACATAGTCCTGACCCCACACTAGGATTCCGTGTGTCGTGAGAAACTACGAGTACCATGGGATTTCCTACGTGGGTATCAGAAACTACAAGTACCTTGGTACCACAACACCCAGACCCGGAACAAATATTTGCAGATGTGCGATATTTGTAACGCAGCGGGAATCAAACCCGTACCTCTTGCGTCTCAGACGGGCACTCCCCGCTGCGCCACCGAGATCGTCTATTTATTTTAATAACTTAATATGAAAATTATAAGATGTAGGTTAACATCTCAGTGCAGGCGACTGTGTACAAGGTGTACATAGAGTGACGGTGAGGAAAAGCAAGCAGTAAAGTAACCTTTGGACAAGAGAGCCAAAGTTAACTTAGACAATTTTGTCCTCAGAAAAGGTATCTATGAAGTAAAACCAACAAAGGCGTAGTTATTAATCACCTTATTCATAAGTGCCTACTGGCAATGACGCGGCAAAGGCAATAAAACCTTTTGTACTCGTCAAAACCCTTTGATGTTCTGCAAAGCAAGATAAAAGGCTATTTTACAATGAATACGTAAGCAGTTATTACTAATGTAAGGAACTGTAACATCAATCGCGCTCTAATAATGCCTTGCACTGAAGATGGCACAACAGCGTTGCACGCTACGTACATTCGACGAGAAAAGCGTACACGAACCTCCCTCTATAATCACGTCTCTCTAGCCTCAAAGGTTTGCTGGAAGAAAACTCTTTTTAAGGTTAAGATCGCCTTTGTACATACCTTTCTTTTTAATTTTTGTATCTGTATTTTTCTTGTGTACAATAAAGAATAAAGAAGAAAGCATTCACTACGATACCTAAGATTTTTCTGCACGTGAAAACCTATAGGTAATTGGCTTTCTGCTTGCACTAAGTTATTCATAATAAGAAGAAAGCTGAAGAATAGGCCCCTCCATATCTACTTATCCGCGGATGTTGTAAGAGGCGACTAAGAGAAAAAAGCTAGGGGATGGGCAGCAGCGTCCCTCACTTTAACAACGATAGCTCTAACTGCGCTCGCCAACCCGCATGCGCGTGGTGTGTATGGGAAAATCCCCCCACATGATAAGAAATTCGCTCTGTCTGTGGGGGAGGCCATGTTCAGCAGTGGACGACGTACGGCTGAAATGATGAATGAAGTTATTCATAAGTTATCATCCGCTGTTGGTTTTCCTGCAAATAAATAAATCAGGAAAGCGACAATCCTAGTGGTGTATAGTTGTATCTAAAGTTCGTGAACAAATATCGGTTTTTTTTTTCGCTTATCCTCATCTTTCATCCATCGAATGTACTGAGCGCGCTCATTGTTATGTCTATTTTGGGAGAGGCCTTTGTCCAGCTGTGGACATCCTACGGCTGAAGTGTAATTTTTGTGATTAAGTGTGTAGAAGTGTGATCCTTAGGGGACTGACGCCCGTATTGACCCGAAATAATAAAAAACTTAACAGTTTTCTTCATAAGTGTACGGCGGTGAAGAACTGTATGGGATCGAAGCTCAGTTATTATTCGAGGTAAAGCTGTGAGTTCGTGTCGCTTCGATTTCGCAATCGTGTCATCTCGCGGCACTTAGTTTTAGCAGATGCCCTGAATGAAATCTGTACTGTTGTCATAATATGTACCTACTAGAACCTTCATAAAATGTAGACTATATGCTATTCTAAGCAAAGAACTCTCACTATCTCAAGTTTCATCTAAATCAGTTAAGCCGTTACGGCGTGATTGCACATCAAATATGAGGAGATAAAAAAAAAGGTCATTTATTCACCAAGAATCCTACACACAGTTATAAATATACAATTGGTAATTTACAAGTTTTGGTATGTATGTAGGTAGACAGGCGAAATGGTCGAGGGCTCAGCTACGCTGCTTTTCAGCCTCGCCATAAAATGTCTGCTGTCGTCACAGGAGGTTCGATCCTCGGAAGCCATCAGCCGCTATCAGGCGATGAAGAGAAGGGCACAGATCATTATTATAACCTATGTAAGTAGATCTCGGATTATTTTTTACAGATGCTTATCCATAGGTGTGGGTCAAAGAGTTTACAGAGACTAGCTAGGCCAGTGTGGGTAATTGATAAATTACATAAGTTCTTCAATCTCGCTTAATGCGATTTTAATGTGGGAGTTCCTCTACCTATCGCGTGAACTTTTATATGATGATACCTTTGAGGCACAAAACCATGAAACGTCTATAAATCAAAACATGATCTTAATATTAAAAACATGAAGCCTACAATATTCCAGGAACAGCGAAAGTTTTTAAAGCTACGCCTAAACCGTCGTTAAAATGAAGCGAAAGCGTCAATCGCCAACTGACGAATCCTAGTCGGATGAGCAGTGTTTGGGAAACTTCGTCATATCTTCTCGTCAAAAATACCGCAGATACAGAAGACGAAAGTATACAATCAGTGCGTGTTGCCAGTGATGACATACGGCACTGAGACCAAGTGATGCTATGACACTACTTGTGATTTTGCTAAATATTGGGCAAATACACAAGCTCAAATCGCACAACGGGCTACGGATATGCTCGGAATTTCACTGCGTGATAAAATCCGAAATGAGGTAATCCTTGGAAGAACCAACATCACCGACATACTCGTAGTCCTAAAAATAGATATATAGATAGCTAGATAACAGATTGAACCTACGACCGTTGGGGATTGCGGAATGCTTGCTTGCTTGACGTGTGACTGATTCTTTCTTGGTCATCCCGTGGTCCTGAAAAGAGCCTATGACCGCCGGCGAAAGAATCAGTGTAGTGAAAGGAACAAAGGTTGTCGAATGCCGACCACAAACCGAGCGACGCAGTGTGGCCCGATGAAGCGACGACTTTGTGAAGGTTGCGGGAAGTCGGTGAATTGAAAAGGCTCAAGTCCGTTTGTCGTGGAACTCTTTGGGTGGAGGCCTATGTCCAGCTGTGGACTTCTACAGGATGATGATGATGATGATGATGCATGGTTGACCATAGTTTTATGCAAATATCGTGTTTATAACAAATATTAAGTCACACAGTTACAAAGCCGACTGGCATTGACAATTGAATCAATTCTCAGGATTGGATTAAACACAAAAAAACGCTGATTATATTCGATATCGACCTATTGTATTATTGTGTCGAGTAATCAAATGATTAAGAATTAATTACAGGTGGTGAAATACAGTAGGTACCTATCTACAAAATTCTTGGAAATTGTTTATTGATCTTTGATCAATGTCAAGAAAATCTGCGGGCAATGCAATTGACTGCTTGTTTCGTGTCACTGATTCTTTCTTGGTCTTCTTGTATTAGGCCAGGGACCAGGTTGAGGTATGGAGGCCCTGACAAAGGCCTATGACTGAAAGAAATAGTGTAGGATTAAAGTGCGCCGCTTAGTGACTCCTTTCATACACATGTCAAGTGACTTCGAATTTTTGGTTCTAGGACACGCCGGTTGCCTCTCGATGTTTTCCTTCGCCGTTTGAGAGCAATAGTGTAGCGCAATATTTGTCCCGCAGCGGGAATCGAACCCGCACCCCTTGTGTCTCAGAAGGGCACTGGCCCGCTGTAAAAGTCATACGATAAGAAACTCTATTTATAAAAAAAAAACAACATAGTAGGTACCGATTCATCATCATGAATATTGGAGGTAGATACCCAACAAGTCTGCAATAAAAAAATATGTGAAATGGATCTCGTGTCTTAAATAAATATATGTTATTATTATTAATATTAATTATTAATAATAATAATATAATATAATTATAATATAATTAATAATATAATTATTATTAATATTAATTATTAATAATAATAATAATATATATTTACAATTTACCTCCAATATTCATAATACTTGAATTGAAAATAAATACAACAAGAAATATGTCTGCATCAGAATGGCGGATAGTCCATTAGAAACGGCCAAAAACATACAAAAAGTAGGAGCGCATTGAAGTCTTTTCTACATCGAAATATCCATAAACAAAAGATTTGAACGCGCTCCACTTGCGGGCTGATTTTACACTTTACCCAATGTTGTCCAACTGTATCCCTGGTATTCTTAGTCGTATTATTTTACTACTCCACTGACATCAGTAGCCCAAGGACGAATAATTCACGGTTACGCTTAAGACACACAATTGTCAAATTAGCAAATTATTGTCCATGTTGCGGGTGCTACTTGGAATCTTTTTATTTTGATTGGCAAATTTTCGAAATTGTTATCGTATCGTAAGCGTTAAGACGTAAATAAACGGCGTGCTATATGTCATTTTAAATTTATTCTAAAATTATCAAAGTCAAAGTCGAAAGGCATTTAATTCAATAAAATCACCAGGATCACTTTGAAACGTCTTAGAAACTAGGTGAAGCTATGCATGTTCCTCGCGACCAAGCCTAGAAGAATCGGGCAACAAACACGGCTTGGTGCCTATAATTTTTTTCGATATCCATATCCTTATCTCTACAGATTAAAGTCAATTTTCAGTTTGAATTTTAGGAGCTTGCGCTATCGTTGAGTTACGAGTATATCGTAAGCCCTCAAATGTCAAACTCAAATTGTCTATCATCAGCAGATGTAAAGATCATTTTGAAATACATTTTAAACAAATGTGAGCTCTAATTATTGGCAACAGTTTCATGTTTATGCAAGTGCGTGAGTCATGATTTTGTCTAATAGGTCAAAATGTATCATATGGCCCAAGGGGAGATGACGTTTTTGACAGGCCTATTGCCCTTTAACGATCAAATTATGACTATGAGGTAAGGGCTCTACATTTAGATCATAATGTTCTTGGTATTAAGTTATCCCACTAATATTATAAATGCGAAAGTTTGTGAGGATGTTTGTATGTTTGTGGTTCAATCACGCCCTAACGGCCGAACGGATTTGGATGAAATTTACTAAAGTTGTAGATTATACCCTGGAATAGCATATAGGCTACTTTGTATCCCGAAAAATATCCAGAAAACCCAAATAGGATTTAAGGGGATTACATGAATACTCATCAAACCTATTTTGAATTAAACTGTAACAACAACAAACATTTGACAATTCACGTCAATTAAAATTTTGTAAACATAGAATTTGAACATTGTTTTACGATAATATCATAAGATCAAATTTTTTTTTTTTTTTTTTTTTTTTTTTTTTATATTTGCAAAACATGAGTATTAACATGGTGTGAGCATGCAATGATGTTACAATGTAAGTTAATTATGGCCTACATGTTTTGCCATTACTGGCATGCAAATAGTAGAAGGCACACTGCAGATTTGTCACTAAATAATGTGATATGTCTTTTCTAATTATAATACAACCATATTCAAAAATTATCAGATAAACTTAAAATTAATAAATTAAAATTAATTATACATTCTAATTGGTAGGTATATAGAATCAAAATTTGTCAAGTAGAAAATCATTAATGTTATAATAGCATTTCTCAATGAGTACATTCTTAAGTCTATTTTTAAATACATTTGGAGTATCGGAGTAATTGTTGTTTAAACATTTTACCGCAAGATTATATATTTTGGGTGCCATACCTAAAACACTTTTTCGTATTTTTTCGTATTTCGCACTTTTTCCTACTTTTTCGTACTTTTTCGTATTTCTAATTTAAATGAACCAGTAATTGTGGCAATGTTTTGACAGGCCTCATAGCTCAGTTAGTAGTAACTCTGCCTTCTGCGCTAGAGGTCGCGGGTTCGATTCCCGCACTGGACAAACATTTGTGACTAACACAGATGTTTGTTCTGTGTCTGGGTGTTTAAATATATATCTATTACGTATATCAGTCTCTGGTACCCATAGTACAGGCTATGCCTAGTTTGGGATCAGTTGACCGTGTGAATATGTCCGGAATATTTATTTATTTATTTAATGTAGGTACCACGAGAGCAAAGCCGCGGGCGGAAGCTAGTATGATTGTATTAGTCATTATGTCATTCTATCATGAATGACAGTTCCTATCCGTTGACAAAAGATGATCCTTGTATTACGAACCTATATTTTAATCGTTGGAGGATAACGCCTTTAGCCGAGGATAATATTTCGCTGACGTATAACCGGTATCGGAAAAAAATGGGAATGAGTGGAAAAAAAATGAAAAAAAATAAATGTGGAGTGACTAGAATGGACAAGATACGGAATGAGTACATCAGAGGAAGTTTGAAAGTAGCGCCAGTGACTGAGAAGTTGAAGAGCAAAAGGTTAGCGTGGTATGGGCATGTCATGCGGAGGGAAGAATGTCATGTGACTAGAAGAGCGTTAAATATGAATGTGGAAGGATATAAGGGAAGAGGTAGACCAAAGAAAAGATGGATAGACTGTGTGAAAGATGACATGAGTAAGAAAGGAGTGAATACTGATATGACGGCTGATAGAGGGGAGTGGAAGAGGAAAACATGTTGTGCCGACCCCACATGAAGTGGGATAAGGGCAGGGAGATGATGATGATGATGATGATGATGATGATGATGATGATGATGATATGGGAAATTAGGTTGCGCCCGCGGATTCGCTCGCATCGTACCTAGATAAAATGTAATATGCTATTCTAAGTAAAGAGCTCTGTTTATTCTATGTTTCATAGAACCACAAACATCCTCACAAACTTTCGCATTACTGTTATTATAATACTAGTGGTTCGCCCCGAACTGAGATCTCGCTTGTGGCACAATTAAGGTCAAATAGCATTGCCATCTAGCGTGGCAATTCCGCCAGCGTCTTGGGGACGCTTCCGACTGGTAGTGATCTGGACCAGTTGAGCTATCTATAGATCGTTTGTAACGGTCTCTAGATGGCTCAACTGTTTCTTGTGTATTTTGTAAATATTAACTTGTATTAGTATTAAGTTTCTTTCTGTAATTAAATATTTCACTTTGAAAATATCACCTCTAGCATCAACTTGTAACCAAGAAGAAGAAGAAGATCACGATACTTGACAAAAGCTTCAATAAGAGACCTTCAAAATACTATATATATATACAGCTGTAATGTCCTAAGGCCATGCACGGAATTACTTTTAAGCCCACCATAATGCGAACACGTCGTCTGAACTTGACCTCGCGAACGCACGCGGTTTGGCCCGTCATTAGTAAAGTATATCTATGTAATTATTGGCCTTGCTTCTAACAGCTGTCATTTTCATATTGCACTCTTAAGCCGCGTTCAAAAGGCCTGCTATGTCATTTAAAATTTATGTTAAAATGCTCCCTATGTCTACTGAATTTAGTCAATTTTGAGTTTGACTTTTAGGCTCGTATTCAGAGACAAGACTCAAGCATTGATCTGTACTTAAATCTCGATTTGAGTCGAGATTCAGCTGAGATTAGTTTATGTACCGTTCTTGAATAAAAGCTATGTTTGAGAAGAGATTCAATACTTAAATAGAGTTCAGCTGATCTGTGATTAAATCTATGCTTGAGTCGTGTCTCTGAATACGAGCCTAGAGGCTTCATCTACGGATCATTTTGAAATAAATTTGGAATGTATTTTAGATGACATATCGCTTGCTTCAAGTCATTTCAAAATTAAACTCACGTTTACTGCATAAAGTCAATTTTGAGTTATACATTTCAGGGTGTGCGATATAGACCAACTTTATTGCAAGACCCTCAAACTAAATTGACTTTATTTAGAAGACTCATCTGACTTATTAATATTAATTATGATTTGAAAATAGACCTTTTAAAACATATTTAAGTTGATATATTGCAAGCCGTTTGAACGCAGCTTTAAGTGTAATTTTGCGACTACGTGGTTTGGTGATGCGCTCGTCGTGTGTGGTATCTACTTTGCAAGCCATTGTTTCATCTCAATACGAATTATATTCGTTAATGGTACACATTACATTAGGATACCTATATAAAAAAAATAGGTTCTCCACTTTTATCCCCAAGCGATAAAATCCTTGAAGATATCAAATGTGGTAGTCAGACACACGTCCGAACATTACATCTGGTAAGTGCACACATTTTGCAGTTGGTATATTCAATACTTGAAAGGATGCAAGCCCATCGCCGCTTTAAGAATACTTAGGTACTAATTTCCTCACTATGTTTTCCTTCACAGTTTTAAGCACGTGTTCAAATGAATTTAAATCTTTCGCATAGAAACATTCATTACCCCTATTGGATCTAAATCAAAACAACCCATTGGTTGATTTAAATCATACTCTTACCTTAAAAATGTGTCCTATGCAGCTGCCAGGAGTACTGCGGCTGCCCAGCGCAATGAACGCACGGACTCAAACGACAGTAAGTTAAATGAAATTCTTAAACTTATGACATCGTTTGATAAGAGATTAAAGCAAATAGAAAGTAGCGTCAAAACTGCTGCCCCTAAGCTTAAAAATGATTAACACGCTTAAAATTATGGCCTGGAATTGTAATGGCCTACATAATCATAAGAACGAACTACAAGTAGTCCTTGATATCGAAAATGTGGATGTGTGCCTAAAATCAGAAACACATTTTACAAAACAGTCACACATGAAATTCAAAGGCTATAAAGTGTCTATGTGAACTAATTATATAAAAAAAAAAAAAACTCTTACCAGCAAATCTTTATAGTATGTTGACTTACTGAATGCCATGCAGATCGGATTGAAGGTGCGAAAGTTATGCTCAAACATAATTATATACCTACATACAAACATACAACGCCGATTCGTCCAACTTGTTTGAGAGATCTTCGCTCGCTCGATCAAAAAAGCTACTAATAGTGTGCAAGCAAAGATGACAACAAAAAGGCAAGTATTAAACAGGGACTTTTGCAATTGGCAAAGTTCTTGCCCAACGAGACGTGACCCCGATCCAGTTAGCGGCTCATTACTTAGATCTGGATGCACCAGGTCGCGAGATGAAGGTGAAATGAGGCAAATCAACTTAGGTTTGTGCACACTCAAGGAATCAGATGTATTACGTTCGAATACTGAAACGACACTTAAAATAAGTGGTTATCTAATTGATGTTTGAGTATAAAATTCTGAACGATAACGGGGCGTCTCAAATAATTGAGACCATCTCAAATAGTTAAGTGACGTTTCAGTATTCGGGCGTTACCTTTTCAAATCAGCTGTTTTAATTATTTTTACGTTTTTAAAACTAAACTTTAAAGAAGTTTGACATCAAGGTTGCCACCAAAAACAGCTGTTTAATTGAATTTGAATCGATTCGATCCCAAAACAGCTTATTTCTGCATATTTGACTGGCCTCATACCTCAGTTGGTAGTAACTCTGCCTTCTGCGCTAGAGGTCGCGGGTTCGATTCCCGCACTGGACAAACATTTGTGACTAACACAGATGTTTGTTCTGTGTCTGGGTGTTAAATATATATCTATTATGTATATCAGTCTCTGGTACCCATAGTATAGGCTATGCTTAGTTTGGGATCAGTTGACCATGTGTGATATGTCCGGAATATTTATTTATTATCATGTTCTTTTAATAAAAAATGATGAATTTCCAAAATCCGTCGAACAAAAGTGATTCACAACTGGTTTTATAATAAGTCTCTTTTGGGATAGTATACATTTATAGATTACCTTTTATAATATAATTAGGTTATATATTTTAAGGACCCTAATTTTTATAGGACTTGGATTTGTATGGGGTTTTTCCATAAGAACTTACTAAAAAACCTTAAGTAAGTTAAAGCTCTCTCATGTCGAGTAACGACTAATATAAATTAACTAGAACTAGTATTTCATATTTAGATAGTTAGATATAAATTACTCAATAAATAAATCTGTCTCAGTAATCAACCAAAAGGAATGTTCAATCAAATTGGTAGTTACCCTATGTGGGTTATTTTATTACTCAACTAGCTTGTTACCCCGGCTTTGCTCGCTAGTACTATCACCAAAATTTCCGCCTTACCAATTTTGAAACTGTGTCGCTTGTACACGGCTACGTAAGCCGGTCTGGCCCATTTCTTTGTTCACTGTGATCCTTTGATGGTGAACCATTCATTTTATGACTTTGATTACCAAGTCTGTTGTTCAGTTGCAACCAAAACAATACGAACATATTGCATAGGTAACAAAAAAGGTAGGTATCTACTTTTTTATTATTACACATTTACGCAAGCCAGGCACAGATTCCTCCACGCAAAATACACCCTTAGGGTGGTAAGGCGGAATTTTTGGTGATGATACCTACCTAGATAAAAATTGTGCCGAGAGCCTCTACGAGGCGCCTCGCGAGAGTCTGGAAGGGGCATTAGATATCTTCAAAG
Organism: Anticlea derivata; assembly: GCA_947579855.1. Lineage (NCBI taxonomy): Eukaryota > Metazoa > Arthropoda > Insecta > Lepidoptera > Geometridae > Anticlea > Anticlea derivata. Next base: position 3,228,264 of record OX388277.1, on the reverse strand, counting down.
ATCTGATCGCTTTGAGATCAATATTTGTTTATAATTTTGACTACAAAAACCTTATTTACCACGATTATTGATTTGTAATCAGTTTACTCCGTGATCGTATTGAAAGCTTAGCTTAGCTTAGTAGCTTAGTATTGAAAGCGCATGAAACTATGCTGAATATCCCGTTTTTAGTGAAAATTATGTTCATAACCATGATCGTTTCAAATATTATTTATTTTGCTTCGTGGTCGGGTTGTTAAATCCAACCCATGCTTTTTGGTTGCAACAATAACTTACATTGTAAATAAGCTGAGAGCTTTTTGTTTAAAAGTTGTGTTGAGTTTCATAAGCTCTGAAGACCTCTATGTAGATAATAATAGGTACCTAACTAACACAAAGACCGTGTTGCCAAATATACTAAAAACCATCTCCTGAATACAAATGATGGTCAAACAGTTGTATACTTTGATTTAAGTTGAGATTGTGGAAAGTTTGACTTACGCATCAATTATGCACAAAATACGGATGCTTAGATACGAGTGTGATTTATAATTGGAATACAAGATATCTCGTTAAATATACATGGGCATGCCCTTCGCAGGGCATTCTCGCAGGGAATTTCTGGAATAAGCCGCTTCTAGTACCTTAATTAGATTTTTTTTACAAGCTTTCTTTAAATTGCCTGGAATGATGTGTATGGAACTTTAAAGCCAATTTTGCATACAATATAGTTAAGGAGCCAGAAGCCGTTCCAGAGAACTCCTCACTGAATATTGGTATATTTATAATATAAATCTTTTCACAAATTTGATTTTAAAAGGGTGAGAAATATATGAATGAATGAATGAATGAATGAAAATTCTTTATTGTACACACACCTTAATAACTAATTACAATTGATTATAGACTATATTATTATATTATATTAGTGAGAAATTAAATTTACTTGTAGATCTTGGTTACTCCATATGGATATGATTTAGGATTCTTTCTAGGGTCTATCTATTGAATTTATTTCCTTTGTGAACATGCAAAAACTCACATTGCAGGAACAATCATAAATAGATAAGAAAAATGAGTATGTTATTACTACTATTTATCAAACATATACCTTAAGATGTTTCAGGTAGGTACCATAGGAATCGTCATACGACTGTAAAGACCTTCAAACCACGCCTAAAGTGACCTAGTTTGATCGGCAAAACGTTTGCGAGTCCTAAACATCCCTCGCTGGTGGTGGCTGTGTGCACTGTGCATAAAACCCAGCCTTCACCCATAGAGCTGCAGTCCGCGACGACACGCGAGCGAAGCGTACGTACTCGGTGAGTGACATATACAACTTAATACGATTCCCAATTTTGGATTTTGAATTTGGGTGTTGTGATCAGTTTTGCACCTACAAATTTTAGGATTCGTGGCATTATATCGGTTTTTTGATTTTCAAAATAGCTTTTTTTTGGATATTTATAATAAAATACTTAATTATATATAAAATAAAATACCTAATTATAAAATATTAAAGTCAACAAACACAAAACATTTTGTAAAACAAATAACTTTGGGCGTGCTTTTTTCCCGCCCGCCCAAAAGTTGAACAGCCAGTCTATCAAAAAATTTCGGCTTTTAGACATAAACTTTGTCATCAGTCTTACACAGTATTAGTACAATAGCTAAATAATTACATAATATAATATTATTGATTAAAAATTAAAGAGAGAAAAATATTTTTCATAAAGTCTTACAAAGATTTTGTTTTAATCTAGGAAAAGATGAAAATTTGTCAAAAAGTTCCACTTTTATTTGGTTGGTAAGCATCATCTCCTTGTTTCTTTCGCTAACCTGGAAGACCAAGACCGAACAAGGGCTACGCCAAATACCAACTCTACAAATCGAAAAAAACAATTAACTTGTATTGTAAACAACGAAAATGACATAGGGAGAACAAATATTAAATACAATGGGCGGCCCTGCCTATGCCTTAAAAAAAATTCTTCCAGACAATCATTATAAAATTCACATTTTGCTTTACTTTGAGTCGAGTTGGTGTGTTGTCGCAGTATCTGTATTGTATGTATGTTAGTTTTAAGGTATATATGGTTGTTATAGACTGCAGAATGAGTTGAAAGACCTGTAACTTTACTATAGTCTGATATAAATGCATTATTATTATTATTAGTATCTAAAAAAAGTACCTACCTACATATTACCTATTATTTGACCGTGGTAACCCAAGCTTAGTCATGCAGAATAGAATTACCGAACAGCTAAAAACTCTTCAAGCCTCAAAAGACAATGTTGACGTCTTTGTTCTCAGAGTAACAATGAGTAAACTATAGACGTGTCAAAGTTTGAACGTAGTTTTAGTGTCTGTCGGTCGAGTGTTTCACTGGAAGGAAACAGAAGACAAATTGTTCTTTTTTTTCAACTACAATAAGGATATACTAGGTATTCTTATAACCCTAACTGATGACATTTTAATGAGGTGGGCATATTATTATTTTATAAGGTATTTGGTGTCCCACTGCTGGGCAAAACGTCTCCCATTCTTCCCAGACATCATGGAGCTACTACATCTCTCCGTTTCGCCGGTTTTGACCACAATAAATAATAATAAACAACATGTGACAGTCACATACATAGTCCTAAGCCCACACTAGGATCCCCTGTGTCGTGGGTATCAGAAACTACGAGTACCATGGTACCACAACACCCCGACCCGCGACAAATCTTTGCAAACATTTATCCTGCAGCGGGAGTCGAACCCGCAACCTTTGCGTCTCAGACGAGAACTCGCCCGCTACGCCATCGAGTTCAATGAATAAAGGACCACTTCTGGAAATGACCACTTCCTGAAACGTTGACTTGTAAATGTTCACTTTTGAAAACGCCAACTTCGCCAGAGTTTTACAAGAGTTACCTACCAACGTAACCTGCATTACAACTCATATCGCTTTCAATAGCTCATTGCCCATTATAAATCTGAGAATTTTTCACATCACAAGAGGACAGTTTTTCCGCACCGACAGTCTTGACAATGCGTGCTTTTTTCGTAGTACGAATGTATGAACAATCGTGGATTGCACTCGGCGCGGTGGCCAGCCAGCTATTTGGAAGTTTGTCCATACGTAATATGGGTTGCGGATTTTGGTGGAATTTGCATATACTAAATAGTGTCTGACTAATAGTGACTAGTAATAGTGTGTGTGACTGGCCTCATAGCTCAGTTGGTAGTAACTCTGCCTTCTGCGCTAGAGGTCGCGGGTTCGATTCCCGCACTGGATAAACATTTGTGACTAACACAGATGTTTGTTCTGTGTCTGGGTGTTAAATATACAGGGCGTCCCAAACTTATGGGACATGAAGGGGAAGTACCTTAAATATCGTAGATAGGGTATTTTGCTGAAAGAAGACTTTATGTTACTTTTAAAAGTTAGTAATTCTGCATTCATAGATTTTCTAAAAAATACTTGCTTCGTCTGGGAATCGAACCGACTTAAATGTCAAAAAAAAATCATCCTACTTCTATGATGCCAATCGAAAGAATAGCTAAAAAATAATAACTTTGCTTCAGTAACATAGTATTTTAAAAGAAAGGAACAACGTAAAATGATTGAGTCAAATTTTTCAAACACGTTTTATTTAGGATTTTTTAGGATATGTAAAAAGAATACAATAATGTTTAGGTCCACTTAAGTTAGAAAATTAAGAAATCTTAAAATTTATGTTAGGAATCCTAAAACAACAGAATCGAGTTGCAAACAGAATTGATCCATATCACATCGAGTGTTCACCACAAAATGATAAGAAAATCAACAGGCAGCGGAATCATTAAAAGATTGGCGATTTGCGTAAGACAAGAGGGATCACATTTTGAGCATTTAATTAATTAATTTACAAAAATACTTACTTAATTGACTACGGCACTTTCATGTATGTTTTTAATTTGATTAATTTCATGTTGTTCCTTTTTTTTAAAATACTATGTTACTGAAGCAAAGATATTATTTTTTAGCTATTCTTTCGATTGGCATCATAGAAGTAGGATGATTTTTTTTTTACATTTAAGTCGGTTCGAATCCCAGACGAAGCAAGTATTTTTTAGAAAATCTATGAATGCAGAATTACTAACTTTTAAAAGTAACATAAAGTCTTCTTTCAGCAAAATACCCTATCTACGATATTTAAGGTACTTCCCCTTCATGTCCCATAAGTTTGGGACGCCCTGTATATCTATTATGTTTATCAGTCTCTGGTACCCATAGTACAGGCTATGTCTAGTTTGGGATCAGTTGACAATGTGTGATATGTCCGGAATATTTATTTATTTTATTTATTTATTAGTGTTCATGTGTTGTAACTTTCAGGATATTATACTATACATATTATGAATGACTTTGTATAGCTTAGCATCTCTCAGGTGTAGAAAGAACGGAATATTTTGGGAACGAGCAATAAGCCATTTTGCTGCTGCAGCACACATCACACCATTTTTACTTTCATTACTTTTCTCTTGTTTCTTTTATTATAAGTACCTAATGTTATTGTAAAGTGTTGTGCAAATGTGTGTGTTTTGGTGGCAATTAAATATATGTCTATGTCTATGTCTAAGACCTGTAATTAGATCGTCCATTGTTCTAGCTATACCGTTATTTGAACAAAACGTTTAGTTATCTCTTCGATTTATCGGTTTTGTCCTAAATCTTGATGGTCTTTAATATATGACGTATATAGCGGCCAGGCTGAGAAGCCAAAAGTGTGAATTCGATCCCCGCGGTGAAAATTATGCATGAGAAAATATTTGTTCCGCCTCGTATATTTGTACTATATACTATATATTTATACTATATACTATATACCGTTGTACTCGTAGTTTCTGATACAAACGATATAGGGATTCCTAGTGGGAATCCGTGTAGGGTCAGGAGTGTTATTGCGTAAGCGAAATGGTAATGAAGTTCGCAACTATGACGATAATTTTATCAATTTTAGCGACATCTGAAGTTTTTTTAGGAGAAGGTAGGGCACAGCGAGATTTTCTCGTTCTGAATTGGAGCAGCCCGCCTGGGGAGGTACCTCCGCCTTACAGAAGATCGCAGCCAAATAACATTATTTGTTTCAAATAGTGTTGTGTTCCTGCGGTGAGTAAGGTTACCAGAGCTCTTTAGGGGGGAAGGGGGTTCGGGGTCGGCAACGCGTGCGTGATGCCTCTGGTATCGCAAGCGCTCATAGGCTACGGTAACCGCTTACCAACAGGTGGGCCGTATGCTAGTTTGACACCTCTGTTGTATAAAAAAAAAAAAAAAAGTTTTTCAAACATGAAATGGATGAAGCTAAGATTTTGAAATGTTCCCTTGTCAATGGAACGTTTTGAGTGTTGCTCAGATTGTTAAATTAACCTTAAAAGTTAAGAACTTCATTGCCATTACGCTTACGCGATTGCACCACAGGACTGTGTAAAATTGGAAGATGATTTATACGAGTATGAACGTCAGTTTTAAAGTTTCAGTATATTCAAGAAAAACGCCATTTGAATCCGCCATGTTTTACATCGCCTGAGGAAGTGAAATTAAATAAATATTTACCGTACTTAATGATACCTGGTGAGAACCAGCTGCCCTTCTTCTAGGGAACCTGTTGCAAACGCCTCAAGTGACGAGCCGGTCACGAGATATGAAATGACGGGCGTGAGCTGTTTTTACAAGTAGGAAAGTTCAGGTTGACTGCAACCACACCACAGAAACTATTTTGTTTTTCTATAATTTTCCCCTTTCAATCTGGCTATGGCATCTTAGGCCTTACCGCCGCCTTCCGTGTTTTTAATGTTATTCCTTTATGTTTGTTTAACTTTCTCTCTTCAATTTATTTATAAGTTATGCTCAAAAAAAATCAATTGAAAACTATTTTTGTAAAATAAATTGAGAGCTTCACTTTGCAGGTTCCCGCCAAAAAGTCAAGATTCAAGATGTTTATTTGCAGAAATAAATGTTACAGAGAGGTCTTAAAGCTATGAATATGGCACTTATAAACTTATTCACTCTTTTCGAGCATCGCAAATTATTATTTTAGACGAAAGACTGTAAACTTAACACATAATATAGTCATAGAAACATCATAGCGCATTTTACAGTAATGTCATTTAGATGTCGATGAACATTGGGGTTTTCTGGTAGGAAGATAACTTTAACTAACAATATTTTGTTTTTCTTTCAGGTTTAGTTAGGGCTTCTAGCAGCACCAACACCATGCTGCGTTTGTCAACGTTTTGCAGTAAGTACTTACTGATCTTCTATAGAGTTTTAGTACCTACCTAACTGTAATATTGCACAAATCTGTGATTGGTTTCCGTTGAGTACCGATATGTTACACTTTGGAGCTTTTCATCCCAATCTGTAACACTGTTTTAATGGTAATAAAGTGTTATTAAGTACGTAATGGTACATAAAAATTAAATGCTTCATAATGTACAGAATGGGAAATATTCTTGAAACTATAGTCATATTTGTAGGTATTATAAAAAACGGGTAATTTGTGTCACAGTGCAACAAAACGAGAAATATTTTCGCAATCCTTACTATACTATTATAAATGCGAAAGTTTGTGAGGATGTTTGGATGTTTGTGGTTCAATCACGCCGTAACGGCAATCGATTTCGATGGAAATTCAACTCAATAACGTAAAAGAAAAAGGGGAGGCCTGATGCCCTATTCTGAGATGTCAGTGAGTTGTCACATACGCCCACGGCTGGGTACCAGGCCCGGCCGTGGGCGTGGTGAGAGCACTAGCATAACGCACATAAATCCAAAAAAAATGAATGTGAGCTGAATAGGGGGATAGATAGAACGAATTATATGTTATGACCAAACTGTCAAATAATTTGATTACATTCAGACTTCTTAGGTAGTAAGTTATGGGTAGGAATAATCAGTATAACAGAATATAGAAGATTTCTCAACGTAATATAGGTACATGGATACCGTGGCTCACGTATTTGACCTATAGTGCGTATGCGCATGCACTCATTATACAAAATGACAGATGCCTTCTGACCAATTTCACCGTTATTACGAGTCGTATCTATTCTATAATAACTTTCATGCTCTTGCACATCTATCATCCTTCTTATTACATTAATGCAAATTTCTATAAGTTTTAGGTAAGTACATTCAGTGGTGTATTTGTGGTTTATTTATAGAGGAACAGATTCATGACAGATCTACTTAGGTATATTATATTGTGGCGTGGAAAGGCGGAATGAATACCAATAATAATGTTTGGATGTGCCTCTGACGACCCCCTTTAGACTCTCATGCACTATTATGTTTTTAATTAAGCTTATTTTATAAGTTTTTCTAGCTTACTAAGAACCTTGTGCAAATGAATACTTACATTATTTATTAATATAATCAAGGATCTATGAGTATCTTGGTCTCTACCTAGAGTCTCTTGGGTAACTCAAGATCCTTGCAAAGTTATGTTCCGTACCTTTTTGGAAAAAACAGAACCTATAAAGGATCACCTTGATGTCCGTCCGCAATGTTGGTCCGCGTTTCAAGGTCCATTAAGTAAAATTCGGATCCGAGAGAATTCAAACACATGACCCTCTGATCGACAGCCTACGGACTTTCTGCTAAGCCATCACGTTATATTATACTAACCAGTCTCGACTAACGACTAACGACGACCAATCAGCGTAACTCATTAAATATGTAAATACTTAAATACAAATTACAGTTAATAATTTTCTAATAATCCTATTACAGATCCTTTTGTATCGTTCGTGAACAAATTACCTAGATAATTTAAATGGGAAATTATCAAAAACAATGGAAACGCATGACTAGCTAAATAAACAATTTCGACATGAACCATTAGCCGATTAGTGTAATGAGTAAATAAACTCGTTATTTCAATTGGATGGAACCATACCCGATGGAAGATGTGCTTATTGCACGCAAGGTAGGTCGGTACCAAGAAAGTGAAGCCTGGGGCCTACCCCCAGGCTTCACTTTCTTGGTAGACAGAATGTGAAAAAGTGTCCTTGCACCTATGCAAGGACACTTTTTCACATTCTGTCTACCTGTCATTCTGCCTAGTGCTCAAAGTCAATTTTTTTTTTCGGACATAATATCACACACGGTCATCTGATCCCAAACTAGGCATAGCCTGTACTATGGGTATCAGAGACTGATATACATAATACATAAAAATTTAACATCAAATCAAATTTGTGTTCATCACACAAATGTTTGTCTAGTGCGGGAATCGTACCTGCGACCTCTAGCGCAGAGGTACTACTAAGTGAGCTATGAGGCCAGTCAAATTATTGTTTATTAATAAATAGGCCTCGGCTGAAGAATACGCCCCTCGATTTCTACCTGTGGATGTCGTAAGAGGCTACTAAGGGAAACAAAGCTAGGGGATGGGCAGCAGCGTTCCCTATCGACAACAAGAGCTTTATCTGCGCTCGCCAACCCTCATGCCCAGAGTGGTGAGTATGGGCAAATCCCCCAAATGATTGTTTCTGGTAATCTATGAGGGAGGCTTATGTTCAGCAGTGGACGTCCTACGGCTGAAATGATGATGATGATGATTTATTTCAATAAAATCAACAGTCACATACATAGTCCTGACTCCACACTAGGATTCCCCGTGTCGGTACCAGAAACTAAGAGTACCATGGTAACACGTAGAATATCTGAAGCAACATTGTCACATGAACACGGGATCCATCTTTGCACGTTAACAAACATTTTTTTTTATACCACTGATGTGGCCCACCTGTTGGTAAGCGGTTACCATAGCCTATGAGCGTTTGCAATACCAGAGCTAACACGCACGCGTTGCCGACCCCGAACCCTCCTCCCCCTTAAAAGACCTCTTCCAACCGCAGGAACACAACACTATTTGAAACAAATAATGTTATTTGGCTGCGGTCTTCTGTAAGGCCCAGAGATACCTCCCAGGCGGGCTGCCACAATTTAGAAAGATAAAATCTCGCTGTGCCCTACCTCCTCCAAAAATCAACAAAACAATTTTCGACACAAAATAGTCCGTAAGTTGTTGTACATAAAAATAAATTTTCCGCGAAAGTAGAGCAAAAATTTAGTTTTCAAGGAAGCTTGCCATTTCGTTCCCAAACGTGACGCCTAACCACGACTGATGCCCGCACAGAGCGGTGAGAAGAAACCTTGTGGTGGTAAGCTATAATATAACACTTCCCGATTTGGGGATAGAAAATAACACGAGCTTAGAACATCATAGTGTTCAACAGATTACATAGACAAACATCAATTCAGCTAACATGATTTGAAATTGCTTGAGGGCATGGCTTACAAAACGCGTTAGCTAAAACTAGAAAATATCCGATAATTTTAAAATTCTTTCATACAAAGTCATATCATCATCAGCCTGAAAAAGTCCACTGCTGAACATAGGCCTCGCCGAAAGAGTTCCATGATGAACGGCCTTGAGCCTTTTCTTGAAAAGACATTTTAAAACATAACCTTAACAATGTCGTCAGTCCATCTGGTGGGGGTTTTCCAGCACTCAGTCGTCCGGTTCGTGGTCGCCAATTGAAAAACTTTACTTGTCTGCGAGCTATATGGCCTGTCCACTGCCACTTTAATTTAAGGTGCAAGGTTCAAAATACTTATTATTGTCTAGGAAGGTGGGCAGGCCATATAGCTCGCAGAATCGATAACCGTTGGGGGGTAAAGGTTCTCGAATGGCGACCACGAACTGGGCGACACAGTGTTGGAAGGCCCCCCACCCGATGGACCGATGACATTGTAAAGGTTGAGGGAAGTCGGTGGATGGAATGGGCTCAAGACCGTTCGTCGTGGAACTCTTTGGGGGAGGCCTATGTCCAGCAGTGGACTTCTGTAGGTTGTTGATGATGATGATGAGGAAGGTGCCTTTGTTTTGAAAACAGGCCTCAAGATGTCTGTAGTTCTGACAATTAATTGTAATGATTTTCCAAAGCAAATCTTGCACTGATTTGAAGTACCATTATGTTCGTAATGGGAACCGTTCGCAATCCTCAAAGGCGTGCCTTGAAATCTTAGATGTCTAAGATGTCTCTTAGATCGCGTTGAATTTGATCATTATTTTGTATAGTCGCCTCTTAGAAGATTTACTCTTAAAGATGATAGGTACAAGTTAAAGTTGATAATGGAACAATGATAGTTAAATACAATTCACAGACAAACAGAGCAAATCTTTATGATTAGTAGGTAACTGTTGCATTTTGTAAATTTTGGCTACGACAAACCAACTTCTACAAGCTGATGATGATAAACCTTATCGTTTTGTTTAGTTGATAGATGGTTACCACCCTAAATTGATTTAAAAGACGTTACCAATCCGGTAACAGAGTTTCGACGGCGGCCTTCAATGTCTAGCGACTTTTATAGCAGGACCGATATAATAACATGCCCTCTTAAGAACGGAAGAGCTCAGCTATTAATGCCAATAGCGATCACCCATCCATTTGGTGACCGCGCTGAAGGCTCTAACTAGGCAAGCTGGTACAACTTACTTAGATGGTCCAATTTTTCAAATTCAATAAAGACATTAGCGTAATGACTGTGCGAATCTGCATTTTGCACACTTAGCTCACATAACGCCTATAAAGACTAGTTATAAAATGGAACTTACTTAATCACTAAAATAGCACATTAGTAGTCTAATCGCCTATTGCATAAACTGTCTAAAGTACCTTGCATAGCCAGCAGAAGTAGCTTTAACGTCAAAAATACCTAGATAAAACTTTGATAGACAGCGCAAAGCTACGTCTGAAACACTATTTAAGTTCTTCTTCTTGTCGTGTCACTGATTCTTTCTTGGTCATCCCGTATTAGGTCGGTGACCAGGTTGAGGTATGGTGGCCCTGAAAAGGGCCTATGACCGTCGGTGAAAGAATCAGTGTAGTGAAAGGATTAAAGTGCGCCTCTTAGAGGCTCCTTTCGTGCACAACACAATTAAGTCATCAATCAGTTCAGCCGTAGGACACCCACTGCTGAACATAGGCCTCCCCCGCAAATTTTCAGAGCAAATTCCTATCCCGTGGGGGCACGCGGGTTGCCGAGCGCAGGGCCGGGGGAATTTTCCCATTCCCTAGATATTTTCCTTTATGAATCAAAGAAGTAGTCTTCTGTCTGACAAACGAGCTTAAAACGGTTATAAAAGTACCTTACGCATGTTTCAAGTCATGAGTGCTTAGCAATATTTGGTTGCCTGAGTTGCAAAGATAGTTACGACCGCGAAGTTTGAATTGCAAAACTGGGAACATCAGTTCTCACCGAAATTACGTACGTTTGCGTGTAGAGCCTTGGACTCCACGCGGACCGGAGGCAATTTTATACTTTGTCCTCTAACAGGGACCAGGGGACAGAGGTCGGAGTAAAACACCACCATTACGAAATAGATGGAAAATAAACGTAGTTCAGTTCATCATTTTATAATTACTTTTTAAAAAACAACTACACTGAAAAGTTATGACGTCCACTGCTGAACATAGGCCTCCCGCATGGATTTCCTTGCCCTCATTTGTGGGAATTTGCCCATACTCGTCACGCATGGTAGTAATGGAGGGGCCTATTCTAAAACTCTTTAAAAGATAATTTGAAAAAATTCGGACAAAGGTTGAAATATAAAATTGGAAATTTATATGGGTCCACCTCGAAGTTATTCCATACACAATAGTAAAAACCAACAAAATATTCGCTGAATTGATACCCTCCTCCTGTTTTCATGTCAAAAATTCCTGTTGTTAACAAGTAAAAGAGCGCGTTGAAGTCTTTTGCACATATTTTTGTTTCTAGCGCGTTTATGAAAAGCTAAACCTAATTACTTCACAAAGATCTCTCTCACGCGGTAACCAAAACCACTTCCGCGTAAAGTTGTAGCTACATCATCATCATCAGCTTTTAGACGTCCACTGTGAGACATAGGCTCCCCCAAAGAGTGCCACGTCGAACGGTCTTGAGCCTCCTCCATCCACAGACTTCCCACACTCCGGTTCGTGGTTGCCATTCGAGAACCTATATTCCCCAATGGATGCAGGTTCTACGAGCTATAAGGCCAGCCCACTCTAAGTACACGTGCTAAATATTAGGACCTACCTCTGACTACGCCTTAGATATCTTCCATGCTTTTTATTTTTATTTAATATGTACTAAGGCTACGAAGCTGCTGAAGCTATCGAAATCTGTTGAGCCGTTACCGCGTAATGAAACCACTAACATCCAAACATCCTCACAAACTTCGCATTTATAATATTATAGTAGGAAGTAGGACTTGGCTTTATATCTCACTCTTCTTACTTACTTATCTACTCCAGTTTGTAATCTGTACCACACTACAGAGGTCAAAGTATTGTAGATTGAAGATGTTACGAGTTCAATTAGCCAAGGTAAGTGACCAAACGTTTTGCTCCACATCACACCCTGGGGCACAATGGGTCAAGATGACATCGCGTGGGACCAGGTTACCAACGCATTTACGTAGAAAACAGGCAGTCGGCACCGGCATCATCCACCGGTGCATACCGGTTCAAAACATGCGTAATGTCAATGTACAATTAGGTGAGATTGAGCTGTATCGTAGAATTTTGCACACTTAGCAACTGTCAAAATGTGGGCCTATTTTGACAGTTGCAAAGTGTGCAAAAGCAATTCTACAAGGTCTCCGTACACGGTCCCCGGTACGTACGGTCTATATACACTATCTCAAAAGGGGTTGATTCTACACTTAATTTGCAATTAAGTTTTTTACTATTTTTGGATATTCTAAATATTTCATTGAAAAAACACTATGCAAAAATCTGCACTTTTGAGGCAATATCAATTATTCAGCTGTTTTAGGTCACAATATTGATGTCGAAGGTCTCGTACTTACTACTAATAAATTAATTAAGACTTTGTTTCTTATTTAACAATTTTCTTTTGTTGATAGAATAGGCCCTTTTTGAGAATATATGCTAGTTACGGAACTCGTAGTAGAACATGTGTGTTCGTTTAGATAGATGATTATGGCACTCTGTTGTGTGCGCAGAAAACGTGCTACAAGATCAAATCTCTCAGAACTTGGCGTGTTTATCCTAAGCACGTGCTTGTTTTAGGTGTAAATGCGCCCCTTCGATCACGTGGGACCAGAGCCTTCGAGACACTTTCGCAAGATAATGAGGAAATTAAACCGACTATCTGATCGTGGAAGATACATCACTGAATAGGTTTTATTGTGGGATCTTATTCAATTTGGCGTTTAGCTGTTTCTGCGTATTGCGCCTGTTTAGAGCTGTGTCCGGTATTCTGCAAAGATACTGGGTATACGAGTGGATGTTAGACAAAAGGCCATAAGTAAGACATGTTGGGGAATAAAGGTTCTCGAATGGCGACCGCGAACCGGACGACGCAGTGTTGGAAGGCCGACCGATGGACCGACGACAGAGCGTCCGCCGTGGCTGAATATAGGCCTCCACTTTGGTGGAGGCCTATATATATATATATCATGACCCACTTTGTTGTGTCATCATGATATATATATCATGATGACACAACAAAGTGGGGAGTTTATGTGTCTGTTATAGGTATCCGTCCGATCTAGATCAGATGCTGGTTTTTACACCGTTGTATAAGTTTACTTTTCAACATGAATGACTGATGGTCCGTGTCTTTTTTGAATTGATGACTAACATCTTTGTTTTTTTCAGTGATACTGGCTTTAGCAGTTGCCCAAAGTGGCTACGATTACAACAAGCCTGGAAAGCCATTCAGCCAAGGACAGCAGCAGGGACCATCGTCCAATCGCCCAGGATCCGGATACCCAACAGGGTCTGGACCATCCTCAAACAGACCCGGATCTGGCTACCCAGGACCAACCGGCCCTCCAGGCCCTGGTGGGTACCCATCAACCACCCCCTACCCTCTTCGCATACAGAACGACGATTACTCAGGAACTGGTTCTACCCCAGGGTATCCTTCAGGACCAACAGACTACCCCAGTGGACCTAACTCAGGCTACCCAGGCACAAGTGGTACTAGGGGTCAGTCAGGATCAGGGTATCCTGGACAGGGACCTGCGTACCCCGGCCAAGGTCCTAGTGGCCCCAGCGGCCCGTCTGGACCTTACCCAGGACAAAGTAGTCCTGGAAGCGCTCCAGGTGGATTCCCAGGACAGCCTGGACAGAACTACCCAGGACAAGGATTCGGTCCAGGCGGTTCTGGTTTCGGTGATGACACCGGAGCTTACGAAGGTGGTGACTATTCAGCTATTCCTGGCACACCTGATATTGACTACCCTATCTTGACCGAGATACCACGGACAGGTTTCCGATGTGATGCTCAGGCTTACCCAGGATACTATGCTGATACAGAAACTCGATGCCAAGTATTTCACGTGTGTGCCAACAATAAGACGTATGATTTTCTTTGCCCGAACGGAACCATTTTCTCTCAGCAGGACTTTGTCTGCGTCTGGTGGGACCAGTTTGACTGCGGGGCCGCCCCTGAGCTTTACAGAATAAATGCAGCCATATATGATGCCTCCAACAGCGTATCAAACCAAGGTGACCTGTCAGGTTTTGGCGACTACAATCAAGGACCACAAGGACCGTCTTACCCTGGCAGTGGTAAACCTGGTGGACCAGGATTCCCTGGTAGCGGTGGACCTGATGGGCCAGGATTCCCTGGTCCCAGTGGACCAGGATACCCAGGCTCTGGACCTCAAGGACCATCTTCAAACTACCCCGGAAGCCCAGGACCGCAGGGCCCATCCAAATATCCAGGTCCTTCAAACTATCCAGGAAGCTCGACACCCTACCCAACAAGTAGTGCACCTTCCTACCCTGGAAGTTCTGGATACCCTAGCTCTCAGGGGCCACCTAGCTATCCTAGCTCGGGACCTTCGACACCGTACCCCAGCAGCTCACCACAAGGTCCGTCTTACAGCGGAAACTCAGGCCCGTCAAACAACTACCCAGGCACTAGGCCGAACGCGGGATATGAAAGCCCAGGATCAAACTATTCTGGAAACCAGGGTGACCAAGGCCAAGGGTACCCATCAGGGAAACCCAATGGACCTAGTTTCCCATCCAGAGGCAACGGACGACCCCAGCAACCTAACAGAGAGTATCTGCCACCAAGGAATTAAGTATAATTTAGTTATTGAACGGGCTTAAGCAACGCCAGTATTTTAAAGGGATTTCCAACGCTAGCTTCCATGTTTGATGACATAAAAAGATATGTGATAAAACGAAGTAGATTTATATAGATCAGTATTTTAGTATAATTTGCCAAAATATTGTTTAGACTAAATGCCAGTAAGTGGCATAACGTTGACGAATGAAAAAGTTGGTGCTGTCCAATTTATTATTTACCATTATTTGTTATTTTTGCTTTTATTATTATTTCAAAAAATTATGTTAATTTTCTCGTTTTTATTTCAACTAACTCATATTGTTTCAATTCAACAGAGAGTTCCCAAAACTAGTGTTCATAGTTTAGGTTGAAATCGAATATTTTATCTAGATTAAGATTTAGTTGTAAGACTATAAACACTACCATGTAAATACACATTTACTGAATAAAGTAAACATATACGAGCAGAAACCTTTTTATTTCACATTTCTTTCAGGTATCACGGATATTCTGGCCCGAGCTTTCAGTTTGTTCGACACGTATTTCGCGCTGAAGTTGACCACGTTTCTATGCAGCATTTCACTGATCCGTTGCATTTCGCCGCACGCGAGAGGCAGACTGTTACCTTCGACAAGCACTCGCATTAACCCAGTCTGGTTAGGCATTTTATTAACACTTTGATAGAATAAAACCGCCTGCAGTTTCTTAATACTCTCGTAAGATAGATTATTATAGCACAGATTCAAGTAACACAGTACCATATTCCCGACGCAATGGCAATAGCCATTCACGTATTTGGTGTAGCTCGGAAGAAATGGGTCTTTGAAAGAACCGCAAATTTCATTAGCGATCATTTGAGCTCTGACATCATCCACATTAGCACCAATCTTCATCTTTTCTTTCTTGGTCTTGTTTTTGATGGTACTCAGAGGTTTTTTAGCAGATTTCTTACTTATAATACTGAAGTCATCTAGCGATCGAGTTTCGCTTTGCGTCAAGTATTTCATGTAAATAGCTTGTTTCGCTCTCAGATATGCCATATACCTCCGCCGCTTAGCCATAATTTCGTCATAAGTCAATGGGAAATCTATTAGTACGCATAAAATGTGGTTTGCGCCTTCATCGCCTATCCGATTGTCGGCTAAGTTCAAATACCGCAAATGTCTATTATTCCTGAGAGCTTCACCAAAATATTTAGCGCCAACATCCGTTATGTGGTTAGACGATAGATTTAGTGATAATAGAGTAGTTTCTGCGGGCTCTAAAAGGTGAAGTTTTGATGCTATTTGCTTGCAGACTTCGTCATTTATCCTACACCTAGAGAGCGATAAGCTTGTTAGCTTCGATTGACACTCCAACAGTAAAGCGTAGTTCCCTTGAGGTATTGGTGAATCGTCCAGGCAGATATCTGTGATAGTCGTCAGAGGAATAAACTTGCTCATCTCAAGTATCGTGTACGCGCTGATGCGGCATTTCTTTATCTGCATCTTCGATAAATACGGATAGTACGGCAGTATTAGTCCTAATATTTGAATCAGCATCCTTGGCACGCTTATTTTGTACATTAATATTTCTGCTAGCCTGCTCACATTGTCGTACAAAGCCGTTACAACGATGGCATCTTCATCCACGGTAGTGACTCTGGAGGCTGTTTCCTCTGTTTCCTTATCAGATTCCGGAGTGATGGCTTGCTTGGCGAAAGCTGGAGCTACGCTGATCCGTTTGTTTTTTACGGTACTTTCTTGCTTAAATAACTTTGTATATTCGTCTGGAAATTAAACAAGCTTCGTAAACTAACGACTTAATAAGTACCTAAATAGTTTGAGGCGAAATAATATTTTCTAAAAGATCTCTGAACATCCTCTTACCAATTTGAGCTTCTTTTTTCACGACAATCTTACACGGACAAGGGAACTTCTTGCATGCAAATGCTATGAACTCGTCCAGGTCCATCGGCTTTTCATCACCGGGATTGCAGTCCAACGTACTCTTGATACTTTTCACGGATCGCACCGACTTTACAGAATGCGTTTTACCAGACTTCAGTTTTAAATCATCCATTATAAACAAATAAAAATTATAGCAAACTAAACGGATATAAAAAATTAAAACTCTCCAAATTAAAATTCCGTACAAAATGTAGCTGTCAAAGAGGATAATAACCCATATTTTTTCTGTATTCTGAGTAACCCATAGATATACTAATAAAAAGTTATTCTATGCCCTAATACTCTAATCTATGTCATAGATTAAGGAGCCGCAATCACTACGTTGTAGTTGCATTGACCAATGAGGATATAATCACTGCTTTACTGTTAAATTAAGTTAGTTTACGGTGGATTCAACCAAACGCTATGTTATGTCAGAGTAACAATCCCTGGGATAACTCCCTGGAAAACAGGCTTACTCTAGAGTAATTAGCCATTTTATCTATTGATAAGACTTATATTAGTTTGGTCGAATCCACCCTTAGTTTATTGCAACAAATAAATCGACTCCCATTGTATCAGAAACCAACTCTTTATTCAGAACTTTCAAACTTAAAATATGTACTAAACTTAAAATAAACATTTTATATAAACTTATCTTCGAGCTACTTACGAACCTTTCAATAACTTAACTTGCCTTATGCCAAGCTTTAGTTATTTGCCGGCAAAAAAATGGCTTAACTTAACCATAAGGTCTTTCCCTTATAAACTAAAAA
The DNA here is from genome assembly GCA_947579855.1 of Anticlea derivata. Taxonomy (NCBI): domain Eukaryota; kingdom Metazoa; phylum Arthropoda; class Insecta; order Lepidoptera; family Geometridae; genus Anticlea; species Anticlea derivata. The sequence continues at coordinate 3,210,444 of OX388277.1, read as the reverse complement.
ATAATCCTACCAACTAAGATCGCTGTATAGGAACCAACATCATCTAGGATCTTCTAGAAGACGGTGTTGAAAAAGTCTTCCTAAAGGCGTTGGGAGCTATCGGAGCATTATCACTGACCACCTTCTTTAAAAACATTTCAATTCTATCGTATTCCACACAGTAGGCTGGAATAAAATTCCCTTCAAAAACTACCCTTAGCAGCCCCGTTGCTCCAGCAGGCTTGGTCATCCGATTCTGATACTTTAAGACTTCGTAAATCTTTTTTATTGATATAAAGCTCAGGTTATTGAAAGCCAAGTTTAAGGAGCATAAAATCATGTTTCCTTTCGAATGGGAATACTCATCTTTCTTCACAACTCCGTTTTCATCATAAGGATCATTATATTTTCCGACGATTTCCATAGTCATGGCAGCAGCTATATCAACCGCCGATTTCTCTTCAACGAAAACAGAGGGCGGAATCTTTTTAGTTTTCTTACGGTTATCTTCTTTTGGACTCTTCAAACTCTTGTATTTTAATGACTTCCTTGTGATACTACTACGGCCTAACATTTCTAATCGTTGCTGTTTCAAAATTTCTTCGTAACACCTGGCGTATACCTCCATTTTGTTTTCCGTATATTTTAGCTTTCTTTGTCTGGCGTCGACGATCTCATTCCAGGTTAGTCTATACTCCATCAAGTGGGACAGCATTGAAGATGCACCGGCGTCCGTTATCTTGTTCCCCGACAGATTTAAGTGGAGCAAACGACGGTTCCGCCTCAAACTTTCCCCCAAAGCCTTAGCGCCCTTATCTGAAATCAGATTTGACCCCAGCTCTAGTATCAGAAGAGTAGATCCAGGGCAGCCGAAATCAATCTTTGCAGCTAAGGCTTTGCATATTGTATTGTCGATATTGCATCTGTTTAGAGACAGATACTTCAACTGAGAGGTTTGTTGGAAGATCGACTCGTATTTTCCCTCAGGCACGATACAATCATCGAGACAGACGTCCGTCAGATTTGAATGTGGGAGCATTTTACCTATCTCGTGCAGCAGAGCGTTTGTAACACCACCTCTTCGAATAGTCAGTTTCGTGAGCAGCGAGTGGAACGGTATGCAGATACTGATTGCTTGAATGACTTTTTTGTGTATATCGAAATGACAGCCTATGATGGAAATTTCCAGAAGATGTCCCCGAGTATCGTAGTAAGCTTTGATTGGGACTGCATTATCAATGACGCTGCTTCGAGCCGTGAACTCTGATAGAGCTAAGGTGACTGCGCTTTTTTTAGGATCAGTTGTTGATTCAAGGTCATCATTCTTGAATTTCAGGCTTTTGCTGGACCTTGAGCGGGAGGAGGAGGCTTTTCGTTCGTGCTTTTTGTATTCCTCTGTAAATAGTAAGTAATCTTCTAAAATTCGTTGAATTAATAATGAGCTTGTGATCAATGTAGGAAAAAGTGCGCCTAATTACAAGGAGGCGTTTTAGGGTGCATCTGCATTGGAAAATACACCGCGCATTTTTTTGTACTTATACCTAATTACTTACCCATTCAAAGCCTATAAATTCAGAATAAATCTATTAGGGCATCGTAAAGAAACGAATGATGCTAACCTTGAAACATTCGCGTGACGGTCACAACTACCGGTGACTGCCACTCCAAACAGGCCCAGGGTACGAACGTATCGAAGTCCAAAGGCGTTGGCTTGTCGAACGAAGACAGCCTGGAACTAATCCTGGAGCGGTCCCGGATTAGCTTCTTGGGGTCAAGCTGAGAGCTCGCATCTATGCGGCTGATGCGGCTTAGTTTCGATTTGTATTTATTCTTCATTTTCAAGCAAAGCCTATAAATCAATAGACATTTAATAAAATTACCACAGTAAAATTTTATTTCAGATATTATTGACGTGCATAGAATTTTTATAAAAAGCTTGGCATATTTCATGCGACACCAATGCCACGAAAATAGTTTTTACTCACCACTCAAAAAGTTCTTGTACTGAACTTGACCCTTACAAGTAGAAGACTGGCCCCACAGGCCTACCCTGAGCCACGCTTTGATCGCAAGCGAGGTAATGGGAACAATTCGATGATGATTATCGCGGGATCTTGTTGAACGTGATTTTTATTTAATTAATAGGTATGGATGAAGTAGCCTATGCCCTTCCTAGCTCAAAGATATGTTTATTATAAAAATACCATCAAAAAAAAATGATTTTCCCGTGGATTTCCAAAAATTATCTTCCATACAAACCTTATCCTAACAATAACGAATACAAAGAATAATATTGCAACATCGGTCGAGCCTTTCTCAAGCGATGCTCCGTCATACGTGTGGCAATTGTTTTTTATTTATATACACATGTATAAGGTTAACTTTTTACAGTACCTAGTCAAAATAACACAAAATATATCGCAAGATAAACATGATGCATTTGTTCGGCCATAAATTAAAGAAATATAATATAAATCACTTTTTATTAAAATCCAATTTAAGTAGGTATAAATCCTCTACAATCTCATAGAACATTGTGCATAATTATCCACAATCCTAAATTTGGAAATTAGGTTCTGTTACGTTACATAACGGTATTGGCAAGGATCAGAATAAAGGCCTTTACCTACTACAACGTATCATACCATGACCGTGCTATCAGACACGTAACGGACTCGGCCACACACTACTATGCTCACTAGAAAGTATCACTATATTCTCGTCGTGAATTCACTGTCGGTCCGGTCATGGCACACTACGGTGTTGGTCGTGACGGAACGTTCTAGTGGGCATTGTTTCATATTAATTTACACAAAGAATATGTTTTTGTATGTACCAATACGGTTACGTTCATAGTATGATCCGATAAAGTGGGTAAATTCCTTAACTCGGAGTTATGTAAAAAATGAACATAAGTAGTAGAAATCACTTGGATAGTCAATTTAGCTAACCAGTATTAGACAATCGTGGTAGAAGTGTTTTATTGTATTCCTAATTTCGAATCTTTTCTTTCGATCAAAAGTTTATCAAAAATTTTGTATTTGCGCGATATCACAAAAGCCTTTGTTAATTAATTTATTTAAAAAAAATCCTTTAGGAAGGAAATGGACGTTTTCAAGCAACAATCTTGAGCTATAAGGGTGGTGGACACTTGGTGAAATATTTCATACGTTTTTAGAGTTTTTGATCAATGCACTTACTTATGGTCTTATTTAAACGAACACATGAAACTGAGACATAGGTTTTTATAAAAATGTACCACCCTATTAAGAAATATTAGTAATAGCTTTTAGTATAATATGAATTATAATAAAGTTTTACTTACAATAAATAAATACAATACAAATCATCAAAAACAACACATAAAAATTAATCGTTATACGAAAATAACAAACATTAAAATAATTGCAAGTCAAACATTAAAAAACATTGAAATTGTTAATGCAAAGTCAAATTATAAAAAGCTAAGAATATAGAAAATAATTATGAATACAACTTTGTAAAATTACGAATAAAACTTTGTTCAGACAAACAGGTGATGCGTAAATTCAATAGTACATATAATTCAATTTCAGTAGAATTCGTTTCAAATGTCGAATTCATTTCGAAAAAGTCCAAAACAAGTTTTGCTAACAGAAGCAAATTGTGTGAACTTCCCAAAAAATCACAGTTTAATATATCATTGATGGCAATTGCGTGTTAAGAAATATAATTTTCTCTAATTAAAAACTAAAGTAAGGTACTTAGGGTTAAGTAACGTGATGCTAAACTTAAAACTAGTAAAATTAAGTTTAAACTATAAACTAAATGTACATAATTTGTATGCAGACTCGTTGTATCATTGACTTTATTTTTCAGTCGCACAAAGATCACGGTTTTGTTAGTTTTATATCTTGAAAATATATCAAATTTTATTAAAGTTTTTTTAATGGCTTTTAGAATGTATTACATTATTTTTCTACATCTACATGTACGATTTAGTTGGGGCTGTTTTATTGTTACATTGACTGTTTCTGCTCAATATCTAACACAATCTACAACACCATATCAATATTTTTTAAGATTGATCGTGGAAACTCATCTTCACCATCATCAGCCTGTAGAAGATCACTGCTGGACATAGGCCTCCCACTAAGTTCCATGACGAACGCTCTTAAGCCTTTTCCATACACCGACTTCCCGCAACTTTAACAATGTCGACGTTCCATCGAAAGGGGGGCCTTCCAACACTGCGTTGCCCAGTTCGTTGTGGTTATTCGAGAACCTTGTTCTCCAGCGATTGTCGGTTCTGCGAGCTATATGGCCTGCCCACTGTCACTTGCTAATTCTGAGATCTATGCAGGTGACCTTGGTTCTTCTACGGATTTCCTCATATCGGATTTTATCACGCAGTGAAACTCCGAGCATAGCTCTCTCCATAGCCCGTGCGCAACTCTGAGCTTGGTTATGAGGCCAATATTTAGCGACCAAGTCTCAGTGCCATGTCATCACTGGCCACACGCAAAATGCATTAACGCCAATTCCCTTTACTTTTCAAAATAAAATTCTATGCCATTTATTGTTATCATATTCATAAGATACCTTCAGTTACTAGATCCATTTCGTGCATCATCATTTTGTTCGTATTCTAACCTACGCTACTGCCAGCGACTTCGTTCGCGGTCGAAACAAACTTTTATACGATTTCAAATCACGGATGATATCCATTCCAAATACTATTGACCCGCGGAGCAGTCATTACGGTGCGATTGAACTACAAACGTACTTCCAAACTTTCGCATTATAAGTTACAATTTATTGTAAAATTCAACTAACATTAGGCCACATCCTTATAGGGTAAGGCAAAGAGGACGGAACTTTTAATTCCCTGTCCAATAATGAGCTTCCATTATATATAGTTTCTATATAATGGCTTATCTTGCCAGATTAACTAGGTTTAGCAACGCTCAGCGTGCTCGTCATTTGGATGGGCGTCTGCTGTGCCCTGTCGGTTCTATACAGGCGGCTACTTTAGAATGGCATTCGCATCTTTGAGGATGATTTTAACAATCTTTTCGTCATCTGAAAGGTTTCAAACGAGGGACGAAAGATGAGGTCAAGCAAAAACAATACCTATAGTAATCGTCAAGAAAATTTTATCGTTTTTAATATTGCCTAGATTTAAAATCACTATCCAAGTCGAGAACACCATTCCTATTACTTACACAATGGGCACCACAGGATGGGATATACTTGTTTAGACATAAATCCCAACACGTAGCTTTTCTATGATAATCATAATTTTATACCCTCTATATTTTTGACATAACTGAGGACTTCGGGCTTTGTATCCAAATTATGATCATCATCAGCCTGAAGACGTCCACTGCTAGACACAGGCCTTGGCCCCCGATTGGGGGCCTTCCTACACTGCGTTCGGTTCGCGGTCGCCATTCGAGAACCTTTATTCCCATTAGTGTCCCATTGCGGCCACTTTATTCCTAAACTTTTTGTCCAAATCTAACTTTACTTTTCACTCGCGCGAGGCGACTGTCTCCCAGTCATAACGCCACTGTCCTCATATAGCTGTCCTCTTCGTAGCTATTCGCTGATAGTCTCAAAGCGTGCTCCTCGCACAGCGCCGCGATTTCCTTCAGCCATTCGTCGAACAGAACCGCGTTTAGTATCGAGCGGAGAGTTATCGACTGGCACCAGTAACTGTCCTGGGTGAAAATGGGCCGTTTCTGAGGGCTCGGTGAGTGGGTGTGAGAGTTGTGCTGGGTTGGTGATGCTGAAAGTAAAAGAAATACATTTGAATGGCAATCTGACAAAAGTTGGGGAGTTGGTTGTTAAGTTGGGGAGTAAAGGTTCTCGACGCAGTGTTGGAAGGCCCCCCACACGATGGAACGACGAAATTGTGAAGGTTGCAGGAAGTCGGTGGATGGAGAAGGCTCAAGACCGTTCGTCATGGAACTCTTTGGGGGAGGCCTATATCCAGCAGTGGACTTGTACAGGCTGATGATGATGATGACAATCTGACAATACATTGCTTGCTTATCGCGTCACTGATTCTTTCATGGTCATCCTGCATTAGGTCAGTGAGCAGGTTGAGGTATGGTTGACCTGAAATAAGATAATAAACATAATTTTGAGAAAAAAAATAGGCTCACGACTTTCATCCCCAAGAATGGAAGACATTCTCTCCAGACGAATATATCCTTGAAGACGTCTAAGGGGAGTAGATAGAGGCATGTCCGAACACTGGCAAATGCCCACATTTGAAAGAAAAGAGTACTCACTAGATAATCTATTAAACAATTGTTGGAGAAACTAGTGGATAAGATATTTTTAAGTAACTAAAAGCACAGTTTCGTAGGTATTGTAAAATGATCTAATATGAAAAAAGTACTCACTAGATAATCTATGAAACATGTTGGAGAAACTAGTGGATGAGATATTTTTAAGGAACTAAAATCGTAGTTTTGTAGGTTGCTACTGTAGAATGATCTAATATGAAAAAATACTCACTAGGTAATCTATGAAACATGTTGGAGAAAGAAACTAGTGGATAAGATATTTTTAAGGAACTAAAATCGCAGTTTTGTAGGTTACTACTGTAGAATGATCTAATATAAAAAAAAATATCACTAGATAATTAATCTATGAAACATGTTGGAGAAACTAGTGGACAAGATATTTTTAAGTAACTAAAAGCGCAGTTTCGTTGTTATTGTAGAATGATCTAATATGAAAAAAGTACTCACTAGATAATCTATGAAACATGTTGGAGAAACTAGTGGATAAGCTCCGCCGTTTCGGCTCCACCCGCCTGAAAGGTGAATCGTCGCCTCCATGCGTTGAATTTCGGCCGTGCGCTTGACCTGGAAATTGTGTCATTGATTAGCCTATACTTAATGTGTGCAATAATTAAATAATTAATAGGTATTTTATATATTTTAGGTTAAGGTATATATTTCTATGGGTTTTAGAATTAGTTTTAATTTAACTTTAATTTTAATATATAATTTCCAAATTTTGATTTGTAATAAGTATAAATAATTATTAGTGCAATTAGTTTAAGTCGTGCTTATTATCTATAAATAAATAAATGGTGTGAAAACGATCTTAACGACCGTAGAAAAGTCGGCTATCTGGGATGATAAATATTCCGGATATATCACACACGGTCAACTGAGCCCAAACTAGGATAGCCTGTACTATGGGTACCAGAGACTGATATATAAATATTTAACACCCAGACACAGAACAAACATCTGAATTCTTCACACAAATTTTTGTCCTGTGCGGGAATCGAACCCGCAACCTCTAGCGCAGAAGGCAGAGTTACTACCAACTGAGCTATGAGCCTCCAATGAATAAGATAACTAAATAAATAAATAAAATATTCCGGACATATCACACACGTTCAACTGATCCCAAACTAGGCATAGCCTGTACTATGGGTACCAGAGACTGATATACATAATAGATATATATTTAACACCCAGACACAGAACAAACATCTGTGTTAGTTGGTAGTAACAAGAGTTACTACCAACTGAGCTATGAGCCTTCAATGAATGAGATATAACAATGAATGTTCTGTTGTTAGTTAAATTAAAAATCTCTTAAATTAAAAATACCTACCTATATAATTTTACTTCTACTTCTAGTTCTACTTATTCTTATTTTATTTAATTTTTTTGTTCTACAATTCCTACCTACCTACCGACATCGACTAAACGCGAGAAATGCAGCACACTACGATCGTGAGGTCGCCGTAAAGGGTTCCATCTGAAAACCAGCGCCGCTACACTCCGTGTGCGGCATCAATGCTGAGATGGAACCTTTTTTGGCTCACGCATGCATCGGTACGGACTAATGAATACCCTAGTTTTGTTACTTCCTACCTACTTTTGTTTTGTTTTGTTTCCCCCCTACCTTTTGTATTGTTACCTGTACCTTGTGTCTTTATTTTTTATTTTATTAGTTTGTGCTGTGCTTGTGTGTCCAAAATAAATGTATTTTCTTTCTTTCTTTCTTTCTTTCTATCTTACTGTCATCGTTGGTCGGCGCCCGCGCATTCAGAAGGGTGAGTTCTCGTTGCATCAAATACATGCGCGCCTTATCCACCAGCTCGTCAGAATTGTCTATTTGTTCTGTTAGCTCGTCCACTTCCTCTTTCAACTTGCTTAGTATCTGAAAAGAGTAAATGCATTTTTATTATTTTCACTGGTGTTCATTTATTTATTTATTTATCAACAATATAACAATTTGACAGGCCTCATAGCTCAGTTAGTAGTAACTCTGCCTTCTGCGCTAGGGGTCGCGGGTTCGATTCCCGCACTGGACAAACATTTGTGACTAACACAGATGTTTGTTCTGTGTCTGGGTGTTAAATATATATCTATTATGTATATCAGTCTCTGGTACCCATAGTACAGGCTATGCCTAGTTTGGGATCAGTTGACCGTGTGAATATGTCCGGAATATTTATTTATTTATTTATTTATTTAATATACACAGCATTACAGTTAGCACCAATGCGCCGTGATATACAAATTTAATTAAAATAATATTTCAGGATTTCATTAACAATGATAAAAACAGACAATAATAATACATAACATTAATTGAACTAATCCTAACACTATCAATCATCTCCGCATACCTCAGGCATGCACACTTATTTATTTATTTATTTGATTATAAACGAGCAGCTTCCGCTGATGTGTCTACATCTCACAGTGTCGAAATTGAAAGTCTTTTGTCATGTATTTTATGCGCTAGAGGTCGCGGGTTCGATTCCCGACCTGGACAAACATTTGTGACTAACACAGATGTTTGTTCTGTGTCTGGGTGTTAAATATATTATATCTATTATGTATATCAGTCTATGGTACCCATAGTACAGGCTATGCCTAGTTTGGGATCAGTTGACCGTGTGTGATATGTCCGGAATATTTATTTATTATTTATTTATGTCTGGTTCACTTTTTTGAGCACTGATTTATTGATACGTAGCCAGTTGTCGAGCTTACCAGCAGCAGCAAGCAAGCAGAAACAACATCTTCTGGTAACATGTTCCACTTCCTTCCATCTATCAGCGAACAAATCATTGATTTGACTGGCCTCATAGCTCAGTTGGTAGTAACTCTGCCTTCTGCGCTAGAGGTCACGGGTTCGATTCCCGCACTGGACATACATTTGTGTGATGAACACAGGTGTTTGTTCTGTGTCTGGGTGTTAAATAAATAAATAAATGTTCCGGACATATCACACACGGTCAACTGATCCCAAACTAGGCATAGCCTGTACTATGTGTACCAGAGACTGATATACTTAATAGATAAATATTTAACACCCAGACACAGAACAAACATCTGTGTTAATCACACAAATGTTTGTCCAGTGCGGGAATCGAACCCGCGACCTCTAGCGCAGAACGCAGAGTTACTACCAACTGAGCTATGAGGTCAAATATTTTTGTATATTATGTACATCAGTCTCTGGTACCCATAGCACAGGCTATGCCTAGTTTGGGATCAGTGTAGAATTAGAATTGCTATGTTCGTTGTAAACCCGAACGGGGTACTTTTTATAATACCTGGAACAATGACGGTATGCTCGGCTGGACCACATAGCTCGGACATAGCAGTAGTGACGTCAGCAAGGGTGTAGGCAGGGAAGCCAACTTTGATATTATACTTGTGACACGGGCGTTCACTGTGACTTCCGATTCTAGTAGTAGCGAGGCCTTCTTTAGGAGACTGCTTAGTAAAGGTCCTAGAATTAATAGAATATAGATTAGATTTGACTAGTAGAAACCTACGCTTACTCAATGACAACTTCTTTGGTAATGGTACTGATTAACTTTTGTGTGTGTGTATTGCTTTCTGTCGTCTATCGTTACTTTATATACCTACCCATCCCCTGCTATCTGCGGAAACTTATAATTGGCCATCAGTGCACATGTAGTATCACTACTGCATGGTTTGTATAATTATTTATCTAATGTGTCCACCTAGCTGTTAGTTTTCCAAAAATGTCTAAAATAAAAATAAAAATAAAAACTATGCGACTTCGCTATGTGAACGAAATGGTGATTCATTAATTTCATAATATGTATACTATCACGAAAGAGGCTTACACCTATTTGGCAATAAGTTTGTTCTAAGACTTTTGTAAATTGGAAAAACACTATGCTAAAATCAGCTGTTTTGAGGTTAAATCACAAGCGTAATACAAGGTGACTCATAAAACTAATTATGACATCAAGATTTCTACACAAAACAGCATAATTGAGTTTGCATGTAGCGAATAGCCTGGATTAAAAAATAGGCTACTTTATTCGGTTACCACGCGAGCGAAGCCGCAGGTGAAGCTAGTAAAGCATGTACTTACCGATTACAGTTTCGGCACTGCGCCAACTCCTAACGGGCACCTCTTCATATTCCCTATTCTCCTCCACCCTCTCTATCCTCTTCCGAAACATCTCTTCAGCAAAAACATCGTCATAATTCTTAAAACTCTCATAGTCACTACTATCGCCGATCGAAATTAGACTATCATGATTCCCGTCTTTGATTTCATTTTCGACCACCTCCGTCAACGACGTCAGACTATGCTGCTCCTTCTCAGAGCTATCGCTCGTTTTCAACGTGTCGTATTCGCTGGTGCAGATAGAAATGAGGCTGTCCTGCTCTTTCGCGTTCTCAGTTATATCTCTTTCTTTGTTGTTGTTGGTTTCGCGTTTGAGTGTGATGTGGTCGTATTTAGAGGTCCAGTTTGTGCACGCTATCGTTCGGGAGACTATCTCAAAGCGGGCGTCGCATAGGTACGCGTGATAGTTTCCTATTAGTGATTCGTTGGGGTTCTGGAAATAAGAAATTGGGTGATAAATGAATTTACTACGCATACGTAACAGAGCAATGCAATGCACAGAGACCACAAGAATGCACTCAATGCACTGTTGCATTAGGTGCCCCTGTAAAAATAGTGTACTCTTTAGGAAATAAATAAATAAATAAGACCGTCACTCAATAGGTGGCTCTTAAAATGAACATGGTTAAGACAAATATCATGTCCAATGCTCATATCGCACCCATTCCGGTACATGTTGGGAACGATACCATTCAAGTTGTAGACCACTATGTCTATTTGCGTCGGACGATTCAACTAGGCCCCCCACCCGATGGACCGACGACATTGTTAAAGTTGCGGGAAGTCGGTGGTTTCAAAAGGCCGTTGTCATGGGATTCTTTGGGACTCCTATGTCCAACACTGGACTTCTACAGGCTATCTAGTTATGATTATGATGACGTAACAGAGTGAGTATTCTTGTAATTGGCTCGCTTACCCCATAGTAAAACTTGAGATCGTGGACTAGAGGACTCATGGGTATATGGCCATCGTCGTGGACGCCGTTCACTCGCCTCTCCTCTTGTCGGTAATCGAGCACTTTTCTTCCGCTCAGGCCCAACTCTTCTACCCATTTGCGAGTCTTTTCTAGCGGTCTTGAACAGCATTTTGGACTTAGGTCTGAGAGAAATAATATAAATAAATAATAACAGTTATACAGATATCAACATATAGTTTGAAAAAAGGTTTAAATAGTTTAATTATGTGTAACAAACGTAGATGAATCAATAAAGTATAATTAGACAAATAATTAGAGTTGATTTTAGTGCTGAAACAGATCCAGATCAATCAATTATGAGCTGATCAGCTCTTTATAGCCTCATTATATCCCTAAAATTAAGTGAATAAGTGCAAATTGCGACGCTAACTCACCGCGGCTTACTGAAAATTCAAAAAAAGGAGGAGGTTTTCAATTCGTCCGTTTTAATTCGGACCTAAAAATTTATTCATCAGAGTTGGTTTCTAGGTCATCAGAGCTCACTTACCTAGAAAAGCAACGGCAGCGTTTCTATAAGGCTCTGAATCGGCGATCCTGTGTCGATGTACACCGCTCAGATGCTGGCCGGTGAGCAAGTACTTGTAGGCCAGCTCCACCATCACGTCCTCAGAGTTCAGGCTGGTCAGCGTCTCCATTAGCGAGAGAGTTACCATGGACAGCTGGAAAGTGGACATGATGAGTCTTCTCTTCAAGAAAAGATGATATACAAACTGTTCTACGGTAAAGGGTAGAACAGTTCAAAACCGTAGAACAGTTCTGTCATTATGATGCACTAGTGGCTGTCCGCGGCTTCGCTCGCTCGGTCCCGGATTAAAAGTAGCCTATGTTTTTTCTCAGGGCTTAGGCTATCTCCTTACCAATTTTCATCAAGATCGGTTCAGCAGTTTTGTCGAGAAAATGTTACCAACAGACATCTCGCAGTAGCCCCTCTCGCTCACACACCGCAGTAGTAACTCGAGGTAATCTATGGCCGCCGCCGCTTATTCTGTCGCGCTACCTCCTGCTCCTTTATAATAGCCTGGTACTTTTAGATACTATTGGGAACAAAATGCTACGAAAATCTGCTAATCTGTAGATGTCCCGTCCAGCCTCCGAAGCATGACGTCAGTGACCTTACTGCCGTCATACTTGTACACGAAGAGAAAGTTACACGAAGAGAAAGTACAACACGACAAGAAGTAGCCCCCCTCGCTCACACACCGCAGTAGTAACTCAAGGTAAGCTATGGCCGCGCGACATACTCCTGCTACTTTATGATCGCCTGGTACTTTAAACTAACCTGTGAGGTCCCGTCCAGCCTCCGAAGCATGACGTCAATGACCTTGATGCCGTCATACTCGTACACGAAGAGAAAGTGCAACACGGATCGCAGTAGCCCCCTCTCGCTCACACACCTCAGTAGTAGCTCGAGGTAAGCTGTGGCCGCCGCTTGTTCTGCCGCGCCACTCTGCAACGGCGCCGCTCGAGTCTACGGTTGTTCGCACGTTTAGTAGGCTTCATTGTACGTACGGAGCGCGGCTGAGTGACGTTTTGAACTTTATTTCAAGCTAAATAAGATACAATTTTGATCTTCTCTAACGAAGCTATTTATTTCATACTATGCAGTTTGAATTTGAGTGTTATTTACAGTTATAGAAGGTTCGATTTCGCATCAAATAACGGATTTACGATATTTCATCCGCATAAAATTGATATGATACTTTATGTAAAACTTCGCGGAATGAAAGCGAAGTTATTACAATAAGTCAGTCAGTTAGTAATGCAATTTTATACATGTCATGTTGAGTTATATTTAGTTTATAGTCTGAAAACTTACATTGAATATGAGGGTTATCAATGAATTTTATTAGTCAATATTATAATGATTTATAAATGATTCCCAAATGTATAATTTGATGTCGGTTAAAACACACAACACACATGAATATTTCCGTTAGTATGAAAAGCCAATCAAAAATTTTCCAATTGAATTGCAACTCTATTTCGTTGTAAAAAAAGAGTGTACAGACCGTCACTAAACCGCTTGGCGAATGTCCCATACCAGTGCTGACCAATCCCGTGCGTGCAATGGAAGCCTTCCACGTGATGTCACAACCGTTGAATGATATATTGGAATGACCTTTTGCTAAACAAACCTCGACTTTATCACCCACATCATAAGTTCCATCTTATGAATTTACGTAACAACTTCAGTTATCAAGTTAAGTTTCTTTATGAAAAGGTCATTTCAATCAAAAATTATAAACCAAATAGGCATTCATATTGGCAATCAAAATAGCTTTTTCTCAGAATCAGAGGCCCGATTTCGAGACGTTCATGAGAAGTGAATACCTTACCGTTTTTGTATGGTGTGTCACGAAAAGCGCCCCTACAAATACCAGCAAGCTTATCACTTCTCACGGTAGGAAGTGAGTAACTCATCGGAATCGGGCCTCTGATCGCAAAGCACTGCCGAATAATTATAGTTTATTATTTATTTTGCTGACATTATTTATTATTAAACTCTGACTTAGAGTTGATAATGGTGTAGATTCTGTCTAAAGGTGTTCCAACAACTTTAGAGATATAGTTATCATACATTTATTTATTTATTATCAAACAACGAACCCAAAAAAGCAAAAAAAATGTTTTTCCAAAAACCTACATTTTCTGAAAAACTGTAAATAAATTTCAACTTTTTTTAATGCTGATCTTATTTTTTTCAAAATCGAGCCCGTAACTCCCAACTTCACTTTTCGATTAAACACTTTTCGTTTAAATCGGAAACCGTGAGACGGTTTCCGATTTAACCTAAGTGGCCATAAAATAAAACTCACCCTGTATACTTACATAACGAATACATACTCACTTACCAATGAGTTGTACTGTTCAAATAATTTAAGTCCGCATTAACACGTGCCTAAAGCACTGAAGGAAAACATCGTGAGGAACCTAGAATTATCACTCGTTTATATTTTTCACTGTCCTATCTAATCTAACGATCTAACATCAGACTGGCATTAAATTCATTGGAAATGCAGTCTTTAATGGAATTTCCCCTCAGAATTCCCCTCAGATTTTATGCACAAAAGAATCACCACCATTATATCAATATTACTTAAATTAAAGTATAAATTGAACTAGGAAATAAAACAAATGTACACAAGAAATGTGAAATGGACATCACACAATGAAATCAAACAAACTCAGAATTGTCACACAAACACAAGAAACACATAAAATAAAGGATGTAGATAAGAAAGAAATGTATAGAAAAGTATGGTGCAGTTTATAGTGCATTATTACATAATAGATACTTTTCTGAACATCCATTAGTTAGTTTCTCACCTGCCAACACTGAAATAAATACTTATTAGTTTTATAAACTACGTTAATATTAGTTGGAAAATATGTATAAAAATATCTAAATCTTGACCTGTCTTTATAAGTTTTGCTACTGTTGAAATGCTCACGAAAATGTAAAATGAGCTTGAAATAAGGTCCTCTACAAGCTGATTTATAATATACTGCGGGACAGCAATTGCTCAAGATTCTAAATTGACATTTAGTGTCGTTAGAACGAACTAAATAAAAAGTTATTGTAAAACTTTCTGCACTTTATATTCATAGGCTCGTATTCAGAGACACGACTCAAACTTAGATTTTATCACAGATCAGCTGAACTCTACTTAAGTATTGAATCTCTTCTCAAACATAGCATTTATTCAAGAACGGTACTCAAACTACTCTCAGCTGAATCGAGTCTCAAATCTGTGCTCAAATGTTCTCGTTTACATTTTGATTTATTTATAATTTTCGATCCGTTTTACGCAGAAATTCAAACAGCCAGGGTGGAAATAGAACAGAACTATAAAGTGAAGTATAAATATGCATCAAAGTACGTGTAACGGAACAAAAATGTCATTTGATTAATGTCTAATCAAATCTAAACTCAAGCACCGATTTCGTCTGATTGACGTTTCAGAATAAGCATTTACTCAGGTGAACTGTGATCATTGAATCTATACATAAGTACTGTTCAAGAATTAGAATCTCGACTCAAATCGAGATTTAAGTACAGATCAACGCTTGAGTCTTGTCTCTGAATACGAGCCATAGCCCCTAAGAACTAGGCTATTATAAAATAGTCATCAAAGTTCCTTTATTTGTATACTATACATGGTGATTTATAATATGTATGCTATCCCGGACTTATTCTACACCCAATTAGCAATATTTTGTTCCACGGCTTTTGGAACTTCAACATTTACAAATAAATGTATGCAAAAATCAGCTGTTTTGTGGTCTGTGAGCGATAATATTCGTTCTTTCGTTGATATAATAAATTATGAATCATCTTGTATGTAGCCCACCATTCAAGTGAGCCGTTTTCACTTGAACACTGATTAACAACCTTAATAGATGGTAACATAAAGTCAATTTTGCGGTGACACGGCTAAATTCAATGTTCCCGAAAACGGCTCAACCGTACCCATGATAATCACACTCAAACAGCACATTATCTCACTCGTCCCATGAGCCAAGTTAGGTGTTTACCTGGAGTAGCGCTGGTCCCATCACGGGGACTAGGAACCCTTGGTATAGCAGGTCTAGAAGGTGCTTCTTTATGGACGGATGAGCCACCTGGAAAAAAAATATTGTAAAAATAGCGTCATCATCATCATCATCAACAACCTGTAGAAGTCCACTACTGGACATAGGCCTCCCCAAGGAGTTCCACGACGAACGGTCTTGAGCCCTTTCCATCCACCGACTTCCCGCAACCTTTACAATGTCATCGGTCCATCGTGTGGGGGGCCTTCCAACACTGCGTCGCCCGGTTCGTGGTCGCCATTCGAGAACCTTTACTCCCCAACAGTTATCGGTTCTGCGAGCTATATGGCCTGCCCACTGCCACTTCAACTTGCTAATTCTGAGAGCTATGTCGGTGACCTTGGTTCTTCTACGGATTTCCTCATTTCGGATCTTATCACGTAGTGAAACTCCGAGCATAGCTCTCTCCATAGCCCGTTGCGCGACTTTGAGCTTCGAAAATAGCGTCAGATCACATAAATGTAGGAACGGAACGTGAAGCAACATTTTATAATACACTCGCCGGCAGAAAATGTGGCCCAAACGCTTGTCGCGAATTCGAAAAAGAAATATAGTTTAGGTAGAATATAAAGGTTTCAGTCAAATTTTTCAATAATTTTACATTAAAATGAGTAATAGCAGAAACCAGTAAAAAAGGGAATCCGGTAGTTCATTTTTTTTAAATATAACAACTTTCAGTTTTGGGCCACGTTTTCTGCCGGTGTGTGTATCACATGTTGCTAGCCTGACGTGTCACTGATTCTTTCAAGGTCTTGCGGTATTTGTTCAGTGACCAGGTTGAGGTATGGTGGCCCTGAGAAAGGCCTATGGCCATCGGTGTAAGAATCAGTGAATTAAATGCACCGCTTAGAGGCTCTCGAGCACATGTCACAAGTCTTCGAATTTTTAGGTTCTAGGACATGACGCTTTCCTCACGATGTTTTCCTTCACCGTTTGAAAACACATCTCTACTATTGTAAAAAATTATGGGCGCTTTACTAATTATTTAAAATTACATAATTATTTAAATTTAAAATATATTCGTGCACCACCGGGATTCGAACCCATGCCTTACGGATCGATAGTCGAGGTACCTTCCACTAGGCTAGCACGGATGCTGATAAAAACCAGCTTGACAGGCTAGTGTACCTGTGCAACTGCATTGCAGAACTCCAGAGAATCGATGAACAGAGTCAACTTGTTCACTTGATTGACGTCATCTGGCGTCAGCCGGTGGGTTTTGTCGTTCAGTGTTCGGGGCAGGAGAGAGTATAGACCACTTAGACCTGAAAAAAAAAAACAATTCAAGTCTAGTAGGATTCGCTAGACCTGAAAAACCTTTTTGCTGCTGTGGCGCACAATAACATTTCACGTGTTCATTTTAATAATAATTTAATAATAATATTCGCTCTCTGTGTCTTGCATTTATTGTGACGTGTATTTTGTGCCAAGTTTGTGAATAAATGTTTGTCTATGTCTAAAAAAAACCGCCAAGTGCGATTAGGACTCGCGCCCTGAGAATTCCGTACCATTACAAAAATCTAGAATGCCAAGTGTACGAAGTGAAAAACTTATATCGTTTTGTGGTATATTTTCTCACTTGCTGTCTATCTGCTCAATATCTTGTCTGTGAACAGCGTGGAACCTACCGAAAGTCTATAACGTGCACAGGTAGTAATAGAAACGAAATGTTTAGATTAGTAACTATCTAATTGTACCTACCTACTATAAACATAATATAGTATCGCCTTAGGGATGAAAAAAAACCTGTTAAGATGTTACACTGTATTCTAAATAAATAAATAAATTTTCAGTTCACAAATTAACGGAAATATGAGTTCGTCTCGTAACAGGTAGCCTAGCTCCAAATTTCAGAATTGTGAAGGTTTTCTATTTTTGCCATTTTTATACAAAAATTCGAGATTCATTGCCATATCTTTGTATTGCAGTTTAGACGTTCCTGAGAAAAATGATCTTGTCAGACAGAGAGATAACAAAGTGTAGGATCACTAAAACTAAAACTGAAGAAAGCCACCTCTCACGAGAACGGATTGTAAAATATGGCGTCCCCCAGGGGAGTGTGCTAGGGCCTCTACTGTTTATCATCTATATAAATGATCTACCAAAAGCGACCACTCACCCAATATCACTATTTGCCGATGATAGCACGGTTACTGTAGCTTGTAAGAACACTGACACTTATAAAAATGACATTAATTTAGCTTTGACATCAATTATAGACTGGTTAAATAATAATAATCTAAAAATTAACATAAACAAGACGAAGATTATACACTTTAGACAACGCGATAATGCAGCTACAAAAACAATTGACATTTACTATAACAATAACGTAATCGAAGAGGTGGAGAGCACAAAGTTTCTGGGGGTAACTATTGATAAGAAACTAAATTGGAAATCACACATAGAATCTCTTTGCAAGAAAATCAACAGTTCAGCGTATGTGCTATACAAATTAGCACCAATAGTGGACATAGATACCTTACTTATTGCGTATCATGGTATAATTGCCTCTAATATTAGATATGCAATAATGTTCTGGGGAAATTCGACAGATGTTTTAAAAGTTTTTAAATATCAGAAGCGCTGTATTAGAACTATGTTTCACTTTAAAGTAACTGACTCTTGTAAACCCTTCTTCCATAAGTATAAAATTTTGACTCTACCATCACTGTATATTTTGGACACAGCTATGTTTGTCAAGAATAATCAAAATCTCTTCGGTCAACCTTCGGATTACATGGTCCGCAACAGGCGTGACAACAATAAAGTCTGTCATATAAATAGGAAAACCGCAATGATGGATAAGAGTACCTTTGCTATGGCACCCTCCATATATAATAAATTACCACAGTCTATAAGACTACTGCCGAATATGGAGTTTCAGAGAAAGTTAAAACTTATTCTTTCAAATATTATTCTATAAATGATTTCTTAACTGACAAAGATTTTTTGGCTTGACATTCGCTATTTTTAAGTTGTTTTTTACCCAATTAGTTTCATGTTTAATTTTTATTTTATTAAGTTTATTTTAATTATTATTATTTGTACAAAAAAAAATATTATTGCACATCGAAAAATCGGTAGGAATACATTGACTCACATAATTATAGACTATAATCACCTGTACCTACATGTATTTCAAGCAATAAATGACACTTTACTTTACTTTACTTTACTTTATCACTTTTAAGGTTTCCGTTTTTTTACAACGGTTTTTTTTTTATGACGGAACCCTAACATTAAATAAAAATAAATAGTTGTAGCTTGGTTCATCCTTCTTACACGCAGCAACGGAACAACAGATCGTCGTATTTTTTTTTCAAAATATAGTCAAAATGCCTTAAAGTGGTAATAGACTACTTTTTATATGGGTGCCGCACGAGCAAAGCCGCGAACGGACGCCATTGTGTAATCAAAGTTACCTGTGGCCAGAACAGGACAAGTGTTGCCAGATAACATGTACTGCTGCAATTGCTGGCTTCGTGGGGACATCGTAGCGCACAATAACAGTGCGTCTCTAGCTGTTGACCCACAGGACCCTTCTCTATGGACGGAACTCAGCAGTAGCCGGACGATAATGAACCTAGAAATAATAATAAGAGAGTTTATTTTATTTAAATAACTTAAGCTAAAGTTGATCCGCAGCAAATGCAGTCGCTAACATTATTATTCATACAGTGTACATTTTTTATCAGAATGGAGGAAACCGGCATGTCCTAGAACCTAAAAATTCTAAGACATGTGACATGTGCACGAAAGGAGCCTCTAAAGAGGCGCACTTTAATCCTTTCACTACACTGATTATTTCAGTGACTGTCATAGGCCCTTTTCAGGGCTGAATGACCTAATATGGGATGACCAAGAAATAATCAGTGACAGGATAAGCAAGTAACTTATGGTTGGTGTTGAAACAACCAGCGTGTACAAAGGCCTTCTTGTAAAGACTACTTATCTTACAAGCCCAACTTAATTAGATAACATTGAGACTTACTCAGAGTGAGAGCCGTTTTGTGCATGTGTGGTGAGGAAGAAGAGGTCAATGAACTTCATATTTTGCATCAGAGCCACGGAGATTTGGTTTAGCACTGTGACTAGTTGACCTGTAAGTAACAAAAATTACAAAGTAAAATATTAATATCATCATCATCATTTCAGCCGTAGGACGTCCACTGCTGAAAATGGCCTCCTCACAAATTTCCCGAGCGAATTTCTACCATGTGGGGGATTTGCCCCCTACTCCCCACGCTGGGCAGCGGGTTGACGAGTGCGTTAGAGCTATCTTTGATAAATAGGGGACGCTGCTGCCCATCCACTAGCTTTTTCCTTTATCCGCCTCTTATGACATCCACGGGTAGATATTTAGTTACTTACATTCCAAATTAGGCGGAGGCAACTCATTTCTGAAGCTACTAAGTAGTTTTAGTAGAGGTCTGAGGAACGGTTCCGCCGCTATAACCTGAAAAATATATAGTTTTTTTTTATTAGGTATAAGTTAGTTTAAAGTATAAGTTTGGATTATGGTTACATGAGTAAAAAAGAAGTGAGTGCAGTGATGACAGCTTTCAGAAGAGTGGAAACATAAAGGATGTTATGCAAACCCCACTTAGTGTGGTACAAGGTCAGGGGCCAAATTCTACTAATTCAATGGCATCAAAATGATAATAGCATGATACTGATCGCACCATTATCATTCAGTTACGATTGTCGCCACTTTCATTTCATTAATAATAAATAATAATAATAAATATTCTGGACATATTCACACGGTCAACTGATCCCAAACTAGGCATAGCCTGTACTATGGGTACCAGAGACTGATATACATAGTAGATAAATATTTAACACCCAGACACAGAACAAACATCTGTGTTTATCACACAAACATCTGTGTTTATCACACAAATGTTTGTCCAGTGCGGGGATCGAACCCGCGACCTCTAGCGCAGAAGGCAGAGTTACTACTAACTGAGCTATGAGGCCAGTCAGTCAATGGTTCAATGGTTTCACAATGACTGCCATTGATAAACGACTGTTATAGTAGAATACCTAAGTGTCAAAAGTGGCCATTTTGCCTTTGAACCATTGTCATTTTGAAGCCATTGAATTAGTAGCATTGGGCCCCAGGTAGACGATGGCAATCAATCCGTATATTTACCTGTGTACTATAATGGCTGACAAGATTTCCAAAGAGTTTGAGCTGCTCCAATCGCACTGCATTTTCATATCTGAAAATAAAGTATTGTTATTTGTTAATCATCATCATCAAAGTCAAATTCACTATCATCTTGAAACGGATCACTTTGAAACGTCTTAAAGTTTTTAAGGGGAAGCTACACCTGTTCCTCGCGCACAAGCCTAGAAGAATCAGGCAAACAAACACGGCTTGGAGCCTAAAAATTTTTTCAATGATTCTTTTTCACAAAATGCAATGTAGAGCTTCAGTGTGAAGCTCAGGAGAAAAATAATCAGGTATTAAATAAAATCTTATTAAAATGTTATAAAATGACAAATAGTGAGCTCAAATAATGCCGCGACAAACGGACTTGACCTTCAAATTAAATTCAACAAAAAAATTTGGCTTTACAATGTCGTCGATCCATCAAGTGAAGGGCCTTCCTAAACTGCGTCTTCTGGTTCGCGGTCGCCATTCGAGAACTTTTATTCCTCAACCGTTATCGGTTCTGCGAGACATATGGCCTGCCCACTGTCACTTCGACTTGACCTAACTCTTGTGAGTTCAGTCAGATGATTATTTATTCCCTTGGGAACTATTATCAAAAGCAAGGTTCGTAAGGTTCAGAATAGCGAAACAATTATTTCACAATCAAATAAATACTGCCTTATCAACACGTACTTGATAAGCTACCGATAATTGATAAAATTCTAATAAGTATTGAGTACATTGAACTTAATTAATTAATTTTGTGCAAAATGCAAAAACAAATAAAGGATGTGTCATTGTTCGTATTGATAGTGTCGTCGATATTGGAAAATTATGACGGTTATTGAAAAAAAAAGTCGAACAAGCCGTGTTGGTCTAGTGGGAGGACCCCCGACTTTCGATCCGAAGGTCGTAGGTTCGATCCAGTCGTGCACCAATTGATTTTTCCATCCGAAAAATGTATGTGCGCATTACCACGTGCTCATAACTGTCAAGGAAAACATCGTGAGGACACCCGTGGCTTAGTCAGCTCCACACGTATTGACTCTGTGTTTCCTGTGGATAAGGCCGACTAGGCTGAGGGGATGGTATAGGTGCTGGGCAAGCCTACTCCATCTAAAACATGTCCCAGGCATTACAGCGTCCTGTAAATGAGTAAAAGTTCCACCTGACAGCTAGCTATACACTATTGTCTTATTCTGCGAAACAAAGTGAATAATCCGACCGCTTTGAGCATAATGCCACTATGTGTGCCTGACAATTACGTGCGCTGTGGCGTCGACATCAACTGTTCGCCTGCCACACGCCGCGAACATGTCACGCTTATAATGCGTCAACACTAAGAGCTCTCACTCTTTTAAATGCCTATGTACACGAGGTCCAACATGTCGGCATCTTTAATGATAACATTTGTAAAATATTTTTATACTACCTGCTCGTCAATGACATATTATGTGTCATGCAAACCTTTCCTAAAGTAAGTCATTACAGCCCTACGGTCTAGCCGGGTCATAATGTAGTACTGAATTTCATTATTTCCCATGGGACATAATGTGATTTGAATTTGGAATGCAACCCATGTAGTCGTGCTTGATCGAGGTTGGTTTCAAAAAAGTTTGGGTGCTATGAGATTTTATTCTGATTAGGCTGTATGTTAACATTTTCTTTGCACTGCCTACAAATTAAAAAAAAGAAAAACATGAAAACTTTTTACGAAATTCATTTTCACCCGCGCACGAAGAAGGATTTATTCGAATGTCAAACTGACCACTACTGAATAGACTACAAAAAAAGAAAAAAAGGCGCCAAGCGCTCAGACTGCTGTGCTGTTATCTACACCGAAATTCAGTTTCGATTCAAATAAACTTCTAAAAAATGTCAAGTGACGACGACAGTGATTTTGATTCGACTCCAGAATGCATACAATCTGAAGCCTCTGGTATAGTGGGAAACTTACTTCCAGAAAAATCATTTCTGTCTACTTAACAATCATTGTTTTCAATTGCCTCGCAGAAAGTATAAAAAGTAGAGTATGCATCGCGGGCTTAAATGTGTATTTTTGGGCGATCTTGAACCCCTCGTACTCAGGATTCTTGCCTTAACTCCCTCGCTCCGCTCAGGAGTTAACCATAGAATCCCTCGTTCTCGGGGTTCAATATAGCGCCCTTGACATAATACACTACTTTAAGCCCTTGTTGCATAATCTACTATAATTCGCTAAGAGTATATTTAAGTTTTAATTTTAGACAATAGGCACTTTGGTATATACTGTAAGCTTGCTGTTTTAACTGAAATAAATAATTCTAAAATAAATAATTCTATAATTCTAATTCTGACGCTGTATAAATCATCTAATAGATGTAATAAGGCCTTGCTTACCCATAATACTTCGAATATTTTATCAATTTCTATAATTACGACAGCTACAATGCATAATTTGTAATTAAAACGGTGATTCATTAAGGAAACTGGCACGTTATAGTAACCTATGAACTAAGTAGGTAGATACACATACATTTGATAAAACTTGGATATAAATACCTACTCGTATTTATACAAGTGTGAACATTCTCAGTTAAGATTTTGATGTAAGTAACTACTAGATGTACCCGCGCGGTTTCACTCGCGTGGAGTCACAGTATCCTTCTCTACCTTCCCCTTAAGGGGGTGTAGCGCGATATAACATAGTTTATACAATTTAGTTAGACCATAATCACGATTGACTAACTTGATAGAATAACTTTCTAAAGTTTGATAAAGAAAGATCCGGCCAGTGGTTTCTGAGATTAGCGGACAGACAGACAGAGTCTTTTTAGTATGATGAGAGTGAATGACGCAAGAGGTATGCCAGGTTTGTAGCAAGTGGAAAGCACTATCTTGTCCAGATGCAGTTTAAACTCTCTGGCTGGTGGCCAAGTGGATGACGCTTGCTCTAAAAGTACTTACTTTCCAGTTAAAATTGCCCATTCATACAGCTTGTCTAGTAAGTTCTCACTCAGCAGGTATTCCAGGCATTCGGCTGGGCTGGTGGCCGGGTGGATCTCCCGCGCCCGTGCCTCGAGTGACAGGAGCGTGGTCAGCTGTTCCAGGTGGTTGACCACGCCTAGGACGTCGTCATGTAGGTGCGATGGCTGGAGGAAGTAAAAAATTTCGAGAATCAAGTCTTCATCAACTATGCCATAATCATTTTCATCCAATGCTCGGTATAGCCTCCCTAAGTTTGTGCCAGCCGCTTTCAAATGGATAAGACAAGTTCAGGCGTATCGAGGTGGCAAGCGAAGCGATACAGCTAAAATGTATTTCAAAAATAAGGTTCTTCCACATAATGTCTAAGGAATAAAGTCAATTTTGAGTTTGACTTTGAGGTGTGAGCGGGCACACTCAAAATTGACTTTATTAAATGAAAATATATAACCGCTCACCGTTAGTAAGCCGGCTTTAAAGTAATATGCGCACTCGTAACATTATGCAATTGGCGAGCAAAGCGAGGCCTTCAAACAAACAGTATGACCGGCACTGACGAGCGAAGCAAGACTCTCAAAGCTCGGACTCTGCGCTTTTATTGTGTGTGCCTGCAAAAGAACTTGCTAGTTTATCAAGTTACCGTTCTTACATGAGAATTAGCGATGATATCACGCGCCTGCTGCCAATGCTTGCAAAATGAGCTGTAGCAGGCCTGGGGCTCGTAATCGTGTCGCGGGTCCAACGAGCGGGATAGCTGCCGCGCGAGCGAGAGGGAAGTATTTCGGAGCCAGCTCATTGTGGATGCTTACGGTGATGTCATCTGGAATAAGTGGAGAGCATTGGTGGTGAGGTGGCAGTGACCCCGCATTTCGATCCAAAGGTCGTGGATTCGAATCCCGGTCGTGCAGCAATGGATTTTAGACATGTGACTGTGCTCGAAAGGAGCTTTTACAATGCACACTTAAATCTTTTCAACAATGGACATTACTCTTTTTAAATAAAAAAATAATATTATTACTTTAACATTTTACACTTATTATCTTGTGCACCACAAATCCTTGCACAGAAATGCTCTTAGGACTTCTTGTTAAGGTGGAGCGGTGACTGTCAGTCAGTTAAACAAGACTTTTATATTATTGACGATATCAGGTAAGGCAATATAAGCAAGCTTTTCTAGAAACAAAACTCTCACTTTCTCTCATGAACTTAAAAAGTCCGTGATGGCATTGTGGGAATAAAAATGGGTAGAACAATGAATCCCTGTGTCAGAATGGTGTTGTTAAACCTTATAAAGAAGTTGTGTTATTAACTACCTATTTATAACTTGTGGCATACAGAAAAGTGAAGTAGGTACCATTTGGACTTGCTACATTTTTAAGACTTTTGTGATAAGTACATAAAAATCTTATATATTTCACTGGTTGCATTTTGTTATCAACAAATAAGTTTTTGCTATGAATATCATCTATCTATATACCTATACAAATGTTAATGGCATCACTTGAAATGTCTCCACTATTTGGTTTAACCAAAAACACATTTTCTTTTAGGTAGTGTTCTTCTTCTTCTTCTTGTCGTGTCACTGATTCTTTCTTGGTCATCCATTGGTAGTGTTCTAATTATCAGGAAGATATTGAATTTTTAAATTTCATACAGTACGGCCGGCGGATCTAGACCGGTCTGAAGTTGCGCTTTCGGAAATTGTGCGCAGGTACAGGCGAGACAAAAATAGTTTCTATCACCTATTCGACCCTAAAAGTGACTAACTTAACGCTGGTCTAGATCCGCTGGCCGTACTGTACTTTATTTAAGAAACTAACATACATTAGCACAAAGCTAGTGGAGATGAGCAGGAAAACATAAAACTCGCAGCAGGAAAGATTTCTTAAACATGTTACAACTGCATACTAAACATATCAACCTCAGTTCTGTTTGGTGCTAAATGCGTATTCAGTTTACGGTGTGTAATTGTGAAATTGAGTTTGCTGATATGTAAATAAGCAAAATTTAATTTTGCACATGCTTAACATAATTAGGGAACTTTTTATTTTAGATGATTCATAATGTACCTACCTACTTTCATTAATGAAAAAAATGAAAATCATTTTAAAATAATCACTCTTATATTATTTTTGATGCATCTAATGAATCTACATGGTCACATTAAGCATTGTGTCAATCCATTTTTATGTTGCGATAAATTCAGCCAACAGCGAACTTAGAGTGTTTTGATGGATACACGTTTCTTACTCAATCACACCAGAATGGCTCATCCAATTTCTATGGAACTTGGAATTGATAGAGTTCTTTACCAAGAATAGACTTTTTACCTAGGTTTGAACACGGCTTTAAAGTAGTAAATAGTGGAGTTGTATACTTTACTGACTCACCCACAAGCCAGTTTAACCAGTACGAAGTACGAAAGTCGGAAACACACTATCAGAACCACTTCCTTGCTGATAAATTAATATTTAAGCATATATTGTTTTCTTTACAATGTGATCAGTATCCGGCGAGTACCAGAAGCAGACTGTAATATGATACCCAGGAACGGTGGTGTGCATCTACGGAACAATGCAGGGTATCGATATCACAATATAAGTAGGTAGAAAGATCATGAACCTTGACATTAGGAAATTCCCAGCGATACTGTAGGACACCAACAACAAAAACAACAATTACGTTTAAACATAAAGCTGGATTATGGAACTATGAAATACGTACGGCAGTGATGATTCTCGAGTTGAAAATAGTTACGGGAGCCCGCAAAATAAACCACAAGAATTACATGATACGCATTATTTTACTATGTCATCCGCCACCTCGAGGAGGCTCGTTTACGAAATTTGTAAACGATTGCGATACACTTCACATCACTCCTATTATTTTGTAAGCTCTTGTTTATTTCAAAAATTGTTGTTACCACCAGAGAAATAGAAAATTCTGAAAATAAATGTTGATTGATTGAGATCACCTCGCGCACAAATGACAATTATTTTAGACAACTTGCTTGACATTGACATGACACAGCTTGTCAGCTTGAAATGCTTGATGTCACTACGTGCTTGATAGAAGTAGGGTTGTTGATGAGTTTGTTTGATTGATTGAAAGTTTAGTCGATTATTCGAGTGTTTATTTTGAGTTCGTTTTTTCGATTGATTTGAAGGCATGCAATGATGTGATGTGCCGACAAGGGCTGGAAGAAGAAGATCTTCTTCCTGCCCTTGTCCCACATTATGTGGGGTCGGCACAACAAGATCTTGAGTTCGTTTCTCGAACTTGAAGAGATTCGCCAACAAGCTTTTGCAAACACGTACGTAGTACTCCATATTAGTCTGTGCAAACAAGCATTGATCTGTCATCCCCATTTTGTCTGTGTCTTTGTTTAGTTTTTAGGCTGTGTGTTTTTTTTATGGTCTGCGGTTTTTACTTGTATATGAACTTTTTTGTTTTTTTTGTCCGATTTTCTCTGATTTCACGTATAATTTGTTTTTCGTACAATCTGTCAATCCAGTCAATCATTACGAATAACGCTGAACTCCGCTGAAGTATTATTCAGTGAGCAGCAATTGGAATATAGTTATGTCTGACGACGAGGTAATTCGCTTCGAGATCACCGACCATGATTTGGACAATGAATTCAACTTCAATAGGCCCCGTGGAAAAAACAAGAAGGAGCACCAGATATACGGTAAACCTCCACTATTATTCATCATCATCATTAGCCTGTAGAAGCCCACTGCTAGTAGGCCTCTCCAAAGAGTTCCACGACGAACGGTCTTGAATGACGTCGGTCCATCATGTGGGGGGCTTTCCAACACTGCTTCGGTTCGTGGTCGCCATTCGAGAACCTTTACTCCCCAACAGTTGTCGGTTCTGCTAGCTATACGGCCGGCGAGCTAGCTTTTTTCTTTTCTACCACAAAAATTTAAATTAACTCCATTTTATTTAATTTTACATTGTACTATCAGGCATGTGGGCCAAGGACAGCGATGAAGAAGACAATGAGGATAACATCCGCCAAAGGACCCGGAAGCCCAAAGACTACTCGGCTCCTATTGGCTTTGTTATGGGCGGGGTGCAACAGGCAGGCAAGAAAAAAGAAGAGAAAAAGGGTAAGGACCTTTCAGTAATGCCAAGAAGCAAGACCTTCTAAGATTTTCCCTGTTAACTTCTTTGAAAGTCTGATAGTAGAATATATCAGGTACATAAGACTTACCAATGAATGTCTCTAGTAATTGCAAGGGCCTTTAAACTTGGTGGCTGCTTAAATTTTTTGTCATCAGTAAGAATCTTCTATCTATAAAAAGTTAATCTTCTATCCATTTCTAAAATAAAACAAATCTCAATTGAACACTTCCAGAACTAGAATCGGTCGAAGCATCCACCTCTCGTCCCAAGTTTGCTCCAGACAGTTCTGATGACGATGAGCAGCCAAGTTTGCCGGCGGAGAGTGAGACAGCAGGTATCAGGAGAAAAGGACAGGGCATGCGGCAAGCCAGTCTAGGTGCCAATGTCGGGAATTGGGAGAAGCATACAAAGGGTATTGGAGCAAAATTGCTATTACAGGCAAGTATTATGTTTATATTAGCCGCTTTTATACAATTGTAGTTCGCAATAAATCACATTATGTGCTTTATTGCGCACTTCATACATCACATAATAATTTAATAAAATATTTAAGAGGTTACAAATAAAAATCTTAACATAAATAAAATTGTTATGTGACTGAATTACAATCCATGCACAGTCCAGCGCGGGAATCGAACCCGCGACCTCTAGCGCAGAAGGCAGAGTTACCACCAACTGAGCTATGAGGCCAGTTAGACATAATTAGACGGCAGGTTTGTTTGGTAGTCTAGGGGTGCACTAAGGAAAGAATTTCGGCAGTTCCTGGGTTTCCACCAATAATAATATCTAATGGGTATGTTGTTTCTGCAGATGGGTTACAAACCAGGCAAAGGTCTGGGTAAGGACCTTCAGGGTATATCGGCGCCGGTCGAAGCCACGGTCAGGAAAGGCAGAGGTGCCATTGGAGCCTATGGACCCGAAAAGGCAGCTGTAAGTATTACTATTTTAAAAATACAAGTATCTCTTGAGTAATGTATGAATAACTAGTGGATGCCGAATTGCCCACGGCATTTAGTTACGCTATCTCCATGCTAAATTACATCAACATGGGTTCAGCCGTTTAGTTTTGAAAACGTAAAAAACAGAGAGAGAGAGTATGATATAGAGTTTCTTTCGCTAATTCTTCCATACAAATCCCACGAGAAGCTAGGGAAATAAAAATGCCCGCCGACAGAGCCCCGCATGCCGACGAGAGAGCTACCTACTGTCCCGATTCGCCCAGGTTTCGGGAAGACACCGTTAAGGCTGAGCACCCCCTCAAACCATTCATCTATCGGCACGGTTCGTGTAACACCTTCGATTCTGGGGTTTTATTTCGGGTTTTCTCCCTGGTGATCGGATTCTGTTTATGTCGTGGTCCACTCCGCACC
Organism: Anticlea derivata; assembly: GCA_947579855.1. Taxonomy (NCBI): domain Eukaryota; kingdom Metazoa; phylum Arthropoda; class Insecta; order Lepidoptera; family Geometridae; genus Anticlea; species Anticlea derivata. The sequence goes on along the minus strand of OX388277.1, from coordinate 3,180,845 downwards.
CCAGCGCGCCGAGACGCGGAGACACTCGGCTTTTAAAGCCAAGATACTCCGCCTCCCGCAACGCCGGGACATGGAGCGGATCACGACATCAAGGCGCAGAATGTTCGCCTTTCGCCCTGGATCTCTCGGCAACTGCAGCTCCGTAGTTCCCCCACGTGGGGCCAGCAACCCGGCCGCGCGCCTCCCGCACCCCTTTCCCGTTAAAGGAGTAGGAGTGAGGCAGGACGCACAGCCGCGGTGTAGGCCCCTGCCGCGGACGAAGTACGGTAGGCGGTCACGCATACGCGTGGCTGCAGAAGGTCCCAGGGAGGACGACTGTGGACGTGGATCGCGCGGACTGGCTAGAGCTTCTGCCAAGTTAATTGTGTCCCGCCAGCGACACAGCAGATGGTCTGAGGTTAAATAGGCATTTGTGAACTTCTACCCTCACCCGGTAGTAGTTCGCCTTGACCGTACTCTAGCTTCCCCCCCCAGTTGTGGCCGCAGTGACACAATAGCCGCAAAAAGTTAAAAAGTTCTTTCGCTAAAACATCTAATCACTAATTTATAGTTACAAATTAGATTAGACTAATTTATAATTATTAATTACTATACTTTTCAGAAACTTTAGGCCATCAATCACCTCTGAATATCTAATGGTCTATTTCATCCCACTGCTGGGAATACGTCACCCCCAATTTCTAATGCATGAAAGAAGCATCTGCAGGTACATAGCGTCTTTCACCGCATTGGTTCTTTCTCCACACTGTCCAATTTATTATAGCTTTATGTTTGTAAAAATTCTAGTTACGAAATTACAATGGTGTTTTAAATATAACCATTCTCTTTCTTCCAGATAAAAGCAAAAAGAGAAGAGGAGAAACGTCTGAAAGAGAAAGAGGAGCAGGAAAAAGAGACCTCTGAAAAGTCGTACAACTGGAAGAAGTCCCACAAGGGGCGCTACTTCTACAGAGACTCGGCCGATGTCATACAAGAGGGTAAACCTACAATGCATACTATGGCCAGGTATTCAGGACTAGTTTGAACTTTATTTCTAAGCATGTAAAGTCTTTGATTGGACAACTGTTGGGGAGTAAAGGTTCTCGAATGGCGATCACGAACCAGGCGACCGACGCAGTGGTGAGAGGCTCCCGATGGACCGACGACATTGTGAAGGTTGCGGGAATTCGGTGGATGGAGAAAGCTCAAGACCGTTCATCGTGGAACTCTTTGGGGGAGGCCTATGGCCAGCTGTGGATGTTCCTTACCTCGCATCATGACTGTTGGGTATTATTTATATGTATTATTTATCCCCCTTAGAGAGAGGATATCTACCACGACTATTACTGAGGGAATATTTACCACTCTTGGGGACAAAAGTCGTGACCCTATAACGTTTTTAAAATAGGTTGAGCCGTTACGGCGTGATTGAACGACAAACATCCAAAGTCAAAGTCAAAAGGCGTTTTTGTAAAGTAGGTAGATGTATGTACGAACATAGCCTTGACCCCACACTAGATTTATTTCAATAAAATCACTAGGTTCACTTTGAAACGTCTTAGAAACTGGGTGAAGCCACACCTGTTCCTCGCGACTAAGCCTAAAATAATCAGGCATCAAACACGGCTTGGCAATCCAAACATCCTCACAAACTTCAATATTTATAATATTAAAATGTCTGCTGTGACGACAGCATTTTATGGCGAGGCTAAAAAGCAGCGTAGCTGAGCCCTCGACCATTTCACTTGTCTACCTACATACCAATAACTTGGTATTCTGTACAACACGCAGAAATTAACTTGGCACCTGCATGGAATATGCTTCTCCCTCCCACCACACCCCACCGCCTACCGCTCTCGCGAGTGAGAATGAGACAAAACATTACAGCGAGGTGCCTAGTTATCTTCTGCGTGTTGTAACTGTATCTTCTTAACTGTGTGGAGGAATTCTGAGTGAATAAATGCCATTTTTTTTTTTTATTAGTAGGATAATCATCTTATCTTTTTTTACAGTAGCGAGCTTTCTCGCGTGCCAGTGATCGACATGACGGGTAAAGAGAAACGAGTGCTGAGTGGTTACCACGCGTTGCGCGCAGCCGCGCCGCGCTTCGAGCACGAGCCGCGCAGGAAATGCGACCATTTCGCTGCGCCCGAGCTGGTGCACAACCTGACTCTCATGGTCGAATGCTGCGAACAGGTGAGGAGCTAATTCCCTTCTCCAGGCTGAAGGAATCCGTATCCTATCACACTTTCTGGGTCATCAATAAGTGTGATGGGAAAACCTGGATCAGAGATGCATATGACCGAGGTGTGTAAGGAAGCTGGAAACAGCAGATTTTTCATAGATAATGAAAAATAACGAATTTCCAAAATAACAAGTAGAACTAACTTTATTGCCAAATAGATTCCGCTGGCGGCTTCCCTCGCGTGTCTACAAAAAGTAGCCTATATGCTATTCTAGATAAAGCATTCTATATATTCAAAGTTTCAACGAAATCGGTTGAGCCGTTACGGCGTGATTGAACAACGAATACACTCTCTCTACTCACAAACTTTCGCATTTATAATATTAGTAAGATTCCTGTAGTAAATTCCTTAAAACTGTGTTTCCTTAATTTCAGGATATAATCCAGAACGCGCGTGAGCTCCACGCAGCCGAGGACGAGATCGTGGTGCTGGAGCGAGACCTTCAGGAGTGCGACCTGAACTTGCAGGAGGAAGATGCAATCATCGCCAAAGTGCAGGCCATCCTGAGCCGGGTGGAAGCGCTGAACCGACCCGACTTGTCGCTCGAAGCGGCTTATGAAGTGCTGGCTGACTTGCAGGTGCGGTTTTCTCAGCTTCCAGCTCAAAAAATATCAGCATTGGATGGGTCAGGCCAAAATTAATCCATATCATATTGGTCAGATCAAAAATTATGAATATTAGATTAGTCAGGTTAAAATTAATCGACGTCGGATTGGTCAGGTTAAAATTATTCGACCTTGGAATCGTCAGGTAAAAATTTATCAATATCGGATTGGTCAGGTGGATTGGTGCTAATCAGAGGCAAGCACACTTTTTGGCTAAACTGGCTGGCTACACCCAATTTGGGTTCTGATTTTGAGGGACGTGTATGAAATCAACATCAGATATTCAAGCATTTCAAGCTTAAACGAAAACCAACTCCGAATCCAGCTCAAACGTGAGAGCTTACCAGAAATAATTAGTCTCTTGTTTGTCCCCAGGAGTCATACCCTCTGGAATACGAGATGTTCGGCCTAGGCTCCATAGCTGGCAACATAGTGAGCGGGCTGGTGAGTGCGCTGTTGGCGCCGTGGCAGCCGCTGGAGGCGCCCGACGAGCCCATCCCCACCTTCCGCAAGTGGCGGCCCCTGCTCTCCGGGGAGGCCTACACCAGCCTGCTCTGCCAGCATCTCCTGCCTCACCTCACCACCGCGTCTGAGTGAGTAACTTATAACTACTTAGGCAACAGATTATTCATCAGTAAAAGTCCATTGTTGGAGATCCTAAAGATTGCGAAGGTGGAGAGTCAAAGCCTCGTCTGTTGGTCGGTAGGGTGTCTAATTCTAAGTGGGGGAATGACTGCACTGACGTCCCACGTTGGGGTGTATTGTGCATTGTCCCCCTGCTGTAGGTCGGTAGGATGTAAAACGTGTACAACCGAAAGATGTAGTTGCAACTACTTGGAACCCCTTACACCCCTTATTTTGATTTCATCGTGTGACACAGGTGTAACAGTAAAATCTTGAATATAAGCTATAAATAATTGGTACCTAACAGTTAAAAAAAACATGTAGTCGGGTTTATGTTTTTATACTTATTATCTTGTAGCGCGAATGGACTTCCCAGGAATTACAACCTAGAGCATGGGATGTTTGATCTAGGTAGCTATTTAATGACGTTTGATTTGTGTACAGATTATGGAACCCACGGATCCCCGAGCCGATGCTCCGTGCAGTGAACGCCTGGAACGAGGTCTGTCCCCCCTGGGTCTCCGGGGAGATTATAACGCGGTGCGTGGTGCCGCGCGTCTTAGCGGCGGTACGCAACTGGGACCCAACGCACGACACGCAACCCGTGCACTGCTGGGTGCTGCCGTGGCACGAATTGGCAGGTCAGTGACCCTGCAAAGTCTGAGAAACATTTTTATTCCATTTTTTTCTTCCATGTTTGAGTAAAAGTCAACAGAAAATATTAATTTCGAATCTTTGGTGAACGTTTGCCTTGGCTACTGATGAATATTTAGAAAACCTGTAGTTTTCAACCGTTAAGTCCTTCTGCGGATAAAACGACATACCGTGTCATTTTTTCCATAGGGCTTGTATGTCATTTTGTCCAAATAGGGTTTTAAAAATTTGAATTAAAAAATATATATCAAAACACAACCGTTTAGGCAAATCAATAAAAGAACACAAAGCCAATGAGTATAGGAATAGAGTATTTGTAACACTATCAAATTATACAGCGAAATACTCTCCAGATTCAAAAAGTTTCAAGCACAAAAAAAAAATTGCAACGGACAAAAATGATTTTGAACCGTGGCTGACCAAATTACGAAAGTGGGTGTTCTCAAATTTTGACAGGTTGTTTGTAGACGTTATGGCGGCCGGGTGCGTATGCAGACAGCACGCTAGAACCCGCCAATTTTCTAAAAAGTGCTATGTGTCGTTTCGCCCATATATGTCATTTTGTACGTAGACTGCAGTGACACAAGTTAACTGTTGTTCCAGGAGCGGGGTTGTCCGCCAGCGTGTACCCTTTGATCCGGTCGCGGCTGGCGGCGGCGCTGGCGGCGTGGCACCCGGCGGACGGCTCCGCGCGCGGCGTGCTGGCGGCGTGGCGCGGCGCCTGGGGCGGCGCGCTCACCGCGCTGCTGCACCACCACATCGTGCCCAAGCTCGACCACTGCCTCATGCACTCGCAGATCCAGCTCGTAGGAGGAGAGAACTGTGAGTGAGCTATTACTTCAGAAGCTTCTCTATCTTTTTTTTAGTGTACAAATACCAACTGACATGCCTACGGACCACCTGTTGGTAAATGGTTACCGTAGCCTATGAACGCTTGCCGACCCGACTTAAGAGCTCACAACACTTTACCTAAATCAGATAACCTACCTAAACGTTGGTGATTAATTGTCCTTATACCTGGCTACCTACAAAAGGCTATTATAATATGAAACTGCATTGGTAGTAAGTTGTTAGTCTGTTACATTAAGTTGCTTGAACATAACAATAAGCTAGCATGTATGTAGTTGCTAGCAACATATAAAGCTTATATGTTAGTGGTTTATAAGATTTTATGGAAATAAAGTTATATCTATCTACAGCGACGAAATCTGACTTGCTTGTCGTGTTACTGATTCTTTCTTGGTCATCCTGTATTAGGTTAGTGCCCATGACCGTCGGTGAAAGAATTAAAGTGTGTCTGGCTGCGGAGCGTGTATATGTAAGCTACATTAATTTTCTCCTGCGCCTTTGTGCCTCAGAATTGTCATACTTACTACCTTCTGAGAAAGTGATACCACAAGTAACTTCGTATATTCATACATGTGTTAGATCACTATCAGTTCTCGAAGTCTATAGTCTATTAGGTGTATAAATGAAAACGCGTAAATACCGAAACACTGAATTTATTACTTGATTAAATTATTCTATTAATAATGTGTTAACCGTATGAGTTGTTATGGGCGACTGGCTTCGCGTCTATTAATAGCTACACTCCAGCCCGACCACATCGCTACCTATTGTATGGTGTAGTATGTACCTACTTATAAACAATGACCCTACACATGTTTAGAACCTTGATCCTTTATTTTCAGCGGCTTGGCTCTGGTGCGTTGAGTGGCTGGACTTGCTGGGAGCTCCGACCGTGGCGGCCATAGCGAGCCGGGCGTTGTTACCGCGCTGGCTGGCAGCCCTAGCCGCCTGGCTGAACGCCAACCCCGCCCATGCTACCGTACTCAATTCCTACACAGAATTCAAGGTACATACTAAAACTTACAGCATGTAATAAGTTCATAGAGATTCCCATAAAATTGTGTGCGCGGATATTCCGTACTAAAACCTACCCTGAAAAGTTCCTACAGATTCCTAGTAAGTGTTTTGAGTGCGCGGATATTCTAGCGTCACAGATTAAATATTAGTTACTACGCAACAGACACATGTCATCACTTACATAGTAAGTTCCTACAGATTCCTAGTAAGTTTATTGAGTGCGCGGATATTCCAGCGGCACAGATTAAATAATAGTTATACACAACAGACACGTCACTTCCATAGTAAGTTCCTACAGATTTCTAGTAAGTGTTTTGAGTGCGCGGATATTCCAGCGTCACAGATTAAATATTAGTTACTACGCAACAGACACATGTCATCACTTACATAGTAAGTTCCTACAGATTCCTAGTAAGTGTTTTGAGTGCGCGGATATTCCAGCGGCACAGATTATATAATAGTTACTACACAACAGACACGTCACTTCCATAGTACGTTCCTACAGATTCCTAGTAAGTGTTTTGAGTGCGCGGATATTCCAGCGTCACAGATTAAATATTAGTTACTACGCAACAGACACATCACTTCCATACCTGGGTGTTGTGGTAACATGGTACTCGTTTTTGATACCCACGTTACATGGAATCCTAGTGTGGGGTCAGAACTATGTTTGTGACAGATTTTTGGATATTAGGACATGCCAGTTTCCTCACGATGTTTTCCTTCACCGTTTGAGAGCACTAGAATAGCGCACATAAATTTTCCGATTGGAAAATCCATTCGTGCACGACAGGTTTCGAACCCACGACCTGTGGATCGAAAGGCGGGGCCACTACCACCCCTCCACCAGTGCTCTATTTACTTGTGCCAGTGCTTTATTATAAAAAAAATGTTTATTCTATAATAAAATATAGCTCAGTTGGTAGTAACTCTGTGCTCACTGCGCTAGAGGTCGCGGGTTCGATCCCCGCACTGGACAAACATATGTGTGATTAACACAGATGTTTGTCTATGTCTGGGTGTTAAATATTTATCTATTATGTATATCAGTCTCTGGTACCCATAGTACAGGCTATGCCTAGTTTGGGATCAGTTTACCGTGTGTGATGTCCGGAATATTTATTTATTATTATAATAACACCAAGCATTTTTACAGAAAATGTTCCCCGAGGAGGTTCTAAAGGAGCCGGCAGTCCGCGACGCCTTCCGCAAAGCCCTCGACATGATGAACCGAAGCACAGACATCGACTCCGTGGAAGCCCCGCCCCCACCCCGTTTCACCCCCATCGACTCTAAGGAAACCTCCCGTATAGCCGACGCCTTAGCCTCCGCCACGCAACAAAAATCCTTCTCAGAATTACTCGAATCCAGATGCATGGAGAAGGGTATAACGTTTGTGCCTATTGTGGGGAAGAACAGGGAGGGAAGACCTATTTATAAGATCGGGGATAAACAGTGCTATGTTATAAGGAACGTTATCATGTATTCCGATGACGCAGGAAGGAATTTTGCGCCGATTAGTATAGATCGGTTGTTGAAAGTGGTTGAGGATTAATCGTACCCTCTTCATTTACAGATACAGATATTACAGATTGAGTTGATTCTTGAAAATTATTGTGTACATTTTTATTATCAAATCCATGCACTGAAAGGTTTCTATGGAGAACCTTTGAGTTAGATTAAGTTACAAATAAATGCATAAGACACAGTAACAGTAGGCTTATTGCGTATCTCTAATTATTTTCAGTGTATAGAAATGAAACGTCATTTGAACGTCAGCCTGGCTTTCAGCTGACAATTTCGTATCATCTGACATCACCATTACCATTAGGATCTCGGTGATCTTCAGTGAGTGAACTAAACTCCTAGGAATCTCTAAAATTTCGAATTGTGTAATTTCTGAATGAATATCATTATCATTTGAAAACGTCAAATGAAGCAGGCATCTCTCTGGCTACCTTTATAACCTAAAATTGGTTAGAAGTCAGGGATAAAATGGATTTTGTTTTGCTTTGAGATATTTTTTCACAACCAAATATCAATTCGATTTTAATAATATCCCAGGCCTTATTACATCTATTCTAGGTGATTTATAAATCGTCAGGTGGAACGTTATACTCACTTACATGATGCTGTAATGCCTGGGACATGTTAAGATGGCTACTCCATCTCAAGCTTGCCCGGCATCTATACCATCCTCAGCCTAGTCGGCCTAATCCACAGGAAAGATATGGTCAATACGTGCGGAGCTAAGCTGCGGGTTTCTTCACGGTGTTTTCCCTTTTTTTTTTTTTTTTTTTTTTTTTTATACAACTAAGGTAGCAAACAAGCATACGGCCCACCTGTTGGTAAGTGGTTACCGTAGCCTATGTACGCTTGCAATACCAGAGGCATCACGCACGCGTTGCCGACCCCTTAAAAAGTTCAAAACGCCCTTTTTGAAGAACCCCATACTGTAGTCCTTAGGGAAAACCTCAGCAGGGAGATCATTCCACAACCTGAGTGTTCGCGGGAGGAAGTTCCTCTGAAACCGCACGGTACGCGACCAACCCGGCTCCAGGGTGTGAGGATGGATCCCCTGCCTATGGCGAGAGGTGCGATGATAAAAGGAAGCTGAAGGCATCATATCAAACAATTCTTCAGAACACAACCCGTTATACAGGCGGTAGAACACACATAAGGAGGCAAAGTCCCTCCTTAGGGTTAAGGGCTCAATACCGCCTGTTAGCTTGGGATCATCGACAATTCTCATAGCGCGTCTTTGAACCGAGTCAAAGGGTCCCAGCTGGTACTCAGGTGCTCCTGCCCAGAGGTGACAGCAGTACTCCATGTGGGGCCGGACTTGCGACTTGTAAAGAAGCAGTCTTTGCCCCGCACTGAAGTACAGCTTCGCTCTGTTAAGCACACCGAGCTTTTTGGATGCCAGTTTAACCTTGTCCACTAAATGACTACGGAACTGAACGTCACTAGAGATGTCAACGCCTAGAATCCCAATGCTCTTGTTGATAGTAAGGGATGTGTTCTGGAATTGTGGAGCTACAGTAAATGGGTTTTTTTTTGCAGTGAACGCGCAAACTTGTGTCTTAGTCGAGTTGAACTGAACCAGGTTTTTCTCTCCCCAATCGGAGACTCTGGCTAAGGTACTCTCAACACTAGACACAAGTTGTCCTCGGCATTCCTCCACAATGTGACGAGGGGTGTTGGCACGGCCCGTGTATAAATTGTCACCAGTACTGTCGTCCGCATAGCAATGAATGTCATCGATAGACAACATATCATTAATATGCAGCAAAAACAGCGTTGGGGATAGTACGGAGCCTTGCGGGACGCCAGCATTGATATCCATGCTATCAGAGCTACTACCGTCAACGACGGCTCTTATGCTTCTGCTGGACAAAAAGCTAGCGACCCATTTGCATAACCCCTCAGACAGTCCGTAAGAAGTCAGTTTCGACAGAAGACCCCGGTGCCAGACTCGATCGAAGGCCTTTGCAATATCCAGACCTACAGCCAAAGCCTCCCCATGACTCTCAATAGCCTGGGCCCAACGTTGCGTGAGATACACTAGAAGGTCACCAGTCGAGCGACTATGGCGGAAACCATATTGACGGTCGCTAATAAGATCGTTTCCTTCTAGGTATTTGAGGAGTTGGGTGTTAATTACGCGTTCCATAACCTTAGAGAGAAGGGAGGTTATAGCAATAGGCCTGTAGTTGGATGGATCTGATCTATCACCCTTTTTGGGCACCGGGTGGATGTGAGCTGTCTTCCACGAAGATGGAACCTGTCTTGTGGAGTACGAATGCTCGAAGAGGCGCGTCAGAACAGGACACAGTTCAGGAGCACACCGCTTCAGTACTACAGCGGGTATACCGTCTGGTCCGCTCGACTTATGAACATCCAGAGAAAGTAACTCCCGACGGACTTCCCGTTGTGTAATTACGATCTCTGGCATAGAGATACCGCACCACGGGATGGTAGGTGGTACGGCACCTCCGTCGCACAATGTCGAGTTGGCGGCAAAGAGATTCCCCAAAAGATCGGCTTTCTCCTTAGCGCTATAGACCAGGTTACCGTCAGATTTTCGAAGCGGTGGCAAGGACGACTGACAAAAGTTTCCTTCGGCAGCTTTGGCCAGCGACCAGAAAGCACGACTCCCGGAAGGGTAGCGCGCCAGCCGCTCACCAAATCTGCCGACAAAATCGAATTTGGCCTTAGTGATCATTTTCTTACTGGCCCTCGAAGCAGCATTAAGCACTTTCTTCACATCAGAGATATTAGGATCCTTGTTAGCTCGGGCCGTGGTCCAGGCCTCATATGCAGTTTGCTTGACACGTCTAGCATCTCTGCAAGGCCGATTAAACCACGGTCGCTTCTTGTTTCCCGCAGCCACCAAAGGGTTAGGAATGAAGCATTCCATTCCCGACAGAATCACCTCTGTGACGGCGGCTGTACAGGAGTCAGGATCTTCTGACGTGAAGCAAAGCTGCTTCCATGGGTAGGACGCATAGAATTCTCGCAGTCCGTCCCAATCTGCTGACTTGTAGTGCCACATCCGACGCCATTGTGTTGGCCGAGGTGGGCTGGGCTTAGCGCATTGGACATGAGTCCGGACGAGGCAGTGATCAGATGAACCAAGTGGAGCATCCACTGATATGGAATATCCGTCCGGACGCGAAGTCAGCAGAAGGTCCAGTAAGGAGCTCGTGTGGCTCTCGATATCTGGTATTCTCGTTGGGGAATTTATCATCTGAGAGAAGCCATACGTCAAGGCAAATTCGTGAGCAGACCTTCCTGCAAAGTCAGTGGACCGAGAACCAAGCCACTCAACGTGATGGGCGTTGAAATCTCCTAAAATCACTAACTCTGCAGTAGGGTACTGCTCCGAGATTTTGTCTGATGTCAATTGCAGGTGCTCAAAGAGGCGACTTGTGTCTGAATCACCGCTGTGAGATCTGTAAAGGCACGCGTAGACACGGGTGTGGCCACCGTGATCTAAGCGCACCCACAGAATAATTTCCCTCACCGTTATGAGCTATTCCGGGATTCGAACTCATAACCATCAGATTGAAAGTTGTGGTATCTCCCACTTGGCCGACACGGCTCTATGTAGACACAGTAGGTAGCTAAAAATCTGACACTTATACCATGGAAATAGTTTAGTTGGTACTGTATTCATTATGGGCATCAAAAAGGCAAATCAAACCAACTGATCTATTTATTAACAAACAAAACAAGAACAATAAAACTCATGCATTAACTTAATATACTTCTAAAATGATGTTAGTACCTTATCTACAAAAAAACTATATTTTCTCTTAACTAAAAAGATTTCATATAAATTCGATACAGTTTCGAACAGATTCGAACGATTACAGAAGAAAGGAGTGAGTGTTGAGATGACGACTGATAGAGGGAAATGGAAGAAGAATACATGTTGTGCCGACCCCACATGATGTGGGATAAGGGCAGGAAGATGATGACAGTTTCATAAATTCGATAATAGTTTTGTATTCTACTTGTGGTTGTAGAAAACAGATTTTATTCCTAAAATTAATTTATCTATTGTTTTGTATTATTTTACATGTAAAACTCGACATAAAAAATATAATGTTACCTAGGTATATAAAAAAAATCGATTTAATTGTTTTCATCTTTTTTGGAGAAAAATAATTGGTTAGTTGCTATTTTATACAGGCAGGTACTGGGTTTTGTTAGAGCATCTCATTTCAAGAATACTGTGATAGGTATGTTACTTTGTACTATACGTATTAGGGGTGGTAGTTAGTATAATATAATAATTACTTAATTTAATATGGCTAACATTCTTTCTTTGGAATATGATTGTGGCAATATTTCGGAATGTCGACTAGCAGTTAAATTCTTTTGGCACAATTAAAGACTAACTTTGTGACAGGTAAAAGCTTATTGCTTGTGAGTGCATATTTCTTTGTTTTGTAGTCAGTCCACACGACACAAACTTTAATCGTTTGTGCAGACTTATGTTAGTGTAAGTGACATGTGTGAAGACTGAAGTCTGCAGCTGCGCAGACTAAGGTCTGTGCCGTGCGGACCCACTATTAGTAAATTGTAGTTATTTTATTCACCAACCTATTTGAGACACAATCTAAGTACGTGTTGGTTGCTGAAAAGTAGCATTGTTATTAGCTTTTGCGCAATCTAGGCGATTTTCGGCATAGCCTTTTGGTAAGCATAAGCTCTATAGCACTGGATTCCGTTCGCCATGCCCAGAGCAAAATTGCACAGGGATAGTGAGTAGTTGATTGGTCGAATCACCAGGCAGTATCGCGTCCAGATGATGCCCGTCGCAGCGAGCGTAGCCGACTGGGTGGTCGATACCTTGCTGAGAGGCCTGCGCCAATCATCTATAGATGCTATTACCAGCGCCTGTAAGATAGGTGTTTGCTGAAGTGGATTCAACAGAGGATAGTGTCAATTCTATACAGTATTATAATTTTAGCGTCGTCAACTGTTCAGATTATGCTGTATCTACAGTAAGTACACCATTGTACTCCATAATGCCTACGTATAATTTACCGTATGAAGATTTCTGTATACAGCAGCGGTTCCTAAATCCTACTAATATTATTATAAATGCGAAAGTTTGATAGGATGTTTGTTGTTCAATCACGCCGTAACGGCTCAACCGATTTCGTTGAATCTTGAAATATAAAGGGTTTTTACCTAGAATTGCATATCGACTTTTTTACGTAGGTACCACGCAAGAGAAGCCGCGTGCGGTAGCTAGTAAAAAAAAAATGGTCCTATGCCAGTGTAGGTATATCAATAGCTCTAACAAATCTGTGATTCAAGGAAGCACGATTATTGCGTGTGCGCATGCTTGCATGCCCAAGGAAAACCAATGATACTTAATATGTAGTTTATGAATGTAAAGGTACCTTGTTTTCATGCGTTCAGGCACATGCTGTTAGTCCGCATGTAATCAACTAAATAAGAAAATAAAAGTTCTGGCTGATTCAGAATCAATGTACAGCCTAAATCAGAAGTTTTAGAAATATGAATTTTGGAGTCGAATTAAGGTGCAGTGGGTACCTACAGCGAAGTCGCGGTAGTCCCACTAGTAATACCTACATGTAACTAAGTCCTACATGAGTTGGTATATTATGGCTAAATACCTATTGAATATTATACTAAACTTATGTCTACTAGTAGGTAACATAAAAACAATAAGAAATACTTACAAGATTGCGACGACGTGTCTTTTAAACGGTTTTTGAGTTGTTTTGCCCTCACCTGCCAACACCAACTTGAAGTTTAAAGTTTTATAGATGGAGTTATGAAATGCGAAATTGTTAGTAAAGTTACACAAGACAGTGGAAACAGTAATAATAAGACAAAATATAACTTTATTTCATCAAAAGGTTTTACAAAAATAGACTTAAAAAATAATTTAATAATGTTTAGCTTGCTTAGATTAGCTATAACAACTCAACAACGGACAATGTTAACAATATAATCTTCATAAAGATGCTGCGATTATGTTCCATGGATTAAATTTGGCAATTTATTAAATAATTATTATTCTTAAATAAATATCTTTAAAAATTAATTTATTTTTTATTTTCACCAAGATGTTTTTTTATTCTGTGATATATATTTGTCTTCAGAATGAGACAGTTATAAGATAACCAGCTCTAACAGACAGATAACAGGTTATAAAACTTAACATCCTATCTATTAACCCTTGACTATCACAATGTGGATGAGGCCACCTCATAAAATGTTTAATCTATAAAATTTAGATACAGCCAGCAGATAGCGCGATGCAGACTATCATCCTCTCAAATTTTATCTCGAGATACGCATTATCTAGATACTTTTTACAAATCTGTCAATTTATCTAACAAAATAAATATAATACTCATGCAGTGATTTTAACAATATTGCGTGCAGTCCTTCTTGGTAACAGTTCAATGATCATGCTACAAGGCCAAGATTCCAAAACGTTCTAAATAACTATTTTCCCACTGAGATTGATCTTAAAAACTACATTTCTTTACTACTTATATCTATTGTTTCTACAAGTAGATTCTACTCACAACAGTTGATTTGAAATTCTACTAAGAGAGATTTAAAGGAGTTTGAGCTACTATTTTAAGCATTGAAAATCATTTGACAGTTTCCTTCTTTTTGTTCTGCTCGTGTTTGATAGCCCTGCTCACTTGGTACAGGCTAGTACAAGCTACAAACACATTGACGGCAAACAGGCTATAATTTTTCGGGATGATAACAAGAGAGTACCGGGACCATATGATGCCGGTCGCCGCTAGAGAGACAGATTGGGGCACGGATAAGGTCTCGACAGGCCGATTCAAGTCTCCCAACCCTGCCATCACCAGGCCCTGAAAGTGTTATGCAAGTAAGAATGTGGAACACCATGGTAATGTTAATATATTGTACCGGGCCTGTCTGAAACGCAATTCCCGCTGCGAGTCAAATATTTGCATGATCTGCAAATATTTGTTCCAGGTCTTGGTGGTATCATGGTACTCATAGTTTTTGATACCCACAACGCAGGGAATCCTAGGGTGGGGTCAGGATGTCTCATGAGCCCAAGGAAAAAAATATATTTAGTAGAACCAACAACATAATACTACACGGTAGTATCATCCTTGGTAGAACCTACCAACTGTAACCTCAAATATTAAGTGGATTCAGATTCTGTATGGCACATCCTTTCACCAAAAGATCAATTTTTTTGGAGCTTTGTTGATATTCCCGTTCATGTCTGTCAGCTCCCTTGAGGCCTCTTTTTCGATGGAGTCGAAAATCTCATCTATCTAATAATCTCATAAATCATCTATCTACCTAATTTCAATACTAGTAAAACTTGTTAGGCGATAGTATCTACTCTGTGCTTGAGAAGTTTTAGTTAAAATTGACTAAATAACATCACAAATTATTTCTTTATTTCTTTCTTTTTATTTGACTCATGTTTTATAGCTCTGCCTATCTGATAGAGGCTAGTACAAGCAACAACCACATTGACGGCAAATAGGCTATAGTTTTTCGGGACAATCACAAGAGAATAACGGGACCAGACAATTCCAGTAGCTGCAAGAGATACAGACTGGGGTAGGGATAAGTTCTCAACAGGTCGATTCAAGTCTCCCAAGCCAGCCACCACCAAACCCTGAAAGTGGAGTATGTAAGATGTGGAACACCATGGTTTTGTGAACAAAATCTGTATCAGCTGAACTCTTTCAAACCGGTTTAGCTGATTAGGTATTATATTAGTTTGTACATCTTCTTGGATCTTGGATACTTACACTAGGAATTGATAGGATTTATGTTATCTCTATAACAGCTGTGAGCATATTTTATAGTAATCTTGAAAATAACAATTTATATTTTGTTGGTTGTTATCATACTTTACTCTAACAAAGTAGGTCTCAAACCAATCCGTATAATTATATAGGATTTCTTGAGATTCTGATAATCAAGAAGATCAATGTCATTTAGGTCAAATTGTTAATATAGTTTTACAGCGATTGCTGGATTATGGAATAAAAGACATATTTTGTTCACAAAATGATTGAACATTCAAATGAAATGGATCCCGAATGTAATACTTAATGGTGAACAAACATTCAAGAAATTTACCCACATTACCTACCTATGAATCTTTCATTCAAGATAGATATAATTCATGAGGGAAGTAGCCAATGTAGCATTACTATGGAAATCTTTGTAAAGACCTGACCATTACAAGTGCCTACTTTGTGAATTAATTAGATAGCTATGTACCTAAGTCTAGTGTTGTTATCGTTGGCCTCAAACGAGGTGATGAATATAAATAGAGCGACCTTGGCAACCAAACATGTCCGCATTATCCACTTACCCATTTGAATGCAGGAGCCCAGAAGAAAATAGTTTTAGGACCTGCAGGAAGGAAAGATAACTTTATTCATTGATTGACAAGGTTTCTGTTGAACTGACGGATATTCCAAAAGACTTACCAGCTTCATGGTTCCAGAGTGGACGTAGTTTCGAAGGCACAAATTTATCAGCTGCGCCGATCAGGGATTTGTAAAGGCGAGACGACATTTTTGCAGGGACTGGGCTCAAATTTCAAATGGACGTTGGAATTGGGAGGGTTGCTGTTGCGAGGCACTAATTTACATGAATATTTGCTAGAAATTACATGACCACACGAAACGAAATACTCGAATCGGCCGTGACGAGACCTTGTTGATAAGATAAAGCTGACGTTTCCGCTTACTGTCTTGTCAGCCAGCTGTCATTGTCATGATGTTTTTTTTTTTTTTTTTCCCCTTTCGGGATGGCTATGGCATTTAGACCTTACCGCCAAGTCTTACGTGTATTTTATCTTGTTTAATTTGTTTATCTTCCTTAATTTTCTTACGTTAGTCATGGTCAAGTCACCGTCTAGTCAAGTCAAGTTCAGTTTTAGTAAGATATGATGGTGGCTATTTTACTAAAACCTCGAGGGACCTCTAGGCGCCAACTCGAAAAATGACGATATACGCAATCATTCTATTTCACTTCACTTGTGCGGTTTACTCAAACAATATTACGCAAAACACCACCATAATCACACAATATTATTCAATTTAACACTAGTTTTGTAAAATAAATTTAGAGCACAACATCACTTCGCAAGTTCCCGCCAAAAAGTCTTGTCATGATGTTCTGAAGGTAAAAATATCATAGACAATGGATAATACAATACAAGTGCAAGTAAAAAAAATTCATCGCTATATTTTGATGTGATCAATGAATAAGCTTCGCATCGTAAAAAAACTTCAATACAGAAGTTTTTTAGCGATGCACTGAGTAGAAAGTAGAAACACACCTGTTTTAGAAAACCTATCGTCAACACATCATTCATAGTCATAGTCGTAGTATTCCAATCCCTATTTGTCTGTCATGTCAAGCTCGCTCACTCACTCACTCACTCAAATCAACAAAAATGTTGGATTTGAGAAAAATGTGATTTCTTTGTGTTCTCTTTTCGTTGCATTTCAGTGTTTAGTTTCGTGTCTGTTTCTTTCACTCATTTTGTTTAGGTTTATACTTATGTTCTGAACATGGGGACCAGCACAATGGGTAGCGATTTGCATTCTGATAAACAAGACAAACTCCTCAAGTTGCAAGCTCGAAAGAAGGAACTGGAGCTGATGCTTGCCAATAAAAATGAGGAGCTTTATAAACTATGCGTTCAAGAAGTGCAGCTCACCGGGATCATGCCCCCGGAAGCGCCTTTGAGCCCAGAAGTGCCGCAAAGAGAAAGACTGGGCAGTGTCCGAAGTGAGAACAGATCAACAGACGGCAATGACGTTCACGATGGCTCCGATAACTCGTCCAGACGCTTCCGAGCTGGCCCTATGCACGATTCAGACCAAAATCTGCGCAAAAATCTGTCTCATAGGCTGTCTACGCCGTCAATTTCGGGCATATCGACGAAGAGCCACCCTAGATTTGTACGACGCCCAGAAACGAGTTGCTCGAACTTCTTTCCATCGCCTCCCCAAGAACGTAATACTGATACATTTTCGATGCATACATCTCACACTTATCCTGCCCTAGCAGGTCGACATGAGACCGTGAATGAGAATACTCCAGCAGATATCCACCCAGGCGCGTTCAGGCATCACACTATGACAACTGAGTATATGAACAAGATTTATTATAATAACAATGCCCCGGAGGCCCAGCACGTGTCTCGGCTGCGTGAGACGCACTTCAGCTCTAGCCACCCTGACATAACTACTAACTACACCCATGGAAGTGTGGCTTCTCACCCACCACAAAATGGACCCCGTAATACACCTCTGTTGTACCAGTATGCTTCACATTTGAAGGCACAAAACCAACATCTAGGAGGCATACCCCATCATCAGCAAATGCAAGCTCAAACTAAACGGAGACAAGACAGTGTTCGTAGGCACACTTTACAACGGACTCAGACATACCATTTGACCTCCCACAGCGACTACAACCAGCATTTAGAGAACATGACTGATGGGTATAGGCCTCCTTTGCCAGTTTATCAACATCGATCCCACACTGATATTCAGGAAATACCTCATTCAGTAGAAAGGGCTGTGCCTTTGCGAGAACATAACAGTATACGTCATCCAATGCATTTACAGCTTCAAGTGTCCACTGATGATTATGGAAACGAGAGGAGAGGCTACCCTGATGCAATGAGTCCTGTTAGTATGAAGTCTGGTTACTCAAATTTTGACTCTGTTAGCATGAATAAGTTCTCCCCACTCTCTCAGAACGAGATGAGAGTGAAAGAGAAGCAATGGTATGAAACTTCTTTAGATTCACCAACAAAACCTGAAGCAACTCTTCTAAAGAAAAGTTCAAGCTTAAAACGAACATCCAGCATTGGCAATTCTCAACCCTACGAAGTGATGATATCTTCTGGACGGCATTCTGCAATGCAGAGTCCTAATCAAATACTTCACAGTTCTCACCAAGCATCTCATAATCCTCACCAAATGCAGCACAGTCCTCACCAAGTCCAGCACAGCCCTCATCAAGTCCAGCAAAGCCCTCATCAAGTGCCACAGAGTATGCACAGCCCTCGTCAAGTGCCACAAAGCCCTGTAATGTCTCCTAGTGGTGTTTCCTTAGACTCGCCGAAAAACCTCACGGTTATAGAGCAGGGTAAATGTATACCGTACAGGGAGGAAACCAAACCTTTTGAGATGTCAGATTTTTACAAATACTCTACAAAATTCCGGCAACCCCCAAAACCGGCTACAATGAACCCGGGGCCCAGTGTTCCATCATATAATAAGCTGCCGATGGAATTACCTCAGTATGCTCAGGATCACTGGCATGGACAGAACAACTGATTTGAAATTGAATTTATTTGCTTCTTAGTTTTACTTATTTATTTTTACATACTCTTTTCTACTTACGGGTATATAAAGGATAGTTTTTGCCTCTATTGTGAGTTTGGAAATGTCCCTAAGTTGAACAGAGTATGCCCTTACTTAGCCATAAGATTCAAGTTAACATTGTATGCTTGAGCCAGGCCATACTGTGTTTTGTATGGTATCGTATATGTACCATGGCGTAGTTGGTTGGCATTGCCGATTCAATTCGAAGATGCGGGTTCGAGTCTCACTGAGTCGAAAATTTTTATCATTTAAATTTAATCATATAAGTTTAGTAAGCTCCAAATCTATATGCCAAGAGAACAGAAACACATTGCTGAAGCATACAATGGTATCTAACTTGACCTATACCTAGCTCATAGAATGTACTTATTGATTATGCCAGATTTTTGTACAAATTGTACATTTCTGGATTTATAATGATTAGTTTCGAACTAAGAATATGCACTTGGTGCATTTTATTATTTTCATGATTAGAAAAAGAATAATAAAATTTATTGCTGATCAATTACCACAATTAAAATAATTAGAATATTTAGCTTAATCTGTCTAAAAAGTCTGGTAGATTGTGATAATTTTTAACACATAATTTATCAATCGTTTTCATATGTTTGCCAATTATTATAGGCTTTATGATAACAATAGCACTGTCGTTATTACAAAGCATACAAGCTTACCTACCCACCGCTTAGACTAACCTTTACACCAATTCTATCTTATGCCTTGAAGTTGTAATACGACATAATTTACATACATTTCAAATGTTTCTATAATACCTATCTTCTATACAATTTTCTTTCACTAAAGTGTTTTTTTAGCTCTCTCAAGTATTTTCAGTTTTAGATGGTAGGTAGAGTTGCCTTTTCTATGTGATAATGTGATATTTTAAAGGCAGTCAATTACTAAATACATTGATAGCTAAAATGTCTGTCGTTTTCATATCAATGATATGTACTGAAAGACTTAGATGAACTTGCCAAGCAACTTTGAGCTTAACTGCCATGTGCCTAGTAGCGTCCAATTACAAAATAGCATTTAGATTGTGTTTAGTGTATATAAGGTTTATATTTAGTTTGCCTTAAAATCCATGGATTTAGAATTTAGGATTGTACCTATAGTTTTTACAAGTTTAAAATCCTTGAGATTTTAATACACCATGTATTTTTATTAAATTCGAATATAAATAAATTTAATATGACTAAAAGAGTTATAATATTTTTATAAGAAATTAAGTAAAAATGTGCTATAATTATGCACAGCTTTATCTATGTGTAAATGTAATAAACACACAATATACAATCGTTTTGTTTGGAATTACACACCTAAGATGTGTAGCATATACAAGGTGATTCATAATATGTATACTATCCTGAAAGGGTTTTATTCTACACCCAATTGAATGTATGATTGTAAAAACCCCCCTCCGACCAAATGCAAAAGTTTCGGAAAATCAATAAAAACTATCTGGTGTAAAAAAACTGTTCTAAATACATTTTTTTTTTGTATGTATTTAAATGAAGTAAAACAAAAGAGGCCACATGTTCATTTTTTTAAACATAAATTCCTATTAGTTTTGATATAAGGATCATTTTTCCATCATAAAAAGGAATTCGAATTCTGAGGGGGGTTTTTACAATCATGCATTCAATTGGTAATAAAGTTGACAAAACTTGATGTTGAACTTCTCGTACGTTAAATAATTAGGTGATAAAAAAGCTACCTATTTTTAAAATATAAGGAAAAATCTGAATGAAACAAATTGATAAGTTTTCTATTTCTCTTAATTCTTAGTTTTAGTTGATGTTGTTTTTGTTTCGGGATAGAATACGTGACACGAAGCACCTTGTACATAGGTAGGTACATAAGTAAATTTAAATGGTTAGGTAGGTATAGTTATGATGTAGGTGTAGGTACCTACTTTTATTGGGGCCTCAAAGTTTGCTATGTCCTTTAGCTGTTCATAGGTAGGTAGGTATTACGTGCTAGGTAGTAGGAAGGTACCTAATTATCTACGTACCTACCTACCTATGTCCGTAAAATAAAATGTAGTACCTTGCCTGGTATATAGGTACGTACCTCACGTTCAAAATCGACAGATGGCTGCATGATGGCCGTTACACTTTTATCGAGTCGTTACTCAAAGTCAAACCCGTCCGTTGTCGACAGCTGACCATTTGCAAGCTCGTAAATCTGACTAAATATCCACCTTTTCAGAGATTTCGGTGATGAAGCTAAGCTTTGGGGTCCTGCTAGGGTCTGGGTGACGCTGAAGTAAAAAACAGTTATAAGGCAAGTTTTAAAATTTATTTTGATCGGTGAGACTAGTATCATTAGGTAGAAACTGGACATACTTAACTAAAAAAAAAACACCGTGCCACCTTACTTCCTCTCTAGATTATCGTTTGAAAGTGAACACAACGTTCTCATTAGGAAGGTATATTTTACAAAACTAGCATTCCGCACAAGTGATTTGAAATAAAAGGATTGCGTGTATCGTGATTTTTCGAGTTGGCGCGAATAAGCTTTAGTAAAATAGCCATATCTTAACTTTACTAAAGCTAAACTTGAAATGACTTGACTATTAGGTACTAAAATAATAAAGAAAGTTAAACATAAAAATAACAATATAAAAAATACACTAAGACATGGTGGTCAGGACTAAGGTGCCATAGCCAGCCCGAAAGCGGAAAATTAAGGAATAAGTATGAAATTATAGTTTGAAAGAAAAAACGGAAACGAGAACAAATTTGGTAAATAAAAAAAATACGCAAAGAAGGTTATGTATGAGAGACCGATTGGATTGGTGGGTCTTCATATGAGTTGGTGATAGTTGTTTTGCAGTTTCAAAATCAGTCCATGCAGAGATCGTTTGCCCGGGTTGAAACCACCACTGCCACCTAGGTAGTAATCGTCACCTCCTGAAAGAGTAAATATTTACAATTTATTACGCTATTCAAAACGAAACGAAACTATTCTTTTTCCCGCGCCCCGTCCAGCTCATAACAATTTTAATAATAATTGCCATAGATACAGTAAGAAGGGCGCAGTAAGAGGTTCCTTCCACGATTTATTTGGTACTGTCGCCTTACTGTACCTAGGTATACTTAAGAACTATGTATAGGTAAGTATTTTATGTAAAGTACCCATAAGCATATGGAAAGTATGGACGAAAAGAGTAGTCTAGTGCCTATTTCAACATGATCATCTCCCGGCCCTTATCCCACTTCATGTGGGGTTGGCACAACATGTTTTATTTTGAGTAGTTCGTCAACTCGTACCGAAAAACTCGGCCCATTCGATACGACTTGACGAAATTGCAAAAATCATATTATTTTCCTTCCCGACTCGGCCCACTTTTTATTACATATAAATTTCAGTACAGTCAAAGGCAAAAATATAGAGTAGGTAAGTAAAATTGAAAAATCAATAAAAGACGGTATTCGATAAACTTATCGATATTATTAATATTAACGAAACAATTAGAGATATATTATCTCAAAACTAAATAGGTATTTACAAACGAATAATGATTATTTAAGTAGGAAAAACAAACTTCAGTAAGAGGATTCTGTTATCCTCTTTTTAATGGAACGATGAATGGTCTTTTATATGCAATGATGAACTGGTTTTTTAAGCAACGATGAACTGTTTTTAATAAAAAAATATGCATCGATGATCTTTATGCGTCACTTACAACACATAGGAATCCTCTATCTAATGGAACGATTAAATACCTTTTATAGGCAACGGTGAACTATTTTTTATGTATCGATGAACGGTCATTAATAAAAAATATGCATCATATTTCAACATATCGGATTATTATTATATAAGTAGGTACCTACTTTACTAATAAAAATCTTTAGTTCTCTTTATTTTTGTTTACATGTCACAGAGAGGTATGTTTTATCTGTCAAGTAGCGATAATCTGATAATCAGAGATGGTGAAATAGGCACTTACAGTGCTTAGTAGATAACATGAAATCTAGGTAATTTATTTTTATACCCATTAGCGATTACAATAGGCCAGTTGTGGCCGCAGTGATACCATAGCCTTATTCCTTAAATTGACTCGCACAGATTAGGTACCAGGCATAGAGTAATTTTGTATATACCAGGTACCAGGATGCTTGGTGGATTTCTGTGGTGCATTTTGTAAGAGTAATGGTAATAGGGATTTATCAATTTTAGGGACATCTGAAGTTTTTAGGGTTCCGAAACTCATTTGGAAAAACGGAACCCTTAATCGATCACTTTGTTGTCCGTCTGTCTGTCTGTCCGCCTGTTAAGACCCTTTTTCTCAGAAACAGCTAAAGGTATCAACTTAAAATTTATACCACTTAATATGGTCCGCGAGCTTGAAAAAATGAAAAGGGTAGGTACTCCAGTACTCTAGGGTACTTTCAGTTACCTGACAATTCTGAAATTTGGAATGCTAGGAGCTTTTGTAACACAATTAAAGGGAAAAGTCTGAAATTGAGGAATTTCTAAGTTTTTTAGGAAACAAAGTTATATTTATAGAATAGAATAGAAAACCATTTATTTTGTTACCAACACAATCAGAATTAACATAACACAATACAAAAAAATGGAATTATAAACCACTTTGTAGGGGTATATTATTTAAGTTTGTAGGATACTGTATACTCACCAGAGCCACCGAGTTGTCCATTGATGCAGCCCTCGTCCCACATATTGACGCATCGCTTGCCAGGGTTAAAGCCACCTCCGTTCAGATAGTAGTCGTCACCACCTTGCAGAAATACAGTAAGGTTCAGTTTCGTACGAATAATATGTGCACTCTTAGAGCTGCCAAGCAAAACATCCAAATCGCTAGGAAATCCTATCATACTAATAATTATAAAAGCTAAAGTTTGTGAGGATGTTTGGATGTTTATATTTGTATAAACATCCATCCATATATGAGTATCTATATTTGTATATTATTTATATTCAAACAGTTCTGTTTCTGTAGTATACCCAAAAATTTACTAAGTATAGTATGTGTTAAGTTTACAGTCTTTCGTCTAAAACAATAATTTGCGATGCTCGAAAAGAGTGAATAAGTTTATAAGTGCCATATTCATAGCTTTAAGAGCTCTCTGTAACACTTATTTCTGCAAATAAACATCTTGAATCTTGAATGTTTGTTTTTAATCACGACGTAATGGCTCAACCGATTTAAAGAGTTCTTTACCTGGAATAGCATATAGGCTACTTTTTATGAAGGTGCCACGTGAGCGAAGCCGCGGGCGGAAGCTAGTACCTAGGTATATACTGGATGCGCTTGCAACCTGTTAGGTAGCCTCTGACTTTTTTCGGGGTCTAATTCTAATTCTAAATGGGGGAATAAGATCTGCACTGACGTCCCGCGTTGGGGTGTATTGTGCATTTTCCCCCTGCTGACCTCACCCCAGCCAGCCCAACTCCTTAAAGTAACGGAGAAGGACCCTGGGTTGGTGGCAACATTGTTCGAGAATCCCCGTTTTTTCGGGGTTCCAAATTCCCCTAAAAAAGTCATAAAATTTCGCCATGTCCGTCTGTCGGTTGTCTATTCGTAATTTCCATTCGTTTCTTGAAATAATATAGTAGAATTTTGTCTTTGGTTTCTAACTACTGTCTTCAGAAGCCTTCACTGTGCGTGATCCGAAACGAGCATGACCAATTTATCATGTTTAAAAAAAAAAAATTATCGAGACTGTTGTCCCCAAAAATGGGTAGACATCCTCAGATTCTTGAAGATGTCTTAGAGGGTTATTTAGTCACAGACATGTGCAAACATTTGGCACATGCCCACAGTTAACAGAAGTTATTCTGTCTAAGTTAAAATAAAACGAGTTTGTTTCATACTCAAACAAACTCAAAAAGGTAGGTACTTTCTAAAATGATTTAGCCTAGATCTATCAAAAAGGCCTAGTTAGAGACTGATGACTGATGTGGACCTAAATCAATCCTCTTATAACGATCTGGTTGTTTTCGTATGAAAATCCGAAATGGGTGGAATTGAACAAACAATTAAATTAGGGTACCTAAAGCCCAGGTTCCATTATAAGCCCGATAAACCCACATCTGAGCCCGTTTCTCGCCTCTGAACTAAATAATAAATATTTGATTAGGCCTTCGTAAATGGACGTTTCAGAAATTGAGTGTTTAGCTTTTATAATTGAGTTTCGACAAGGGCAAACAAATTGCTTTTTATCCCTAGAATAGTGTGGGAAGTATTTATGTCCCTACTTATATGATGATAGTGCGACGACCTTTTATTTACCAACTTGACGACTATTGTTTTCTACTAATAGGACAGGCCTCATAGCTCAGTTGGTAGTAACTCTGCCTTCTGCACTAGAGGTCGCGGGTTCGATTCCCGCACTGGACAAACGTTTGTGTGATTCACAGATGTTTGTTCTGTGTCTGGGTGTTAAATATATATCTATTATGTATATCAGTCTCTGGTACCCATAGTACAGGCTATGCCTAGTTTGGGATCATTTGACCGTGTGATCTGTCCGGAATATTTATTTATGTAACGCGGTTTCGTTATTGCGCGCGCGGAACCCTATTTTTGCCGTGAGCGTCGGCCAATCAGCGCTTGGCGTGGGTCGTTCGCTCGCCGAAGCTCGCACCGCGGAGAGTTTACCGCGCCCGCCGTCCAACAACGGCGTCGCGTCAGTCGGTCCAGAGCCATCAGGCGATGTGGTAGCGTATAAATCCTCCGCCCGCTCCGCGACTCCGACTGTAACCCCTCTGTGAAGTTGTCTGATTTGTGAAACTGTTATAGTATCTAATATTGTGTCGCCCTACCTAGTTTATATCCGCATAATTATTGTTATTGTGTGTCGATTAAACTTTTACTTTTAAAACTGTGCCTTTTAAAATGGCGCTCCAACTTAGTGGCCGAACCGCGTGCTTACTCCGTGTCTAGCTACGTGGATCGAGAACGTTCTGTGTACCTGTGTACTTACTTCGTACCTACGTTGAAGAGCAAGGACATTCCTATTCTTTTCGTCGTGTTTCGTGAGTCGCAACCGACACGAAAATGCCGACTACAAGGCAGGAAACGCTCCGGCACCAACGTCAAGAGGGACCTGAACGTGAGGGCGATGTGACGCTTACAGAGGAAGAATCCATCTCCGACGCGAACAGCGTCGTCGAGCCTGCTGCTGCCGCGGGCAAGGGGCCTGCGCAGCCGCAAGGGTCTCCTCTCCCTACTGAACAGTTTTTATCGACGCTCATGGAGACGATTACCAGGGCGCAGGCGGAGGCCAATAAGGCCTTGATCAGCGCGTTCCTAACGGCGCCCCGTGTAGAACAGCACTCCGGGGCGATCTCACCATGTGCGCCAGCGATGGGCGCTACTTCGCCGCTGACCGCGAACAGCGGCGCTTCGGCGGCACCAGCCGCCAACTTTACCCGCTGCTCTGCGCGCTTCGACGGTACATCCAACGACGCGGAAGTGCTGGAGGCCTTCATGGACGCCGTCGAGGTTTACAAGGAGTGCGCCGGCGTGTCGGACGGGCACGCACTGCGCGGCCTCCCCATGCTGCTGACGGGCGACGCCGCCGTGTGGTGGCGCGGCGTGCGCAACGCCTGTACGACGTGGACGGACGCGAAGCTACGGCTGCGCGCGATGTACGGGACCCCGCGGCCTGCCTACAAACTGTTCCGCGAAGTGTTTGCGTGTGAGCAAGGTGTTGACAGTAGTGATAAGTTCATCAGTGCGAAAAGGGCCCTTCTGGCCCAATTACCCTACCGGTTGGCCGAGGAAGTCCAAGTTGACATCGTATACGGACTCCTCGACCGCCGTATTCGTAAACGCGTACCCCGCGAATCCATATTGGATATGGATCATATGCTCGAGAGAGCGAGGTTGGCGGAGGATTCCAGGAAAGAGACCAGTAATGAAGTAAGTGCGAGTCATCCAAATTCTCATGCGACCCCCGCCAGCGCTGTAGTACGTAGTAACGCCCCCGCGAATCCTGCCCCGAGTGCCCGCCCTAAGCGGACCCGTTGCAGTCTTTGCAGAGTATTCGGACATTCGGCCGACCAATGTCGTAGCCGCGCGAAAGGCGATAGTAAACAGACCGCGAATAGTACTACTAGTAATAGTGGTAAAGTCATTCGTTGTTACGGTTGCGGGAAAGTAGGCGCGATCCGATCGAAGTGCGATGTTTGCAACGCGGATAGGAAGGCGACCGATTTCAATGTTGCGGTTATCGATAAGGTTAAGTCGAATTCTAGCGTGAAGTCGAGTCGAAAGGTAGAGAGTAGGTATCGCGAGAAACGGTCTTATACCGATATTAGTGATAACGTTGAGACGTCCGACGTCGATGGTAGGTCCGACGTCGAGAACACGTCCGACGTTAATATTAGGTCCGACGTCGCGAACACGTCCGACGTCGATGGTAGGTCCGACGTCGTGAACACGTCCGACGTCGATGGTAGGTCCGACGTCGAGAACACGTCCGACGTCGAGGATAGGTCCGACGTCACGATTAGGCCCGACGTTACGAACGTTGAGAGTAGAAAATATAAATCAGAAATCGAAACCTCGATAGCACACGCGTGTAGTGCAGTCGTGCACACAAGTGCATCGCATCCGTTAGTAAATTTATCGGTTATGGGTCGTTGCGGTGTGGCGATTATTGACACTGGTGCCACGCATTGTATAGCTAGTCCCAAATTGTATAAAATTTTGGTCGAATCCGGCGTGGAATTCCACGAAATTGAGTGTCGCATACGGCTTGCTGACGGCTCTCGAGTAGAGAGGAAGTTGTTAGAGGCTGAGGTACTTGTGACTCTGGAGGGACGAGAGGTATCGGCAGATTTTTTGGTTTTACCCGGCGATGAGACTAGGACTCTTTTAGGCGTCGAGTTTTTGTCCCGCGCGGGTATGGTTGTAGATGTCGCTCGGGGTAGGTGGACGTTCACCGACGCACCCGAGCGATCGTATCATTTTGCACGTGATTCTGTGAAGTTTTTAGGCCACGTCATCGTCCCGGGAGGTATTCAAGTGGACCCCGACAAAACTGCAGCGATTGAAGGTATGGCCATCCCACAGAATGTCAAACACTTGAAGTGCTTCTTACAAACGTCGAGTTGGTTTAGGCGTTTTATCCCCAATTATGCTGAGGTAGCGAGACCCCTTACGAGCCTCCTAAAGAAGACGAGCTCGTGGAAGTGGGACGCGGAGCAACAGAGGGCGTTCGAGCACATCAAGTCTCTTTTGGTAAGTGCCCCTATCCTGCGCCAGGCAGATGAGACGAAGCCGTTCGTCCTCCGCACAGATAGCAGCGGGTATTGTTTGGGCGCGGTTCTCATGCAGGGGGAGGGCCCTGATGAGAGACCGATCGAGTACGCGAGTAGACTCCTCACCAGCGCTGAACGGAACTACTCAACGACGGAGCGAGAGGCTTTAGCAGTCGTATGGGCAGTAGGTAAGTTCCGTGGCTACATAGAAGGAGCTAAAATTATAGTTAGGACGGATCATCAGCCCCTGCGCTGGCTGATGAATCAAAGATCCCCGAGCGGTCGACTAGCCCGGTGGGCTCTGACGTTGCAGGAGTTTGATCTGGAGATCGGATATACCCCTGGTCGTTCGAACGTAGTAGCCGACACCCTATCACGACCCGTGTGCTCGGAGGATCTTAACTGTGACATGTGTCTCACGGTTGTTGACATGCCGAAGAGGAGCTCTGGTGATATTAGAGAGAACCAACGCGCTGACCCTGAGGTATGTAAAATCATCGATGACCTGGAAGCCGACGAACCCTCTAGGGGGAGACCATGGTCAGACCGAGGGTACATTATGTCCGACGGTATCCTTTACAGGTACAGCCTAGAAGCCGACGACAGCGAGGACGCATGTTTGGTAGTGCCCGAACACGAGCGCGGTAAGGTCATGGCGGAATTCCATGATGCACCTACAGCCGGCCATTTGGGCGTTGAACGGACGATGAGTCGTATCCGGACGCGCTTTTACTGGCCCGGCATGCGCACGTTCGTGACGAACTACATTCGAGGGTGCGTCCTTTGCCAGCGGTACAAGGCAGATAATAGAAAGCCGGCGGGACTGCTACAAACTCCTGCCGTGTCTAGACGATTTGAGGTGGTTTCAGTGGACCTTTTTGGACCCCTCATCGAGACACATCGGAAGAACAGGTGGGTCCTCATAGTGGAAGATGTTTGTTCGCGTTGGGTCGAACTGTTCCCACTAGAGAGCGCCACCAGTGCTGAGTGTGCTCAGACCCTGACGAACGAAGTTTTTCTCCGATATGGCGTGCCCCGTCGCCTCATCAGCGATAATGGAGTACAGTTTGTGAGCGAGGTGATGCAGCAGGTATGTTACGCGCTAGGGATCGTGCAGTCACTCACGCCGTACTACCACCCGGAAGCTAATCCCATCGAGAGGAAGAACAGAGACCTAAAACCTCAGCTGGCCATGCTTGTAGGTCAAGATCACGCGACGTGGGACCTACACCTCGCGTCGGTAAGGTTTGCTATGAACTCTGCAGTTACCTCGAGCACCGGATTCTCTCCATCCTACCTCACTTTTGGTAGAGAGCTGCGAGCTCCATGTGACTCTGCCACGGATATGAGGGCCATCATAGAGAACGACAACTTCGTACCAGGTATCACTCCGTATCTCAAGAAGTTAGCTGCCACTTTGGATGAAGCTAGGGATACTCACGAGAAGGCACAAGAGGTCCAGAAGCGGTATGCTGACAAGGGAAGGAGATCACCCCCAGAGTACCAAGTAGGAGACCTCGTCCTTCTTAAAACGCAAGGACAAAACGACGTAGGTCGTGGCCAGTCCGCGAAGTTTATTCCTCGCCGCGACGGCCCATATCGAATAAAAGAGGTTGTAAGTCCAACTACGTTCATCTTAGAGAGCACTCAGACAGGCGAAAGTGTAGGGAAGTATCACGTTTCGCACCTAACGCCTTTCGTCGGTCCAATCGAGCCTCCGGTAAGAGGGAAACGTAGGCGCGGCAGACCACGTAGACTTATAGCCGAATGCTAGCCCAACTGCGAGGGCGCTAAGTAGGGCTATAGGGGGAGATTGTAACGCGGTTTCGTTATTGCGCGCGCGGAACCCTATTTTTGCCGTGAGCGTCGGCCAATCAGCGCTTGGCGTGGGTCGTTCGCTCGCCGAAGCTCGCACCGCGGAGAGTTTACCGCGCCCGCCGTCCAACAACGGCGTCGCGTCAGTCGGTCCAGAGCCATCAGGCGATGTGGTAGCGTATAAATCCTCCGCCCGCTCCGCGACTCCGACTGTAACCCCTCTGTGAAGTTGTCTGATTTGTGAAACTGTTATAGTATCTAATATTGTGTCGCCCTACCTAGTTTATATCCGCATAATTATTGTTATTGTGTGTCGATTAAACTTTTACTTTTAAAACTGTGACTTTTAAATTTATTATTTTTATTTATTTTACTAATATCTATGGGCCCTGTATTTGTACATGTACTTTACTAAGTTGCCTGAAATAAATGAATTATTATTATTATTAATATTATAAATGCGAAAGTTTGTGAGGATGTTTGGATGTTTGTTGTTCAATCACGCCGCTGTAACGGCTCAAACTGATTTCGATGAATCATGGAATAGATAGTTGTTTATGCCAATGATGATGTCACTAACCAGAGCCGCCGAGTTGTCCGTTGATGCAGCCCTCGTCCCACATGTTAACACACCGCTTCCCAGGGTTAAAGCCACCTCCGTTCAGGTAGTAATCATCACCACCTTAAAGTAATATCAATAAGGCCCTTCTCAATGGACCAACTCAATTTCAACTGACTTGCGTACCAATATCGAGAACATTGCTACCCAACATAATTCTCATCATCATTTCAGCCGTAGGACGTCCAATGCTCATCATAAGCCTCCCCCATAGATTACCAGAAACAATCATTTGGGGGGATTTGTCCATACTCGCCCCGCTGCGCATGCGGGTTGGCGAACGCAGATTATTGAAAGAGAACGCTGCTGCTCATCCCCTAGCTTTGTTTCCCTAAGTCGCCTCTTACGACATCCGCGGGCAGAAATGGAGAGGGGCCTATTCTTCAGTCGGGGCCTCCACGGCAACATATATTAACTAGGTGTGCTTTGTGCCAGTGGCCTGTAATGCCACGAGTCAGTTGAGTTGATAGTTCAGTTCACTGGCCTCGTGTAACAATACATTGGAAGACAGTTTTGCATTCATGAGTGAGCTGCGGGTCCACACGGCACAGACTTACCTACGCTGTGCAGCGTGTTGCGCAGACAAGTTGGAGTGAAGCAGTTCACAACCAAAAAAAAAATTGGTATCAGCAAAAAATAAAAATAAAAACATCGATGGGTAAATGTAGGACCTATTAGGTGCATGAGGACCTTACCTGAACCTCCTAGTTGTCCGTTGATACAGCCTTCATCCCACATGTTCACGCATCTTTGAGAGACTGAAATATTAAAACAAAGTTTTAGGTAATTCCGGAGGTAAATCTGTAGACTCGGGGCAGGTATCTCTACTTGTGATCTTTTAGTTTAGATTCCTAGAGATCATTATACTGCTACTGGTGCTCCATGATACTTCTAAGCAGCTACTACGCAATATCTACGCAACATATACGCGGCATCTAAACGGCGTCTACGCAAAATCTACGCAACATCTGGGCATGTCGTGCGGAGGGAAGAATTGCATGTGACTAGAAGAGAAGAAGAGATGATGAGTCTGTAAAGTCCGCTAAATCGAAGTCTGAACTGCCATTAGGGCTGAAGTATTTATTATTTTTGCACGATATGCAAATCAGAAGCCGTAAATAAAACAATTTCTAAAATTAAATTTTTGCTCACAATGCTTAGGGTGCGCCAAAGTTTTGCAATAAACCATTGAAATTACACTCAAGAGCACGATAAATGCCTTCATTTTGGAAATTACCAACAACTTTTCTATTTGTAGGAATAATCCATTTTGGGCGACGGTCAATGCTTTTATAGGACTCTCGGGCACTCGAGAATTTAATTTGGAATTGTCATCGAATTCAATTCACACTCGAGATAACTTGATTAATGAGATGGGTGGGATGATTACCATCAATGAAATTGGATGGAATTAAGTGGGTTTAATAGAAGTAGCTCATTGTGCGCTCTTGGTCAGGGACGATGGAAAAAGAAGTCAATTTGCAGTTTATTAACTTTTCAGAAGTAGAAGTACTTAAATGTGAACTTAATAAAATAGTTATTAAAAATAAAAACCCGACTGTGACTTTAGAATTTTGATTTTCACACGGCAAACATACCCTTCTTCCTTCTCGGCAGGCGGGTAATAAAATTATGTTCAATTTACCAAAAATTAAGATTGTGATCATTTATTTGCATAAATCTAGAATTCTCTGAATTGTTACCCTTTTTTTTAAACCGATACCAAAAAGGAGGAGGCTATAAATCAGTTCGGTGACTATGTATGTTTTTTTTGTTTATGTTTGTACTACTTCTTATATTTTCATCCCATCTATTATGGACGACGAAAAGGACGACTTGGTTCGCCTTTAACTGCACCCAAAGGTGGTGTTTTCTATAAGAAACTTTTAGTGGGTAGGAATGAGTTTTCCTGCCCGCTCCTCTTTATAAGTGAGCCGCAATGTTCTTTGCCGCGCACTTTTTGAATATGGAACATCTTAGTTTTCAGCGGCAAAGAAATCGAACGCAAATATTGTTTGAATAAAGACTGGCTGGTACGACGGCCCATAGTCGCGCCGCCAGCTGAATAAAAAAAAGAATAAAATTTGAGGCGCCTTTTATTTTCTCATAGTGGGCGATGAAAAGTAGTGTATCACTCGGGCGCAATAGTAGATTGTTTATTAAGCGAGCAAAATAATATTTTTACGGCGCTTTTTTAATCCAGAGCGAAGTGAGGGATTTTAGAGTAGAATCCCGAGCTTTGAGAGAAAATAAAAGGCGCCTTATATTTTATTCTTTTTTTTATTCAGCTGGCGGCGGCGCGACTATAGGCCATCGTACCAGCCAGTCTTTATTCAAACAATATTTGCGTTCGATTTCTTTGCCGCTGAAAACTAAGATGTTCCAAATTCAAAAAGTGAGCGGCAAAGAACATTGCGGCTCACTTATAAAGAGGAGCGGGCTGGAAAACTCATTCCCATCCGCTTAAAGTTTATTTTAGAAAACACCACCTTTGGGTGCACTTAAAAGCGAACCAAGTCGTCTTTTTTGAATAGATGGCATGAAAAATATATTTTGGCTCGGGTGACGTACTTTGAATCCCTCGCTACGTTCAGGATTCTACTAAATAATCCCTCGCTAAGCTCTTGATTCTACTCTAGAATCTCACTTCGCTCTAGATTCAAAAAAGCGCCCTCGCCGTAAAAATATTATTTTGCTCCCATAAGATACAATTTTCTTTCTTTCTTCTTTCTTTTTACCCGCGACTTCGTCCGCATTTATATAAAAGTATGAGGATGAGCCTCATATTTTAGCCCATTTTCAACGGTTTTTTCACTATCATATAGGGTGGTCCCCTATAAATTGTACAAAACCTTTCTACTATAGGTATAATCTTTGATTGTGCCTATCGATATTTGATCCCTAATGTAAGATAAAACAAAAGTCCCCCTTTCGCGAACTAGGTTACGTACCTACCTATCGGTTTTTTTAGTTTTATTATAAAATTATATTTTTCCTTCTAATTTGGCGTCTTCACCATGACCGTTACTTTCTGAAAAACTGTTTCATAATGATAGTGTACGATTAGCAGATATACAAGGTGATTCATAACACCATCCATACCATAAAAAATATTTTTCATCCCATCTATTCGAAAAGGACGACTTGGTTCGCCTTTTAGTGCACCCAAAGGTTGTGTTTTGTATATGAAACTTTTAGCGAGCGGCAATGAGTTTTCCAGCCCGCTCCTCTTTATAAGTGCGCCGGAATGTTCTTTTCCGCGCACTTTTTGAATTTAGAACATCTTAGTTTTCAGCGACAAAGAAATCGAACGCAAGTATTGTTTGAATAAAGACTGGCTGGTATGACGGCCCATTGGCGCGCCGCCGCCAGCTGAATAAAAAAATAGAATAAAATATGAGGCGCCTTTCATTTTCTCATAGTGGGTTATGAAAAGTAGAGGGTATCACTCGGGCGCAAAAATATTTTTGGCTCGGGCGACGTACTTTGAATCCCTCGCTACGTTCAGGATTCTACTAAAGAATCCCTCGCAAAGCTCGGGATTCTACTCTAGAATCCCTCACTTCGCTCTGGATTCAAAAAAGCGCCCTCGCCGTAAAAATATTATTTTGCTCCCTTATGATACAATCTATACTATTATAGACACATTTCTTATCGAATTTTTGTTCGTTCGTTTGTTCGAAGCTGTTTTCGGGCATCTATAAAAGTAATAATTACACGAACAAGAAGTTTGTCATAAGATTACTAGGTACCTAAAAGGCTAGGTAAATAAATTATGTTTGTACTGATTTGACCCAAAAAACAGCAGATTCTTCTTAGAGTTTTTTCAATGAAAATGTCGAATTTCCACAAGTCGTGAAACAAAGTTAATTGCCAATTGGGTGTAGAATAAGCCCCTTTCGGGATAGCATACATATCATAAATCACAGTGTAGTAGGTAGGCACTTTACCTTGAAAGTAAGTATTCCTATCAGACAGTTAGGTACAGTTAACAAGTTTGATTAGTAGGCTATAAAACCTTTTCAAACTAAATCGATAATTGCAGTTATTTCCTTTTCCTGAGACATCGTTCACTTGTCGATTTATGTTTAAATTGTACCATAGCCAACCGACTTTTATTCTAGCTTGAGGACAAACCAGTCAACCAAAAAACACACACATACATAAAAAGTAGCTTTTATGCTATTCTAGGTAAAGAACTCTACATATTCCAAGCTTCATCGAAATCGGTTCAACCTGTTAATGTTTTATAAAATAAATATTATTAAAATTAGTGTTTTGAACAGTTTGTCAATATTTGTTATCGATACTTAAAGAGTTTTTATTTGAACGTATTGGTCATTAGATTAACCTATTTTATTGTTGTGATTAGATAGCTGATATCCTCTGACTCGTATTAAACGTCGTAACGTAATAATAATTATTTATCTGACAGATCCAGCGTTGATGCGTTGCACTATAGATTTAGAGTGAAAAAGTTCTACAGTGGCCTACAAATCAAACTGGTTGACTGTACACGTCCCTGCGTCATATCATTATCAGTCTAGACCGGTACAATATTATAACATTAACTGCGATTTGAAAACACCTGCTGATTTGCGTTTTTGTGTTCGTACAGATCGCAGCGTCTTGAAAGATCATATTTTAAATGTGTGTTACGTACACACATTTAAAAGACAACGAACATTAATACTTTTTAAATACACAATAATTATAAGTGCTCTCGTGAAATTGGAATAGAGGTAATTACTTTTGATCTTCAAACTTGAACTTCAATACAGATTTATTCATTGAATCACAAGGACCATTATGAAACGTCGTATATGTACAAGGCGATTCATAATATGTATCCCTCCCCGAAAGGGGCTCATTCTACACCCAAACATTAAAGTTTGTTATACGACTTTTGGAAATTCAACATTTTTCATTGAAAAATAACTATGCAATAATCAGCTATATTTGGGTCGAATTTGTTCAAACTCAATTACCTATTCAGCTGTTTGAGTTAGCTGTTTTAGTTTTTATTTAATAGCTTATATGAAAAAGTTCGGAAAAAAAATACTATTTATTTTCGCGCTAATATTATTTATTTTTGTTATTAGAATAATAAGCCCATTTCGGGATGGTATACATCGCAAATCTTGAGAGCCCTTTTTGGGGTTCAGCTACTTTTTCCTACAAACTCATCCCATTTTAAGGTTAATATTCTTGAATTTTAAGACTTTTCTTTATTATTGATACTAACCTAACAATTCTGGAATTGGAATACTAAGAGTAGTATATGATATGGAATACTAAGTCTATATCTTGCTATTTCCATACAAAATATAGACTTTGTAATGCATTGAGTTAGAAGTTTGGTTTTTTACGGCACTATAATAAGCTCACACAGACCTTTATATTTGAAATAAATTTCAAGGTTGGTTAAGCAAAAAAACACTGCTTAGGTATAGGTCACACATACGTCGTCGCCTATAGGTATGTATGCAATTAAATAAAGCCAGGTATATTTTTCTATAAGTATGTATGATATTTGTGTTTAGAATATTCTTCGATGCCTGAAAAAATGATATTATTACTATTTTGTTTTTTTTTAAATGGTGTTTTGATGAAAATCTTATGAAATACTTCGTTGTTTATTATAACCAATAAATTATCTGAGTATATCACAACAGAGCACTAAAAGGAATAAAAATATTGCTTCAAAATTTTTATCTCTAGCTAGCTCTTATCTCGTAGGCTTATTTAACGTTATCTCATCTATTTTACCTACTATGTTGCACTATACAAAGTCATGATGATAACGCAGCGAGTCTGGAATTGTTACGCTAAATGCGTATCGTAAAATTCAGTATAGTTGCCATAGAAACACGGCGTAAAAAGCAGTTATTACGTTTTACGCTAAAGAGATACTGTAGTATTTTACAGCTAGCTACAGTAAAAAAAACTTGTTTTTAAGTCGGTTTTTTTTATATTTTTTTATTGAAGATGGTTAGACGTTTGACCACCAGCTCACTTTTGCAAGTGAGATGTGGCCTAAGATGGAGCACGCTTTACCAGAAGGAACATATTCACTCTGGATTTGAAGACTTCTAGATTGTACTCATCCGGGAAAACAGACGCTGGCAGATCGTTCCACTCTTTGCCAGTGCTTATAATAAAGGTGGAGCAGAAACGTTTGGTTCGACACTGTTTATTAATAGTGCGGCGGCTATATTATGCGTTCGTCTTGGTTCGTCTATGTAAAGTATAAAGTTGTATGTACAAAGTTCAAGGAAAACCGATTGATGATAGGAGGACCTTGAAATTAAGTACCTATTTAAAATCGTCTTGTTGCTACTCTGTGATTTTAAATCATACTGTCTATGTTGATAGTAATCAAACGAAGAGCTAGTCGGAAACATTGGTAAGATTTCTACTCAGTGGCGGATCCAGATTTTTGGTTTAGAAGGGGCTTGCTCAAATCAGATATATGGATAGAGGATATACTTTATTCTTATTCTTATTCTTTATTGTACTCAGAAAACACATACAAAAATCAAACTAAATGAAAGGACATGTACAAAGGCGAGCTTAACCCTAAAAAGAGTTTTCTTCCAGCAAACCTTTGAGGCTAGAGATAGGTGGTTATAAAGGTAGGGTTCGTGTACAAAATCATTGAATAAAAAAAATAAATAGTTTACTTTATCAAAGTAAACTAATAATTTTTCCCTATTAGATACCTACCTACCTACCTACATTTTGTTATCACTTGTGGTGAACATATTTAAATTGATCGCACCATCCGCAGCGTAAACATATTTATACTAAAGAAGTTTATTTCACGGTAAGTGTACAAGCATACGGCCCACCTGTTGGTAAGTGGTTACCGTAGCCTATGATCGCTTGCAATACCACAAGCATTACGCACACGTTGCCCACACCGAACCTGAAAGAGCTAAACTTCGGTACAAGAATAAAGATTAGTACAGATTTTTTTGTTATATTTCCAGAAGAATGGCGACAATTGGCTACGTGTTGCTGAGTCTACTGGCAGCGTCTTACGTCTCAGATGCTTACAAGATCCTGGTGGTCTTCCCTCTGCCCGGGAAGAGCCACGGCATCTTGGGAGATGGAGTGGTCCGACATTTGCTGAATGCTGGACATGAGGTCAGTTTTCAATAGTCCTTACAAGTTGGAGGAGGTAGGGCACAGCGAGGTTTTCTCGTTATTGGAGCAGCCCGTCTGGGGAGGTACCTACGCCTTACAGAATATTGCAGCCAAATAATATTATTTGTTTCAAATATAGTGTTCCCGAGGTGAGTAAGGTTGCCAGAGCTCTTTAGGGGGATGGGGTTCGGGGTCGGCTACGCGTACGTCATGCCTCTGGTATTGCAAGCGCTCATAGGCTACGGTAACCGCTAACCAACAGGTGGGCCGTATGCCACTTCAGTTGTATAAAAAAAAAGTTACAAAGATAGAACTAAAATAGCCATGGTCATGAAGAAGTTGACCTCGGTGGCGTAGCGGGCTAGTCGTCTGAGACGCAAGGGTCGATTCCCGCTGCGGGACAAATGTTTGTATGATCTGCAAATATTTTCTCTGGGTCTGGGTGTTGTGGTACCATGGTACTCGTAGTTTCTGATGCCCACGACATAGGGAATCCTAGTGTGGGGTCAGGACTATGTATGTGACTCTGGATGTTATAATTATTATTTATATTAAGTTTTGCACCAAGTTTTACACGACGATATCGTTGCCCTTGTATCAACGTTCACGTTCGTAGTGTACCTTGCTTAACGTAAATCGTCTTCAGCGCGGTCACCTAATCGATGGGTGACCGCCAGAGGCATACAACTGAGTGCTTCTGTGCACGTTGAATAATTACTCACCAGAGTCAGTCACGTGCTCATCTATAGCTTCAGACAGCTGGTTGATGGCCATCCTCATCATCATCATAAGGCTGAAGAAACTTACTTTTATTATAAGTACTGCCAAAGAGTGGAATGATCTGCCTGCGTCTGTTTTCCCGAAAGAGTACAATCTAGGAGTCTTCAAATCTAGGGTCAATAAGTTCACTCTGGGAAAGCGTGCTCCATCTAAGGCCACATCTCACTTGCAAAAGTGAGTTGGTGGCCAAACGCCTTAAATTATCAATAAAAAAAAAAAACAAGAAGTCTGCTTGACATAAGCCTTTACCAAAGAGTTCCATGAGGAATGGTCTCGAGTGATGACGAACGGGCGGTCCATCGGGTGGGGGGCCTTCCAACACAGCGTCGTCCGGTTCGTGGTCACCATTCGAGAACCTTTATTCCCCATAGGTATTGTGATATTGATAAAAAAACTTACTTTTTCAGGTGTCGTTTATCACACCCTTCCCTGTAAAGAACCCCCATCCGAAATTAACGCAAATTGATGTCAGCGATAATTTGAAACTTATGCCAGGTAAGTGTCGCTAACGGGGCTTTGCGCAGGTTGGAGGTCCAAAAGATTTCCACCCAGATGGTTATGGGCCCGATAGCTTAATTGCTTGTAGCATCTCCGTATCTAATTTCTGGGATATTAGAATGTAAACATACAACAAATAAACATAGTTTTCTCTTAACGTGGGCTATAACTATAAAAACAAATTTATAACCATAACGATTCTACATTTTTTTTAAGTTATCAATTCGGTGACTGTGTTTGGGTTTTTCTTTACTTGAGTTCTAATATCCGATTACTCTGTACCGAATGGTCCGTTTTCAATGGGTTTTCACCATCATATGTTGAAGTTGAAGTTTAGTATTTAAAAGTCAAAATCAAAGTCGAAGGTTTTTATTTCAATAAAATCACTAGGATCACTTAGAAACTAGGTGAAGCTATGCCTGTTCCTCGCGATCATTTAAAACGCAATTATGATTTCAGAGGACATGTTGAGCATCAAAAATATTATGGATGGAAAAATCAGCATGGACGAAGCTATCATGCTATTCATAATGCAAGGTATCGCTAGCAGCAGCCTTGAAAACGAGAATGTTGTTAAAATCCTCGGAGACCCAAACCAAACTTTCGACTTGGTCATCGGCGAGTGGATGTTCAATGAACTTTATTCTTCGTATGTATTTGAGTTAGAAACCGCGTTAGGCCGATTGTCCACCGCCGCCGTCACCGAGCTGTCACCGAGAACGAGATGACGGTGCCGAAGTTGCGATACTTATTTAACTATAGCCGTTTGTCCACAGCCGTCGTCACCGAGCCGTCACCGAGAACGAGATTAATTCGGGCGGAGTTCAAGATGACTTGGCGGCCATTGTGTTTTTGTGGCCGATGTGGTAATACATCAGCCCGTCACAATCTCGGGCCGAGTTCTAGCGGTCGCACCGAAGTACGGATCGTTCTCGGTGACAGTTCGGTGACGGCGGCGGCGGACAAACGGCGAAAGTAAATTATGTAGGTATCGCTACTTCAGCGCCGTAATCGCGTTCTCGGTGCCTACTCAGTGACGGTGGCGGTGGCGGACAAACGGCCTTACTGTATTCTATTAGTACCTATAAACGAATAGTGAATCTCAAGTCCTTTTATTTCAGCTTAGGAGCAGTTTTTGACGCACCATTCATCTGGGTATCCACCGTGGAACCCCACTCGATGATTCTCAGTCTGGTGGACGAGAACCTGAATCCAGCTTACAATGGATGGGCCGTCCACGACCTTCCTCCATACACCTTCTGGCAGAGAATCCAGGAGTTGCTGTTCACCACCAAAATAACAGTGGTTCGGGAGACGTAAGTATTCACTACATGAGAAAATTCGGGATGAGGA
Organism: Anticlea derivata; assembly: GCA_947579855.1. Taxonomy (NCBI): domain Eukaryota; kingdom Metazoa; phylum Arthropoda; class Insecta; order Lepidoptera; family Geometridae; genus Anticlea; species Anticlea derivata. The sequence continues at coordinate 3,140,491 of OX388277.1, read as the reverse complement.
AATCCGTAGAAGAACCAAGGTCACCAACATTCAGGGGCCCAATTCTACTAATTCAATGGCTTCAAAATGACAATGGTTCAATGGCAAAATGGCGACTTTTGACACTTGTAGTATTCTGCTATCACAGTCGTATATCAATGGCAGTCCTTGTGAAACCAATGAACCAATGAAATCAAAGAAACGAAGGTAGTGGCAATCGTAATTGAATAATAATGGTGCGATCATTATTATGCGATTATAATTTTCAAGTCATTGAATTAGTAAAATTGGGGGCCAGAATGAGCAGATTAAAGTGGCTACAGGCAGGCCATATAGCTCGTAGACACGACAACGTTACGTGGGTAACGAAGGTTCTCGAATGGCAACGACGAATTGACGACGAGGTGTTGGAAGGCCCCCAACCGAAAGACCGACAACATGAAAGTTGCGGGAAGTTGGTGGATGGAGAAAGCTCAAGACCGTTCGTCATGGCACTCTTTGCAGGAGGCGTATGACCAGCAGTAGACTTCTTCAGGTTAATGATGAAGTATCTTATGAGTTGACTTGCACGCCCCATCGTGTTGGATAAGGATTTGAGGAATTTAAAATTAGAAGAACTGCATATTTGAACAATATTTTTTTGTTTCTTTATTTATCAGGCAAAGCCTCATATAAGGATAGGCCTCATAGCTCAGTAACTTTGCCTTCTACGCTAGAGGTTGCGGGATCGATCCCCGCACAGGACAAACATTTGTGTGATGAATACAGATGTTTGTTCTGTGTCCGGGTGTTATATATTTATCTATTAAGTATATCAGTCTCTGGTACCCATAGTATAGGCTATGTCTAGTTTGGGATCAGTTGACCGTGTATGATATGTCCGGAATATTTATTTATTTATTTATAAAGCCATGCATTTGAAAACATTATAGTATTGTTTTTTGAGCCACCTAGAGCCAATGTAATGTAATATTGAGAATAAAATTGTTATTCTGCAATTTCAGTGTCATGGCCTTTCTCCAAAATCGTTTTTACAATAATCACATCGCCCCGTTCATCGAGCAACGCGGCAGAGTTCCACCTTCCTTCTCGGAGTTAAAGTACAACGCATCACTGGTTCTGGGGAACTCTCATGTTTCCATGGGACAGGCGACACGGGTCCCTCAGATTTACAAACCTGTGGGCGGATACCATATTGAAGAAAATTCAAAGCCTTTGCCTGAGGTAAGACTATGTAGTCCGTCAGTATTTGAACATCAATTCTCACTGAAAACTGCATTCTTTAGTGGATAGGTAGAAAAAAGGCGTGCTCAATATGCAGAGTGGCGCAAATCGCGATGGACCTAAGTCCATGGCTCTAAAGCCATGCAACGCGATTTGCGCCTTTTTAATACAGATTGATAGACGCTATAGGTACCAATTGAGGCTCTTAAAGTGTTTGCAAGAGATCCGTCTATTGAGCAAAGTCCGAAACGAGGGAATCCTTAGAAGAACCAAGGTCACATAGCTCTCAGAATTAGCAAGCTGAAGTGGCGGTGGGCAGGCCACATAGCTTGCAGAACTGACAACCGTTGGGAAATAAAGGTTCTTGAATGGCGACCACGAACCGACGCACTGTAGGAAGGTTGACGGACCGATAACATTGTTAAACCTGCAGTCAGTCGATGGTCAGCAACGGTAGTCAGTGGATGGAAAAGGCTCAAGACCGTTCGTCGTGGAACTCTTCGGGGGAGGCCTCTGTCCAGCAGTGGACTTCTATAGGCTGATGATGATGATGATGACAATGATAAAACAAAAAATACCATAATAACTGTTATTTTCAGGATCTGCAGAAACTCCTGGACGAAGCTAAAGACGGTGTAATCTACTTTAGCATGGGTTCGAACCTTAAAAGCAAAGACCTGCCAGACCAAATTAAAATAGACTTGCTGAAAATGTTTGGTTCCCTAAAGCAGAAAGTACTATGGAAGTTCGAAGAGGAACTACCTAATACGCCGAAGAACGTGAAAATAGTGCAGTGGGCTCCACAAATGGCTATTCTTTGTAAGTTTCTCTTTATTTTTCTTGGTAAAGGATTCAAGTCCGCTCCCGACCCGTGGTACAATGCTATGTTCAACTGGTTGTACCAAGGGGACGTATGTCTACCCAGATGTTTTTGATCCAAAGATCGAGCTCTGTGTCTAAAAGAGTGGAAGTCTCTTTATTCACTTTATTCTTTATTGTACACAGAAAACACATACAAAAAAACAAACTAAATGAAAGGACATGTACAAAGGCGAGCTTAACCCTAAAAAGAGTTTTCTTCCAGCAAACCTTTGAGGCTAGAGATAGGTGGTTATAGAGGTAGGGTTCGTGTACAAGACCAATTAATAAAAAAAATAAATAAATAGTAGATGTATAAACAAACTATTCTAACAAAATATACTTATATTAGATACCTAAATATAAATTTATCACTATGAACAAACTACTTATATAATAATATTACAATATATATACCTACTTGCGAAACAATAAAACAAATATACAAAAATATATATAATTTGAAATTAAATACCTACGTACTTACAGAGATAGAAAATGCTCTTTTGTCTTCCTCTTAAAAACATTGACCGAAGGACTATCGCGTCTCAATGATAGGTAATAGTAGATTGTATCATAAGGGAGCAAAATAAAATTTATACGGCGAGGGCGCTTTTTTGAATCCAGAGCGAAGCGATGATACACTCTACTTTTCATCACCCACTATGAGAAAATAAAAGGAGCCTCATATTTTATTCTTTTTTTTTATTCATCTGGCGGCGGCGGCGGCGCGACTATTGGCCGTCGTACCAGCCAGTCTTCATTCAAACAATATTTGCGTTCGATTTCTTTTAATGCCGCTGAAAACTAAGATGTTCCAAATTCAAAAAGTGCGCGGCAAAGAACATTGCGGTGCACTTATAAAGCGGAGCGGGCTGGAAAACTCATTCCCGCCCGCTAAAATTTTCTTATAGAAAACACCACCTTTGGGTGCACTTAAAGGCGAATAATTCGCCCTTTTCGAATAGATGGGATGAAAAAAATAATTCGACGACTTCGGTGGCGTAGAAGGCGAGTGCCCGTCTGAGACGCATCGGGTGCAGGACAAATGTTAGCATGATCTGCAAATATATATACATATATATATATATATATATATATATATATTTTTGTTCCGGGTCTGGGCGTTGTGGTACCATACTAGGTGTATCAGTACCAACTCGTAGTTTTAGATACTGGGTATCTAAAACTACGAGGGAACACTACACAGGGGTCCTAGTGTGAGGTCAGGGATATGTATGTGACTGTTAGATGTTATATCCTACTAATAATATAAATGCGTAAGTTTGTGAGGATTTTGGATGTTTGTTGTTCAATCACGCCGTAACAGCTTAGCCGATTTCGTTGAAACTTGGAGTAGATAAAGTTCTGTACCTAGAAAAGCATATAAGCGGGCAGAAGCGACTATAATATATTACTGTCTATTCTCTATTCCAACTTTCAACAAAATCGGTTCAGCCTTTACGGCGTGATTGAACAACAAACATCCAAAAGTCTAAACATTCTCACAAACTTTCGAATTTTTAATATTAGTGGCTTGTAATTAAAATATTTTTAAGAAAGTTTAAACGCATACTGTAGGTACTATTGCTTTTCACCTCCAGCCCACCCGAATTGCGTCCTCTTCATCACCCACGGAGGCCTCCTCTCTACCACTGAAACAATCTACACTGGGACGCCAATCATCGGGATTCCAGTCTTCGCTGATCAGTTCATCAACGTCAACCGTGCCGTCAGCAAGGGATTCGCTAAGAAAGTGCCACTGTCTTACACCATGGTTAGCGAGCTGAAGGATGCTATTCAAGAAATTCTGACTGATCCTAAGTAAGTGGTAACCGTTGTTCATATGGACAGCCCTAGTTCATAGGTCATTCGAAAGCTCCTGTCTGTATAGCTTATAGCCTGGTACGCACCCTCCCTGGCAAGCTATATACTAATGGCTGCGGTCTTCTGTAAAGTGGAGGTACCTCCCCGGGCGGGCTGCTCCAATTTAGAACGAGAAAATCTCGCTGTGCCCTACCTGAAAAATATATTTTTTTATCCTAGATGACATAACGCGCGCCGTTTGAACACGTCTTAAAAATAAAAGATTATCAGTTGTAGGTAGATAATTTCGCTAAAATATTTTAAAGACTTACATGTTATTTATTCATATTTCTACAATTGTTATCTCGTATCTGAACAATTTGTTTGAATTAAATTTAAAATAAATAAATAATGTGATTCTAAATCGTGGGAAAATCTTAAGACGCGACGTTGCTAAATAAATCATCCTTGTGACTTCTGAAAATAGTAGGTGTTTATATAGGTAGGATGTATTTTATAACTAACTAGCTTCTACCCGCGGCTTCGCTGTACATACATGCCCGATTTCATTCCAATCCGTTCAATGGTTGCGGCGTGAAAGAGTAACAATCATCTTTACATCTTCACATAATTACACTACATCTTTTCAAACATTCGCATGGATTATTAACCGATATTTTACGTATTATTATTATTGCTTGGCTTATTTTTAATGTTTTTTTTATACATGAATTATTTAAAAATTCCCACGTTTTAAGAGATCGTAATCAAACCTCTGTTTTGAACAACCTGTACTACCATAGTAATCTTCGATGTAGGTATGCCGTATGCAAGATGTTTATTTGCAGAAATAAGTGTTACGGAGAGGTCTTATAGCTATGAATATTGCACTTAAAAACTTATTCACTCTTTTCGAGCATCGCAAATTCCGAACCCTCTCCCCTTAAAGAGCTCTGGCAACCTTACTCTGGCACCTCACTAAAGATTAATTTTCCCACAGGTATACCCAGAAAGTCAAGCAGCTATCATTCATCTTCCATGACCGTCCCGTGAAACCTGGCACGGAGTTGGTCCACTGGGCAGAACACGTCATCAAGACGGGTGGCGCGCCGCACCTCCGCTCCCTCGCACTCCAAGTACCCTGGTACCAGAAGTTTTTCCTAGATTTTGCCCTACTTTTAGCCGTTGTGCTTTACGTTCTCGTAAAACTATTTAAAATTGTAAAGCCTTTAGTTTTTAGGAATAAAGTGAAAGACGGTAAAAAGAAGAATTAGGAACTATTTAGATTATACGTAAACAAGTATTATCCTATGTATTAATATGTAGGTATGTAAGTTTAAAGAATTAAACAATTTTTTTACAGTTTTTATGATTATTATGATTTTAGTCATTTCGTGTCAGTCCCGCTTCCCATCCTTTTTCTTTTCGTTCATTGATGATTTACAAAATATCTAATAGGATTCATCATCATCATCATCATCAGCCTGTCGAAGTCCACTGCTGGACATAGGCCTCCCCCAAAGAGTTCCATGACGAACGGTCTTGAGCCATCTCCATCCACCGACTTCCCGCAACCTTCACAATGCCGTCGGTCCATCGGGTGGCTGAAAGGATTAGTAAACCATAAATATCTTTTAATATAGGTACTCCGTAGGAAGAATAGGCAATCAGCTGATTTGATGGCTCAAGGCGATCCATCGGGAGGAAACTAATGGCAATCATCATCATAATTCCAGCCGTTTGAAACCCACTACTGAACATCGGGTTCCCCCGTAGATTTCTGCTAAGATCGCAGACAAATAACATTATTTCTATCTAATAGTGTTATGTTCCTGCGGGTGGTAAGTTTGCCAGAGCTCTCGTGAAGCCTCTGGTATTGCAAGCGTGCATTGACTACGGTAACCACTTCCAACAGGTAAGATCGTGTGCCACTTAAGTTGTATAAAAAAATATTTATTTAAATAAATTCGATCCAAAAATAGCCATTATTCAAATCTGAATTGTTTTAGTAAGTAACTAAAACGTGACTGCCTTTTTTATTTGTTAGTGTTCTCACCGAGCCACAGTCGTGGTGTGACGCATACTACTTGCGTTGTATACAAATGATTCATGAAATGTACAATAATAATAAAATCCCGAAAGGTGCTTATTCTATTTTTTTTATTAAGAATAAGAATAGATAATTTTATCTATAAAAAAGATAAATATTGCGAAAAATTTCAAAAAACAGTTATTTTTCCGACCTGTTTTAAAATAGCTTAGTTTTTGTTATTTTTATCATGTTAATAACTAATTATTATACGTACGAGAAATTCGAGATCAATATTGCTACCTAAATAGCTGAATAGTTGAGTTTGTTGAACCAATTTGAAGATTTTTCAGCTGATTGATGCATACCTAGTGTCTTTTTAATAAAAAACAATACCAGCTGCACCCAGGGCAGCTGATTCAAGCTACCGATGCCGGAATAAAAGTGGCCTCCTACTGGGCCAAACACATTTAACTTTAGTTAAAATTTTATAGGATAGAATATAGGTTAAGAAGAAAGGTTGAAACACTGATACGATAGAAGAAGAAGAATAAAAATCGAATTTTCAAATCTCGTAGAAACAAACTTTACAAACCTAATTGCTAATAAGCTTTAGAATAAGCCCCTCACAGGATAGCATACACAATGAATCTCTTTGCATAGAGTACCCATTATTATGTACCAAATAGTGTCATTTCCTCTCAAGCCACCAGTGAGTAGATACGTAAAGACGCGACCTATTGACTTTAGAGTACCAGTGGCTAAATATTGACGATAACAACTGTTGTATAATAGGCACAGTTCCTTATTCTGTGTCCTTCCTTGTTTATACTTGGACCATTGCGCAATTTGCGCATTGAGTGGAAGCGGTGAGTGATTAGATTAATAATGATGCTACGACTACCTACATTATTAAGATAGCATAAACATTAGAAATATTGTTAAATTATGTGCGTTTATATTTTTATTATATGCAAGTTTTATTGTGTTTAATTGAGCACAATTAGGTATATAATTGTCCATCGGGTAAGGGGCCTTCCAACACTGCGTCGTCGCCCAGTTCGTGGTCGCCATTCGAGAACCTTTACTCCCCAACGATTGTCGGTTCTGCGAGCTATATGGCCTGCCAACTGCCACTTCAACTTGCTAATTCTGAGAGCTATGTTGGTGACCTTGATTCTTCTAGGTGTACCCTACTTACTGCTAAAGATTTTTTATGGTACCTACTAAGCAGGCAAAGTTACCTTGAAGCATAGGTGCTTCCGTCATTCAAAATAATTGTATGGGTACACAGAACCATTTATAATGTGCTCATAAATGTTCTTATTATAAATAACTTTTGTGGATAACAATCGAATTAAAAAAATATATGTTTAGAGCAAACTATTTTAATAAGAAGGGAGAATGGATAATATATTCGAGCCTCACTTAGTTCGATCGGCACCACACTGAAGCTCTAAATTCCATTTTGTGAAAAAGGATCATCGAAAAAAATGATAGGCACCAAGCCGTGTTTGTTGCCTGATTCTTCTAGGCACAGTTGCGAGGAACAGGGCGTATCTTCACCTAGTTTTTATGGCGTTTCAAAGTGATCCTAGTGATTTTATTGAAATAAACGCCTATTGACTTTGACTTGTAGATGACTTAAAAATTCTTTGACTAAAAATGTTAGCCTCGGGAAGTCCACTGCTGGACATAGGCCTCCCCCAAAGAGTGCCATGACAAACGGTTTTGAGCTTTCTCTATCCACACACTTGCCCACAACCTTCACAATGTTGTCGGCCCATCCTTCCTTCACTGTCGTCTGTTTCGTATATGGCCAACCCGTTGCCACTTCAGCTTGCTAATTCTGAAAGCTATCTTGGTATGGTTCTTCTACGGATTTCCTCGTTTCGGATTTTATTAAGGAATGAAACTCAGAATAAATAAAAAATATATTCCCAAAATCATAAACAAAAGTTTTGATAGTTTCAGATGTTGCTTAAGCTTTTCACTGCAGTACTCCTGTCACTATGTGCCTGCGACGCTTTTAAGATCCTGGTAGTGTTCCCAATACCGGGGAAGAGTCATGGCATCCTGGGTGATGGCGTCGTCAGGCATCTGCTCAGCGCTGGCCATGAGGTAAGACGCTTGTTCCCACTAGTTTTGTCTTGGTACCTAAGTCTGGTTTGGTTCTTGTTCTTGGTTAGGTTGACATTGGTGGTTATTCGCTTGGTAAATATAATTCGGGCATATCTCCGCGGTGAAAACGTGATAGTAGCGGATTGGTAATTCATCGTTTTCAACATCATTCATCGTAAATTGGTAATTTATATGTTTTTGGTATTTTTATAACGAATTATTAAACGTACAAGAAGTTCGATACAAAGATTACTATCTAATAATTGAGTTTGAACTATTTAGACCCCAATACCACTGATTTTACATAGGTAGTGTTTTTTCAATGAAAAATATGATGAGGGTGGTGATGCTAATTAATGATCTCTTAAAATTTTCAGGTCACGTATATATCGGGGTTCCCTAGGAAGAATCCCCACCCGAACTTGACGCATATTCACTCCGCATCTAACTCAAAAGTGTTTAACGGTAAGATTACTATAAAACATCTCAGTATTAACTGGTATTTTAAGTCGTAACTTATTTCTTTTCAAGCACGTTTTTTCCTTGCAATTCCTGTCAAATTGAGGTATTCAATTCGAGCTTATTCAATGTTTAACTTAATTGTGCCTCAATGATAATCGAAGCACCAAGTTTGACCTCATAGCTCAGTTAGTAGTAACTCTGCCTTCTGCGCTAGAGGTCGCGGGTTCGATCCCCGCACTGGACAAACATTTGTGTGATAAACACAGATGTTCGTTCTGTGTCTGGGTGTTAAATATTTATCTATTATATATATCTGTCTCTGGTAACCATAGTACAGGCCATGCCTAGTTTGGGATCAGTTGACCGTGTGAATATGTCCGGAATATTTAAAAGAAAAAAAAAATTACCTGACATTGCGAGATCTCAGTTCAGAGCGAGCCAATAGTAGTATATATTACGATTTCAGAAGACACAATGAGCATCAAAGCCATAATGGACAAGCAGTTGAACATGAAGGACTACGATTTCGTCCAGCAGTTAATGGTAAACATCAGCTCGTCCACCATGCAAGATGACTCCGTACAGGTGGTACTGAAGGATCCAACGAAGACGTTCGATGTGGTATTCGCGGAGTGGCTATTCTCTGAAGTATACGTCACGTGAGTAGCAAGACAATCTGATCATAGACAGACATAGACATTCATTTATTTGCTACTAAAACACACACATTTGCACAACATTTTAAAACGAAACAATTACATAACAGAAAACACGAGCAGGTAAATCAAATGGTGTGATGTGTGCTGCAGCAGCAAAATGGCCTCGGCTCAGCATTTGCCTACTGTGTTAGCAGCAGACGCTGGTATTCTGCCGAAACAATTTCTTAGTCATTAAACGATTATATTTGATTTTATTTTGATTTCTTTTTTAATTCTGCGTAATGTGTTGTGATTTTATGTAATTAATTATAAGTTTTAAACATATGGACATGCTCTGAAATAAATGAGTAATAATAATAATTAAACCCTGTGAGAACAGTCTAATAATTAAAAAGGTAATAAAAGTAAATGTTAGAATAATCAGGGAAAAAATTGATGAATATTGAAATGTCATAGTGGAAAGTGCATAATGCCTAAAGATAAAAATAAATGTCGTTAAAATATGCATAATGATAATAATGTAATAAAATTAAATATGTGTGTGCATGATGTATCCTTAAATGTCAGCAAGTGAAGGGCGCACTGTCACCATACATAATCATCACCATACTTTCGTAGGACGTCCACTGCTGAACATGGGCTCTCCCACAGAGTTCCAGAGCGAATCCCTATTATGTGGAGCGATTTGTCCATACCACGCTGGGCACGCGAGATGGTGAGCGCAGTTAGAGCAGTTGTGAATATAGGGGATGCTGCTGCCCATTCCATAGCTTATTTCCCCTAGTCACCTCTTACGATATCCACGAGTAGGTAGATATGGAGGGGCCTATTCTTCAGCTGGGGCTACCACGGCCTCCAATGTGATAAGCAGCTTGCAACTATCTTGTATTTTTTGCCACAAGTTACGGTCGGCGCACATCGCCATGAAGTTGTAGTTAGTTTTCAGTTGCGGGCATATTATCATATTATTGGTGGCGTCTCTCTCCCACTGACTAACCTTTGAGCCTTTGTCTAACTAGTACTAGGCACGTCTGTTACCGGCGGTTGTGATACCGGCAACCTTTATGGTCAGTGAGCCTTATTCTTTTTAAAGGTTCTCGAGTGGCGACCATGAACTTGACGACGCAGTGTTGGAAGGCCCCTCACCCGATGGACCGGCGAAATTGAGAAGGTTGCGGGAAGTCGGTGGATGGAGAAGGCTCAAGACCGTTCGTCCTGGCACTCTTTGGGGGAGGCCTATGTTCAGCAGTGGACTTCATCAGGCTGATGATGATGATGATGAGGTTTATTCAATCAACAAATAGAAACACCCACTACGCCACCGAGGTCGTCAATTCACCAAAGCTTAGACGGTTCAAAATAATACCTGAAGTTTCAATGCATACCTATTTACTTCCAGACTGCCAGCCTTATATGACTGCCCGTTCATCTGGTTCTCAACCGTGGAACCCCACTGGCTGGTGAGTTCTGGAACCACCATTTGGAATCACTTTGAGCAGCGGCCGTCAGATGCGCAGATGTTAGTCGCGCTTAGGGGATACCTCACTAAAGCTTTATCGGCTCGATTTAGCCCTGGCCTTTTCTAGCACTAAACAAAAGATAGAGGCGGACATAGTTTTATACAGCCGATAAATTTAGTGATTATGAATGGGTACATGCCAGTTTCCTCACGATGTTTTCTTTCACCATTAGCGAAATCCATTGCAACAAACTAAGGCTACTCGCACACAAGCCACTTGCGACAGCCACGCTTCAAGCTGCGGACTATACTTTTAGTAAATTTTGCATGTACTCGCCGCATACGTGTGGTCGCCATCGGCCACATGCTTCGTCCGAAAAGTATAGTCCATTGGACACTTGTGTCTGTGGCGGGTGGTTCGTTTGCGCTGAGCCTTACAGACTGACTTACAGAGCCTTATAATGATAGTGTATTCACAGGTCACCAGGCTTATTGATGAGCCTCTGAACCCAGCTTATAATGGTGACATCTTCTCCGACGCCAGAGCACCGTACGGTTTCATGATGAGGGTGGAACAACTATGGATACAGATTAGTGGCTCTATTAGAAATCAGTAAGTACCTTATCATTTTGATAACATAAACAAAACCGATATTATTGATAATCCTACTAATATTATAAATGTGAAAGTTTGTGAGGATGTTTGGATGTTTGTGGTTCAATCACGCCCAAACGGCCGAACGGATTTGGATGAAACTTGGCACAGACATAGATTATAATCTGGAATAGCATATAGGTTACATTTTATCTTCATAGGTACCACGCGAGCGAAGCCGCGGTCGTAAGCTAGTCTAATTCTAATCGGGGGTGGTTAGACCTGCACTGACTTCCCGCTGTGGGGTGTTTTGTGCATTGTCCCCCTTTTTTTTTTTTTTTTTTTTTTTTTTTTTAACGTGGGGAAATCCTCATGGATCCTTCCTTTTGCGGGGGCAAAAGAAAGGGTATGTCGGACTCTTACCGACTAAAACCACCACGTTGGCCAGCCTCCATGCATCTCAAGGGGCTCCGGGATCTCCAATGGAACGCACCGGTGCCCCTCTCGCATTTTGCCTGTTGTGTGGAGCACAATCCCGGGAATGGCACCCATAGCCACGACCAGAACCCGCGCACAAAGTGCGCGGAGCTCACGGCGGCACTTGCCTGGAGTGCCGCCGCCATCCCGAATCCGCTAACGAGCAGCCGGAACCCCGCTCCGACCACCCACGGACCCGAAAAGTCCCCTGTCACTCGGCAGGGGCTACCGCTCGCCCCCCTCACGGGGCACGCGGTGCGCAGCTGTCGATACCAACAACCCGCAGCACCGCCACCTTCCCAGAGCGGGATCGGCCTCGCTCCGATCCCACTCAGCAGCCTCCGGACCATACACAAGGTAGCTAGGCGAGTCAATCATGCGGCTACACGATCGAGTCGCTGTTGTCGGGATAGAGAGTTGCGAAGGCGGTGGTCCCACCACCACCCCATCACTCTCGGTGTTACGCCGCATTATTTTTTACAGAGGTTTTCTTCCTCTCCTCCTTCCCAAAGTGGGATCGGCCTCACACCGATCCCACTGAACGGCCTCCGGACCATACACAAGGTAGCTAGGCGAGTCAATCATGCTTATTCACGATCGAGTCGCTTTTGCCACCTAAATGTTGTCGGGATAGAGAGTTGCGGAGGCGGTGGTCCCACCACCACCCCATCACTCTCGGTGTTACGCCGTTGTTATTTTTTACAGAGGTTTTCTTCCTCTCCTCCTTCCCTGAGCGGCCTCAGTCCTGACCATACATGCCGAACGGTAGCGAGGTGAGTCGACCATGTCGTGTGTAGCCATGATAATGGCACATGGTCGAGTCCCCCTCGCCACCAACATGTTGCCGGGATTGAGAGTTGCGGGGGAAATGGTACATAGTAAACTACATAACCACAACCCCATCACTCTCGGCGGAACGCCGCGGGTAATTTTTTAGAGAGGTTTTCTTCCTCGCGGCCCGGGCGGCTAAGCCAAGACCCTCAGTCCACGAGTCACGAGTGACCACGTGGGTTCCGAGCTCCCATCCCTGCTCCATCCACTGCGCCCTTTGCTCAGTCAAAGGGACGCGCGGAGAAGCTAACCCCCCCCCTAAACCCCCCCAGTGTTTGGTCCGCGCCAGTGTGCCGACAACCCCCGCTTGGAGGCTATCGGCACACCGGAACCCCCTATCCGCCACCCGGGGACGCGCCACGTCGGAGTTCACCTCTCCGCCCACTGGGAAACCCCAGCAGGTCCGTGGGTGCATTGTCCCCCTATGCTAACCCTACCCCAGCCAGCCCAGCTCCTTAAAATAGCGAAGCAGGACTTTGGGTCGTTGGTAACATTCTCTCAGTATCCCTGTATGCGGCGGTGTCTGGGAGCCGCTTCCGATCACGGCCCGCAGACCCGATGTGGTCCTGGCCTCTTCCGTGGTCGTTAGCTAGTGTATAATGTATTTCTGCAATGTCATGCAGAAGCGCTGTTGTCATCCAATATGATACCTACTTAGTTTGTAATAAGGACCTTCATTGTATTGTATAATGATGTAGGTAATCAATTTACATATTAATAAATTACATGAGAACGTAATAATAATACATTATTACTTATACATTACAGGTAGGTACCTACAGTGTCATTAGGTTCTTAGTTAGAAGAGGTAGCTACTTGACGACCTCGGTGACGCAGCGGGTGAATGTCCGACTGAGACGCAAGGGGTGCGGGTGCAGGGGCGGGACAAATGTTTGCATGATCTGCAAATATTTGGTCCGGGTCTGGGTGTTGTGGTACCATGGTCTAGTACCATAAACACTAATAGGTATGAGGTAGGTATCACTAGGTATCAGAAACTACTAGTAGTTTCTGATACCCACGACACAGGGAATACTAGTGTGGGGTCAGGACTATGTGACTGTTGGGTGTTATTTATTTATTCATTCAATTCACACACATCGTTGTGTTATAAATAAGTAAGTAGTTTTGTTCAATTTTTTTTATGTTATACTGAGGCAGACAGACTTACGGCCCTCCTGATGGTAAGTGGTTACCGTCGCCTATTGACATCAGCAACACCTGGAGCATTGCTAATGGGTTGCCTGCCGAACCCCTCCCCCAAAGAGCTCTGGCAACCTTACTCACCGCAGGAACACAACACTATTTGAAACAAATAATGTTATTTGGCTGCGATCTTCTGTAATTAATTCGTAATTACAGACGATTCAGTGAAATAGAGAAGAAAGTCTACCAGAACAGCATAGTGCCAATACTCCAAGCGAGGGGCAAGGCGGTGCCGGCGTATGAAGACTTGACTTCCAACGTTTCGCTGATGCTGGGCAACTCACACGTCTCGCTGGGCTTGGCCCCGAAACTGCCGCAGAGCTACAAGCATATCGGTGGATACCATATTGATTCAAAACCCAACCCCCTGCCAGAGGTATTTCCTATTCATTACTCACGAAAATTAGATGAGAGGAAACCTATTAAAAGAAATATAAGCCTACAAATATATCTAAGCTAGAAATATATCTATGGCGTAGTATAAGAAGATATAAGAATCCCCGGCAGAGGCCCAGCTAGAAGGCCCCCCACCCGATGGATCGACGAAATTGTGAAGGTTGCGGGAAGTTGGTGGATGGAAAAGCCTCAAGACCGTTCGACGTGGAACTCTTTGAGGGAGGCCTATGTCCAGCAGAGGACTTTTACAGGCTGATGATGATGATGATGGCGAGTATTATCATTTTAAAAACTTTTTAGGATCTCCAGAAATTGCTGGACAACGCCAAGCATGGCTTGATCTACTTCAGTATGGGTTCGAATCTGAAGAGCAAGGACATACCTCAGAACCTGAAGACTGGGTTCCTGAAGATTTTCAGCGGCCTCAAGCAGACAGTTCTGTGGAAGTTTGAAGAGGTTCTACCTGATCTGCCGAAGAACGTTCACATTGTTACTTGGGCACCTCAGCAAAGCATTTTAGGTAAGAGTTAGGGAAACACGACTTTAAAAATTGCACCTTTAGCATGTTCTAATATCAAATCTTACCTGAATTACGAAGTACCTATTGCCTCATGGGTACAAAGTTACAAATATAAAGAGCTGGTTACAAAAAAAATCATAATAATAGATAGATAGATAGATAGATAGAAAATTCTTTATTGCACATAAAAATAGTACAAAGGCGAACTTAATGCTAAAAAGCATTATCTTCCAGATAACCTTTGTGTTTGTGGACAGAAGATGTGAAGGTAGTGCACAGGAGAGGGAACAATTGAGATCATAAAAACGAAAATAAAAAGAGTTATGATGCTAATTACTTACTAAAACTTTGAGAGAAATAGGATTTTAATACATACTAGTTTAAAAATAAATAAGTTCAATACATAAATATATAGATACCATAATAAATACATATGCATACCAATAAAATATTGTAAATAAGAAAACAAATGCTCATTTTTGTATCATTTTATCAAGGAGATGATTATAGATTCTGGACCTGAAAACCTCCACCGACGTGGATTCACGAAAAACAGGAGGGATATGATTCCAGAGACGCGTAGCGGTTATTGTGAAAGAGCTCGGACTCTTTCACAATAACCGCTACGCTAAGATGCTGTTTTATGTTCCGGAGTCAACAGTTGAAAACGATGTGAAGACCGCACTGGCCGACCCTCTGCAGATAAGGGAGTGAACCGCTCGTTGAGGTAGTTGGGGGATAAGGGGTTACGGAGAATGTTAAAGAGGAGAGATAAGATGTGTGCATCCCGACGAGCTCTGATATCAAGCCACTTCAGCTGCTGGCGGAAGACTGAAACATGGTCAAACTTCCGCAGGCCAAAGATATACCGGATGCAGAGGTTCTGCAAACGCTCTAAACGATTCAGTTGTTCCTCTGTTGCATCAGGATAGCACACATCCGCATAGTCTAGAATGGGAAGGAGTAGTGCGTTAACCAGTGTTGCTCTCGTAGATTGTGGCAGGAAGTTTTTCAAACGTTTAAGAGAATGCATGGTGCCATACATCCTCTTGCCGATTTGGGTAACATGGTAGTCCCACGACAGATTGTTGGTGATATGGAGGCCTAAGTTCTTAACCTGCTTGCAGTAAGGAAGCGCAATGCTGTTATATTTAACTGGAGGAAGAGTGTTAGTGCTAATTTTAGTTATCAGATTGTTCCCACCAACGATAATAACCTGTGTCTTGTTGGGATTGATAAGAAGGCCGAATTTTTGAGTCCAATCATACACAGCGCTTAAATCTTTAGTGAGACTTTCAATACCAAGGAGAATTTGATCAGGATCCACACTGAGGTATAACTAGACGTCATCAGCATACAGGTGATATGATGAGTAACTAACTATAGAGACAAGGGTGTTAATAAAAATAGAGAAAAGGAGAGGCGAGAGAACACCTCCTTGGGGTACACCCGCTACGATATCGCACCAATCAGAGGAAACATCATCAAGCCTAACACACTGTAGGCGCCCGCAGAGATAAGAGCTAAACCATGAGAGAGAAGATTGAGATAGATTAAGATAACGTAAGACTGCCAACAAGATGTCGTGATCCACACAGTTAAACGCATTACTAAAATCTAGTAGGGAGAGAAGAGTGAGTTTACGATTGTCAATTGCAAATCTGATATCGTCCGTAATTTTAATGAGAGCAGTACTAGTACTGTGTGCAGGGCGAAATCCAGATTGAAATTGATTGAGAAGATTATTTGTTTGGAGGAAAGTAGTTAGTTGGTGATGGACAACCTTTTCAAGTATTTTAGAAAGAAACGGGAGAATAGATATAGGTCGATAGTCTTTAAGGTCGGTGACGGTGGATTTTTTAGGAATAGGAATAATGTAGGCTTTCTTCCAGAGCGAGGGGAAAACATTATTGATAAGGGAAAAATTAATAATATACGTAATAAATGGAAGAATTATGTCAAGAATTGGAGTAAGAAGTTTGCGGCCTATCCCATCAATGCCGACTGCCTTACTACTAATACCAGCAATAATTCTCAGAACATTGCTATCATCAACCTCAGTTAAAGCGAAACAGGCAAAACTTCCTAGAGGTTGTCTAGCCAACTGAGCTATTGTGCCTGCCTTAACAATGTTATCAATTTTAAAGGGGACTGTTGAAAAATGACTATTGAGTGCATTAACATCGACTGTCAGGTTCGCAGCACTTTTGCTCTTTCCAAACCCTAGACTGTTTAGGACTTTCCAAATGTTATTAGGTGTCTCTTCTCGATTGCCCCATAGATGTTGCGACGCTTTGCGTTCCTGATTTCCTGGTTACACCTATTTCTCGCCTTTTTATAGCTTGTAAAGGATTCTTCAGTCGGGTTTTTCCTATGTTTGCGGTACAGCCTATCACGACAGGCCATAAGCTTACGGATATGGTCCGTGAGCCATGGTGCAGGAGGCCTCTTCATGCGAACAGGTTTGATGGGGGCATGCTTGTCGTATAATGAGGTTAATTTTTCATTAAATATAGTAATTTTGTTATCAATATCACTATCAGACAAGAGTTGGGACCATTCAATGTTAGAAGCATCCGCACGTAGCGCTTCGTGATCCATTGCAGCAAAGTTGCGTTGCATTATGATTTTAGGTTTCACTTTTGGTGTTCTAATTCTAAACGAAGCAAAAATGAGATCATGGTGTGAAAACCCAGGAGCAGGGAGCTGCCCATGCACAGATACCCGACTAGGATCTTGAGTCAAGATAAGATCAAGTGTTGTGTGCCTATCATTGATGTGATGTGTGGGGTTAAGGTCTAAGATGTTAATGTTATAGGTAGACGTAATGTTTGTTAACTTCTTACTCCTATTGTCATTCTTGAGGAGACAAGTGTTGAAGTCGCCCATAAGAATGACCTGGTCGTACTGGGGTACAAATGTTTCAAGTAGTTGTTCAAGGCTACTAAAGTAGTCAATAGTAGGGGGGGCATAGATGACACCCAGTAAAACTTTAACAGTACCTATGTGTACCTCAAGAAACAAATGAAATTGTGAATTACGTCCTTACAAAAAATAATTGTTTGTGCTACCGGCAAAAAACATAAGAGAAATTATGTTTTTATACAAATTTCACAAAGCGGCGAGTCGACCCGAAGACGCACGAACGGATTACTTCGGCCTCACGAAACGCCCGGTCCGAGAGCGCGCCGGGGCAGCCTTCCCAGACGCCGAAGCAGTGACGGCAGCGGAACCGGAGCCGGTGGCTGCTGCTGGAGCATCCCCGCTTGGTGGAAACTTCTTCATAATTTCACTGAGCTGAGCTTGTGAAACAATTCTATGTTTCGTTCCGTCGGAAGCTAACAGATAGACGCTACCGTCTTGGGACCAGCATTTGTTGACGCCATAAATTCGGCGCCCTTCATTAAATATGCTGCGGCGAGTGGCTGTAAGATACTCAGCGACCGAAATTCCACTTCCTTTGAAGCCTTTTTTGGAACGCCAGATACTGGACCGGGTTTCGAGATTATGAAATCTTACAAGAACTGGCCGTGACCCACCCCGAGTTGTGTCCTTTCCAAGACGGTAACTAAACCGAATGTTCTCAGGAGTAAAGTCGCTCATCTTGAGTGTATTCTTGGCGATCTCAGTGATAATTTCACTCAGATCTTCGCTCACCCTTTCTTCAATTCCACGAAATATGAGGAACTTGCGACGGCTCCTATTCTCAGCATCATCAACAAGGGCTGTGACTTGGGTCATTTGAGTGCGGACAAGGTCTATGGCAAGTTTCATGCAGACCTTGAACTGCTTGACTTCAGCAGCCAGCTGCTCAAGAGATGAGGAAGACGCAGTTGACATCCGTGCTTCAAAAGAGGCCATACAGCTGTCAAGCTTATCATCAAGCTCCTTTATAGCAGCCAAAGGATCATTTGTCACTCCTTTCTTGGATTGCATATTCGAGGGCATCATTCTACAGTGATCAAAGTGAAATTTGTGAGAGGTGAAGTGGTAGTGTTTGTGGCTGGTATGAAAAGTGAGGTTATATCATACCCAGAGTTTCTTTAGTGTCGGTGATTAGTGGCGTCAGACCAGGAACAGTAGAGGTACAGGAATTAGTCAACCGTTTTCACTATTGGAACTTGTAAGTAATTTATTTAGATAAATAAAATATTTCCCAAAACTTTTATTGTTTTACATGTGACTACCCACCTCTTAGTGGCAATGGGAGTAAATTCAGCTTTTGCTGCATTGCATACAGCGCTGTTTTTCGATTTACCCCCCTCGGATAGTTGTTTACCGGGGGCTTAGAGATAAGCGGGTTACATACTAAAGTAGCATTCACTAGAAAATTGGTAATCAGATCTTAGGTATAAAATAAAAGTTGAAACTATACCATTTGGGAGCTCAACTAACTGGGACCTACATGACTATATTTCAATGTATTAGGTACACTTCTGTTTGTGGTTGCGTGTATATGCATCACGTTCATACATTGGACGAAGTTTCAAACGCAACAGGAAACAAAATACTCAATAAAGATATCCTCAAAAAGGTTTTTAAAATCGGCGGCTTACGATCCGCTGTTTCAATATCGCTTCAGTTTTTTTTTATATTGTGGTCTCCGGCCATAGCTGGACGAGAAAACCAGACTCTATTTACAAAGTTTTACAGCATGTTTCTCTTTGTAGCTCATCCAAACTGCATTCTCTTCATCACGCACGGCGGTCTACTCTCCACCACCGAAGCAGTCCACTACGGAAAGCCAATCATAGGCATCCCAGTCTTTGCTGACCAGTTCGCGAATGTCCAGAGAGCCGTGGAGAAAGGGTTCGGGAGGAGGGTAGACCTTAGTTACACCATGGATGCTGACTTCAAGGTTCAGATTGACGAGATTCTTGGGAACCCACAGTAAGTGAAATAACAATGGTCTGCAAATATTTTACTGTAAGTATCTAGTAATCTTAGTTCAATTGTTGATATATTTAACTGAAAAAAAAAGAAAGGAAGAAAATTACATTAACTTTGGACTCGCACAAAATGAGCACAAGAAGACACTAATAATATAGGTAGAGGTAGAAACAACAAAGTAAATGGAACTGAACTAGACAAACTCAAGCTCATTAGTCCATGCTGAGGAGCGTACGTGAGCCAAAATAGGTTGCATCTCAGCTGTAATGCTGCCTCACAAAGGCTTGGGGGGCCAATTCTTAATTTACAACGTTTAACGTTGTATTCAGTTTCAACTATGGTTTAGTTGCAATCGCTGTTCGAATAATTCCTAAAAAGCCATTCTACTAAATAAATTATCGAACTGAATTGTAACTTAAGCCGTTACAAATTTGATCAGCAGCTGAAATGCTAACATAAGCATGTGGCAAAATTTTAGCGGAATATTGGCTGGCAAACGTTTGACGTTCGATTGCAGTAGTAGAATGGCTTTCGTAAAACATTCGATAAATTGTTATCTTTAGCTGAAACGTAATTTCAGCTGGATCTTTATTCAATAGAAGAATACAATAACCCCTTAAACGAATGAAAAGCTATCGTTCAGCTGCGTTTAAACTGCAATCGATTGAAAAAATTATTAGTAGAATTGACCCCGGATTCAGATGGAACCTGATCTCATACGTTTTTTGCAGATACGCCCAAAAAGCCAAGGAGTGGTCCTTCATCTACCACGACCGACCAGCCACTCCGGGCCAAGAGCTGATTCACTGGACGGAACACGTCATCAAAACGGGCGGCGCGTGGCATCTACGTTCCCCAGCGTTTCTGGTGCCCTGGTACCAGAAGTTGTATCTCGACCTTCTGGCTATAGTAATAGTGGCTATAGCTGCAGTGGTTTTCGTTATGTTTCAAGTTTTAAAACGTTTCACAAACGTGAACGGAAGTGATAAGAAGAAAAAAGTACAATAAACCAAGTAGACAGAGATGTATATTCACCTCTGATAAGATTTACACCTTACACAATTTCAAAATGATCCCAGTACTACACACAAATATGTACACACAGCAAAATCTGAAAAAGTACCTATACAAGGTTATTCATAATATGTATTCCATCCCGAAAGGGGCTTATGCTACAACCAATTGGCAATAAAGTTTGTTCTACGACTTTTGGAAATTCGACATTTTTCATTGAAAAAACTCTATGAGAATATCAGCTGTTTTGGGGTCAAATCAGGTCAAACTCAATGAATCAGCTGTTTAAGGTAGCAATCTCGATTCCGATCTTCTTGTACGTTTGGTTATTAGTTCTAAAGATGATAAAATACCAAAAACAGCTAATTTGAGAAAGTTTGAAAAAAAAAGATGTTTTTATTCCCTAATATTATTTATTTTTGTTGATAGAATAACCCCCTTTTGGCCTTGTATACCTAAGCATCAACTTATGCTATTTTCAACTTCAAATGGCGTCCGAATTATCTGAATAAAGTAAATTTTGTGTTTGGCTTTTTGACACTTGCGATTAGTTTCGATGCGATATCGTTAAGCTATTATAGCACGTTCTCATTAGGTATATCATACTCAAAATTGGCTTTAAAGATTTGACGTTAGGATCATTTTCAAAATAAAATATAGACACATTTTGTATTTCATATCGCAAGCCGTTTGAACACGTCTGTACCGTGTACTGGAATCATTTTGAAATTCACTAATGTTACACATCTTACTTCTCATCATACAGGTGACTGTACGTAGGTATATCGACTTTTCTCATAGAATGCATTTGTGGTTTGTTGATCAATTTTGTAAATTGGGTTTGTGGTAATAATAAGTAAGTTTCTAATTGTTTTTTGACTGTTATGACTACGTTACTAAATAGTTATGAGATAATGAGGTCATAAACAGTGTGGCGTGATTTTGTTTATTTTGTTTATTTGTTTATTGGTAATCAACAGCGTTTACTTAAATCTAGGTAAATACAAACTTGTAATAGATATAAGGCCAATAAAAGATTACCCCAATATTTTAAGTAAGGTTATAAGTTATTGAGGCAGGAGAAGTTGGTACAACCAGTGAGCTGAATAACTAAGTAGCAGTAGGCAGTCTAGGTATCTTATCTATAGAAGGTGTAGTTCATCGAGTAACAAAAGTCATCTAGTACTGTACTGTCATATAAGTGATTAAATTTTAAGCATCAATGAGGTAGGTATGTGATATTAATATATTCTTAGTTGAGTGTTTATTTTGAGCGTCCATTGGACCGACGGCATCGCACGGACTGTTTTATTACATTTTGTTATTCGAATAACCTACTTATATTATAAATGCGAAAGTTTGTGAGGATGTTTGGATGTTTGTTATTCAATCACACCGTAATGGCTCAACGGATAAAGTTGAAATACCTATAAAGAGTTCTTTACCCAGAATAGCATATAGGCTACTTTTTATGGAGGTACCACGCGAGCGAAGCCACGGGCGGAAGCTAGTTTTTTATAATGCGTTTCAACGGATCTGCAGCTGGAATTGAGTTACCAAGATCCTCATTTCGATTTTTATCCGAAGACAGTCCTAGGTGGAACCTATTTGTACGTTCATTTAGTACTTACTGGATGCAATTTGGAACGCCTGACGCCTCACTCATAGCAATTTGCGCCTCTACTATGAGTTTGAGCAGAGATGAAAATAAAAGTTTTAAGTTTTGTATTCTAATGAAAAAAAAAAAAAAACAAATAAGATATATTAGACATAGACAAAAATTTATTCACAAACTTGGCACACAATACACGTCACAATAAAAGCAAGACACAGACAAAAACAAAAACTAAAAATCGACTATACCTACAAGATTAATATCAACCTTTTTTTGAACCGATTTTAAAGGAGGTTCTCAGAATACAGAATACAGAATTTATATATTACACCTTATGTAACATGTCATTAACAAAACAATTTTTATCATATATTAATTAATATTAATATTTACTCAAGTCGGCTGTATTTTTTTTTTGTTTGTATGTTACTCGTTATCTCCGCCAATACTAAAATCAACCTCTTTGCGTTTTGCTTATCTACTGAGGATGACACTGGCCAACCTATACTTTCGAATAAAAAACATAAGTAAGTATGACATCCATTCATCATCATTATTAACTCTTACGGTACTGACTGACTGACTGACAATGAAACGTAGCGGTTTTATTCTCTTTGAAAATCAACGCAGCGCCTAAACAAAATCCTAAGAGTATGAAATTTGCAGGGAAGCCTCCTGTTGTAACGTATGGGTGCACAGAAAGGCATTCCCGACACACAGCCCCTAAGGTTAAAGTTTATGTAAAAACAGCAGCAACCGAACGAAGTCGCGGGAAGCACCATACCACCGTCGACAAAAATAAATTTCGGCAAGTCGTGATTTCAAGAGATGATGACGTTTTTTTAAGTTTTATGGGACAAGTAGCAATCCCTCAGGTATTAAATTAATATGGGACCACCCAGGGATTATACTCTATACACCAGCGAAAGAATTATCAAAATCGGTTTAGCATTGGCGGAGATATCGAGTAACATACACACAAAAAACCCTGAGAACCTCCTCTTTTTTGAAGTCGGTTAAAAATGTAACGCATTGCATACCTACTAAGGCTTAATCTAATTAGAACGATTGTGACTTCACAGCGGTTATAGGTAGGTTAGTTATCATCATCATATCTGTTTAAGGCCGCTGCTGGACATAAAGGCCTATGTCCAGCAGTGGCCCCAAAGAGTGCCATGAGGAACGGTCTTGAGTCTTCCATCCATCGACTACCCGCAACCTTCACAATGTCGTCGGTCCATCGGTTTGGGGACCTTCCAAAACTGCGCCTTGCGTGTGTGTTAGACAGGTCATTTTAATCCCACAGTCAATGAGTTTCATTTTATTCACTGGAAGTATCTTCATAGTAAGGGTGACGTAGCTGGGAAAAACCATTTCATCCGCTTTGTACACGTTGGAGAAGCTAAAACTGTTTTCAATATACCCAGCCAATGTGTAACGAGCTTTATAATACTTATACATAACCACTCTTTTCAGATGATATCCGTAATAAGTAACATAACAAGTTGATACCGTAGGAGTAGGTACGTACCTATGATCACCAAAAGTTCCATCTTACAAAATTAACCCTTAGGTACTTACGTGATAAGAAATACTTTGCGTGAAGCGATTTGTTGATTCATCGGGGCGGTGCCACATCCACCACTCCACTAGAATTTTGCTCATGTACCTAACTTTTACGGTGAATCTTGCTTCACAGACTCTTAAGTATATCTAGATTGTGCTAGTACCATCACCAAAAATTCCGGCTTACCACCCTAAGGGTGTATTTTGCGTCTGTGCCTTGCTTGCGTAAATGCGTAATAATAAAAAAGTAGGTACCTACCTTGTCTCCGGGGGACAACTGACAGTGACAGATAACAGATGACACCTGAGATGGAGAGATGTATACATAGTCTCTAGGAGTGAGTCAGTCTGTGGTCATGCCGGCACGAGCAGGCGCGCGGGAATCACTGTGAGATATTAAGTGATATAATAATAACGAGGGAGTTGTCCTGCTAGGAACCAGCGTGGTGTAAGGCATACACTACAAATGGCGATGAGGATAACGAGGTATTTATGTATAATCTAGAGAACATAAGTACGAATCGGTCAAACAAACAATTTCACAAAAAGTTGCCCACCATCCTGTGTAGGCTAATTTATTGCAAATTATACCTACTGTGATATCCTATGTTGGTTATCTAGGTCATTATTATGCTACAAGGATTCAGGAATCTATATTTTGTGTGTTTCTGATAGAAAAGGCAAAAATAAAGCATTGTTTTTTTATCTTTTCTTTGCCAAACATTTTGGCACGAGATGGTTGGTGTATTCTACCAAAGATCCTTGTAGAAATGAAAAAATTTTTTTTTCTTCCAAAAAATTATAAAAAGGTATGGGAATTAAGGTTAATGTAGAACTGTTATTGAAAGTAATATCATGCTGGGTTAAACAAACTTTGGAGCATAAAATCTGATGCCTTAATTATAAACTTCTGATAAGGGATGGACAATGCTAGGGGTCATAGATATGGGAGCTGAGCTAAGGTATTGCCATCTCTTGCTATTGACAAGCATGGTGACAAGCAGTGATAATACAGACGGGGATAATTTTAAGCATTGCTTGCGTTTCGTTTAAAAGTATGGGGGTTAGTTGTTATCATGGGTGCAACTTGAAAGTGATGCGTGTATAACAAACTGCAGAAAAAATCATGGAACTAATTTACCATTTCAAAAAAAGAATGTAGGCGTTAAATGGAAAGATTGGTAGGTAATGTAAGATTTCTGGTAATATACCTGGATGATGATTGGAACTTACTTACCTACAAGATAATACCTACTCTCAAAGTATTTTTACCTAGTGTGTTTACAAATTATTTGAGATAAGTACTAAAGTACAAATACCTTCCCACCATACGTTTGAAAATAAAAGGTAAATTAAACCCAAATTTTCCTGTGTTGAGAATGGATTATTTGAAAGAAAAAACATGTTAGCATTTAGTTACTTGTTTATTCTAACAACTGTTGGCAGAGTTCAGTGATAGTGGAAATACTCTTGTTCAAAAAAGACAAGGTAAGTATTTAAAAAAAACTTACTTCTTTGAAATATCCCAGTTAATTATAAGTCAGTAGGTACCTAAAGAAGCTAACTACCTACTAATAATATACCAGATAACTAGGTAAGTTAACATACCTACCTGAGGCACATCAGGAGATCCTTTAGGTAGCTAGAGAGTAATCTTAGTAAATTAGTAGGTATATTGACCATTTATGGCACAGCTAACATAGGTAACAGTTTAGTTGCCTTGAATCATGGGTTCTCAATAGCTCTCTGTCTATGCAAATTGTACTGTTTGTGGTCGATTCAGCTATCTATGCTGGTGCATCTTGGTAGATGTAGGTACAGTTGTCAATAAACAGAATTTCAAACATGCTGGAACTGAACTACCTAGCGACAAGTGATTAAGAGTGAAAATAGAATGTAGAAATAAAATAGCGCGAACTTCCTCCCAAAGTAATTTACATGATAAGTATAAGTTTATGTGCTTTTTAATTAACACCTTGTCTGCTTAAACACAGATTTACACAAGACACAATAGATTTTCTATTGTGTCCGAGATGGTGGCGGTCTAGAGGTCAATGGCGATATATAAACTGTCGCCAGGTTCACAATAAAGGAGAGGAAGATAAGTGCCTAATTATAATTGCATGGTTGAGGAATCATTTTGTTAGTACTTAGGTATTAGCAAAACCAAAATAAAACTATAAACCTTGCGTAAAGTTTTGAAAATGGAAGAAAAAATTAAACTCAAAGGACATGGGTAATCGTGGGCCCCAACCTGCAGTTATTTGATGAGTTAATTAATTCATTTTGTTAATTTAAAGTAGTAGTTTTAGTCATGAAAAGCTCTAAAGCAGTGGAGTTATATTAAACGCTGAAAATAGTCATTTCCGTGTTATGTTTATGCTACCTTCTTACTACGAACGCTTTTCTTCGATTGGTATAGTGCAGCGAAACAAAACCCTACCCGCAATCAATTGTTTTTGACTGTCACAATAAACCATTGTCATTTGTGACTTGCAGATTCCGTTTCGGTTTTTAGCACAGAGTACTTTTGTATATATACCGGTTTTTAGTTTTTGAGTAAAAAATGGAAATTCTTAATTGCCAATTGCACTATTGCTTGAGGCTCAAGATTTCGACGATTCCTGGTACAAGACCAGCCACCGGTAATCCTTAATACTGTCACGTCTTGGTTAACCACATCAGGTAAGTTTCTACATTTTCCTAAGTAATATTATTTTACGATTCATGAAACCTCGCAGAACCGATAACCGTTGGGGAGTAAAGGTTCTCGAATGGCGACCACGAACAGGTCGACGCAGTGTTGGAAGGCCGCCCACCCGATGGACCGATGACATTGTAAAGGTTGCGGGAAGTCGGTGGATGGAAAGGGCTCAAGACCGTTCGTCGTGGAACTCTTTGGGGGAGGCCTATGTCCAGCGGTGGACTCCTACAGGTTGTTGATGATGAAGCCTCAGGAGCTCCACACATCGAACGCGGTACGATGAGGAAAAGAGCGCAGCGCTATTTGTTTAAAAGTTAAATTGCAACGCAACGCCCTGCCGTGTCTCTGCTTGTTTGGTGTGCATCATGTGCATGCATTCTCCTAAAGATGCATCATATAAAATTCGGCAGCCGCAAAAATGAGCATAACTAGTCGTACGAAAGTCTGAAAGGGGTTGCTAGTAATGTAACTTTTTTATCAGTAGGTATATTTTAAATGAGGTACCTAACTACAATGACAATAACTATTATTTTTACAGATATTAAAAAATGACATTGGTGCAAAACGTTCCTGCGGAACAAGCTGCCGTTAGACGGTTTGAACATCGAAGAGTGTGCCGTGGATGTGGTTCTTAGGTGTTACGAGCAAGATCGCATGTTATTAACACTCCAGAAGGGGCTAGTCTATCATCATGGTTATCAAATTCCAACAGTAAATGAAAAAAAAATGATAGTGAAAAAGTTGTTAAATGCTGTAGGTATATTTTGTAAAGATTGATTTTTGTGTATTATTCAAGTAGTATTTTTTTTAATTTCCTAGTTTATCAATAATATAACAGTTAATTAAATACCATTGGTTACTGCTAATCTGAAATAAAAATTGTCGTTTTATTCATTTTTTTTTATTTAGGTTTAATAGGTAATATCAGAGTATCATCCTTGGTACTATTTAATAACCATAATATAGGTAGGTAGATATTGAATATGAAAATACTTTTACTTGGTAGACATCCTCCGACCTGAAGAGGTCCAGGCGTACAGGATCCAGTAATATCCTCCCTTTTCACGTAGATCTGTCAGTATTTTAAACTAATAACAACATAGAATTGAAAATAAATATTGTAATGTTCAAAATAATTACATTTCGTACACTGTCAACCAGGTATTATAAAAAACTTTAACGACCTATATCTCTTTACTCCGGCTGCTTTACAATAAAAGCCGCACATATTTGAAATCTACACGATTAGCACAATGTAAAACAGAAAGTTTCATTATTGCAGGATTAAAAAAAATCGGGGCCCTGGCTCCATACAAATTTGCCCAATGTCCTTTTCGTGTGTTAAGTTGAGAATGGAAATGTTTAGAGATTTTATACATGAGTATACAACTTATTAAACTACTAGATATGGTGACGCGACGAGGCAGTACTAGGGTAGTCCACACATACATAAGTAGCGGCATCAAGAGGCCATAGATAGATACTATAAGTAGGTATAACTCATGTAAGTAGGTACGATGGCAGTTCTGATGATCTACGTACTTATTTGACGAAGAGGTAGTGGATGGACAAATAGCATAAACTGAAGTAAGGACTCCCGAAAAATGAAGAGGTGAAATTTCATCTGGACATCAACCTGGAAAATGTGTGAAGAATGATAATTGATGGAAGTAACTTCAGAAAACAATATGGTTTAGTAACAGTGGATATTCTTATGTATTACGTCAACGGAGGAACGTGCTAAGTTGAGATAAGATCACAAAGAAGTACCTATTAACCATAAACCCATACTTTGGATGAAGGAAGACAAAATATAGAAGTCGGACGACGAGACGGCGGCGCTGGCGTCATGTCATGGGCGTGTTGGCAGCGCGGCGCAGAGTGGCGGCGGCGACGCAGCAGCGTCGTAATAGCTAGGTGATTGGTACAAGAAATCAATCTTAGAGATAAATCTTCAGAATCAGCGTTAAAACAAAAGTACTGCCCAACCACACATGTGTTTCACAAAACCTGTAACGTGTATAGTGCGCGGTTCTAATCAGCCTACTTATTTGAATTCGAATGCACCATGCCGCGCCGACGGCGACGACGACATTTCCGTCTCTCCTACGCGCCACGGTTCCTACACGACTAGCACCATCGCGCGGCGAGTGAGGAAGAACAAGGCGGCCCGCGCGATTCCGCGATTAAAGATTCGGCTCGAGAACTTTCCTTAGTTTTACGTGTTTCATTGTTTTCGGTTAGTTTGCGCTAGAGGTCGCGGGTTCGATTCCCGCACTGGACAGGCAATTGTGACTAACACAGATACAGCTACCCATAGTGCAGGCTGTGCCTGGTTTGGGACTGGTTGACCGTGTGTGATGTGTCCGTAATATTTATTTATATTTAGTTATTTTGTGTTAAAAGTGTATTTGTATGTCCAATTAAAAGTCTAGTGTTTGTGGGCGTTTTACTAACAATTCCGAACTCCCGAGAAGACAGCCAGCCGGGCAAACACTAAACGTGGTTTCATGAAAACTGTTTCGGGATTGTTGTTGTTTAGGGTGTGTTCATTCATACTCGACCGACACTAGTGCGAGTTTTAGTGAACTAAAACATGCAATCGAATATTCGAATACCACCAAAGGAATGGTCGAATACTACAGTTTCGAATATTTGCAAGCCCTAGTGAACATTCATCAAATCGAATGCCTACTTTCATGAGAATTGGAAATTCGATATGCCTAAATTTTGATTTGGAAGATAATTCGTAAAAGCATCTTTCCACGACTCGTTAATAGTAACAAATATCTAAATACGTACAAAACGAGACCTTAGAGGTATGAACGCTTGTGCCATGTTAGAATCATGTGGGCCTCATTATGAATCCTGTTTAAATAAAGGGTAATCTAAATAAACTACTACTCATCATATTCAAGAGCACAATAAATAGTCAGCATTTCTCAAATAAACCGCAATTTTGGAAGAAAAGGTAGCTTAACGTTCAAGATAATCGATTTGGTCACACAGGCTTGCCATTTTGTTGGTTGCATTGCAAGTATGGTCACACAGGCTTGCCATTTAATTGGTTGCAAGTATTGGTCACACAGGCTTACCATTAAATTGGTTGAATGCTGTCGAGCGCAGGCTTACCGTTAAATTGGTTGCACATGTGCTGATGGGAAGGCGTACCATTAAATTGGTGGCACGGCGTGTCATTGGATTGGCGGCAGTCTGACTAAGCCGTACTATTAAATTGGTTGCAAGGTTGCTGGTCAGACGTCCAGCATTAAATTGCTGGGGAAGGTGTTCTATTAAATTGAATGCAAAGTGTGAACCAAAGGGCTTGCCATTCAATTGGTTGTGGGAGGTATTCCACTAAATTGGATGCAAAGTGTGGACCAAAGGGGTTAAATAGCCCTTGCTTAAAGGCACACCAACAAATTGATTAGCGGTGGACCAAGGAGTTAACCATGTTTGAGTAGCAAATTTAGTGACCAATGTTCAGTTTTAAATGGTTTACGAGATTTTAGTATATTATAACGAACTGATATCTAATTCTTAATACCTGACGGCACATGAGATACTGGCGTTAGGTCAAGACTGCTGTGACTTCGATTCTGTAAGTGGTTGTTCCTATTAAACTACAAGAATCCGGTAGGTCAATTAGAATATCCGTCATTTTCATTCAAAAAAAAAATTAAGAAAAAGGAGGGAGAGAAGTAGGAGGCGTAGTAGGTTCTAAGTTATGATCAGGGTATGGATGTTCAAATGTACCTACTAGTGATTAAAATGATCTGGCTATCGGGTATACATCGGGTAACCGGGCTTTCATTACAGGTTTCTTCTCGAAAGGGATAATGCGCTAGATTATTATTATTATTATTTCCCTTGCTTTCAGCATCGTAGTGATACGATAGCTCAGTCATATTGACCTGCTACCGGCATCTGAAGTAAACGAACTAACGAACGGGCTGCGTTCAGTTACCGACTCGTGTGTCATCGAATTATCAAGCAATACCCCCACTGTGGGGTGGGTATCACGCGGCTGAGTTACTTGAAATAACACGCCTTATTTCAGTGGTAGTTGAATTGTATAGTAGAAGCTAAGAACGGTAGTGAGGGTCGATAGAATCTGTCTACTCGCCAAAGCATTACTTCTAGCGAAAGTGATGGTGGTCGAAAATAGATTCATTAAAATTATTTTAACAAGGAAGGGATGTAGTGACTAGTATTTAAGGATACCTGCATTCCTTAACTTATGCTGTCTCCGGGGGACAACTGACAGTGACAGATAACAGATGACACCTGAGATGGAGAGATGTATACATAGTCTCTAGGAGTGAGTCAGTCTGTGGTCATGCCGGCACGAGCAGGCGCGCGGGAATCACTGTGAGATATTAAGTGATATAATAATAACGAGGGAGTTGTCCTGCTAGGAACCAGCGTGGTGTAAGGCATACACTACAACAGTGAACATAGGAATGGGCCGGACAGGCTTAGGTACGTAGCCGTGTACAAGCGAAACAGTTTCAAAATTGATAAGGCGGATATTTTGGTGATAGTGCCAGAGTTCAACTGAAAACACCAATGCTACATTGGCGACAAAAATAGCTTTGCCCTCAAAACGCGAATCTTTTCAGTTTCGATAAGCACTACTTAACCCTTATCATTCGATATCATAAATTCAAACGAATCTCAAATCTCTGCTATGCAGTCAGGATGAAAATCTAGATTTTATATTGCTAAAATCCAATATTCAACGTGGGAAAGGCAAGGCATAATCGCACCTTTGTGATTTTTGAATTTGAGGTGAAAAGGTATTAAAATTATGGGCTGAATGATGATTGATATCAGGCTTTCTGGAGATCTTTATTGGAATTTGAATGCTTCATGAAATTTAATAAGCGAGAGGTTTTATATACCTAAGTATTTATTTATTAATTCTTTCACACTGAAACATATTGTTAGCTCTATTGTAAGTATTTGTTAAGTACCTACCTACTTACATGAAGTAGATTTGCCTACAGGTATATTTATCGAGAGTGAAATAGTTGCAACAACAAAAAAGTTTGTCTACATTTTTTTAACACCCAACAGGCACTTAGGTACTTAGTTCTGAACCCACACTATATAGGATTCACTGTGTAGTAGGTATGAGAAACTACGAGTACCATCGTACCATAACACCCTGCTCATGCGGAACAAATATTTGCAGATCATGCAAACATTGTTCCCAGCCGGAGTCTCCTCTTCGAAACTTCTTGCGTCTCAGACTGGCAATCTCCCACTACGCAACAATTTACAGTCTGTTAGCCAACTCTAGCCGAACCCAGGTACACCAGCTAGTTTTACACAAAACAAACTATTCACGATGTCAAACCTAGCTTGTTAAAGATACGTCAGGAAGCCTTCATCTGAACGTATCTGCGTCAGGAAGACGCGGACTCCGCCGACTGTGAAAGAATGCTGGTTTCTCATGTCGGCAGATGTGGGATACACACGGGTAAGGAGTTTCATGAGTATGTTTTAAATAAATCATCATCATCATCATTATTTCAGCCGTTCAACGTACACTGTTGAACATGGCCTCCCCCACAGTTAGAGCAAATTCCTTATCATGGGGGATTTGCCCATACTCACCAGGCTGGGCATGCGAGTTGGCGAGCGCAGTTAGAGCTATCGTTGTTAATTTTTTTTCCCTTAGTCGCCGCTTACGACATCCGCGGATAGGTAGATATGGAGAGGCCTATTCTTCAGCTGGGGCCACCACGGCCATTTAAATAAATAACCGCTATTAATTTCAATACAAGATTGTCGAACTAAAGTACCCCTTCCGGCTCCAAGCAGTGTCCGACCAACGACGTCGGTGAGCACGTACAATCGTCGCTGAAAAGAGGCCCGAGTCCACAATGTCCGTGAGTTACTCACTATTCATCGGAAAACTGGTGAAAAGTTAATAGGTTCCGGCTTTTGTAGGGGCGCTATACCTGATATTATATAAAAACGGTAAGCTATTCTCATACTTACTATGGACTTAGTTTCCGAAAGAAATGAATTTTATTATTATTTATTCACTTTTCACCACTCACCGGTGATTAGTGAGTAACTCACGAACATACTCAATTGACATCGCCTTAGGGATAAAAAAAAACCTGTTATGATGTTATACTGTATCCTAAATAAATAAATAATAAATAAATAAATAAATTGTGCCGTGCCGTATCATAGTAACCGTACCATAAGTATTGCTGCGTTTAGGCAATTTGCTTCTTAAGATTTGTAAATTAGGCTTTCTAATCAAGTAAAGCTATGTTTAGCCAGCGTTGGCGGTCATGTCACAATATTTTTACGTGCTCAGCTTGTGTAACATAGTGTCAGTGTGTACTACGGTGTATCGCAACGGCCTGAGCTTGCTATTGATGGGTGAGCACTGGGCGTGAGAAAATCCGTGTTTCGATGCATTGGTTCTTTAAGGAAACTGATGGAGTAAGCAAATATTTTACCATTTAGTTTAGAATTCTAATATGAATAAAACAAGACAGTTTATATGAAAAAAAAAACAATAAAATTATATTCTGGATTAAATATCTATTCTAGATGATTTATACAGCGTCAGGTGAAACTTTTTTTACTTACATAAGTTACGCTGTAGTTCCTGAGGCATTTGAAGATGGAGTAGGCTTGCCCAGCACCTATACCATCCTCACAGCCTAGTCAACCTTATCCATAGGAAAGACATAGTCAATACGTGCGGAGCCGACTAAGCCTCGGGTTTCCGCAAGATGTTTTCCTTCACCATCTGAGCACGTACATTTTTCGAATAGAAAAATACATTGGTGCAAGGTCGGGATTTGAACCAAACCTACTTTTGACCTACGGTGCAAAAGTCGACGTCCCACAAGGCCAAACTGCTCTTAACTCTTAATGAATATCCCTAAAGGCATCTGTAATGTTTATAATAAATAGAGATCTACATACAAAGCAAAGCTGGTGAAAATTACAATGAAATTTCCCTACCATTATGATAATAGTAATGAAAACATTTGCCTATTTGCAAAGGGCACACTTACCCCGCCTGTCAGTTTTGACATCATATTATTGTGCTCCCGACCTCACGTAAACTCCCTTTTTGCCGGTAATTTGCACCAGAATTACCACTGGCAAGCTGCGTTAGACAGAAAATTATTGAAAATAGTGTGCAGAAATGAAACTCCAAAAGTTATTGGAAACTAAGCATAATGCTTCCATCTTCCTTCTAGTCTAGAACATCATTGCTAATTTTCACTCAATATTTTATTTGCAATCGTCGGTGCCACTGACTTGGGTGATGAAAGACCGACTAATGCCTTGTGTACAGGTATTTTGCAGGCTGGTTTCAGATGCAGAAAACTGATTTCCTGACTCTTACGGTGATCCTAGGTGTTCAGCTAGGTAGCTTGTAGTCCAGGTTATGAACTCTGAAGGTTGGGGTTCCTTGATGCGTAAGAGTCAGGGTCTTCAAATTATTTCACTGGTGACCCCGACGTGATTCTAGATGTTCAAGTAGCGGGAGGTGGACGTACCTTCAAGCCGTGTTTAATCGGCGTGCATATGTCATCTGACGTAAGGATCATTTTGAAATACATTTTAAAATATATAATAGATAAAATATCAGACGCTGTTTGAACACGGCTTTAGAAAGACGCCACAAAGGATTCAAAGGAGATTCTCTTCTACTAAGATGCATATTTTATCGATATTTTCTGGCCACTGCCCGCATCCTATTTGGGAGCGCCGAAACAATTCGCCAAGTCTTCCGCAAACTGGCAATCTCGTTTAAATTAAAACGTTCGATCGTTGCGACCCTGCATTTCAAATTAGAACGGACGTCCGCTCTGGTGCGTTGTTTAAGGCCACTTGTCCATTGATGTTATAGAAGCATGCGACTTACACTTACCTTTTGGTAAGTGGTTACAATGAACGCCTATGAATATATGAATAGCATATGCACGCTTGCAATACTAGAGGCATCACGCACTTGTGCCGACCTCGAACCCCCCCAAAGAGCTCTGGCAACTTTACTCACCGCAGAACACAACACTATTTGTAACAAATAATGTTATTTAGCTGTGATCTTCTGTAAGGCGGAGGTACCCTGGCGAGCTGCTCAAATTTAGAGCGAGAAATCTCGCTGTGCCCTACCTCCTCCAAAGGTCTCGGTTAGTGGTAGAGTTTTGTGTCTGTCAATAAAGAATGGTCGTGTGGTTGACGTACATGAGTGTGGTGGCCCCGGCTGAAGAATAGGCCTCTCCATCTCTACCTATCCGCGGATGTCGTAAGAGGCGACTAAGGGAAAAAAAGCTAGGGGATGGGCAGCAGCGTCACTCATTTTAACGACGATAGCTCTAACTGCGTTTGCTAACCCGCATGCCCAGCGTGGTGAGTATGGGCAAATCCCCCCACATGATAAGGAATTCGCTCTGTCTGTGGGGGAGGCCATGTTCAGCAGTGGATTTCCTACGGCTGGAATGATGATGATGAATGATGACGTACATTATTTTTTTGATGTTAGGACTAAGTGCTTCTACGACAACAAGATTTAAGAAGATTTTTATATCATTTTTTGTTTTGTTAAGCACGTTTTGTATGACGTGAATGTAACAGAAAAACACTAAAGCTAGATTAAGTTACTTAATTTGAGAACAAAATAATCAAGCTACGGCTTAAATACCTTTGGACTGCAAGTTGCGTTGTCTGAAATGTGTGCTCCCCTTTATGAGGTGAGGACGTGGAATGACAGTCCTAACCTTGTTCTAGACAGTCATCTGTTTTATATAGGGTTCTACATTCGGTTAGTTTCACAATGAGAGCATTCGTTTGTGTTTCTTTTTTAATAGTATGTTAACTTATGCGCGTTCAAGCTAGCATACTTAGTGGTATCCAGAGAAAAAGTAGCCTATATACGTTATGGTGTTTTTGGTAAAGGATTCCAAGTTTCATCAAAATCGGTTGAGCCGTTACGGCGTGATTATACCACAAACATCCAAATATTCCACAAACTTTCGCATTAACAGTATTATAGTAGGAAGTTGGATGAGTCCTAATAATTATAGAATTCTAAAAACGAAACAAAAGCCGACTTCAAGTTTGAGGAATTTTGTTCTCTTTGTCCATCAGGTTTTCTGCATCAGGTCTTTTATATTCCGGACATATTCACACGGTCAACTGATCCCAAACTAGGCATAGCCTGTACTATGGGTACCAGAGACTGATATACATAATAGATATATATTTAACACCCAGACACAGAACAAACATCTGTGTTAGTCACAAATGTTTGTCCAGTGCGGGAATCGAACCCGCGACCTCTAGCGCAGAAGGCAGAGTTACTACTAACTGAGCTATGAGGCCTGTAATTGGGAGGTTTATCTTAGTTTTCAGAATTTAAACCACAAAAAATATCAATCATCCGTGGTTTCTTGCCTGTATCCGCCTCAACGAATCGTTTGGCCTGGTTCCGCAGTCTATCCAGGAACAAAACTATGACAAGAAAAACGAAAAAAATATATGTGGTAGCAGTGTACCCTCAGCTTAATTCCGGCTTCATGCCAATCCTGTCACCACAGCGGTTGCAGACTGCATGAGACGTGTTTGCAGCAAACCAATCGACTGCTGGCTGCTATCCGCTGCAATCTGCGCTCCTCCTTTCAATTCTGTTAGATCTGACGTTTGTCGAATGGCAGACTGGGTTTGATTAACGTAAATACGTAATACAGGTGTGCATTTAAATTACTGTTTTGGTGAGGAGTTTCCCTTGCAAATCAGAACACCATCATCATTTCAGCCGTGGGACGTTCACTGCTGAACATAGGTATCCCCCATAGATTTCCAGCGCGGCCGACCTTTAACAGCCAGAAACCAAACAAACAAAATCCGGCAAATCTGTATCAAACGATCTATAGATAGGTCCATTGATCCAGATCTCTACCAGTCGGAAACATCCCCAAGACGCTAATTACCATGGATGTCAATGGTGATCCGTTAGGCCGAATAGGCCAGCTCTCGGGTCACGCGTCGCTTTGATCAATTGCCCTTATATTACTATGAAAACCCCGCTTCCTAATAAAAACTGTTTCTATTCACGCTCCAAATTGTAATCGATTACAAGAATTGCTTACTAAGCAATTTCATTCTGTTAATGTTTTAAAAAGTACAAAGCTCCTGTAAAAAAAAAAAACTACTGATCCTTCCGATTTGTCTTTGAGCAAGTTGAGAACTAACCTAGTTAAAGTGTAGGAGCTGACGCTTAATATAACAACCGGACTGGTAAGTCCGCGGAAATGCGTCAGGGAGCGCGAGTGTCAACACTGGACTAATTAAATAGCTGCCTGGGACAGCTGTCCTCGACAGGCTAGACTAGGAGCCAGATGTGAAAAGTTCACTTTGATCTTTTAAACCGATTTTTAGAAGAGACAACATCAACTGCTTTTTAAAAGTATTACTCCATTAAGAGCAATATCTGTGGTAATTTTTACTTTGTTAAAACTATAGGAAAAATATTTAAAATATCCATATTTTAACAAATATGTTATAATTTCTGTATACGTATATTTTGTTTTTATTATAGTTTTCATCTAAAATAGTTTAAATCTAGTCTTGCTTTACTTTAAGACGCCGCTAACTTTTTCATCTGTTTCAAACGGCTTGCGATATGCCATCTAAAATTTGTTTCAGAATAAGTCAAACTTTTTGTTTGACATTCAGGGGTGAGTGTAGCTCACCCATAAATGTCAAACTTAAAGTTGTCTTAGCCCCATTAGATAAAACTCAAATCTGTCTTTATTCAGTAGTCCTTGGGATCATTTTGAAATTAATAAATGACATATCGAACACCGTGATTTGGCGGAGACGTAATGTAATAAACAGATGCACAATGCGAATATTCACTGAAGACCAAATCACATTTTTTTGTTGTTATGTTAGTCTGGACACGAGCTCTTGCTCTACAATCACTTGAGTGCTAGTCCGTACAAGTTAAGCACTAGAAATGCGCGCCGCAGCTTGGCACCTTTCAACTCACGGACTACTTCAGAACTTCTTCTACACCAGGAGTCCAGGAATTAACACTTTACACAGAGCGCTGTGTTCAAAATCAAGATAGCTCCTCTTCAAAATCACAAGTGTTGAAGACGGAAGTTGAAGTTACGGCCCACCTATCGGTAAGTTTTAGTCAAGTCAAAAGTCAAAGTCAACGTCAAAAGGCATTTATTTCAATAAAATCACTAGGATCACTTTGAAACATCTTAGAAACTAGGTGAAGCTATGCCTGTTCCTCGCGACCAAGCCTAGAAGAATCAGGCAATAAACACGGCGTGCCTGATAGGCACGCTTTTTTTTCGATGATCCTTTTTCACAAAATGGAATTTAAAGCTTCAGTGGTGTGCCGATCGAACTAGGTGCGACTCAAAAGAAAAGTAATCTAATTATAATCCCTAATAAATAAGAGCTTATAAAAATGTGAAAAAAAAGAAGACAAATGTGAGCTTCAACAAATGATCTAAGGGCAGCACACGCTACACTTGATGAAATATGTACCTAATGCTTCTATAAAATTGAATAATACTTAAAATATGATGCAAGCAAAAACTGTAAAGACACTGCAAAATGGCATTTTAGCTGTCGAGGGGCAGAGCGACTTCAGGCCATGCGGTTTTATCATTTATATAGACTGAGTGACTTATATAGTGATGACTTATATAGACTGACTAGTGGTGACTAGAGACATCACGCACGCGTTGTCAACTCCGAACCCCACTCATCCCATAAAAACTGTAACATAAGCTCTGGCAACCTTACCCTACTGCACAACAATATTTGAAACAAATAATGTTATTTGGCTGCGATCTTCTGTAAGGCGGAGGTACCTCGCCAGGTGGGCTACTCAAATGAGGAGAGAGATAATCTCACTGTGCCCTACCTCGCATAAAACTTTATTAAACTCATAAAAAGTTACTCTACTTACATTATTTATGACTATTTATCTAAGAATACATTGTTGTAAAGTATATTGAGAAAACATTGTAGCTCATTTAAATTTATTGGATAAAAATTCAAACGCAAATTTTATATAACTCCCAATATCTCTCCAATTCTGAGCTTTCAAACATTCTAACGCAAATAGTTAATTTATTTTGTATATTGTATACTTTAGGTAATACAGGTTTTCGTGATCTGTGCAGGTAATATAAAGCTGTAGAGCACAAACAATGAAGCCGTGTTCAAATGGCGTGCGATATTTCTTATATAATTAATTTCAAAATTATTCTTATCTCTATTGAATAAAGTCAATTTTGCGTTTGACTTTTTGGACCTTGCAATATCGTTGAACTAGGTCGTACGCCCTCGAATGTCAAACTCAAATTGACTTTCATCAGTAGACGTAGAAATCAAAATTATTCTTATCACTATTGAATAAAGTCAATTTTGAGTTTGACTTTTTGGAGCTTGCAATATCGTTGAACTAGGTCGTACGCCCTCAAATGTCAAACTCAAATTGACTTTCATCAGTAGACGTAGAAATCAAAATTATTCTTATCTCTATTGAATAAAGTCAATTTTGAGTTTGACTTTTAGGAGCTTGCAATATCGTTGAACTAGTTCGTACGCCCTCAAATGTCAAACTCAAATTGACTTTCATCAGTAGACGTAGAAATCGTATTGAAATAGATTTTAAACATATATTTGAACACTGCTTGATGTCTTATTAATTGATGCGCAAAATAATCGTTAGCTCTTGGCATAAAGAGGGGTGGTAGAGTTGGTACACAAACCACAGAGGAAGATAGTAGTATGGGGCGATGACAAATATTGTGTCGTCGTTCGTCGTTACGTAGCTGTTTGTCTATGTAGACGAACAGTGTGCCAACAACCCCCGCTTGGAGGTTGTTGGCACACCGGAACCCCCTATCCGCCACCCGGGGACGCGCCACGTCGGAGTTCACCTCTCCGCCCACTGGGACAAACTCAGCAGGTCCGTGGACTTATTTGAAACCTGCCCCGGCTTAGCATGGGTAGCAGAGCATACAGTCAAGCTCCCGTCAAGTCAAGTCAAGTCAAGTCGGCATGTTTTTTCCGACATCTCCAAGGATCATAATTATATTTCAGCCCATTTATAAAAAAACAAAATTATACACCTAACCCTACCTCATGAATCACTCTGTCCATTGATGAAAACCGTATGAAAGTCCGTGTAGTGATTTTTGAGTTTATCGCGTTCAGACAGACAGACGCGGCTGTTGATTTGTTTTACAATATGCTTGTTTTACAAAATGTAGTGATAGTGATTTCCCCTGTTTTCACTAAACGATTCTGCTTCTTTACGAACAAATGCCGCACACTTTTGAATGAGTTTCACAATAGTTTAACATGCTTTCGGTTCATACCCTTTACATAGCTTGCTCATCAATGCTCTGAGTTTTTATATTTTTTTAGTTTATTACCATCCAATAGTTGAATGAGTAAATTGATATTTGCTCGTGAAAGCCAGACGAATATCAAATTAGATTGTATTTGCAGACTTTTCAAGTTTTACGAGGTTTGCTAAGCAAATTGAAAGGCTGTGGGTAAATAATTGAAGCTTCTTTCAATTTGTAATCATTATCATCATCATTTTATTGGTCGTCAACTTCTGGACCTAGCCCTATCCTAAATACGTCAAAAGCAAATCTACTAGTATCTACTAGTATCGGTACCTACTAGTTATACCCAAAAGTTCCGTTATAGTTCAAAGCCTCGCGCCACTTGGGGGCGCTGCAGTAGCAGAATTAAAACTCAAAATCAAACTCAAAGTTAAAGTCAAAAGGTGTTTATTTCAAAAAATCACTAGAACCACACAATTGAGGTGGACTTCTGTTGTTTACAGTTTTATTATTATACAAAGGAATTCATAAGTATGTCATGTTTATGTGTCAAGTAGGTACCTACATGGCCAGCTTGGCCGTAGTTTGAATGTTATTTTTTAAGGCGAGATTCTATTTATTTTCAAGTAAAACACCGTGACAGGCTACACACAGGTACATTACGGGTACATCAGTATAAGATTGAAGGAGATTGTTTTTCCCGCCTCGAGCTTTGGATATCGACGTTGTTCCAAGAACTAACGCAAATTTTATACCCTCGGAAATAATAATAGGTAGCTATAGAAAATAAAAGTCAACGAGATGGCGTCTCGGGTGAGTCCCTTGCAGGGACGCGAGGGGTGTGGTTCGATTACCGCAGCGTATACGGATTTGTGGTTTATGGTGCGGTGTTCGTAGTTTCTGATACACACGCCACGACACAGAGAATACGCGATCAGTTCAGCAATTACGTAGCTTCGTTGCAAAGCCGCCATATTTACCAGGTTCAAATATAAATTGATTGAAACGGCAAAAAATTAACTTAATTGCACAGGGTTTTGTATTTTTTAATTTATATTTTGTCCCTCTTCTGAGCAAAGATCTATCCATGGATTTACAGCCTTTAGTATTTTGTACCTATATGGAATTCTAGGTAATACCTTCGGAAGGTATCGAGAATATACCGTCAATGACCGACATCGATGAAGAATTATAGCAGCGCCTAACATCGAACATTTCTTCATCTTCTGTAGTTTTTCAGATGCATAATTTTTATACAGCTTACCGATTGCCATCGGATTAGGAGGAGGTAGGGCATAGCGAGATTTTCTTCGTGCGTGATGCCTCTGGTATTGCAAGCGCTCATAGGCTACGGTAACCGCTTACCAACAGGT
Source organism: Anticlea derivata (assembly GCA_947579855.1). NCBI lineage: Eukaryota > Metazoa > Arthropoda > Insecta > Lepidoptera > Geometridae > Anticlea > Anticlea derivata. The sequence goes on along the minus strand of OX388277.1, from coordinate 3,099,328 downwards.
GGGTCGTTTGCTTTTTTTTTTGCCACCTCAGTGGTATAAAAAAAAAAAAAAAAAGTATTTTTCTCATGGGTGGACTTCGTTAAACGTAGCTGACTGTAAGTCACTACCGACGGCTTATACCTCAGAGACGCCTCCTTTGCCCTAATGGTATACCATAGGCTCTGCTCCGTATTTTGAGCAAGAATCTCAAACTCATATTTTTATTAACTCACACCAATTAAAGGGATCATATACGAGGCCAGTTGTGGCCGCAGTGACACTATAGCCACAAAAAGTAAATAAAGGGATCATATAGGTATTGTTTATCAATAAACATTGATGTTTGTTGTTACGTTGGCTTAACAAGTTGACAATATTTGCTGATACTTTTTCTAGAAATATTCATGATAGGTTCATACCTGCAATTACATTATTTCTACACTACAGCTAGGTACACGTTATTGCTCTGATAAAATCTAGTCTACTGGGAAATATAAGACACAGGGAAACTTTATTTGCTTGAAAGTCTGATGGTGAAGTCTTTGAAATAGGTTTTGCGTGGGAATAGATAGGGAGATATTATAATAGGAAGAGACACTAATTTGTTTGGTTTGTTAGATTTATTGATTATTTTAATAATTATGGACGATATGAAGAAGTATCTACCTTATATTCTCAAAATAAGATTACTCAATTTGTCCATGAATTTATTAAGGAGCGATTTGCTGATGAAAGAAAAAATACTGGCACTGATGGTACCTCATCAATACTTTACAAATACGTCATTGACGCTATTTCTGAACCTATAGCTTATCTGTGCAATTTCTCTATGTCTAGTGGTGTATTTCCTAATGAGCTTAAGAAGTCAATTATCATTCCGATACACAAGGCGGGGAGTAGAGACAGTGTAGACAACTATAGACCAATATCATTATTACCCACGCTCTCTAAAGTTATCGAAAAAGTTATAAACGTAAGATTACTAGGATTCCTAGAAAAATATAAGTTACTTTCTGATAACCAATACGGGTTTAGAATTTTTTTTTTAAATCAAGAAGTGTGTGGGTTTATTCCTTGATCTAGCTAAGGCGTTCGACACTGACTCAATTCCCTTGCTACTTAAAAAAAATGGAGTGCTCGGGGATAAGAGGAGCACCACTGGAACTTTTCAAATGCTACCTGTCAAATAAACACCAGTCGGTCTGAATAGATCCCCAACTTAGTAGTTTTGAACCGGTGTCATACGGAGTTCCGCAAGGTAGTGTGCTTGGTCCAACACTGTTTTTAATTTACATCAATGGCCTATGCAGAAGAAAACTCCACAATGCCGATATTATTACCTTCGCGGACGACACAGTCATACTTTTTAAAGGCAAATCATGGAGTGAAGTGCAATCAGCTGCTCTCCGAAATTGTTAAGTGGCTAGATAGTAACTTGCTTACGTTAAATCTTAATAAAACTAAATATATATCCTATAGCATAACTAGCCCCGGACAGCCTAACAAAAGCTATTTAAGATAAAAGTCCATTCTTGCACCCGATCAGACATAATATGCGACTGTTATACTCTAACAAATACTCCACATTTGAAATACTTGGGCATAGTAATTGATCAGCACCTTAAATGGGAAGAGCAAATTAAATCTCTTTCTGGACGCGTTCGGAAGCTCATTTACATTTTTAAAAATCTTAAACACATCAACGACCGGCATTTATTAAAAAGCGTGTACTATTGTCTGGGGCAATCCATTATCTCATATGGCATAATGGGATGGGGTGGGGCTGGAAAGACCTTTATGCGACAACTCGAAAGAGCTCAGAGAGCAATCATAAAGGTGCTGCTCTCGAAGCCGTTCCTATATCCCACCAACCTACTATACAAGGATTTCGATATTCTTACTGTCAGACAGCTATATTTTAAAACTATGATTCTTACCCAACATAAGCTACCAGGAGACGCAATGAGATCTAAAAAAAGGCGATGTGACATCATATATAAAACTCCTAAATGCAGAACTGCATTTTTGCACAATTTCTCTTTTTTTCTAGGCCCTTTTGTATGTTGTATACAAAAGGGCCTAGAAAAAAAGAGAAATTGTGCAAAAATGCAGTTAATAAATAAAGCAAATTAATAAGCAAATTAATAAATACACTAACCTTGCGGAAATGTCATCATATACCCTTAAACTTAAACTGGACAACTATCTTAAATCACTAAATTATGATAGCACGGAAGATCTAATGGTAGTTATATCCTGAAACGTAAATCACTTTATCTAACACATTTACTACATATATATATATATATATAACTTTCACTCATGCACGCACACCCACCACAGACACCACACAATCCCACACCACATCCACAATCCACCACTGCACACTCTCTCTCGCACTTGCACACTTGCACACATGCACACGCATTATAAATACTTACTCACCTATTGTATCTCATTCATTATATTAGACAGTCTAAAATTAGGTCCATAACATTGTAAGTACTTTTAGTACTGGACATACTTACTATTACTAATTTATTTAATCTAATTCTGGATCCTTCTGTTGGTTACTTTTGCATTATTATTTGACTTTGTACGCAAGAGCAACGACGCCCTGCCGTCATACAGTGAAAACTAGTACGGAGGGCAGTCACTTGAATGCAGCTTTATCATAGTTTGCAAAGGAGTCGTTTCATTCTGGGCCTGGTCCATGTACACTACATAGGAAAATAAGGAAAAAATCGGAGATTACAAGAAAAATACAGTTTCATTAATTTGAAGACAAATGCGATTGTACAAGACAAGTTCTTCTGGTAAGTTTTTTACTATGTGAACACTAATTGAAGGCCGCCATGTTGGTTTATAATTGACGTTTGACATGACATTGACATATTTTTCACGTCATGTTGTTTGATTTGATGTTTTTGTGTGTACGTCAGGGCATCGAGTATCTTCCTTCAGTGATGATAGATGTGATGACGCCGCTGGCGCCTGCGCGGCGTCGTCACGATCAAGCTAAATCTTCTGTAGTTCTTATATGACGTACGATCAGACGTAGATATTTCAGAAAATAACTTAAACTAACGCAACTAAGTATTTTACATTACACTTCGCTTTGTGGAGTGTAAGGACGCGTTAGATGAATGGATGTTAAACAACACAGTATTTAGACAAAACAACAAAGCTAAACAAAAACATGTCAACAGATAAATGTAGGTTGTCAAAATGACATAGATAAATGTAAGTTGTCAAAATGACATTTCACGCACGTCCATCCGCCATATTTTTGTAGCGCTGTGTGTTGCTCTCTTTGTCGAAGAAAATCATAATGTACCTTAGAACGAAGTCAATTTAAATAAAATAACCAATTAAATACGTTTACTTTATTGCTTAGCAATATTTTAGAGTAGTGTACACAGTGCAGGCCCAGGCTCCATAGACTGATGAAACGGGTCCTTTGCCTCGCGACTATGAACACTAGTCAAATTTGCCTTGCGAAATTTGACTAGTGTTCAGGCGCTAACACACACTACACACACACACTATACATACAAACTATGTAAACGTATTCCTAAATTCTAACTTTAACTTATCTCACTATAGACATAAATAATTAAACTTATGTAGGTACCTTAATTCTACCTATCATATCTATTACTGCACTCATATCCTTTTAATTTCTTTACTTACTTAATTCTAACAACTATGTACTACTGAAGAGCGAGACCCTCTAACACAGGTATATCTATACTTAAAAGAGGGTCCCAAACCCATGAAATGTATCTTAGATTAAGTTTACTGAAATAAAAAAATAAATGAAAGTGCAGACAGTGATGGAAGAAAAAAAATAACTAATACAATACAATAAATTTACAATACAATAAATTTATTTCAGGCAACAATAGAATAATGAATAATAGAATAATGGGAGGTGCCCGAACTAGTTAATGAAATATTTGAAAAGAATGTTTTTTTTTGTTGATTTATCAACTATTATTAAGCCCCTTTAGGATATCTGGTATACCTACATATCACTAATCACTTGGTATTATGATATTAGTAAAGTCTTTTTTCTATCATCTGTTTGATGTTGATTGTCTCTAATATGAAAAGAAGTTATAAAAGAACTTTACTGTAGCAGAAGCGATGTTTATTTATGAAGCTAAGAACTTAATCGAGCGTAACTTATAGAGGTTTAAGACAATATTAGATTAAACTAGGCTTAGTTAGATCGCTGTATTAAAAGTAACGACCATCGAATTAAGTCGCTATGTTCTAGTAATTTAAAAATATATCCATGTATATCCAGGCTCTACTGACGACAGGCTAAAATGGAAAACCTTTTTTTAGGGCCTCTGAGGTAACTAAGGTAGTAATATAGCGTGCTAAGCCGTGTTCAAACGGCGTGCTATATCCAAAATATGTTTGAATTTATTTTAAAATGTCTTTGAGTCCCTGGAGTCGTGGCCGGCCGCTGGTTTGGGATGCGACTTGCGTCGATACGTTGGCACCTTCTCACGTTTCGTCAACCTCCAGGACGGCTGGCGCGGCGGCAGCAGCGGCGGAGAGCCTTAAAAGGCGGAAATATTCGTCCCTTGGCGATGGATACATATTTCTGCCTTTTGGGGTTGAGACGCTAGGACCTTGGGGCCCAGGGGCGTGGCTCCTGTTCGATGCTTTATCTAAGAGGCTGGTGGATGAGACCAATGACCGAAGGGCTGGTGCTTACCTCGGACAAAGGATCAGTATAGCGATCCAACGAGGTAACGTCGCCAGCCTTTTGGGCACGCTGCCTGTGGTTGGTGATCTGAACTCTGTTTTCTACTTGTAGTCGTAGTCGTAGAAAACAGAGTTCATTTGTAGTATAATATTATTTTAGTTTAATTTACAACTGTTATTATTATTATTTTTCTGTTACTTATAATAAAAATATATACCTTTTAAAATTATCGTTACATATAGTAATAATTAAATCAATTTTGAGTTTAACATTTAAGTGCGTGCGTCTATCTTTGATATAGCTCAAAGATATCACAAGCCAATAAAAGTCGAACTCTATCTTTGGACCTACGAGTATATCGTACGCCCTCAAATTTCATACTCAAAACTGACTTTTATACTTATGTAGACTCAAAGATCATTTTGAAATACATTTTAGGTGAGCTACCGTTTGAACACGGATTTACATGAAAAGAGACGTTTCATCAATATATGGAGCCTGGGCCTGCACTGTGTACACTACTCTAAAATATGGCTAAGCAATAAAGTAAACGTATTAAATTGGTTATTTTATTTAAATTGACTTCGTCCTAAGGTACATTAAGATTTTCTTCAACAAAGAGAGCAACACACAGCGCTGCAAAATTATGGCGGATGGACGTGCGTGAAATGTCATTTTGACAACATACATTTATCTGACAAAACAAAAACATCAAAATCAAACAACATGACATGAAAAATATGTCAATGTTATGTCAAACGCCAATTATAAACCAACATGGCGGTGTTCACATAGTAAAAAACTTACCAGAAGAACTATTCTTGTACCATCGCATTTGTCTTCAAATTATTAAAATTGTATTTTTCTTGTAATCTCCTATTTTTTCTATGTAGTGTACATGGACCAGGCCCAGAATGAAATGCCTCCTTTAGGCCTTGTTCAAATGGCATGCGATTTGTCCTTAATATGTCATAATTATCTAATTCGTTTCAAAATTAGCCTGACTTCTACTGAACAACGTCAATTTTGATTTTGACATTTAAGGGTGTGTATATGTATTATGAGACATACCGCAAGCTCCTAAAGTCAAACTTAAATTAATCTTTATTCGCAAGATGTAAGGATCACTTTGAAATAAATTTTAGATGACACATCGCAGGCCGTTTGGACACGTCTTTAGACAGTTTGCCGAAGAACCTATTTGTAGTAAACGTTAGCATAATTTTATCACTTCACAATGTAGTCTTGAAAGTTACAGAAGCGTGACCTTTTAACTTTCTAAGACTCCATTTGAAGTGAACATCAAAGAGTCACAGCAATTACTGATATTAAAGTTCACAAATCAAAGATAACATTATTTAGGACTACTGACCCGCCCGCAACTTTGTCCGCGTGTTCAAGTATGTTCCTACCTTGGATCTTGTCACTTCGTACACTTGAGATCTTTATTTTCCGACCCCGTGTTGCGTGTGTACGGAAGCCTCAGGGCGCGAGTCCTACTTGTATTTGTACGTCTTTATTACAAAATTGTTTTTCTCCTAAAAATTTACTCTAAAAACTACGTTATCACATAGGAATAAGAAAATTGTTACCTACGTAAGAACTAAGCCAAGCGGCGATTTTTCATCCGACTTGATTTACAAATATTAAGTTTTCGGAATGAAAACTAATTTTAATCAAAATAAAATATAGCCTATGTTACACAGGGATAGTGTAGCTTTCTATTAGTGAAATATTTTTTCGGTTCAGTAGTTCCAGAGGTTACTCCCTACAACAAACAAATCTTACCTCTTTGTAATATTAGTCTAAATGTAACCTAAGACTCAAGGTGTTGCATGAAATATAATTTAGATTTGGGATGAATCCAAATTCGAAATCGTCAAAAACTTGTGCTGAAGGCTCTGATTTTCATTCTCCGTATTTGCTTTCAAGTAGTAAAGCTTTGTCAGTTTGCGAATTAATTTAAGTTGAGCGTACCTGCAGACGTACTACTTAATTGCTTTGTCGATGAATGACTATTATTACTAGAACAAAGTTGAATAACAATATGCTTGAGACAATTTGATAACTAAAATAGCCCCCATTATGTAGAAACTAATTTCATTACACGTGTCACACTCACACACAGACAAGGCGATTCATAATATGTATGTTATCCCGAAAGGGCTTATTCTACAACCAATCGGCAATAAAGTTTGTTCTACGACTTTTAGAAATACAACATTTTTCAATGTAGCTGATTTTTGCAAGTGAAAGTTTCAATGCCTTCCGCTCGCGGTTTCGCTCGCGTGTAAAAGTAATCTAAATGTTATTTCTCATATCCTTACATCCTCACCTAAAGTCGCTTACAAATTAAATATATTCCGGGATAAAAAGTACGTGTGCCTATGTGCTATTACAAACTATAATCTATATCCGTGCCAAATTTCATCAAGATCGTTCAGCCGTTCTGGTGTGATTGAGTAGCAAACATCCATCCATCCAAACTTTCGCAATTATATTAGTAGTAAGACATTTTTTTTTAAACTGTCAAAAAATAATTTAGGCGGCGGTAAAATGATCCGATTGAGTAAATTGAAACCACGGATCTCTTTGAACTCTTTGATTCATCTAGTCCAAAAAATAGTTTGATACCTCAATACAGGATGTCCACCTCTACAAATTGAATAGATGCAATCTCACCAACTCCGAATCACCTAGGAATTCTAATAGCGTGAATGCCCAAGTGGCTATTATAGCGACAACCGCATAGATGTTATCTTGCTGTCAGTGCAGAGGTAATATATAGGTGAACATAGGGTAGGTTCTAGCACGGAACTATAAAAAGTTCAGAAATAATTACTTAGTAGAGCACGGAACTATACAAAGCGATTGACATCTAGGATATCTCATTCCGAAAAGGGGTTACCTATTCTATCAACAAAAAAAAAGGATTTTAGCAAAAAAAGCCATTTTTTCCACAAACTTTCTCAAAAAAGTTGTTCTTGTATTTTTATCATCTTTTTAAATAACTAGCTGGCCCGCCCGCAACTTCGTTCGCGTGTTTAATTATTTTCCTAAGAAAAAGTTTAAAAGTTTTTCTACGTTTTGAATAAGTTTACTTAGGTAAACTTATTCAAAACTTGGAATAGATACAGTTCTTTACCTAGAAAAGTATACAAGGTGATTCATAACATGTATACCATCCCGAAAGGGGGTTATTCTATCAACAAAAAGAAATAATATTAGAGAAAAAATATATGAATATTTTCATTTTTTTATTTTAATATTGGTATTTTTTTCATCTTTAGAACTAATAACTAAACGTACAAGAAGTTCGAAATCGAGTTTGCTTACTAAACAACAGACTCATTGAGATTGATTCATTGATTTTCGCATTGAGTTTTTTAAATGAAAAATGAGGAATCTAAAAGTCGTAAAACAAACTTTATTGCCAATTGGGTGTAGAATAAGCCCCTTGTATGTGTTACTTAACCTTGTATGTGTTACTTTTTATCAAGGTACCACACGAGCGTAGTCGTAGTAGCGGAGCGTAGCGGGCGCTAAATCTTTTTACAATTCTTAGCCCGGCGGTGTTCTATGCACTGAACTGCGACACTAGCATCTGCATCATACAAGCTGCACATACATTTCAAATTAATGAATGAATCTGTCTTCGATCTTCCACAGTTACTGTATTATCCCTCTAAACACGCATCACAAGCACGCAATTATTGTTATTATTGGCAATATCTTGGCTCCGACTAGACAATGTCATTTACATGTATTAGTAGGTACATAATTGATATTCGGTGTTGCCATAATGGTCTCTGGTTTCAGACGCTTTGGCGTAGATGTTGCGGGTATTGATCTGTACCTACATTGATTAGAAACATCAAATTGTAACATTGTTGCGAGAATTACGCTTTAGAGGTTTCTAGGGTTTGGAGAGTCTAAAAATTTAAAAAAGCTTTCATCATCATCATCAGCCTGATGAAGTCCACTGCTGGACATAGGCCTCCCCCAAAGAGTTCCACGACGAAGGGTCTTGAGCCTTCTCCATCCACCGACTTCCCGCAATCTTCACAATGTGGTCGTGAAAGAAGCTTCATAGATTGTATAAAAGGATTGTGGGGTTTGATCTCTAATTCATTTTCTCAAAAAAACCTGACCAATCATGTTATAGTCCTCAAGCAGTACAAAGTAACAATATGAGCAAGCAAACACGGAAGTTAAGAGAAACCTCCCAAAAACAGAGAATGCACTTTGAAACCTTTTATTAACTCGACATAAATTACCTTTTTGTGATCATCACTTAGAAATAAATTTGCAAAACCTGTAAGGGGTGCAGGCATAAAAAGGTAGATATACACCTGAAATTTCGGCATTTACACGTCTAAGAGGGTAGTCAGAGGCATATCCGAACATTTTGCAGTAGTGAGTAGGTATTCCATAAGTGACAGGATGCCTATTGCCACTTTAACGGTATAAAAATACATTTCTGTGCCACCGGGATCGAAAAACAGCGAACCTCCCACTAAGCCAACACGGCGGTTACACCGCGCTAATCAGGCCAACTGACCTTAGGGATTCATATATACCTATACGGTACATACTACCTATTCGCACCATGTTTCCTTTAATGAATGGCCTGTCGGAGCCAAAGTGGCAGACGGTGACTGGACATCCATTATTGCGCTAGCTTAATGTGCAACTTAGCATAAAATCAGTGGCGGATTTACCAGCAGGCTTGGGCCTAGAGTGGCAGATTTTAGGGGCGGCAAATTTGAGGACCTTTTATAGAGCGGGAGAATTTAAATATATCGACCTATTGGGAACCGTGGTGGCCGCCCCGGCTGAAGAATAGGCCCCTCCATATCTACCTATCTGCGGATGTCGTAATAGGCGAGTAAGGGAAAAAAGCTAGGGGATGGGCAGCAGCGTCCCTCATTTTAACAACGATAGCTCTAACTACGCTCGCCAACCCGCATGTCCAGCGCGGTGAGCATGGGCAAATCCCCCCACATGATAAGGAATTCGCTCTGTCTGTGGGGGAGGCCATGTTCTCAGCAGTGGACGTCGAACGGCTGAAATGATGATGATGATTGGGAACTGGCTCTACGCAGCAAGTTTCCGCTGCTGAATCTAGGACTGTCAAAGTGTGAATATAACCAACGCCTCCCTCGAGGAAGCCCCAATTAGATCAAATTACCGAACTGATCCGTCGAAGTGGTTGAAACCCTTTTTCTGTCAGTTTAGGGAATTCTAAAACTGAGTAAGTAGGTGGTAGTTTATGTACTGAAACTTTGTTTTTTTTTGTATTTGTCTCATTACACAATTAATTAGTTAGAGAGTCAGTAGAGTTAAGAGCAGAGATGATAAAATCTTTGTTTTGTTTGATTTGTAAGTACTAAGAAGAGACAGCTATGGAGAGTGGTATTGCTCCGAGCTCTTTTTCGTTCAAATTGCATAATTTTTTACCTTAGTATGTTGTAGTCATTGACATGCGAAAACGACATAATTTAGCGGCAGCAAATGCGTAGAAATTTCAATGCGAGAGTGAGACGAGTGACACGTGTCAGCGCATATCAAAGGGTGCCGCGAGCGCCGCAGCTCTGTCGGCTTTTCTTTTGGCGGCTTTAACTGTCAGCGCCTTACAAAAGATACCGCTAAAGTCTAAAGTATAGAGCCATATACCAGCGCAGCGTGGGGAATATTTTCAATGTTTGGGGGATTTTTTTTAGTAATTATAAGTTATTTAGTAGAGCCCTATCATTCAAACAATTTTTGAGTGTAGGCGTTGTGTGTGACGAGTACAAATCCCCCCAAATTATTGTTTGGGTGCAGGCCGTATAAGGTCGGTCGTGCTTGGATGGGGAGCCTATGTTCAGCAGTGGACGTCCTACGGTTGAAATAATGATGATGTGATTTTATTAAAGCAAGCTATTTATCTATCTATCCTTGTGTTTTTGTTGATCTCTTACAAACAGTCTCTGGTTTTTAACGAACCGCGTTTTGGTTCGTTAAAGGGGTGTCGTGAAAACGATACCCCATTATCGGTCGGATCCCAAATTAATCTAGAATTCTGGACCCGGATTCCATGTTCTATTATGGAAATTAGCGAGTAACGAGCTCAAAGGGTTGGGCGTCGGCGTCAATTGAGACGGATCTGTACCCCTTTATCTTAAACGGGTTACGGTTGCTTCAATAAATTGATTGGGTAAGACACACGGACCCGTGTACGAATTAATTATCATAATGATAAGGTGAGGCAGTTAACAGAGATAAGGAGGGGCAGCCTTCCGATTAGAGATCACTCGATTTTACTGACTTCACGAGTTTAGGTCAAATAAATCGAAATTAGTTTAGACAACGGTACCTACTATAATTATTAATATGCAAGGTGATTAATAATGTATATCTCAAAAGGGGCTTGTTCTACGCCCAATTTGTCATTTTTCATTGAAAAAACACTTTGCTAAAATCTGCTGTTTCCGGGTGAAATAAGTTCAAACTCAGTAGTTTTGGTTGCAAACTTAAATACTAAAAAAAATATACTGATATACTTTGATATTTTTTTGCATATATTTTTATTTTTGTTAATAGAAGAAGCCCTTTTATGAATAGTATACTAGGTACCTAGTAACTAGTAATGGACTAATGTTTCAAAGGTATACTTGGTTTTGTGGTACCTATCAACCCCATAACAGCCAATGAGAGTAGTCGACACGTCTTGAATCAGAAAGATTGACACAATAATCTATTATTCCCATTTATCTATAGAAATGGGAAGATAGGTACATCGCAAAAAGCTCAGGGCGTACGTGAGTCCAAAGGGCTGATAGCTAAATTATCCTTCGGGGTGAGATAGCATCGTTAATTATGGTCTGGTAGACTTATAGTCCTTATAGATCATTGAACTCTTAAAGTGTCTCCTATAGGTACTTTTGGGAGGAGGTAGGGCACAGTGAAAATGAGTACGGTAAGGCGGAGGGCCTTACAGAAGATCGCAGCCAAATAACATTATTTGTTTCTAATAGTGTTGTGTTCCTGCGGTAAGATTGCCAGAGCTCTGGGTGGGGAGGTTTGGGATCGGCTACGCGTGCTTGATGCCTCTGGTATTGTAAGCGTTCATATGCTACGGCAGCCACTTACCAACAGATGGGCCGTATGCTTGTTTGCCTTCTTGGTGTAAAAAAATATAACAGTTATCGAAGAAACATAGAACCGCAAATGAAGCCCAACTACATAATCATGTCCCAGTAATTCAATATTGTCTCGTACCATCCGCCTACAAGATTTCACCAACGAAGTGAAGTTATACAATTAGCCGTTCCAATAATGAGGTTATCGGCGCGTCAGGTATTCCGGTCACGCGGCTGGAACGTGGGAATTACTGGATGGTATTCCTCTCTTCCGGACATCGACCGCAAAATAGGTTCTTTGCAACGAAAAAACGGTTTTTAGGTCAGTTGTTTTACACTGGTTCTAGGGTGAATCAAGTTATGGTGTACCTACAGTGCGGCATAAGTTTTTATTTATTATTTTTTTATTCCGGACATATCACTCACGGTCAACTGATCCCAAACTAAGCATAGCCTGTACTATGGGTACCAGAGACTGATATACATATACATAATAGATAAATATTTAACACCCAGACACAGAAGTATTGGCATTATATCAAAAATATCCAGCTGTCAACTTTTATGCAAGGTAGGGCACAACGAGATTTTAGCCCACCGGGAGGTACCTTCGCCTTACAGAAGATCGCAGCCAAATTGTGTTGTGTTCCGTGCGGTGAATACGGTTGTTTTTTTTAGTTGGAGGAGGATGTTTGGTTGTTTGAATTCAATCACGCCGTAAAGGCTTGAGCGATTTTGATGGAACTTGGAGTAGATAGAGTTCTTTAGAATAGGCTATTTATCTAGTTACCGCGCAGGCAAAGCCGCGGGCGCTACGTAACACTCACGTGGATTAGGCTACAAACCTGCTCATCAAGTCCCACGCACTGCAGCATTCTGGAAGTGAGTAAAAAATTGCACTTTTTTTAATCATCTAGAAACGATGTCTGACACCAACTGTATCCGTTAACAAGCAAAGTACCTTGTTAACAATGTGATTATTAACTACAGTTGGCCCCACTGCCCGTATTGTATTACTTACGATCCGTAGTTGCAAAAAACTTTTCTTGTTATAAGTTCCCTCATTTAATCGAAGTTCTGTGCCTATAATTCTTGCAACTGACTCGCTCAAGCTCTGGTTTCCCAAGAAACAATCACTCTCAATGACGGCCGGAATGTAGCGGAGGAATTGCAAACGTAAATAATAATTTATCATAATGCTGTGTAAGCATGAGCTTTTAGGTATCCACAGTGCTATACTAACCTTATTCTTCAGCCAAAAGGAAATGACTAGGGCTTATTCTTTACCAGGTAGGCAATTTCGTTGGAAATTTTTTCATTAACAGCACAATGAATAAATCTGCACAATGAATAAATCTGCTGTTATGAGTAAAATCAAATCAAATTTCATTCAGCTTCTTTGCAGTCTTGATGTTGAAATTATTGTACTTTTAATAAGATGTTGAATGAGTTGTTGAAGTTGGGGAAATATCTGAAAAAATGTACACATAATTTCGTTTATATTATTTCATTTTTGTTGATGATAACGCAGTTTTTAGGCCACCTTCATCAAATAACAACTTTCATAGCCGACATTTCGAAGAACAAAAGCGTGCAGTGCTGCCTCTCATCTATTAAGTCACCGCGCTGAAGGTTGCATAACTAAGCTGGTTTAAGCAAACAAAGCCAAGAGCTGAAAAAAAATAAGTTGCCGCCACTTTACGTTCAGCCAATTCATGTCGATGATCGCATCTTAGGAATCCAAAGCTTTACTTTGTTTAGTATATCAAATACAATACAGCCTTTGTTTAGAAGAAATAAGTTCGAAAAAGGATGTTGGTAATTTCAGGCTAGTCGGGGAACATGGGGCTATTACGTAACTTCGTTGCAATCAGTTTTATTTCAAAACCGCTGAATATTTACGATCTTTACGATCACCTGTAATAGATCGTCCTGCAAGGTCTTTTTGATACACCTTGTATTCACTCAACTCGTAAACAAGTGCGCTTGGCGTATTTTAGCTGACTTAGCAACTGATAAGAGCGGGTGCCGGCCGCTGGTTCTTGCCAGTAACAGAGAACGATGCGATGTTTAAGTTATCTACCTCATAATTATTTCTTAATTTTTTGAATTTCATATGTTTTTGTTATATACCTAGATTAAGTCTACTTTAGTCGTGCATGTTTAATTACTAAGGAGAACTGTACGCGCTTTAGACAAGCCCATAGGGGCTTTTTAAGTGTGAATCAAACATGTTTTAAAATTTCTTAAAATAAATATAAAAAAAAAAAAAAAAAAAAAAAAGATAAAGCAATGCCCATATTTACAGGCTTAAAATAGAAACTGATTGAAACCGATTGCAACAAAGTTACGTATTTGACTAGTAGTCACCTACGTCACCTAGTTACGAGTGTATGATACAAAATGATACTTGTGACTTGATAGTTTAAAGGCCAAAATGCATATGCCAGTAACTTGTATGCTAGTTCCTTGATACGCTTCCTGCCATTCAAGTGAGAGGCCCTCCTCGCTACCCCGCTAGGGGTAAAAGAGGAACAGGTGGCCATGTCCTAGCTAAGAAGTTTCAAAGTGATCCTAGTGATTTTATTGAAATAAACCCCTTTTGACTTTGACTCATCATCATCATCAGCCTGTAGAATTCCATTGCTGGACATAGGCACATCTTTAAAAGCCGCCTGAAGTGGTGTCAGAAAAACCAGGACCAGCTAGTTATGGATAAGATTGCGAAAGAGCGTGCAGCGAAAGATTTTAAGACCTTCTGGAAATCCACAGGTAATTTGAATATTAAGCCTGGCCCCCCCGTGAGCGTGGAGGGAAAGAGTGATCCAAGGGAGATAGCGCAGCTGTTCATGGAACACTTTAAAGTTCACTCCCCCCTCGGTCCTTCTTCTGAGGTGATCGATGCTGAGTTCCGGGTTCGGGGTGACGAACCACTTTTGTTTGTATCTGCGGACCAGGTCCGTGCGACAATTAAAGGTATGACGCGAGGTAAGTCACCCGGGCACGATGGGCTCAGCATCGAGCATCTCAAATACGCGGGGAACCACTTGGCCGGTCTCCTCTCCATGTTCTTCTCAATGTGTCTAAGTCATGCGTACTTACCGGCTGACCTTATGAAGACTGTAGTAGTGCCAATTGTGAAGAACAGGACAGGAGACATATCGGATAAGGGGAACTACCGGCCAATCTCTCTAGCCACTACAATAGCCAAGGTGTTGGACAGTATGCTTGATTCTATTCTACAAGACTACCTTAAGCTGCATGACGCACAGTTCGGGTTTAGACCCGGACTATCCACAGAAAGCGCAATATTAGCACTCAAGCATACCGTCCAATACTACACGAGGCGCAGGACGCCAGTGTACGCTTGTTTCCTCGACCTCTCCAAAGCGTTTGATCTCGTCTCTTATGATGTGCTCTGGGGAAAGTTGAGGGACAGGGGTGTACCGCCGGACCTCTTGAGAATATTTCGATACTGGTACGGACACCAAACTAATGTTCTCAAGTGGTCCAATGCTCTCTCCGACACATATGGGTTGGAATGCGGGGTAAGGCAGGGGGGGGTAAGCTCACCCTCGCTCTTCAACCTATATGTGAATGATCTCATTGTTGGGCTCAGCGGCATGCGTGTTGGCTGCCGTGTTGATGGTGTTTGTATAAACAACATCAGCTACGCGGACGACATGGTGCTGCTGGGCCCGACAGCGAGATCCGTCGAAGAGATGCTGAAAGTCTGTGCTGAATACGCTGCTTCACATGGTCTCCGCTATAATATAAAGAAGTGCGAATACATTGTCTTTAAGGCCGCCGGTAATAACCTCAAAGAATTTCCAGAGATAACCCTTAACGGCATGAACATCAATAGAGTGGCATCTTTTAAATATCTTGGCCATTATATCACCGACGACCTTAAAGACAATGCGGACATTGAAAGAGAGCGTAGGGCTCTGGCGGTAAGAGGTAATATGCTGATCCGTAGGTTTTCCCGGTGTACAGAAGAAGTGAAAATAACGCTATTTAAAGCATACTGTCAACGTTTCTACACCGGGAATCTATGGGTTAACTACACTAGGCGACCGCTAGAGACCCTGCGTATCCAGTACAACAATATTTTTAGGATGATGTTGGGGCTGCCGCGTTTCTGCAGTGCATCAGGGATGTTTGCAGAATACGAGACGGATGGGTTTGCTGCAATTCTCCGTAAAAAGACCACATCCCTGATGCGCAGAGTGCGTGATAGCCCCAATATCATCCTTCAAACGATTGCTGGCAGGATCACCTCTCCCACGTGGCACTGCTTCGTGCGGAGAGTGATCTACTGAAATGTTTAATTTAATTATTTAGCATTAAGTACTAACCCTAATTATAAGTTCTTTTTATATGATTTTACTAACAAATTATGGATTCTAGTCGTCCGAAATAAAATATTTTTATTTTTTTTTTATTTTTATTTTTTTTTATAGGCCTCCCCCAAAGAGTTCCACGACGAACGGTCTTGAGCCTTTTCCATCCACCGACTTCCCGCAACCTTCACAATATCGTCGGTCCATCGGGTGACTTTGACTATTCATTGGTAAAGTTGACAGCAAACAAGCTAGTACTTATACAAAAAGGTTTGTCAAAATGATTTGGTTTCACCACGTTTATTAGATTTTTTTTATTCAACTAAGGTGGCAAACTAGCATACGGCCCACCTGTTGGTAAGCGGCTACCGTAGCCTATGAGCGCTTGCAATACCAGAGGCATCACGCACCCCGAACCTCACCTCACCGCAGGAACTATTTGAAACAAATAATGTTATTTGGCTGCGATCTTCTGTAAGGCGGAGGTACTACCCCAGGCGGGCTGCTCCAATTTACCTAAAACGAGAAAATCTCGTTGTGCTCTACCTCCTCTTTAGCTCCTATTTTAATGCAATGGAATTAAATACAAACCTTGACGCCAGCCAAACTGAAAAATGATTTGACTATTGAAATTTCATTGAAGTCTCAATAGCCTAGTAGAACTCAGTAGATCTAGACCAGTGGGCCTCGTATTATAATCAAGTCCTTCATGAAGCTGAGCTCAGTTGAGTGTTAAGGTACAGTGGTACTAAAAAGAGGAGTGGTTCAGCTCGTTATCTAGCTCTTAAACTTAACCGGAGAGGTACTTTTGGTTCTCGAATTCGTTTCTCTCGAACGATTTCTTATTTTTGCTTTAGAATTGTTTCGATCATCATCATTTCAGCCGAACGACGTCCACTGCTGAACATGGCCTCCCCCACAGACAGAGCGAATTCCTTATCATGTTGGGGTATTTGCCCATACTCACCACGCTGGGCATGCGGGTTGGCGAGCGCAGTTAGAGCTATGATTGTTAAAATGAGGGACGCTGCTGCCCATCCCCTAGCTTTTTTCCCTTAATCTCCTCTCACGACATCCACGAGTTGGTAGATATTAAGGGGCCTATTCTTCAGCCGGGGCCACCACGTCCACATAAATATGTGACAATTGACACGAGACAATTGGTAAGGGTTTAGCCCGTAAATAGGTAGCATCAGTTTTGCAAGATACGCGAAAGCACGGAATGCTTTTACATAAACTCCACGTGGCAGGAGTGATAGGTAGTCTTATCTGTATCTACAAGGATAAACAGATACTCACAAGTTACTCTCAAAGACGAATACATACAGTCGTATCTACAAGCATTTTGTCAGTGATAAAAATATCCCTTTCAAGTTAGAAATGTCAACCAGTCGTGAGCCAATTATTTATCATCCCTCTCAAGGACCGCAGTCACACCAGTGAGTAACGTCGTGACATGAAATACTTCGATAATTGTTTTATTTTTATGTTGTACGGAGGCAAACAGGCTTACGGCCCTCATGATGGAACACATGGAGCATTGCTAAAGCGTTGCCTGCCAAACCCCCCCCCTAAAGAGCTCTGGCAACCTTACCGCAGGAACACAACACTATTTGAAACAAATAATATTATTTGGCTGCGGTCTTCTGTAAGGCGGAGGTACCTCTCCGGGCGGGCTGCTCCAATTTAGAGCAAGAAAATCTCGCTGTGCCCTACCTCCTCCTGAAAATTAAGAGTGTAATTGTTGAGGTATAATTAAGATAAACTTTGTAAATTGCATCATAAGCGTGTTCTAGCTAATATCAATTCTTACCTGAACTACGAAGTCATTGAAACTTTACCAAATGGGAGCTCACGTTATATTAGTTTTTAATGTTACCTACTGTTTTCAAAAAGTTCCATACTAAATTCATTTGTTTTTGCAAAAATGACTAGATGGCATGTCATATCGTGATTTCAACAGCTTTACATGAGTATTTTGATTAAGTCTGTTTGAGTGATTTGGTGTGACTAGCCTTAATCGAACCCTAAGTAAATGGAGTATACTCTCCCATGTCTGTTCATACCTCATTTAATACAGACCTTTCCCATAAAATTGTTTGCAATTTTCTTATTTGATATTATACCACGGAGGAAGAATAGGAATTTCGACGAAAAATACGTGACAAAGTATATAAAATAAATTTGAATATAATAAAAATACTTACTACAAAAATTGATTAAAAAAAAAATCTGACCTATGCAGAATTACTGGGAATTTTGACGGGGGTTTTTTCAATAAAGGCTAACGGTAGATAAATATTTGATTTAATGTTGTAATTATTATTTGAGTCTTAAAATTTATCATCGTAGAAGTTCACAGCAAAGAGTTCATGACGAACACTCTTAGGCCTTTTCCATTCACCTACTTCTCACAACTTCAACAATGTCGCCGGTCCATCGGGGCCTTCCAGCACTGCGTCGCCCGGTTCGTGGTCGCCATTCGAGAAACTTTATTCAACGGTTGTTGGTTCTGCGAGCTATATGGCCTGCCCACTGCCACTTCAACTTGCTAATTCTGAGAGCTTTGTCAGTGACCTTGGTTCTTATATGGATTTCTTCATTTCGGGTTTTATTATTTGAGTATTACAAACAATGTAAAGACTGAAGCCATGGTCTTTAACCACATATTTACATATTTGGTTATGCTTGGTCCCTTGGGAGAAGGGTAGGCCTATGGTGTGGGACGCTACTTGTGTTGATACACTAGCGCGCACACATCTTCCGGGGACATCAGTTAGGGCGGGTGCGGCGGCAGATTCGGCCGAGGATCTCAAAAGGCGCAAATATGTTAGTCTTGATAGGGCTTACATATTTGAGCCTTTTGGGTTTGAGACCCTGGGTCCGTGGGGAAACGGGGCCCTCCGGGTTTTCAAAAAGATATCAGGACGTCTGATCGAAGCGACGCGTGACCCGAGAGCTGGCTCTTATTTGGCCCAGCGCATTAGCATTGCCATCCAGCGTGGCAATTCCGCCAGCGTCTTGGGGACGCTTCCGACTGGTAGTGATCTGGATCAGTTGAGCTATCTATAGATCGTTTGTAACGGTCTTTAGATGGCTCAACTGTTTCTTGTGTATTTTGTAAATATTAACCTGTTATGCTTAGAATCCAAAAATGTATTTCGGTAACGCTCTTCCCTTACAACATCCGAAGCATCGCCTAAAAGAAAAGGGTAGAAATACCAAAAGAACTTCTAGTTTATTTTCGTACATCTAGTATACCTCCAGGAATACAAATATATTTTATCAGGGATGACAAGTAAACGTGTGTCCGTTTTCAATCAATCTATTTGCCGATAGAAAAGATTTTCTTTCTTTACATCCACGACAAATGTGAACTCATTTTGTACGTCGTTTATATTATGGCACGTTATGAAGCGTATTGGTCTCGTGGAAGGGACATTTACTTTCGATCGAAAGATCGTGAGTTCGGATCTCGGATGCAATGGATTTTTTGTTTTCCATTTGTTATGTAACACGTTCTACAAACGGGAAATCTAAACATCGAAATCCTCCGTATAGACCATGCCACTTACCATAACCTTTTCGATTTAGTTTAGGCAATGACGTAAGTTGATATTCAATATATAGAGAGAATATATAGAGTTCAAAATCGTGTAAAATTGTGCTAACAAGTTCGCATTTGAATGACAATAAGACGCCATGGTCTCCTTGACTTTTCTGTGGATATGGTCGACTAGGCTGAGAGGATCCTCCATCTAAGCATGTCCTAGGCTTCTCAGCTATTTTCCTGTGAGTAATAATTTCCGCCTGACACTGTAAAAATTATCTAAATAGACTAGAATAGATGGAATTTCGCTGACTAACTTTATCGGCTCGATAACACACACTCTGTCCTTTTTACACTGATTCTTTCACCTACCTTTCGGTTACTGATCTAATACAGGCATGACCAAGAAAGAATCAGTGACACGACAAGCAAGCAAGGGGGTTACAAGAGTTGATTGCCAAATAGTAAGTAGGTAATATAATAATATTTAGGCAGCGTTTGAACTAAATTCTCAAAGAAAGAGATTACCAACACTGTCGGTATAACGGGATGTCTATAAAAAATGTTCAAAGCCTAACTCATTAACACAAAGTCCCTTTAGATTTTAATTCCTTAAAAAAGTGTACCGTTATCTGACGACCGTAATTATCCGGCGTAGATTTATAACACACCAGTAAAGTAAGTTGATATGAGCACGATGACGAAGATTTTAGGTCGCTGCAAATTTATGTGCGCTATACACTAATAAACTACTAGTAGTAGTATAGTAGGGCAATAGCTCTCAAGCGGTGAAGGAAATCATCGTGAGGAAACCGTTATGTCCTAAATTTAAAATTCAAAGACATGTGAACGAAAGGAGCTTCTAAGAGGCACATTAATCATTTCACCTTTCAATAAGGCCTATTCAGGGCCACCTCAACCTGGTAACTCACCTAATACAGGATGACCAAGAAAGAATCAATGACTTGACAAGCAAGCAATTTAACAACATTTATTTCAATTTCGAACCTAATGTAGCGTCTCCGCTATATCAGTCGTCATAATCGGTTACCGCTTTCTTGAAAAACAGGGCTTTAGGAGCTCGGTGAACAGATAACGGTCCAACTCTCATCAAATAGGACCTGATGGCGTAAAGCGGTTCAATTAATCACGATCCTATCAGACAAATGAAGTTAGAGGCTCGTTTGTTTCTGCCGCTGGTTTTTTTCTTTATCACCTTGTGGTCCGTGTACGTTTTCAGATTTGAATCTTTCGCATTGGTTCTAAGATCTTGGTGTCTTAGATCTACTCATGATTTTTCCTTCATAATTAAGCGACCTCGACTACCTCGGTGGCGCGGTGGCCGAGTGTCCGGCTGAGATTGAGATGCGAGAGGTGTGGGTTCGAGTTCAATAGCCACGGTGCAGGGTGGGACAAATGTTTGCATGATCTGCAAATATTGCTGGTACTGACTTGCAGGGCTATTTTAAAACATCCGAAAGATTTCCGATCGGAAACGACTGCTTTTTTTGACGTCAGTTTCTGAAACTGAGTATTCGATATCTATTGCACACAGTTCACGCCATTTCTAAGAATACGGAACTTGATACACAGACAGACAGAGAAATAGACAGACAGACAGACGGACAGCAAATCTTTAAGGGTTTAATTCAAGAGATGAAACAAATATCCAATTTACTAGAGTTGTTGAACTTAGAAACACTTAGGACGTTGCAAACTTTGCACCAACTGTCAACTGCTACAGTATATTAATTTAGCAAACTTTTTGTGCATTCTACGTAGGAACAGCGGACAAGCTTCTCTACCTGGGTTTGCAATACAGATAATGTATTCTGCCATTTTCTTTTATTTTGTGTTTTAAAAAAATCTTCTGAATAGGCAGCTCAATTATTATATTTTTAGGGTTCTGTACCTCATTTGGTAAAAACAAAACCCTTATAGGATCACTTTGTTACACGTGTGTCTGTCTATCTGTCTGTCTTCAAGACCCTTTTCCCAGAAACGGCTAAAGGTAACAACTTTTAATTTATGCTGTGCGAGATCTCGCACATTTTATTTAGAATATTTTTTTTACATGATTCTAGCTGAAGTTAGCGCGAAGGTATACCAGAAGTTCAAGGAAGGTTAAAGAAGTTTACAATACAATAACGTTATTTCAGGCAACAATAGAATAAAAAACAAATGGAATTTTAATTTTTTTTTTGTTTACGCTGTAGAAAAACTACAAGGCTATCTTCTCAAGCCGATTTTGGTCAACCTTTCCTTGAGTTGACACCGGAGCGCAGAGAATGCGCGTGGATGATCTAGTTTAATTGATCATGCGTGACGTCATATTTCTGTCAAAAAAGTGGGTTTTTCCGAGCGGAAAGAGGGCGGCTCTTATTGTATCCGCTAGATGTGCATAGCCGCTTATAATCTCGTTATTCTTCAAGGAATTAAATTTTGCAGTATTTTAGATGCATTTTCATTTTATAGTTCTAAGTTAAACTAATTAAGGGGTGGCTTGAAGTTCGAAACTCGATTAGCATAATTGCAGCTCCCTTCATATTTAATTAAGTTTATAATTTATTCAAAACTATTCAGATATTTGTACCGCATGGGTATTTTATTGCTGTCGCATTGCACAAATATACCTATCAGCTTTTAGCATGTATATACATGGGCGACTTCACTGTGATCAATAATCTTCCTTTCTCATTGCAACAGTTTATGGAGAGATCTGTGCTCGGAGTTTCCGAAACTGAGAAATCCGTAGTAGAACCAAGGTTACCAATGTAGCTTTCCAAATTAGCAAGTTGAAGTGGCAGTGGGCAGACCAAATAGCTTGCAGAACCGATAACCGTTTAGGAATAATGTTCTCGAATGGAGACTACAATTTTTTTTTTAATAATCCCGATATAGTGCACACGGTCAGCTGATCCCAAACTAGGCATAGCCTGTACTATGGGTACCAGTGACTGATATACATAATAGATATATATTTAACACCCAGACACAGAACAAACATCTGTATTCATCACACAAATGATTGTCCAGTGCGGGAATCGAACCCGCGACCTCTAGCGCAGAAGGCAGAGTTACTACCAACTGAGCTATGAGGCCATATACTACTGTAACAATGTGTATATTTAATTAGAATGTATTATTATTATTTTATAAACTACTTGTCATTTAAAATACCTCCTTTATTCAAATCAGTTAAAAACACAACTTTAGTACTTTGCGTAACTGACATTGTCCAGGACGAACTAATTCGATAATGCCGGACTTCCCGAGTCCAATCTCGGTCAGTTATAAACTCCGCAGGTTTACTGCAGGTGGCCGGTACTGCCGCGTGGAGCAAGTAATAAGTGACATTACGGTGATTTACAACATCGAAATAACCAGCTCAAAAAATTTAGGGCAAAAAGTTACGAGTTTAACTGTGAAAAGGAGTTAAAAGCAAGTATTGATTAACTTGTTACATTGAAATTTAGCAAACTTTCTGGCATTGGCTGGCCTCATAGCTCAGTTGGTAGTAACTCTGCCTTCTGCGCTAGAGGTAGCGGGTTCGATTCCCGCACTGGACAAACATTTGTGACTAACACAGATGTTTGTTCTGTGGCTGGGTGTTAAATATATATCTATTATGTATATCAGTCTCTGGTACCCATAGTACAGGCTATGCCTAGTTTGGGATCAGTTGACCGTGTGTGATATGTCCGGAATATTTATTTATTTATTTTATTTATTTAAATCGGTTGAGCCGTAATGGCGTGATTGAATCACAAAAATTCGCATTTATAATATTATTTAGATAGGATAGGACTTCAATCTCATAACAAAGCGCCGTAGATATTATTCATGAGACCTACTATCTACGAAACATAATTCAAATCTTTTTTACTTAGGTACCTACTTTATTTCCCTTGTAAAAGTAGTCAACAACCTCATCCTTATGAAACAAATATAATTTGTATTGGACCTCGTAGACATCACCGTAGAAGCTCTACGAAATCTTTACGATAGCCGTAGCCCCTCTACGAATTTCTATCCTAGCTGTCCTATTATTTGAACCAGCTGAAGTGAAAATAGATAAGCTGTCAGGAGACAGTCTTGAGACCCGGGATTTGCGGGACGTTAACTAAGCACCTAGTATTATAATTAAGGAGTGTTGGTGAAATTCGAGATATCTGAGTACTAGATATTATTGTTGGCTTCACAATATAACAGGCTAGTTCAGACTGCTAGGTACTAGCTGCTCCTATCAGCTGTTTCATAACATTTCAATACCTATTGTAGCAGTTCTTCTTCATGTCGTGTCACTGATGATTTCTTGGTCATCCTGTATTAGGTCAGTGACGAGGTTGAGGTATGGTGGCCCTGAAAAGGGCCTATATATATATATAATATATATAATATCTTTATTTCAGGCTACTTGACACATTACACAAAAATGTGTAACATGCCATGACCCATATTAATAAATACCTTACAGACTAACATACATAAAATATTAAACTTAAATAACTACACCACATCTAGAGTCAGGGACTTTCTTGATCGTGTGCGCCTCCCTGTAGCGACGGTAGACCACTCCAGCTGACCAGAAGTCGGGCGCGAGGAACACCTCTTTGTACTTGGCAGCTACCTGGAGTACGTAGGACCTATGACCTTCGATAAAAGAATAAATAAATAAATATTCACACACGGTCAACTGATCCCAAACTACGCATAGCCTGTACTATGGGTACTAGAGACTGATATACATAATAGGTAAATATCTAACACCCAGACACAGAACAAACATCTGTATTCATCACACAAACGTTTGTCCAGTGAATCAGTGTTGTGAAAGGATTAAAGTGCGCCTCTTTGAGGCTCCTTTCGTGTAGCAGTGTAGATGAAATTGAATTGCACTGCAGATTCCATATTATGACCAGTTGTGGAGGCGTGGTATTAATTACTAGAGGAGTGGTAGCTATCAGAATTAGCAAGTTGAAGTGGCAGTGGGCAGGCCATATGGCTCTGATAACCGTTGGGCAGTAAAGGTTCTCAAATGGCGACCACGAACTGTGCGACGCAGTGTTGGAAAGCCCCCCACCTGATGGACAGCCGACATTGCGAAGGTTGCGGAAAGTCGGTGGATGATGAAGGCTCAAGACCGTTCGTGCCAAAGAGTGCCAAGACGAACGGTCTTGAGCCTATGTCAGGCTGATGATGATGATAACTTTAATTACATTATTACATGAAATTCATCAAACTGCCTAAACAAAGAACTTCCACTTAACTATTTTTACAATTATTTTTAATCATTCGGCAAATTTCCAAGGGCATTTCCGCTATGAATTGCCAAAGAAATTATTTATTTTATCACCAGGCGGCGGCATCGATACGATGAGTTATTTTTTTAATAGCGTTTTCTGTAACTCTAGAGAATTTCTGTGCCATATTTTCCTAAGATTTACGGACTTGCACAATCACATTAATAACGCAGACCAACAAGGGTTGACAAATTACAATAAAAGGCTTTCATAGTTTTATACGGATCTCTGCGAAGCCGGGTAAGTCCTTTCCTGTTACATAACGACCGTTTAGGTTTCTTCGGGTATTCTTAGAACATATTGTACAGTGATTTATGTCCTAATAGCTTTCACCCGCGGCTTTGCTCGCGTTGTACCCGAAAAAGTATAATTTGTCACACTCCGGCCCTTTAACTAAATAAATAAATAACCACCTTTCCTAGTCCTGACCCCACACGAGGATTCACTGTGTCGTGGGTATCTGAAATTACTAGTACCCGGTACCACAACATCCAAACCCGGAACATATATTTGTAGATCATGCAAACATTTGTCCCGCGGCGGGAATCGAGCCGTACCCCTTGCGACTCACTTGGACACTCGCCCGCTACGCCACAGAGGTCGTTTGATATAAATCCCACCTATGCAAAAAAAGACATCGATTTCTTGGCCTAAAGATGGACGAACCAACCAACCAATGTTAATATAAATTATCACTAGTTTTAGCATGCAGATTCACTCGCTTAGTGCCCAGATCAAATGTAACCTATTAGCTTTATTCAGTTTCATCATCATCATCAGCCTGTAGAAGTCCACTGGTGGTCATAGGCCTTCCCCCAAAAGGTTCCACGACGAAGAGTCTTGAGCCTTTTCCATCCACCGACTTCCCGCAACCTTCACAATGTCATCGGTCGATCGGGTGGGGAGCCTTCTAACAATGCGTCGCCCGGTTCGTAGTCGCCATTCAAAAACCTTTACTCAACATTTGTCGGTTCTGCGAGCTATAATATGGCTTGCCCACTGCCATTTCAACTTGCTAATTAAATTATCTTTCATAAAAAAATAACAATAAAACAATGTTACGGAATAAAAACAAAAAAAAGTTATCCCTCAAATTGTCGTTTTGAAATAACTCCCCAAATAACATTTTTCATGTTCGGCCGTAACAAAATAACGTTAATAACGCCAGGTTATAACTATTTAACTGCTTATAACGTGACAAAACGGTGCGTATCGTAAGAATTCTTAAATGAGGAGTATAGTACGCGGTTATTAGTATGGCAACTCTACAGAGTAATTCATTATATGTATGCTATATATGCTAATATGGCTTATTCCAAACCCCATTGGCCCCAATGGCACACAACTTTTCGTAATTCGTTTTTGATTGAAATCAATTTATTACAACTTACTAAGTACCTACTTTATTTTGGGGTGCCTGAGGTTTTGCGTTAAATTAAATAACCTTGTATTTTTTTACGGGCGATGTATACTGAATTTCAGTGTACTGTACCACGTTGGATCTCAAGCCACGTAACCTCGTAAAAGATAATGAAATCCGTTAATAACTAGTTATTGCTGTCAATGTTATGTCTAATAACATGTTTCATCCATTTTGTATGTAGATAAGGTAGATTGAGGACTTTTTGGCGGGAACTTGCGAAGTGATGTTGTGCTCTCAATTTATTTTACAAAACTAGTGTTAAATTGAATAATATTGTGTAATTATGGTGGTGTTTTGCGTAATATTGTTTGAGTAAACCGCACAAGTGAAGTGAAATAGAATGATTGCGTGTATCGTCATTTTTCGAGTTGGCGCCAAGAGGTCCCTCGAGGTTTTAGTAAAATAGCCACCATCATATCTTACTAAAACTGAACTTGACTTGACTTGACGATGACTTGACCATGAATAAGATGAAAAATAAAGACGAAAGAATAAAAATAACAAGGAAAAATAAACGTAAGACTTGGCGGTAAGGCCTAGATGCCATAGCCATCCCGAAAGGGGCAAAACATAAAAAAAAAAATAAGGTAGATTGACATTCATGGTATGATTATGATCACAGCTTAAAACGGTGTTCAAATGGCCTGCGATATTTGATCTAAAATGTGTCTTAAATCTATTAAAAATTATCGATAAGTGAACTGATTACAAGTCAATTTTGAGTTTGACATTTGAAGGTGTGCGATATAGCTCAACGATATCGCAAGCCCCTAAATGTCAAACTTAAAATTGACTTTATTTGGTAGACTTAAGGATCATTTAAATAATTTAAATGATACATCGCATGCCGTGTGAACACGGCATCATATCTAGAACCGTATCTTTTTTATAATTGATTTTGGGTTCATACATATCACTGTTATTGGTGAAACTAAGCAATATTATAAAAAAAATGTTACATATATTTCAGAGAGGTGGCTTTGGGATACGGAAGCGACGTGCTTACTTAATAATGTCATTTCGTTTAGTTTTGGCAACATCTATGTACAATTGATGAATTAAACATTTAATTCCAAAATAATATTTCAATAATTATTTCTGAAATAATATTGAAATGAATGAGGTGGATTCGGCGGACATTCGGCGGCCATTTAGGTAGGTACTTATTAATTAATGTCAGATGGTCGAATGATCTCTTAATTAATTATAGGAATTCCTAAAATTAAAAATAATAATTAAGGTGAGTATACGAAACGGAAAATAATTTCCAGAAAACAATTTCAAACTTAAAATTAACTTTACTCTTTTAGATAACATATAGCACGCCGTTTGAACCCGGCTTTAGCAGTCGGGTAATAATTAAGCTACGTACTCATAACATAAACATATATCCGGTACACAAAAAGGAAGTTATTTTTTAAGAATTTTTCCGTTCTATTTTCAAATGAGCTCGCGTGTTCGTTATGAAGGAGGCGAGAACAAATTAATTTCATAATGAATCTGAAAGCGTACGCACTGGGTCATGAATATGCTGATTGTTTTTTTAGGTTGATTGAAATCTCACTTGGTTTTTTACAAATTCATGGTGTTAGTAGACGCTTTGATATTTTACAAATACTTGATTTATGTTTTGACTGATGACACGGCCCTAAAAGCTTGAAAGAAAATCTCTTGGCAACTGACGCAAGCTACTTGCTTGCGTCATAGCACGGTCACGAAATGGGTGGGTGGCCGCTAGTGACAGTTTCCGTGCTACAAAAGGCACGATAGGATGTCGGTTTTGATTATAAAAGTTGCTAAGACACGATGACTTTCGGTCGGGCTAAATAATCCAGACCGTCGCGCTGTCGGCAGATAAAAGTTGCCTATGTCCCTCCTCTGGCTCAGGGCAGCCGTTTAGTCGTGAAAACTTTACAAAAAGAGAGACTTTCACATTTATAATTAACTTTCACATTAGTGTGATGAAACGGATCACATGGAAAGTGGTAACAGTGTGGCCCTAAACAGAGATGACTGGCGAGGACGATGGAAGATGTTACTCTAATCTAACACATTCCTCATAAGACGGTGCACTGCCCGCAATAAAAAGCCACACAAAGCGTACGAACGTGCAGTAGGCACAACCACATTCCACATAAGCAAACTAAATAAGAATTCATTGCGCCTGTCTACGAGGCATCATCAGGAATTGACTTACTGTGCATTGGAAACTGGAGACAACACAGTGGATACCATCTCTCGCCAACTTCGTTAACGAGCAATGGAACTCCGTGACGTGTTGACAGACTTGTTCACGGCGAGGCGTCTCGGAGTTCCATATTTGTTTGTCTGTTAATATTTCATTGGGATACTTATAAATAACTGACTTAAGTTACTGCGTAAACTTTAACAATACAGACCTTAAGTATAGCACCAAAAATAAATAAGATTTTCGTATGTTTTTAGACATGGGACTTATTATACCCCAAAACAGACACTGAAAAATATCACCCTATTGTACGGGGTGATATTTTTACGCTACGGCGTACAAAAACATGTAACAGACAGATGGTCTCATGAGATTACCTACACGCTGTGTGCTTGAATACAATCACAATTTTTCTTTTCAAACATTCCATTTTCTCAACTCCAACTCAAGTTCCCGAAAGCTAGGTAAACAAGAAAGTAACTTCAATAGGCTGGGCGTTGAGTCCGAGTTATGCATCCTTCTCCTTGTACACGCTTAGTATGTGTTACTCGGGTTTGCCTTAAATTGATTAATTAAATTAGATTTTTAGGGGCTTGCGCTATTGTTGAGTATGTCGCACTCCTTCAAATGACAAACTCCACCAAACTCTTCTAATGACCCATTATTTATTGATAAATAAATAAATATTCCGGACATATTCACACGGCCAACTGATCCCAAACTAGGCATAGCCTGTACTATGGTGACCCCAAACACAGAACAAACATCTGTGTTTATCACACAAATGTTTGTCCAGTGCGGGGATCGAACACGCGACCTCTAGCGCAGAAGGCAGAGTTACTACTAACTGAGCTATGAGGCCTGATATTACAGGGAAGTATTGAGAACC
This sequence comes from Anticlea derivata, assembly GCA_947579855.1. Classification (NCBI taxonomy): domain Eukaryota; kingdom Metazoa; phylum Arthropoda; class Insecta; order Lepidoptera; family Geometridae; genus Anticlea; species Anticlea derivata. The sequence goes on along the minus strand of OX388277.1, from coordinate 3,069,806 downwards.
CCTCCGCTCTGTCAAAGTGTACGCTTTACGTGCCCGATAGGTACTTGCGCGCGCGCGCACGTCGTTTGTTTGCGCCACCCGTGTTCCGCACCGACACCGCGCGGTATGCCCCGACGGCGAACGCACTCGCACTCAACATGTTGATTGCTCAGGAACCAGATGTGGATGTATTCCACATGAAATTACATCCATTTGTTTTATTGTGTATACGTTTCCTTAGTTATAAAAAATCGTAAAATGTTAAAATATGTATGTATGTGATGTGTTATGTTATTAATTTATGTCTACTAGCTCTTAAACTTTTTGGCCTCGGCTGTTAGTTTCTGAGTGGTTTATACAAATAAATAAATAAAAACAAAATTAACTTTTAAATTTTATTAGTAAAAATTATCCATACTCATTTTTAAATCAAAGTCAAAGTCAAAGTCAAAAGGCATTTATTTCAATAAAATCACTAGGATCACTTAGAAACGTCTTAGAAACTAGGTGAAGCTATGCCTGTTCCTCGCGACCAAGCCTAGAAGAATCAGGCAACAAACACGGCTTGGTGCCTATCATTTTTTTCGATGATCCTTTTTCACAAAATGGAATTTAAAGCTTCAGTGTGGTGCCGATCGAACTAGGTGAGGCTCAAGAGAAAAGTAATCTAATTATAATCCTTAATAAATAAGAGCTTATAAAAATGTGAAAAAAATGAAGACAAATGTGAGCTTCAACAAATGATCTAAGGGCAGCACACGCTACACTTGATGAAATATGTACCTAATGCTTATATAATTAAATAATACTTAAAATATGATGCAAGCAAAAACTGTAAAGACACTGCAAAATGGCATTTTAGCTGTCGAGGGGCAGAGCGACTTCAGGCCATGCGGTTTTATCATTTAAATAATCATTTAGTTTATAGTACGCTTTCTTAATAAGATTATTCTTTATGTACACTTTAAATCTTCTAATAGGAAGTTGCGTCGCGTTTACCGGAAGTTTATTATAAAATCTTACCATATTCCCCATAAAAGACCCATTTACTTTTTGTAATCTAAATTTTGGAATGCACAATTTATTTTTGTTTCTTGTGTTAATACTATGCACATCACTTTTTTTCTTAAAGCTAGCCATGTGCTTATGTGTATACAATAAGTTTTCGTAAATATATTGTGAAGTTACAGTTAAAATGTTAATTTCTTTAAAAAGTTCCCTCAAGGAGTCCCTTGACTTCATTTTATAAATGGCACGTATTGCTCGTTTTTGTAAAACAAATATGACTTGGATATCTGCTGCATTCCCCCAGAGAAAGATACCATAGGACATTACACTATGGAAGTAGCTAAAATAAACTAACCTAGCTGTGGCTTCATCTGTGAGCCACCTTATCGTACGAACGGCATATGCCGCGGAACTAAGTCTACCGGCAAGAGTTTCAATGTGGGGTCCCCACTGCAATTTTGAATCAATATTGAGTCCTAGGAAATTTGTAGAATCAACAAGGGTTAGTGACTCTCCATTTAATACAATGTTAGTGGGGCTATTGTGTACTACATTAGGCAAAGAGAATTTGATACATTTCAAATAATTATCAAAAGTATTTATTATAGATGACAATATCGCACCCCAATTGAACTTTATGCCATAGAAACCGAAATATGGCATCTACTAGCGGGCAGTTTTGTGAATATTTATCAGGTACAACTTATAAAAACGAGAGCAGAAACTAGTCAAGGCCAGTTTGAGTAGACAAGTTTGTTGTCAAGAGACAAGTTCGTCTTTAAGACAAGTTTGTCTCAAGACTAACTTGAGATATTTTGTTGCAAGTGTCCACCTCATTGTGATTTGCCAGTTGAGAGCTGGCAATCAACCAACGGTAAGCGTCAGCATCGGTCGGTAAATGAAAACGAACATTAATCATTCGTGCGTTACCTTACTGATATCTATATACGCTTTACTGACGTGAGTGGTCATCGGTCGCGCACTTGATTCCAGCCGAGTAATAATCTGACTTGAGGCTGTCTTGATTTAGATCAGTATCTACTTCACGATAATGCTATCCCAAAACTCGGACTAGGCCCAATACTACATCGGCCGGACATAATGAGGCTATTTGTACGTGACGCGTGGACAAACTGGAGGGACCACCGTGATGGGATATTTGGGTTAGTCCGTAACCGTCATTGGTACTTTATTTACTTTGGTCAAAGAAAAAAGAACTCTTCTTATCTTTACAAGGTCCAGAATAAGTAAATATATTCTCTCGTTATTTTGGTGGAACACTTTTACAACACAACTTAATTTTACTGATAACATACATTAATAATAATAATAAATATTCCGGACATATTCACACGGTCAACTGATCCCAAACTAGGCATAGCCTGTACTATGGGTACCAGAGACTGATATACATAATAGATATATATTTAACACCCAGACACAGAATAAACATCTGTTTTAGTCACAAATGTTTGTCCAGTGCGGGAATCGAACCCGCGACCTCTAGCGCAGAAGGCAGAGTTACTACCAACTGAGCTATGAGGCCATTATGTAAACTATTGAATGAAACCCTTGAAAATGTCTATCTTTTGCCAAAAAAGTATTTAAAAATAATCGTCGCGTCTTTCCTCATCAGTGCGTATATGTTTATTGCAAACGAGCGAGGTATTTCCAATTAACACTTTCTATATGTTCCGTCCAATAGGTACAACTTTATTTCGAAATTGACTATTTTTAAGGCTTTCATTACACTTTGCTTTTCACTCTATCAGCAAAGAAAATTAAAAGTAATACAAGTTAATATTTACAAAATACACAAGAAACAGTTGAGCTATCTAAAGACCGTAACAAACGATCTATAGATAGCTCAATTGATCTAGATCACTACCACTTGGAAGCGTCCCCAAGACGCTGGCGGAATTGCCACGCTGGATGGCACATATCGCACGCTTGAACACGGCTTGACCATTATTATTCTTATTTAACTTTATAACGCAAAAACAAAGTATAAATCTAAGAAAGTGCGTCAAGCTTATCTTACCGGAACTATGTAAATATGGCGCTCGCTACATAAATCAGTCCTATGCAAATTAGTACAGGCCACGGGTTAACAGGCAAACCCGGTGGGCCATTATAAAGTTAATAAGTTTACTTGTTAACCTCCTTAGCATTGTCGTAGAGTATACTTGGATCTTTGTGTAGAAACGAAACTAATTAGTTTCTATGTGTCAACTATGTGTCAATGTGTCATTATGTGTGTCAACTGTTTCTAGTGAATAGATAAATTAAGTACACTATCGCATTGGGTGCGCCTGTAATGGTAGGTGTATGTTGTGAAATAAATAAAAAAAAAAAAAAAATGTCTATGAGCAAGTTGTGTTGGTTTTGGAGTAAAAAGACTACCTACAGATTATACCTACTTATAAGATATACGACATTTAGACGCGGATATCAGCGTTATCGTTGAATCCCACTATTCATTATATTCTACCAATATTATGAATGCGAAAGTTTGTGAGGAAGTTTGGAAGTTTGTACCTATCTAATTGTATCTACTTAATGTACCTACGTATAACATATGGCATCGCTAAGGCGATCCCTAAGGGGATAAAAAAAAACCTGTTATGATGTTAGACTGTATTCTAAATAAATAAATAAATGTTTGTGGTTCAATAACGCCGTAACTGTGTTGTGGCCGATGAGACACAATAGCCACATATAGAAAAAAAATACGCTCAACCGATTTCGAAAAAAAAATATGCCGTAACTGCTCAACCGATTTCGATGAAACTTGGAATTCGTAGAGTTCTGTACCTAGAATTGCAGTTAAGCTTCTTTTATCTGGGTACCACAAGAACGAAGCCGCGGGCGCAAGATAGTATTATATATGCTAAAATTTGTAAAGATGTATGTGAGGAAGTGAAGATGTTTCTTATTTTTCCACGCCGCAACCAATAAACTTAAATAAGCTATAACATTATATTAACCAAAGCTACTGTAATGTTTTGTATATTGAGGGTAGCGCCATTCGCTACACTCACAACTCACTGTTGGTACCTAAAATAAACGTGTCTGCGATAGTCCATCTTTTATTAAACACTTCAGCTACTTTTTATTCGGATACCACGCGGGCAAAGCCGCGGTTGGGAACTAGTTCAAAATAAAAGCCCTATCCATGGACCAGAGTTCCATTTCTAGCTGTAGGTACTCTGAGACTTAGTTTATGATTAACTAGTGTTTTTGGCCAATGAATTTTTGGCAAGGGTGTGAAAAGCGTGGGTAGTGAGCATGTACGAGGCTTAGAGGAATATTTACTGAAAGTATATTATCTACAAACTTGCCTACTCTAAGATACCTACTTTTTAAAAATTATTCTTTTGTATATTTATACCTACCTATTGTATGTAATTTAGTTTAAAATTGTTTATCTATGTTGATTGTGTGTGTCTATAGTGCCAAATAAATTTCTTATCTATCTATCTATCTACTTGTTTTTTCTTAGCAATGATTCCTCCGTCGTCTTTATGATCGATCACGCCAAAACGGCTCTACTGATTTCGATGAAGCTTGAAATAGATAGAGTTATTTACCTTAACAGCATACAGGCTACTTTATATTTTGGTACCACGCGAGCAAAGCCACAGTTACAAGTTAGTTGGTAATAAAGTTTGTTGTTCGTCTTTTGGAAATTCAATATTTTCACTGAAAATACTCTATGTGCTGTTTCATAGCAGATGTCAGATATCAAAACAGTTCACTCAATTATTCATCTGTTTTTGGTTGTAATCTTGATGCCGAGCTTCTCGGTCGTTTTATAACTACTTTTAAAGATGAAAAAACACCTATAACAGCTAATTTGAAAAATTACGGGAAAATATCTGGAAATAATCTTTTTGAACATTTAACTTTTTTTTTGTCGCTATACAAGGTGATTCATAATATGTATTCCATCCCGAAAGGGGCTTATTCTACACCCAATTGGTAATAAAGTTTGTTCTACGACTTTTGGTAATTCGACATTTTTCATTGAAAAAACTCTATGCGAAAATCAGCTGTTGTGGGGTCAAATCAGGTCAAAGTCAATTAATCAGCTGTTTTAGGTAGCAATCTTGATTCCGATTCTGTACCTACGTTTAGTTATTAGTTCTAAAGATGATAAAAATACCCAAAAACAGCTAAAATATTGATGTTTTTTTTTGCCAATAGTATTTCTTTTCGTTGATAGAATAACCCCCTTTCGGGATGGTATACATGAAAAATGAATGAAAAATGAAAAATGTTTATTACAAAAACTTATTTAAAGTAACATTTAGTTGGTTCCAGCTCTTCTTGTTAGGTAGGTACCATAACAGTCATATTATTGTAACATACTTCCTACGTACAAAGGACGTAGGAAGTATGTTACAATAATACGAGGTAAGTCACCCGGGCACGATGGGCTCAGCATCGAGCATCTCAAATACGCGGGGAACCACTTGGCCGGTCTCCTCTCCATGTTCTTCTCAATGTGTCTAAGTCATGCGTACTTACCGGCTGACCTTATGAAGACTGTAGTAGTGCCAATTGTGAAGAACAGGACAGGAGACATATCGGATAAGGGGAACTACCGGCCAATCTCTCTAGCCACTACAATAGCCAAGGTGTTGGACAGTATGCTTGATTCTATTCTACAAGACTACCTTAAGCTGCATGACGCACAGTTCGGGTTTAGACCCGGACTATCCACAGAAAGCGCAATATTAGCACTCAAGCATACCGTCCAATACTACACGAGGCGCAGGACGCCAGTGTACGCTTGTTTCCTCGACCTCTCCAAAGCGTTTGATCTCGTCTCTTATGATGTGCTCTGGGGAAAGTTGAGGGACAGGGGTGTACCGCCGGACCTCTTGAGAATATTTCGATACTGGTACGGACACCAAACTAATGTTCTCAAGTGGTCCAATGCTCTCTCCGACACATATGGGTTGGAATGCGGGGTAAGGCAGGGGGGGGTAAGCTCACCCTCGCTCTTCAACCTATATGTGAATGATCTCATTGTTGGGCTCAGCGGCATGCGTGTTGGCTGCCGTGTTGATGGTGTTTGTATAAACAACATCAGCTACGCGGACGACATGGTGCTGCTGGGCCCGACAGCGAGATCCGTCGAAGAGATGCTGAAAGTCTGTGCTGAATACGCTGCTTCACATGGTCTCCGCTATAATATAAAGAAGTGCGAATACATTGTCTTTAAGGCCGCCGGTAATAACCTCAAAGAATTTCCAGAGATAACCCTTAACGGCATGAACATCAATAGAGTGGCATCTTTTAAATATCTTGGCCATTATATCACCGACGACCTTAAAGACAATGCGGACATTGAAAGAGAGCGTAGGGCTCTGGCGGTAAGAGGTAATATGCTGATCCGTAGGTTTTCCCGGTGTACAGAAGAAGTGAAAATAACGCTATTTAAAGCATACTGTCAAAGTTTCTACACCGGGAATCTATGGGTTAACTACACTAGGCGACCGCTAGAGACCCTGCGTATCCAGTACAACAATATTTTTAGGATGATGTTGGGGCTGCCGCGTTTCTGCAGTGCATCAGGGATGTTTGCAGAATACGAGACGGATGGGTTTGCTGCAATTCTCCGTAAAAAGACCACATCCCTGATGCGCAGAGTGCGTGATAGCCCCAATATCATCCTTCAAACGATTGCTGGCAGGATCACCTCTCCCACGTGGCACTGCTTCGTGCGGAGAGTGATCTACTGAAATGTTTAATTTAATTATTTAGCATTAAGTACTAACCCTAATTATAAGTTCTTTTTATATGATTTTACTAACAAATTATGGATTCTATTCGTCCGAAATAAAATATTTTTATTTTTTATTTTTTTTTTATTTATTTAAAGGAGTAATGTATAAACATGTTATGAATCACCTTGTATTGGTCAACTTGAAATTGTTTATCGAGGTGGCAAGTTAAAAATTAAATACAGTAGCTATAGTGACGAGCGCCTGAACAATGGCCGCTTACACTACAGCTAGACAAAAATTAACCAACTCGACCATAATTTGGTACATTGGCTTCGGCGAGTTTCTCAATGTTCTCTCATCATCATCATCATCCACAGCCTGACTTCACCCACTGTAGGGTATAGGCCTCCCTTTGTATGTGCCATTCTCCTCTATCCTGTGCAAGCCTCATCCAGTTGCGGCCCGCGATGCCTGCGATATCGTCTGCCCATCTCGCTGCTGGACGACCAACGTTCCGATATCCAGTTCTTGGACGCCATTCAGTTAACGCCTTACTCTACCTGTCATCACCACGCCTTGCCAGGTGTCCTGCCCAACTCCATTTGAGTTCCGCTATGCGGTTGCCAACGTCTTTGACCTTCGTACGACTTCGGATCTCGACGTTGGCAACACGGTCTATAAGCTTGATACCGAGCATGGCACGCTCCATGGCTCTCTGTGCAACTCTCATCCTGTACACAGCCTCCTGAATTGTTTCTAATGTTCTCTCAGTTCTAAGAAATATTTTTCAGAACAAGCACTGGCATTTATAAAGGAGTGTATTTTTTAGTCCCATCACTCTGACATCAGTCTCATTATTTTAATCTAATTTGCTGTTAAACTTGATCCTTCAAAGGGCAATGTTTACGCTTCTATAATAAGGTACCAAGCGATGTCCTAAAGTTATCAATTAGAAAATTTTAAAACTGAATTAAGCGAAAACTCTGCAAGAAAACTCATTACAAAATATTCGACTATTTAGGTGACAAAAAAGCTTTGGCCTCAGTACCGCAACTCGATTATTAATAATGTTTGAAAAAGATAATTTTAAAAATAAACCTATATCTTCTAGACTTGTTAGCGAAAAAGGGCGTAAATTTTCAAAATGATAAAAGGGATTTCAATGACTAAATGAATATTAAAGTTGAAGTTATTTTTTGAAGATGTCTCATTAACCCACTCACTATGATTGAAGGGAGCATAAGTGACTGATAAAAACTCAGTCATTCGATCTTTTAGGATCTAATGAACACAAGATTGATGGCCCAAAAAACGGTTTTTATCCAAAGGTGTAGAAGTGACCTATTCCAAATAACCTCAAGAAGCAGAAGAAAATAAACTGAACTTAGGAGTTTCTTCTGAGTGAATTATTCACTGATTCTAAACCATGGTACGCCTTACACAACCCACGACCTAAGTCATCATCATTTCATCCATAGGACGTCCACAGTTACCCATAACCACTTTCACACAGTCCATCCAGGCACCTATGGTCATGGGTTGGAATCCTGTAGAGTCGATATGAGCTCGTCGGGCGCACTTTTATTATAATCAGAATAATCAATTTATTGGTAAAATTAGTATTTACACGTCAGTACACATAAAATATAATATTTTAATTAAAATTAATTAGGACATAACTAATGAAATTAAAAAAATATTGTTATTGTATTTTGCAAATGAAGTCTTCGACTTTATAGAACGCCAACTCGACGAGCTATCATTTTTAATTTAATTTTAAATGATGTCAGGCTAGTTGCCGATGTTATATGCTCCGGCAGGCGGTTATACACAGCAGGTACGTGTATGAGCCGTTCTGATTTAGTCAGTCAGTTGGCTACTGTGGCTAGTTTGCCAGCACCACGAGTATTGTGCGCTCAAGCATGACCCTTCCCACGCGTTCTGAACATTTCGAGGTTTTGCCTCACGAACATTGCTACCTGGAGTATGACGATCGAGGGCAGCGTCAGTATCTTCAGAGAGATGAAGTAAGGTCTCGCCGACGTGTCCCAAGCCACTCTAGCGATCGCCCTCACAGCACGTTTCTGCATGCGAAAGGCACGCTCCCTATCGGCAGCCGGCATTCGGGATGACCAAGAAAGAAACAGGTATACAACGAACAAAACATTGGCACGAATAGGTACAAGCGATTGAAACTACTTGGTAAGCTATAAAAATTACAAGATTGGCTCTAAATCCAGAGCACTAAAGTTCATTTTTTATTGGCAGCTGGATTGAAGTGGCTCAAGCCAGCTCAAGGTGATAAAAATTCGTATTATTTGATTGATTTGCTCGTAATAAATCAGTGTCAACAATGCTAGAGAACATTTTAAATTCAACTTTATTATTCTTGCAATAAAGGCGATAACTACTGACAGAAAACATCTTTTTGAGTCATCTACACCCTGAAATCAGACAAACCGATTCGGCTGACTTGGCCATCCTTTCCATGCAATTAGTCTGCAATAAACTTAGGTATATGTACTATTACCAAAATGTATGTTGTACTCTCTGCGGGGCAAATGTTTGCATGATTTGCAAATTTTTGTTCCGGGTCTGGGTGTTGTGGTACCATGGTACTCGTAGTTTCTGATACCCATGACACAAGGATCCTAGTGTGGGATCGGACTTTGTATGTGTCTTTTGGGTGTTATTTATTTATTTTTGTTACTATCTATCGAAACCGACAGCCAAATCCAGCGGTCTACAATCAAGTCTGCTTGCCTTTTCCCAAATTGCTTTGAGAAATAGATATAGTGAATGGAATAACATTGATGGATGGTGTCGTCGTTGTCTATTGCTGTCTCTAGTATTAAGTAAATACATATAGACAGTAATATATAGACATATAGACAGTAATATACAACGTGGCTAAATACTATTTAAATTTGTAAATAAACTATTGAGCAACATTGATTGTGCGTGTGCAATCAATGGAATATACGAAACCACAAAACTACAAATCCCGCTGCGAATAAAGGAAAAGAAGATTCCTGAGAGTAATGTTTTTACTTTCCCGTCGGTAACAGGCTCAAGTTGGAAACTGCTTTGAATAAAAGCACAGAAGATATAGCACAGAAGTCTTTATTAGGGCACTAAAAGCGGTAGCGTACGATGCCATTTTGCTTGAAGCAAGCGCGACCGCATCGCTACAATTTGCGGTTGCTTGCCGCATTTGCAACGCACAACAGAAGCGATAATACCGCATCGCGATAGTAGGCTGCACCTCGAAGGGGACGGTTAGCCCATAATCGTTACTGTCTGCCACCGTGGCACTAGACGCAGTGGCAGACGGTAGTGATATAATACTGTGTGCCCCCCATTTTTCAAACATGATGGCCGATAGCCATTTGTGTCACCATCTGCCACTGCGTGGGTGTCGTTTGTGGGGGCAGACGGAAAAAAATAGTCTTGAATTTGTCTGCATGGTGCCAGCGACAGAATCGCGTTCGCGGTCATTGTCGTGGTTTAGTCGTTTAACTACGGAGGTCTTCGAGCGGCCGTATAAAACAGACATGTCTGTAGCAAGCGAGCAAAAATAAAACTTATAGCCAGCGTCATAAAGCTGTTTACGAGACGTTTTACTGATGGCTTTACGTTGAAGTCTTAATAGATGCGCGAGTTAAATCGCAATGAGCGATGCACAACGCGCCTGAACTACATTAAAAATCTGTTTCCAAGCTTTAATGAACCTAAAACCAATGTGATAAGGCTGATTTTAAATTGCAATATGAAACGAGTGGTGTATACTCGAAAGCCAGGAATATGCAATGCATTTTTATGTGGAGGTAACTACGGCACCGTTTCTGCAACGTGGAGGGAGATTGATGGTGTAATGGGTCGTAAATCGGAAGTTTACTTGCCTTTTTTCCCTTTTCTTAGACTTTATAGTCTGAAACACAGGTGTGGAGTATTTTCTTGATGCATGACTTATCAATTAGGAAATCATCATCAGCCTGTGGAAGTCCACTGCTGGACATAGGCCTCCCCTAAAAGAGTTCCATGACGAACGGTCTGCAGCCTATTCTATCCACCGACTTCCCGCAACTTTCACAATCTTATCGGTCCATCGGGTGGGGGGCTTCCAGGTTGAAGGTACTACAGAGGAGTAGGAAGTTTTTTTATGTTCGAAATGGAACTCTTTTGGGGAGGCTTATTGAACAGCAATGGACTTATTCAGGTTGGTGCTGATGATGATGAACCCAGTTGGAAAATCGGACGATATTATTACAATGGTTACTCAAGTGGCTAATGCATTAGATAATAAAGAGAAATGTGTGGGTATATTCCTTGATCTAGCTAAGGCGTTCGACACTGTCTCGATTCCCTTGCTACTTAAAAAAATGGAGTGCTCGGGGATAAGAGGAGCACCACTGAAACTTTTCAAATGCTACCTGTCAAATAGACACCAGTCGGTCCGAATAGATTCCCAACTTAGTAGTTTTGAACCGATGTCATACGGAGTTCCGCAAGGTAGTGTGCTTGGTCCAACACTGTTTTTAATTTACATCGATGGCCTATGCAGAAGAAAACTCCATAATGCCGATATTATTACCTTCGCGGACGACACAGTCATACTTTTTAAAGGCAAATCGTGGAGTGAAGTGCAATCAGCTGCAGAAGAAGGGTTCTCCGAAATTGTTAAGTGGCTAGATAATAACTTGCTAACGTTAAATCTTAATAAAACTAAATATATATCCTATAGTATAACTAGCCCCGGACAGCCTAACAAAAGCTATTTTAAGATAAAAGTCTATTCTTGCACCCGATCAGACATAATATGCGACTGTCATACTCTAACAAACACTCCACATTTGAAATACTTGGGCATTATAATTGATCAGCACCTTAAATGGGAAGAGCAAATTAAATCTCTTTCTGGACGCGTTCGGAAGCTCATTTACATTTTTAAAAATCTTAAACACATCAACGACCGGCATTTGTTAAAAAGCGTGTACTATTGTCTAGGGCAATCCATTATCTCATATGGCATAATGGGATGGGGTGGGGCAGGCAAAACCTTTATGCTACAACTCGAAAGAGCTCAAAGAGCAATCATAAAGGTGCTGCTCTCGAAGCCGTTCCTATATCCCACCAACCTACTATACAAGGATTTCGATATTCTTACTGTCAGACAGCTATATTTTAAAACTATGATTCTTACCCAACATAAGCTACCAGGAGACGCAATGAGATCTAAAAAAAGGCGATGTGACATCATATATAAAACTCCTAAATGCAGAACTGCATTTTTGCACAATTTCTCTTTTTTTCTAGGCCCTTTTGTATACAACAAAATTAATAAATACACTAACCTTGCGGAAATGTCATCATATACCCTTAAACTTAAACTGGACAACTATCTTAAATCACTAAATTATGATAGCACGGAAGATCTAATGGTAGTCATATCCTGAAACGTAAATCACTTTAGCTTACACATTTACTACATATATATATATATAAATATATATAACTTGCACTCATGCACGTACACCCACCACAGACACCACACAATCCCACTTACCACTGCACACTCTTTCTCGCACTTGCACACATGCACACGCATTATAAATACTTACTCACCTATTGTATCTCATTCATTATATTAGACAGTCTAAAATTAGGTCCATAACATTGTAAGTACTTTAAGTACTGGACATACTTACTAATTTATTTAATCTAATTCTGGATCCTTCTGTTGGTTACTTTTGCATTATTATTTGACATTGCACGCAAGAGCAACGACGCCCTGCCGTCATACAGTGAAAACTAGTACGGAGGGCAGTCACTTGAATGCAGCTTTATCATAGTTTGCAAATTTGCCTCGCGATAGGGTTCAGGCGCACACACACACACACACACTACACATAAAAACTATGTTAACGTATTCCTAAATCCTAATCCTCCTTTACTTACTTAATTCTAATAACTATGTACTAGGGAAGAGCGAGACTCTCTAACACAGGTATATCTATGCTAAAAAGAGGGTCCCAAACCCATGAAATGTAACTTAGATTAAGTTTACTGAGAAAATAAAATATATATTTAAAAAAATGGTCCGATCGGAACCTTTCAATCGGTTCTCGATGAAAAAGTTTGTAATCAAAAGTGTTAACCACTCGTTTTCAATTATAAACGTCCAATACGGAAGCGGGGCCGTCGATTTTGTTTGTTTGTCTGTATGCCCTCGCTAATTAAGTTGGGACTTCGGACGTTGCGAACAATCAGCGATTTGGACCAAACTAATTTTGTTGTTGATAGGGTGACCATTGATTCATGTTTTAGTAAGATTCATCATCATCATCATCTATGTCCAGCAGTAGAAGTCCACTGCTGGACATAGGCCACCCCCAGACGAACGGTCTTGAACCTTCTCCATCCACCGACTTCCCTAAGGTTGGCTTAGTAAGATACTTGGCCACCCTTTCCATGCAATTAGTCTGCAATAAATTTAGGTATACGTACTATTACCAAAATGTATGATGTACTCTCTGCGGGGCAAATATTTGCATGATCTGTAAATATTTGTTCCGGGTCTGGGTATTGTGGTTCCATGGTACACGTAGTTTCTTATACCAACGACTCAGGGAATCCTAGAATGTTGTCAGGACGAAATATGTGAAAAAATAAAATGCAATAATCAGACCAAGCGTGAATACAGGGATACAGTAAATGTTATCACCAGAATACGGCAGGAAGGGTCATTCATGTCATCAGTGTTAATAAATTAAATATCCTACACGTTGCAAAATTATGGGCGCAATACACAAGCATTGCTAACGACTTAGCAACACATAACAGAATTTTCAGTCGTGAGTCCGGATGTTTATCTGATAATAACAAGAGACCGTAATAGTTTCTTAAAAGCGGATCATTATATAACAGCTGTTATAAACGGTATCTCGATTAACTATTTTACAGCGAGGGAATAGAAAAGACTATAAGATAGATAGATAGATAAACTCTTTAACACAAAGAAAAAAACAGGGAGAAACAACAAATATTAAGAACAATGGGGGGCCTTATCGCTTAAAGCGATCTCATCCAGACAACCGTTGGATGGACAGGATAAACAAATGTCATAAGACGGCGGTGTACAAAATTTTAGCACTGCAATACCTACTATAAAAATAATAACAACTTTACAAGCTTTAGGGCCAATGCAGACGACGTTTTTGCAAACGCGCTGTACATTGCGCATTTTTGATATGCGCGTGTACAGCGAGTTACATGAACGTGTGCAAAGGTAGTAAGTACCCAACTTGCTGACTAACTCGCGTTTTAATAATAAAATAGTATATTTGGAACAGTTACAAAGGTTTAGTAAAATATTATGGAAACGATGACCACTGCGGTAGTAGATAAACTGTGTCGCAGCTTCCAATTCCCACCTCCTTAGACTAAGAACAGTTAGTTGCTAACAGAAAATAGGTATGTAGGTGAGAAAAAATTAAATTTGCTGTGCTTCTTAGTTGCGTTCGACGCGCGTTAGAAAAACGTCGTTCTAACAATTTTTTTCGTTGTTTGTTCGTTCGTTTTCGTGAAAACACTCATTTCTCTAATTGCGCTTGTTAAAGTTGATGATCATTGAGAATATGGTTGTGTTAAACTTTTAGGTAGGTACGTGTTTTCACAAAAAAAGGTTCCAAAAACAACCCAAGCAACAAACTTTTGTCTGCTAAATTAAAGGCATGTGGCAACGTTTTTGAAAACTCGGGAGCACCCTTAAATTGGATCGAAAACTCTCTTCTATTGGATAATTGGAAACTGTGGAATGACCAGTTTTAGCTTCTCCAGCGGAGGACCGGGTGTGAAGTTTGTTAATTAAAATACGGCCCAAATTTTTCGAATCAATGGGAAACCGGCACCATTGTTCGCCTGAAATTGACGATTCTTTTTATTTTCACTGCTAGATAGAAATAACCAGTACCGAAATCTAAGCGTTATACATTTCCCACACCTGCGTCTATAGATAGTATATTTATATTATTTATTACAGAGCATTATACGGTCTATAAAATTGTGTTAAAACAACAAAAAATAATAATATAAGAATGAAAGTTTAAACATGACATGTCTATGAGACACTAGGCAAGTGGCCGGCTTTCGCAGAGCCAACCATTGTCTCATCAGATAAAAATAGATGTAGCCTGCCACATCGGTCAGGAGGCTGTTCGTGCTCCTTGGGATCCGATCCACTACAACAACCGCTGTTTTATTTACATGATTGCGTACAAAACATCAGTTTGCGCGTCCGCAAACATCCCTGATGCGCTACAGAAACGCGTCAATCCCAACAACACCTTGAAACCGTTGTTATTTTGGATCTGAAGGGCGTTTTATGATTTTTGCCTATATTTGATAATGAGGACGGCTATATTTTTTGCGCACGAACTACGACGCACTAAGACGCACGTGTGGAAGAGGCTTTAGAACAGATAGTTTTGCATCTGTTTTAAATAACATACAACCAACAATTGACAAGTTATAACGAATTGTGCTGGTTAATAAAATCGGCAATTAAAAGCGCGGCTTAAAAATGCTTGCAAGTATCTTATTTATAAAAAGGTTCACCTATCTACCCACTAAGTCATTGCTCTTGGAACTTACTTAAGCAAGGCACTTAATGTGAATAGACAAATGAGTTTAGAAAGTTTTCTAAGTGGAGGTAAGTAGTAATAAAACAGTCACGCCCAAAACACAAAGCCTTATAATACTTTTAAACCTAAGCGCGAGCTCAGACTTAGGTAAAATCCTCTTCCACCTTTAATATACCTTTGGAGGACGAATCAGGTCATGGACGACACTACTTTAGTACTTAGTATAAGAGTTTGTTTATTTCACACACACACAAATACAAATACAAATGTTTTTATTTCGTTCACAAAGTTCATATTATCTTATACAATATTTCGGAGCCTCCTTTTAAGTATATAATACTTGTACTAGGAGGCCTCGCTCTTCCTTAGTTACTTTAGGCCACAGTACCACACACAGTAGAAAAATGGTAAAAATAACACTAACATATAAAAACAAAGCAACAAACACAGGGAATGAATAACCGGAATATCTCTAGGCGATGCTCTTTTGAATTGATTTTCAAGAACCCACTCAACTTTGTCGACCTCAGTGGCGCAGCGAGCGAGGCGAATCTAAACCTCTTGCGTCTCAGACCAGCGTCTGAGATATGGACTCGATTCCCATCATCATCAACAACCTGTAGAAGTCCACTGCTGGACATAGGCCTCCCCCAAAGAGTTCCACGACGAACGGTCTTGAGCCCTTTCCATCCACCGACTTCCCGCAACCTTTAGAATGTCATCGGTCCATCGGGTGGGGGGCCTTCCAACACTGCGTCGCCCGGTTCGTGGTCGCCATTCGAGAACCTTTACTCCCCAACGGTTATCGGTTCTACGGTTCTCGATTCCCGCTGCGGGACAAATGTTTGCATGATCTGCAAATATATGATCCGGCCCTGGTTGTTAAATTTGTTAAACAGTACTTTTTTTATGTTATACGGAGGCAAACAATTATTTTTAATTTAATTTAATTTAAACAGGCTTACGGCCCTACGGATGGTAAGCGGTTACCGTCGCCTATTGACATCTGCAACACCTGGTGCCAGTGGCGGATTTGCAGTCTTGGCCGCTCTAGGCCTCAGGCCATGTGCCGCCCCTTTCTCAGCACCCATCATATAGACTAGGTACATAAAGAATTTTGGTACTTTATTGCCAACTTTATCTAAATCATCATCATCATCAACATCATCCTGTAGAAGTCCACTGCTGGACATAGGCCTCCCCCAAAGAGTTCCACGACGAACGGTCTGTAGCCTATTCCATCCATCGATTTCCCGCAACCTGCTATCATCAGTGATTTTTTTGGTCACGATTTGTCGCTCCTAATATCTGGCCGCCCTAGGCCCGGGCCTACTGTGCCTTAGGGCAAATCCGCCACTGCCTGGAGCATTGCTAATGCGTTGCCTGATCCTTAAATCTTTTTGTATTTTTCTTAAAGCTCTTCAGCGGGAAGACCTCGGAAGGAAGGTCATTCCACAATTTGCACGTATGGGGGAGAAAGGATCTCGTAAAGCGAGTGGTTCGAGATACCCACGTATCGATGAGATGTGGATGAACCTTATTCCAGTGACGCGATTTTTAATCTTAGTTTTCTTGGACTTTGAGGAAGCATCATTATCGTATCTTTGAAAGAAAGATCAATGTTTGTATGGAGTCCAATGATTAGTCCCTCTTTCTTCTTCAGTGCCTCAGGTGCTCGTTTTGTAATAGCAATTTGTGCGGCCATCTAACCTTTTTCAATAAAAAAAGGACTATTACCGCCTATAAAACGTAAATAAGGGTAAGTGCTGTGAATCTCGCGAAATCGTATTGTATAGCTGAGCTTTGGAAATTAAAATTGATAAACAATTAGCTTGCTTGTCGTATCACTGATTCTTTCTTGGGCACCTGTATAAAGTCAGTGCTGTCATCTAACTAGAAAAACCTTTAAGTATCTCGATGAACTTTGTGTTAAAGGATGTGGGAAGTAGGTATTATGTCTGGTCTTAATGTGGTCCGTCACCGGGAGCATTCGCCTGTAATGTAACATTTTAGATTCGATTTTGAGCATTACGTTACAATACTTCCTCTCTGGCAGATAAGCATTCGCCTGTAATGTATCATTTAGATTCGATTTTGTGCGGGAGAGCGATCCGCGTGCGCGACACGGTAGTACCTACAAATATTGTGCATCGATGTTACAAGTTGTAACAAACTGTTACAACGCGCGTGATGCCTCTTATATTGCACGCGTTCATAGGCTACGCTAACCACTTACCAACAGGTGGGCCGGCCGTATGATTGTTTGCCACAATAGTTGTATTTAAAAAAAAAAACATAAAATGAGGGCGTCACATATTTATGAGACAGATATCAATTTCATTCAAATTGAACCAACGACTCACATCTTCAATAAAATCCCCTTCAGAATTTTATGCGCCCTCGAATAGAATCATAACCTATAAAGACATGTACTCTTTATTTATTTAGTTAAGGAAGCACTGGCGACAGAATGCGGCAAAAGAAGACGTAAAATTCATAATAATAAATTCATCAGGTTTCCCTAGCTCATACATTTTCCAATCATATGTACACGCACCGCAGAGTAAGAAACTGATAGAATTACCAATTAAGAACTAAATAAATTTCTTAATAATGTCATAATCATCATCATTATTAGTCTGTAGTCCACCGCTGAACATAGGTCTCCCCCAAAGAGTTCCACGACGAACGGCCTTGAGCCTTTACCATCCACCGACCCGCCGCAACTCATATTTAGGGGGGAAATTAAATCTGCAACAGCCCCTTGCTTGCTTGACCTGTCACTGATTTATTATCGTTCATCTTGAATTAGGTCAGTGACCAGGTTGAGGTATGGTGGCCCTGAAAAGTCTATTAGATACGGGGATGAACTGAGTGGTCAGTGCATCGAGTGCTATAATATTCAAATCTTACCTTAGTGTGGGCTAGCACTTTAAAAACCAATAATCTCTCAGTAACACCTAACTAATTATTAAAAAAAAAACTTGGTATTACACAAAATGAATCTATTCAGCCGGTAAGTCAAGACTGAACAACAAACATCCAAACCTTCGCATTCATAATTCAGTAGGATGTTCACAAAAGCTAACATTTTGAAGGGCTCAGTTCTCCATTCCAGTTAAGTCTGATTATAAATTACCCCTACTGAACTGTATGGGCCTGTCTAAAAGTTGCTAGTATCACATCAGGAAGAGCAGAGTTTTCTCGACCCGATATAAATCAGAGTGTCGGTGGTAGGCACAGTTGAGTTATTCTCAGGCGCGTCATGTTGTGTGACCTGAATTTCATGAATAATAGCTGTTTGGTGCTGTCCAGACTGGAAATGTTTTTTACAGTGAATAAAGTAATGTATTGTAATTAATTCTGACTCTAATAAGGAGTTCATAATGTCGAGCAATGGCCAAGTACTTATATGGTTTGTGATATTTTTATCAGACTTATTATTGAGTTGCTGTCTATATTTTATTTTATTACTAGCTTACGCCCGCGGCTTAGCTCGCATGGTAGCTACGAAGATAAAAAGTTTCCAGACTATAATCTATCTCTGTACCAAATTTCATCCAGATCCGTTCAGCCGTTATGGCGTGATTGAGTAACAAACATCCATCCATTCAAAATTTCGTATTTATAATATTTGTAGGTTATGATAGGAAGTAGGATTCGCCAATTCTTGGGGATAAGAGTGAGCCTATTTCGTTTTCTCTTGATACAAAAAGCAAATGATTTAAAAGTGAAATTATTACAAGGTTTAGGTAGAAAACTTACGCAAAATATTGAGGTAATTATTTATTTATTTATTTAGAATACAGTATAACATCATAACAGGTTTTTTTTTTATTCTTAAGGCGATGCCATATGTTATTAGTAGGTACATTATAATAAATAGGTACAATTAAAACATTATATTCTGCCCTGAATCTTTATCTTCTTTAGAATTCTGTTTTTTATATTGTTTCATAAATGTATGAAGGTATTGTTATGCTTAATAATATATATGTATTTATATGTAATATTTATTCGTATAAGGAGTTATTTTTCTATTCACTGTCAGCTCTCCAATATTTGTTCCCTACTTTCAGCTAGCACGCTGACCTTTTTTCTTGTTACCTTTGAGGTTGGCTGTTAGAAAATGCTTGTAGCATTAAGCCCTCCTTTTGTGCAACTGTATTATGTGTGTGCAATAAAGTATTAAATAAATAAATAAATTCTATATCCTTCTTTTAAGGTTGTTGACCGATACTAAATAAATTTCAAAATTGTCGGTGTAGTAATCAGACTTCTATAGAATGCTCCTTCAGTATTATAACTTTAAAAGCTTCCAAAATAGCAGGATTGAAAGGCAAGCAAAATTTAGAGTCCATTTCTAAATCCACAACGTCCGACATGCCTAAAATAGTTGTCGCAAGAGACAGTTTCGGTCGATGTCTTTGCTGTCACATCGGTTAACAAAGCAAAGTAGTACTTTTATTAAGTCTAAGTACTTTTGTATGAATAAATGGTGAGTGAAGTGTGGATGAAATTCGTATGTTACCAGAAGACCGATTCGTATGTTTTTGAAGGAGGTATGGCACAGCGAGACTTTCTCGCTCTAAATTGGAGCACGCCTGGAGGTACCTCCGTCTTACAGAAGATCGCAAATAACATTATTTGTTTCAAATAGTGTTGTGTTCCTGCGGTGAGTAAGGTTGCCAGAGCGCTTTAGGGCGGGGAGGGGTTCGGCAGGCAACGCATTAGCAATGCTCCAGTTGTTGCTGATTTTAATAGGCAACGGTTACCACTTACCATCAGGAGGGCCGTAAGCCTATTTGCCTCCGTATAACATAAAAAAGACCTCCGTCATCATCATCATCATCATCAGCCTGTAGAAGTCCACTGCTGGACATAGGCCTCCCCCAAAGAGTTCCATGACGAACGGTCTTGAGCCTCCTCCATCCACCGGCTTCCCGTAACCTTTACGATGTCGACAACCAATTGGCAATAAAGTTTGTACTACTAATTTTGAACTTACAAAATTGTTCATTGAAAAAACACTATGCATATCAGCTGTTTTGGGGTCGAACCAGTTGAACTCATTCAGCTATTTTAGGTAGCTATCTTGATGCTACAGCTGAATAAAAAAATGCGAAAATATTGTGAGGAAACTTTGTCCAAAAACTGAAAAAATTAGAACACGTGTGACATGTGTACGAAAGGACGGTCGTAAGCCCTTTTCAGAGCCACCATAACTCATCCTGGTCGCTAACCCAATACAGGGATGACCAAGACCAAGACAGAATCAGTGTCACGCCAAGCAAGCATGCAAGTAAGATCTTTGATTATTTTCACAGTTCAATTTAAAGACAGGTTTTATTCGTAAAAATATATTTAATCGTACCTTACGGGGCAGTGAGGTCGTGCCATTGCAATGTTCCGTACATTACCTATAGTGGTGTTCGTAACAATGAAAAACATAATGTGATTCAATATTTTTAATTAGTTGTTTCAGGAGGAGGTAGGGCACAGCGAGATTTTCTCGTTCTGAATTGGAGCAGCTTTCCTGGGGAGGTACCTCCGCCTTACAGAAGATCGCAGCCAAATAACATTATTTGTTTCAAATAGTGTTGTGTTCCTGCGGTGAGTAAGGTTGCCAGAGCTCTTTAGGGGGGAAGGGGGTTCGGGGTCGGCTACGCGTGCGTGATGCCTCTGGTATTGCTCATAGGCTACGGTAACCGCTTACCATCAGGTGGGCCGTAAGCTTGTTTGCCACCTCTGTTGTATAAAAAAAAAAAAATATTTGCGAATTAAAATCAGCAAAATATTTCTTTTAGACCTTAGTTTGTACAGGGTTATCGGTTATTTATTGTTAGTTTGTTATCGTTATCTGTACATAACCAAATTTCAAAAACAGGTTTCAAAAAAGTACAGGTTTCGTGAATGAATGAAATACTAGGTTAGTAGAACCTTTGTGTCCAATAAAGACATGAATAATTTCATTCCATATATACCTAGGTTACTCCGAATATCTTCAGATCTTCACCCAAATGGCATACTCAATACATTTATTGCTTTCAGATGATTGGTTGTTACAGGTAGTATATAGTTAGGTGGTTTCTCACGTGGACCCTGTATTAGGGTATAGCAACAGGGAGATAGGCTGAGATTTAATAACTAAGTAAGAGGTAGTGTATAAATAATAAAAACACATATTTTAAAAACCCATTCACGATGCAGTTTTGTTGCTAATTCGTCTTCGATCACATAATACAGAATCATCTGAAGAGCATTCCCTACAAAATAACGAAAACATGTAGGTACCTAGGTATATTGAAATCTGACTATCCTTACTGAGTTATCAATATAAATAGCTGCTAAATCTAAAAACCGCCTCCTCTTTTTGAGTCTTCTCCTTATTTTTTTCCACGATAATGATAAATAACTTAAAAAACGGAGCTTATAATTACAATAATATTAATAAAGTAAATAGTTATTTATTTTCAAATTCTTATTTTCGTGTCCCACCACTAGTTAGCACAAATGCAATGGTTGGACACGTTGCGTCGTTACGAGCGGGTCGCCTACGTGCCTATGTCTACGTACGTGACGGTTTTTATGGCGACGGTACCTTAACTTTACGGATTAAGATCTTATCAGTGCCTATTCAATTGTAATTTAGTTTAATTATATGAAATACTAATAACCAAGAAATTTATGACGTCAAAATGTCATAGTTATTGTCGTTCATAGAGCAATCTGGATCAAGCGCTCGTAGGATCACATTTAAGGCGATATTTTCCATCTTTCGATCATTTTTGGATCTCTGTGCCTACTTACAGACTATAGTCGTTACCGTATACGCGCTTAAACGCGCGCTTTATTTCGCACTTATATAAGTAGAACCCGCTACACTGGCTTCTTCTAGCGTGTAAGCAAGAACACGGGGAGGCGTCTCTCTCGGCTTGCACTTAAACACGTAACACACATAATGCGCAACATACACAAACACCATTCATATACACATACCCTTACACAAATTTACACCCAAAACACTCGCATAAACCAGATGCATAACTTGACCTTCATGATCGAGCTATGTACCTCTCTCTCACTTAATCTTTCTGTTATAATTATAATCCTATAATTTTCATAGTTACCTATTTTATTTATTTTTGGATGTATAAATATATTTTTGTCCTTAGGTCGGGTGCTGGAAATTGCGACTTTTTATACTTCTGAAAGGAGCCATTTCATTCTGGGCCTGGTCCATGTACACTACATAGAAAAATTAGGAAAAAATAGGAGATTACAAGAAAATACTATTTCATTAATTTAAAGACAAATGCGATGGTACAAGAATAGTTCTTCTGGTAAGTTTTTTACTATGTGAACACTATTTGAAGGCCGCCATGTTGGTTTATAATTAATTGGCTTTTGACATGACATTGCCATATTTTTCATGTAATGTTGTTTGATTTGAAGCCAGATAAATGTAAGTTGTCAAAATGACATTTCACGCACGTCCATCCGCCATATTTTTGTAGCACTGTGTGTTGCTCTCTTTGTCGAAGAAAATCTTAATGTACCTTAGAACGAAGTCAATTTAAATAAAATAACCAATTCAATACGTTTACTTTATTGCTTAGCCATATTTTAGAGTAGTGTACACAGTGCAGGCCCAGGGTCCATGAAACGCCTCTTTTCAGTATTCTAAATTGTATCCTGTACCCCTGTATTTACGTTCAAATAAATAAATAAAAAAATATATATACGAACTTATAAGCGCGTCAACGCTCTTACAAGTAGCGCGTGTGACAAAAGGTGCCTATACGCGCGTACACGTGCTTCGAAAAACGCGCTCATACGCTCGTATAAAACGCTAGTCTGAAATCGCTCTAAATAATATTGGCAAATGAACCTCTAGGCCTTTTATTTATTATACTAAGCACTAAAAGGGTAATTAAAAGGGTCAGTAAACAAAGCTATCCCAAAACTAAGGAATTTCAAAAATTAAGTAACATAAAACATAACATAGTGTACCATATCTTTCAACCGTAGATCGTAGTCAAAAGATTTAAAATCCAATTAAGTCGATAGTGGAGGCAACTATCGAAAGATCGGTAAATCTAAAGCTATTGTTACCATTCACAAATCATTTTTGAGAGCAAACTACAAATTTGTATGCTTTATTGGCTACGATTTGGCACACTTATGTAAGTTAAAAGTTTTTTTTTTTTAAATATATGCAAATGATCTGGCAAACAAGCATACGGCCCTCCTGTTTGTAAGCGGTTACCGTAGCCTATGAGCGCTTGCAATACCAGAGGCATCACGCACGCGTTGCTGACCCCAAACCCCCTCCCCCCCTAAAGAGCACAGGCAACCTTACTCATCGCAGGAACACAACACGCAGCCAAATAACATTATTTGTTTCAAATAACAAATAATGTTATTTGGCTGCGATCTTCTGTAAGACGGAGGTACCTCCCAGGCGGGCTGCGCCAATTCAGAACGAGAAAATCTCGCTGTGCCCTACATCCTCTTAAAGAGGAGGAGGTAGGGCACAGCTCCTTGCCTATTGCATAAGCCTCACCTAAAGAGTTCCAAGATGATCTTGCGCAAACGAAATCACAGCAAGACTACCCGTCTTAAGGGCCTTTTACTCACTAAATCAGACTACTTACTTACGTGAACCTAACTGATGTCCCTATTGATTGACAGATGAAGATGAATCGTATGTTGATATAATTCCAGTCATCGTCATGCATGACTGATGGAATTGCCTGACATCTAAATATATCATCTTTGAGTGCCTTAATGGCCATACAAACATAAGAAATAACACAACGCAACGTTAAGGAAACCAGGAAACAAGCTACATTTCCTTGACATTTTCCCAATTGATTCCCGCAACTTAATAGATAGTTCCAGCAAGCCATTAGCGGTAATTCTTTAAAGAAATACCCTTCCTTCCACACGTAAGTACGTTATATAGGGTACGCTACGTACCTGAAGTTGACTTTGTTAGTTTAGAAGTACTTTACTATGGGAACGAGATCCGAAAGTGTATTTCGGGATCGTGATTTGTAATGAATCTTATTTTCAGTGGATTATGAACCACTATTGAGCAATTGGCGATACAAAACGAACATTGCGATTTCAATGAAAAAACTCATCATCAGCCTGATAAGACAATAGTTAGCAACGAAGTCTCAGTCCTATCAAAAAACTATTGACTTTGAATGCAGGGTTGCCTTAATTAATTTTAGAGCCTTCTGAACTTAAGGCGGTATTTTAAAGTTACAGTTTTTTTAGTTTGGATAATTGAAGATAAAGTAATTAAATAAAGAAACATCGATATTTATTCTGTTTTCAGATCTTCGTGCGAACTTGGTCTAAAGCCGTTCAAAGTCAAAGACAAAGTATAATTTATTGCTTGAAATACATGTCATAAAGATGTCAATTACTATATACTATTGAATCAAAACTAAAGATTATATAAGTGAATATCCTCAGTAAATTGTAGGCACCAAACGTTTTTTCTGTATTCAAAATGAAGCTTGTCTCATTTAGTATTCCGTGCTGGTTCCATGGCTTTGAATTCATCCTTCAAAAGTCTTGGGAGTACATTATGGGAACAAAAAGAGACTATTCCTCAAAGATTCATAGTAGGGTCTTGTACGTGATAACGAAATTAGCTCCATTGCTAACTTTTCCAGTTTGTTTTGGCTGACCCCAATACCGAATTGTAGCTAAGGGCCTCACTAGCACCGCATCGCATCGGATCTTTAAGCTTCAGTCACACGTAGTTTTTGAAAACTTAATAAAAATTGGAACGTATTGAATGAAGAATCAACTGTTTTTCAAAGCGTCATTGGAAGACACGATAAATAGGCATGTAATATCCATAGTAAATACGTATTGAGTATGATTACTTGAGGTATAAGTAAACACTCGATATTCAAATAGAAGTAGAAAATAAATTGGTTTATTTTCGAATATATTTTACCCCATCATAAACGAAATGAAATGCAAACAGTTGTCAACAAAACAGATCTTGCAAATAAAAACAGAGGAATATAAAGATTGAAACACACGTCTCAATGACAGGCACTTTTTCCCCGTAGGGAGACCTGGGAAGGGGAGAAAATTTTGTGCTGCTGAAAGGCGGGTGTACTTTTCCGAATGATATTATGTATCCATACATTTGGAACCACATGTGTACCTCTTCTTTAGAAAATATATGTATAAGTATATAAAAAAACCTACGCAGAAGTGACAAGGTGGCGTACAATGTGAATTTTTTCAAGATCCAAGAAGGTTTAATTATAACTTTGTTAGGTCAAAATTCAACCTATTATCATCATCATCATCATCAGCCTGTAGAAGTCAAAGCTGATTTTGTTTAAGTTGTTTGGGAGATCATCGCTCGTTTGATCAATAATATTAAATAGTATTTTTGTGCCAGTCTTCTTGGACCTTATCAAGAGCCAAGCTTTTAAGCCTAGCTTGGCTGTTATGTTTATTTTTTTGTTTGTTAGCCGCGACGCGCAATAATAATATTATCTTTATTTCAGGCTAAATAGGCTGGCAATGCTGCCAGCATCTTGGGGACGCTTCCGGCTGATCAAGTGAGCTACCTATAGATCTTTTGCAATGATCTTCGGATACATCAACTATTTTTTATAGCTTATAAAATTGTTGCAAATATTGCATTCGTTTTAATTTTCTTTCTCTAAATAAATGTTTCAATATGTTTATTTTTTTATTGCATTTCCATATGGTTTGTTCACTCCATGCTGGGAAAGGGTGAATTAATTCGGGACATTGCATGTTTACGTACCATGTTCATTCTAAAGGTTGTACCAACATTTAAATTTTGATGATGTGTGTTTAGGACAGTACTTTAGGGAAACAAGCGAGAATATTGCTAAAGCAATAACCATTAGCAAAGCCCATGTCAATCTAAATCGGCCTTGAATTTAAAATGAGCTTTGTCATAATGGTTTTAGAGTCTGGCCAGCAGCTTTTGTCACAAGTTATTTTTTTATTTTTTTATACAACAGAGGTGGCAAACAAGCTTACGGCCCACCTGATGGTAAGCGGTTACCGTAGCCTATGAGCGCTTGCAATACCAGAGGCATCACGCACGCGTTGCCGACCCCGAACCCCCTTCCCCCCTAAAGAGCTCTGGCAACCTTACTCACCGCAGGAACACAACACTATTTGAAACAAATAATGTTATGTGGCTGCGATCTTCTGTAAGGCGGAGGTACCTCCCCAGGCGGGCTGCTCCAATTCAGAACGAGAAAATCTCGCTGTGCCCTACCTCCTCTTAAAAAATGTTCCTTTATCAATAAATCAATTTCATTGAAATTTTGTATGCGAATGAAAATCCGGCTTACGCTGGATATTGAGCTATTACCAGTATCCAGCCAAGTAGTAGGTAAAACTAGGCCAGGTAGTTACTAGTTCTTGTGATATTATGTAATGTTTGATATTTTTGTTATTACTTATTATTTTTTAACGATAATTATATTAATAAGTAGGTACACTATTGTATTAGGTGCCCCTGTGAAAATAGTGTACTTTTACATAAATAAAAAAAAATTGTTAATCGTTTTAATCTGTATTTTTTCATAGAAGGGATCAAATAAATAAAAAACTAAAAGTTGGTAAATGAACAACAGTATCAAAAGAGGGTTACTACAATTATTATAGGGGGTTGTTGGCCAAAGATTTTTTAATTTTCCGCCCTTTTCTTGTTACATG
This sequence comes from Anticlea derivata, assembly GCA_947579855.1. NCBI lineage: Eukaryota > Metazoa > Arthropoda > Insecta > Lepidoptera > Geometridae > Anticlea > Anticlea derivata. Next base: position 3,042,697 of record OX388277.1, on the reverse strand, counting down.
GGCCACCAGAGCACCAGACCACCAATATGGTGCAATCCATGTAGCCAATTTATCTAAAGTTATTACACGAAATATGAGTTGTTAAATCAATTATTGAAATGTCCTTTAACTTAAATATAAATTATGGTTAAACTTAAATATGAAAAAAACAGTATTCACTCCTATCTTACTCATGTCGTCTTTCACACAATCTATCCATCTTTTCTTTAAATAAATAAATAAATATTCCGGACATATTACACACGGTCAACTGATCCCAAACTAGGCATAGCCTATATGATGGGTACCAGAGACTGTTATAAATAATAGATATATATTTAACACCAAGACACAGAACAAACATCTGTGTTAGTCACAAATGTTTGTCCAGTGCGGGAATCGAACCCGCGCCCTCTAGCGCAGAAGGCAGAGTTACTACCAACTGAGCTATGAGGCCAGTCTACCTGTCCCCTTATCCCCTTATTTAAATTCCAATATGACGTGAAAGAATCGATTTTCAAAATGTATCTTCATTGAGCCGCAGCGATCAACGAAGCACCAACTCTTAATCGCAAGATCTCAGTTCAGGGCAAACCACTATAGGTATACTACATTAGAAATAGTTATTTCCGTGCCACTAACAGAAGAAGAAATACAATCTCCAATTACTACTAATGGTAATTGGAGATTAGCAGGGTCGTAATCCTTGTCAAAATAGAGTCCTGTTTCGAGCAAAAATGCATGGGCTTTTGTTCCGGGCATTTACGGTAAATGTCTTCAGTAAGGTTAGGAAAAAGGAAAAACGCTACAACCCTTGATAAAAAATACCGCAAACCTTGCGGTATTTCAAAAGTATTAATAAATATATTCTTTGATAAAGATGAAAATACTACACTCAGAAGCCGTGCTTTTCGATTCGATTTAAAATTTATTTCAAATTGATCTTTATGATGTATTAATTAAAGTTAATTTTGAGTTTGATATTTGAGGGCGTGCTATATAGTTCAATGTTATCGCAAGCCCGTTAAAGTTTAACTCAAAATGGACTTTATTCGGCAGATGTAGGGATTATTTTGAAATACATAGCACGCCGTCTGAACACAGTTTAAGGCCATTTTTATCAGTTATAATTTCAGTTCCATTCGTACTAGGTAACATTTTAAATGCCTACTAAAATGAAGTATCTAAATTATACGAATCTCTATTGCGCTGCATAATCCCTTTTTGGCACCAAAATTTGCGGTCGAGCGGTGGTTTCATTAAGTTGCACGCTCTGTAATTGCGCCTAAATCCCTCTGAAAGGTCGGGACGTTTTATTTTATACACCCCTTAATGAGGATACGTTTATTTTTGCACTAAAACTCACGTTTTCAAGTTTCTAATGATGACGTGTCTTCGTTAAGTAATATGACGTGTTTAAAGACAATTGGAACGCAAGCCTTGTTTTGATGAGGAGAGTTTCTCATTCTCGAAAAGAGATAACAGAAAGATTGATTGAGAAGAGAAGAACATTGCAATAACAGAAAGCAACATGGTTATACGGTCATACGGTTGTATAGTGCGTGTTGCCAGTGATGACATAGGGCACCGAGACTTGGTCGCCAACTATAATGCCCAGATACAATATAGATAATATATAGTATGTATAAGTGTATATTTTAAAAATAAATAACCAAAATCGCCTTGGAAATAAATCGAATTATTCCCGACATCATTCCTCCTCGTTATATACTTCGAAGAAGTGACTGGAGAGAATGATTTTACAACTTTTTCGTAAGTCACGTCGGTTCTGATCATTTTACTGCATAATTTATGGTACCAATTAATTTCTTCGTAGCTCTTTCATTTTTTACTTCTGTCCTGAACTCTTGAGGCAGTGAGAAAGTATCGCTCATTTTAGGGTTCCGTGAATATTATAGGGATAGAAAGTAGGTAGCTTTTAAGCAAAGAAGGTATGCTTATGAAGTGAAGTGATTATAAAAAAATTTATAATGTCAGAAACTGTTAGGGGTAATTAGTTTAATTTGTTGTAAATAATAAGAGATTCACCCCGAACTGAGATCTCGCGATGTCTGGTAAACTTGGTGTTTCGATGATCGTTGATGCACAAATAAGATAAACTTTATCTTTATCGCATCTTTATCATTACTAATATCCAATCTTACTAAACTACGATCTTACTTGAACTACGAAGTCATTAAAACTTACCAAATGGGTACATATGGCTATTTATTATAAATAGCCAGAACCATTTGGTACATAAACATGATAAATAATTTATCATGTAGGTATAATTGTATAATATCTCGCTCGATTAATAAATAAGTAAACAGCGTCGAGCCAAAAAGTAAGTAAAAAATCTGTACAGTTTTGTACATTAAGTTACTTTCATAAATCGTAAATGTCTTCGATTTTTCAATAGAGCCAATTAAAATTCAAAAAGCGTCGTATAAAGTTACGTGCTCACTGATAAAAAGCTTTTGCTTCGAATATAAAAGCGTTTCAAAAATATTTCATAGGAATAAAACTGATTTCAACACTTATTTCCACTGCTTTATTTTGCGATTTTGTTTTATTATGACTGCGATACCCAGTTCGTGTCTAAGCCCAGAAAATAAAACAACAATTTAAAAAACGCATTTCTTTATATCAGTTATATTTTGAATTAAACAATACTTCTCAACATAGCCAGCGATAACGCTAGTAAAAAGACCAAAAAAATATGGAATTTACCTAATCTATAGAAAAAACGCTACAAGGTCATTCTTAATAATTATGTATGGAGAATCTGCTATCTTGAAAGGCGTATTATTCTGCATCCATTTTTAAAATTGATTAGAATTTATTTTTTCTTTTCTGTATACAACACTTATAGCTCTTCGCCTTGAATCGTCAATGCGATAACAACTACGCATGGAATGACGCTGGCGTTGAAAATCTTTTTTTTTGTAAGCTATTGCAAGTTACACCATAATTATTGTGACACGTAAAAAGTTACACAACCCGATTCCATTATTATTTAGCTACTTCTCAACAGGATTATAAAAAGGGTTTCTTTAGGCAATACAAGGATTCGATATTTGTATTCTACCATCCACCTCTGCGAAAACCGGAGACTGCCTTCTAATGTAGTTCATGACGATATCATAGTCCACTCCTATAACTTCCACGTTCTTCCGGTTATTTGATAGCATCTGAAATGTTTGCAAAAATCATTGAACTTTTTCGAAGTTTAGAAATATAGCAGCTGTAAATTGTTTTGTGATTTTTACGTGGTATATTATACAAGGTGTTTCATAACATGTATACCATCCGGAAAGGGGTTTAATCTATCCACAAACAGAAAGAATACTAGTGGTTACGCCAACACTAAGTTTGCGTCTTTTTAGTTAATTATTTACGTTAAATTATTACGTTGTATAGTTAAAACCACATATTGGTAAGCCTAAGGGTTGGTTTACTTTTCTTGTAATTCCATGCAATCATTATTGGGCTGCGTGGAGTTCAAATATTCGCGCGCGGTCATCTAGTGTGAACTCTCTACGTCACACACACATACGACGGCCGCACACGCACGCAATTGCATTCACTGTAATGCAGACTACCATATCCGCCCGCGCCGAGACAAGTCGAATTCGCTGATCTACTCGCTGATCTTCCGACCCTCGCGTCTCCAGCCTAATTGCTGGCTGTGTAGACTTTGCCAACCGCATCGCTGATCGATAAATCAATCGATCATTCCCAAGGACTTGCCGGAGTGCCAGTTATTCTGTGCCCCAAATTTGGATTGCAGTGCCTCAGACAAAAGCCCCAGGACAGGATCGCAGGCGTTGCCAGGTCAGTAAGCCTTCCCATATTACCTGAGGGTCTTTAGCTGTACAACGTTTTGTTGAGCCTATCGCCAAATTCTAGATTTACGCGGACCAGCGCCGTTCCCACCTTCGGGAATCGCACGCGCGTTTAATATTACGCACCATTTTGGTCCTTCGAGCCGGATCTATCATTTTAGTCCTTGCGAACATAGATAGATCCATTTTGATCCTAAAATCCTATTATAGAATTGTCAAAATTGAATAAAAATCTAGAATTTAATTACGTATATTGCATATCATATATCCTAAATTCATCCTTATTGCGTTATACCTAAGGTCTACTTTTGTCTGCACTGGTTTACGAATCCCGTTACTTTAATCGTGGAATCATTTTGTTAAATTTGCACTTTATGTTATTATTTCATAAAGAAAGTTATAAAAGTTACTTATAGCTGCGTTAATTCTTGTCGTTAAATAAGTTTTCTACACGAATTAAGAGATATTTCTCAAATTTACACATAAAATTCCATCATTTATAGTTTATTGCGGGTAGTTTCGTGGCATATCGCTGGCATATTGCTGGCATATCGCAAGTGCACGGCAACAAGTCCAACAACGTGTTTGGGGTTCTCATAGAGGTCTATGTTGGTTGGTCATCTTTTGTCACTGCATTCATTTGAGTTCAAGTTCATACCTATGCACCAACATCGAATCTAAATCCGGGAATCGCAACATTGTTAATTAGGTGAACGCACTTTTAGATTTTTGTGTGTTATCTTAATATTCGCATCGCATTTTCCAGCACATACCTATATAATTAGTTCGCAATACAGTCCACACCGCATTTGATTCATCATCATTATCATCATCCTGATGATGGATCAGTTACCACCGCATTGATTAAATTAATACAATTTAATCAAATTAATCGCATTTAATCTATAATTTGTAATTAAATAAATATTGTTTACTTACACCGCACCTACACTTTCGCTAGTGTTGTACGATCGGATAATTTATTTCCGTATCCATACATACGGCTGTTCCGTAAAATAGGTAATAAAATATTTTGCTTTTATTTTGTGGGATAGTTTATAGTGTTAGTTAGGATCACGTAGGGTTGCAAACCTATTGGTTCCGCTCCTCTTTCGCATCGCACCTAACATTCTTTAGTTAGGGTTCCGTACTGTACGGAAATTATTGTCGTGTTTTAGTGACCGATACATCGCATCGCATCTCATCGCATCTGCGTACTAGCTTACGTTAGATTTTAATAAGTTCCGGAAGTTTCCGTATAATATTTACGGAAACAAGTTTCCGTATTTACTAAGTTTTTTCACCCTTCACTTTTTGTAAGGTTTCGCGTAGACGGAGACTTCGTTCCGTATCTACTCAAGTACTCAATAAGTAAGTATTCGAATTTATTTGAGACTTTGTTTACCTATTTCGTTGTTTATTTGTTTTTTGTATTCGCACCTTTTCCATCGTTGGTTTTAGGGTTCCGCAGGTTCGGGAAAGTACACTCGAGAGCATAGAAATCGCACATAGCGGAATTTTCCTACATTTTAATTTCGACCCTTATTTTTTTTTAAATTAATGTGATGTTGCAAATATAACTTAAATTAAATTGAAGTACACACTGTTAGCTTCCTAAAAACACAAAATGTCTAGCCTTGACCTTCGAAATCATAACAGTGGCAACTAAACAATAGAATGGCCTAAATTAGCTCGTTTCAGGTAGCTCGGTTTGTGGGACTTTAAGCAGGTATAAAACGATAAGGGATGATTGAAATTACATCATTTGCATACCAACTCCCAGGCAGAAAGGTCCTTTAACGAATACGTCATCTCTCTAAACAAGAAAATGGATACCACACCAGAAGCAGCGTCTCAAGTGGTTGCACTTATCGAAGCTGGACAGAACCAAAGTCAAGTGGCTCGTCAATTAAATTTGAGCAGATATGCTGTTCGACGTGTATACCAGCGATATCAGCAAACTGGTGGCTATACCAGGCGACCAGGAACAGGCCGAAAACGTGCGACAACACAGCGCGATGACCGTTTCCTTGTGAATACTTCACTACGAAATCGCCGGTTGAATGCAGTTCAACTCGGACAGCAGCTCCAGGAAGTTAGAGAAGTGGTAGTCAGTCGGTGGACCGTTAGAAGAAGACTAGCCGAAGGAGGTCTGACAGCGCACAGACCAGCAACTGGCCCAAAATTGACCCCAGCGCACAGACAAGCACGCCTTCAGTTTGCTCGAAATCACGTTAATTGGACTATGGATCAATGGCAGGCAGTCCTCTTCTCCGACGAGTGCAGGATGTGCCTTCATGGTAACGACGGACGAGGTAGAGTCTACCGAAGATCTGGTGAGCGTTTTGCTCAATATTGCATCTCCGAACGGGTCGCATACGGCGGTGGTTCGTGTATGTTCTGGGGAGGCATTTCTCTGGAAGCGAAAACCGAACTTGTCTTCATCACAGGGCCCGATACCGACCGTCGATCGGGTGGATTGACTTCCCAACGTTACGTTGAGGAGATCCTGGAAGAACATGTTGTGCCCTTTTCTGGATTTATCGGCGAAAACTTCGTTTTTATGCAGGATAACGCTAGACCACACACCGCTGCTATAGTACGCCAGTACTTGGAGGAGGTTGAACTACTCGTTATGGCGTGGCCTGCTCGAAGCCCAGATCTCAATCCCATTGAGCACTTATGGGACGAACTAAAGAAACGAGTAAGAGCTAGAAACGCAGCGCCTACGAGTCTCAGAGAGCTCCAAACCGCGATCAAGGAAGAATGGGACAGCATACCGCAGGATTTCGTAAAAAAAATGATTTCTTCAATGAAACAGCGAATGGAAGCTGTTATTCAGGCTAGGGGAGGCAATACCTCGTATTAATAAATCGATACATTCACAAATTTATTGTTTTTTTAACCTTTTATACCTGCTCAAAGTCCCACAAACAGCGCTACTTGAAACGAGCTAATTTAGGCCATTCTATTGTTTAGTTGCCACTGTTATGATTTCGAAGGTCAAGGCTAGACATTTTGTGTTTTTAGGAAGCTAACAGTGTGTAATTCAATTTAATTTAAGTTATTTTTGCAACATCACATTAATTTAAAAAAAAATAAGCGTCGAAATTAAAATGTTGGAAAATTCCGCTATGTGCGATTTCTATGCTCTCGAGTGTAGTTCCGTACCAAGTTATTGTTTTTTATTTAGTTTCCATTTGTGTGGCTTGTGCCTTTTCGCATCGCTTCGGATACCTAAGTGGTTCCGTATAAATATTTTTTGTTAAATTTAGTTTACGTTTTTAACTTGCAATGGAAGATTTGCAAAATAAGCTAAAACTTTATGAAGGCAAACGCGCCATATTTTTTGCTCGCATACAAAAGATTTATGACTCCATTTCCACACTCGATGATGAGAAATCGAGGAATACTTTTATTGCACAAGCCAGAACAATTGATTCACTTCGAAATGAGTTTATCACCACAATTGACAATATTAACATTCTGTCTATGAAACTTAATCCGACATATGAGGTTAATTATAAACCATTGTCGGCCTTTGACGATCTTTCTTGCGAAATAAAAATTATTTTGAGTTCACTGACCCCAAACAAAGATTCTAGCGCATATAGTTTATCGAGCGCTAGGTCAGGATCATGTCATATAAAAATACCGAGAATTGAACTACCTACCTTCGACGGTGACATTCAGAATTTCCCGTTCTTTTATGAAACATTCAAACGGGTTATTCACTTGAATCCCGATCTGACGGATTCTGATCGCATCCATTACCTACTGGGTCACCTCAAAGGCAAAGCGAAAAGTGTCGCAGCCGGTATTGTGCCCGCTGCAGAAAACTATCGTGTTATCTGGGACGCGCTTATCGCTAAGTACAGGGACACGCACGCATTAGCCGTTAGCTACCTAAATCAGCTGTTTTCTTTGAAGTCAGCTGGTTCTTCGCCCGCTAATATAGAAAAGGTATTTGATAAATTCACCGCAATTGTGGCGGGCCTCAAACAATTGAAGATAGATAACATGTCTGATTTTATATTCATGTACTCGGGTCTTAAGTTATTAGACTCCGACATCGCAAAACAATACGAAATGTCGCTTCGCAATGTGAAGGATCCTCAAAGCGTGGACTATGATTATTTTGTTAGGTTCGTGCGAGAGCAGGTTAAAATCCTGTATCGTACCGCGCCGCAGCGGCCGGACAAGTCGACTGCCGGCAGCGGCGCCACTGCGCCCTCCGCGCCCTCTCGGGTCTCGCAGGTGTATGTAGCTACATCACCTAAATGTTCGCTTTGTCATTCGTCGCATACTCACTTGTATAAATGCAATGCCTTTCTCAAACTGAGTGCGAATGATAAATTTAAATACATAAAAGATAATAAAATGTGCGTTAATTGCCTCAGTGGCCAACATACTGTATCGAAATGTCAGTCTTCAACCACCTGCAAGAAGTGCAATGGTAACCACCATTCCCTTTTACATTTTGATCAATCGCAGCCGCCACAACTGAAGCACGCTTCAGCAGTTAGCGCCGCATCTCCGTCACCGGCCGACACCGGAAACGAGGCCCCGGAACCGGAACGTGTTTCCTTGTGCACTCATTCGGCCACGGCCCCACATCTCACGCGCACTACTGAAGTTTTAGCTACGGCAAAGGTTCTAGTGGTAGGTAAGAAAGGGAAGGATGTTATTGTTCGTTGTCTTCTTGACCCAGGTTCTCAAAAGAACTACATAACAACTCGCTGTTGTCGAATGCTCGGGTTATCCATCCGCGACGATTCAGTGGTCACCGTCAAAGGTATTGGCGGTACCTCTCAATCGGTTCGGGGTTCGGTTGACCTCACGTTCAGTTCGCGCCTTCGTGCACAGCCTAAGTACACCATCGATGCTTTGGTACTTGACGAGATAACTGGGCAACTCCCGTTATGCTCGATAGATGTCGCTGATTTAAATCACATCGATTCCAAGTTACTCGCTGATGATACTTGGGGTATGCCGGGGAATATTGATATCCTCCTGGGAGTCAAACTGTTTTCTAAGTTATTGCAACCAGGTCAAGTGACGTCTAAGGCTGGATGTCCGGACGCATTGGAGACGGTTCTCGGATATATATTCATGGGAGACGCTCCCGTCTTAGAACCTCCCTCTGCCACATTGTCGTTCTGCGCGATGTCTTCTCTTGAGAGCTGCGACTTGCGTAAATTTTGGGAAATTGAAGAAGTTCAAGCTTCTTCCATCACCAGCGTGGACGATAAACACTGCGAGCAGTTTTATTGTTCCACCACTACTCGCACCCAATCTGGCAAGTACGTGGTCGCTTTGCCGCTGAAGACGGACGCATCGGCGTTAGGTAGCTCATTCGAAATCGCACGTCGTAGGTTTTTTAGCCTCGAACGAAAATTGAGATCACATCCAACCGTCAAGCTTCTTTATGACGACGTCATTAAAGATTATCTAAAGAATAATTACATTTCTTTTGTGGAAGAGATACTGCCGGGAGAAGTCTCATTCTATATCCCGCACCATGCTGTCATCCGCGAGGACAAGACAACCACCAAGTTACGCGTGGTTCTTGATGCTAGCGCGAAGACAGCCAATGGAACATCGCTAAATGACATTCTTTATGCCGGTCCAGCTCTGCAAGCTGACCTGCTCAATATTTTATTGAACCTGAGACTTTTCGCGGTGGCTATCACTTCTGACGTAAAAGCTATGTACCTTCGTTTACAAGTACGCCCTGAGGATCGCCCCCTCCTGCGTATTCTCTACCGCTTTCGCGAGGACCAAGACTTGCAAGTCTTGCAGTTTTCGGTGCTCCCGTTTGGGCTTAAGTGCTCTCCCTTTGTCGCCATCCGCACAATTCAACAATTGTGTAAGGATGAGGGTCAAAATTTTCCGCTTGCCTGTGATATACTGAGTCGAGATATCTATATGGACGATATCGCGAGCTCTCTCTCTAGTGTGTCGCAGGCAATAGACGCTTCTCATCAACTGATTAAGATATTTTCACTTGGTGACTTTCAATTGACCAAATGGTCAAGTAATAGCTCCGAAGTTCTTCAAGCTATTCCCGAGTCATTGCGACTCTCGCACAGTGTCGATCTAAGTAAGGATCCGACATTGAAAATTCTTGGGCTTCGTTGGTTCCCTGACGATGACTACTTCGCATTTCAGGTTAGCCCTGATAATCGTCCCTGCACCAAGAGGCATATACTGTCGTCCATAGCGCGCCTCTTCGATGTTTTGGGTCTAGTCGCGCCCATGATTTTATACGCCAAGCTACTGATCAAAGAGCTTTGGCTTGTAAAAATTGGTTGGGATGATGTCCCTCCCAATCGCATTGTTCGTCTTTGGGAACAATTTCAATCTGAATTGCCTCAGATTTCGCAGCTTCGATTTGTCCGCCATATTGGCGTGATTGAAAATTGTAAGCTTTCAATAATTGGGTTTGCGGATGCCAGTGAAAAGGCTTACGGTGGTGCTGTTTATGCCCACGTGGTCAAACCAGACGGTGACATCGTCGTCTCACTGGTATGTGCAAAGTCCAAAGTCGCACCGCTTAAGGTTATTTCGCTCGCTCGTCTAGAGTTATGCGCCGCACTCCTTTTATCAATTTTGATAAAACGAGTTTACGATCTCTACTCCGCTCGATACGCCATTGAGGCTGTCGTAGCCTTCTCGGATTCAACTGTAACTTTGAGTTGGATTCACTCTTCGCCACATCGCTGGCACACTTATGTGGCCAATCGCATCGCTAAAATTCAAGAGAATCTCTCTCCTGAACATTTTTTTCATGTCAAAGGATCTGAAAATCCGAGCGACTGTCTTTCTCGTGGCTTAACACCAGCTCAATTAGTCCATCATCCACTTTGGATGGAGGGACCGCCGTGGTTAACAAAGCCCCGCCACGAATGGCCGGTAAAACCATTCGTATCAGGCGACTCGCAAGAGCTTCCAGAAATGAAGGCAGTGGCTCTTCCTGCCGTTTCATTGGAATCTCCTCCCACAGAAAATATTCTGTACTACCGCTCTAGTAGGTTTTCCTCCTGGATAAAATATTTGAAAACAATTTGTTTTGTTTATAAATTCATGAAACGTCTGCCTAGGGGGCCCGTTACCGCATCGGACTTAGAGTTTGCTGAATCAGTAGTGTGGCGATCTGTTCAAAAAACTCATTTTGCATCCGATATTGATCGCTTATCTCGCAACAAGATATGTTCTAAGTCATTACAGAAACTTAGTCCGTTTCTGCATAATGGACTTATTCGCGTTGGTGGACGCTTAGCCAACTCTGATTTAGAGTTTGACTCGCGTCACCCAATTTTACTTCCTCGACAGGACCACCTCGTGGAACTTCTGGTTACCCACTATCACGTCTGCAACTTTCACACAGGTCCAAACTTGCTTCTTTCTCTTTTGAGGCAGAAATATTGGATCCTGTCCGCCCGACGTATTGTACGTCACGTTACTTTCAAATGTAACATTTGTTTTCGAGCCAAGCCACGTCCGGTTTTCCCGATCATGGCCGATCTGCCGCAGTCTCGTGTCGAAACAGCTCCCAAAGCATTTTCACACACTGGGTGTGATTACGCGGGACCGCTTTTAATAACTTCAATACGAGGTAGAGGTCAAAAGAGCCGTAAAGCCTATATTTGCCTCTTTACATGCTTGACAACGCGTGCTCTGCATCTAGAAGTTGCTTCAGATCTGAGCACTGCGAGCTTTTTGGCAGCATTAAAACGCTTCCTTTCTCGACGTGGTCCGATCGAGTGTCTATATACAGACAACGCCACCAATTTTGTTGGTGCTAAGTCATATTTTCGTGAACTTTACCAATTCTTATCGCATGAGTATCGCCCCTTTTGGGAACGGGAACTGGCGGCTCATAAAATCACTCTAAAAACAATCCCATGTAGAGCTCCCCACTTCGGAGGATGCTGGGAAAGTGAAGTGAAGAGTGTCAAAACGCATCTTCTCAAGGTTGTAGGGCAACAAGTCCTCACCTTCGACGAGCTTAACACTATGCTAATTCAAATCGAAGCCTTGTTGAACTCTCGCCCGCTTTATGCGCTCAGCTCAGATCCGTCAGAACCCACCGCACTAACGCCTGCGCATTTCCTCAATACGAAACCGCTCGTCTTTCTGCCCGCTCGTGAAGTCACTGAAACACGGTTACACCTTATTTCACGACATGAATTAACTGACCAACTTGTCCAGTCTTTTTGGAAGCGGTGGCGCAATGAATATTTGCACACCCTTCAATCAAGACAAAAATGGAACACACCTGCCAATCCAGTACGTGTTGGCATGGTTGTCGTCTCTATGCAAGATAATATCATTCCCTTGCATTGGCCGTTAGGTTTAATCACTGAAATCTTTCCGGACAAAAAAGGGGTATGTAGAGTCGCTTCAGTTAAAACTCAGGGTGGGACGTTTCAGAGTCGGCCTATTGTAAAGTTGTGCCCTCTCCCAACGCAGTAAGCAATTACTTAGTTTACTAATTAGTTTTAGGTTTAAATTAGTTCGTATCGCAGTGCAGACGTTAGTTTTAAATATAGACTTTCTATTAAATGTATATATATTTTTGTTCTATGGTAGAGTTCGCGATGATATGCAATATATTTACTTAATTTCGCTTTCTTTGTGTTTCGAAAGTAGGACCTTTCAAGCCGGGGAAAATGGTTACGCCAACACTAAGTTTGCGTCTTTTTAGTTAATTATTTACGTTAAATTATTACGTTGTATAGTTAAAACCACATATTGGTAAGCCTAAGGGTTGGTTTACTTTTCTTGTAATTCCATGCAATCATTATTGGGCTGCGTGGAGTTCAAATATTCGCGCGCGGTCATCTAGTGTGAACTCTCTACGTCACACACACATACGACGGCCGCACACGCACGCAATTGCATTCACTGTAATGCAGACTACCATATCCGCCCGCGCCGAGACAAGTCGAATTCGCTGATCTACTCGCTGATCTTCCGACCCTCGCGTCTCCAGCCTAATTGCTGGCTGTGTAGACTTTGCCAACCGCATCGCTGATCGATAAATCAATCGATCATTCCCAAGGACTTGCCGGAGTGCCAGTTATTCTGTGCCCCAAATTTGGATTGCAGTGCCTCAGACAAAAGCCCCAGGACAGGATCGCAGGCGTTGCCAGGTCAGTAAGCCTTCCCATATTACCTGAGGGTCTTTAGCTGTACAACGTTTTGTTGAGCCTATCGCCAAATTCTAGATTTACGCGGACCAGCGCCGTTCCCACCTTCGGGAATCGCACGCGCGTTTAATATTACGCACCAACTAGCAAAAACAAACATTTTTTACTTTTTCCTCAATCTTTCTCAACAATTATATTGCCATTTGGGTGTAGAATAAGCCTCTTTCGGGATAGCATACAAGTTGTAAATCACCAAATTATTAAATAACTTGGGCGCCGGCTTTCAACTAATTAAAAAAAATAAGGGTATAAGATTATGTTAACCTCACAGAAAAGACTCGGTAAATGAGTAAGTACAGTCAACGCTTTGGACTGAATTCTTATCTGCGCCCTACGTAGCTCAAAGAATGACAAGCTCAGGCACGTACAGTCAACCAGTTAAATTTTTAGACCACTGTAGAACCATTCCACACTACATCTACGGCGCAACGCGTTATCGCTAGATCTACCACTAGATCTGGTACTACGCGAGCAAAACTGCGGGCGGAAGCAGGTGAAAAATGCAAATTAAAACAACAATCTACTTATACCAGCTGGTCAAATAAAGCGCGGTGATTCAGACAGCCCAGAATTGGTACTGGTGACACAAGTTGTAAGATTGTCTGTTCTTCAAGTGCCAAAGTACTTTTATAGGCCTCGTAATCACGCTTTGCTTGAGGTGCCGCGCGCGCGCACTGTGGTGCAAACTAATTCGCACCTTGTACGAGCTTTAAAATTATTAAATGAGCTTCTGGCATCAGCTCCTGAGTGTGACTTGTTCGCTGATAGATGGAAGGAAGTGTGTAGAGCATGCCTGAGTTTCGCTGAGATAATTAATTGTGTAAGGATTATTTCAATTATTCAATGTTTAGTAAAATATTATAATTATGTCTGTTTTTATTTTTGTTAAATTATATTTGAAATGTTTTTTTAATTAAAATTTGTATATCACGGCGCATTGGCGCTAACTGTAAAGCTGTGTGTGTATTGTTGATAAATAAATAAATAAATAAATAAGTCTGTTGGCAATGGTATAATTTAAAGATTGATCGACCAGTAAACGATGTCTCATCAAAAGGGAATTTCGTTTGAAAAGGTTCTATAGTAGCCTACAAATCAAACGTGTTGACTGTACGTGCCTGAGCTTGCCATTCTTTGAGATACGTAGGGCGCAGATAAGAATTCAGACCAAAGCATTGTTTAATCTAAAAAGGCGGATCACAACCAGACACGCAGATTATCTATTGTGTTGGCATTCGAGCATTTAAGTACTTAAGTAATGTTTACCCACAAAATTCTTTCAAAAAATAAATCTGATCAAAGCATTTTTATGAAAAATCGACTCCATATTTTGCTACCTAAGTTCCCTCAAAGACTCCTCACTGCCAGTGACAGGTTCAGACATTTTAGAAGTCAGGTCTCTTTACGTTGGCGTGAGAACGGACCTTAGTTCCTTTGTTAAATCAGTCACAAGGTTCTGCCTATGCCCTGGTTCTCTACCTTCAGAATAGCAAAAAGTTATAATAATACCATCTGTGTTTTTGGTACAAACCAATATAACTAACACGCAGATTAAAATATAGAGACTCTTGCCCATTCGAAAGTAAGCGTTTAGTTTTGACGGTTGTGGTCATCTGATCATATCATTGGCACGCCTGCCCACAAGAAACGATTCGTTGCCGCCATTCGAGCACTTTTACTCCCCAGCGTCCTGCGAGCTATGTGGCCTGCCCACTGCCCACTTCAAAATTCTATTTAAATAAATAAATATTCCGGACAGATCGATCACACACGGTCAACTGATCCCAAACTAGGCATAGCCTGTACTATGGGTACCAGCGACTGATATACATTTATTATTATTTATTTACTGATATATATATATTTCTGAGACTTATGTTGGTGAACTTGGCTCTTTGTTCGAATAGAACGTTAAACGTTGTAAATTAGTGGAATTGGCCTCCTGTCGTCCTACAGATAAGAGCCTGTTTTTTTTTACAAGATTTTTTGTATACAAGGTGTTTCATAATGTGTATGCTATTCCGCAAGGGGTTATATCTAAGTAATAGTTAAACAAAAGTTTATTTAGTAAAAGTATAACGTTAACTCACAGTATAATCCCCACCGCCGTTCCCTATAAAATCCAGCGAGACGACCTTGTAGTACTTGTCAAGTACAATCGCCTCATATCTCGGCACGCTACATTCTATACACCGTACTGTGACGCTATGAACTCTGTCACCTAAAGGCCGGGACCCGTCGAAGACGGACCGAATTCCTGGAAAAGTACGGATTGTTAGGCCTCATTCACTAAGGAAGCATGTATAGCCGGCTCCTATCATGAGAATAGATAGTAAGAGTTGACGACCTCGGTGTCGTAGCGGGCGAATGCCCGTCTGAGACGCAAGGACTGCGGGTTTGATTCGCGCTGCAATACAAATGTTTGTATGTTCTGCAAATATTTGTTCCGGGACTGGGTACCATTATCATGTTACCATTGTACTCGTAGTTTCTGATATCCACGACACAGGGAATCCAGGGGTCAGGACTGTTGATGTTGATTTTTTAATTCGTTCAGGAAATCTGTGGTCAATTTGGTCATATCTGCGAATTTTTTATTTTCCTCTTAAGATATCCACGGGTAGGTTGTATAAAATAACGTACAAAATGTTTTATCGTGCTCTATGATGTCTTCAATGAAGTCGGTCTTCTATTTTGTCATTGATATCAACTGACGAGCAGTAACAAAGCGAACGGTCTAGTTCTAGTGAAGCGCTTGTTGGAGCTGGTAACCTGCTTTCTATGTGAATGTGGCCGAAGTCTATCCAATAAATTCTATACGTGAGCTTTAGAAATTCTGTACGATGTGACAATTTGATATCTTAGATTTAGGACGATGATATTGCGAAAGGTTTTGTTGAAATTGCGATGGAAAAATTGCTATAGGAACCATTCTCGCGGAAAAATAATGAGAAAATTGGCCTCGTTCTGAGAGAGGTGAAACAAAAAAATAGGCTCATGACTTTTATCCTCAAGCATGGTATACATCCTACAAGAGATACTGATACTGGATATAATAGTTACTGGAGAAAGACAATTGTAAGCTATCGGCTACTTATATCCGGGAAACGCGCGTGCAAAGCCATGGGCTGGCGGCCGCTAGTAGTTAAAAAAACCTGAGTTACCGTTAATCTTGCTTTTATAAGATAAGTCTTGAACCCCGTCTATCAGGAGTCAGGATAAACCAAGTGAATTCATTTACAACAAAAGCTTTCACTGAATAAACTAATCAATTTTTTTTTATATCACACACGGTCAACTGATCCCAAACTAGGCATAGCCTGCACTATGGGTACCAGAAACTGACATACATAATACGTATATATTTAACACCCAGACACAGAACAAACATCTGTGTTAGTCACAAATATTGGTCCAGCGCAGGAATCGAACCCGCGACCTCTAGCGCAGAAGGCAGAGTTACTACCAACTGAGCTATGAGGTCAGTCTTATTGAAAGATGATTTAATATTGCAACTGATAAACATTAAATTGGAAAACAAGTGTAGCAACTCTCTGTTGATAATATAACCCATGCCTATCTACACTAAACATAGACAATATTATCAGTATCCTATTAATATATTGTGCTAGTGAACATCAGCCTTTACGTAGGGTAAATCATGCATTAACAGGCTACCAATAAACTTTGGCCAATTCAAATTGCTATAGGTTTTACACGCGCCATCCAACTTTAACATTTGTGATTTAATGGAGAGAAGAAAGGTTTTAATTTACGGAAATTAGAAAATCATTCAACATTCTATACCGCCAAAAAAGTCATTAGGTACATTCTTAAAATTATGGAGTAGCTGATTTGACCAGTAACTGATCACAAAAATTACACTTAAGAATATATTTTAGGATTTATTTTTATTGCAATATTAGCAGAACTAAAATTCAAACTAAACATATGTAACCCCAGTTTCTACGACATGGCTAGTTACCGAAAGCGATCAGTTACTAAATGGTTAACCCTAGATATTTTAAACAGTTTCCAGAGTACGGGCCACGGCGAACTTCAAAAGACCCAAAGATATTTGTTCGTAGGTCAATATCGATGGCATTATGGATACAATATTATGCTAATTCTGCTCGTAGGTGCCGATATTACTTTATTAAAGGGCTCGAGAGGTAGTTTGAACAGCAGTTTCGTAGATCGACATGTGTTTTCAGATAATAACGTTACTCGATAATATCAGTACCCTAATTTGGGTCCACGATTGAACTTTGAAAGTGAAAATGCTTTGATCAATTTTATTTTGAAGATCGCTTTTGTGATCTTTTTGATGTTACCAAAATCTACATTATTATGTATTTTAGAAAAGTTTTAAAGATTTTACACGCCGTTTTGTTCATCATCATTTCAGCAGTACGACGTCCACTGCTGAACATGGCCTCCCCCACAGACAGAGCGAATTCCTATCATATGGGGGATTTGCCCATACTCACCACGCTGGGCTATCGGTTGCGAGCGCAGTTTGAGCTATCGTTGTTAAAATTAGGGACGCTGCTGCCCATCTCCTAGAATTTTTCCCTTAGTCTTACGACATCCGGATCTGGACATGCGAATAGGTAGATATAGAGGGGCCTATTCTTTAGCCGGCGCTACCACGGCCGTTTTGTTAATTTTTTGTTCATAAACGACATTACTTGCTACTTGGGCTATCACTTACAGTGTATCCATCGCCTCCCTCACCCATGAAAGATTGCGAGATCACTTTGTAATACTTGTCAGGCTGCAGCGGTTCGTACCGAGGCACGTCGCAGTCAATGCATCGGACTGACGCGCTGACAACCCTGGAGTTAAGGGGCCGAGAGCCGTCGAATACGGGGTGCATTCCTGGGTTTTAATTGTTCGTTTGATGAATGAAAGCATTTGTTGTAGACGGGCGATTTGGGAGCGGCTACATTCAATAATAATTGTTTATTTATATGTATCAGACATCGCATGAATTATACAAATACAAATTAATTTATTTCGGAACAAAAATAATAGAGGTACATTATAACGATTTGGAAAAACGATGGTAATTGCAATATTATAAAAAACTGTGACGCAATCACCAACTAAAATACAATAAAATGATAAATACAATTAAATGATCCTGCAAAAACTATTTTTAAGAAAGAAAAAAAGAAAGTACTTTGACATTACACAAGGTAATAGTTGAGGTATGAGTAGGTACTTTGTACATATTTTATGACGATGTATTATAAATGCGTTAGAGTGTGTGTGTGAATATATATGGGTGTGTGTATGTTTATGTTTGTGGGTGTGTGAATTCCCTGACTCCTCAGCTAGGTAAGGTGACCTGTGATGCAGAAGTCAGTGTTTTCTCCCAAAACGACAAATACGAAAATCTAAAGAACGGATGCGTAGAATCATCATCATCATCATCATCAGCCTGTAGAAGTCCACTGCTGGACATAGGCCTCCCCAAATAGTTCCATGACGAACGGTCTTGAGCCTTCTCTATCCACCGACTTCCCGCAACCTTCACAATGTCGTCGGTCCATCGGGTGGGGGGCCTTCCAACACTGCGTCGCCCGATTCGTGGTCGCCATTCGAGAACCTTTACTCCCCAACGGTTGTCGGTTCTGCGAGCTATATGGCCTGCCCACTGCCACTTCAACTTGCTAATTCTGAGAGCTATGTCGGTGACCTTAGTTCTTCTACGGATTTCCTCATTTCGGATCTTATCATGCAGTGAAACTCCAAGCATAGCTCTCTCTATGGAGAGAGACGGGCTATGGCCCGTTGCGCGACTTTGAGCTGCGTAGAATAACGCTTCGAATTAATTTGAAGCGATGAGACTGACTGACCGAGTGCTGGAATAATCTCGATGAAAATTGGGCTTGGCATTTATTTTATGCATGTTACTGTTTTCGTGATAAATACTTCAGTTTGGAATGACGCAAAAACAGACACTCAATACTATAAGGCCCAGGTAAAAGTCAGTAAATATCGGCAATATCAACGGACTCGCTCTTGGTTCTATGATAAAATACCTGAATATTATTGATCATACCTGAAACTTGAAGCATCCTCGCCCCGGGGTAGGGGTCGTTAGCAACTGAATACTCCAGCATTTCCATAATGTGATCCCCCCTCAGATCGAACACCTCCACATTGTTCTCAAATGGAACGGCCAATATCACCGATTCAAATGTTATCACTGTAAAATGTGAAAAACATAAATTATAATTTTATTGATAAAAGAGATTATGAATAATGCTAATTGCTTAGGAAATGGCGTGCCAATTCGGACTTGTCATTGACATCAAAAAATATTGATAAAATTTTCATACAGAAAGGAAGTAGCTTAGTTGGTAAGAGCATCCCCGTATCAAGGGGAAGGTCGGTAGCTTAGTTGGTTAGAGCGTCAAGGGAAAGGTTGCGGGTTCAAATGCCGTCTGCGGCGATTATTTTTGGAATATTAAAAAAAGTCCAATACTGCTTACTTCCAGATTCGATAACAGCTCTGATGCCACCCTGGTTTATAACACAGAAATGAGCGTAGTGCCAGTTGTCTCCTACAGCCCAGTCCATGACCTGTAACCATCGTAAAACAGTATGTAATAATAATATGTCGGTGAACTTAGTTCTTCTACGGATTTCCTCATTTCGGATTTTATTACGTAGTGAAACTCAGAGCATAGCTCTCTCCATAGCCCGTTGCGCGACTTCGACCTTGTGAATGAGGCCAACAGATAGCGAGTTTCAAGTTTGCTGGGTTGTTCTATTTGCGTATTAAAATGATGATGGCAGAAGATACGTACACTATGCATAAAAGCGTCGCAAAGGAAGCTGCCTAGGTTACACTCCCCGCAGGCACAGTTAGTCGCCAGCTGTACCATAGAGTATCCAACCTCCTCTGACGCCAGCTCTTCGATCATCGGCAGGTATTTGTCTATTTTAGCCAAAACATCAGTAGCTGGAACAATTAAAGTTTCAAACTCCAATTAAAATCAGATCATTATTTTAGCATCTATCGAAAAAACGGGACTAGGCCGTTTCCTACCAATGACTATCGAATCATAGGTTTCGATAAACATTTTTTTACTATTTTTTAAGAATAAATATTAATAAGAACCAAGGTTACCGACATAGCTTTCAGAATTAGCAGGTTGAAGTGGCAGTGGGCCGGCCATATAGCTCGTAGAACCGACAACCGTTAGGGAACAAAGGTTCTCGAGTGGCGACCACGAACCGGACGACGCAGTGTTGGAAGGCCCCCCACCCAATGGACCGACGACATTGTTAGGGTTGCGGGAAGTCGGTGGATGGAAAGGGCTAGAGACCGTTCGTCGTGGAACTCTTTGGGGGAGGCCTATGTTCAGCAGTGGACTTCATCAGGCTGATGATGATGATGACGATGAAGAATAAATAAATAAATAAAAAAAATAACAATGCCAATTTTACTCTTTTAATCTGGGAAGTAGTATTTTCTTCAGACATACCTTGTTCAACATCTGTTCCAATATAATGAGGATGTCCTTCCCAATCCAACAAGTTTCCAGCCTCATCGAAGAAAAGTTTGATTTCTCCGAGATATTGCGTGTGGGCTGCAGCTTGAACGATTAACACCTAGAATGGAAATAATAAAGCTCGATTTTTCTCTATCTCTCTATAGATAGGTACTTTTCAGGTGTATTTTATTAAACAATGCGATAAAACCCACATAAAAATCTCTGTATTATTCCACTTTAAATTTTGCATAGCTTAGAATTAGCAAGTTAATATGGCAGTGTAGTGTGCATGCCATAATATAGTTCGTAAAACCGATAACCGTTGCAGAAAAAAGGTGCCCAAATGGCGACCATAAACCGTAAGGCGGAGTATTGGAAGGCCCCCACCTGATGTACTGCCGACTATGTGAAGGTTGCGATAAGGCTAAGGCTCAAGACCTTTCGCCGTGGCACTCTTTGGGAGAGGCCTATCTCCAGCAGCAGACTTAAGGTTAATGATAATGATGCACTGGTATTCATTAAAAAATAGGTCAAGTTCTTACTTTTCTCCCGGGTTGGTCCACCACCACTGGATAAGGTCCTTCAGGCACAAATGCACTGTGCACTGGTGCATCCTCATTGTAAAGTAGGGTGTGACTGTGCCCTCCAACAATGATGTCGATGTACGGACCCCCATGTAATGCAATCTCTCTAAATAGAAAGAAAAGAAGACCTTTACTCAGGAACTTAACAATCAAAATCCGAAATGAGGAAATCCGTAGAAGAACCAAGGTCATAGACCGGTTCGGTATCAGCCACTTCAAATAGATAATCCTGAGTGCTATCTCAGGGCAATAAAGGGGAATAAAGAATCTTTAGCGACCAGGAAGCGGAAGATGCAGTGTTGGAATATGGACTGGATGGACCGACGACATCGTGAAGTAATGGAACTATTTGGGGGAGGCCTATATCCAGCAGTTGACTTGTGCAGGCTTCATTAATTCGTGTCACTATTTCTTTCCTGGTCACCCTTCTGTTGGACAATGCGCAGCCATACTAATTGTAGAAACCAGTGTTTAATGATCTATAAGGAATCTTAGAAATTGTTATTGCTCTAACACAAACGTTTCAGCAATTCAGACATTGTTTTGAAATAATATTCTCACTTATCAATATCGATCCCACAATGTGACAGAACGATGATGATATCTACTCCATCAGCGTTCAGCTTCTCGGCTTCAGCCTTTACAGTTTCCACTTCATCGGTGAACTTCAGGTCTCCTGAAGCAGCGAGTGTCTGTTAACAAATTAAAAATAATTAAATTAAATTCATTTATTGATTCGGACAACACAAAGATCCATAGTTAAGAGTTTATTACATGTCACACAGTTAAATCAAAAATAAAATAAAAAAGAAGACAGAAGCACAGAATTAATTTATATAATAAATTTATATGATAAGGCTTGCCAGTGCCTTTGCAGTTTACTGCCATGTCTGTCAGCCAGAACCCCTATCAGACTGATAATACTACCCAGCATCCTGCGTTAAAAAAAATTATTTTATTTCTAATACCAGGTCTAGATTCTACAAGAAGGTCATTATACCAGAGGATATATGTATACTATCCCAAAATGAGCTTATTCTATAAAAAAAAACATTTTAACTTTTTAACATCTATATGATAAGAAAAGTTAGACATCAAGATTGCTACCTAGAATATGTAAAAAAATAGTGAAATAAATAAGATGGTCAAGGGACTACGAGAAGACAACAATTTTACACGGCGGCGCCTGAAAACCAGTTCTTAGTGTGAGGTGCTGGGAGCCAATACTTACGTCGGTAGCAGCGATAATGACGCCAATAATGCCAATCTTCCTTCCTTCTCTTTCTACCACAATACTGGGCTTGTACAGCCCCTGGATGGTGGGCTCATCGTCATCAATAATGTTAGCTGTGACAACCGGAGCTTCCAAATATTGCAAGTATGGCACTACACCATCTATACCATTGTCGAATTCGTGGTTTCCTAAGACCTGCAAATAAACAATCGGCATTTAAATCAGTGACGAATTTCGTAGGAGAACCAAGGTTACCGACATAGCCCTCTCAGAATAGGAATTTGTAATAGCTTGCAGAACAAATAACCGTTGGGGAATACAGGTTCTCGAAAGGCCACCAAAATCAGGCGACGCAGTGCTGGGAGGCCTCCTCGATGGACCGACAACATTGTTATAGTTGCAGGGAATTACGGTGCGACAGAAATTACACTAAAAACATGTTAACCTCAACATTTTATTCTTTCTTATACTAGAATTAAAGACATAAAAAATATAGGTACATATAATCTTTTAATATCCACACGAAATTTCCCACATGAAAATCAAATTCGAGACTTTGATACCAAGGCGACTAGACAAGATCCTCACGCTTCGTATCCCTTTAACTCTATAGTCATACGGACAACGGTTTTTTTGTCTTCTTATTTTGCAGCAGTCACGTGACATCTCACAAGCTAAAGCCATTATCAAACAATTTGAATCCACTGGCGTTAAAACCAACAAAATGGGCCTTGTCTAGACCCAAGATAGATAATCCCCTCAGACCTGACATTTAGACTTTCATGATTGTGAATGTGTCAAAAACTTACATGAGCATCATGTGGTAGCATATTCATGAACTCCTGAGTTACATTCCATCTCAAGATGTTATACCAGATGGTGCCTTGGAAGCTATCTCCTCCGTTGAGCAGTAGGGATTCAGGTTCAGCTGCCTTTCGCTCCCTGACCATGGTGGTTAGTCGGGCGAAGCCACCTATGCATGGTGCTGCGGAGGGATTGCAGACTCCGCCTAAAGGACTGGTTTGGACGAACCTAGAAGTATAACTTGGTAGTAGTAGGTACATAGAATTATCAAGTTCCTAAGAAGTAGAATAACAGTGAATAATTTCAGCACAGTACATTGGATTATAGTGATTAAATGGGGGATGTTTTGGAAAAAGGCCAGAACTATATGAGGCCAGGTCTCTAATAATAAGTTAGAGAAATGTTATAATAAATATAAATATAAATATTCCGGACATATTCACACGGTCAACTGATCCCAAACTAGGCATAACCTACTATGGGTACCAGAGACTGATATACATAATAGATATATATTTAACACCCAGACACAGAACAAACATCTGTGTTAGTCACAAATGTTTGTCCAGTGCGGGAATCGAACCCGCGACCTCTAGCGCAGAAGGCAGAGTTACTAACAACTGAGCTATGAGGCCAGTTATAAGAGTGAATAAAGCAAAGAAGTATATCAGGCTCGTTGCAAGTGGAAAACCTTGGTATCTGCTTACCACTCTCGGAAATAGTCATGATTTTATGTATGTCAAAGTCAAAATCAAAAGGCGTTTATTTCAATAAAATCACTAGGATCACTCAAGACGTTTAAAGTCTTAGAAACTAGGTGAAGCTATGCCTGTTCCTCGCGACCAATGTCATGTATGCATTTTAACTATAATATTGATTACTAGTAGCGTTGAAGTTGCATTACACATAAGACATACTTAAATAAAGACGGTCAAGTACGAGTCGGACTCACGCACTGAATACCATTACAAGGGGTCGGAAAATAGAGTTCGCAAGTGTACGAAGTGACCAACTGTCAGTTTGCAGACGGACAACAATGTAATTTTAAAAGGGTTCCATTCTTTTCAAATGAGATACAGAACTCTTAAAATAGCTTATCATCATGAAATAATCTACTAATATTAAAAATGCGAAAGTTTGTGTGGATGTTTGGATGTTTGTTATTCAATTGCGCCGTAACGGCTAAACCGATTTTGATGAAGCTTGGAATATAAAGAGTTATTAGTCACCTAGAATAGCATATGCCTAGGCTCCTTTTTATGTTGGTACCATGCGAGTGAAGCCGTGGGCGGAAGCTAGTAGAATAATAAAATGACGATACAAACGTAATGACTGGTGAATCTAGGAATTTCAGATTAGAGCTAAAATATATCACCTGCCACACATAAAATAATTATCAAGATGTTTTATGGCACTATCGATCATTTGAATGTGTTGTGATCAATGATAAAATCATAATGATAAGGATGACATGTGTTCTAAAATTACCTATAATCACTACTTACTTTGTTACACTATACATTTACGTAGATATAATATTTCCATGTTTAATATTCAATTCAATATTCAAAAATTATATTAACAGCCAAAACTTAAATCAATATAGGTAAATGAAAGTTGATAATTATACCTTGCATGAAAATCATTGTAGTGTAAAATATTGACCGGAAACCTCTCTTGAGCACCGACCAACGACAATGCACACACAAAAATTAGTGATCGTAACATTTTCAACCATAAAACACGTGGATTTACTCCTGCATTGGGCAAGTACCGAATTAATACTGAAATTAAACAATTGATAAGGCCTGGCCTATCGGCTTCTATAAAGATAATACATATTATAGATAATATTATGCAGTGACGTTAAAAGTAAACTCATAAAAGTAGGGGTGTACTTAGTCGTAGTAAAATTTTGAGATAAAAATTCAAAAGCATCTAAGACTGAATTTCCAGATAAGGTCAGCCCGTATGTGGAGTGAAAAAATAAAGTATAATATAAAACTCTTACCTTACTGACTGATTGTCAATCTACGCTCCTATAGCTAGGGCGTAAAGATAGCTCTAACTGCACTCGCCATGCCCAGCGTAGTGAGTAGGTATGGGACACATGATAGGAATTCGCTCTGGAAATCTGTGGCGGAGGTAATGTTCAGCAGTGGACGTCGAACGGCTGAAATGATGATGAATTATACCGATTTTGGACCTGGTGTATAAAGGCTATGCTTGGAGTTTCTCTGAAGGATAAAATCTGCAACGAGATTATCCGACAGACAACCAAAGTCACCGACATAGCCCCATAGAATTAGCAAGCTGAAGCGGCAGTGGGCTGGCCATATATGCCGAAGAACCGACAACAGTTGGGGTAAACGAGTTCTTGAGTGGAGACCACGCCTTGGCAAACGTAGTGTGGGGCGCCCCCCGGCTAGGTGGAGCGATGACCTACGAAAGGCGGCGGGCAGTAAGTGGATGACAAGGGGCGAACACCGGGCTCAGTGGCGTGTATTGGGGGAGGCCTATGTCCAGCAGTGGACTAATGTGGGCTGATGATGATGATGATGTATAAAGGCTGTTGGCTCGCACTTCGTCTTGAACAAAGGCCTTTAACTTTTCACTGTCATAAGCTGGGCTATTTGTCTACTTATTTCCCTAAGTTTGTAAAAGTTAGGGCTGCGGTTGACAGACTACTTGAAAAGTTAGAAATCTGACTTTGTGTATAGAAATTCATTGGTTGAGTCAAACTCAATCCTGTAGGTAGTATTCCGCAAGCGAGAGCCCGCTGGAGCAAGAAAAAGAAAATAGAAAGAAGAGATACATCTGGTTGGAGTTCTAATTTAGAGAGAGAAGAAGAAAATAGAAAGAAGAGAATAAACTCTCTGTGCCCTACCTCATTCCATAAGTCAGAACATAGATTCATCATTTTGTTAATCGGTTTCTGTTATCAAAGTGTTTTACGAAAAGCATTAGAAAGTAATTTAAAAACCCATTCGTCATGCACACCTGGCCATCCATCTTAGTTAGTGGTTAGACCTAATTTGAGATTCAAGTCCATTAACATGGACATGAAAATGTATAACTACTTAATAAATCATAAAATACTTTTTAGGCCCTCTAAAGTCTACGCACACTGAATTAAAATATTTAAATTTATTCAATGATGATGCATAGGTAAGCCGTGTTCAAACGGTGTGAGATGTCATCTAAAATATATTTCAAAATTATCCTTGTCTAGTGATTAAAGTCAATGGGCTTTTGCGGCTGACGATTATTTAATTATAGTATTCTAAATTGTTAAGCAGATCTTCGCTCGCTCGATCAACTACTATACAAGGTGATTTTAGGTAGCAATCTTGATTCCGAAGTTCTTGTACGTTTAGTTATTAGTTCTTAAGTCGATAAAAATAGCAAAAATATTTACGAAATTTTGTAAAAAAAATATGAAAATATTGATGTTTTTTTCGCTAATATTATTTATTTTCGTTGACAGAATAATCCCCTTTCGGGATGGTTTATATGTTATGAATCACCATGTATTGTTACCCCTTAATTGGCTACTTGACGGTGTAGTGCGCATACCTTAAAACTTGACTCAGCCGAGATTTAAGCAAAGTTAAATAAGAAATTAAAGTGTAATTGGAACTTGGCAGGATAATTGAGCCAAAACGCGAGTAAATGGATAAAAGGAGTCAAATGAAAAACCCTTTGACTCGTTGAGTAGGTACGTTAGTTAGTCTACTGGCCCGGCAAGACTATATTGGGTATGATCAAAAGGATTTGACTTCATACACTATATTCTGTGTCAGTACTCGATTTTTATGAAGGATTTTGCCAACCAACCATCATTTCCTCTATGATCAAGAGCTTTGAATCACAAACAAGCTTACAAGAATACTTGACCCAAAAAAAACCGAATTTAAGGCCATGCTCACTTTTTGATGGTCGCTCGGTGGCAAGAGGCCATGACGCCATGACGCTTATTACCATTATAATGCCGACTTGAAATAAATTGTCAGTACTATTTCACACTTTTCGTTTATTTTGAACCTTAAATCTAAGCTGCTATAGGTTCCCAAACTTATTTCACCCACCACTTTCAGAATGAAAAATAATCTATCTGTTGCGTTGCCCCAACTTGTGTAAAATGTTGTGTTTCGGGCGTTAAAAGAGGGATAGACTTATCCCCATGTTTATAATAACTCGTTAACTTTATCATCATCATCATCATCATCAGCCTGATGAAGTCCACTGCTGAACATAGGCCTCCCCCAAAGAGTGCCACGACGAACGGTCTTGAGCCTTCTCCATCCACCGACTTCCCGCAACCCTCACAATGTCGTCGGTCCATCGGGTGGGGGGCCTTCCAACACTGCGTCGTCCGGTTCGTGGTCGCCACTCGAGAACCTTTGTTCCCCAACGGTTATCGGTTCTGCGAGCTATATGGCCAGCCCACTGCCACTTCAACCTTAACTTTATCGGCTCGATAAAAGTATGCCGGCCTCTTCCTTTTCTTTACTTCTAGAAAAGGACGCAGTGAGAGTTTTTGCCGATAAAGTGAGATGATTGAGGGCCGATCGATACTGACTTGTTGAGCGAGTAGATACAATTTTATATTTTGAGAAGAGCAGTAAACGCTTAAATATTTACGGATGTTACAGCGCGCGGTGCAAGCCGGAAAAAACCCCAAGAAACAACTTTATTGGATGATTTGTTTTATTTGTGAAACTCCACTTGAACATGCTTTAAAGTTACATAAGAAAAATGTGCACTCTCTTACTACACTTTAGCAAAGGTTAGCAAACGAATGCTACAAAGAAGCTAAATTAAAAAACTTTCTACTACCAATATAAAAGTTTAGCTTTAAAGTAGTTTTGTATGGAATTCGAAACAACGCCTCTAGCGAACCATTACGGCAACTCATTATGTTCATACAAAAACCCATTATTCACACTCATGAGTTAGAGTGAAATTTGTGTTGCAAAAGGCAGACTACGGCCTCAAGCAACATTCGTTGAGGCATACAAGTCGTTTTAGTGCATCGATAAAGTGCATGAGAGAAAAACTTTCACTATCTAACTTATAATAAAATTAGACTCTGTTATTCTGAGTCGGTAAGATGTTTTCACTTCTCTCACACTGACAGCTCGCATTAGGTTCATAGAAAATGCTGTCAATTCCTTCTAAGACAACTGATAACGTTTTCTTACACACAGTCGTTGAATATTTTTTATTCCTTTGTTTATTCAAATACCTACTCTACCTACTTACCTTCCTTTCTGCAATAATAAGTACAAATAATATGTGTGATATGGACTATGTTAATTGTCTGAAATAAATGATTTATTATTATAAATACCAATGTCCAACAGACCATTTCATTTTTACAGTACCTATAGTCAAAAATGGAACAAATTGATCATGAGGTCTATGTACCGCATGATCATTTGATATTTTTTGAGATTTTGTTGACCTACAAATAATGATTTGAAGATCTAGCTATCTTTTAAACATTGAACACAAAACAATAAAAGTTGAAAAAGTTTTAGTTGATCGCATTTGAATAGAAAATTTTCTGCGCGAAAACTTTCATCCGCACATTTTGGCTCTAGAAAATTCAATCGAAAAGTTAAAAAAACTCGTTTTGTAGGCAACAACAGTGAAATAGATTTCTATTCAGCCTCTATAAGCCTGGATTAGGTACTCGAAAAGTCAGCTCATATCTTCGCTGGCTGGGTGTTGGCTGTGGGCCAGTCCTAGCTTAGGAAACTGTCAGCTGCTAGTTTGGTTAGCTAGCAGCGAACTCTAGTAACGTTGCTGATAATCTACTCAAAAGTGACCATTATGGGTAAGCGTTATTTTATTCAGTGCCTGTGGCAGTGGCGATTACCAGCAGCCTGAGTAGCCTGAGTGGCAGATTTTAGGAGCGGCTTTGGGGACTGCTTTTTTTAACACCGTTACACATGGTATGATGAGTCTTATGCCTGCAAAGACCCCAGGAAACTTGTAGGCTTCTGGCAGGAGTTAGGCTAGCTATAACTAGTTATCTAGCCAGATCACCCACACACGTAATCGAACCACCTTTGAGCCCATATGCAGAAAATGTAGTCCACTCATACGGGACTCGCTCGTTTGTAAATAACACTAGCATAACAGTTCTTACAACCTTGTTATGAATAAGAAAAATACGCCGAAAACGTATATTATGTTTCATATTCTAAAGAAAGTAGCTGAGGAGTAATCGGTTAGTTTGGTATGGGCATGTCATGAGGAGGAAAGAATGTCATGTGACTAGAAGAGTGTTAGATATGAATGGACTGTGTGAAAGTGGATATGGTGAAGAAATGAGTGAGTGCTGAGATGATGACGACTGATAGAGGGAAATGGAAGAAGAATAAAGGTTGTGCCGACCCCACATGATGTGGGATAAGGGCAGGAAGATGATGATTCTAAAGAAAGTAATTAGGATTATACCAGCTGCTATTCTTGACTAGCTGCCTAGGTACAGCCGCTCCGACCCCTCTATTGGGAGATACGACAGTATGTGCAATTCCAGGGTTAGTTAAGGGAGTCCATTTTAAATTATTCTTTATCGGTGGACTGGAAAGATAATGTTTAGATTTACGGTTCGCTTGGCGGTATGAACTGGGAGAAAAATGGGAAATGTTAATTGGTAACTTTTTTAATTCACTTAACCTGAACATTGATGATTTGCCTATGTTATATATCTGCCTTTACCAGAGATGCTGTAATAAATGCGCTGTTACAAATCAGGCGTATTTTTCGGACGAATAAAGTTTTTTGCTGATTATGAGACACAATTTCCAAAACACGTGCTTGCAAAACGAGCTTGTACATATCGAAAAAACCTCAAATATTTTAATGAGACTTTGAACGCGACGTACCTAAGCCTAGGTGTAGTCTATTTGTAGAATGTACTGGTGTAAAAAGAATTAAAAACAGCCTTATTAAAGTCGTAACTATCATATGAGGAAGCCGGCGCCAAGTATTGATCATATCTTTTGCGTAGATTAGGCAGACTAAGCTGAGAGGTTAGTTTGAGGCTGATGCCGCTCGGTATGGTCGCAGTGTAGAACTCCCTCAGTGGTAACGGCAGCTCTGCGCGCCGCCTGCCTCATGTGAGAGGGCAAGGGATAGTCCCAACCTTTTTCGGCCCGTGGGTAGACAGAGCGGGGGTATCCGCTCAGTTCATCTTGAACATATGTAAAAAGTGTTACCTACTATTCTTTACATAATAATGTTCGGATTTCAATATGATTTATAAATTTTTAATACTTTAAGTAGCTACGTGCTGAAACTGCATCAAAAGTCTGAAACTCCATTTAAATTAGTGCATAATGCAACCATTAACGAGTTCTGTTACATTAAAACTACAATTTATGCGATACCCAACGTCAAAACTTTGCGTATTGCTACAACGAAAACGTGCTTGAAGACTCACGGCGAGGAAACAGATGCAAAGTGAGAATAGATACGCTACCAACATTGCTTAGTTGAAGGTAGTTTTTCCTACGCAAAATTTTGAAGTCCTTAGCAAAAGTCTATGTTGGTAAACTATTGACATTCTGTTACCAGGGCATCATAATCGCAAAAGTAGAAAAGCCCTTTTTCATTGATTAAAAAAAAACTATTCAAATGTGTGACGCGAATTTAGGTTTTGCCAAATCAGTTAAAACTCTATCATTCAGATATTTTTGGTAGAAATCTCGATGACGAACCTCACGTACGTTCAATAATTTGTCATTACAATAAAATAATTACATATAAAAAAACTGCGACGTAAAAGAGGTAAACAAGCTTTGGAATTTTGATTTTCACAGGCGGAAAATTTTGGGTATAATTTATATTTAATTGTAGGTAAGTATTAGGGGTTTATCTCGCAGTAGCCAGCCATACTCTTCTACAGTCACATTTTCAAATGGTCTGATTCGGGTGCTGGTCAATCTGTTTACAGCATGTTTGCTGCAAGACTCGTCCTGAGTCTGTAGCAGTATCAAAGTGGAAACAGCAGTTTGCAACTTTCTCATAAAAACTTTCTTTCTTCTTGACCATGTTGCTAATGAAAAATTCTTACTTTCTTTTCGATAGTCGACAAGCCAGTGTAAATTACACTGAATGAATGAACACCACAATGAAGGTTGCTATTACAAAACTAGGCAAATCGCCTAGTCTTGTAACAGCAACCTTCATTGTGGTCACCTTTTGAATGGGTAGTGGTAGTAACAGCTGAGTGTTTCCTAAAATGTGGATATGATAAGAGCGATTTTAGACTACACGACACGACAGGATGACACAATCATAATTATTATATAAAAAAAGCTCTACTTTCACACTATTCTGAGCGAAAATCTTTAGGCTCCGACTGGAAGTGTCTCCGTAGCTTAGCTGGTTAGAGCATCTCTTTATCTAGGAGAAGGTTGTGGGTCAAAATCACGTCGGAGTCGAATTTTTGGGTTATAATAGAAAACGCAAACGTGTCGATAACGAAGTCGCGGGTATCAGCTAGTTTAATATAACTAGGGCTTGCTAGCAAATACTTAGTTACACAGGATGCAATACCCGTACAATCGCCCAAGGCAAGCCTTTGAAAACTTACAACTGAGGTTTGCATACTAACTATCCTATCTACGAATCTAACTACGAAGAATCCTTGAATAACATTTTGTTGCTTCTCTTTATTCGTAATAGTTGATAGAATAGAATAGAATAGAATATAGCTTTATTGTACACCAAAAGAAAAATACACAAACCAGGAAAAAATAACTTAAAAATAGTGTGACAATGGGCGGCCTTATCGCTAAAAGCGATCTCTACCAGGCAACCTTTGGATGGACAGGATATACTAAGTAAAAGAGGACGATGATGGCCAAGTTGAGCTACAGCGACTTTATAAAGAGAGTTTATGACTGATAATGAAAAAACCAGTGTAGTGTGTCTTACAGGGAACCTATTCATTGTGGCCTGAAACACAGGATTACCTAGTGCAGGCTCCTATGTAATACCTACCTATATGTAAAACTGACCATTAACCTGTAAATTTTTGTGTACCTTATCAATCTTATGAATAAATTATTTATTATTATTATCATTGAATTTATAGGTTGATGACGGTCATAGGCCCTTTTCAGGGTCACCATACCTCAACCTGGTCACTGATCAAAGACAGGATGACCAAGAAAAAACCAGTGACACGACAAGAAGAAGAAGATTGAATTTATGAAAAAAACGCATAATATGGCGATTATTTTATCGATTAGATTAAATTATTCTATGTATAAAATGAAAAATATAAGTCAGGATAAACAAAATCAATTCAATTATATTTGTCATTTTTTCTACCGAACTTTTTTTAATCATCTGTTTTTGGACAATTTTTCATATTTGCATAACAATGAAAAATGTTGAATTTCCAAAAGTAGTAGAAGAAACTTTATTGCCAATTTTTTTAATAGCTTTTATTTATTCAGTCAAAATTGTACAATCATATTTGAAATAAATTAAGATTAGATATCGACTAAGTACTAATAAAAATGCGAGTGGTTTTTTTACGAGTAGGTGTCATAAAAAATCCAGTCGATCCCTGTCGCCACCAGATGGTAGCGTGCCCAAAGTACTGGTGGCATTGCCACGTTGTATGGCAATGCTTATTCGCTGACCGAAGTAAAAGCCAGCATTTTGGTCACGCGTATACTCTAATATTGCCATATAATATACTCTAATATAATCTACTTATTGCCAATTGTATGTAGAATTAACTCTTTTCGGATAGAGTACATAATAAGAATCACCTTGTATACTGAAGAAAATAGGCAGAAAATCCTTCTGTTGCGAATCTTTTCCATACCATTTTCTAAACCTTTTTTGTGCTTTTTTTGGGCTAAAAGGTTGGGTTTTATTCCAAGATGCATGAAATTTATTCAACCGTGAAGCACTACAGCCTACGCCACAGATGTGTCTGTAGTTAATAACATATGGCTCCTCAATGTAACAATTTATCCATGCAGAAACAAATCCGTTGAAACGTATCGACAGAAGGATTCGGCATTCCTACAACTCGACACTATGCACAAAATGTGATAGATATAAGATAGATGAGCCTAATGTTTGTTGTCAGAACCGTCAAAATTAGGACCGCAAAATGTAAGATATTGTTACCTGGTCTAACATGGGTGTAAGTGAATAACGATTATAGTAACAAAGTTTTTGAGGATGTTTGTGGTTCCATCACGCCCAAACGGCCAAACGGATTTGGATGAAATTTGGTACAAATATAGATTATAGTCTGAAATAGCATATTATAGACTACTTTTTTATCAACAGTTAACACGCGAGCGATGCCACGGGCGGAAGCTAGTATACCTAATATAAGATGTATATTCTACATTATAGTGCAGGTAACTGTATAGTACATACTTACTTAAAGCATGCTTTTTGTATCAGAACTGATTTCAGCAGAGACAACGGGTTTCTACTTGCTTCATTTCAACCCTGTATTTTCTACAAGAACCTGGCAAGTGGAGAAAACACGTCACAAGACTACACACAGTATACAAAGAGGTGGAATGCACAAAAACTATCTTTTTAGGGTTCCGTACCTCATTTAGAAAAACGGAACCCATATTTATAGGATTACTTTGTTGTCCGTTTGTCTGTCTGTCTGTCCGTCTGTCATGACACTTTTTCTCAGAAACGGCTAAAGGTATCAACTTGAAATTAATACCAACTATTAAGGTCTGTGTGCGGTTTCATGATGTCTTATATAAATCAAAGCTCTAGCTTAATGCATTAAAAAGATATGGCAATGAATGTATAATTTTTATATGGAAATGGCAAAAAAACTTCCAGTTAACTCACAAGTCTGAAATTTGGAATGCTAGGAGCTTTTGTAACACAATCAAAGAGAAAAGTCTGAAATTGAGGAATTTCAAAGTTTTTAAGGAAACAAAGTTATTTTTTCGGTCAATGTCATACAATGACTACGTGAGCAACCGCAAATATAAGTTTTTTAATTCCTACACTTGGAATTTTGATTTTCTGACCACGTGTACGGATTTTCTGACTGGTAAATCCATTGGTGCGCGACCGAGATTCGAACCTGCGACTAACGGTACGGAAGCCTCAGGGCGCGATTTCTCGCAATTGACCGTCTTTATTTTCATCATCATCATCATCAGCCTTTAGAAGTCCACTGCTGGACATAGGCCTCCCCCAAAGAGTTCCATGACGAACGGTCTTGAGCCTTCTCCATCCACCGACTTACTATACGACACCACCCGCAACCTTCACAATGTCGTCGGTCCATCGGGTGGGGGGCCTTCCAACACTGCGTCGCCCGGTTCGTGGTCACCATTCGAGAACCTTTACTACCCAAACGGTTGTCCGTTCTGTGAGCTAAGCCGTTCAGGCTGTGGCGTGAGCAGGCTATGGCTTGCCCACTGCCACTTCAACTTGCTAATTCTGAGAGCTATGTCGGTGACCTTGGTTCTTCTACGGATTTCCTCATTTCGGATCTTATCACGTAGTGAAACTCCGAGCATAGCTCTCTCCATAGCCCGTTGCGCGACTTTGAGCTTGTATATGAGGCCTACAGTTAACGACCAAGTCTCAGTGCCATAAGTCATCACTGGCAACACGCACTGATTGTAGACTTTCGTCTTGAGGCTCTGCGGTATCTGCGACGAGAAGATATGACGAAGTTTCCCAAACGCTGCCGATCCGAGTTGGATTCGTCGGTTGACCTCTTTGTCGAAGTTGGACCTACCTAGTTGAATCGTCTGACCCAAATAGACATAGTGGTCTACAACTTGAATGGTATCGTTCCCAACTAGTACCGGCATTGGTGCAACATGAGAATTGGACATGATATTAGTCTTGCCCATGTTCGTTTTAAGATCCATCTGTTGAGAAACGTTACTGAGGTCTCTGAGCATTGCGCCAAGGTCCTCCAGCGATTCTGCCATTATGACTGCATCGGCGAATCGAAGGTGAGTGATGTATTCGCCATTGATGTTGATGCCATGTCCTTCCCAGTGCAGAAGCTTAAAAACATCCTCCAATGTATAGGTGATCAGTTTCGGAGAAATTACGTCTCCCTGTCTCACCCCTATTGTCTTTATTTTAAGACAGTAGATATCCGTCTCAAGTGCCGTGTCGTCCCACCGTTTGACAAACTCTGCTCTACATTCTATAGCTCAGTCAAATATAGGCCCAACTTTTCCTGTTATCGGCTCTGTGGTTCCGTACTGGTTAGAAGTTCCAAGAAACTCGTATTTACATTCGTTTAGTAGCTGGAATCCTTCAGACTTCGAAAGTAGTCTCGTTGCGGATATAGGGTGAATAAAGCCAGGTCTTGAATATCAAGGCCCGTGTACACTATTTCTGATAAGATGAATTTCGTAATTTGGATTGTAATTAATGCTCACGGGTGTTGTATGTTATGTCTAGAAGAGATTGCTTTTGCGATAAGACCGCCCATTGTATAATTTTGGTCTTTAACTTAAGTTTCTGTAATTGTTTGTATTTTTTTTATGTGGTGTACTAAAAAACATTTTTTTTAATATACTTATTCTCATAAGCTTGTTTTATCACTGGTGACATCCCCTTTCAAACCAGTACCATTGTCTTAGTGGCAAAATTTAAACGCAAGGCTGTGTACTTTCCTGGAAGAACTCTGCACAAAAAACCTTCCTTGATAAGCTGAAAGCGTTTTCGCAGTATATAAATTCCCTAATCTTACTGTCCTATTGTCATGATAGGATCTTTCAATGTTATGAATTTTAAAAGAGAATTGTGTATTATGGCGATAAACTTCCGAGCGAGTATTATACAGGTAGTATCAGACTACTCCCGAAAACTAAAACAATGAATTCAGACCTCGGAAAGTAATGAGACAGAAAACTCGAAATAATTGTTCATCCTCTTATTTTGAGAGTTCTTTATTTATATTTATTTTGCGTCATGGGTGAATTAAATATACACAACGTATCTTGATAATAAAACTTATAAAACGTAATATAGGTAAACTGTCTTTATCTTTTCGGGTAATGACCCGCGCCCGCCTTTGATGTTCGGTCTAGGTTCGAATCCTGGGCAGTTCGTAAAATTCCTATTTGGTACAATCAAAAAATATGAATGATTCGTTCAATGTCCTATTTGATTTTGGTCTCGAAATCAACTACGCCATCGAGTCATCCTGCATCCCCGTATATGGAGGGGGGGGGGAGGGGGGTCGCGGGTTCAAATCCCGTCTGATCAGAAATTTTTGCGATACTAAACATTATTACCTATTCCCTTTATATGAATTTACCAGACACTCAGAACCTTCAGATATCTAAATGGGGTGGTCAGTGCGACGTCCCAACAACGACGTCCTGGTTTCTCCGATCAAAAACGTTGTGCCAGTGTAGTAAATTCCAAGTAAGTGTTATAAGGTGATTGTCACCACTAAACCATTACCACTAATGCGTCTAAATTATCTGTTAACCATAACGACTATTTAGCGTGCCTGGCGCCCCTTAAAACAATATTTATCACTACTTATAACTTTGATACAGAATAACTAGACAAGTCATTTAAAAATCGGTTGGTTTTTTTACGAACCTATATGGGTGATTCAATAAATGTATTCCATAGGAATAATCTAAGATACATCCTACTAAAATTATATGCGAAAGTTTGTGAGGATGTTTGTAGTTTAATCACGCCGTAACGGCTCAACCGATTTCGTTGCAACAAGGAATACTTAGATAAAGTTATTTAACTAGCTACTTTTTACACGCAAGCGAAGCCGCAAGCGGAATCTAGTTGGCAATAATGATGGTTGTACGATTTTTAAAAATTCGTAATTTTTCATTGAAAAAAGCTGTATGCAAAAATCTGCTGTTTGGGGGTTTAATCAGTTCAAACTCAAATATTCCGGCGTTTTAGGTAGTTATCTTGATGTCGAACTTCTCGTACCTCACGTTTATTAAGTGCTCAATAAAATATAATAAAAGTTAATACAAAAAGTTTAGGAAAAATTCCAACACCAGTATTTTTAAAGCAGCGATGGGCTTGCAACCTGTCACGTATGGAATAATCATTACAGCATGTGGGAAAGTGCCAAATGTTTGGGCGTGCATCTGACTGCCCCCTTAGATTTATTCAAGGCTTTTATTCAACGCTTGGAGATATGAGAGGATGTCTATCATTTTTGGGGATAAAAGTCGTGAGCCTATTGCATTTTTTTTCTATGATCTTTGCCCTTCAACTGCCCGCCAGCGCCGCCACATGCTTCTTTCTTTTACTCACTGACTGGCCTCATAGCTCAGTTGGTAGTAACTCTGCCTTCTGCGTTAGAGGTCGCGGGTTCGATTCCCGCACTGGACAAACATTTGTGACTAACACAGATGTTTGCTCTGTGTCTGGATGTTAAATATATATCTATTATGTATACCAGTCTCTGGTACCCATAGTACAGGCTATGCCTAGTATGGGATCAGTTGTCAATGTGTGATATGTCCGGAATATTTCTTATTTATTTCTTCTGTTTACTGTTAGAAAATGACAGGGCGCCAGTTATCGACTCGATAAAGTTAGTGACTGATTATAAATGAACGGCTAGTATTTTTAGCTCGGTTATTTACAAAATATTAGCATGTGTATCACGGCCTTATCAATATATAGGTATTCAACCCTATAGTGTGTGTGTATAGTGCTCGCCAAAACTGTACCAATAGATATTCAATCCAAGGCGCCTGCGACTAAGTAGTTCCAAGTTTCAATAGTTAACCAAATCGAGGGTAGTTTAACTGAATTATACGTGGTTCTGATCTAGCTCTTGGAAGTTTGAGACCAAGGCAAGATTTAGGAAAGCTATAATATTGCTGCAAATGTATAGGAGTACGTTATATCTCGAAGCAATTGTTTGGCGCCATCATTCGTTATGGAGCCGAGGGGAGAATAAGGTCGGAATGAGTTCGTAAAGAATTTGTAGCCAAGGCACTTTATCATCAGCCTGTAGAAGTCTACTGCTGGTCATAGTCGTCTGTTGTCGACGAATTTAGGTTTAAGTTATTTAAACGGTTGTCTGGCGGAAATCGCAAACCGCGATAAGACCGCCGATTGTAGGACCTTATCTTAGACTTATAAGCCATTTTGTATAAACTGTGTTTTCTTTTTTTAAAGGTCCTCAATAAAGTTTTATTTCATTTCATTTCATTTCATAGGCCTCCTCCAAAGATTCTGCCGTTTTACATATTTTTGGCTCTTATTCAATGAATTTTATCTAAGACTGGTGGATGAGACTAATGACCAAAGACTGTTGCTTACCTCGGACAAAGGATCAGTATAGCTATCCAACGAGGTAATTTCGACAGCTTTTGGACTGGGTTTGATAATTTAAACTCTGTTTGCTTCTTGATGTCCTAGAAAAGAGAGTTAATTCCTAGAGTCAATTTAGGTGAATTTGTATTTTTTTTTCCTATTGTTGTGTTAGGTATGTCCTTTAAGAAAAATTGTGTCTTTGTTGCTATAATTATTTTATTATAAGCCGCTTCCAGATAAGCCTAGATTTTGGATTTGTGGCCATAATTGGTGCAATTTTTGGCGGGATTGCTGTCGTTTGCCAAATGGCTTTAAGTTCAACGTGAATGAGAGTTTTAGTGTCCAGTGTGGCCATGGCTTAATTGCCGCGGATTAGTGAGAATGGGCTTTATTATATTTATTTTATGTTTAAGTGGGGCAATGGTGTTTTGTTTTCTCACTATATTATTATTCATAGCGCGAGATATGCATTGATAGCCTAGGTTGGCTAGTAGAGTATGCCTTGGGATAAAGCCCTTATTTGGTACAAAAATTAAATAAGGTCCATTTTTTAAAATAGAAACAGCAACGTAGGCGGCAATACAGCTGAGATGGGACCTATTTTTGGCTCACGTACATACCTCGGCACGAACTAGTGAACACCCTTGTTTGTTAGTCAAATCCCATTTAGTTGTTTTTTTTTCCCACCACACATTTTATCTCGGTATTATTGTTTTTTCTTAGTTTGTGCTACTTTTGTTATTTTCTTCCTATACTTTTAATATGTGTGAGTCTAAAATAAACGTCTTTTCTTTCAACATGATGACGATGAATATTCAATTTTAGCCCAGTATTTAAACAAACAAACAAAATGTCTGAATTTAACATTATTTAACAGAAAATAGAACGAGTTATATAATCCGGGTTATGTTTGGGCAAGTTTGGGGAAATGATACAAACTAAATTGGCGAATTCGCGTTTGATTTTCGGCACTTTTTGATCGTGCTTGCTTATGCATAGAATAATTTTGGTTCAGAGCGAGCTTGCTTAAATGTCCAATATTTAGCTTATCTGGTTTGGGTACTTTATGTATTTTCGAGTAAAATGTGTCTAAAATGTCTTCTTACATATACATTAATATAATCGGTAGATATACTGAAAGCACTGTGCTAATCCTACTAATATTATAAATACGAAAGTTTGTGAGGATGTTTGGATGTTTGTTGTTCAATCACGCCGGAACGGCTCAACCGATTTCGTTGAAACTTGGAATAGATAAAGTTCTTTACCTAGAATAGCTTATAGGCTACTTTTAATGTAGGCACCGTTTATTAATTATTATAACGTGCATGCTAATGATGATTTATACAGCTTCAGGTGGAAACAAAAAAAAAACAGGTGGGCCGTATGCATGTTTGCCACCTAAGTTGTGTAAAAAAAATATGACTTTTTTTCTGTATAATATATTACCTGGGACATGTTTAGACGGAGTAAGTTAACATTTTTTAAATATTCCGGACATGATGATGATGTAGAGTCTAGTCTGATAGTCCGTACGGAAGACAACTTTTTTTATTTTACTTAGTATGTACCTTTTACCTTTTACTTTATTTTATTTTCTGTTTTGTTTTCTTTTTAGGGTTCCGTACCTCATTTGGATAAACGGAACCCCTCTATGATCACTTTGTTATCCGTCCGTCTGTCAAGACCATTTTTCTCAGCAACGGCTAAAGGTATCAACTTGAAATTTATACCACCTATTAAGGGCTTATGGTGCCGTATAAAAATCAAAACTCTAGCTCTAGCTGTATGGAAATGGCTAAAATGAAAAACCTCTAGGGTACTTCCAGTTACCTCACAATTCCTAAATTTGGAATAATAGGAGCTTTTGTAACACAATTAAAGGGAAAAGTCTGAAATTGAGGAATTTCGAAGTTTTAGGAAACAAAGTAATATTTGCGGTCAATGTCATACAATGACTACGTGAGCGACCGCAAATATAAGTTTGTCAATACCTACACTTAGAATTTTTGTTTTCTGACCATAACCCAGTGGTCATGGTCAGAAAACAAAAATTGTAGTAATGTGTAGTAAGTGCACGACCGGTATTCGAATCCACGACCAATGGTACGGAACCCTCAGGGCGCGAGTTCTCGCACTTGACCGTCTTTATTTAATAAGATACCAAGTTTGTAAAATAACAGAACTCTACTCGTAGGTTAAGGAGGTGGGCGTTGAGACTGCTACACAGTTTATAACTTTAGCAGTGTCATCGTTTCATTTTGTAATTTGTACATTTTGTTTGTGTTCTGAATAAAAATACTTGAATACTTGAAAATACATGAACTTCAACCTTTTATTATGCGGACAGCTAAAAGTAGAACTCATTGCCGGCGTCTGAGTTTCCAAATATCTATAATTTGAGGGCTTTAAGAGCAGAGTGAATAAGTTTCTTCTAGACAAACGTGCTACACTGTAAACCACATCGTCACTTAAGATCAGGTGAAATTGTGGTCAAACGGTAGCCTATTTTGTATTAAAAAAAAAAGCATCAAGACAACAGTGCCCCCGATGGTATAGTGTGATTGGCCCCCTTTCTAAGCCACAACCTTCCCATTTCCACGTGAATACGAACCACCAAGGTCGGTATCTCTTATCAAGGCACCTTTGTAATTAACCTCAAACTTATTAATTACAA
The DNA here is from genome assembly GCA_947579855.1 of Anticlea derivata. NCBI lineage: Eukaryota > Metazoa > Arthropoda > Insecta > Lepidoptera > Geometridae > Anticlea > Anticlea derivata. The sequence goes on along the minus strand of OX388277.1, from coordinate 3,001,527 downwards.
ACACAATGTTGGTTAGTTTTGGTTACAGCGTTACCCAAGTTTGATGATAAGCTTACCTTGTTGGGTATCTTATAGTGGGTTTCGCTTTGTGGACAAAATAATACGGTAAAACTGAGAATCATGTCTGAGATCTTATGATTTTTTTTTTTATTGATATATCTTCGTATTACTGGTTTGTTCTTTCTAAATCTTTAATACCTTACATCTACCTGACAACTGGCCCCACGCAGGATGACCAAGAAAGAAGAACCAGCAAGTAAGGATGTCATAGAGGAGAAGGAATATGTGTGGAGGAGGTAGGGCACAGCGGGATTTTCACGCTCTAAATTGGAGCAGCCCGGCTGGGAAGGTACCTCCGCCTTACAGAGGATCGCACCCAAATAACGTTATTTGTTTCAAATAGTGTTGTGTTCCTGCGGTGAGTAAGGTTGCCAGAGCTCTTTGAGGGGGAGGGGTTCGGCAGGCAACGCATTAGCAATGCTCCAGGTGTTGCTGATGTTCAAAGGCGACGGTAACCACTTACCATCAGGAGGGCCGTAAGCCTGTTTGCCTCCGTATAACATAAAAAAATGTCAGGAAAGAAGTATGTAAAGAATCTTAGCAAGCATGATAATACCAACTTCTCACCACCACCCTTGTCACAGGTGGCAGTAACCTAACCGCATTCCATCAGACAAGACAATCGGGGCACTTGCTAAATAATTGATCGCATTTTGATTGGGTACGCATTCCAGCTCAGCAACCAGAATAACCGACTATATAATGTTACGTTGCTTTGACTGACTGACTGGCAACGTTATTCCTAGAGGCTTTTGAACTTTTTAATACAACTTTGGTATCTCAACAGACATTAGACTACCATTATTTACATACAAATTGCTGTCAAAGCTGTGAAACCATTCAAAAAAGTATCAAATTTGACATCAAATTCAGTGTGAGAGGAGTGTAAAAATACACTTCCACCAAAGATACAAGGGTAATTATGTTCAATCAGAAGCTCATTATTCCATTTTCTGCAAAGTTTATCGAAAAAATATAGGCACCAAGCTAAAGCCAAGCATTTGTTGCCTGATTTTTAGAGGTTTGGTCGCAAGGAACAGGCGTATCTTTAATCGTCATGAGTGGAATTTTGAAGATTTATATAACGGATTAAATTATTTACGCTTTTTCTATGAAATTAATGTCAGGCTGCTGTCAGTGTGAGTTGAGTGAACTAATTATAATAACAATACCTATAGCCGATATCAATTGAATATATAAAAGAAATGTTTAAATAATATTTATCTCATTACTAAATTGAGAAGCATAATACCTAATATTGGAAAAATATTAAGGTCTTCGTCATAACTTAGCGACTCTTAAAGCCGTTCCCTTTCGGAGCAAGGAAGCACACAGTATTACCATGCACTTGGTGACCGTACTGAACGTTAATTTAGTCAATCTGCTATGACCGACTAGGGACCACTCCATGCGAACGAAGCAGCGAGCATTCTACTAGTGTTACTATAAGTTATGTGCGGTCAGGCTCGGGTTAAAAGACAGTGTAATAACGGTAGTACCCCATGCATACCCTTCTACGGCTCTGTGGCAGTATTTCATGTTTATAGAAACATCTGGAAGTCACGCACACATATGCTTGACAAAGATGGATTACGTCACGGTTCATGAATGTATTATGTTCCGACATTGCGGTACGGAACCCTATGGTAGATAGCTAGCAGGAGTTCTTCGAGCAGAACATGAATTCACCGGGGTTGGGTTTGCGAATACGAACGGTTTTCTACATGTCAGTAGTACGTAGTAACGTACTACTGACATGTATAAAACCGTTCTACATGTACGGTTGACATGGACATGGACATGTGTACGATTTTATGAAGGCACGAGTTTTATTTATCTCTCTCTAACATCTCGCGTACACTTTAAGATTTGCTATATAAAATAAATATTCCGGACATAGCACACAGGATCAACTGATTCCAAACTAGGCATAGCCTGTACTATGGGTACCAGAGACTGATATATATAATAGATAAATATTTAACATCCAGACACAGAACAAACATCTGAGTTCATCACACAAATTTTTTTCCAGTGCGGAAATCGAACCCGCGACCTCAAGCGCAGAAGGCAGAGTTACTACCAACTGAGCTATAAGGCTAGTTCTTAATACGCAATTGATCCCCTAAGAGGGTACAGCGGCATCTTGTGGAAACCAAAGTTCCATTCCAAGGAACTTTGGTTTCCACAAGATGTATATGAATGATACGGCCGGGCTACGAGCGCTGTGTGTGTGTATATACAAGGTGATTCATAACATGTATTCCATCCCGAAGGGTTAACGAAAATAAACAATTTAAGCGAAAAAAAACTTCAATATTTATTATTTTTTTTCCAATTTTTTTTTCAAAACTTTCTCAAATTAGCTGTTTTTGCTATTTTTATCATCGTTAGAACTAATAACTAAACGTACAAGAAGTTCGGAATCAAGATTGCTACGAAAACAGCTGATTCATTGAATTTGACCAGATTTGACCCCAAAACAGCTGATTTTCGCATAGAGTTTTTTCAATGAAAAATGTCCAATTTCCGAAAGTCGTAGAACAAACTTTATTGCCAATTGGGTGTAGAATAAGCACCTTTCGGGATGGCATACATATTATGAATCACCTTGTAGTTCTAGGTCAAAATCAAAGTTGCGCTTCTGGATTTAAGTCCCGCTCTACTCTAACCCTCTTTAGCATATAAATAATCGAGGCCGCAAAAGGGACTGGATCTGACGGTATCACTGTGGTATTTGATAGTGAATTTCTTACTCAATTTAGTTGGGGTACAGCAGACTGCGTCTCTTTATATTAGCTGGTAATGGAAAATGTACTCTACCGCGTTACCTAATAGTTCAATATAGCCAAGGATGCATGTATTTTGAGTATAAAAAGTAGGTATGGGGAAACTAACAAGGCTTTTTTGTTTGTGTGTATGATGTGGCGTCATAACTCAAAAATAGCTGTTTATTTTATTCGGAAACTGGGATTTGGGAGATGGTTTTAAGCCAATAGCCATGTTTGATCAATCATTCACTGATTAACCATGTTCAAGGTATTCAGGTTTAAGCATTGCCGGTTGCTGGGAGCCATTGGTTGCAATATTTTCTTCCTTTCTTTCAAACCGCACAAGATAGCTCTGAAAATGTATGGGGGAGCCCTATGTTTAGCAGTAGATTTCTTACGCCTGATGATGCTGGCTTGTTGTGTCATTGGTACTTTCTTGGTTATCCTACATGAAGGACAGGGACCAGGTTAAGGTATGGTGGCCCCGAAAAGGGCTAATGACTGTTGGTGAAAGTACCAATGTGGTGAATTGAAGTGCACCTTTTAGAGACTGCTTTCATGCACTGCTGAAGATGTAGAAGCAATTTACTTGTGTAAATAACATAACCCTTCTTCCTTCTCAGCAGTCGGGTAAAAATAGTGTCATTTTCGGTTCATTGAAGTGAAAGATCCAAAAGTATGTACTGCTCATCTGGGGTGTAGGGTAAAGGGGCGGATAATGAAAAAATAGGTTCATTGTGGAAAAAGGATGGGATCGGGTTGAGAAAAACATCAAAACTCATCCAATCTTATTTGCTTGATAACCAATGGCTGAATATATTCATATTCTTTCCTATACGAGGTGATTCATTATAATAATATGTAGGACCCAAAAGAGGATTATTCTGCATACAATTGGCAATAAAGTTCAATGACTTTCAGAAATTCAACATTTTTCATTGAAATAACTTGCAAATATAATAGCTGTTTTGGGATCAGAATACTCAATTATGCAGCTGTTTTAGGTAGGTATTGAATTTTTTCATAAAAAAAACTGTTTTTTTATTATTATATTTTTTGAATATTCTTTATTTTTGCTAATAGAATCCTTTCGGGATGGTATATATATTTTGAATCAGCTTGTAAAAAACGCGAAATATCAAAATAGCTTTTCAACGAAGCTCACTGTGAGCCTTTCCACACGGGTTTTTCTACAATCGAAACGTCGCGTCGGGTAAATATAAAATAAGGTACGCGATAAACACCCGTTTGATTTCATTAAGTTAGTAAAGTCTACTCGATAATTTTTCTTGTAATTTTATTATATGAAAGCACATTTTCATGATCCAAATCGCGGTATAATATCCAAATAGGCGATAAGGGTGTGTACACTTAGCTCTAACAAAAGATGAGGCATTCGTTGAAGAAATTACCACTTCAAAGCTTCGTATTTACGGATCTCTGTATCGTAAAAGTGTTCATTAAACCTCCTAAAATTTTTGTAGAAAATATGTACTTATTTCTGGTTCTTTAAAACTGCGACTGAAATTATTACCTTCCTTATGAAATTCTTAATAAACTTTTATAATATCGCGCACGGGTTCATAGTCCCATACTCACGATGTCCATGTTAAGGAGGTGTTCCTAGCAAAGCGACAGATACGCGCGACTTCTCGGTTGCATGGGGTCGGCAGTGTGCGTGATGCCTATTATTATTGCAAGCGTTAATTACCTACTGATCACGTTTGATCAGTGTTCTTTCATAAGATCACTACAACTAATTATTACACGTAAAAGAAGTTCGACATAAAGATTGCTACCTTATAGAACTGAGTAATTGAGTTTGAACGGATTTGACCCCAAAATAGCTGAATTTTGTAGTGTTTTTTCAATGTAAATAGTTGATATTTCCAAAAGTCGTAGATGAACTTTACTCCCCTACTTTAACTTATTTAACTTTTCCCCATTGACAAACTTTATTGCCGACGGGTGCAGATTAAGCCTCTTTCGAGATAGTATAGGTATACATCATAATCACTGTATTATGATATGTAGAGTTATTCCATTTCACGAAGGCGGCTGAATCATTGCAATTTGAATTTTATATCAATGACTTAAAGGTCACTGAGACATGTAATCGTGAAATGGAAAACAATACCTACCTATAGGTACTTACACCTACTACCTTAGTTGTATAATACAAAAAAAATACGGCCTTTCCTACAGCCTTCAGGCTTATTCTACAACCTATTTTACAATTTTCCTATTGTCAGGACAAAGCATGACTGACTCAACGAAAGCGTACCGGAAGTAGAAGCCTATTGCGAAGATGTCACACGTATCCAATATCGATGGGCCGAAAACCCCAAAACCCTTTATGACTTCTTAATCGATACCATCCCGTGTCGGGAATCAAAATGAGCTTCGTAGAACATTTATGAGGCGTCATGTACCTATCGATATCATCAACATCATCATGAGCCTGAAGCCACTGCTGGACATAGGCCTTCAAAGAGCGTTTAAAGCCTTTCTTTTCTTAGGTACTCCCGCTTGGCACTATGGAGTGAATGGAAATTTTACTTTCCCATACTACTACTATTCTTATTGGCTGATTAAACTAAAGCAAACTAGGGAGCAATTATAAAAAAAATATGACCAAAATTGCCCTACAAATTATATAATTCTGATGTCAGTGTGAGGGATAATGATAAACTAAGAATGCCAGGGTTAGACTCTATCACAAGTGCACAAGCACTAATAATTCAACATAGCGTTACGCTTACGATACTTGTAAAATTTTAGCAAATGACATTGGTGATCCTTGAAAACTATGAATTTTGAGTGGCCAATATTTGAAATTTTCTTTTGGAACGCTATCGTGAATCATTCGTGCTCGGGCCTTAGGTTGAACGTTGTCGAATCGCTAGCGGTTCAACAACGTTCAAACATACCAGCCCCATCCTACCCGCTAGTAACAAGCCGCGCCTTTACGAAATGCGGGTAGCAATAAAAATAAGATCCTAGCTCACAGGTTTAATGAAAAATAATGCAGCCAGAGGTCACCACCAGCGTTCCCTGGAGGAAATTAAGCCTGTGCGCGGAAAATGTGCACTTGTCACGTCCACCACTGAAATATGAGGAGTGTAGATTATAATCTGGCAGCGCAGCCGGCGGCTTTGAATGTGTCAGTAATTGGACTTTAGCTGTAGCACGGTTTTCCATCCTGAAGATAGGTGTACAGTCGCCTGCAATAAGATGTATAGATAGATGGATAGATAACACTTCATTGATTACCACACAGAAATAGTACAAGGATAATATTACAATTACAAGGCAATACAATGGGCGGCATTATCACTAAGAGCGATCTCTACCAGGCAACCTTTGGATGGACTAGAATGTAGGATATGTAATACATTGTGTACATTTAATAATGTGGATGTATATTCATTTAATAATTTTTAAAATTATGCCACAACACAGTTGACGATGGTTAATACATGGTAAAATAAAAAATGGTACAAGTTGATGTTTAGGTACAAATTGTCTTGTCTTTGCCGTGTACATCTTTATTTTTAGTAATGAGCCATCATTTTCTAAATTGTGAAATGTATAACCTCTTATTGCAGGCGACTGTACTATGTATGTGCAATTTTGTATGCTGCCTTAAAACCTAGGTCCTTAGTTGTATTAAATTAACTCCTATACTTACAATTTTGGTACAAAATTATCTTGTGTTCGACTAGTTTTTATCCTTCCTTTTCCATGGCCAACTAAAATTTTATGAGCCTGATGAAGTCCTCAGCTCATACAAAGAGCCCAAAGACTGCCACGACGTACGGTCTTGAGCCTTTTTCATCCACCGACTTCCCGCAACCGTCGTAATGTCGTCGTTCCATGGTGTGGGAGGCCTTTCGTAGTCGCCATTCAAGAATTTTTATTCTCTAATGGTTGTTAGTAAAATTACCTCAAACATCATTACAAAATTAACCTGCAAAAATCTTTAAATATCCACTGTGGTCCGCAGTAAAATTTCGTTAACATTGACTTTGCAGCCAGTTCATTCCGGATTATACTGGATTATTCCAGAATATTCCGGCTAAGCACCGGAATATGGTGGATTTTCACGGCTTTAAATCACCGCGACAAGTTCACAGTGGAGGGTAGCGGCTGAAATTTACAGCCGTTGCAGCTAGTGATCATCATGCTTTATTCGTACGTTGTCAAACGTTTTTTTTTCTTGCCCTGCGATAAGAGAGCTGCATCAGTTAAGTTTGAATTGCTAGCGAGTCCATATAATATCATTTGTGTACAATAACATTTCACGTGTTCTTTTTAATAAGTTTTTGTGTGTTACCTCTCTGTCTTTGTTTCATATTTTCGCTCTCTGTGCTTTTATTGTGACGTGTATTGTGTGCCAAGTTTGTGAATAAATGTTTGTCTATGTCTATGTCTATAATATGGAGCAACTGCCCCCGCGGGGGAAGATGGCCCATATTACCGTTTAGGATGTGCCCCGAGCTCCGGAGCCAGCTGGTAATATAATTCATCACTCCATCGCGTTTTAAGGGTTCCATACCTAATTTTAAAAATGAAACCCTATAAGATCACTTTGGTGTTCGACTGATTGTCTGTCTGTCTGTCTGTGTGTGACAACGGCTTCTACAGGCATTCAGTGCCTTTAAGATTGTACGGTTTATGCAAACCGCACTAAATACCTACATTTATTTATTATTATTTATTTATTTATTTAGAATACAGTATAACATCATAACAGGTTTTTTTTAATCCCTAAGGCGATGCCATATGTACATGTTCCCGCGGGTCAGCATTTATTCTATAACGTGGATTTCAAGTCAATTGCACATCAACCACTTAACGACAACAACACGTTATAACGTAAACTCGCAAACATTTGTAGCTTTACGTACTATAACTAATAAACGGTAAACTTTACTATTTTTTTAGTTTACATTCAACAACGAACTTTTAGGAACTTTTAGGATACGGACCCTACAAAGATGTCTAAGAGGGGTTGCCAGAGACGCGTCCAATTATTACATTTGGCACATACCCACATGTTGCAGTAAAAATATACAACAGAATCGACACAATAAGTACCAAGCTATTATGACTCCAAAACGAGTTCTATTCAAAGACTTGAAAAGATCTCGTGATGCTATTGGATAGTATCTAAATACCGAGTCCCTTTCAATGCTGGACAGTTTTATCCATAGCTTACCATACATCTCTATAATGTTCCATCGATCATGTTGGACTTTTCCCTTGATCGTGATCTTGAAATTTATTATAGCTTATAATTATTTTTACGGACAAATACTACGACCGCTGTGGTATAAATGATAACGTAGAAGGTATAAAATATTACTTTTATACAAGGTGTTACAAAACATTTTATGTCTTTTTAAAATTTTAGGTGAATATAATATGAATATATAAAATAATTATAAATCATAAAAGAGAAGAGATACTGTATAATTGAGTTCTGTAAAAGCTCTCAATTAGAGGTCAGTGACCAGGTAATGGTTTCAAGTTGTACGTCCAACATTATCGTGGGGGTTCAAATTCGTTCAATTCAGTCAGTCAATATCATCATCAACCTATTTCAGTCTGAAGCACTGGTGGATTGGTGGCAGTGGCACCGTCTTCTGATCCACAGGTCGAATGGGTTCGAATTCCGCTCGTGCGCTTATGTATTTTCTATTCGGAAAATGTATGTGCGCCATACTAGTGACCTCAAACAGTGAAGGGAAACGGCTAAAACATCGTAAGGAAACCGGCATGTCCTAGAAATGCGAAGACATGTGACATGTGCACGAAAGGAGCCTCTAAAAGGCGCACTTTAATTCTTACACTACACTGATTCTTTCAGTTCAGTTCAGTTCAGTTCATTTATTGATAACAAAAAAGAGTTACATGTCATTACATAATAATCGATCTATATAAATACCTATTAGCTAATAAATTCACTTTAATTCTTAGCTTAAGATTGACAATGAAATAAAAATATTGAAAAAATTATATCTTTATGATAAAGGTCAAAAATAACACCAACGGTCAGCCCTTTTCAAGGCCACCATTCCTCAACCTTGTCACTTACCTGATACGGGATGGCTAAGAAAGAATCAGTGACACGAAAAACAAGCATTTGGCTTGTCCTCTGACCAAGGTGCGACCAGAAGAGTATCAGCGGCACTATGAGATTTATGTCTCTCAATTATTACTAACCTTCAAAACGCCACCACCCTATAATTCACCCTGAAAGGAAACATAATATTTAATTAAATTTCGTTACCAGCAGATATTTTGTCAAGAACAAAGCAATTTTGGTTTAAAAACATTTTAATAAAGTTTTATAAGACAGTTTTATAAGCCCTTTGTAATTTATAAGGCCCGTGATAGTGACGGAGAAATGCAAATTAATTAATGAACTACCTAATTCTATTCATTCGTAGGGGGTCCGCCTCGGACAATATGGATTGGTTGCGCTATCTGTAGATTTTGCAACGGTCTTTAGATAGCTCTATTATTTTTGATGTATTTTGGAAAATAGATATGTATCATCATCACCAGCAGCCTGTAGAAGTCCCCTGCTGGATCTAGGACTCTCTCAAAGAAAAAAAAAATATTCCGGACGATATGTCCGATATATGTATGCGATATGCACACGGTCAACTGGTTCCAAACTAGGGGTTGTACTATGGGTACCAGAGACTGATATACATAATAGATAAATATTTAACACCCAGACACAGAACAAACATCTGTGTTTATCACACGAATGTTTGTCCAGTGCGGGGATCTAACCCGCGACCTCTAGCGCAGAAGGCAGAGTTACTACCAACTGAGCTATGAGGCCAGTCAAAGAAGAGTTCCATGACGAACGGTCTTGAGCATTTTCCTTTTACCAATTGAAAGACCAACCGACAACCGTTGGGGTATAAAGGTTCTAATAAAAGGCGACCACGTACTGGGCAGCGCAGTGTTGGAAGTCGCCTCCGATGGACCGACGACATTATGAAAGTTGCGGAAGGTCGGTGGATGGAAAAGAATCAAGTCCGTTCGTCATGGAACTCTTTGAGTGAGGCCTATGTTCAATGGACTTCTACGGAATGATGCAAATGATGTATTTTATTAGTTGTAAATTTCCTTTTGTAAAGACAATGTTTTTATAACAATTTATTTTACTTCCACAAGTTTCATCTAACATTGCAGCCATTATAAAACTCATAACACCGAACCGTTTCCATATTCCAAGCTGAATTTGCTCGGCGTAATATCTCAAGACCATAAAGGTTCGGTTACACAAAGCGAGTAACGATACTGATTCGTATAGAGCGTTGATAAACAGCTTTAGCACCAGCATAATATTACTAGCGAATTCTCTTAAACAAGTACCAAATATAATTAAATAAAACACAATTTTCATTGTAAGCACAATTTTCCTTCCCAGTAAAGCTTTCAGCGAATTTTGTTTGCAGGCTCGATCGACGTGGTGTTGATGAATGAACGATGACGGGTTAAATCTCGTTAACACGTGAAATTGGTTGCTCATCGATGTTTAAAGAGACCTGGGAGAAGCGGAGAAGAGCCTATCAAATCCACCAACGGCGGAAATCAAAAATAGACTTGAAATACAGAAGAGAACACTTTGAAAAAGAGCATCAGAAGCTCTGGGAAAGCAGAAAGGACTGTAAGCATGCGAAAGTCATGCTCCGTTACAGACGTTCACCAACACTATAATATAAATGAAACGCGAGGACCTGCGAATGTTGGTGGGCATCTTCACAGGTCACTGTGAATTAAACCATCGCCTGTACAAGACAGGGGCTACTGACAGCGGATTATGTCGGGGCTGCCTACAGGGAGAAGAAACAGTAGAGCACGTAATTTTGCACTGTACAGCCAGGGAAGAGGCCAGGCCCACATCGGGTCTGCGGGCCGTGCTAGTAAGCGGCTCCCAGGTACCATATATACTGAAAGAATGTTATACAGGGATACTGAAAGAATGTTACCAACGACCCAAAGTCCTGCTTCGCTATTATAAGGAGCTGGGCTGGCTGGGGTAGGGTTAGCATAGGGAGACAATGCACAAAACACTGGGGTGTTTTATGCATTGTCTCCCTATGCTACCCTACCTATGACCCTACCTATGCTCCCTATGCTGCACTGACTTCCCGCTGTGGGCAGCGGGAAGTCAGTGCAGGTCTAACCACCCCCGATTAGAATTCGAATTAGAGACCTGGGGTCTAGACAAGATCCTCGCGCTTCGTTTTCAATAACGTCATACGGACAATGTAATTTGCCCTACCAACTTTGCCGCAGTCACGTGACATCTCACAAGCTAATGCCATTTATGTACACTTCGATCTTTACGCTGGCGTTAACGCGAACAGAAAATCCTGTCTAGACCTTGTTTAGACAAGGTCTAGACAGGATCCATTTTCTAACCCTACTAGGAAAAAAAACAGAATTAGGTACTGTATATTTTTTTCTTAATGCACTGTATAATACATGGCGAATATCCCGTTTTATATGAAAATTTGAATTTCTATAGTTTTTAGAGATCGTCTCCCTAATTATCAACTGTCTATAGCCCCAAAGGTTTGGTGGAAAAAAACACTTGTTAGAGTTAAGCTCGAATGTTCATAAATTTTGAAATTTACCTTTTGTGTGCAATCCTAAATCCTACTTAAATTATGAGTGCGAAAGTTTGTTAGGATGTTTGGATGTTTGTTATGCAATCACGCCGTAACGGCTCAACCGATTTCGTTGAAATATTCCAATATAGAGGTATTTACCTAGAATAGCTTATAGGCTACTTTTTATGTAGGTACCACACGTGCGAAGCCGCAGACGGAAGCTAGTAAAGAAAACATTTGCACTAAGCAAGTAGGAAAGTACTTACTCGCCTCATATAATCGCATCTTTAGCTGCGGTGAGCTAAGACAATTCCACGCTTGAACAATAATTTATCTCCTAGATTTTTATTAAATTATGCCAACACTTTGCATTCTGTTGACTGTAAGTTAATATTTCATAGATTGTGACAGTTTAGTGGAAACTGAATTTGTTGGCTAAAGGGAGTTTCGAAGCAGCTGTGCATGGTAATCTGTTTTATATCGGTTGCTAGAAGTGATGTTAAAAATATTAAAAAACTAGGACTAAACTAGGAGGTAGAGCACAGTGAGATTTTCTAGCTCTAAACTCACCTCCGCCTTACAGAAGATCGCAGCCAAATTACATTAATTGTTTCAAACAGTGTTGTGTTCCCGCGGTGAGTAAGGTTGCCAGAGCTCTTTAGGGGAGGAGGGGCTCCGCAGGCAACGCATTAGCAATGCTCTAGGTGTTGCTGATGTCAATAGGCGACGGTAACCATTTACCATCAGGAGGGCCGTTAGTCTGTTTGCCTCCGTATAACATAAAAAAACTATTTCATAGAATAGCGTTAGCCTAGTGGAAGGTCCCTCGACTTTCGTGAATTCGGATCCCGGTCGTGAACCAAATGGTTTTTCTGTTCGAATTGTATGTGCGCATTAACACTTGCTCAAAACGTTGGAGGATAATATCATGAAGAAACCCGCGGCTTAGTCAGCTCCGCACGTATTCACCATGCCTTTGTCCTGTCCTGTGGATAAGGCCGACTAATCTGAGAGGATAGTATAGGTACTGGGTAAGTCTACTCTATCTTAACATGTCCCAGGCACTACAGCGTCCTGTATGTGAATGGAAAGTCCTGACGCTGTATAAATAAATGATCTAGAATAGATTTAATAAGGGCTTACTTTTTTTACTTTTAAACCCGTGTTCAAACGGCACGTGATATGTCCATAACATGTCAAATAAAATTCGTTTCGAAAAGGTCCTTTTAGGGTGCTATAGCTCAACGATATAGCAAGCTACTAAAAGTAAAACTCAAAATTACCTTTATTCGAAAGACGTAAGGATCATTTTAAAATAAATGTATAAGGCCGCCCATTGTTTTACCCTTTTGTGTGCCATGTTTGTCAAAGTTTTTCTTGTGCGGTAATCAATAGAGCTATCTATCTATCTATAACATATCGCACGCCGTTTGAACACGGATAGACAGTAGGTAAGATTTTGGTGCCATGATTTAGGTGCCATGATATCTTTAGCGGCTATGATTATTCTTTATTTATTTCAAATCGTCATAGAAACTAGGCGAAGCTACGCATGCTCTTCATGACCAAGCCTAAAAGAATGAAATACATTGTAAAGCTTTGAATTTTAGCTGTTACTGAAAATAACATGGTTACAAAATAAACCACATTCACTCATATTCCCATTTCTTACGCAAATTTACCAACACATACCACAGCGTGACAAATTACACAAAATATTTCACAAACCACACTGAAATTCACATCGTATATCTAAGCTTTAAAGTTCATTTGACAAAAGTAGTAACAATTAATCTGGACAAAATGGCCACGATTCGTTGGAGCACCGCCAATGTAAAGCTTCTATCCTGTGCCTGAAAAATTGACATTACCTACATGCTCTGATATCGCTATGCACTCCACCCCCTCCCCCTTTTTTTTTCTTAGTTTATATGAAGAAGAACATTATAACGTAAGATTTGATAATTTAAAGAAGCTTTATTTACAGAAAGAAACTTAAAACTAATACAAGTTAATATTTACAATATACACAAGAAACAGTTGATTTATTAATTATATTGATATTATTCCACGATATTTACTACTATATGCCAAATTTAAATTCAATCCATTCAGTGGTTGCAGATTGAAAGAGTAACAAACATCTTTACATCCTCACGTTCTCTCGTCCTCACATCCTCACGTCCTCACGTCCTCACGTCCTCGCGTCCTCACGTCCTCACGTCCTCACGTCCTCACATCCTCACGTCCTCACGTTCTCACGTCCTCACGTCCTCACGTCCTCACGTCCTCACGTCCTCACGTCCTCACGTCCTCACGTCCTCACGTCCTCACGTTCTCACGTCCTCACGCCCTCACATTAACACATCGTCACGTACTCACGTCCTCACGTCCTCACGTCCTCACATCCTCACGTCCTCACGTCCTCGCGTTCTCACGTCCTCACGTTCTCACGTTCTCACGTTCTCACGTTCTCACGTTCTCACGTTCTCACGTTCTCACGTTCTCACGTTCTCACGTTCTCACGTTCTCACGTCCTCACGTCCTCACGTCCTCGCGTCCTCACGTCCTCTCATCTCACGTATGAATATTACCGACGTAATATTTGCACCTTGGTTTTCTAAGGCTGATTTTACACACACACAGACGTTGAAAATATTTGAAGATAAAACGCAGGTGTATGTCAAAGACGCGGGACGCATTAACGCAAAAAAAGCGCGAGATCATATAGACCGATAAAACGCTTTGAAGGCTCTGAAATTCAGCCTGCTCTGTTGTCATATATGACAACAGGGCAGAGTTGCAGCGAAGAATGTCGATTATTTCTCCAAGACAAGGTTGAAAATAGCTTCCATTTTTCAACCGAGAACAAACATTATTTTATTGTCAAGTCTCATTTTTTGCTTTTCTGTTAGAGTAGGTATTATTAATGTTTCACGCACGAGTAAGATAAAAAAATTCCCTTCATTTCTTCTGGAATTTGAAACGAACAGTTAATTTAGTCGCTTTTCTTCAGAAACAAGACATTTACAAACAAAATTACCTCCGCCATTTACCATCCTGTCAGCATGATACATTAACAAAGTCTAAGTCGCATTCGGGGTACAATTTTACAAGCACATGTCTTCGTATTTCAACTGTAGCCGGTCTATTAGCACTAGTTTTGACGGTTTAAATTGTAAGCGAGAGGTTGCAAATTTTCAATTATCCAGTTGATTGTAGAGTTTTACTTGCTTACCAATTATATTTTTCAGGAATTCGTGTAAAACGTTCACTAATTCCTCAAAAACGCTAGCGCCTAGTTAGCTCTCTTGCCTCGTTTGTATCTTGGTATGAATGTACAAAAATTACTAACTACTATTCTGATTGCTTTTACAATTTTTTTACAACAAATTTGTAAAAGCAATCTTAATAGTAGTTCTGATTGTTTTGGTTAGAATGAAGTCATTAAGCTCGAATGAGCCACTGGCCAACTCTAGTGACGGAGTTTAAAGGCTAACCGAAGAAATTAGAAGTTTATAGACAATTTTATCATTTGTTAACGTATATCAATACAATTAAACTTTCAATTTGATTTGAAGAGTCTGAGTATTTTTTGTTGTGTTGAAGTGTTTGTACAGCAAGGCCACCATGTCTATCCGACTCCAGGACCAGAGCACAAATCCTATCCAATTGCAAAAAGGGGTGAGACAGGGAGACGTTATTTCTCCGAAACTGTTCACCTCTGCATTGGAGGATGTTTTTAAGCTTCTGCACTGGGAAGGACATGGCATCAACATCAATGGCGAATACATCACTCACCTTCGATTCGCCGATGATATAGTCATAATGGCAGAATCGCTGGAGGACCTTGGCGCAATGCTCAGAGACCTCAGTAACGTTTCTCAACAGGTGGGTCTTAAAATGAACATGGGCAAGACTAATATCATGTCCAATGCTCATGTTGCACCCATGCCGGTACAAGTTGGGAACGATACCATTCAAGTTGTAGACCACTATGTCTATTTGGGTCAGACGATTCAACTAGGTAGGTCCAACTTCGACATAGAGGTCAACCGACGAATCCAACTCGGATGGGCAGCGTTTGGGAAACTTCGTCACATCTTCTCGTCGCAGATACCGCAGAGCCTCAAGACGAAAGTCTACAATCAGTGCGTGTTGCCAGTGATGACTTATGGCACTGAGACTTGGTCGTTAACTATAGGCCTCATATACAAGCTCAAAGTCGCGCAGCGTGCTATGGAGAGAGCTATGCTCGGAGTTTCACTACGTGATAAGATCCGAAATGAGGAAATCCGTAGAAGAACGAAGGTCACCGACATAGCTCTTAGAATTAGCAAGTTGAAGTGGCAGTGGGCAGGCCATATAGCTCGCAGAACCGATAACCGTTGGGGAGTAAAGGTTCTCGAATGGCGACCACGAACCGGGCGACGCAGTGTTGGAAGGCCCCCCACCCGATGGACCGATGACATTCTAAAGGTTGCGGGAAGTCGGTGGATGGAAAGGGCTCAAGACCGTTCGTCGTGGAACTCTTTGGGGGAGGCCTATGTCCAGCAGTGGACTTCTACAGGTTGTTGATGATGATGATGATGATGAGTATTTTTTGAGATTCTAAGTTATTACATCTCAAAAATATATAATTATAACAGTTATTCAAGTATGACGAAAGCCTACAGCTCTAACTTAGAGATGTACCACCTTGAGAGCTGGTACATCTCTAGATCTATAGACATCTCTAGACTAATATAATGACTGTACCTTGCCAGTATATATATGAAAATTTGATGTATGTGCGTAAAAATATAAATCTATTCAAAAAAAATAGTGATAATCATGGTGTAAATACTAGAAACAAAGATAAACTCGCTGTTCCCACAATAAGGCTCGCTAGGGTTAGTAAATCCTTTAAAGGGCAATGTGAACGCTTCTATAACAAGATCCCAAGCGATGTGCTAAAGTTATCAATTAGCAAATTTAAAAACTTAATTCAACGAAAACTATGTAATAAATCTTACTACAAAATATCCGACTATTATATGATAAAAAAGCTTGGGATGAATATGCTCCATTATTAATAAAGATGTAAAACTTACATAAAATAAATTAACATACGAATTCAACTAGATTTAGATCTAAAATTTGTTAAAGCTCTTATTTGTCATTTTTTTTTCTTACATATTTGTATAAGCTCATAATTATTAGGGATCATTATTATTTTTCTTTTGAGCCTCACCTAGTTCGATCGGCACCACACTGGCTCTTAATTCAATTTTGTACAAAAAAAAAAAAATATAATTATATATAGATATTAAAAAAAAAGGATCATCAAAAAAAATGATAGGCCCAAAGGCGTGTTTGTTGCCTGATTCTTTTAGGCTTGGTCGCGAGGAACAGGCATAGCTTCACCTAGTTTCTAAGAACCTTTGACTTTGACTTTAGAACTCATGACTAGCTCATACAGATTATTTTTTTGCACACAGGCTGTGAATAGCAGCAATCTTATTACTGCTGTCCTTAACAATAATATTATCTTATTTATGTAGCGCCGGCATCGTATTTCAAACACTGTCTACAGCAGTCCTCAGGATAAAATGTTGAAAAGATTTATAGTTAGCGACCTAGTACTACACCTTAAAACAGTAGTACATTTTCATAGTCTACACTGAAACAGTATACATTTTGGCGACCTCAGTGGTGCAACGAGCGAGTTCCCGTCCAAGACGCAAGGGGTGAGAGTTCGATTCCTGATGAGGGACAAATGTTTGCATGATTGACGAATATTTTTTCTGGGTGTAGTGGTACATGGCATTCGTAGTTTCTGATACCCACAACAGAGAGAATCCTAGTGTGGGGTCAGGACTATGTAAGTGACAGTAGAGTGTTATTTATTTTCTCAATTGATTGATTTATTTATCTTTTGAGTAAACAAAAAAATGTTTTATAGGATTTGTGCTACTGTTGTTTTTACGGTTGCCAAGCCGACGATGCAGGTGGCTTTTAGCTGCACCCTTTTACATTTAGATCCTTTGTTCTGACTAAATGGTGCTAGATTAAGCCGCAAACCCACAGCAGGCGGGACGGCTCTGAGTCTGGCGTGGACGGACCTCATAGTGATGTAAGGTACTGAACTGTAATATAAAGGGCACCCAGCGAGCGTGACGGACCGCGGCGCGACCCGTGTATCTCTTACGATAAGATAATAAAAGTCAAATATAAGCCAATGGTATCGGCGATGCTTTTTTTTAATGTTATACGGATGCAAACAGGCTTACGACCCACCTGGTGGTAAGCGGTTACCGTCGCCTATTGACATCTGCAAAACCTGGAGCATTGCTAATGCGTTGCCTGTCCTGGAGAAATCTTTTGTATTTTTTTTAAAGCTCTTCATGTGCTTGAAAACTTCTCATTTTGATTGGTTAATATTTGGCATTTGCTATCGTATCATAAGCGTTACGACGGATGGGTAGAAAATACCGGGCGTCGAAGAGACAAGGACGTTCGACAAGCCTAACTATACTTAAACATTCTCAATACCAATAAGATCGTTAATTCCTTGGTATAAGGAATAAAAGATTGGATTTAATTGTCTATCTGTAAACATACATTAGGACAATTATTCGTCATAGGCACCCGCATTGACCTGTACGCCGCTTCCACGCTCTGCCACCGCGCCGGCGCCCCGCCGCAGTTCCGTCCCGTCCGCTGTGGACTGATAAAAGGACGTTCTTTATTTGGCACTGGGTTGGGTGGGTCTAATGGTATACTTTCTCTTCTGCCAGGAAAAATCTCAGCGAATGTAACTTTATCTAAAATTATGTGTTTTTAGTTATTTCGCTGATTCTGACCTATCAACGGAAATTATCTAGAAAGCTTGATAAGTGTAAAGTAAGGAGATATTTACTGCGTGAAATTCATGATATGTACCAACTCTTGATGGAACTCGTGATAGAAACAAGATATACACAATTACATTTGTAATGAGCTAAGGTGTGCGCAAGGCGGGCCGTGTGAAAATGGCTGGGGATGGGAAACACCACTGGAAACTTGATCATAATACGAAATGATGAGGTTTTAAATGTCAAATAAATCCCATGGCCACCATCCATCACTTAGCGTAAAAAGGTGTGCGGGTTACCTAACCCGCACACCTTTTTACACTAAGCCTTGTTACCTAACATCGCAACATAAAAACACTATACACTCCTTTGTATGGCACCTGCGTTGAGTAGAGTTGCGTCGTTTTAGAGCGCGACCGAATCAAGCATCCAAAGAGCATTTTTATTTCACTAACCTTGTATTCTAATTTAAGTCTGCACTAAACCAATTTAATTTAGTTAAATTTTATGAAATTCAAACTTTACAGCACTTGCGTAAATATTCAATTAGCTGATATGGATAGACAACAGATACTACGTCTGTCTATGGATATCAAACTGTAATTATTTTTATCGCTTATTGGGTGAAACTGAAAATTGGCTACCCTGAATACCGTGGTATTCTATGTCGTCACGGGTAGGTCAGACAGATCCCAGCATAAAGTGTTCAGGCTACTACTAGATAACAAAACGAAATGAAATTGATGATAAATAATGATTCTATGATGCGAAAGCTTTGGTTTTCCATAAAAATATAACCGTGATACAAGGAAACTTTTTTTTTATCTTTGAAAATACTATGCCGCGTCGCGTCTTCACTGCTTTTCTACGGATGTTTTATGACGGTTGTCGTTTCTTAGAAAGTCGTTTTAGGATAGGATATCCTCCGTTCCAATCAAAGACGGATCGAGAGACCAAGAGCTCGGGATGAGACGTGTGAACAGCCCAATGGAAAGGATTATGGAGACAATTATTTGTTTCAATCAACGCACTGGCTGATAGATTAATATACTCGGAATTAATTGGATAGCACTCATTGCTGATAAATAAATTTGTGAAATATCCCCGCTGCTTGTTTGCTTGTCGTGTCACTGATTATTTCTTGGTCATCCTGTATTAGGCCAGTGCTGGTCACTGACCTAATACAGGAGGTTGAGGTAAAGTGGCCCTGAAAAGTGCCTATGACCGTTGGTGAAAGAATCAGTGTAGTGATAGGATAAACAGGGATTTGGTAATTTTTTTTTGTCTACTTTTGAAAGTCAATTTTGAGTACATTTATTTTGAGGGCGTAGCTGAACGATATCACCAGGCCCTGAAAGTCAGACTCAAAATTGACTTTATTCGGTAGATGTAAGGATCATTTTGAAATAAATTTCTACGGTAACCACTTACCAAGGTGGACCGTAAGCTTGTATATAAAAACATTTTTGGTGAAACTGAACTTCATTAAACTTATTTGACATACTACAAGGTTTGTCAATTTAGTTCACTTTTGGAACGCTGCACGCTACTCGGTTAAATTAAACCTGAGCTTAATTAAGGTCTGAAAGCGCGGTCGGAACAAAAATTCATATTCTACCTACGTTAGTTGCGTAGGAGACTTCCTTTGGAGTTCGGTACGTGATACCAATTCCGGAATAGGGTAAGTTTAGGAAAATTTAGTTAGTATGGCCTTACAGGCGGAAATAAATTTGGATATGTGATATTCGTGTACCTTTGAGCGGTTTAGCCGAAGGCGAATCTCCTTTGTAGGTACGTAATATTATTTACTAGTAGCTTCTAGCTCATTGCTTTGTGTGAAGATTTCTGACGTTTTTGGATGGGAGTCCGTCAAACTCAAACATTTCCAAGCAAAGAGACGCTCAAAATTAAAAAAAATATATATATTTTGATTAATTTATCTGAGTGCTTACTAGGCAAACTTAGTATAAAATTAATATAAGTCTAAACAGAGGTGCCATGTCCTATACATATATATTTTATGTAGTGACATTGAGCCATTGGCTGTCGTGTGATCGAATGCCCCTTAAACTTAAGGGGAAAATTTACAAAACGATCAGTTCTTTCGTACGGTATGGATCTGAGTGTGGATGGACATAGGAGTAGAAACAGGCCAAAGAAAATATGGATGGACTGTGTGAAAGTTGATATAGGTATGAAAAGAGTGAGTGCTGAGATGACGGCTGATAGAGGGAAATGGAAGAAGAATACTGTTGTGCCGAACCCGAATGGGGATAAGGGCAGGAAGATGATGATTGAGTCATTGCTCTTACAATCATAATAAGTTTCATTTGCATTTTATTATATCGAAGAACTAATTTTGGAAAATCCCTAACGAAAGCCTTTGTGCAGAAACGATTGTGATGGGCCGTAGGTCATTGACCGTATCGAATTGCAATTATAATTTGAACCATAGTATTTGCATTGCGTAAAAGGCAGCAGAAATATAATGAGAGCTTCTGTATTTTTTACCCGACTACCGAGAAGGAAGGAGGGTAATGTCCCTTACATTCGTCCATTTTGTGACTGCGCTGAAGGTTACTCAGCGCTTAAGATCTATTTAGAACTACATTACATTGCAAGTTACAGCGCGCTTCAGTAAGAAACTTTCCAATAAAAATATTGACTTGCTTTGACCGAACAAATAAATAAAAATCCTTAAGATTTGAGGAGGTTGATTTTCTTTAAAGAAGTACTCTAGATATTGAAGCCCAAGCACGAATAACTCACGAAAGCGTTCTTATTACGATCACCATCATCATCATTTCAGCCGTAGGATGATGCCGAACATAAGCCTCCCCCATAGATTACCCGAAACAATCTTTTTATATTTGCCCATACTCACCACGCTGGGCATGCCGCAAAAGCTCTTGTTGTTGATAGGGAACGCTGCTGCCGATTCCCTAGCTTTATTTCCTTTAGTCGCCTCTTACGATATCCACAGGTAGAAATGGAGGGGCCTATACTTCAGCCGGGGCCACCACGGCTTCAAAGTCAAAGGTTTTTATTTCAATAAAATCACTAGGGTCACTTTGAATGCTATCTATCTTTAATAAGATAGATAGCATTCAAAGTTTTATATATTATCGATAACGATACGAGAGATAAAACTCAAATGTTAGCCAACGACATCGGCGATGCTTGGAATCTTTTAATTTTGATTGGTTTATATTTGACAATTGTTAACTTATAGTAAGCGTAGCACTATCGTGAATTATTTGTGCTTGGGCTACATGGATTAGTCTTAAACTGCGTTTCTATCAATAGCATGAGATAAAAAGTATGCAAAGTACGTAAGTGGTAGAAAATTATTGTTGGAAACACAGCAGTCGTTCTAGGCCTCAAGCTCTTATTGGCTAGTTTAAGTGAATATACCGTGTTTTCAAACTATTTATAAAGAAAGGAACCATTTAAAGTTTATAGTTATATAATGGTAAAATACAGATTCGCAAGCCCAGTTAATAGAAATGTGTATAGTAGGTTAATAATTTTAGGACACTATCCAGTTGTACTGCACGCTCCTATCCAAGTGCGACCACGGAAGACCAGCGCTTTGGTAAGCACATGCTGAGTGGTGGCCATTTTTGTTACCGTGATGTTGAATTGCAACGGCCGCTGGGCTGTTGCAGCAAATGCTGAGTGGTATTGAGCTCTACCTTGTACAACAAAGTCAATAAGCAAATCAACATTTACCCCTTAAATTACTATAAATGCAAATTGAAATGCCTTGAATGGCTTAAATCCTTATCTTATGAAGAAACTGAGGATCTCCTTAAGGTTGCGAAATAATCCCACCGTCAACTTTACACACACACGCACTCAAACACTCGCACACACCAACACACATTCAAACACACTCAAATACCCACATACACACACACACACACCCAACACACCCAACACACCCATACGCACCCAAACACACACTCTCACACACATACACACACGCATACCCTCTCTATATTCCTTACATTACATTTCTTAGCATAGTATACCTAGTAATAAGAACGTACTTTAGCTCCATTGTTGCTGGAACTCCAAATCTCTGTATCGGAGGCGGGCGTTGGTGTCTGCGACACAGTTTTTATACTTCTGCAGATACCATCGTTTACATTTGTTATTATGCTACTGTTTATTCTTCCACAAATATATATATTTTGTTTTTGTTTTTTCTTTTTTTTTTTCTACATTAAGTGGCGATAAATAATTTATTTTCTTTCTCTCAAAATGCTTGTAGGATTAAGTCCTCCTATTAAACAACCATTGTACTTATTCATTTGTGTGCAATATTAAATAAATAAACCCACATTTATTATCAGAACCTATCAAAATGTCATTTGACACACTTAACACATTGGGGAGCCTTTTCACGGTTCAAATCTTACAATAAACATGATAAGTGGTTACAAAGGGTGGAATGAATAAAACGAAATATTATAAAGTTTTAGGAATTCAGAACGTTCCTCGTAAAAGCCTTTGAATTTTTATCAGTGAGTAATTTATTATTCTACTCGGAACGCGGTTCATTTAACAACGAAATGTTCATTTTATATTGAGACATTCAAGTTATTGGTTAACCTGAAATTTAATAATTATGATCATTTTAGCCGTAGGACGTCTACTGCTGAACATGGCCTCCCTACATATTCCTAAGCAAATTCCTATCATGTGGGAGGGTTGGCGTATGCAGTTAGAGCTATTTTTTGCAAATAAGGGAAGCAGCTAGCTTGTTTCCTTTACTCACCTCTTAAGATACCTTATAATAAGAATAAAGAAAAGGTTAGAGAAGGTACAAAATATTAACGTTAACTAAAGCTGTAAAATGATGCTTGATTTATCATACAGTACAAGTAAAAAAATATATATCTATTATGTATATCAGTCTCTGGTACCCATAGTACAGGCTATGCCTAGTTTGGGATCAGTTGATCGTGTGTGATCTGTCCGGGATATTTATATCTATTTATATATATTAAAAAAAAAAAAAAAAAACAAGTAGTATACCGTTTTATCACGAAAGAGTACGTATTTTTTTGGGTTTGGCCAAATTTTGAATTTTCCACTTATCCGATGGATCGAGGACTTGAAAACAGAAAAATTGCGCGTCTATGTAGCTGTCATCACCAACCGTAGTAGGTACCTATGATACAAACCAATGTTAGTATGTTTTTTTTAATTTAATCGATGGGTTTTGTCGCTGAGACCACATCGCCCAATTACTCATACACACTTAAATCTTATGAAAAAACAAACTTATAACAAAAGTAGTATGATACTGTGGGGTACTCGATACTTTCCTATATATATCTCTACCTACGTATAAAAAACGCTAAACATACAGGTTCACAACAGAACTGGGTTGTAAAACTTCTAGAATACCGTAAAAACGTTTGCCAGCTAAAATAAGCGACTCCTAAATGCTTGTAATTTGCAGCCCCATTATCACAGAGCCCGTCTAGGAAGTCCACTGTCGCATTTATTTCTGTGGCTGCGTTCTTTGCAAGGCGTTGGTTTTCTATAAAATGCGAGTCACCGTATGACGGTCGTAAATATTACATCACAGTTCATTCATCATCAACAGCCTGATTAATTCCACTGCTGAATGAGAGGCCTACCCCAAAGAGTGCCACGAAGAACGGTTTTAAGCCTTTTCCATCCACCGACTTTCCACAACTTTCACAATTTCGTCGGTCTATCGGGGGTCTTCCATACTGGGTGGTCCGGTTCGTAGTCACCATTCGAGAACCTTTATTAACCAACGGTTGTCGGTTCTGTGAGCTAAATGGTCCACTGCCACTTCAACTTGCTTCTTCTGAAAGCTATGTCGGTGACCTTGGTTCTTCTACGGATATCCTCCTTTCGGATCCTATCATGAGGTGAAACTCCGAGCTTAGCTAGCTTGCTTAGCGGGCTATGGAGTGCTAGCTCTCCATAACCCCTTGCGCAACTTTGGACTTGTGTATGATGCCAATAGTTAGCGACCAAGTCTCAGTGCTATATGTCATCACTGGGCACACGCATTGACTGTAGACTTTTGTCTTGAGGCTCTGCAGTATCTACGACGAGAAGATATGACGAAGTTTTCAAAACGCAGCCCATTCATGTTTATTATTATCAGCTAATCAAGATAATTTGCCTCCAACATAAATCATTTTATTCATGTGTTTCATAACACCAAATGATGAATGATCCGCGTCTTGCGTCGTTCACAAATCTCAAAAATGGATAAAATTAAAAATTGCAGTTGCCGCTATGTTACGAATAAAGGCTTTCATTTTTAGGAAACCAGAGCTTAATACTCGCATAATATCTTGTGTAGTCTAGTTCCAAAGACAAGAATAACTGTGAAATTGCAAACATACGGGACATAATTAACCTAATGAATACTACAGAACAACGAACTCTATGTCTGATTTTAGCATATAGAAAGCGTAGATACTATCCTAGTGTAGTAGCTTATAAGAAATGTTCATTACATACGTACAGAAATGGAATAGTTTTTACGAATTTGAACCTTAAATCTTTAAGACTATCAACTTACGCCACAGTCTACACAAATCCCAAAGTTGATAGTACGGGCCCTGGAACCCTACAATAACGTTTTAAAATGTATTAAAATCTTGCGACTATTCATGCTTAAGTTTAGATGGGTGGATGGATGTATGTTTTTTCAATAAATGAAAAAGGATCATTGAAAAATATTATAGGCACGAAGCCGTGTTTGTTGCCTGATTCTTCTAGACTTAGCCGCAAGAGCATAGCTTCACCTAGTTTCTAAGACGTTTCAAAATTATCCTAGTGGATTCAAAAGTATCCTCACTCAAGGCTCAACAGATCTGGATGAAATTTTGCACAGAGATAGATTATAGTCTGGAATAGCGTATAGACTACTTTATCAAGGTACCACGTGAGCAATGCCGCGGGTGCATGCTCGCATTTAATAGATTTTTTTTAACTTTGGGAGTGTCCGAAATGTCTGTTCTTCAGTTTTGGACGGTTATCAACGCGTACAGAAGGAAGCTAAGTTGGTGGTACGTAGCTCGAGGACGAGCTCATCCCAAGTATTGACCACAAATCCACGTTAGTGTTCACTTAAGGGGAAGCGCCGTATAAATTATTCAAGCGTCACAGTGGTCCTGTATTGGACTAAGAACGCGGGACCAAATTGAAATCTCGATCTTGGGAGTAGTTTCGTGAAGAAAAGCTGAGAAAACCGTTTTAGAAAAAGGTCTCTTTAGACAGGTGAATAGGTAGACTATTAGCGGAAGTTTCTGGCGAAAGCAATTAAATTTAACTAGTGGTTTGACCCGAACTGAGATCTCGCGATGTCTGATAGAGCTTGGTGTTTCGAATATCGTTCAGACAATTAAGATAAACTTTGAAAATCGCACCTTTAGCAGAATATAACCAATATACCTATACGTGAATTACGAAGTGACTGAAACTATACCAAATGGGAGCTCACGTTATATTGGTATTAATATATTTAAAAAAAAATTGTATTTCAAAACCATATATCCTAGAATAAAAATAAAAATCGTTTTGGAATGCATAAACAAAGCTCTTTCATATGAAACCTCACTTCATGACTCAAACCCACTTTTGGTTTTTTTTTTTTATGTTATACGGAGGCAAACAGGCTTACGGCCCACCTGATGGTAAGTGGTCTTGGATCCCTAATCTTAGTGACTCGGCCGATTTAACTCGTTTTCTTGGCAGCAAATTTTGATAATACTACCTGTTTAACTACTAAATTCCTTGCTTATCGCATTGATAGTTCGAAAGTTATGCTCTAACAAATAAACATCAAAGCCGATTCGTCCATGTTGTTTGAAGGTCCTGGCTCGCTTCGCTCGCTCGTGCGTTGAGTTTTTAAGCAATTAGGCACTGCCTGAAATAATTGGCGTAATAAAATAGAGCCAGAGTGGAGCCATTATAAGCACTATTAAATGCATAGTTGCTGCTACAATACCGTACCTTTATCCAGTGGAGTTGGATAATGCCAAGCAAAAGAAGAATGATTTTTAATTGTATAGCTCTCCGTACCGCATTATAAATCATGAACAATACCTACTAGAAGCTAGATAAGGATTTAACTTGAATTCAGAATTGTCGAGATTTAAATAGGTGAGTTTGAATATATTTCGTAAATCAATGAATTTAGTTCCGAAGTGCTGAACATGGCCTCCCTCGCAGATTTTCAGAGCCACTTCCTATCATGTGGGGGGATTTGCCCATTCTCACCACGCTGGGCATGCGGGTTGTCAAGTTAGAGCGTTCTTTGTGAAAACAGGGGACGCTGCTCATACCCTTTTTTACCGGTGGAAAATGAATTACGCATCTCCTCCAACTCGGGGAAAATTGGAGGGGCATGTCGGTATGCTGCTCATCCCCTAGCGCAACCATGAACACGCGGACAAAGTTGCGGGTGGGCCAGCTAGTTGTACACAGATAAATAAATGAAAATGAAATACCCGATACAATCTCTTAAAAAACTTCGTGCTTAGAGGAAATGATGGTAGAGTTGCATGCAAGTGCCTCATCGGATGAGATAAGACATGTTCATGTTTTGCAGTTTTATGATGAAGCTCGTGCAATGTGCTCTAATCTACAACACTTCTTATATTGCAAGTACACGTACATAATCACAACTAGTAGAACTTTTTATTCACTTACAGAGCGCTGTAGTACCTACCTGGGACATGTTTTGTCAGCTAGTTTTTGTCCTCAGGAAACACCAAGCTGTTCTCCTACACTTTTTTGTGCACCTTAATTTTTCAAATAGAAAAATCCATTTGTTGTCGACCGGGACTCGAATCCACGATCTGTAGATCGAAATCTTCATGAAATGGCATCTGATTCTTATAGGCTTGTATTCTAGAAGCCGTAAATTCGTTTTTGATGCAGAATATTACAATTCTAATGATTATTGTAGGTAAAAATCTTCTGACTCTAATGGCATCAGGATGTAGTCAGAGATAAGTCGAAAAGTGCATCCCAATTTCATGCAGCTTATGTGTGCAATTACTTATGTCGCGTGGCTTAGGAAAACAGTGACAATCCTAT
Source organism: Anticlea derivata (assembly GCA_947579855.1). Classification (NCBI taxonomy): domain Eukaryota; kingdom Metazoa; phylum Arthropoda; class Insecta; order Lepidoptera; family Geometridae; genus Anticlea; species Anticlea derivata. Next base: position 2,974,113 of record OX388277.1, on the reverse strand, counting down.
CCAATTAACTTAAAATTAAAACACATTTGGTTTAAAATCCACGTGCCTCCGGCAGGCATTCAGTTCACGTGGTAATAATGAAACTTGCGTCACGAAAAATATTTGAAATATAACAATAACAATATATGAAATATAACAAAAAGAAAAACAAATAGGTTGGAGATTAATTTTTCGAACTGTTTCATATTAGGTTTATCTTTTTAAAATCATTGTTAATTTTTATATAAACGTACAAAAAGTAGTAGACATCAAGATACCATACCTTAAACAGCTGATTATTTGACTTTGAGCTAATTTAACCCCAAAACAGCAGATTTTCGAGAACCAAATGTCATAGAGAACAATCTTTATCGCCAATTTGGTGTAGAATAAGCTCCTCTCAGTATAGTATACAAGTGAATAAGGTGATTTATAAGTATAAATCACCTCGTTGATTAAATCCTACTATCCTACTAATAATATAAACGCGAAAGTTTGTAAGTATGGATGGATGGATGGATGTTTGTTACTCTTTCACGTAAAAACTACTGAATGGATTTTAATGAAACTTCACAATAATATAGCTTATACATCAGAATAACACATTAGTTACAATTTATAAAGATAGTGTGTGAATTGTCCAAAATATGACGATAAGTGTCAAGTAAATAGGAAAAAATCTACCATCTGCGTGCTATTCTGGCGTGCGCTGCCAAAACCGCTAGAGTTACACTATGTAATGTATGATGGAAATGTTTATCTTAAATAGTCCTACAAAAAAGCCTGCCGCAGTGTCTATATATATCTTATGTGTAAGCCATTATAGCCCAAATGTGTAAGCCATTATAGCTACTATATTGAAATACTAATCCTGCGCAGACGAAGTCGCGGGCACCAGCTAGTCCTTGATAGTTTTCTGCTAGCGTTTTACTTAAAATTACTGTTGAATATAAGAAATAACGACAATTACTAACGTAGGTTAGACGGTTCGAAACAAACTCACCTAAAATTTGTTCGATTACCTAACATTATAGCGATTGCTCCGGATTTGCTGAGAAAATGTTTCCAACAGCCATAATGTATACTTTTAAAATAAATTGGCGTGGTTGGTTTATAAAGCTCTTTTGATTTTCAGAGATGTTAGATATTGAAAGAAAGCTTTTAGGTAGAGTAGATTTATAAAAATATCTAACTAACAAAGTGAAGCATAATTTATTGATGGTCTCGGTGGCGTAGATCGGGGTGGCTTCAATTCCGACTGCGGGACAAATGTTTGCATAATCTGCAAACATTTGAGAGACGCATCACGCACTCGTTGCCGATGTATGTGACTGGTTGGGAGATATTAATTATATTTATTTATTAACCGGATAAGTTATACCTAGTTATTTTTAATTTCTAATTGTTAATGTACAAATTAATAAGCAAATGTTCTTTGATATAAAAAATACAAATTAATGTATATTAAAGGAAAGTTTGGCCGTGGTGGCCCCGGCTTAAGAATAGGCCCCTCCATATCTACCTATCCGCGGATGTCGTAAGAGGCGACTAAGGGAAAAAAGCTAGGGGATGGGCAGCAGCGTCCCTCATTTTCACAACGATAGCTCTAACTGCGCTCGCCAACCCGCATGCCCAGCGTGGTGAGTATGGGCAAATCCCCCCACATGATAAGGAATTCGCTCTGTCTGTGGGGGAGGCCATGTTCAGCAGTGGACGTCGTACGGCTGAAATGATGATGATGAAAGGAAAGTTAAAAACGAAGTTCTTGACATCGGTTTTCGAAAAAAACTGCCTGTAATGTCGTTCAAATTCACGTGTACACGTCGCCGGAGTTATACGTAACTAATTGCCTACGGAACCCTAAACTACCCAGCTCGCACTTGGCCAATTTACTTATTTATCGAATAACCTTTAAAAGGAACGCGAATCGTTCGGTAATCGTCGCGACCATCTAAAGCGATCCGTAACGAGCGCTTGCGAAGTATACACGCGTTGTCATGTCACCGAGTGATTAAACTTTTCGCTTGGTTTTTCTTTATTTTTTTTAAATTTAATTTAATTCATTTATTTCGGTTGTTCACCATAATTGTTAGTACATTTATCTACCTATAAACTATGTTAGTAACCATAAAAACAGATTTCAAATTATTCATGTCACATATTATCAGAAAACATTAAACAAATTATTATTGCAAAAATAAATTAAATTTACTTAATATTGAAAATTCAACGAGATTAATATAAGCATGTAAATGTCAATATAATATTCAAGAATTCTAATTGTTTAAGTAAAGTCCAGAAATAAATAAATAGTAACCTACAGTTACAGTAGTATAATTATTGTTGAATTATTGTACTTTTAGACATGTCAAAGGATTAATAAAATGAATTGAATTGAATTGATTAATAATTTTATTTTATTTTGCACAGCGCATTGAGTTGCAAGGCAACACATGCGTCTCGGTCCAGTAGCAGTCCAGTAGTTTATGTAGCATCCAACCAATCTAGCCCATGTCATATAACATTGAAGTTCTTGACATCGTTCTTGAGTTTTTTTTTTAGAGTTTGTTGTAATTTGGGGTTTCATCACTTATTTTATGTTGGATGTTGGAGAAGGTAGGGCACAGCGAGAATTTCTCGTTCTAAATTGGCCCGCAAGGCGAAGGACCTTACAGAAGATCGCAGCTAAATAAAATTATTTGTTTCAAATAGTGTTGTGTTGCTGCGGTGAGAAAGGTTGCCAGAGCTCTTTAGGGAGGGATGGGGTTCGGGATCGGCAACGCGTGCGTGATGCCTCTGGTATTGCAAGCGCTCATAGGCTACGGCAACCAATTACCAACAGGTGGGGCCGTATGCTTGTTTGCCACCGCATTCCTCCACCGTTTGAAGAACGTTTTAATGCGCGCTTAAACTTAAATATTCGAACAGAAAAACTTATTGGCGCACGACCAGCCAGAACTCACCTTCGGATCTAAAGATCCCGCCGAATTTCTACGAAACATAAAAAAAACCGTTAAATAGGTGATACCTATCCAATACTAAGGGCCTATAAGAAATGTATCTCAAAGCCATAAAACTGAATGGAAGATCGTTTTCATCCTACGCAGTGCGTATCTTAGAATTTCAAGTTCGCATCCTGAGAAGATATTGGTTGCGGTGTAAAATAATATATAACTTTTTATGAAAGCTAAAGTATTATTTACTTTTGAAAAATAAATAAATAATAAACAGATTAATTTCCCTTCACAATTAGGTTTCTTAAATATTAACTTGTATTAGTTTTAAGTTTCTTTCTGTAAATAAGGTTTCTTAAATATAAAATTGTGTACAAAGTAGGTATGTAATCTATTCCGAAACCCGTTTCGTGATGGGGCTGGTGCCTGAAGTAGGTTCTTTTAAAAACCTGTGTTACGGTACAGGTCTCCAGGCCCTCCCTCCACAGTTGTAAGAAAAGGTTTACTTGAAGGTACATGGCTAGATGTTAATTATAATGTGTGAGGATTTTGATCAAAGGAAAAAAAGAATAATAAAAAGAATAAGAATAATTCTTTTTATTATTATTTTTATATTCTTTCAAAAATAAGCTTTGTGCCATTACACATTGGGCGTGTTTCCGGCGTACATACATTCTCACAATCGCGCGTCATAGTGCGAACTGTCACTATGACTTTAGAAACGAATAGAGAGTTTACAATGTAGTACAATCTGTAACGACCATGTAGATGTGTCAATGTGTCACCTTAACAAGGATAATTCTTTATTCTTTATTGTACTCAAGAAAAATACAGATACAAAAATTAAAAAGAAAGGTATGTACAAAGGCGAGCTTAACCCTAAAAAGAGTTTTCTTCCAGCAAACCTTTGAGGCTAGAGAGACGTGATTATAGAGGTTCTTGTACCTACAATGTTTGATAGAATATTATATTTAGGTATTTATTGTATAGTAATATTAATAGGTATATGTAGGTATGTTTATAAATATAATTTTCTATAAAACATTGTAGGTACACGAACCTCCCTCTATAATCACGTCTCTCTAGCCTCAAAGGTTTGCTGGAAGAAAACTCTTTTTAGGGTTAAGCTCGCCTTTGTAAATACCTTTCTTTTTAATTTTTGTATCTGTATTTTTCTTGTGTACAATAAAGAATAAAGAATAAAGAGTATTTATAAACATACATATACCTATTAATATTACTATACAATAAATACCTACCTGTTCAAAAATATATATTTAATTATATATATATAAAATATATATTGATAATATAGTAGAAAGGTGCACCATAATTAGCGATATTTATTCTATTAGCATAAAATGACTACACGTAGAACAGCAGTTTGAACAGATTTTCGCCCGAAATGTAGGCAACAAAACAACCAATGTGTGTGTGAGTGCCATGTTATTACATTCGCGACTCACACACAAGCGTATGAGTACAGTTCTGATACCCAAAAGTTATAGTTCTGATTGATTTTAGGAGGAGGTAGGGCACAGCGAGATTTTCTCGTTCTGAATTGGAGCAGCCTGTCTGGGGAGGTACCTACAGAAGATCGCAGCCAAATAACATTATTTGTTTCAAATAGTGTTGTGTTCCTGCGGTGAGTAAGGTTGCCAGAGCTCTTTAGGGGGGAAGGGGGTTCGGGGTCGGCAACGCGTGCGTGATGCCTCTGGTATTGCAAGCGCTCATAGGCTACGGTAACCGCTTACCATCAGGTGGGCCGTAAGCTTGTTTGCCACCTCTGTTGTATAAAAAAATAAATACGACATCTACAGGTAGATATAGAGCAGCCTATTCTTCAGCCGGCAATTTTACTACTTATTTCAAATTCGAACGGCATAATTAGTAATCAACGATTTTTCGAATTGTTTTCATTCGCAGTCACGCATCGCTAAACAGTAGACTTCCTACAGCTGAAATGATAATGATAAGTATACAACGGAATCGATACGTCTGTAGGTCTTTGGAATATCCAGAACAAACTTATTCCTCACTGAGTAGATATTATAATACTTGGCTCCGTAGTAAAACTAAGAGCTGGGAGCTTTTACGACCCACCCAGTGTCAGTTCGACTTATATTTTGAGAAGGTTGAGTAATGGAAACGAGTACCTATTCATAAATAAAGTGGAGTTTATTTATCAAAATAAGCGCAAAATTGGGACCTAAATATTTTTTTACGTTTCTTGTCGAACCATTTTGTACTCCTATCTGATACATATGATGTAGAGAATCCTTAGTAAGAGGCTAAGGCTAGGACCTGTACGTGACAATTGTTTTTTTTAACATTTATCATTTTGACCTTTCAACTTGCGGAATTACAATAGACTAGCTCCCGCTCGAGTTTCGCTCTCTTGATATCCAAATTAAAAATTAGCGTTAAATACAACAAACCGCCAAACAAATACATTTTCGCGTTTATGAATCTGGTTTGGATTGCCACTTTGTTTAATATCATAGCTTATAAGTTTTCTAACAAATATGGATCTCGAGTCTGAAATAAAGTCATATTATTTTATTTAAAATTAAAAAGTTGTCTTAGCTCGAACTGTTAATAATAAAAATACTTAATCACGATATTTTATTTTGCATTTAAACTTAATTCCCTCTGAAGAATCCAAATCATCAGAACACGTAATCCCATAAAACAAAGTATTCGAGGGTTTTTTATTATTATATAATTCCCTAAAATCCTCCTTATCTGCCAAGCGCAAACACTCGATTCACAATCCTCTTGATGCCGCCATTACTGTGCGAAAACATTTGAACAAATCAACGCCATCAACGCTTCGAATCAACGATTGAATCTTACGACGCATAATATGGACTCGATCGAAGACAGACCATTGGAGAGCTAGTTCACTCATACTCGCTTATTGATTCAATCTCATTGTGTAACAATAATTCTAAATTAAAAAAATAGTTTTTTTTGGTGCGAACCATGTAGAAAATGCATCTGGCGCAGACGTCGCCTTGGTATCATGCAGTTCCATCTGTTTCAAATTTATTACAAAATAGTGAAAATCCTAGAGGAATCCTAGTTTGGGGTCAGGACTATATAAGTGACTGTTGGGTGTTATTTATTTATTTTATGCTTGGAGTTTCACTGTGTCATAATTCTAAACGAGGAAATCCGTAGCAGAACCAAGGTCACTTACATAGCTTTCAGAATTAGCTAGTTGAAGTGGTTGGGCAGTTCATATAGCTCGCAGGACCAACACCGTTGGGGATTCAAGGTTCAGGAATGGAACCACGACGCAGTGTTGAAAGGCCCCCGATGGATCGACAATATTGTGAATGTTGCGGGAAGTCGGTCGATGGAAAAGGCTCAAGACCGTTCGTCATAGAACTCTTTGGGGAGGCCTACTCGTATGTCCAGGAGTAGACTTCTACAGGCTGATGATGGTGATGATGAGGATGCTTTATTTTTGAACTGAAGTAGCTGTACAAGATGCCGCTGAGCAGATCGGAAGGCCATCGAAACTCAATTTACATAACAAACCAACGTTAACGACCACGATCCGATACCGGAATCTAAAAGATAAAGTTTTGCTCTTATAAGGTATCGAGAAATTGGAATACGTTGTAAGGGTCCTAAAGTAAAAGGAACAGAAAAAAATGTTGATCTGAAATGTTACTACAACATAAAATAAAAGGAAGCTATTACTCGATTAGCTATGTTTAGCACATTCAATGAATGGATGAAAGTCTGTGACGCTGACGCTCTGCTATCAATGCCACTAGCGGTCACCCATAAATGCTGTGAACGCGCAAAGGTTCTTAAGGTGAATTAGGCACGCCACGCCCATCCTAGCTTTTATCCCTAAGTCGCCTCATACGACATCCACGGGCAGCGGAGAGGCCTATTCTTCAACTGGGATCACCACGGATTACTCCATCCTCCTATTCCTCGCGTCATACTCCTCATGAATGAGGGTCGTGAATTCCTCGTAGAATCATCTTCTTACGGACCAATATCTGGCCAGCTATTCCTATATTTAGTGGCTTGAAGCGCATCATGGAACTTTGAGCGGATTTGGTCGGGCGGTTGCCATCTACCTTCCTGGTAATCATCAGTTGTTCTCACCTCGCTTACGTTCTCAACTTGCTTAATACGACCATCAAATAACGATCCCTGGTTCTTAGGAGATTACCTTCACCCGATGTCAGTGTCTCAAGGACGGTTTGGAATCAGCCGCAAATGAGACGACACTTCGTTATGGAAACGGTTTTTGTGTTGGGTATAATCCATGTTTCGAAAATTGGGTAGAATTTTGGGCGCGTGGGTAGGGAAAAGGTTCTGTCTTTTGTTTACGAGTCTGCCTTTTAAATTGTATTTTGCCTGAGGTCGTAGGTTATTAGGTAGTTGCGAGGGGAAATTTGAGGGAAAAATTCAAAATGTAATACATATTTACAGCGATTGTGATGAATATAAGGTCAGTCCAGACTCGGTTTATGGTCTTATTCATCGACGTGAGTGTAAGTTTGAGGAAAAAATTCAGTTTTCTATATATATGTGTGATATCATATCAACAATTTTTCTAAGTTGTTGATATATTATTATCACACTAACCAGGGTTAGTCGTCGTGAGAGGAATTTTGAGTTTCAATTAATAAATCTATGAGAGGACAGCAATTGCATAAATGTAATGTCGGCCCGATTTCAATTTGAGGGTAGTGATACATCATCATCATAGTACGTCAACAGGTTGAACTATTGCTGCTATGAATGCCTATTAGTTGGATTAGCCGAGAGTTTGTTAAGATAAAGGGGGTTGTAGGGTACCTTTAGATTATTATTATTATTTTTTTAATACAACTAAGGTAGCAAACAAGATTGCAAATATTTGGTAAGGAGATTTATAAGGACTTATAAGACGGAGAAACAGAGAGACCGAGAGACCGAATACAACGTTACAATGTCGTTGGTTCATCGTGTGACCGACCAACGGACGGACGACATTGTAAACAACCTTCCACTGTGTCTTCCGGTTCGTGGCCGCCATTCGAGAACCTTTATTGCGCAACTGTCGGTGCGATATACCTTAGGCCTGTCCTTTAACTCGCTGGTTCTGAGATCAATGTCGGTGAACTTGGTTCTTCTACGGATTTCCTCATTTCGGATTTATCACGCAATCAAACTCTGAGTATAGCTCTCTCTATAGCCCGTAAATGGTACGGCGCATGATCTCTCACTTTGATTGAACGCATAAACCTTGAAGTAAAATGATCTAGGTACCTAGGCTCTAAAACCTTATCCGAAGCTCTAATATAACTTAGTTATGGTTTATGGTCAATTATTTTGGTCCGTCATAAAATAAACTCATGGAGCGTCTTGAAACACGTAATAAACGCTATAATCTCATCATTATTGGGCTGCGGTCGCCGTGATTGTCCCTTTCGATAATAGCTTAGCCATAGAATAGCCGGGTTACTGCGAAGCCAGTGATCTTTATGAATTTGGAAGGTTCTGAACTCCTACCCCCTTATTCACAATCATTACTAACTATATCAGCTCGATAAAAGTATGCCTGCGTCTGACTTTTGTTTACTGTTAGAAAAGGACAGAGTGAGAGTTATCGAGGCTATAATATATTAGTGACTGATTATGAATAAAACGGCTAGTCTACAATCAATGCGTGCTGCCAGTGATGAATGACATAATATGGCACTGAGGCTCGTATTCAGAGACACGACTCAAGCATAGATTTAATCACAGATCAGCGGAACTCTATTTAAGTATTGAATCTCTTCTCAAACATAGCTTTTATTCAAGAACGGTACTTAAACTACTCTCAGCTGTATCGAGTCTCAAATCTGTACTCAAATGTTCTCGTTTACATTTTGATTTATTTATAATTTTCGATCCGTTTTACGCAGAAATTCAAACAGCTAGGGTGGAAATAGAACAGAACTATATAGTGAAGTATAAATATGCATCAAAGTACGTGTAACGGAACGAAAATGTTATTTGATTAATGTCTTATCTAATCTAAACTCAAGCACCGATTTCGTCTGATTGACGTTTCAGAATAAGCATTTACTCAGGTGAACTGTGATCATTGAATCTATACATAAATACTGTTCAAGAATTAGAATCTCGTCTCAAATCGAGATTTAAGTACAGATCAATGCTCGAGTCTTGTCTCTGAATACGAGCCTGAGACTTGGTCGCTAAGTATTCGTCATACACGAGCTTAAATCGCGCAACGGGCTATGGAGAGAGCTATGTTTGGAGTTTTATAACGTGACATAGCTCTCAATATGAGTAAGTTGAAGTGGCAGTGGGCTGGCCATATAGCTCGCAGACCCGACAACCGTTCGGTAAAACTTCTCGAATGGCGGCAACAAACCGGTCAACACATTGTTGGAAGGCTCCTCATTCAATGGACTGACGACATTGTGAAGGTTGCGGGAAGTCGGTGGATGGAAAAGATTCCAGACCTTTCGTCATGGAACTCTTTGAGGGAGGCCTATGGCCAGCAGTGGACTTCTACGGGTGATGATGATGTATATCGAGTTTTTTAACATCCTCATATTATAGTAATAAAATTACACCAACCAAATATAGGTAATACGTAAATATTATCAAAACTAGTGGGGACTTCCACTACGTTCGCGGCCATAAAAATATCAGCCATTTGTATGACACAGTGTTCTTTTATCGACGATAAATAATCTTATTCACCTGACAATATCCCACATAAAATTGCCAATGGTCTGCCACACGTGCTTTCATTTTACAAATGATCGCCAGCGGTCATAATAAGCTTTACAATCAAATTTTACGCAATGCTTTCTAGCACTACTACTTTAAAGGTTACCTGGTTGAGAGCGACAAGGCCGGCCATTGCCACACTTTTTTTGTAGTTTAAATTATATTTCATTCTATTTTATTGTACAAGTGCTATCAAACGTTGTAAGTACCCTCAACATTATTAACTATCATAACAATACACTGTACTGTTCCACAACTTTATTGTTAGTTAGTTATGTAAGTTGCTATTAATTAGTGAATAATCCATTTACGTTTGTTACACATAAATAAACTTTTTATACTTAAAAAAAACGACAGAAGAAAACATCCTGAATAAAAACAAACATGTATTTTATTCCTTTAACCACACTGGTTATTTATAAATCATTTGCACTCTTCAGGGTACCTATACAATATATTCACAGATTTACACCATGATAATTGACCTATCGACCAAAAAAGAGCAAGTGATTCAATGATCGTGTGATCGGACAGCTGCAACAGTTTTGTTCGCTGCGCCAGTGTCTTATCTATAGAGATTAGTTAGTCATTATAAGTAACTGGTTCTTCCTTGGTCATCCTACATCTATTATATAAAGGAGTAGTACATTCACTCATTGACTCATCACGAAAGCTCGGAAACTACTGGGCCGAGGAGTCTGAAATTTGGCATAGGCACTCTTTAAAGGGTGTAGGCACCCGCTAAGAACGGAAATTAAAATTAAACTCCTAAATGGGTGAAATGGTGGTTGAAAGTTTGTATGCAAGTCCCATGTTTTTGAAGTTGGAGACATCAAAATCTGGTTATAGGTAAATTTACTTATATAAGTATTATGACCCTGAGAAGGGTCAATGACTGTTGGTAGAATGAGCGCCTCGTGGTGGCTCTTTTCGTGCACAAATCATATCACTCGAAGTTTCTTCACTATATTTTTCCTCATCATTTGATTATTGATTTGATTTCATCTTGTATTGCGCTCATAAACAGTCCTAATAGAATATCTATTGAAGCATGGCCGAATCCAAACCTACAACCTTAAGATAATATGGAAGGCGTAATACTACCATATAGGTATAAAAACGATTTGGCTGGCATCACGTGGGCAAACGCCTTAATCCACACCCATTGCCGTGGGCGGAAGTGGCAAGTAAATAATGAGTCCTAGGGGACTGAGATAAAGAGTATATTCGCTTAATATACCTGTTTATAGCTGTAATAAAGAATTCGGTATGTTTTTGGGAATCGTTGTGAGCACCGCTTTTAGAGGTGTATTATGTTGAGGAAAGATAATGATCTTTATTTTTATGAGAAGTTTTTTGGAAACATACTTGGGCCATAAAGGATTTGTTAACACCGGGACTACAGTAACTACTTTAAAATTATATAGTGTATTAAAAAACAAATTTTCTAACCGAATGAAATGTCACACAAGCTAGATTAAAGGTAATCTTCAAAAGTACTTTAAATAAGTAGGTACGACTTAGCAAATTGTATTTTTATTATTCATTCTTGTTTATAGCCTCGTGAATAATTCTTTGAAAGTTGAACTCAAATGATATATTACGGTAATAAAACAAGCTTTATTTTGATTTTAGAGATTTATTTCGTAATATGCAACAATATTTCGTTTTGTAGCCTAAGCCTTCAATTACTGAAAACTTAGTGCATCGAATCAAGATTTATTTTTGCAACTCTTACCAGATAATCTTCATAGTACATCCTGTTGATCTACTAAATTCCATGCAGATCGGATCTACGAACTTATGTTTTAACAAATAAACATACAACGCCGATTCACCCAAGTTGTTTGAGAGACATTCCCTCGCTGGATCAATAACAATAAAACCACAAACACACGTGCGCAACTAGCAATATTCCTCCTTACCCCCGATAAAACCCTGTCGTGCACATTGCCCACTGCATCAAAGTTAAAAATTGTAGCTGTTATTACACTACGTGTCACGCGTAACGTAACAAATATCCGAGTTTTCGACGACAATCAAACCGCTATAAATCACCGTTCACTATCAAGCCTGTGCCAATCAGAATCAGATTTCATTGTAAAATGAGCTTTATTGCGCTGATTTTCGATTGAATTCGGGTCTATAATTTCCTTCTACGCTACATTGAAGAGGTTTGTCGTCCTGGCTTTATCATCAGACTCTGATTTATCATTGACAAACATTTCTCAAAAACGCTACTAATAGGAGCCCAAACACAACGGTTCTTTTGTACCTCCTGGTTGTCTACGAATACTGTATTATGTATAATGATTTTTTTAAACTAACTCAAAAATTTATAGTCAAAACAATGGCCAACATTTTTGACAATTCTTTTTGGCCTGTATTCGAAACAACTACAGCTGAAATATCCTGTCGGTCGTCCACACATGACCCCGAATTATGTCCACACATGTATCATCAACTTTGAGATTTTTTTTAGGCGGAGCTGTAAGTTGACAGTCTCAAAGATTTATGGTTCAAATTTGTGTGAAAAAAGTAGTGACACGCTTGCATTTGAATGGCAATAAGACACCATGTAGAGCCTTTGCTTTTTCGATTAATGGGCCGAACAGACGATCTTCGTTGAAATGGGATTTTGGTTTCTTGACGCAGAGCATTTGTATATGAAAAAAAATATTGACAAAAATAGACAAAAATATTGTAAGCTCTTTTTGTTCATTATTATTATTATTATATTTTTTCGCACTATTGTCATTAATTTATTGTATTTCATATTTTGTAATCATTGATAGCAAACTACACAATCACAACAACACAAATTCACAGCTAGGTACCTACGCATTGTTCGTTTGTACTCGCTCTGCTCGCTCTCGTTCAGGTTTTGGCTGAAAATCAGTGTTTTTGCTTTTAAGCAAAATATTTCACTGAGCCATAGCCTCTTTATCGTACTGCAGCACACGCAAACTTGCCTAATCTAAGATACCTACTTGCTCTTTTGATTATTTATACCCACCTATTGTATGTACTTTGGTTTAAAATTGTTTATCTATGTTAATTGTGTGTGTCTGTAGTGCCAAATATTTTTTTTATCTATCTATCTATATGAGCAATTGGGTATTGGGTATATCTCTAGGACACCAATCCTACTGACACAGGACTGAGTACTATGATTGCTTCCGTGTCACAATGTACGAGCGCGCTTTTTTCCGAACACTTTTTGCAATCGAACTATTGAATTTTGCATTTCAAAAAACCGTCTAGATACGAATAGATTCCCGTTACAAGGTGAAAATAAATAAATAGTCGCCTATCAGACGCCCATGTGGGATCTAACATGACATACGTGCATTTTATTTCGGTGAATTTAGTGCAGTTTTTATTGTGGCTCAAGAACTGATTTCTGGAAGCAACAAACGCCATATGTTGCCCGTAATATAGTAACAGACGAAAGCATTTAGGGGAAAGTTAGTTACGCGCTTTTTCACTTTAAATTGAAAGGCTTTTTCCTGTTTTATCCAACGACAATGGTTTCACGAGATCGAATCAAAAATGACTGGCCTCATAGCTCAGTTGGTAGTAACTCTGCCTTCTGCGCTAGAGGTCGCGGGTTCGATTCCCGCACTGGACAAACATTTGTGACTAACACAGATGTCTGTTCTATGTCTGGGTGTTAAATATATATCTATTATGTATATCAGTCTCTGGTACCCATAGTACAGGCTATGCCTAGTTTGGGATCAGTTGATAATGAGTGATATGTCCGGAATATTAAAAAAAAAAAAAAGAGGAGTGAAACTAACGCAACCGACATAACCCAGAGGATTAGCAAGATGAAGTGGCAGTAGCATTTAGCACGGAGAACCGACGGCTATTAAGACAGAAAGGTTCAAAGTGGCGGCCTCGCACTGGAAAGTATAGTGGACAGACTAGATAGAAAATGCCCCCTAGCATAAACTTTGTGATTTTGCTTAGGCGGTGACGTAAGTTGACAGTCTCAAATATTTATTAATGATTTTATCCCCGAGCGAGTCTCTGTATTATTATCTTACGGCCGTCATGTGTCGGTTCCCACATCTTATGGACCCGAAGCTTCAGTCAAGTGTAACCTAGCGGCTATTTTGTAAACGTACTCTCTTTGTTTTAACTCGAATAATATTCAGTGCGGGTTTTTTTTCGTAAAATATTATGAATAAAATAACGAAAACATAGAGTATTATATAATTAATCAAAAGCGACTACAAATAATTTCGTTTTAAAAACTTCCAAAATCGTCTCCAAGTTCGAACAAGGGAGACTTTAGATTTATTTCTGAAAGCACTTTCTTGAAGGGATTTGCGGATTTATTATAAAACAAACTTATATTTGCGGTTAATATCATACAGTGAACGACTTGAGCGATCGCAAAATATAAGTTTGTCACTTCGTAAACTTCGAATCTCGGTTTTCCGAGCGAGGTTACGTAATGGTACGGAAGCCTCAGGGTGCAAGTCCTACTCGCACTTGACCGTTGATGTATCTCAACAAATAGGTTAGGTTATAAAAATCGTTGTTGACTTTGATTTGTAATGTTTTTTTGGTCCAGTCTATTTGGTGAGACTGTTATACAAAAAAATTCGTTATGGCTATAAATGTCATTCTGTCTAAAATATAAATACTCCCCTTTCACAACATCCTTAGCAGTCTGTAGAAGTTCACTAATGGATTAGGCCTCCCCCAAAAGTTTCATGACGCACAGTCTTGAGACATTTTTTTCATTATCTGCAAATATTTGTTCCGGGTCTGGGTACCATGGTATTTGTAGTTTCTTATACCCACGAGAGAGGGAATCCTATTTTGGGATCATGACTATGTATGGGACTGCTGTGAGGGATTTATTAATAAATAAAAAATATTAATATCACATCTCGTAAACACTACTTGTTCGCACCCACTACCTGTAAAACGAACGCTGGTGAGCGTCACCTTTATTTTGAATCATGAACCAATTTAACAATCACTTCACAAACATTTAATTCTTTGAAATCTCACCCGGTTCGTTTAAAAAACATATACACGACACTATGATGTCTGATTATTTAGAATTTAGATTTTTAATTAAGTTTTATTTACAGAAAGAAACTTAAAACTAATACAAGTTAATATTTACAAAATTAGATAGTTTAAATTTCAGCTGTAGTTGATGGGTAGACTGTTTTGTACGTCCTTATAGGATGACAAAATGTTAGACCTACCAACTGCATTTTTTTTTTGTTATTCTGTTCGCATTACTACTGCCCTCTTTCTACCAAATCCGTGGACAACGGGGCTGATTACACTCTAAGAACTTTAGTACCTACTTTAATTAAGTTTAGTAATATGTGAGTGCAATTGTTTGTTGTCCTGAATAAATAAAAATAATAATGAAATAAATAAATAAATCTCGCTTTCAGTTTTTAAGTTTGGTTTATCACTATAGCTTATTCCACACTTTTCATATTCAAAATAAATATTTATAGGATTTCCCAATCAGTAAAATCCGTACAAATTCATGACGCGGTACAGACGAGATCGAATTTTAACCATTGGTAGTTTATCCGATGTTCAGTTAGTTACGGATGCGGAGTCCGGTATCGAAGCGGTAATTGGCCGGTAGTGTAGCCAACCGTGATCATTAGGGTGGTTTTCCACCAGAGCTGTACGGGCAGACGGTAGCAGAGAGGCGTAGCAGAGCTGTAAATGGACTAAAGTAAAGGTGTATGAGAATGTACGAAGTGTTCGGAGCAGGTTCAACTACGCGGTGTGGTGGGGTAGCTATTTACTATAATTTATTTATTTGTAATAAAGTGCACACAAGGTATTTTTTTTGTAGTACTAATGTGGCAAACAATCTTACGACCCACGTAAGTGGTCACATTAATAAATAAAATACTGATCACAAAACATGGTATAATATTTGCACGTATACCTTGCACGCCTCCCTGTATGTATTTGTCAACATCTCTTTCTCGAATTTAAAAATACCTCACTTTGCTAAGCCTTCTTCAACTAGAGCTGTGCGATACAAGTAAAATGAAATTATTCTATTGGTGTATTTTTCCTCGCTTATAGCTCAGCTTATCTACACAGCTCTGGTAGAAAGCCACCTTTACAGTTGGACAGAATAGCTGGTATATGCCCAATCGTAGAACCTGCGTCGCAACTCCATATTCGTAGCAGCATCTACACTCGTAGCAGCATCTACGCTCGTATCAACATCTACGCTTTGCTACGCGCAAATTTCATTGACTGCTTTGACTGAGCGCTTTCAAACTAGCGTTTTTTTAGCATGTGTCGGTCGTTTCGGCAAAAGCGCTTAAAAGCGCCCTTAAAAAAAATTAACGCGCTACACGCCATAATGACTCGTTTCTACGGCTTATTCCGTAGTAAGTATATACGGCGTCTCTCGCGGTTCACGCTTATACGAGCTTAACAGTGCCTAAGAGTTGCGCGTGTGGTAAAAGGCGCACCTATACGTTCGTATAAAACGCTAGTCTTAAAAGGCTCTAATAAATTATGACATAAATATTTTGCTAAAAGGATTAGCATGCTGGCGCGTGCTACATGGTACCGACTGTTAATATTCCGTGGCCTTATCGACACACCGCACTTGCAACCGACACTGTTGCACTTTAGTAGGGGTGTTGGGAGATAAGTAGTTAAACCTAGATAGGTAACATATAAACTTATACAAACAAATTCGCCGGCGGTTCAGCTAGTCCATTTATACTAACAACTAATTCACAAGTTACACAACAGCCGTCGAAATGATAACTTTCCTAGAGTTTGTTAAAAGTACCCCCAAAATCCTGTACAGGTAGAATTTACCTTCATCAATTCAACTTCGTTACACCTTCCATACATTAACCACATAGAAAGTTAAGCCTATGTAAGCATAGTTCACTGGCGACACAGTAATCCAACTACGTGAGTGATAAACGCTACGCGATGCTATGCGAGACGAGCGAAATTTAAAATGTTATTATAGTCATAGATGTTGTATGTTTTTTTTAAACTAACATTGTGGACCCTATTGTTTTGAATATATATATATATAAATAAAATAAATAGATCACTTTATGATGAAGCCCGACTTGTCATAGGTTGTCTTTTATCACCTCGCATCCGCTTGTTCCATTAGCCCGTCCCATGATAAAAATAAACATATAATATTCCATGTAAAGAACTATAATCATTTTCAAGTTCCATTGAAATCGTTACGGCGTGATTGAACCACAAACATCTAAACATCCAAACATCCTCACAAACTTTCGCATTTATAAAATTAGTAGGATTGTTTGTGAACCAGAACATGTCTTACGACGTATATAAATATATTTTACGCTAACCGAAACAAATGCAGATTGAGTGTTAGCGAAAAGTATGAACGCTTACGCACAGAATACCGATGCGGCTGTTGTATGACATTTGTAAGTGAAGAGCTATGATTGCAGTTTCACTACGTGTTAAGACCCAAGTCGAAGAAATCCTTAAAATAACACATATCATCATCATGATTTCAGCCATAGGACGTCCGCAGCTGAACATTGCCTCCCCTATAGATTTCTAGCGCGAAGTCCTATAATGTGGGGGGAATTTGTTCATACTCATCTCGTCGTGGGCACGCGGGTTAGCAAGCGCAGTTATCTTTGTGAAAATAGGGGAAACCCCTGCCCATCCCTTAGCTTTTTCCCTTAGTCTCCTCTAATGATATCCACGGCTAGATAGATATAGAGGGGCCTATTCATCAGCCAGGGTCACCACGGCACAGATAAATGAACATACCTCTCAGAAATGGCTAGTTGAAGGTGGCAGTGTCAGGCCATAGAACCGACAACCGTTAGAAAGTAAAAGTTCTCGTAATGTGACCACAAAACACATGACTATGGACCAATGATATTGTGAAGGTTGTGTAAAGTCCGTGGGTGGAGAAGGCTCAAGGTGATCATGACACTCATTGGGGAAGGTCTATGCTGAACAATGGACTTCTTTAGGCTGATGTTGATAGATATTTTCGGGATTGAAAGAAACCGGTAGAATCGGCGAAAACCTGCTATCTTTTTCAATGTCAACAGAATATCATTACGTAAACTGAAGCTTATTAAATCATAACAAACTACCAGAGGGTGAGTGAACAATTTCGTTAATATATTATGAGAAGAGTATAAATAAAATTATTGTCGGTAACTCGTTTTGTTGGGTTAGTATTTTATTGATTCAAGTATAATTTTGAATGATGAAAAAATCAAGCGAGCCGCTCCTTTATATCTCTTCTATTATGTATGACGTAGTTCTATTGAAAAAATAACGCATTTCTGCGTAAAATAAAACAGTTTTTACATAAAGTTCCAGTAAGAAGTTCCTTTTCACGCTAACTTTAGGTATATTTTCCTCACCTGGGATGCCATAGCTATATCCTGAAATGGGCTCATCAGGTCGCTTCAATGGCGCCAAATTGGACTAATATCCTTAACCGTTAGTTCTATCCCACGTAAAGTCTGCGTTTCCTAAGCGGACGATGCCATCTGTTGACTGCAGTTAGCGATTCGCTGTCATTGATTGTGTTGCCAATGCGATGGCCAATAGCCAGAAATAAATAATATAAAATAACACCCAACAGTCACATACATAGTTCTGACCCCACTCTAGGATTCCCTGTATAAGAAACTACGAGTACCATAATACCACAGCACTCGGACCCGGTACAAATATTTGCAGATCATGGAAACATTTGTCACGCAGCGGCAATCGAACCACACCTCTTGCGTCTAGGATAGAAACTCACCCTCTACGCCACCGAGGTCGTCAAAGAAAGCGCAGCGCTTTGGTTGTACGCGTCTGTCGTAAATGATGCGACCCATGGTTTTTCAGTTCAGTCTTCCTTAGTTGATTCACGCTATACCGTGCCTGGGCTAGCCCGGGTCGCGCAAGTGTCACTCTCAATGGAAAAAACCGGGGCACGTGCCCGGTTCTCTCCATCGTGAACGGGTACAGATCCACTGTTCCGTCTCCGTAAGGTACGGTCGACGTCACCGTCCGCTTAGAAAACCAATGCTTTAGAGTAATCGATGAATTGGGTTGAGCGGTTTGATCCGGCCATTTTACTATCAAATAAACGGGGCGCGTTAAACAGTCCCATTCATTTTGCAACTTACCTACACTAGGTATTATTGGAAAACAATTTGAAAGCAGTTGTTTCGTTGCTACAAGGCTCTGAGTACCGGTTCGGATGTAATTGGATTACTGTTTGCAGGAAGAGTCATCAAAAAAATAAGTTGCTGCCAATAAAAATAGTTTTTTCACTAAGATAAAGATAAAGATAAATTTATTTTGGTAACAAACTTCATTTATGCTAATGTACATCAGGTTTTGTATAAAATGTAATAGTAGGAACTGGTTGGAAAACATAGGTACCCAAACTGGGAGATCCTGTGAGATGGCGTACCTATGCCCCCGCCGCGCCGGAACTGGTTGGACAGTAAAGGTAGGCAAACTGGCAAAGAGAACGAGAAAGTTGGCAAAGAGAACGGTGATCGCAGAAGCACCCTAATGCCTGTCTTACTAGCATCCTCCTGCGGCTTCGCTCGCGTGGTACTCGGACAAAAAGTAGTCTATACGTCAATTTAGGCTATTTACTACTTATAAGCTAAATTTCATAACAATTCGTTCAGTGTTAGGGGCGTGAAAGTGAAACAAGCATTTTCACCTACCTTTTTTTAAGAACTATCGCATTTGTAATATTATAGAATTCCTGCAACAATACACGTGAACCCTTTATGTTTAAATTAAAACTTTCGCCAAACAAGAACCCTAAAATAATTTAGGTTTCCGAGTATGATTCGCTAACATCAAAAACTTGCCAGCATTTCTGTAAAGACAGACATTTCGAACCTCGAAGAGTGGAATCCGCGGTGACTTTCAAATTTCGAATTCTGTAGAATTCCAAAATGCCTGTGGCGCCTGTGCCTCACTGACGTGACTTTCGAAGTGAGTTCTGTCACTTGAGTGATTTCGAGTTCGGGTTCGATTTTTAACAGAACAGCTGATCGCAAATAAAAGCCAATCGTTAGTTCTGCAAAACTTCACTTGGCCAGCAGCCACGCGGGCCAATCGGCCAATTTGGCACAGCCTGTTAATACGACAATTAGTAATATTGCAATCTGTGGCCATAACGCTAAATTCACTTTTTTAACCGACTTCAAAAATCAGGTGAATGTGATATCAAAGAGTAATTTGCTGTGTTCTTTGATGTCACTACTGCACAATGTACCAATATTATTGGACGTGCCTCTGACTACCATAGAAATATATCTATTTACTATAATGTCAATAAAACTTAACCAAATGGGAGTTCTATTGTTTTTAAATGATACTACTTTTTTCGTCGTGTCTCAAAAACCATATTGCCTAGTACCTTTTGGACCCCTATAACTTAGCAAGCCCGATTTAACCCATTTCCTTACGATTAAATCTTCATAGTACAACCGGTTGATCTAAAAAATACCTAGCAGATTAGATTGACGGTTCGAAAGTTATACTCTAACAACAAACATACAAAGCCGATTCGCCCACGTTGTTTGAGAAAACTTCGCGACTCGCGATAACAAAAGTGAAAAAAAAAACGTTGATCGTGTTCGAGTCGTTGGACTTTACGCCATTGCATTGACTGTCCTCATAGCTCAGTTGGTAGTAACTCTGCCTTCTGCGCTAGAGTTCGCGGGTTCGATTCCCGCTCTGGACAAACATTTGTGTGATGAACACAGATGTTTGTTCTGTGTCTGGGTGTTAAATATTAATCTATTATGTATGTATGCTAAATCAGACAAAGGGATTGATAGATACCGAGGCCCAAACACATGAATCCCCATGACACCCCATGTCATATGAAAGCGCCTTGTTTTTAAATTCCAAACCGATTTTTATTTTTATTCCAAGACATAATGGTTTTTGAACCGGACGACGCAGTGTTGGAAGGCCCCCTTCCCAATGGACTGACGACGCTGTGAAGGTTGCGGGATGTCGGTGAATGGAGAAGGCTCAAGACCGTTCGTCGTGGCTCTCTTTGGGGAGGCCTATGTTCAGCAGTAGTCTTCGAGTGGATGATGATGATATGGGTTTTTTGTAGTCTCTGGTATACATAGTACAGGCTATGCCTAGATGGGAACAGTTGACCGTATGTGATATTATTAAAAAAAAAAAAAAAATGTCACCTACGACCTCCTGTATTCTGAGCCTACGACATGAATCGAAGACTTTACTTTTACTCAAAATTGTTCAAACAACAACAAACCTGAAGGTGCGTAAAACCAATTTATTACTTTATCAATGGTTTTTTTCGTCCCTTTGCCGAATTAGTATAAAAAGATACCGAATAAATTTGTTTCAGAACAAAAACCTTCACCAACATCTTCAGAAAGGCAAACGAAAAAGCTCGTCAATTTGCGGAGTTTAAAGACGGCAAAGTATACCGTAATAAATTACGATCATTGTGAAACAAATTGAACAATTTCGCACAATTTGAACTTGACCCTTCTAAAGGTTTCTCAATTTGTTCATTTGAGTACTTTGGCCTCTTGAGCGGAGTTCCTACAGTGCTGGCATTTGTTTAGAGTAATAAATGAGTAGGGAACATACGCACGCAATGAATATGTTTTGTAACCCGAGTCTTATCAAAGCTCAATTTTTACAAAAAACCCATATCATCATCATCCACTCGAAGTCCACTGCTGAACATAGGCCTCCCCAAAGAGAGACACGACGAACAGTCTTGAGCCTTCTCCATCCACCGACTTCCCGCAACCTTCACAGCGTCGTCAGTCCATCGGGTAGGGGGCCTGCGTCGTCCGGTTCAAAAACCATTATGTCTTAGAATAAAAATAAAATTGATTTGGAATGTAAAAACAAGGCTCTTTCATATGACATGGGGTGTCATGGGAATTCATGTGTTTGGGCCTCAGTATCTATCAATCCCTTTGTCTGATTTAGCATAAATTCATACCAATAAATGATAGTACAACCTATTGGCCTACTTTGATTAATTCCATGCAGATTAGATTGTCGGTTTGAATGTTATGCTAATAAACTTAAAAATATAGATAGATAGATAAATCATTTATTCTACACACATAAATACAGCACAGACAGAGATAAAAGCAATCGGAAGAAACAACAGTAGTGACAATCACTATAAACAAAAAGCTTAGGCACTTAGTAGGTAGGTAGGCTAACAGTGAACTTAAAAACTTAATAAACGACACATTAACAGAAAAGCAGGCGCCTAACCCACCTATCAAGTGGGTGCCAACTGGTGATACCTACTTATGGTGAGAAATGTCTACGCTGCAGTGGCATGCATCTCAGCTTATTGCTGCGATATATATACGTGTTTTCGCCCAAATTGTGTGGTCTTCCCTCGCTCTAACAATTATGATTTTTCTCACAAACATTCGTCTTGAAGCAGGGATCGGACTTGTGGTTCTCGTATCTCAGCTTTAGTACCTGCTGATTTGCCAAGATTAAGGTGAGGGTTTAATTGTTTTATGATTTTTGAATTGTTTTTTCTCAATGACCGCAAAACGCACAGTTTTTATTTTTATGACAAAGATCACTTGAGCATTTTATTTACGTAAATCCAAGACAGAAACGCGATTGGTAAAACTTTTCTCGATAGATTTATTTTTTAAAGTTGGGTCCCCTGCAACAGTTTTTTCGAAAACTTCTTCTTTTTGTTAAATATTGTGTTAGACAATAGCATTGGGTACCTAAATCCAAGATACTTTAAAAAAAATAGATAGTCTTTAAGATAATCGATATTTTCTTATAAATATAAATATAAATATAAATATTCCGGACATATTCACACGGTCAACTGATCCCAAACTAGGCATAGCCTGTACTATGAGTACCAGAGACTGATAAACATAATAGATATATATTTAACACCCAGACACAGAACAAACATATGTGTTCATCACACAAATGTTTGTCCAGTGCGGGGATCGAACCCGCGACCTCTAGCGCAGAAGGCAGAGTTACTACCAGCTGAGCTATGAGGCCAGTCAGTTATATGTCGCTTACGTCGATTACTTTCAAGCGCCTTCTAACGCTTGCTATCTCTTTCCGCATTCAATTATAGTACATAGCGCTGTCACTTTCTTCACTCCGCCCACTCAACATTTTATTATGATTTGTGTAGCGCCTTAACATCCAAAAATTTCCTGTTCGTACTGTTCATTGTTATTGCAATGGTTAATATTTTTACCCTTAAGCCTTGCCTTCCTTGGCACAGTTCCTTCTAGGATTGAAGCATTAAATTATTAAAGTTAGTTGTTTGACTGTTAAGGAAATTCTCTTGAATCTTAAGAGTCTGTAATTTTGCAAGTACAGGTGTTTGGTATATTAATGACGGCAATTAGTTGCTGAAGTTGTACCTAAGTAGCAGTAAACTAGGTAGGTATTCCTGCAACTGTACAAGAAGCTAAAGCTATGCAAAAATATTTCATGATTTTGCTCGTTTGTAGGTGCATTCGAAGGAATATCATAGGCACAGGACCAATATAACAAATACCTCCTACCAATGTATACTAGCGGCGAAACGCCTGTCACTGTGTGTGTATCTGTCACGCATGAAATACAACTACCTACTGCAAAAGAGCATGTTCTAAGTAATCATCATCTCCCTGACCTTATCCCACTTCATGAGGGAAGTTAAATATGACTAGAAGAGTGTTAATTATGAATGTGGAAGGATATAAGGGAAGAGGTAGACCATGTTCTAAGTAATGTACCTCTAAAAATATGCTAAGAAATCTTCAGGAATCTAAATCAATCCATTCACAGCCACCTATTTCTTATTATTCATTTTAATTTTTTTAGTATCTTTTGCTTCTTACAAAAATATAGTGAACGAGGTAGGTATTCTACCTCGGTCACTATATTTCTTTTACCAGCACAGCAAAAGATTAAAAACATTAACCCGGTACGATAAACTCATATTTTCTAAGAAGCAAAATAAAGTTAAAATTATATACACATAGAAAGGATAATCGGATAATAAACAGGATTATGCGATGAATTAACATAAGAGATGTGAATGCTTCAAGCCGTGGCGTGGCCGGACGGCCTGAGGTTGTGTTTTAGCCGGACTCTTTAGAACTGAACAACTGGCCACACAGAACAGTTCCATTCCGAATTTAGAAATCTGAGCTTGGCTTTTGTAAAACAAGTCACTTTATAACGAATTTGAAATCGGTTCAGCCGTTCTTGAGTAATAACTTACTCAAGAACGGCTGGACCGATTTCAATGAAACTCGTAATATGTAGAGTTATTTACCTAGATTAGCATACAGGCTACTTTTTATGTATCTACCACGCGAGAAAAGACGCGGGCGCAAGCTAGTTTACTTTATAATGAAACTGAACTAATGCTTTTTAAATCTTGAAAATGAATGAACTTATAAATAAATGTGAACAAAAAAACAAATAGTATGATATATCCTAACCTACTTAATAATATAAATGCGAAAGTTAGTGAGGATGTTTGTGTTTCAATCAAGCAAATACGGCCGAACGGATTTAGATGAAATTTGGCACAGAGATAGATTATAGTCTGGTATAGCATATAGGCTGTTTACATTTTATCTTCATAAGTACCACGCAAACAAAGCCGCGGGTGGAAGCTAGTCATAAAAATTCCGACATGTGTGTGTGACGTCTGTGGTATATATACGCGCGCCATACGTCGCATTTCATTGCATCGCAACTATCTTTGCAGAATAACTTTGCTATACGTTGCAGTAACTTCAACCGGCTCGAAAAATTCTAAATAGAAGAACAGCTCTTATCTAAGCTAATTTGTTTCTGAGATTGAAAATAGTAGTTTGCAGCGTATACTTGTAATTAGCTCGGTGGCGAGGTTAAATAGATTTATTATTTGACTCGTAACATTTTGTATCATGATTGGAAATTTTTAATATTTTAATAGATTAAATTGAAGCATCCTCTCTGACTTGATCTGAGACTTGGTCTCTAACTATTGGCCTTATACACAAGCTCAAAGTCGCCCAACGGGCTATGGAGAGAGCTATGCTCGGAGTTTCGCTACGTGATAAAATCCGAAATGAGGAAATCCGTAGAAGAACCAAGGTTACCGACATAGCTTTCAGAATTAGCAGGTTGAAGAGAATATACCAGCATTTGAGTAACGGGCCGTGGTGGCCCCGGCTTAAGAATAGGCTCCTCCATATCTCTATCCGCGGATGTCGTAAGAAAAATGCTAGGGGATGGGCAGCAGCGTCCCTCATTTTAACAACGATAGCTCTAACTGCGCTCGCCAACCCGCATGCCCAGCGTGGTGAGTATGGGCAAATCCCCCCACATGGTAAGGAATTTGCTCTGTCTGTGGGGGAGGCCATTTTCAGCAGCGGACGTCTTACGGCTGAAATGATAATGATGATGATATGAGTAACTAATTTTATAGATACAAGTACTTTTTGGGTACAACTATTTCAGCTATGGGGTTGTACCAAAAAGTGTAATATCCTTATTATACAAGGGTTCCAGAACAAAGTGCTCAGAGAAATCGTAAATGCACCCTGGTACATAAGAAATGACGACCTCCATCGGGACCTAAATATCGAGTTCGTCGACGAGGTCATAAAAAAATACGCAGAAGCCCACGAACACAGGCTTCATCATCATGTGAATGTCGAGGCCATCCAGCTCCTCGACAACGCAGACATAGTGAGAAGACTCAAAAGAACAAAATCATTCGAACTAGTATAGTGTTAAATAATAGTGTAATGTAGTGAAAGTGCAAACGAGTGCTACCTATCTAGAACACAAGAACAAAGTGTCTTCCCCTTAAATAGAGACAATAAAGAAAAGTGTTAGTGGACACATTCTTAGTTGTAGTTATTGTAAAAAATTATGTCAATGTTAAATTACTTATACAGCAAATACTACAATACTTATAAATTAACTACAGCATGGCTAGATTGTAATATTATTAGAGCACATAATTATGTGCAAACTAATTATAATAAAAAAAAAAAAAACTATTTTGGTACGAAATGGTACCTAGTGATTTCTTTTTTTATTCTATCAAAATGAAATTGTACTCGACAATGCTCTCGGGTTACGTTTCTTCGTAACGAGGACGGAATTGAACAGCGGCATTTTTCCCGCCATTTCTGAAATAAATAAATAAATAAATATAAATAAATATTCCGGACATATTCACACGGTCTACTGATCCCAAACTAGGCATAGCCTGTACTATAAGTACCAGAGACTGATATACATAATAGATATATATTTAACACCCAGACACAGAACAAACATCTGTGTTCATCACACAAATGTTTGTCCAGTGTGGGGATCGAACCCGCGACCTCTAGCGCAGAAGGCAGAGTTACTACCAACTGAGCTATGAGGCCAGTCAAATGAATAACATACAACATGTTCCGTTACTAGTATACCACCCCGAAAGGAACTTATTCTATCAACAAATAGAAAATATGTTAGCGGAAAAAAACTTAGAAGATAAAAAAACTATAATCTATCTCTGTGCCGAATTTTATCCAGATCCATTCCGCTGGTCTGGCGTGATTGAGTAACAAACATGCATCCATCCAAACTTTCGCATTTATATCAGGGACTGAAAGCGGTAGAGGTCATAGGTACTGGTACCGTTAAAACATTTCGGTACCATTATGCTATACCAGTAGGGCATTACGGTACCGTTACTTCATACCGGTAGATTTCGGTACTGAAATTTTGAGCCGCGGCTAGTTCGCTAGGACAGTCGCGCCGCGGTGGCGGGGTGGCGGCATTTCATCAAAGAAAACCTTTATAAACCTTTATTTATTTCGGTTATAGGTACCGGTAGCGAATTAAACCAAAATGAACTGCGAAGCCATATTTTCCGGTACTGTTATATTTATCGGTAGAGAAATATTCGGGTAACCGGTATTTATCGGTATGACGTCATATCGTTATTTAAAAGTACCTTTATATTCCGGTTATTCAGTCCCTGATTTATATAGTACTAGCTTGCGCCCGCGGCTTCGCACGCGTGGTACCTAGATGCAATTCTCGATAGTTACAACCCGTTACCGTTACCGTTACCGCATGATTGAACAACAAACATCTAAACATTCTCACAAACTTTCACATTTTTATTATTAGTTGGATAGTAGGATTATAGGCCACGGTCATGATCTAAAACGATGATATTTCACGAATGCGGTACTTTGGAGAATCCTTCAAAGCTGATTCAAGAATTAGACAATTTAAACTAGGTACTCCGTACTGTGCCAAAACCCACCACACTGCGCAACCATGTTTTGACAGCCAGAGCACGTGGCCCGTTTTATTTTCCCGCAAAACGCTTGCAATTGCAGCTCTCGTTAGCTATTTGATTTGGCAGATATTTTGTCGGATACAGGAAACTCTGTTGTTTAGTTCACGATTCAGTTCTAAACAAGTCGACGATTTAATTTTATATTTCACAGTTGCAATAAAAAGTTGTACTAATAAGTGAATTTCAAAGTTGCCCACTTAAATAAGTAGTCTTGTTCCTAAGATCATGTTTTTTTTTATACAACTGAGGTGGCAAACAAGCATACGGTCCACCTGTTGGTAAGCGGTTACCGTAGCCTATGAGCGCTTGCAATACCAGAGGCATCACGCACGCGTTGCCGACCCCTCCTCCCTCCCCCCCTAAAGAGCTCTGGCAATCTTACTCACCGCAGGAACACAACACTATTTGAAACAAATAATGTTATTTACCAGCGATCTTCTGTAAGGCGGAGGTACCTGCTCCAATTTAGAACGAGAAAATCTCGCTGTGCCCTACCTCCTTAAAATGCATCATGATCGTCTTCAATGAACATGCAACGCAAATCCAAGCTTCATCAACCGTCGGCGTCGGTTCTGCGAGCTATGTGCCCAGCCCACTGCCACATACTGCGAGTAAGAATACAAAAAATATATAAAAAATTGTTCCAAGAAACGTAGTAACCAACTCGCGCCGGCCTTTAGCAGTGATTTAAGGCCACTTGTCCGCCGAAATATCTACGTTTAATCCCCATAAATTTGCACGGGTGAAGTATTGGATTTTTATAGGTTCATTGGGGTGAGAAGGACTATTTCGGCGAAATAGAACGTATAAAACTAGTTGAAGGTTATTTCAAGGTTATCAGGCAGTAAAAAGCTAGCAAATTTTGTGATCAAAACCTATCATCATCTTCATCATTTCAACCGCAGGACGTCCACTGCTGACCAACAGGCGATAGATAGACTGATCTTGTGCGGCATATACAAAAAACTCTAGCCGCTCTTCATAAACCGTTGATATTAGACATAAAGGGAAACTTCAAAAATTTAATGGATCTGTACAGCAGTTTTGCTAAAAATAATTTGAAACACGCACATAAAGATTGGGTAAGCCTCCTTGCTTGAGTGATGCCTTAATAAAATTTCAATTGAGTTGGCATTATGGTTGAATGGAATATTTCACTCATTAAGATTAATAAGTGCGATTTTTTTAATGATAAAATGGTCTATATGAACTTAACTTGCTAAATCAATAATTATAAAATAATGTAACAGCTCCTGTAATTTCGTGCGCAGGTAATTTAATTATAATGTTTAATTATAATGGTCCATTATAATGGTAATATTGGCGTAATTTATTACTAAGCTGTTATAAATTAGTAAATTTATTATCATTTACATTCCGTTAATAGGTGAATGGTTCCTTTTATTTATTACTAGCTTCCGTCAACGGCTCCGTTCTTGTGATATCTCGATTTATAGTACCTTTACGTTGTATAGGTACCTACTATATACCTATATGTTGTACCCTTCACGAACAATATTCAATTAAATCAGTTCTAGAATCCGTTGAATGCCAGTTTTAGGACATGCCAGTTTCTTCACGATGTTTTCCTTTACCGTTTGAGTGCCTAGTATTCCGTTCATAAACTTTTCGAATGTAAAAATCATTGGTGCACAATCAGGATCCAAACCTTTGGACTTTTGGATCGGAGGCTCCTAATTTAACCACAGCTCCAGCACCGGTTTATTTCTAAATGTGTATTAATCTACACTGACTTCCTGCTTTCAAACTCAAACCCAAAAGGTTTTTATTTCAATAAAATCATTAGGATCACTTTGAAACGTCTTAGAAACTAGGTGAAGCTATGCCTGTTTCTCGCGACCAAGCCTAGAGGAAACAGGCAATAAACACGGCTTGGGGCCTCTAATTTTTTTCGATGATCCTCTTTTTTTTGAATTTTTTTTTCTCAAAATAGAATTGAGAGCCATTGTGGTGCCGATCGAACTAGGTGAGCACAGTTTTTGGGGTGCAGGAGGTGCACGCGTCTGCTTTTTGATGAGCTTATGATGAATAGATTAGCGGAATAGTACCTACTAGATATTTGTCTATTTATTTAATATCTTAGACCAGGTGTAGTACCTAGTGTAGGTCTACTTGGCTTAAATATTTCCTAAAATAACCAATAATAAACGTAAAGCGTTCAGGTTTTATGTTACTTTGTATGCACATAACTTTACCTCAAAGTATGCTTTCATCAGTCGTAAACTCTATTTTGCATTTTGAAACTTCTTATATTATACTTACGAATGCAAATAACGTTCTCAAAGAAATACTTTATCAAGTTCATAAAAACGTATTTATTTGTATATTGTGCCTAGTTTATAACTTAGAAATACAGTAGAGTGTAGGTACGTCTAATACTCTGAATTGCTGATTAACTTCAAGAGTAGAGATTCAATTATAAAATAAGATTTTCGTAAAATATAGAGCTTTCTACAAGGTGATTCATAACATGCGTTCTATGCCCCTGAAAGAGGGTCATTCTATACCTAAGTGGCATAAAGTTACCAGGTAAAAAAATTGTTAGAAAAATTATATCGCCATAAACCGGCACTTTTTAAGAGCCATGGAATTTTATCTCTAAAGTCCGATTAAAATACAAGGCATTCTTCATTGTACTCTCATTAGAGGAATTAAAAAATATATCGTATGCTGAGAGCTAGTAGTGCTTTCTGCAAACAGCCCATATAATGGGTTGTGTACAGTGAACGTGTGGATGGGAAAAGTATTAGAAGACCGCCAATTGTCAAATGACTTATGTAACTTTTGACACTTTGCCCCTGCTGTACCAACGATAGATAATACTTAGAGGTTTAGGACTGTTGCGAAAACAGTGTGTTTTGTTTGCGGCTGACTGTCATCACAGTTTTGACAGTCGCAAACAAAACGCCTATGGTGAACCCACGCCTTAGCGAAAACTCGGTAACGACTTGAAAACATTTGAACTCATGCCAGCCCCACAGTTTTAACGTTCGCAACTCTGCAATACCTCCATCCTCACGTCCGCCGTTTTAACCACAGAAATAAAAATCTCACCATCAACACCAAAAAATAAACCCCAAATGAAAAATACAAAATTCCAAGTAAAAAACACCCGACCGCCTACATTATTCACCCTCGCAAACGCCTTACATACGTATCTCTTTATCCAATTAGGGTGAGAAGGGGAAAGGGAGGAATGTGAAATTGTGAACTTGAATTTCAGCGTGAGTGAGGAAAAAAGTGTGTTCATCTGTTCTTTGTTTGAATAGGTTGAGCGTTGCGCGTTGATGAAATCGAGAGGGGTATCTTTTGCACGAATAAAACTGGTTCAAAGAAAATATCACACATACACTCACTCTTATCTGTGTTGTAGAAGATTCCATAATTTATTTGCGTAAAAATACGGAATTTCACTACGTGCTAAGATCCGAAATGAGGAAATCCGTAGAAGAACCAAGGTCACCGCCATAGCTCTCAGAATTAGCAAGTTGAAGTGGCAGTGGGCAGGCCATATAGCTCGCGTAACCCGACAACCGCTTTACCACTTACGGTTGTCGGCTTTACTACCCACAAAGAGTAAAGGTTCTCGAATGGCGACCACGGAACGGGTGACGTAGTTTTGCCCCCCACCGGATAGACCGACGACATTGTGAAGGTTGCGGGAAGTCGGATGGGAAAGGCTCAATACCGTTCGTCGTGGAACTCTTTGGGGGAGGCCTTTGTTCAGCAGTGGACTTCTACAGGCTGATGATGATGATGATGATAAAGCGACATTGACATACAAAGATAAAAAATTGCATACAAAGAAAGAAAAAAAAACAAAGACAATATATTTACAAAGAAATAAACTAATTTCGAGTGCTTATTCATCCATGGGGCTTTTATTTGTTAATCTGCAGACTTCAATAAAGCTTTCCATTTGATTGACCGTAAAACGCGATTACATTTGTTTCCTTGTTATCCTACCTAAGGCTTCGTCCTAACAGACCAGGATTACGCGTTCATCGCGCGAATTCGCGATGAGAATTAATCGCGCGATAAAAATATGTGTAACTGCGTGAACTAATCGACTTTGCGATCAGCGTGAGCTGTGCTAAGGACTCTGATAGTTTAATCGCGCATTAGTATGAACAAAGCTTGCGTGATCTTGCAATCGTCACGAAGTTGCGTTCTGTTAGGACGGGGCTTTAACATAATGTAAAAGTTACTAAGGCCGTTTGTTTGTAAATGTATTCAAAGGCTGCTAATTAAATCTGTTGTAGACTTACATCTTATGGTGTTTAATTTTATTGCTTGCCTGTCGTGTCCCTGATTCTTTCTTGGCCTTATACCTTCTCCGGTCCAATACATCTAGAAGTTCGGAATTAAAACGAACAGCCACAGATAGAACAAAGAAATTAAATTTGCTTCAATATGCACAAAAACTTTAATACAATTTGAAATCCGAGCTGCAACGCTCAATTAACTTAACGAAGGAAATAGATTCAGGACGCTAGCACAGGTTTTAGCAATATTCAATCACTAGCGAGTCCGTTGCATTTAATCAAATGAGTCTACATCTAGAAAGATTTCCACCCACATTTTTATAATCATTAAATAGTTTTTTTTTTTTTAGTTTAATTTATTTGGTATCAAGATTGCTACCTAAAACTGCTGATTCATTGAGTTTGAACTGATTTGACCCCACAACAGCTGATTTTTGCATGACTTTTGTAAATTCGACAATTGTCATTGAAAAATTGTTCAATGAAAATTTACGAATTTACAAAAGTTGTAGAAGAAACTTTATTCCTCTGGCCTCATAGCTCAGTTGGTAGTAACTCTGCCTGCTGCGCTAGAGGTCGCGGGTTCGATTCCCGCACTGGATAAAAATTTGTGACTAACACAGATGTTTGTTCTGTGCCTGGGTGTTAAATATATATCTATTATGTATATCAGTCTCTGGTACCCATAGTACAGGCTATGCCTAGCTTGGGATCAGTTGACCGTGTGTGATAATGTCCGGAATATTTATTATTATTTATTATTGTCAATTGGGTGTACAAAAGCCCTTGTTGTGATAGCACACATTATTCTGAAGCATCTTGTATACATAAGAGACATTGAAGTAAAACCTACCTATTGGTCATGCGTAGGTACTCGTGCTAAGAACACAACTTGCCCACTTCCAAGATACTAAATTAAATATTTAAAATTTAATGAATACCTAAGCTCTTTAGGCGTTCGTTAGTTTCGTGGTTTTAATTACACATTCAACTGGGTTGTTGAAATATAATGCTGTCTGCAATTCTGTGGGTCGGGCTTAGCTTAGAAGTTTTGGAGTGAATGGTGGTTTTAGATGCTAATACAGTGTTTTTTGATCAATTTAAAGCCGTGAAAGGGCCATGGTCTGCAACGTAATAATTAAATAAAAACTAATTATAAATAAACCCCATACAGCGCTTGTACAGTAAGTGAAGCAAGCACGGGAGCACAGCGAGATTTTTTCGAGAGTGAGTGAATCACATCATCATCTTCCTGCCCTTATCCCACATCATGTGGGGTCGGCACAACATGTATTCTTCTTCCATTTCCCTCTATCAGT
This sequence comes from Anticlea derivata, assembly GCA_947579855.1. Lineage (NCBI taxonomy): Eukaryota > Metazoa > Arthropoda > Insecta > Lepidoptera > Geometridae > Anticlea > Anticlea derivata. The sequence goes on along the minus strand of OX388277.1, from coordinate 2,941,433 downwards.
CGTCATCTCAACACTCACTCCTTTCTTCACCATATCCACTTTCACACAGTCCATCCATCTTTTCTTTGGTCTACCTCTACTCCTACATCCATCCACATTCATATCTAACACTCTTCTTGTCACATGACATTCTTCCCTCCTCATGACATGAATACAAATCATATGTTGTAACAATGCGTTACAACTTACAAACAACAAACAATAGTTTAAATTTTAAGTTGATCGTTTATTAGATCAGCCTTTCAAAACGTGTTGCGTTCGAGCATCATCGGCCGCGGTCGGTTGCGCTCGGGTCTAAATACCGTTATGCGCCCGCACCGGCGGCTCGGTGGTCGGCGCTCGGGCCAGTTGCTTCTAGACTGTACTGAGAGCCAGTCCACGCTCCTTGTCGTCAGCTCGTGCGCTCTAGCCGGCTGACGATGACACTTTACTAAATATAAATTCTTTCGTCAGCTCGTGCGCTCTAGCCGGCTGTACGATAATAGTTTATTAGGTTTAAATTCCGTGTTAAGTATATTCCCGATCTAGGGTAAGTTCTGAATGGCACATAAAACTCACTTGCTCATACTTTGCTATTTTTACTGTGTGTTTTATAAATGTACCTATCACTGTCTAAATTCATTTCTCAGCTTCCCATCTTTATAACTTGCTAGATTTCATTGTAACCCATTTTAGATTGTCATTTTATTGTAACGAACTTTTCGTCCGTTACTCAATGACATGACGGAAGGTCAAAGTCACCTTGAGATTTCCGTTATGTTATTTTGAATTTTGTATTTCGTTTTAACGTCTTTTAGTGAGCCTTTCCTTCTTCCTTAGCCTTCTGCTTTAAATAAATATAATTTTGTAAACTCCGTTCTGTAGTACCTACCACCACGGCAAACTATACTACCGGTAAGTGAGTACTTACCTGCTTTCTTCATTATGCCGTTGGTGGGACCCCAGAACGGAAGTTAGGTAGACCAAATGATAACAATTTGGTGTTATCGCTTCCAGGAACAACTCTACGGATAATCAACTTAAGGAGTCATCAACTTCACGGATCAACAATTTCACGGATTGAAGTCTCCCGTTTACTACAAGGGCTACGACCGACGTTCCTAGTCGGAGATCAGTTCCTGTTTCTCGAGAAGGAAGTCCTGGAAGCCACTTACGTACCATCCGTTCCCGTTGGGACCACCCACCATCATTCGGCCCACCAGGGGAGTGCTTACTAGATAGGAGGTGGAGACAGATCAATAGGCATCCCACGCCCTACTAAATTTGTGTGCTCGCAGACTGCTAGCTGTAGTTATTTAAATATTATAGCTAATAATTGAAACCCTGGTTTTCTTTATATCCTAACTACCACTAGTAGGTAGGTAGGAGTAGAACCAGGGGGCCAACGGCACAATGTGAGTGAATCACATATGATTTGTATTTATGAATCGTTGTAACTGCTTAAAGCTCCAATCCGTAAGTTATTTTGAATTCGTCAGAGCCCTTTCGAAACTACACCATTCATATTTTCGGGTTAAAAATATCGGAATTCCTCAGTTTTACACAATTTCTGTGTGCGCTTTTATGATTGTCATTTTTTTCTCAATTTTATTTATTTATTTATTTATACTTTCACACTTAAACTTAGTGTAAGGAGGACTTAATGCTAAAGCAATTTCTACCAGTAATCCTGGGCGTGCAAAAAAGATGGTGAGGCGTGACTATTAAACTAAACTTAGAAATTACTTACCTACTTAAATAGTTTACATAGTTATAGTGATATATATACCTACGTATGCACAAGTACCCACATAGGTATCTAAAAGTGGGAGAAAAAAAAAGAAAACAATTTAATACCTACAAAAGTGATAACCTTTAAGAAAAACAAACACTAATACCCACCACTTTTTTTTTACACATGCTTTTATGTTTGTTGCTCTTTTATACTTGTACCTTGTCACCTTGTGTAACCCGTCACACTTTAGTTTCATGCTTTGTACTTCTGCGTTTATACGATGCATGTTTGCGTTGCGTTCGTATACCAAGGCACCCCCCCTGAAGATACGCAGAACCATGAAACTACATTACAAATAAATTTATTTACCGAAAATAATAATAGCAAAAAAAAAGTAACTAGATCGCGGCCTGCATCGCGGGAGGCCATGTACAAAAGTACGATTTACAATAAACTAACATTAATTTATTTTATACTTTACAGAATTTTTACTTAGCACAGAATTCTTCCTTGTATACCCGGAAATCCAATTTCGAAACGTATCTACAATCAACTCTTGAATACCATGTTATACCGTTTTATTAAAACCGTTGAATCCGGCATGCACAGACAATACGGAATTTTCTTAAATTTGCATAGACGCTGCACAGCATCAGAATGAGATTGTTTGCAGTGAATTCATATATTTGTTTACTACTTGTCTTTAAATCTTAACTTGTTTTTTTCCACGGAATGAAAGGGATCTCTCAAATCATTTGAACGAATCGACTTTTGTATGAACCGTCAGTCAACTTCAATCCGGCATGTAACTTAATAGGTCAAGTAGTTGTAGTTGTATCAAAATTTGCAAGTAAGAATTTAAGTTAAATCGGCCAAGAGGATGCTAAGGGTCCAAAAGGGGTTTAAAAAAATACAAATCCATGAAGTGTGGTGTCATTATGAAGGAGCTTTGAAAGATTATTGGTAATTTTTTTAGGACTTTAGGATTTACTAACAAAAAGGTGAACTGTCGGACTTTTATATAAAACGTACATTAACGGTACTCTCAGACTCCATTACAAGATAATAGCAGAAGATAGCGGCGATGTATTTTTAACTAACGAGCTCTGTCCTGCGATAGCTCGTTAACTAAAGAATGCAGATTTTTTAATAAGGCACTTTAAAATTAAATATTTATTTTTATGAAACAATATTACTGTTTTTTATGATATTATTGAAATTAATGAATCCCACACAGGTTTCTATCGCGAATTACTATCATGTGGGGGTTGCCCATACTCGCCACGCTGGGCACACGGATTGGCGACCGCAGTTATAGATAATAAAGAGTTATAGATGTGAAAATAGGGAACGCTATACTGCCCATCCATTTGATCATCCATCATCCCATAACCTTCCATTATATTGATTCAATAATCTTTAATTTATTAATTTAACTTTGATCGAGACGGTTATATGAAATGGCTAAAAGATACGTTTCATCAATTTATGGAGCCTGGGCCTGCACTGTGTACACTACTCTAAAATATGGCTAAGCAATAAAGTAAACGTATTTAATTGGTTATTTTATTTAAATTGACTTCGTTCTAAGGTACATTAAGATTTTCTTTGACAAAGAGAGCAACACATAGCGCTACAAAAATATGGCGGATGGACGTGCGTGATATGTCATTTTGACAACCTACATTTATCTGACAAAAAAAATCATCAAATCAAACAACATGACATGCAAAATATGTCAATGTCATGTCAAACGCCAAGGAAGCTGTTTATACTTTTCAACAGTCACGTGACATCTCACAAGCTAATGCCATTTATATACAGATTGATCTTTAGAACAGTAAATAGATCTTGTCCAGACCCCAGATGTGGCGACGTCATTTCTACCTAGAGATTTATCAAACGTTTCTAAGCAAAACCACTAAAGAAATGTAAAAGCAGACTGGAGTGCGTTGCCATGATTTGGAGCCCCATGAAAAAAAATACAGTATCATGGTAGAAGAACTGCAGAACAAATTTACTAGGTTTTTGTATTTAAAACTTTACGGGGTTTACCCCTTTTACGTATGTATGTACTTACCCTATTTGTATGAGGTATGGTGGGTTATTTTAAATTAGAAGTTAGACAGGAAACGGTGTTGGTAACATACATCTTTCGATTACTGACAGGTATGGTGCACAATCCGCGAGTGCTTATGTGTGTGGGTTTGTACGTACCTGATAATTACGTAGGCTCCCGGCGACTGCTTGCGATCCCAAGGGCAAGAACTAATCTCCTGAACGAAGCTCCATTCACGCGAGCCCTCCGCCTATGTGTCGCCGAGGATATTGATATATTCAATATGAGTTTGACGAAATTCACAGATATGGTCATACGATTTTTTTTTTTTATACAACTGAGCTGGCAAACAAGCATACGGCCCACCTGTTGGTAAGCGGTTACCGTAGCCTATGAGCGCTTGCAATACCAGAGGCATCACGCACGCGTTGCCGACCCCGAACCCCCCTCCCCCTAAAGAGGTCATACGATTTTTGAGTACCTATGACACAAAATATTATGTAGTTTAGTAATTAAGTAGATATTTGTGTAGGCTTTTCATTGTCGCTTTGGTGCAAACTGTTATGGCAATGTTAAATTTAATAAATAAAAAAGAAAAAAAAAAAAAATTTACTCACAGTTTTAATCTGTAGATTTCTGTATAACACGGCACAATATTTTTGACGAACATTGTCATTGTAAAGCAAGCGAGAGAAACTACACGACAATTCATGTGTAGCTACTACTTTGGCGTTTATAAAAATGTTATGAAAATATGTTTGATTTTTTTAATGTGAAAATAAGTTTTCTTCCTTGATCATAAATTGAATCAATGGCACAAACAAGTTTATTTTATATTCAGTGTACTACCATCTTTAATTGATGCAATACTAATTTAAAAGTTGCCTGTTTATAATACTCGTATTTAATACGATTTGATCAAATTACTATTACCTACAAGAACTAAAGTTGTTGGTCTGTTTAAAATACGAATAGGCCCTTCCATATCTACCTATCCGCGGATGTCGTAAGAGGCGACTAAGGGAAAAAAGCTAGGGGATGGGCAGCAGCGTCCCTCATTTTAAGAACGATAGCTCTAACTGCGCTCGCCAACCCGCATGCCCAGCGTTGTGAGTATGGGCAAATCCCCCCACATGATAAGGAATTTGCTCTCTGTCTGTGGGGGAGGCCATGTTCAGCAGTGGACGTCGAACGGCTGAAATGATGATAATGATTATAAACAGGCAACTTTTAAATTAGTATAGCATCAATTAAAGATGTTATGTAAACATAATATAAATGCTTGTAAAAAGGGACATAGCCTTGTTGGCATAGTCGCTCCCTGACTTTCAATCTGAAGGTTCGAATCTGGGCTATTTTAAAACATTTCCGATCGGAAACGTCAGTTTTTTTCAACCCAGCTCTAGAACAAGAGCTCAAAACATCGGTGATGTTGAGCTTTTTTTATACAACTTACGTGGCAAACAAGCTTACGGCCCACTGGTTGGTAAGCGGTTACCGTAGCCTATGAGCGCTTGCAATAACAGAGGCATCACGCACGCGTTGCCGACCCAGAACCCCCCCCCCCTAAAGAGCTCTGGTAACACTACTCACCGCAGGAATACAAAACTATATGAAATAAATAATGTTATTTGGCTGCGATTTTCTGTAAGGCGGAGGTACCACTCCAGGCGGGCTGCTCCAATTCAGAACAAGAAAATCTCGCTATGCTCTACCTCCTCCTACTACTATCTGTGGGTTAAGAAAAGCTGACGTATCCGATTGGAAATCTTTCCGATTAAAATAGCCTTGCAGGTCGAACATCAATTACTTTTTCTATTCTATGAACGATCACAATAGGCCAGTTGTGGCCGCAGCCATAGCCACATAAAGTAAATATTCTATGAATTGAAGTGCGCATTAATAACTTGTAACTTGTCACGTATGGAATGCTCTCTGCTCCAAAATATTGGCATGTGACAAATTATCGATCGATATTAAATACCTTAAGGGATCTGATCGGCTGGAGATCTGAGAGGGTTTTTACTATTCTTGGGGATAAAAGTCGTGAACCTGTATTAAAAGTTAAAAGGTGAAGGTAAATCCGCTGTTTTAATAGCCCCAGTATTTACAAAGGGGCGAAAAAGTTTATTCTACGATTTGATGTGCAAAATTCCTAGCGATACGATACTAAAAACAAACTGACGACTGAATAAAAATGTTACGGTAAAAATTCCTTGGAAAAAAATGTTTTTTATTGCATATTCTGCGCATAACACGGAAAGTATGGCGTTGTGTTAGTAATGAGATTTTTTGAAGCATATAAATTATTCTTTGACTTTTAGATTGTACTTGATATTCTTTTTGTAAACGCAATTTAAAAAACAATCAGAGGATCTAAAAATGATCCATCTTTTGTTGTCGATAACGCCAGCGGAAAGATCTAATTGTATGGAAATTGCATTAGATTCTGAGATGTCGTGACGTGACTGATGCAATGTTGATCCTTCTAATATTATATATGATTATTTTGCTTTTGAGGCTCACTTAGAGGACTACGGTATGGGGTTCTTCAAAAAGAGCGTATTGAAATTTTTAAGGGGTCGGCAACGCGTGCGTAATGCCTCTGGTATTGTACGTAAGCGTTCATAGGCTACGGTAACCACTAACCAACAGGTCGTATGCTTGTTTGCCACCTCAGTTGTATAAAAAAACCTAGTTCGATCGGCACCATACATTCCATTTTGTGAAAAAGGATCATCGAAAAAATTTATAGGCACCGTCTTTGTTGCCTGATTCTTCTAGACTTGGTCGCGAGGAACAGGCATAGCTTCACCTAGTTTCTGAGACGTTTCAAAGTGATCATAGTGATTTTATTGAAATAAACGAAATTGACTTTGACTATAAATTCGAAAGTTTGTGAGGATGTTTGGATGTTTGTTGGTCAATCACGCCGTAACTGCTCAACCGATTTCAATTAAAATTGGAATAGATAGAGTTATTTACCTAACATAAAGGCTACTTTTTATCAAGATACCATGCGAACGAAACCGCGGGCGTATGCTAGTAGACTATAAATTCTGGGTCTTCGTATGACGTTAGCGTAAAAGGAAAACGAAGCGCGAGGATCCAAACTCCAAACTCCTCATTTGTTTTATTGTACCAATCCATGTTTGGATCGCAATCATGAGATTCTTTACACCTTTTTAATTTAAAAAATGTATGATGATTACATCGTTATAACGAATCGATATTGAAAAAGCTATTACCGTTATTCTTGGCATCCATTATTTACCGGTACCCAGTTAGGAGTCAGAATCAGTGTGGCGAAAAAAAACATTATAACTCACAACAATCTATATTTTGTAGTTGGTAGCGAAATTACTTTAGCAAGTGAAACTGAATCAAATTGCATTAAATTACTTATTGAAAACAAACGGGTGTTTACCGCGTAGGTACCTTATTTAATATTAAATTGCCAGTTTAACAAAAAAATTAATTAATTTAGAATCAAAATTATATTATTTTCCCCCAAAAACCGTTATAAAAAAACGGAAATATACTTAGCGAAAAGTCCCGGCATATTTTGGATAAAATTATTCAAAAATGTTTACAGAAGCATAAAATAAATCAAACTAGCTTCCAAGCGCGGCTTCGCTCGTGTTGCCACCGGATAAAATGTAGCCTAAGAATGTGTTATTTAAATTCAAAAACTTTATCTGTGCATAATTTCATCCGAACCAGTTCAGTCGTTACGGCGTGATTAAACCACAAACATACAAACTTTCACGTTTATAATACTTATTAGTAGGATTGTTTTGACTTATTCCACAGAGCGATGCGGTTTTTGTTTTGCTTATATCATTTGGTTTGGTCTCTAAAGTCATTATTCAGCAAAACGCAGACGAAAAGGCTTGAAGCATTGTTTGCTGTTATTGTCACAGGAATAATTTGTTTTGCGAAATGCTGCTGTTTTTAGACATCCAGTATCTGGGAGGATAATCGTTGCAGATATAATAACTACAGAACTGAGAGCACTGGTTGAGTGGTGGTAGTGGCCCTGTCTAGTGGGTTCGAATCCCGGTCGTGCACCAATGGATTTTCCATTCAGGTAATTTATGTGCGCTTTATTAGTGCTTTAAAATTGTAGGTAAAGGAAAACATCGTTAGGTCATAAACTTAAAAAATCGAAGACATGTGACTTGTGAACAAAGAGGCGAACTGTTATCCTTTCACTACACTGATTCTTTCAACGACGGTCATAGGCCCTTTTCAGGGCCACCATACCTCAGCCTGGTCACTGTCATAACACAAGATCACCAAGAAAGAATGAGTAACATAGAAGCGAGCAACTACAGAACTGGCATCTAAAGTTTGCATGCAAGTTACAATCATCATCATTAATCTAGTCGGATTAGTTTCCTCATAGATTTCCAGAGACCGATCTCGAAGTGTACTGGCCTGCAACCAACGTCTTCCAGCAACCTTTGTTAGCTTCCATCTAGCAGGGGGTCATCCTACGCTGCGAAGACCGAATAATATTGTCATTCATTCTGACAGACCGGATGGAACATACATACATAAAATCACGCCTATTTCCCAGAGGGGTAGGCAGAGACCACGGCCTTCCACTTGCTACGATCCTGACATACCTCTTTCGCTTCATTCACTCTCATCACATGCCTCATACATGCTCGTCGGTTTAGGGTACTCTTGACCTGGCCTTTGTCCAAAACGTCACCTATTTGGTCGCTAAACGTTCCCTTCCAACGGTTCCATTCACACTCGCCTTATACACCTGTTTCGTCAATCTTTTTTCGTTCATCCTCTCTACATGACCAAACCATCTCAGCATACCTTTCTCACACACTACATCTTCTTTCACTCCACAAAGTTCTCTTATCACACTGTTCCTCACTCTATCTTTCAAAATTACTCCACACATACATCGCTAAGCTCTCATTTCCACTGCATTTATCCTACTTTCATTATTTTTGTGCCATACCCAACTTTCACTGCCAAACAATAGTGTCGGCACTAACACTCCTCCATTCACAGCCAGTCGTGCCTTTTTGGACACTTTCCGACTGCTCATAAAGGCATGTAGTGCCCCATTCACTTGATTTCCAGCATTCACTCTCCTCTCGATATCACTCTCGTGCTTCCCATCTCTCGTAAATAATGGAACAAACGTGTTTATTACTAAAATTGCGTGCAAGGCTGATTTTTTTTTTATGTCTGAACGATAAAATGTACTAGAATGGAATGCGTTCTAGGAATAGTTCGTTCTAGTTCAGTGGTGAAAATACAGTCTTATTATAATAGTACATTGTTCATGTTCTACACAAGATTATAAACATATCTTTGGTTACATCTATTTACCATGGTAATCTTGTGTATCTTTGAACTATAATGATATCGAGACGAAAAAATGGATTGTTAAAAACCAAGGGTAAAATATTTTAGGAATTGCTTGTTCAATCGATCTCCCAGGACGCCTTAGGCTGCGTTTCCACCAGAGATGTGCGAGGATGCGTAGCGAGGGATGTGTTTGTAAGAACCAATAGAATTACTTCATCAGAGTTATGCTGACCGAGGCGAGGTAAATGAAGCGATTCTATTGGTTCTTTACAAACACATCCCTCGCTACGCATCCTCGCACATCTCTGGTGGAAACGCAGCTTTAGCCTTGTAGAAAACAGTTATAGCATTCTTATCATTATTATTTAATCAAACTTCATTGTTTACAATCTGTTAAAACACATATTCGATCATCTGCATATAAAAAAAAGTTTATCTGTTACTTGTTCTTCCATAAAATAAGTGAACTAGCTTCTTATAAAAAGCTATGCATAAACTATTCAGTTATTATTCTAGTCGCAAAAAGCAAAACAAAGTAGGCAAATGACATTGCCTCTGGGAACCTGGCTCCCAATTCTACTATTTCAATGACTTGAAAATGATAATCGCATGACCATTATCATTCAGTTACGATTGTCGCCACCTTCGTTTCTTTGATTTAATTGGTCCATTGACTCCACAATGACTGCCATTGACTGTGATAGCAGAATACCAAAAGTGTCAAAATGGTCATTTTGCCATTGAACCATTGTCATTTTGAAGCTATTGAATTAGTAGAATTGGGGGCCTGGAGGAATGGAAAATCCGTTCAGCGACTGTTTGCTGGACTTAGATTTTCAATTCTCGATGGAATGCATGAATATTTGATAAGTTTTGTGTTTGTTTTGTTTATTGCTGTTATATTATTTAAACATTGGATTTAGTTTTCCATCATAAAATTTCTAGAAAACAGGCTATGATTAGAGATAAGAATTGACAAAATGTAAAAGTTTGTTTCTGCGAAACAGGGCAAGTGTATACCCTCCGAGAATAGTACTCTCCATAGCCCGTTACACAAGACGTACCGCTAGATATACCAACTAAATACGGACCAGCAACACATGCGCTTTCGATATAATTTTCATTTTCATTTCACACGCTTCCGACTGGTAGTGATCTGGATCAATTGAGCTATCTATAGACCGTTTGTAATGGTCTTTAGATAGCTCAACTGTTTCTTGTAAATAATTACTTGTAAGGTACCTATTAGTTTTAATTTTCTTTCTGTAAATACAATTTTAATTTTGTCCAGATTAATTTTTAGGCCTTTTGGGAGACTATCGAGGTCATTAAACACTATGCCTAAGTCCTAGGTGTGCGTGCAAGGCAGCCATGACTACGATGTCATTAGCGAATTGAAAGTTACATTATGTACTCGCCATTGACCATAGGTACCTCAACTTAACGCAAAGTGACCAAAAATAAACCAGCAACATGACAAGCAAGAAGACTGAGACATCACCAGTACAAATTACTTCACAAACCCTTGAAACATTTATTATACCCGTATTATTAAAGACAGGGACAGCGTCCAAAGAGAAGTTGTAATTAATTACGACTCAAGTTCGGATGACGAGTGTTTACGGGTTCATTTACCGCTAGGATTCAAAAGTCTAGCTATGTACTACTAGTAAAATTAAATGTTAGATAGATAGATAAATAATTTATTCGACACATATAACTTACTGGCTTCTGCGCGCGGCTCGCGTGGTACCTACATAAATAAAAATAATAAAATAAATAAATATTCCGGACATATCACACACGGTCAACTGATCCCAAACTAGGCAAAGCCTGTACTATGGGTACCAGAGACTGATATACATAATAGATTAATATTTAACACCCAGACAGAACAAACATCTGTGTTCATCACACAAATGTTTTTCCAGAGCGGGAATCAAACCCGCGACCTCTAGCGCAGAAGGCAGAGTTACTACCAACTGAGCTATGAGGCCAGTCATAAAAAGTAGCCTATATGTTATTCTATCTTAACTTTCTACTAATAAGAAAAGTCTGGATAGATGGATGTTTGTTACTCAATCACGACAGAATGGCTGAACAGATCTGGATGAAATTTGGCACATAGATCGAATAGTCTGGAATAGCACATAGATTACTTTTTGCCCTCGTTGGTAAGATGCGAACGAAGCCGTGAGTGGCGCTAATAGAAAAGTGTACCAATCGCAATAACATACCTTGGTATTTTTACCCCCGAATTCTACGTCTCCTAACTTCATCCTTGCATAGGACCTGGCCTTCAGCGAAAAGTTGGGTTCTTCTCAAAGGGTTACAACTTCGGCTCTGGGGGCCCGTTAGGGAAGTTTACAGTCAGTTCTGAAGAATCGATTGCATGCAAAATGTCACTCCCGAGGCTACGTCTGTAATAGTTTTCTTTGTGATGGAATGGTTTTGAATATGGGATTAAAGTTCTGATAAGTCAGTTTTTAGCGGTTTTTCAGAGACGATAATACCTTTTCCACACCTGCGTCTATGGCCATAAAATTGCGCGCAAGAATTTTATTTTATTCTAGCCTAAAAGAAATGGAAGCCTATAATTTTGCCTACAAGATTACTAATTTACGGCGTTGCACGCAGGTGTGGGAAAGGCATGATAAATGTGTATAGTATATAGATTACAACTTCGACAAAGAGGTCAACCGGCAAATCCAACTCGGATGAGTAGCGTTTGGGAAACTTCGTCATATTATCTTCTATTTCTTCTATTTCTATATGACAACCGTTGGGGAGTAAAGGTTCTTGAATGGCGACCACAAGCCGGGCGACGCAGCGTTGGAAGACCCGATGGACCGACGACATTGTGAAAGTTGCGGGAGGTCGGTGGATGTAGGGGCTCAAGACCGTTCTTCATGGAACCCTTTGGGGGAAGCCTATGTCCAGCAGTGGACTTCTACAGGCTGATGATGATGATCTCCATCTCTACGCTTGGCACAAACAATGGATATATTCCCAACCCCCCCACTAACCACCCCACCAGTGGGGTGGTTGGGAAAATATAAACATCACGTGCTTATATATTCAGCACACATTCAATAGTGAGCATTCACAAGTGGGACACGATAGAATGATCGATTGTGACGTCATTGTTAGGACAGAATGCCTCTTTTACATTGTTATGTGTCAGAACTGAAAGCTGAATGGCGGGTGCCTTGTTATTTTATTTTCCTTTCTTAATGCACTTCGATTTATCACGAAAATAACACGTGCGATTGACATATTATTTTGAAAAATAAACAATAAGTAACTATTTGTAGATACTTTGACTTGCGCAGGTTCAAATATGGGTTTGCAATAAGAAAAATTTATGCACGCACACTTGCTTAGAACGGTGAAATAATAACTTCTTATGAAAAAAAGTTAAGATTGCAACCTGTGACGACTAATTTCAAGTCATTGAATACGCACTACTGAAAAATATAAGCTAGTGCCAAACTCAGTGATTGAACGTGCCTCTGACCCCACTCAGACTTCTCCAAGACCGTTCTTCGTGGAACTCTTTAGAAGAGGCCTCTGCCGGTACCAGCAGTAAACTAATACAGGCTGATGATGATGATGAGTATTTTAAAATAAAATTCCATAAAATCACATACAAGTAGATCGATCATCAATACTTGACTGGCCTGATAGTTCAGTTGGTAGTAACTCTGCCTTCTGCGCTAGAGGTCGCGGGTTCGATTCCCGCACTGGACAAACATTTGTGACTAACACAGATGTTTGTTCTATGTCTGGGTGTTAAATATATATCTATTATGTATATCAGTCTCTGGTACCCATAGTACAGGCTATGCCTAGTTTGGGATCAGTTGACCGATTGCGATATGTCCGGAATATTAAAATAAAAAAAACATACAAGTATTTGCCTGTCCAAATTGCCATCGCATTAAAACCTGCAGACGTAATATCAGCTAATCAAGGCAGCAAAGGCAGCGTCATTACTTTTTCCAATTTCTTCGATATTCGATACAAAGTTAGAGAAAAACACAATTTACGAGCATTGTTATGTACGGGCTGCTAACAAAGAAAATTAGGAATGAAAGAATAATATCATCTTGGCACTCAAAAACAAGGCGGAGACACACGGCACGATGCGATATCACAAGTTGAGATCGTTTTTCGTACCGTCATACAAATACTTATATTTAAATTTTTCCGATTTTTCGTATTTACCAACAGCGGTAGCACCTTGAAAGCTACGTCTCATCGAACGCTAATTGCAAATGTCAAATAACAAAACCAATAAACTATCCTTACGTCCACTGTTTGTAGTAAATGAGTAGAGAATTTATATTTGAGAGTGTACATGATATCGCAAGACCTAAAAGTCAAACTTGACTTTATCCCGTTGACGTAAAGATTATTTCAAAATATTTTTTTAAAACATGTCGCACAGTTTTGACCTCCTCGGTTTACAGTTATATTATTGGAATTTGAAGAGAAAAATGTCGCTTCTGGTGACATAGGAAAACTGTAGTTTGTGCATGTAGGTACTTAAAGCTGTGTTTCGCAATAGGCACAAAATCACGCCTCACTCGGCCCAGGGGAACGGACGCTGCATTGCATGCATACAGAGTTTGTGCAACATTTGGTCATTACTGTGTTCTGTGCTATCTATCCTACTAGGGGGTAGAGCCTCGGTTCTGTAAGCGAACGGCGAGCCGTTATACATTGTCTTTTACGTCACGTAGATGTATTTCGGATATCATCATCGCCATCATTTCAGTCGTAGGACGTCCACTGCTGAACATAGATCCCCATAGATTTCCAGCGCGGTCGACCTTGTAAGGTCCGCACCCAAAAAATAATTTGGGGGGATTTGCCCATACTCGCAATATGCAATATGCAGTATTTTTTTAAATGATTTTTACATATTTGGGGTGAAGTTAGTATTGACTGTGACTTTTAGGAACTTGCGTTATAGTCGAGCTTTATCGCACACCCCCAAATGTCAAACTCAAAATTGACTTTATTCAGTAGAGGTAATGATCATTTTGATACGAGTTTTATGGAACAAATCAAGGATAAATCGCATGCCGTTTGAATATAGCTGTATAATCTTTAATCCATAACGCTGTGAAATTAGCAAAGTCATACAAAATGTAACAAAGGTTCAGTACCCTAAGCCAAGAAATGATTTGTAAAAATCTTTTGAAACACCCTCGTTGACATAAAAGGGATTCAGATATTGTGTTTGAACTGTGAAATTTATTTTTGGGCATACAATAGACGTAATTTCGATGAAAGAATTTGAATGAATTTCAGGAATTTGGTTAGGTACTTGCGACATCATGTTATAATTACCTAATGTATTGTAGGTAAACACGGTGATATTAGCGGATTTGTTGCATAATACGATATCTTGATGAAAATTGTAGGCCTCATAGCTCAGTTGGTAGTAACTCTGCCTTCTGCGCTAGAGGTCGCGGGTTCGATTCCCGCACTGGACAAACATTTGTGTGATGAACACAGATGTTTGTTCTGTGTCTGGGTGTTAAATTTATATCTATTATGTATATCAGTCTCTGGTACCCATAGTACAGGCTATGCCTGGTTTGGGATCAGATGACCGTGTGTGATATGTCCGGAATATTTATTTATTTATAAATATATACCTACTAAAAGCTTTATATACCTAATGTGTGCCCGGTTCAGGCACATGACACATGAAAAAGATGATGGTTAATACCTTAACCATCATCTTTTTCCCCTCATGTGTCTTCTAAATTTCATGCTGATCTAATCAACGGTTCGAAAGTAATGCTCGAACAAGCATACGTAAATAGGTAGTACCCCGTAGTAGGTATATGCACACATAGCTTTTCAAATAAAAAGTACAATTGTGCTTTATTCGAACCCTATTGTGGTTTTAAAAGGGGCCTGAAGACCTATCGTAAAGAATACTGCAGGATAGGATTCTTTATGATAGGTCTTTAGGCCTAAATTTTCATAATTCAATGTCGAAAATTTGAATTCCCGAAGCCTACCTATACAATAAATAAATATAAAATAATATTTACGTAGGTAACAAAGGAAACACTTATAAATGGATCTGTTTAATTTGATATAAAACGATCAAACTACATACGACGGCATGCTTCAGCACTTCTTCGAATGTTATCGAATCTCAAGTAAATCTTAATATCAAACAGTCAAATAGAATGATTGGTTTCCGGGCCGGGACCGTGTTGGCCCCAGCTGAAGCATAGGCCCCTCCATTACTACCCGTGGATGTCGTAACCCCGTATGGGTTGAATTTTGAAAATTCCTTTCTTTGTGCACTCCTACATTACAAACAAAAAATATACAAAAAATAAATAGGCTCATGACTTTTATCCCCAATCATGGTAGACTTAGATCTTTAGGCGATCAGATCCTTGAAAATGTCGTCGCACGTCCAAACATAGCACATGTCCGCATTTTGCAGTACTCCATACATGATAGGCCAAGCCCATCGCCGCTACAAATGGTCCGAATCAACCCTCCAAATTTCGGTTTCTTGGATTTATAGTTTAGTTATGCTGTGCGTTTTTAGTTAGTCAGCAGACAATAAGTCAGTAAGTAACATAAGATATTTTTAAATCATCATCAGCCTGTGGAAGTCCACTACTGGACATAGGCCTCCCCCAAAGAGTGCCATGATTTCAATCTACCGACTTCACGCAACCCTAACAGTATCATCATCATCATCATCATTATTTCAGCCGTACGACGTCCACTGCTGAACATGGCCTCCCCCACAGACAGAGCAAATTCCTTACCATATGAGGGGATTTGCCGATACTCACCACGCTGGGCATGCGGGTTGGCGAGCGCAGTTAGAGCTATCGTTGTTAAAATGAGGGATGATGCTGCTGCCCATCCCCTAGCTTTTTTTCCCTTAGTCGCCTCTTACGACATCCGCGGATAGGTTGATATGGAGGGGCCTATTTTTCAGCCGGGGCCACCACGGCAACTCTACAGTATATTCATATTGATTCACATTACTTACTAAGCATAAATATAATTTTGATGTCATAGCATTTATGTAGTTCGACCCAAACAAGGATATTCGCCATTAATAAGATTAATCCCAATACTCTCAACAATTACCAGTTCTGTTATATGTCAAATCGAATTTACCGCTAAGTGTAATCAAACTAGGCTCCTTAGGGGCGAAGACTTGCGAGGCCTTTGACGGCCTTATACCATTCCAGATTGAGCTGAACTTTATTGCGGTGGGTTCGAGTTCAAAATAGAGTGGATGTGAACAATTAACGTAAAATTAAATTCAATTAGAAAGACTCCAAATTTGACGAGGAATTCGTCGGCAGATTGTACAAAGCTCTATCCTCACATCCAGGTCAAATTTTGACCTGGATGTGGGGAGCGTGAAATGTACTTGTGTGTTTTGTGTATGTAAAGTGCGTTGTGGTAGTGCTAAAAGCCAGAATTGTTGTAAGAAAGGTTTTTTATTTGTCTATAACTGTTTTTTTTGTAATTTATAACCAATGAAATATATATTAGTTAAGGTGAGGGTTAAATGGTTTTATGTTTTTTGAATTGTTTTTTAATAACCGCAAAACTCACAGTTTTAATTATGACAAAAATAACTTGAGCATTTTATTTACCTAAATCCAAGACAGAAACGCGATTGGTAAAACTTTTCTCGATAGATTTATTTTTTAAAGTTACGTCCTCTGCAACAGTTTTTTCAAAAATACTCTGAGACTATCTAACAAAAATAACTTTTTTTTTTAATATTGTGTTAGACAATAGCATTGGGTACCTAAATCCAAGACACTTTAAAAAAAATTACATAGTTTTTAAGATAATCAATATTTTCTTATATGTCGCTTACGTCGATTACTTTCGAGCGCCTTCTAACGCTTGCTATCTCTTTCCACATTCAATTTTAGTACACAGCGCTGTCACTTTCTTCACTCCGCCCACTCGACAGTTTATTTTGATTTCTGTATCGCCTTAAATAAAAAAATATGATTTTTTTTATAGCTTGTGCCCACAGTCTCTATTTATTCCAAGTTTCATGGAAATCGGTTTAGCCATTACAACAAAAGTCCAAACATGCTTACAAACTTTTGCATTTCTAATATTAGTTGGATATTTCATAACCATCGTATTCAGTTTTTGTTTATTTATTTATTTATTTATTTATTCCATTCTGGACAGTGAGCTTACAGTTTACACCAAAACGCTGAACTGTCTTAATTAATTGTACTTAACCTATACTTATCCTAAACAAAAGTTTAACTTAAATATATTCTTAGATTATTATAAATAGAATTAAGACTATAGTTAAATAAATCTACATGTTGGAACTCATATATAAATGCATTCAAAAGGTTCAAAGCCCGAAGGGTAGGTGCGTTGTTAGCGTGCTGAGTTCGC
The DNA here is from genome assembly GCA_947579855.1 of Anticlea derivata. Lineage (NCBI taxonomy): Eukaryota > Metazoa > Arthropoda > Insecta > Lepidoptera > Geometridae > Anticlea > Anticlea derivata. The sequence goes on along the minus strand of OX388277.1, from coordinate 2,923,878 downwards.
GCTATGTGGCAAGCAAACAACTGGTGTGGGCGACGACCGCAACGTATGTAGTTTTGTACTGCACTGCTGGGCTTAACCCTCTTTGCTTGCACCATTCTCCTCTACGTGCATCAACGTGACCCAAGTATGTATATACCTAAGGTTTTAAATGTCGTCGACCCCTGTTGCCAGGCTCCTTCTTCCGTCTCTGGGCAACCATTCGGTCATCACAGTGCCTGACCGCGAGTCCTATCTTCCACTGGTGCCCCAATGGTCGCTTGCTAACGTCTTATTGATATTTACACAGCATAAATCACTGAAACAATTGGTATTTGTGAACGTAATGGCTATCGCAAAGGCTTTAAATTTCCAAGGGTTCGGACAAACAAGGCAAGGGTCGAGTTTCGTCCCTATTTATGCGAGTGTTCATATTTAACTTTTGAACTTCATAAATAAAAAGTGGACGTAGATAATAAAATAAAATGTTGCCGGTAATAAGTCGGTAAAGGATGTAGGTAACAAGTCCGTGGAACACACATTACTCGTACAGTTACCACAATAGGTACCTACCGTGGTTTTCTACCTGTATCATATTAACTTGGTCGTAATGAACGGGGTAAATTTAACAAAGTAAATAGGTACTTAAATATAATCATCATCAGCCTGTAGAAGCCCACTGCTGGACAAAGGCCTCCCCCAAAGAGTTCCATGACGAACTGTCTTGAGACTTTTCATCCATGGTCACCATTCGAGGACCTTTACATTATAGTTTACCACTCATCAATAACTCATGAAGATGTAGATTAATTGACAATAAAATGCAGAGGAAAATATTTTAAAATGCAATATATACCACATTATCCCGTATCCCGTGAATATGCATTTCTCAGTGATGATGAACCGGTATAATTGTTTGTTTTCTTCGTGGAGACAAAATTTCAACGACATCATTATACACCCAATTTTAAATTCTAATAGTTCTAATAGTAAATTAATAAAATAAATAACACTCAACAGTCACATACATAGTCCTGACCCAACACTAGGATTCCCTGTGTCGTGGATATCAGAAACTACGAGTACCATGGTACCACAACACCCAGACACGGAACAAATATTTGCAGACTATGCAAACATTTGTCCCGCAGAGGGAATCGAACCCGCACCCCTTGCGTCTCAGATGGACAATCGCTTGCTGTGCCACTGAGGTCATCACATTCAAATTCATTTATGTAGTAGTTTTAATATTTTTGATGCGTGCAAGTTGTATTGTGTGTGAAGTGAAGGATTTTCACTTGTTGCAAAAACTTGCAATATTATATAGCATTACTATAAAATAATTTCATAAGTGCCTATGGTTCGTATACAGATGCAGTCTAGAATTTTTTCACTCTGAAGCTCTCTGCAACCTGCGCTGCTTTATTAATTATGAAAAATTAATGTCGATTTCAGTCAGTTATACTTTTTTTCGTAAGTTCGGTTCGTAGTTCCACATTATTATTTCTTTTAATCATGTTCATCATCATCATCATCATCATCAGCCTGTAGAAGTCCACTGCTGGACATAGGCCTCCCCCAAAGAGTTCCATGACGAACGGTCTTGAGCCTTCTCCATCCACCGACTTCCCGCAACCTTCACAATGTCGTCGGTCCATCAGGTGGGGGGCCTTCCAACACTGCGTCGCCCGGTTCGTGGTCGCCATTCCTTAATCATGTTATTATGTACGTTTTGGTCAGAAACAATAGATAATTTTATAACAATTGTTAGTAATAGTTTTAATGAGCAAAAATAAAAGTATTCATTAATTCATTATTACTAAATTAATATGGGTTTTTTTTGACTAACCTGCTTTTGATGCCTACATTTTCTATTTGCGAATTTCTAGTAATAAACTGCTGACAAAAAGGTGGCTCGTTGTGCTTGGCCGTAAAATTCAAATGGATGTCAGGTTTTTATTATATTATGCGTTCAGCGCGGTAAAAACAATTTATTTAATACCTATTTGATAACAATAAGCAGAATAAAGTTGTTACAATATAGGAAGCTGGTTGTAGCTGGTTGCTATGTACAAGGGAAATGGTCAAGAGCCCAGCTGCGCTCCTTTTTAGTTTCGCCATAAAGTGTCTAATGTCGTCACAGCAGGTTTGATCCTCGAAAGCCATCAGCGGCTTTTAGGCAATGAAATGAACAGCTATTGCTTTTTCTGTAAATTTAGTCAAGCCCAGCAGCCTATTGTCTATCTGTAGATAGGTCTGCCCATTAAAAGACATCAGATGAGCTGCGGCAGGTCAGTCGGGTATTTGGGGGTGACATAAATGAGTGTTGCATTACTGGTTATAAATTAGGCCTACTATGTGTACTGATTTATATTTAGTTCTGTAATTGTGGGCAGCTAATTATGAGCATTTGTGGTGTTTACACACGGTATAAAATATTTAGTGATTTGAATTAGGTAAATATGTGATGCTTCTGTATGCATTGTGTACAAGCGCAATAACATTGTTCTGACATATCAAAGCACGAATTTTCGACCTAACGTAATAGGAATAATTTGAGTTAGTAAGGCTCGTATTCAGAGACACGACTCAAGCATAGATTTAATCACAGATCAGCTGAACTCTACTTAAGTATTGAATCTCTTCTCAAACATAGCTTTTATTCAAGAACGGTACTTAAACTATTCTCAGCTGAATCGAGTCTCAAATCTGTACTCAAATGTTGTCGTTTACATTTTGATTTATTTATTATTTTCGATCCGTTTTACGCAGAAATTCAAACAGCAGGGTGGAAATAGAATAGAACAATAAAGTGAAGTATAAATATGCATCAAAGTACGTGTAACGGAACGAAATTGTCATTTGATTAATGTCAAATCAAATCTATACTCAAGCACCGATTTCGTCTGATTGACGTTTCAGAATAAACATTTACTCAGGTGAACTGTGATCATTGAATCTATACTTAAGCACTGTTCAAGAATTAGAATCTCGCCTCAAATCGAGATTTAGGTACAGATCAATGCTCGAGTCTTGTCTCTGAATACGAGCCTAAGACTTCCATATGTGAAAGGTTGCAATCACATCGCCGATTTTTTTCTTTTTCCGATTGCTATTCTGTCCGAACTGCCTAACTTCAGTTGGCAATTAGTCGAGCAAAATAGTTTTTCCTTTACCAAAATATAACACATTCCGCACACGGGCTTGCCTTGAAATTCGTTCGCTAACTTATTTATGGATAATTCGGAATAGTAGCGCAATAATTTTGCGGCTTTAGCCACCGCTACACAAACGCGTTAGTGCATCGCGTAGGAAAGAAACAGAGAATACGCACTGCTTAAAAAAGCACAATAAAAGGTGATTCATAAAATGTATGTCATCGCGAAAGGAGCTTACCCTACCACCAATTGGCAATAAAGTTTGTTCTACGATTTCTGGAAATTCGTCATTTTTCATTGAAAAAACTCTATGCGAAAATCAGCTGTTTTGGGGTCAAATTAGGTCAAACTCAATGAATCAGCTGTTTTAAGTAGCAATCTTGTTTCCGAACTTCTTGTACGTTTAGTTATTCGTTCTAAAGATATAAAAATACCAAACACAGCAGCTAATTTGAGAAAGTTTGTAAATAAAATTCAATTCAATTAAATTTATTTCGGTTGTTCACCATAATTGTAAGTACATTTACTTACCTATATAAAGTTAGTAATTATAAATTTTTCGCTAGTATTATTTCTTTTTGTTGATAGAGTAACCCCCTTTCGGGGTGGTATATCTATCATAAATCACCTTGTATAAATCCAGCTGCAAAAGACAAATCAGCTTTACAAAACATTGTTACCGCGTAGTAATGGTTTCAATAAATACATTATTCGCAAAAGTTGGACTTGGTTCCACTAGTTTTGCAATAAATTCGAAGTGGTTGGAAACTGAAACATTGCTGTGGTTGAGACCCGTTTTGTGAACTGTTTCACAGAAATAGTGGTCAAGTTTTTGACATGTCCATTTCAAAGGTAGTCTAGGCTTGCTTTAGGCGTACTCCGTTTAGCTTCGTTTATTTGTTGAACAAGTCCTGTACCATTGACTTTGCGATTTTAAGCGGTGACGTAAGTTGACAGTCTCAAAGATTTATGGTTCAAATTCGTGTTAATCAGCGCTCGTTCGTCACGTTTTTAATTGAAAGGCAATAAGAAGTTCTCAGGGATATTATCAGTTTCATCATAACTTAAGGATTAAAACCATTAAAAGCATTAAAAGCAATTTATATTTTGAGTAAGGTATTAGATAGAACCTTTTCTTGTATTTCAATGTGGCCGCAAAAGCTTCGTAATATGATATACCTAGCAAAATACTATGTAAAAACATAAGACTGCCGCTGTAGGTTCCACGTCACTGAACTTGTTATTACCAGCGCCATATTTCTGAAAGGTGGCGAGCAGAAAATGTTTTCTATACTCTTGAGATACATTAATATTAGGTACGTCGAAAGAAATAGAAGATATTTGCGGATACTTATCTTAGAAACTATAACACAGACGTTCAGACTATCTTGACAGATTGACAGACAGAGGGACAACAAAGTGTTACTATAAGGTTTCCGTTTTTCCGGATGAGGTACGGAACCCTAAAAATACATATAACAGTTGTTACTGGATCTCAAAGTCACGAGTCCAATCATTTCCGATTCGGGCAAGGAGTTTTCAATAAGCAAACATTGCGACATCGTTCGAGGTGCAACGACTTTGCACTTTGCATAAATATGAAATTTCCTATTGATATCCGATTGAATATTCCTATTTGAGTCCCGAGTTGGAACCTGCATTTTTCGGTCTATGACTTTTATTGTCTAAGCTTCAGAATGAGGCTATTTTGTCTTAGAACAAGTACCCCACATACAAGGTGATTCGTAATATATAAACCATCCTGAAAGCGACTATTTTATCAACAAAAAGAAAGAATAATAGCGGGAAAAATATCTAATTTATTTTTTCTGATTTTCCCCTGATCTTTTTCGAATTCTGCTTCAGCTGTATTAGGTTTTGATATCATCATCATCATCATCATCATCAACAACCTGTAGAAGTCCACTGCTGGACATAGGCCTCCCCCAAAGAGTTCCACGACGAACGGTCTTGAGCCCTTTCCATCCACCGACTTCCCGCAACCTTTAGAATGTCATCGGTCCATCGGGTGGGGGGCCTTCCAACACTGCGTCGCCCGGTTCGTGGTCGCCATTCGAGAACCTTTACTCCCCAACGGTTATCGGTTCTGCGAGCTATATGGCCTGCCCACTGCCACTTCAACTTGCTAATTCTGAGAGCTATGTCGGTGACCTTCGTTCTTCTACGGATTTCCTCATTTCGGATCTTATCACGTAGTGAAACTCCGAGCATAGCTCTCTCCATAGCACGCTGCGCGACTTTGAGCTTGTATATGAGGCCTATAGTTAACGACCAAGTCTCAGTGCCATAAGTCATCACTGGCAACACGCACTGATTGTAGACTTTCGTCTTGAGGCTCTGCGGTATCTGCGACGAGAAGATGTGACGAAGTTTCCCAAACGCTGCCCATCCGAGTTGGATTCGTCGGTTGACCTCTTTGTCGAAGATTTGATATCATAGTTTTAAGTAATTATTAACCGTAAAAGAAGTTTGACATTAAAATTACTACATATGAAATGATTTATGTTGAGGGGCGTCGCAGTGTTGGAAGGCCCCCACCCGATAGGCCGACGTCATCTTTAAAGTTGCCGGAAGTCGGTGGATTGAAAATGTTCAAGACCGTTCGTTGTGTAACTCTTTGGAAGTCCCATGTAGAGAGAGGCCTATGTCTAGCAGTATGATTCTAGAGGCTGATCAAACATTTCTGAAAATGGTAAATATTCAGTTTTCAGTAAAGTAATATAAGTAGATACATAATATTTACTTACTTTTCCGTATACTGCAAAAGTTGAATATTACATCAAAGTTCCTTCCTGACGTGGAGGCATTTCCGATCCATTTGTTAGTTTAAATTAGAAATGCTTCCCCGATTTAATGCAATTCCATCCAAACCACATCGTGACAGGGTCCAGTATCGTGCAAACGAATGTAAGATCGATTACTAAAACATCGAATGCAGTAGGGCGACTATCTGCAAAAGTATCGTTAGGGAAAACAAGAAATGCATATTTCACTACAAAATTATCTTGAGTTGTAGTACTATTAGACATTTTGTTACAAAATGATGACAAATGTCATCATCATTATCATCACCTGCCGTTTGAAGTCAACTGCTGAACATCGGCCTCCCCACAGATTTCCGGTGTGACTTCCTATCATGTGGGGGGAATTTGCCCATACTCACGTTGGGCACGCGGGTTGGCGAGCGCAGTTAGAGCTATCTTTCTCTTTAACATAGGGGACGCTGCTGGCCATTCCCTAGCGTTTTTCCCTGAGTCGCCTCTTACGACATCCACGGTTAAGAGATTTATGGAGGGGCCTATTCTTCAACCGGGGCCGTACATCTATATATATTATAATGTCGATGAAAACACCGACAATGCTTCCATTCGTCTAGAGAATCTTCATTCGGGCGAGTATGATCTAACGCCTCTAATTTTGACTGGCCTCATAGCTCAGTTGGTAGTAACTCTGCCTTCTGCGCTAGAGGTTGCGGGTTCGATTCCCGCACTGGACAAACATTTGTGACTAACACAGATGTTTGTTCTGTGTCTGGGTGTTAAATATATATCTATTATGTATATCAGTCTCTGGCACCCATAGTACAGGCTAGTTTGGGATCATTTGACCGTGTGTGATATGTCCGGAATATTTATTTATTTATAAACGCGCGCTCCAACCCTCTCGTTCGCGTATCACACATTGACATTGGTCGCAGAATCGACAAGCATTTGGAAATAAGCCTCCTTCGTCAGATCAATTTCAAATCCCAAAGGAACAATTCCGAATTGTCTTATACGCCGTTGTAGATTAAAATTATAATAAAATGTCGTTTCCTTGCTTCAGGGTAAATACCTACTTTATAAAAAGGAAATTCTTCGAATCAAAAGAATATTCATGAATACATAATGGTAAAAGTATTTGCGTTTCACATTTTACATCCCCCTACAAGTTATTAATTATTCTGTTCCTACATCATCATCGTCATCATCAAATTATGTATGTACTCTAACATAACTAACTGCCTGACAATCAACGCACAGCCTAAACTAGAAGTCCTAGGAATAAGTTGTAGTGTAGGAAACTAAGATAGGAATTCTGCCCATCTATTTCACATAACATATTTATAACGGTAAATAGGTAATGTAATTCATAAATATGTTGTTTATTTGTTATGTTGCGATCCACCACAACCCGTTTCCTTTTGTAGTGTGCCAGTCGTGCGTAGCGGCCGGCGCAGGCCAGTCAACGTGTACCTCTAAAGTTCTAAAGTGCCTATCAGGTATATTCACATAAAGAAGATTTCAATGGAACTTTGTTATTGGTTTCGCATAGAGCCCGTCTGTATGTATGTCAAAGCCCAGTCTCTGAGTGGAGCCAAAAAGTGTAATGAAATGTCATGAAATGTGCCGAGCTTTTGTAGTTGGACGAATGTATTCAAGACTTTTTAATAGTATTGCATTCATGCGGGGAATATATATTTTCCAGATTATATACTAAGCTATTCAATAACAAGATAGCAGCAGTAGGCAACAGTTATGGGAATTTATGTTTGTGTTAGTGAATACATAATATTTTGTCTTAGAAATGGTTGTCAGAGACAAGTCTAATAGGGCTCTAGAGTTAGGTTAGAGAGCAGGGGGCTCTTTGTGCGGAGTCCGTCTGGGGAATTCTGGGCCATACCATGTCTTATTGCTGTTCAAATGCGGGAGAATACATACATACTGACTGGCCTCATAGCTCAGTTAGTAGTGACTCTGCCTTCTGCGCTAGAGGTCGCGGGTTCGATCCCCGCACTAGACAAACATTTGTGTGATAAACACAGATGTTTGTTCTGTGTCTGGGTGTTAAATATTTATCTATTATATATATCAGTCTCTGGTACCCATAGTACAGGCTATGCCTAGTTTGAAATCAATTGACCGTGTGAATATGTCCGGAATATTTATTATTATTATAATTATACCTTCGAAAAACATTACTATCCTTCTCGGCAAATCTCTAATCAAAAAACAACCACTATGCAGTATAAACACGAAAGTTTGTGTTTTCGTAAAAACAAACTGTTGATGATAATTTTAAAATCGTTTTGCAAAGTAAACAAAATTACGTATTCGACACGTTCTTATTAAAACATTGGGAATCCTAAATAAACAAGATTGGAAAGGCTACACGTGCCAGCCATTTGCTTACAGCCGTGAGATTTTGAACGACTCGATTGCTCAGAATTAGCAAGTTGAAGTGGCAGTGGGCAGGCCATATAGCTCGCAGAACCTCGACCATTGGGGAATCATAATTCATCATTGCAGCGGTAGGACGTCCACAGAACATGGCCTCCCCTAAGATTTCAGAAGCGCATTCCTATCATATGGGGGGATCTGCCCATACTCACCACGCTGGACACGCAGATTTCCAGAGCGCATTCCTACCATATTGGAGGGCCATACGCGGGTTGGTGAACGCAGTTAGAGCTATTTTTATGAAAATAGGGGATGTTGCTTCCCATCTCCCGATTTTTTTCCTTAGTCATCTACTACACCCACGGGTAGTATATGGAGGTGCCTATTCTTCAGCCGGGGCCACCGTTTGGGAATAAAGTTCTCGAATGGTGATCAAGAAACGGGCGACGCAGTGTTGGAAGGCTGGACCTTAGATATTGTGAGAGTTGCGGGAAGTCGGTGAATGGAAATGGCACAAGACCGTTGTTGTGCTTTGGCTTGTTGCGAGATGTCACGTGACTGTTGCAAAGTTCATCATAAATTCCGTTGTCGTCGTAGCGGCAAACTCGGGTCGAGCAGCCTCAGCTTGAAGCAATCAGCCTCAGTTTGAGGCTGCTCGCTCTAAGGCAAAGGCTCGATGCACGTTGCGAATCAGCTCGAGGCGACTCGCCTCAACTTGATCCGATCAGCTTAGCAATTCAACGTCCGTCTCCATTAAACGCACGGCTCCTTTGAGCATGGCAAATAACCGACAAAATAAGCCTCGTCTCGCGGCGACGAATTTGCCTCGTGTCGCGGCGGGCCTCAGGTTGAGGCAGCGTCTCCACTTGCGCGGCCTCGAGGCGAGGCAGCCGCTCGACCCGAGGCTGCTCTAGTGGATACGCGGCTCATGACGTTAGCGTGAAAGGAACACGAAGCTTAAGGATCTTGTAGACGTTGACGTTGTTTCTAACATTTATGATATTACTTTTACTCAACCATCGTTTTGTGCAAAACTGTCTTAGCTGTCAGCATGTGCAGGAAGCTCCTTTATTCAAAATCGGTTCACGGCGGGTTTTTTTACGCGGAAAATGAACATCCTTTTATGTAACACGTTCTGAATGGATATTGAAGTGTGGTGAAGGGAATAATGCTAATTGTTTTTTTACTGGGTTTAACACCTAGTTGAGTATGTTTTCTCTACCTCTGTAAATCTTATGAGTACTTTTTGCTTTAAAAATGTATCACAAATTATTTTTTATTAATTTATTTATTTAACAAATTGTTTTTTAATGATTCCTAATGTGTATTATATCACGAACCTTGCATCAACAATAAGAAAGAACATTAAGGAAAATCAAAATAACAGAATCATTTCACATCAAGATTGCTACTTTACCAGAGGAGGTACCAGAGACTTAATAGATAAATATTTAACACCCAGACACAAAACAATCATCTGTGTTAATCACACAAATGTTTGTCCAGTGCGGGAATCGAACCCGCGACCTCTAGCGCAGAAGGCAGAGTACCAACTGAGCTATGAGGCTAGCCCAGTTGTATCATGAGTTGCAAATTACTGAGTCGCTGTCAAAGTTGAAATGTGTTTGTGTTGTGAGAGCACATAATAATTTGAATGGTTTTAATATTAAAGACAAAGTAAAATAAAATTTATCGATCAAACAATCCCTAAGTATTCTATTCACAGCGTGTTACAGCAGAGGCAGTTATGATTCAAAGTTTACCCATGACCAGCCAAGTCAAACTTCGTGAAGCCAAGCCGGCGGGTTTCACGCCAATTTGCGTTTAAACGCCGAGTGAAGACAGCTTAATCACTATACGTCCAACCCCACGATCTGAGTTAGTAGCAGGGATAAAGTTCATTAGTGTCACTGTTTGTTTTATTTTTGTAAACGTGTAACCGGCGCTACCGTATGAACTGCTTTGCCCTATCACACGCGGAGTGGTGGCCGTTTTTGTAAGCACTAAAATGAATTTTATATTGTGTTATATTAAGTTTAAGTAGAACTTATTGGTAGCAAAATAAACGTTTTCTATTTCATTTGTGTATTTTATTTGTCCCAAAATACGGGTCTTTTAAACCAAACCATTGACTATGTTCTTTCTATCTTATTTGTAAAGCCAAATAGGCTGAGACGATCTTCTTCTTGTCGTGTCACTGATTATTTCTTGGTCATATTGTATTTGTTCAGTGACTAAGTTGAGATATGGTGGCCATATCTCAACTTGAATGGTACCATGATACCCACCCAGACCCGGACCAAATATTTGCAGATTATGCAAACATTTGTCCCGCAGCGGACATCGCACTCGCACCCCTTGCGTCTCAGACAGTTTTTCAAAGTCAAAGTCAAAGTATAATTTATTGCTTGAAATACATGTCATAAAGATGTCAATTTATTATTTAGTTATTCGCCCGCTTCGCCACCGAGCTCGTCTTAAACTCAGCCAGTTCGAGCCCCACGTTGGCCGGAATACTTTAAGCATGATAAATACTTTTCTGGTTTTCTGGGTAAGATTCTGGTTGCAAGAGTAATACAGCTGTGTTCAGTGTACTCTGTGGTTTGAGCGCAAAGTTGTGTTGCCCAGACGATCAGTCAATCTACGATGCGTTCCGCTCTGCTTCCCGTGGCAAAGTTTACAAGGAATTTTCATCGCTTAAGGGGCAAAGTTAGAACCAAGATTTTTAGTTAATTCTGAGAATGCCTTCTACTGTTGAAGAAAGTAATTTATTGTTGTGAGTTAAGTAATTGCACTTATCTGACTCGCAATTATTTTTAAACTTGTAAGATGGTCAATTTCTCTTAAACTCACTTTTTTTTATCCCCAAGAATGGTAGATATCCTCTCAGATCTCCAGGCGATCAGATCCATAAAATGTCTAATGAGGGTAGTAAGAGGCATGTCCGAACATTATTTATTCCATACGTGACACGTTGTAAGCCCACCACAACTTGCACCATCTAAAGTACGTGTAAAATGCACACTTAAATTTTTCGAATAGAAAAACTCATTTTGGTGCATTTCTGATTTTCCAGTTATAAAAAAAATTTAGCAGCTCGCGGTACCCGGACACGAAAGTTCCTATGTTATTTTTTATGCTGCTATCTCTTTACCCATCAAAATTGTTTCAGCCGTTTTGTCGTGCATAGGCAATAAATAGACATACAGATATTCACACAGGCAGAGATATATTTTCATATTTTTTTTACTATTCATAAAAGTATTTTTTTTACTATTCTTGAAAGTACATAGAAGTAAAAATAGATCTTTTGTAACGTTCTATAAATAGCTCAACAGTTTCTGGTGTATTTTGTAAATAATTACTTGTATTAATTTTAATTTTCTTTCTGTAAATAAAGTTTAATTAGTTATTATTATTGGTTGGTGATCTGAACTCTGTTTTCTACTTGTAGTCGTAGTCGTAGAAAACAGAGTTCATTTCTAGTATAATATTATTTTAGTTTAATTTACAACTGTTATTATTATTATTTTTCTGTTACTAAATAAAAGCAAATAAGTTATTATTAATAAAAGTTAGGTAACTGAAGTTTATTTTTCCAAAATATTCTTACTAACAAAATAAGTAGCTACTTACCTTAACTTCTAAATAGTAATCCCACAGGGCTTTCACTCGTCAGAAAGCTTGTTTATAAAGCTTTCAAAGAACCCATAAATATTTATTTTCCACAAAATTAACCATTACCATTCAATTATTAAGAGCTCCTCTCATTAATATACCAAAATGATGCTTGCCATTTTTGCATTATTCATAAGTAGCCCTAATAAACTGACTGGGACATGCCTCATCATTTTTATCAGCTTGGGACTTGAGAATTAAAAGTAGCATATAGAAGAGAAATACGAAGACTGTGGACGACGCACAGGTGGACTGACGACATTGTAAAGGTTGCGGGAAGTCTGTAGATGGATAAGGCTCAAGACCGTTCGTCATGGCACTCTTTATCCTTTATCCTGAATCTATGCAAAATGTTTTGTTGTAACTACCTACATGTATCTGTTTAGCTTCTATAAGTTGGTGTAATTATTTAACTTTGTGCTCAGGCCCTTCAATATAAAAACCAGTGAAGTGTAAATTTGGATCGCGCGCCCGGGATTCCGACCCGCATACTTTCATACTCAATGATTTTCATAGTAGGTATATTTAGAAAGATGAATGCTTGTTTGTCATGTCACTGCTTCTTTCTTGGTCATACCGTATTAGGTCAGTGACTAGGTTGAGGTATGGTGGCCTTGAAAAGGGCCTACAACCGGTGAAAGAATGTAGTGTAGTGAAAGGATTAAAGTGCGCCTCTTAGAGTATCCTTTCGTACACATGTACAATTCGTACAATTTTTAGGTTCTAGAACTTCCTCGGATGTTTTTCCTTCACCTTTTGATAGCAATAGTATAGCGTACATCAATATTCCGAGTTGAAAATCCATCGGTTTACGACCAGGACTCGAACCCACGACCTCTGGATCACATAAAGATGAATCAGTTTTAAGGCCAGTGCCGACTAAAGCCTTGAATTCTACATCGAATATCCGCCGTTGGCCGTTGCCATCAAAAGGTTGGTGAATTATGGATGACGTCATCATTTTGTCTTGTAACCCATCTTACTACATCATTTGGTCCTTCGAGATAAAGTTTATGAAGGCTGTTACTTCGGTATCAGTGAGCGCTACATCGATGAATAGCGAGCGCCGAACTGTCACTAAGTTCCGGAATGTTCCGGAATATTTCCGGAACAATTTTAACACTTTGGCAGCTCGTTGTTGGATGGTTTTGGTTCGAAAGATATTGTTTTTCTTTTGCCGTAGCAGCTACCCACCCTGTTAAAACTTTCGACTTGAGTAAAAGAATCACAAAAACATTCAAACTAAAACTAGGGACTTCGTTTCATAAATAATTATTGAGAAAATTAGGTACTATTTAACTCTTAAGAATAAATTGAGACAATCCCCTGAATCTTTAGCATAGAAAACTTTGCTTACTATGCTTAAATGCGAGGGGCGCATCGTACTGACAATAATATCACAGAAATTAATGTCATTTTTTTTTAAATCCCGGTCTACCACTACTAGGCCAACACATCTCATTAACAGCCTTTACATTTTAAGAGCCGGGTTGGCCTAGTTGAAGGCAGTTTTTCGATCTGAAGGTCAAGAGTACGAATCCCTAAGTAAGCAGGAACTCGCTATTAGATCACCCTTTTGTTCAGTCAGAACCATTATTTAAAACTATCTTACAAAAAAGGTAAAATAACACAACAGCCACATGTATAGTCCTGACCTGACACTGGGATCCCCTGTGTCGTGGGTAACAGAAACTACAAGTACCATGGTACCACACCACAACACCCAGACCCGGAACAAATATTTGCAGAGCATGCAAACATTTGTCTCGCAGTGGGAATCAAACCCTTGCGTCTCAGAAGGGCACTCGTCTACTGCGCCGCCGAGGTCGTCAGTACTTTGTTGAGTTCATATAAGGACATAATGTTTCTCTCTCAGTTTTGAGCTCATAGCTCAAAGTGTCTACAAAACCAGTTTGTTACGATTCTGAGCTACTTTGTATACTTTATACGTAACCAAAATTTAGTAAAGCTTTGGCAGTCTTTAAAGATCTGTCTACCTTACTATGAAGGACGTTAAGCAATGATTGTAATTTTCAACCTTAGTCTGTATAGGGATTGAGATTTTTATCGGGTATACAATGTGATTTGTAATATGTATTATACACTCCCGAAAGGGCCTTATTTTACACCTTATTGGCAACGAAGTTTGTTCAACGACTTTTGGAAATTAGTAATTTTTCATAAAACACTATGCAAAATCGGCTGTTTTCGGTCAAATCAGTTCAAAGTCAAAGGATGTTGAACTTCAGTACTTTCAATAATGGTGTTCAATTTGCCTTCTCAAATGAACAAAATCAAAATCACATCTCAACATTCAAAATCACAAACCGTGTCACAAAAGTAAAGTACCCGCCTTCAGCCGCAAACACGCCCGATCTGCAACAGCGCTGTTCTATGACGGTCGCCGTTTCTTAGAAATCTAGATTAAGGAATAAAATGCTGGAATATACGTTGGGACGGATTGCATAACCCGACAGTCTTTTGGGATTTCTTGTTCCACGGTTTTCTGGGTGCATGTCACACTGTAAGATTTTCTAGCCTGTTTTTTTTGTAAACATTAAGGCACATGTAAGATAACTTTACCAAATAGGAGCTCACGTGATATTGGTTTTTGAATATTACTATTTTCGTTGTATCTAACTATATGGCCTAGAGTAAAAATAATTATCGTTTTGGAATGTATGAACAACGCTCTTTGATACAATACCGCACGTCATTGTATTTGTTTAACTTTTTTTACCCTCATTGGACATTGATGTCAATTATTTAAAAAGCACCGGATGAAACTTTTAACTCACATACGGCGGTACTTTAGTATACCGGAACATTTAAAGGTGCTAAAGTCTGCAAGACATTTTCCAGAATCTATACTAGGGATTTTTTTTTTTTTTATTCTTAGAAAATAGTTACAGTATATATTTTATACATCTAAAAAACCAAGATAGGTTTGTATTAGCCTACACGGCCGGAAAGACTGGCCACGTGCTGAGTTCACTAAACTAGGTGTCTCCTATCATATTCATGTGCAAAAAAATTAAACAGAAAAATTCAATTATTCGGATCCATTGGATTTTAATCCTTCAGATCGTAAGTCGAGGCACCTTCAAATAGGTCAACCCTAATCAAAACACATTAGCTATCAGTATAAAGCTGAGTACAAACGGTGAGCCAGGTCAGGAGTTGTCATTTAAAATTACTTAATTGTCATTCACAATGATCCTAACGTCTAAATAAAGTCAATTTTGAGTTTGAAATGTATCTTGATGATTGAAAGTTAATATTAGTCTCGATAGGGCTTAAATATTTGAGCCTTTTAGGGTTGAGACCCTGGTTCCATGGGGAAGCAGGGCCCTGCGGGTTTTCAAAACAATATCACGGCGTCTGATCGAAGCAACGCGTGACCCGAGAGCTGGCTTGGCTCCTATTTGGCCCAACAGATCAGAATTGCTATCCTGCGAGGCAATTCCGCCAGCGTCTTTGAGACGTTTCTGGATCAATCAAGCTATTTTTATAAAAGTAAAGTAAGGTACAAAATATTTTATTGACATAATTGTATCCATAGGCTCCTGAACTAGTTTTAAGCTGTATTTAAAGAGCCAGTGGCTCTTCCTAGCTAATGTATAGTTAAAATTATTATTTAGCAATGCAAAAATAGGAAGGTAAGTAAGATTAATAGGAAGGTAGTATTTAATAGTTTCAGAAGTATTTATTAGTTTCAATGTTTATAATGTGGAAGTTATCGTGATGCTTCAACATATCTATTGTCTATAGATGTAACAAATCCCCAATCCGCGGATTTATTTATTCAAACAGTTTTAATTGATTGCTAAAGGTTTATTGAATGAATAACTGGTGCTAAAGTCTGCAATGTCAAATGCTTACGCGCTCTGAATTAGATGAGAACCGAATCGCTTCGGTGTGAGACGCATCCCGTTATCCGCCTGTAAATGGAGGAGTCATATTGAAATTCTGAGGATGCCAGAGATGGGGGGTGATTCTAATATATAAACGGCTTCTTTGTCGTATTCACGGTGATCCTGAAGCAATTATATCGCTTTGTGCTGTGCGTGTGCAGCGGACAGGACATAAAGTTGAATTAAGTTCTAGAAAGAAAGAAAGAAAGAAAGAAAGGAAATACATTTATTTTGGACACACAAGAACACAAACTAACCAGAGAAAACAGAAAGTAGCTTATTTTAATACACCCAATTTGTAATAAAGATTTTTATAAGACTTTTAGAGTATACGCGTGACCAAAATGCTGGCTTTTACTTCGGTCAGCGGATAAGCATTGCCATACAACGTGGCAATGCCGCCAGTATTTTGGGCACGCTACCATCTGGTGGCGACAGGGATCGACTGGATTTTTTATGACACCTACTCGTAAAAAAACCAGTCGCATTTTTATTAGTACTTAGTCGTTAGTTAAATAGTTATTTAGATTATTTTAGTATATTTTTTAAAATAAATTAATATAAGACTTTAGAAGTTTGTCGAATAGGTATCTAATGACTTTGGTTTTATTGTGAAAGCATTTTCTTGAATTAGGGGTTTTCGTGGTGAGTTTTTTTTTTCAGAACGGAGCCACTTACCACCAAAGTCAAGTTAAAGTCAAAAGGCGTTCATTTCAATAAAATCACTAGGATCACTTTGAAACGTCTCAGTAGCTAGGTGAAGCTACGCCTGTTCCTCGCAACCACCTCGAGACTATGCTTATATGATGGTGAATAGAAAAAACCCATTGAAATCGCACAATTCGTTACGGTTTAAAAACACAAAAATAAACACACATGGTCACCGATATGATAACCTCCTACATTTGACGTCGGTTAAAAACCGCGTATCTAGTATATTTACTAGAAACATAGCTACTAAAACTGAATTTATTCCTCACAAATATGTAGGCAAGTTATAAAACAACCATTTCCGCAGAGTTTTATATCTATCTATGAATGCTGAACACAAACCAGTTTCAAATCATAAACTCTACCAGACACCCAATTTTGAAACAATTTCAGCATCTAGATCTTGAAGATAAAACTCTCAGGGCACGGACCTTCCTTGTTTTATTGCTTTCCACAAAGCACGTTCACAAAGTGCGCTATTTACATAAAACTCACAATAGAGCCTGAGTTCTCCAAGAAAGACGAGCGTTATTTGAAGGCGAAGGATGTAAATAAATAAATATTCCGGACATATCACACACGGTCAACTGATCCCAAAGTAGGCATAGCCTGTGCTATGGGTACTAGAGACTGATATACATAATAGATTAATATTAAACACCCTGACACAGAACAAACATCTGTGATAGTCACAAATGTTTGTCCAGTGCGGAAATCGAACCCGCGACCTCTAGCCCAGAAGGCAGTGTTACTAGCAACTGAGCTAAGAGGCGGAGGCGGAGGCCGGGCTCAGTGGCGTGTATTGGGGGAGGCCTATGTCCAGCAGTAGACTAATGTGGGCTGATGATGATGATGATGAGCTATGAGGCCAGTCAAGGTATTAGAAGGGGTTCCATTTGACATCTTGGAGCTCAAACCAACCTCACCGG
Source organism: Anticlea derivata (assembly GCA_947579855.1). Classification (NCBI taxonomy): domain Eukaryota; kingdom Metazoa; phylum Arthropoda; class Insecta; order Lepidoptera; family Geometridae; genus Anticlea; species Anticlea derivata. Next base: position 2,906,332 of record OX388277.1, on the reverse strand, counting down.
CCCGTGAGACATCCTGTCACCCAGAACGTCCACTCTTTCTGGTACTTAAAATCAAACCATACCAGCGTGGAGATTCATGATCCAAAGTTAAAGATTGATTGATCCTCCGTTGGGGAGGCCTATGTCCAGCAGTAGACTTACTCAGGCTGATGATGATGATGATGACGGGACGGCTGTAGTGTAACGGAAAACTGAATTTTTGACTTCACTAAGCAGCTTAAGCATGGGTAATAGTATAGCCTATGTGTCTATAAATAGTCCTGGACATTTTTTTGAAAAGTATGTCCTTTATGTATGTTTTTAAGTTTGACGACCTTAGTGGCATAGCGGGTGTGTGCCCGTCTGAGACACGAGGGGTGGTGGTTCGATTGTCGCTGCTGGACAAATGTTTGAATGTTCCGCAAATATTCCGGGTCAGGGTGACAACACCCTGACCCGGCACCATGGCACCACAAGGTGCCATGGTACTCGTAGTTTCTGAATACGGGAATCCTAGTGTGAGGTCAGGACTATGTATGTGACTGTTGGATCTGCCTCTTTCTTTCTTTACTGTTAGAAAAGGACAGGGCGGGAGTTGTTGATCTGATAAAGTAAGTGACTGATAATGAAAATGAGGTTAAGTTATTATTAAAACCCTGAGTCTCCGTCGTTAACGGACGTCAATATAACCATCACCGCTTTTCATAAAATGGTGAATTCAGTTTCAGACTCTCATTTCCAATCTTCATTCTACTTTGGCATAGTTACTACCTTTTTATTTACGCCACTATATATTAGATTGAGGCATTTCAGTTTGATGTGCACTAAGCCAAGCAAGGTTTGTCATGAAACGGCGAACGCTATAATATTTGACGCCCATAATTTACACGCTCATGTTACTACGAACTGTTTCTTATGTATTTTGTAAATATTAACTTGTATTAGTCTTGAGAATTAATAAATAATAACTACGAACTAAAAGTTATATAAATAACATATTTATTTATTTTCCCCTCTTACTCTTCAGTCACTAGCCTCTCGCCCTCTATTACGCAACGCAGGGCTACCACTAGACTAATAATTAACACGGCCTACATTTAACTGGACATCTCTCTTAGCAAACTCGAGCTGAAATCTCATTTAGCGTTTCGATACTGGTCTTTGAAAAGGTTTTGCTATTTATTTTTAAGACTTTTGCCACAATACGATGTGAAATCGGAATGCCACTCAAAGTCAAAGTCAAAAGACATTTATTTCAATAAAATCACTAGGATCACTTCGAAACGTCTTAGAAACTAGGTGAAGCTATGCCAGTTCCTCGCTACCAAGCCTAGACGAATCAGGCAACAAACACGGCTTGGTGCCTATTATTTTTTTCGATGATCCTTTTTCACAAAATGGAATTTAAAGCTTCAGTAAAGAACTTTAGACGATAGGCGCTTGCTTATAGCCAAACAAAAATAAAGCTAACCGCCCGATTAATTAGAAGCAGTACACTCGCGAGAATAAGTTCGCCCGCGGTTACAACTTTGTTTGCTTCCCGTAATGAATGCGACCGCGGCTTTGCTCTGCGGCACTTGTTTCGCCTCCCGTACGCTCTGCGGTTACCAGGCTGTGAGGTATGAGATACTTCGCCATGTTTGGTGTTTTGTAAGTGGCTGAATTGACGACCCCGTTGGCGTGACAGGTGGGGCTGAGACACGAGAGGCGCGAGTTCGATCTGCAGTCGAACAAATCTTACTTCAAACTTCAATAAATAAAAATAAACATATATTTTTTGCTTATGTTATTTGGTACCACAACACCCAGATCCAAAACAAACATTTGCAGATCATTCAAACATTTCATACGTAGCGAGAAACCAATCCGCACCCCTTGCGTCTCAGACGTGCACTTGCCCGCTGCGCCACTGAGTTCGCAATAAATAATTAAGTGGGTAATAATTGAATTTGGTTTTTATTATTATTATTTTTCTGTTGCTTTTTGAATTTGTTTCAAACCTAATTGAATTTGTTATTATTACTGTTGTAAATTCAGAGCTGCCCATTTCTCCTTTCATGCATATTCCTGTGCCTATCTAGGTAAAGTAGACCCGAGAGCTGGCGCCTATTTGGCCCAACAGATTAGCATGGCCATCCAGCGTGGCAATTCCGCCAGCGTCTTGGGGACGCTTCCGACTGGTACGCATCTGAATCAATTGAGCTATCTATAGATTGTTTGTTACGGTCTTAAGATTGCTCAACTGTTTCTTTGTGTATTTTGTAAATATTTACTTGTATAAGTTCAAATTTAGAATTTTGCAATGTAAGCAAAATTCAGGCATCAAAATCTTATGTTCCGTTTTACCGTTCGGGGACAAAACCCTAAAAATTCATGAAAATGACGCTGAAATATTACGTTGGTGTGGTTTGTACCCTTGTCAAGATATGAGCATGTTCGTGATTTCAAAAACTCGCTTTCATGCTCTCATTATTTTGCTGAAGGCAGTGTTTTACGCCCCGTTACTGTAATCGGTTACGTTTAGATTAATAGCACTACGTGTTTCAGCAAAACGGAATGGTAGGTTTGAATCTCCATCATCATCATCAGCCTGAAGAAGTTCACTGCTGGACATAGGCCTCCCCCAAAGAGTGCCATGACTAGCGATTTTGAGCCTTCTCCATCCACCAACTTCCCGCAACCTGCACAATGTTATCGGTCCATCCAGCACTACCTCGGCATCGTCCGGTTCGTGGTCGCCACTTCAATTCTGTCAATTTTGAGCTTTACTTTAAAGGGGGCTTGCGATTAGTTGCGATATCGTACGGCCTCAAATGTCAAATTCAAAATGGACGATAACCAGTAGAGGTAAGGATCATGTTGCAATACATTTTAGATGACATATCGCACGCCTTATGAACACGGCTTTACTCTACATAGTTAGTTGTTATAGATACATGTGCTGCTGGCGATCCTTTTTAATAAATAAATTAAAACATTATACAAGCTAGCTTAAGGAAACTTGTTAAAAATGAAGACAGCTCTGACACGACAGATATTCGACAGTCACTATATAATAAATACATTCCGGCCTTCGTAACGAGCGCGGAGTTAATAGAGCCGCGTGGAGGAATGCTTGGCTTTGTGGGTTAGGGTTGCTACGTTACCGTCATCATCATCAGAGGGGGGTTCGGGGTCGTCAACGCGTGCGTGATGCCTCTGGTATTGTAAGCATTCATCGGCTACGGTAACCGCTTACCAACAGATGGGCCGTAAGCTGGTTTGCCACCTCAGTTATACAAAAAAATATATATTTCAAACCTGGTATAACAACATCAGGCACGTGTAGAATCGATTGTTTAAAATATGGTATACAGTCATATCTTAACGACGTGAGAACCCTATCACTGCTCAAAATGTGTTGTGGGTATCCGCTCTATGAATATTTTAGAACATACGATGTTCCTGAAATATATTATGCAGAGCGCAAAAACTTGATGATTGATCTATGTGAGAAGGTACTTTATCTTTTTATTTGCTGGAATTTGTATAATCTTTGGAATAAAACAACAAATTGTACAGAATTTGGGAATTTACTGTTTACAATACAAGGTGATTCATAATGTGTATGCTATCCCGGCTTATTACAAGCCATTGGCAAAACAGTTTTTCTATGACATTCAGAACTTCAAAATATATTTCATTGAAAAAACTGTACCCAAAAATCACCTGTATTTATAAACCATAAAGCTAATTGAAAAATTTCACTAGAAATCTGAAAAAAATAGGATTTCTGCTAATATTCTTTTTTATGTTTCGATTCACCTTATTTAAAGACACCTATACTACACACAATAACACCATAGTCAATAACTCACAGGCCTCATAGCTCAGTTGGTAGTAGCTCTGCCTTCTGCGCTAGAGGTCGCGAGTTCGATTCCCGCACTGGACAAACATTTGTGTGATGAACACAGATGTTTGTTCTGTGTCTGGGTGTTAAATATTTATCTATTATGTATATCAGTCTCTGGTACCCATAGTACAGGCTATGCCTAGTTTGGGATCAGTGGACTGTGTGGGATATGTCCGGAATATTTATTTTTATTTATTTATTATTTTTAATGAATTAGACACTTTGGATACTGTTTTTGTTACATGATGTTAAAACAACTACTCAATTTTGGCCAAGTGCCATAATCCAAAGAGAAAGAAAATATGTGAACACTGAACAGTATGCCAAAATAGTTCAGTCTCTTTTAGTCTTATGGCCGTCAAATGACGATTACCGCTTTTTAGGCATCCAAAGCTTTGATAGTTTCAAAAACAGTTAACTATTAAACTGTAGCTAACTGCCTGTCATCCTACCTAAACGATAATATTTCCAATATTATTGAAATGGAAATAGATAACGCCAGTTACATCGTTTTGCACTATCGCGTCCGGTTTACTAAATGCTTTGTTATCGAAACTTTCACCTACTTTTCCATCATCATCATGGTAGCCTCTTCGACATCCAATCTTGGATATAGGCCTGCTCTTCTTCTCCATTCCACCTACTTTTTAATTAGTGTAATATAGTTCACTTGTAATGTTAGCTGAACTTTTTTATATACCTACAACTAAGGTGGCAATCTTACGTCCCACCTGTTGGTAAGTGATTACCGTAGCCTTTGAACGCTTCCAATAACAGAGGCATCTCACACGCGTTGCTGACCCCGAACGCCCCCTCCCCTTAAAGAGCTGGCAACCTAACTCACCGCAGGAGCTCAACACTATTTAAAACAAATTAATGTTATTTGGCTGCGATCTTCAGTAAGACGGAGGCTGCCTGCCTCTCCAGGCAGGCAGCTTCATTTATAGAGAAAATCTCACTGTGCCCTACCTCGCATAATTACCTATTGTAATATAGTCCGTTCGTCGTGTTAGCTGTACTTTCTTGGTTACCCTGTATAGATTAATGTCATGTTTGATATATGTTGGTTCCTAGGGCCAAAGTAACGTGTGATGGATCGGTAGGTACCGTGACATGTGAGAGACACCGCACGTTTTTTATAAGTATTCTTTACTATCTTCCACCGGCGGTTTTGCTCGCGTGGTACCTGCATAAAATGTAACCTATATGTTATTCAAGCTAAAGAACTCTATATATTCCAAGTTTCAACGAAATCGGTTGAGCCGTTACGGCGTGATTGATTGAACAACAAACATCCAAATATCCAAACATCCTTCAAACTTTCGCATTTATAATATTTAGTAGGATTGCCTACCAATCCTACGGTAAAGAATGTCATGTGACGAGAAATGTGGTAATTATGAACGTGGAAGGATCTAAGGAAGAGGTAGACCAAGGAACATACGGATGGATTGGATTGATTACAAAAAGTTAAAAAGGCCCAAAATTGTTGTTCCATTTCTCTTTCAATTTCTATTCTCATCCAAAATCTATGTTAACCACTAAAATTCAGCAAAACGTATATATACTTACACAATCTCCAGACTTAGTTGGTTGAATATGAATGAGAATGCGCCAACTTGTTACCACACTTGACCGTTCCTGAATATTGTATGAGCTTAGAACTTTAGACGAGATGATTTAAAGGTGTTCCGTGTGAACGGTTCCGATCTACTTTTGAATAAAATAGATTATTTAGATGATTTAAGCTAAAGACTGCCCGCGGCTTCTCTTGTGTGGTAGAATAGGATAGAAAACATTTATTTGAATACACACAAAAAACACAGAACATGCATAGGAACATAGGTACCTACCTACAAGGAGTAAAAACACAAATTATAACAAAGAACAAACCAAATAGATACTTATTATAGGTAAGCAGGTATCCTCACTAGCTGGAGCAGTCTCACTCTGTGTCGGGTGCCGCCCAATAGACCCTGACTCACCTTGTTGCTGCTTTACATGTCAAAGTGCCGCTAAGCAGAGCTGGTTTTCCGGCAAGTCTTTAATTGCCATAAATGTGTCTATTTTATTCTGTAACCACTTCCTGTTTTATAACTGGTTAAAAATAAAGCTCCTGTTGTGTTGTCAAATGTTGTTTTATGATAAACATCATATATTGTACGTTTTGCTTTATAATGACGATACAAAATAAAGCCAGCCCAATCTAATTTAACGAAACCGTCAGTAAACATAATTAATTTTGAATTCAAAAATCACAACGGAGACCATAATGTGGTCGTGCTACTCTGAAATTAGTTATTAAACATACGAATTTCGCTGAAACCGAATACATTTCTACTAACATAAATGTTCGTTGAAAATTCAGTAAATTCCTACTAACGTTAATTATTATTAGGTAAATTAAGAAGCTCTTGTCGGTATAATGATGCAATTTTTTCCATTTCACATTGGAAAGATCATCCGATGCGAGCTTCTTCACCTCCTTATGCGACATGACGGCAATCTTGTCTTTAACCTGGCTCATTTGACTTATTCTTGGTCTTCCTCGTTTTTCTTCTACCTTTCCTTTAATTACCTTCTTTAAGAAGCTTACTGAAAAATGCACAAAGTTCCCAAGACTATTATTCTTTTAGTAGACGAAATAAGATTTGATTTGTACCTACTTAATTCCATCTATCGATAGCTCTGTCCCGATACCGATCGCGCACGCAATGTTGGCAGGGAGCATGGACTTCCGCGAGTGCAATTACTATTTAGACGCGCCGAGCGCTGGTGAGTAAATAAAACAAAAAAAAAACATTTAAAAAAATATACACTAACATAACAGATCAGATTATTTTGATTTTTTGATTTTTTTATGGTTCGCTTTTAGCGTTATAAACCTCCTCCAAGGAGCTTCAAACGTCCTTATCTCGTGCTCTTCTTGGTGCTTAAAGTTTGATAAAAATGTAGTTTTATAAAAGTGTCACTTTCGCAGTAGCATTCGGAGTCATGAGTTCCGCTGAAGCAATTACCTGCTCGCTAATTTAGTTGTGAGTTTATTAAGCCCAGGATTAGCGACAAGTGGTTACCGTCATATGCCGGCCGTTAGTAGCATAGTGGCGATACAACTTTCAATCAAAAATCCTATTACTTATTAGCAAGAACCTTTACAAAGTCATCGTCGCATAACGGGGGGAAAGCCCCCTTCCCCCCTTTTCAACACTGCATCATCCGGTTCGTGGGAGATATAATTATTTCATGATTTTCAAAATAATGACACAATACACAGTATTCGCTTTGTACATTGGCAGCATTTTGAAGGTTATGAATTAATGTATAACATCTTTGTGAATGCGACTGTACATTCAACAAAAAACATATCCAGTTGCCGAATTGATAACTCTCCCCCTTTATAAGAAATCAAATAAAACCCAAGGTCTTGGTTAGAATTAGCTATTTTACGGACCATATACATTATAGGCAGTAACCTCAATTTGAGATGAATACGACCGGAATGAACTTATGACTTCTTAAGAGGGTTATGCATTGGCGTTAATCTTGTTTTACGGCCGGTTTAAGCCAAAGGTGAATTGAGCGATATTATACATACCATAAGCCTCAAGACGAAAGTCTACAATGAGTGCGTGTTGCCAGTGATGAGATTGGCACTAAGACTTGGTCGTTAACTATTGGCCTTATACACAAGCTCAAAGTCGCCCAACGGGCTATGGAGAGAGCTATGCTCGGAGTTTCACTGCGTGATAAGATACAATATGAGGAAATCCGAAGAAGAACCAATGTCACCGACGTAGCACTCAGAATTAGCAGGTTGAAGTGGCAGTGGGCAGGCCATATAGCTGTTGGAAGGCCGATGAAAAGATTGAAAAGAGTCTGAGAGCGCTGGTGAAAGGACCAGTGTGGTGACAGGATTACAGTATAGATTACGTAGTAGACAGTTATTATTGTCGTACACGTGTCATATGACTTCCAATTTTAATGTTTTAAGATGTTGGTTTCCTCACAATGTTTTCCTTCACTAAATCATTAGCGTAGGTAGGTATAGCTAATAGAAAATTCCATTAATGGAGGACCTTTGGATCGGAAGGCGAGGTTACTTCTAATACTACATCTAATGAAATAGAGCACTAAAATCCATGGAATCTACCTTTCTTTCCAGTCAAAAGAATCTAAGCAGCACTTCAAAACTTTTTCCCAACTGCTAGCTCAGTGCTAAATTCCCGCGAATTTCAACTAGAAGCCTGAACTAAAAGTTTTATCTAAAGCGGTACCCGATGGATCACCCCCTTAAATATTTCGTATTCCGCGCGGGTATGAACTTTTCCATTCTAGTACCTATAATTTTACTTGGGAATAATTTCCATACGCTCATGAACAGACGTGGAGCTTGTTAGGGGTATTGAAGGGTTTGACTTAAATACTTTACTTATTCACTTGTCCATGGTTCTTTTTTGATCATCCTGTCTCATCATTCGAGTGATTCATAATTATGTGTGCTATTCCGAAAAGGCCTAATATTACACACCCAATTGGCTATAAGTGTGTCCTATGACATTTGGAAACTCGGAATTTCGGAAATGTATTGTATCATGCAAAAGTCAGTTTTTTTGATAGGTATACTTTATTTACAGAAATAAACTTAAAACTAAAACAAGTTAATATTAAAAAAATACACAAGTAACAGTTGAGCCATCGAAAGACCGTTACAAACTATCTATAGATAGCTCAACTGATCCAGACAAAGTCAGTTTTTTAGGATCAAATCAGTTACCGGCAGAGTCACGGCAGAATCCGAACGTGACCCCGTGACTTTGCCAAGTGCTGATGCAGTGTCGAAGCAGCCGTCAAATGATGGGTGGTTCAATGATTATCTATTAGCACTGTGGAGGTCCATCGATGGGTTTTTAGTCGGTATGCCGTTGGTTGCTGATACATCATCAGTAGCTGGCGGAGAGCCCGACATACCCCTCCAGCTGTCCCCAAGCTGGGGGGCATGCGTAGCGTAACGCATTTTCCAATCATAAAAAAAAGGATCAAATCAATTCGAATTTAATCAGGTAACAATCTAGATTCTTCTAGAACTTCTCGTATTTTTTGATAATTCGTTTTAATGATGATATATATATACCAAAAACTGCTGATTGGAAGTGTGCGCGTCTGAGACGTAAGGGATGCGGGTTTGATTGCATGATCAAATGTTTGCATGACCTGAAAATAATATATTTGTCCCGGGTCTGGGTGTTGTGGTACTATGGTTCTAGTAGTTACTGATATCCACGAGTCAGGGAATCCTAGTGTGGGGTCAGGACTATGTATGTGACTTTTGGGTGTTGTTGTTGTTTGTTGTTTGTTTATTTATGTACGAAAACGTAGATATAATCTTAGTGCTGTGTCAGTATGAACCAGACAAAGAGCAAAATATTATTTTCTTCTAATTTCATATTTTTTTTTAGAAAGAAAAAACTTTATTAACAGAAAATGAATAGTAATAACAGTTGAAAATTAAGCTCAAATAATAATATACTAGGAATGAACTCTGTTTTCTACGACTACGACTACAAGTAGAAAACAGAGTTCAGATCACCAACCACAGGCAGCGTGCCCAAAAGGCTGGCGACGTTACCTCGTTGGATCGCTATACTGATCCTTTATCCGAGGTAAGCACCAGCCCTTCGGTCATTGGTCTCATCCACCAGCCTACTAGATAAAAAAAAACTAATTTCTTAGCATACATTTATTAGAGCCAATGTCCTTATAAAATCTTCTGCCTATAAAACATACAATTTGGTAAGCACAAAATTAAAACTGAAACCAATGAAGCTGAATTGCCAAGGGAGTCAGAACTTAACCGTGGTAATTGCGACTTTGAAACGAGCTAACTAGGATAGCTAGTTTACGAGCTCGTAATCCCAGGGCGATCTTAAAGTGTGGTAGACTAATTGCATATGAACTGGAGTATTTTTATCTACTACTTGACTATTTTTATTGATGTACTAGCTTCCGCCCGCAGCTTCACTCACGTGGTACCTACATAAAACAAATTTAAAATTTACCCCTTGACTTTGAACAAATGCAAGATCAAATTGTTTGCGTGGCTCAATTCGCTGTCTTATGACGAAACAGAATGCTTATTGAAAGTCATCAAATAATGTTGAATAAAAATTAAAAAAAAAAAAACTCTCACATACTAACACACGCACAACAACACACCCACACACACACACATATACACACAACGCATAGGTACACACACACACTTAAAAACTCTAAAACATGTCTATTTCTTATAGCTTATAATCCATTATCATAAAGTTTTTTTTCATTTTTTCTTATCTATAGTACCTATCTGTATTCTGTTAGGAATAAACTGTTCTTAGTCTAAGGAGGTGGGCGTTGGTGGCTGCGACACAGTTTTAACAACTACTGTAGTCATCATCGTTTTCCCAATATTTTACTGTACCGTAAATGTTTCAATAAACTTTTGAAACTTTGAAAAATTAGCCTATATGCTATTCCAGGAATAGAACTTAAATTATTCCACGTTTCAACGAAATTGATTGATCCGTTTGATTGAACACCAAACATCCTCACAAACTTTCGCATTTATAATATTAGTAGGACACAAGGTGATTCATAATATGTATGCTATCCCGAAAGGGGCTTATTCTCACTCAATTGGCTTTCAAGTTTGTTCCACAACTTCAAAAAGGGCGTTTTGAACTTTTTAAGGGGTCGGCAACGCGTGCCTGATGCCTCTGGTATTGCAAGCGTACATAGGCTACGGTAACCACTTACCAACAGGTGGGCCGTATGCTTGTTTGCTACCTTAGTTGTATAAAAAAAAAAAAAAAAAAAAAAAAAAAACAACTTCAGTACGACATAATTCTCAGAAAAAAAATCTATTAAAAAATCTGCTGTTTAGGTTGCAATCTTGATCCGAAACGTCTCTTACAAATATAATAGAATACTTTATTTAGTTACCAACACAAAAAAACTAAATTATTTTTTTACGTTTATAGTACAAATGTTTGCAGGATCTGTAAATATTTGTTGTTTGTCTGAATGTTGAGGTACTCGTAGTTTCTGATACCCACGACACAGGGAATCCTAGTGTGGGGACTATTCATGTGACTGTTGCGTGTTATTTATTACCTTTATGATTTGTTTTTTTTAATTAACTTCAAACTTTGGTAAACGAAATTCGCTGGAAACTAGATATTCGCTCTTGTTTAAATTTGTTCAAGCTCGTTGCTCGCTCTAATTTTCGCTCGCTCATGCTTAACACTCTACCATACACAGGATCTACTTCAATAAACACTAGAATAGGACCTTTGGATGCAAACACCACTCGCACCAAGTACGTGCTTGTATGTCGTTGCGAGCACCAACGACAACCTCTTAAAATTCCTTTTAACTTTCAAGACCAAAGTTCTTCGTTGTAAGGATGCTAGCAAGGATCTAGTGCAAATATAGTGCTGGAAGAGACATTTTTCTCACTACAAACTATCAATAGAAGGCTTAATTGTTTTTTATTGATAATGGTTAAGCGTTTGACCACCATCACACTTTTTCAAGTGAGACGTACGTGAGCACGCTCTCCCAGATTACTTATTTAAAACAAATAATACTATTTGGCTGCGATCTTCTGTAGAGCAGACGTACCTCACCAGGTGGGCTGCTCCAACTTAGAGCAAGAGAATTTCGCCGTGCCTTAACTACTCCAAAAATGGCGCCCTTCATTACCCTTTCTTCAGTTTCTTCTAATAACATTCCATAGGCCATTTCCAGCAAACATGTAAGTCAACATCTGCATACCACATCTAAAAGTTGTCGTCGGGTCTTGATTAAAACAAGTTCCGTTTATTAGATAGAGGATACTGGTTGATGAGCACGGATTAAAAATGCAGCGGATCTTGAGTTCTAACTTTTTGATCAGTTGACACAAACCCGAGGCTGCTTGCAGAAAACACTTTAGGAAAGATCGGGAGATCAAACACGGAAAGGATTTCGAAACTCTTCCAGCTTTCTGGTGGCATTTAAATTGGAACTAAGTTAACGTTAACAGCTGACTATATTGTAGTAGTTATTTTTGGTAACGAACCGTGTTGTTTCCATTCTGTGTTGTTTTCACAACTGTTCCAATCGAAATTGGTTTAGCCGTTTCAGCACTTAGCTATTTAATAATAATTATTTACAAGAAACAGTTGAGCCATCTAAACACCGTTACAAACGATCTATAGATAGCTCAACTGATCCAGATCACTACCAGTCGGAAGTGTCCCCAAGACGCTGGCGGAATTGCCACGCTGGATGGCAATGCTAATTCGCTGGGCCAAATAAGAGCCAGCTCTATAATAATTATATATTTTTACTAGCCACGGAGGCGATAAAAAACCTATAAGTTCTTATTAACTTCCGTTACGGCAGTGAAATAATCGTTTCAAGCAATAGCTTTGCCAATTTCGAAGTAAGTAGGTGAACTCGATGATGAAATTATTCAAATGGGTTACAGAATCGAATCATCCAATGTTATATATATTTTTACGAGTCAATCGTCAACCCGCCCGCAAAAAAACTCGGGCGAACGGCCCAGTTAACGATTTCCAACTAACAATATACTGGAAAAATATTTAGTTTGATAAGTATAGCTGATACTCGTACGTATTGACTCTGCTTTTGAAGACGTCTGTAGATAAAGGGAAAAAATAACAAACAAAAGAATTTAGTGGCAACAGGTGACAATAAAAACCTTACTACACCGCTACTACAGTAGAGCCTCACCCCGTATATCTTTATAGTATCCCCTTACAGTATATTCCTTTCATGGTCTGACAAATCGTACAAAGCTGTATAATTTTATCGCACTAAAGAAAAAAATAAAGGCACACTGCGGCATCTTTCCCGAGTAATTTTCACTTACTTTTTCCTACCTCACTTCTGTTTCATAAAAGACATCGTCTACTAAAGCTAGAACTAAACACGCAATCTACTCGTACTTTTTCTACCTGGTTTGATTTAAGGTTCTGATTGATACGTCAAGTCGTTAAATGGATTTAGCATCATGATTTTATTTACATCTAGTTACATCTTGTGAGAGGAACAAGTTACTCGTAGAATATTCTCAGCTGTTCTTTCAGTCAGGACAAAGCAAATTAATTCTATTTTTCGATTTCAATTTTCAGATATTGCTTCCAAAATACAATTAAAACAAAATCTAAGCAACCTGAATAGGACTAGAGTATTTTAGCTGCTTATTCAGACACGGTGAAATTTTCTGAAATTGACTCAATAAAAATCATATATACATATGTGCAGAACTATGGAGAGAGCTATGCTTGGAGTTTCACTACGTGATAAGATCCGAAATGAGGAAATCCGTAGAAGAACTAAGGTCACCGACATAGCTCTCAGAATTAGCAAGTTGAAGTGGCAGTGGGCAGGCCATATAGCTCGCAGAACCGACAACCGTTGGGGAGTAAAGGTTCTCGAATGGCGACCACGAACCGGGCGACGCAGTGTTGGAAGGCCCCCCACCCGATGGACCGACAACGACACGAAGGCTCAAGACCGTTCGTCATGGAACTCTTTGGGGGAGGCCAATGTCCAGCAGTGGACTTCTACAGGCTGATGATGATGATGATGATGTGCAGAACGCCCATGTGATAATGTAACGTGTATGATACATGTGGGTCTTTTGATTCAAGCTTTTAGAAGGTTGTCTATTATATACAGCATAGGGGTGCATCTTGTGATCAGTGGCTAGTGGTCTTTAAACCTTCTCACGTCTGTTTTGTAAGTAGGCTTGGTCCTCATTATTTATTACTCCCGGATAAGTGTTTTGGCCACTTTCGCTATTCTCAAATAAATAGGCAAGTTAAGTGAACAATCTCATAAAGATAATGTTTTTTGTTAGAGTTTCCGATGTTCTGGTTTTTTGGCGGTTATAAGGTATTATAATGACGCCCTCCAGCTTGGTGGGGCGTCGATCAGGGGAATGTAGCTGGCAAACACTGCACAATATACCTACACAATCATGACCCTACCTGTGTCGTTGGTATCTTGCATGCTTGTTTGTCGTGCCACTGATTCTCTTTTGGTGATCCTGTATGGTGGTTCGGAAAAGTGGACTATGACCGTCGGAGAGAGAATCAGTGCAGTAAAAGGATTAAAATGCGTCTTTTAAACGTTCGTTTATTTTTTTTTTTTAATGCGAAATAGGCTAACCTTTGACCACAATCTCACCTGATGTTAAGTAATGATGTGGTCTACGGTGTAGCACGTTTGCCTAGAAGAAACCTATTCACTCTGGTCTTGAAGACACCCAAATTATAGGTATTCGGAAACACAGACGCCGGCAACGAGTTCCACTCTTTGGCTGTCCGCATTATAAAAGTAGACGCAAAGCGCTTGGTGCGGCAAGGTGGTATATCAACCGTGAACGGATGTCGCGTGTCCGTGCGTCTGGTTGTCCGATGATGGAATGGGGATGGGGGGACTAAATCAAAGAGTTCAATCGCACACTCTCCGAAATGTATCCTATAAAAGACCGATAGACTGGCTACTCGGCGACGATGATCGAGTCTCAGAAGCTTAGACTCAACTAAGTCATCATTACCTATGAGTCTTTTGGCTCGTCTTTCTATGGTTTCGAGGGCATCAAGCTGGTATTTGGCTGAACCGACAACCGAAATTACGAGTACCATGGTACGATAATCCGACCACGGAACAAATATTTGCTGATCATACACACATTTCGCCGTCGCGATGATCTTATACCTCTTGCGTTTTAGCCGAGCACTCCATTCTCAGCACACTGGAAGCTCTAGCTAGGTCCATTTCATTTAGTGAAAAGGATCATCGAAAAAATGATAGGCACAAATCCGTGTTTGTTGCCTGATTATGCTAAGCTTGGTTTCTAAGACGTTTCATGTGAAACTAGTGATTTTGTTGAAAAAAACACATTTTGACTTTGAATGTTGCAATTGAATAGCCCGTGAAAGTACTCGCACAACTAAGTAATTTTAAAAAGGCCTTGTTTCCTTTGTAGCCTCAAAAGTGTAGCCAGCAGTATTGGTTCTATACAAAATAATGAGCTAGCAGAAAAATAATAAATAGACTTTTTTTTTGTAAAACCTTTTAATCTTGTTCAGCTTGAACCGGACAGAACAATGCTATTGTGGTTCTTACAAATAATCAAAATAACATTCCTTTTGTAAAGGTATCCCCTTTATTGTAACAGTGCATCAAAAAGATTTTTTAGCTTCGAAGTGTAGAAAGGTTAGGTAACCAAATATTTTTTTCCTTTTCTGTGGTAGTTAGAGGAGCTATGTAAGGTCATGAAAAGCAACTTATGTAGGCAAAAAATTTGGTACCCAAAAAAATATATATACATCATACCGTCTTATTTAAGCTTCATTGTGCTGAGTCAGCATGTAATACCGCAAACGTGGTTTATTATGCCAGTAACTTAGAATAACACCGGTGGAACGTGTGGTATTTTGTAGATGAAAAATGTAAATGCTTTGAAATTAATCAAGAGCGAATCCAAACAGTAGCGGATCTGGGGTGTTAGCACAAGTTTGGACGTTCGATTGCTTAAGTAGTCTTTTTCGTAAGCGCGCGGACCCTTGAGAAGGGCCTTTATAATAATTAATGCACTTAGTTTAGACTCTGCTAAACTCCATTTTATGTTATCAAATATAATTCTTATTTTATTTTGCTTGTGTAGATCAGTTTCTTACTGCACGTAAGTATACTTCGCATGGCTTTATATGCCGCGCTGTGTGGGAGGTGAATTTAGCGAATTGGTACAAGAAATTTTTTTATCTATTTCTTAAAGATAAGTTTATACATATCTACGGCTTCAACGATAACTGATAGTTAAAAAGTTTTGAGTTATAAATACCTAATCGTAGTTTAGTTTGAAATTAGTAGCGATCAAAATTCTGAGCACACAAATTGTGTTTAAACGATAATTGCGAAGTCATTTGTAGAAACGTGAAAGACGCTGTAAGGTCACGTAATTTGTGTTTCGTGTGCGATGTGCGTCACCGAGTTAAGAATCTTTGAAAGTGGTATTATTTTTATTAATATGTTCAATAGATAGGGACCAAAAAAGACAGCTCAATGTTCAAAATCAATAATTATTTACTGCACTGCTAAACATCGGCCCCACAGATTTCCGGACCTATCATGTGGGAGGAAGTTGCTCATACGCAGCTGTGGGCACGCGGGGTAGCGTGCGCAGTTATATGCTATCTTTGTTATAATAGGGGATGCAGCCACCCATCCCCTAGCTTTTTTCCCTTAGTCGCCTCTAATGAGATCCACGGGGTTATGTGGTGGGGCCTATTCTTAAGCCGGGGCCATCATGTCCAATATTATAACATAGGGATTTACACTATCCTGAAAGTGGCTTATTTTGTAAGTACCCAACTTTTTACGGGTCACCTACTGCGCTTTGTTTTGCGGCTTGCTGAAAAACTGAAACTACCGTATCAAAATTTCGAGTGTGAATGTTAGTTATAAGACGGCAGATGTCTCATGAATAATCAATTGAGATATGGGCGTATGTTCTCACGTGTTTCGGATTCTGGGCGTTATTGGAGGCTTTTTCTAAGAACAAAGTGATAGCTCTATTCTGAACATTTTAATTGCAAACAATATTGGTCATTTTATTTGACCTTGTTGACCTAAAGCTAACACTCAACACATTTCTTTGTTGAGTGTTGAGGAGGCGGAGGCGACGTTACATCGCAAAAATTTACCACCGATTGCGCCACCAGGTATTTGTGCTCACGCACGAATGTAATAATACACAAACGTGTAGACATTCTATCAGATCTCCAGATCCTTCAAAATGTCTAAGAAGGGTAGTCACAGGAAATTTACAAACAAGTCATTAGGTACGTTAGTAGCTGGTTGTGCTATTAGTTCTGCTCTCGTTCATGTTCCAAAAATTAAATGGCTTTTGAAAGATTGTGCCCTCTTATCCAAGCCATGCTTAATCATGCAACATTAGTATTCCAGTTTTACCTACGAGAATTCAAAATGGAACACAACTCATATCCAATTTTTTATTCGAGGTCTTGAAATAAACTAGTACATCATACACAAACGTTGACGTTCCACATTTTTATGTTTCGGAACACACAGTAAAACAAATTATAGGTAGCACAAAAGCAAGCCCGCCCGGTGTTCGAGCTTAGCGGTGCGGTGGTACAATTTCTTAGTATAAGCGCTTGGTTTTTCTAATCCGGTCTATGAATAATCTACTGAAAAGTGACATTTCTTGGAAAACATCGACTCATGACAGCCTAATTTAACGATAAACGATATCTTTCGATCACCCTCAATAACAATACTTTAAGGTAGAGTTCCTGATAAACATTTTATAAATTACTAGTATAGAAAGAACTCGCGATTAAATTATTATCAAATTAAATTATTAAATTATTTCATAATACTTCGAACACCCACTTATGGGTTGAATTTCAGTAATTCCTTTCTTGGTACTTACCACTTCCATAAAAAGACCTTCAAAATTTAAAATTGTTAATTTTACCAGCGGTGTCGGTTACTGTTTTGTAATATACTAGCTACCTACATAAAAAGTAGCCTATATGCTATTCCAGGTAGAGAACTTTATTATTTTCTAAGTTTTAACGAAATCGGTTGAGCCGTTACGGCGTGATTGAACAACAAACATGCAAACATCCTCACAAACTTTCGCATTTATAATATTAGTAGGATTTCGATTAAGATTATGAACATTTGTTATGTACCTTTTTAAATAGTTTTAGGTAACATTTTGGCAAACAACTTCCCCCTAGACATCTTCAACGATCCGACCACCTGGAGTTTTGAGAGGTACCATGCTTGGGTATAAAATTTATTTCTTTTTATTTGAAAATTGTTTTCTTTCGAAAAAATATGAAGATCGCTAATATGAGAGGTAATATACAAATTTTCTCATTCATAATTATTAGGGTAGGATTTATTTCTGCATTGAGAGCGTGTTTGCTTTCATAGCGAGTTATGAGAAGAGAGTGGGTAAATATTGATGTTTAGATTGGAAGGAAAAGATAAAGCAAACATCAGTTTTTTGTTGAAGCTTAGATATACATTCTGAGATTCCAGTATCTACAAACTTAAGAGTAATTCCAAACGAAACTAGGGTGATCCGAGTACATAGACTAACTTCCACTGACACATCCGAAATGAGGAAATCCGTAGAAGAACCAAGGTTACCGACATAGCTTTTAGAATTAGCAGGTTGAAGTGGCAGTGGGCCGGCCATATAGCTCGCAGAACCGACAACCGTTGGGGAACAAAGGTTCTCGAGTGGCGACCACGAACCGGACGACGCAGTGTTGGAAGGCCCCTCACCCGATGGACCGACAACATTGTGAAGGTTGCGGGAAGTCGGTGGATAGAGAAGGCTCAAGACCGTTCGTCATGGCACTCTTTGGGGGAGGCCTATGTTCAGCAGTGGACGTTGTTTACGGATCTCATTCATTTCTTTTTAGATCTCGGCAAGAAACACCATACATAGTCCTCTCCATAGCTCGCTGACCTTGAGCTGCTACATGTAAATAATATATCGAGTAATTCTTAGCGGCTATGCAAGCTAGGACACCAAAGGTAAGCCTTGTTCAAACGCCGTGCGATATGTCGTCTGAAAATTTAAGGAGGAGGTAGGGCACAGAGTGATTTTCTCGTTCTGAATTGAAGCAGCCTGCCTGGGGAGGTACCTCCTTTACAGAAGATCGCAGCCAAATAACATTATTTGTTTCAAATAGTGTTGTGTTCCTGCGGTGAGTAAGGTTGCCAGAGCTCTTTAGGGGGGAAGGGGGTTCGGGGTCGGCAACGCGTGCGTAATGCCTCTGGTATTGCAAGCGCTCATAGGCTACGGCTAACCGCTTACCATCAGGTGGGCCGTTAGCTTGTTTGCCACCTCTGATGTATAAAAAATATATATATATATATTTCGAAATGATCCTTACCTCTAGGTACTGAATAAAGTCAATTTTGAGTTTGACTTTTATGGGCTTGCGAAACCGTTTAGCTACACCTCAAAAATCAAACTCAGAATCTACTTTCATCAGTCGACGTAAGGACCATTTAGAAATAAAGGAGCCATTTCATTCTGGGCCTGGTCCATGTGTGTACATGGACCAGGCCCACACATAGGCTACATAGAAAAATTAGGAAAAATAGGAGATTACAAGAAAAATACAATTTCATTAATTTTTTATTATTTATTTATTTTATTTACTATTTGAAGGCCGCCATGTTGGTTTATAATTGGCGTTTGACATGACATTGACATATTTTTCATGTCATGTTGTTTGATTTGATGTTTTTGTTTTGTCAGATAAATGTAGGTTGTCAAAATGACATTCCACGCACGTCCCTCCGCCATATTTTTGTAGCGCTGTGTGTTGCTCTCTTTGCCGAAGAAAATCTTAATGTACGAAGTCAATTAAAGTAAAATAACCAATTTAATACGTTTACTTTATTGCTTAGCCATATTTTAGAGTAGTGTACACAGTGCAGGCCCAGGCTCCATATATTGATGAAACGTCTCTTTTCAATCGTAATCTAAATGACTTCGCCCTCCGTTTGAACACGGCTTTAGAATTAACAAATTGTTAGCGAGAATCTGTTTCTTCGCCGTATTTTCTAACGTTTTATACATGCGATATGTATGAGGTTGCGTGAGCTTTTGTTCGGGGCTATTTCGACGTCTAGACCTTTGAGTAAATGTTTATTTTATTTGGTAGTTTGATTACAAATGTATTTGTAAACATGACTAGGGTTAAGCACGTGTGGCGACTTTCGAAAAACATAGATGTTGATGAAAAGTTTAGTACTTTGACAGTTCAGCCATATTTGTTTTCCGAAAGTCGCCACACTGAAGAACAAGAAAAAACTGTCTTTTGTCATTGGCTTGGATAACAGCAGCGTTTCCTTTGTAGGTGTAGCTGTCGCCAATTTGAACCAAGTTAAAAGGTATTTAATTCAATAAAAACACTAGGATTACTTTGCAACTTCTTAGAAACTAGGTGAAGCTTTGCGTCTCAGTCGGGGACTGGTCTTTCTAAAATCTAATGCACCTACAAAGTTTTTAGTGTGCGTATGTGTGTATGAATGAAGTGCCTCTAATATTTTCAGCTCTTTATAAAATACTGTTCTGTAAAGAAAATAAAATATTTATTGTGATACATTACTCAATTGAGACATAACGCTTCCCATTTCTCTCTCGAGTGTTCCGTTCCTTGCTCTTGAGTGCGAGGGTTTGGTTATAAATTTTGATTTAATGTTGGCTGCAAAATAGTCGCTGAAGCTTACCTTAGTTGAAGATGAGAGGTAAGTTTTTTTTAAACTCAGTTTATAATACGTTGGTATTTATCATCATTATCATCAGCCTCCACTGCTGGCATCTACAGCAAATAGTCTAGACATCAGGGCGAACTTCACGTCTACACGTCCCATATGCACCAATTTGACTGGCCTCATAGTTTAGTTGGTAGTAACTCCTTCTTGCCTTCTGCGCTAGAGGTCGCGGGTTCGATTCCCGCACTTGACAAACATTTGTGACAAACACAGATGTTTGTTCTGTGTCTGGGTGTTCAATATATATCTATTATGTATATCAGTCTCTGGTACTATGGGTGTACAGGCTATGCCTAGTTTGGGATCAGTTGACAATGTGTGGTATGTCCGGAAAAAAAAAACATTTTAGTCTGCGCAGACTAAAGTCGGTACCTCGTGGACAGCCTTTAATAGCTAGTTAGAGGCGAATCTAAAATTGTATATAGCACATGCCGAACTTTTTATCGTCTATTAAAAAAAGGTGTATAAATTAGCAGCTATGTATTATTATTTATTTATTCATAAAAAATAGTTACAAAATATGTTGTATACATCTTAAAAACCAAGAGAGGTTTATCTTAGATGCAAAAGGACTAACATTCTTCATAAGGTACCATTATAATAGTTATGTATATTGTGTATGGATTTTGCTCTGTGGTTCACAGAATGATCTTATAATTATGTCAAAATAAAACTGAGAAAACTGCATTCTCCTTTGACTGCACAAAGAATAGATACCTACATTATGATATTTTTTTTAACTGGGTAGTGGGCATTACGTATCATTTTATTTTGTTTTAAATTGGATGAAGATTTTAGATTCAAAACTCCGCGAATAGAAGATATTTTTAGTTTTTAAACAGTAATTTACTAACAGGATTATTATAAAAAGAGTAACGTACTGGTTAGCGATTCAAAACCACTAAAACTAATGCTATTTAAACCTCAATTTCCGATACTTTGATCCTAGCTTTTAGCAAATCCACTTAGCCATCGCTCTCACAAAATCAAAAACCCATCCAGACTTAAAATATCCAACGCAGAGTCTACTCTATACTACATACTAACTATGCAGTCAGCTGTGACAACGCAATCAAAGTAGCACGTTTACTCAGAACCTAGAAAATGCTCAATTCTAATGGAGCTTCCGGACGTGATGACTGCTTTTGTGCCGGTTGTTTGCAGCGTAGATACTTGAACAATTGACGCTACTCATATTGTGACTTGAAAGACGAAGACAAAATTAAATAAAAAGTAGCATATATTTTATTCTATATTACTACATATATGCCGAATCTTATTCCACTCCGTTCGGTAGTTAGGCATTATTCTCAATGAAGCCTACAAACAAACATATTTATAAACTTTCGCATTTTATTTTAATGATTGAGTATAAGCCAAGAAACCCGATTTGCCGTTCCTGCGGTCAGTAAGGTTGCCAGAGCTCTTTATATGTCAGTTGAGCTCTATATATGTCTCTGGTATTGCAAGCGTTCATAGGCTACGGTAACAGCTTACCAACGGGTGGGCCGTATGATAGTTTGCCACCTAAGTTTTATAAAATAAAAAAAAGCTATTGCACGTGTGGAAGCCTCTACAGTAAAGCGAAGGAAACAAGTTATGTAGATGCGGTGAATTATACCGTCGTTTCATCGAGATTGGAAAAAAACAGAAGGCAGGTAACGTTTTCCATTTTCTGAAAACGTTATTTATAAAGAGCTAGCGGACGCACGCGACTTCGTCCCCGTAAAGTTTCCCATAACTTAATTTAAAATTTTTGTCCCATACAAACTTTCACGCCCCGTTGACTCTTTTCAGGAGTAGGTACTTTTGAAGCATTCATATAATCACCTTTTTAAACTGATTTTAGGCTGTATTTGTAATATTTGAGTTAATCGCACCTGAAGTTTAATAAACCTTATTGACAATTAAATCGCGGTTAATAAGAGGTCGCGGGTTCGATTCCCGCACTGGACAAACATTTGTGACTAACACAGATGTTTGTTCTGTGTCTGGGTGTTAAATATATATCTATTATGTATATCAGTCTCTGGTACCCATAGTACAGGCTATGCCTAGTTTAGGATCAGTTGACCATGTGAATATGTCCGGAATAGTTATTATTATTCGTTATTAAATCCTTTGGGTTTTACCTATCGTAATAAATTATTTTATTATCCTTAATACCATATTTCTTGAGAATTCGCACCAACTCTTCGAACTCTGTGTGTAAAAAAATTGCCATACATAAAGCGCCTTTTCTAAGGTTGAAAAATTAATAATGCAATATAATTTTTGTTTAGTTTCAAGTTTGTAAAGTCAAGTAATAAGATTTTTCATATTTAAGTTTTTTACACCTTTTCACCTCCTCAAGGGATAACTTCTAAATACACTTTATAAAAACAGCCCTATCTATGTGTATTGTTTATATGTCAGGACTGTCTCCCCTCCCTCTGTCAGTGAGTCAGCCAGTCAGTCATTCACTTGGATTATTTTATTTATAGATGGTTACTATAAGATTTTTGTTGAAGGCTTGATTTAATCCAGTTCGTAGGTAAGCCGGTTATTTTTCGTTCAGTGATCTTTAAAGGTACCTAGTGCATCAGACTAAGGTCTTATGATTGTTAATGGGAGAAAAAGGTGGCTCTTAGCAAAATCACAAGAGAAATAAAAAAAAAATCCTTTGAAAGCTGCAACATTCAATGCCAGTCGTATACTTAGGAAACAACGGCTCGAGCTCGAATTATTTACGATAGTTTTATGCTTACGATACGATAGAAAATGACAAATATTAGCTTCGGTGCTTAAAACCTTTTAATTTTGATTCACTACAACAGTTACTTTTAACCTTATTTTTGTTCGAGAATAGTTGTTTATATTTCCACATCAGAAACATCATAATTTTTTCATAAACTGCAGTTATTCATCAGTATGTAAATTAATATAATATTGCGGTGTTTTGTACATAAATTAAGTGCTCAGAAGCTCACCGTTGGAGCGACGCCAAGGAGTTGAAAAACTCACTTTGCTACCGCCTGTCTGCCCTAGCAGCTCTTTTTAAATTACCTACTAAATTAGGGAATTTCCCTGCCATGCCTAGTCTTGGCTGACTAATGTTTATGTATAACTAGGTTCCACCCGTGGCTTTGATCGCGTAGTACCCGGATAAAAAGTAGCAGTTATGTTATTTAGGCTATTTACTTACTACATAATCTGGTAAGTTGTAACTTGTTTTGCTTTATTGGCAACTTTTTGGAAAATAAATGTATTTGTACACCATTTGTACAATATATTTGTACACCTACATCAATGCCATGCACCAATGGTTTTTTTTATCCGCTCGCTTCGTGCCAGTTTGTGAGGATGTTTGGACATTTATTTACCTACTACATAATCTGGTAAGTTGTAACTTGTTTTGCTTTATTGGCAACTTTTTGGAAAATAAATGTATTTGTACACCATTTGTACAATATATTTGTACACCTACATCAATGCCATGCACCAATGGTTTTTTTTATCCGCTCGCTTCGTGCCAGTTTGTGAGGATGTTTGGACATTTGTTGTTCAATCACGCCGCAACAGCTCAATCGATTTCTTGGAATCTTGGAATAGATAGAGTTTTTACTTAGAATAGCTTATAGGTTACTTTTTATAAAGGTACCACGCGAGTGAAGCCCCGTGTGGAAGATAGTCAAATATAATACTTAATAAAATTAAGATGGTAAGTTGCTAAATTGCAGTTTTATAAAAATATTTCTTTAAACAGAGCCTTTGCATAATTCATGGCACGGCAGTCGCGATAGAAGCGTTTGGGAGGAAATGGCATTTAAACGAATGCTGAATTTTTGCTGAAAACGGAAAGTATAACCTACATTTAATCCGGCTAGTTGAGCAACGAAACACATTTTGCTTAACACTAGTAAGACGCCTGCAACTTCATTCACGAGATGATAAATTCTTAGAAACCGCATAGACATTCAGTAGTTAAATAATATTGTCTCTTATCTTTTATCACCGAGAATGGTAGACATCTTCTCATATCTCCAGGCGATCAGATCCTTAAAGAAGTCTTAGGCAGAGGCATGTCCGAGCATTCGGCACATGCCCACAGTTTGCAGTTTTTTTTATTAGGTAAATATTCGATAAGTCACAGGCTACATGCCCATCGTTGTTTTAAGAATACCTACTTACCGGTATCCTCACGATGTTTTCCTTCACGTTTAATATGAAACGAATGAAGAACTCATTGGTGTATGACCGGGTTCGAACCCACAACCTTCGGATTGCTGATCTCTAGGCCCACTACACTTTTTCAGTTTTTTGAAGGTTAAGTACTTTCGGTTTTTGGGGCTTGGCATTGATTTCCAGTCAGTCAGTGAGAAATTAGTTTTTATTATAGTTTATGAACTGCAGATTTTTGAATTAAACTATTTGCGGAGTTATTCCATTTCACGATGACTTGTCTGGTGACCTTTAGGTCATTGACATAAGATTTAAATTGCAATGATTCACGAGGCTTCGTGAAATGAACTACGTTTATGTACGTTTTTAATCTAAATCATACAACGACGTGCACTCAGATGGCTGCAGAACATAATTACGTTTTAAATCACTCACACACTCTATATGTATAATATAAGGAGGTAAATGTGTTTGTTTGTTTGAACTTAGGGATTAATATCTGGGTGTGTTGACTATTTTAAATGTTTTACGGGATAAGTAGCCATCCCTCGGAAACAAAATTAATATGGGACTACCTTGAAGTTATTCCGTATATTGTTGTTATATGATTAAATCCTAAAAGTTTTCCCTTTAAGAAAAGTCCTGAGTAAAGTGCCAAGTATAACCGACAAGAACCCTAAACACACTTGAGTGATTGAGATGTCCTCTCAAGTATTCTACTTCCCACTTGACACTTACGCGGGTCACCGAAAAGGTTCGTATATACGGTGACACTACACTCAACATGTAGGCCCATGAGTTTAAATATACTGAGACTACCGGCGTGCGCTATGTCATTTAAAATTCATCCTTACATCTACTGAATAAAGTCAAATTTGAGATTGAGTTTTAGGAGCTTGCGATATCGTCGTGCTATAATACCACATGCCCTCAAATGTCAAATTCAAAATTAACTTTTATCAGTAGACGAAAGGATCATTGTGAAATATATTTTAAACATATTTTAGATGGCATTTCGCACGCCGTTTAAACACAGCTTGAATTCGCTTTTAGTGAGACAGAACAAAAAAACGGTAGGTATTTTGAAACAGTTTTATTACAAATCTTATCCTTAACATAATTTTGTAAATATTTATTTAACAATAATTTAAATAGCGAGACCACACTGAAAAACTTTTATAGCATTTTTTTCTCATAGATTTTATTACTTCCGCCTCACCAATATCAATATAATCTGATTCGGCTGTAAACGATTGCTTATTAATATAATATGTAGGTATAATATGTAGTTCACGATAGCGTTATGCGTACGATACGATAATAAAAGTCAAATAACAGCCAATGACATCGACGACGCTTGATTTTTTATTTTGATTGGCTAATTTTGACATTTGACAATAGCATCGAACCACACGTAAGGATGTGCTTATCATAAGTTTTTTTCTCAGTGCAGCCACGCTACAAATCAACAGTCAACGTAAGCACCAATAATGTTTTAAACCTGGTGTTAAAAATGTTATTTACAATAACTTTTTTAAATAAACTCTGAAGATTAAAATGAACGATATGTTACATTTACAATAGTTTGATATAAGTGTTACAGACGAGATTTTAAATTATTATCCACTAACCCCCCCCTTATTCATTACCACTCACTAACATTATCAGCTCGATAAAAGCACGTCTCTATATTTTGTTAACTATTAGAAAAGGCCTGACCGATAGTAATAGAGCCGATAAAGCTAGTGACTGATTATAAGAGGGTAATGATACAAGGGTATTATTACAATATTGGTTATTGTAACTCATTAATATAATAATTCGATATAAATTAGATTCGTTTTCTTGTAGGAAAGTAAAAAGCCTGGAATGTTCTCTTTTGTAATAGCAAAATTACAAAAACCAAAGGAATATATAATTTTTTGCTAAAAAGTTTGGTATAATATCAACCTTTTTAACAAAAACTAAGCAGGAAAAATATTCACAACATTCTAAATAGTAAGATTTACCAGTGCGTAACGTAAATAGTATTATGTTTGAAAATGTATTTACAAGTTAGTGCAAGTAAGACGAAAGTTTGTACAGAATATCACCACTACATTTAAATATTAGGTATTGTTTATTTTTAACGGATCTGACAGTTAAGATTTAACAAGAAGTCTGCTAGTAGTAGTATGATTCTATAGCATATTGCTTAGAATGACCATATAAGTAAGTACATATTATGCATAACATGTTTACCATCGCGAAAGGGAATTATGCTATCAAAAAAAATATAGCTTGATATCTTATTATGCAGTGCGTGCGTACACTGCTCATTCTAATTAACTAATTCATCCCGAACTGAGATCTGATTTGAATCTACTAACATAATAATATTCCCAGTAGGTATTTATGTAATTTCTACTTTTTTTGAGTTTCATAAAGATAGGGTTCATCATCACTAGCCTGTAGAAGTCCACTGATAGACATAGACCTTCCCTAAAGAGTTACATGACTGGTCTTGAGCCATTTCGATCCACATACTTCCCGCAACTTTCACAATGTCGTCGGTCCATCGGCTGTCGTCTTCCAACACTGCGTCGCTCGGATCGGGTTAACCATTTTGATCGTTTCGTCCGACAAACATACAAATAAACATACAAAACAATGCTGATTAGGCCACCAAATGGAGATCTTTTTCGCTTCGCTCACTCATCAATAGTAGTTGGTTTGATTAATAAGATTTGAATTACTACAAATAATTATGGAATAAATTAGATAAAATACATTCAGAAAAATAAATAAAGTGCGCCTTTAGTGATATGAAGAGATATGACTGTGTACTAACACTCATTATTTTATCGAAGACATCATGATTATGTAGTTGTTCCTTAATTTGTACATTATGCACATCACTAATGGTCCTAAAAGATCCTTGGACGGCATTGGGGCGATAAGGATCTTTGCTAAATTCCTAGTCAGGTCATCTGACGTCCCAAAACCAGCTTCCAAGAACTAGTAGTAATGACGTCGGCAGAAGGCTTATGTAGCTCGACGTTGTTTTCACTCCGCTTTGAAGCTCTGCGAGGCTTGAACCTGAGGAAAAATTAAAAATTTATAGTTCGTAAAACTAAGCACCGTTGGGTGAAAATCGCGTATCATCGGTCTCTTTGGAATTCTAAGAATACAGCATTATTCAGATTAGTCATATACCGGATATGAGTAAAAGTTCCATCACTGACACAAGCTCGCTTGTGTGGCTCCAGCTGAGGAATAGGCCCTTCTATATCTACCCACCCGTGGATGTAAAAGGCGACTAAGGGAAAAAAGCTAGGGGCTGGGCAGCGACCCCCTTTTTTTTATTCATCATCATCATCATCATCATCAGCCTGTAGAAGTCCACTGCTGGACATAGGCCTCCCCCAAAGAGTTCCATGACGAACGGTCTTGAGCCTTCTCCATCCACCGACTTCCCGCAACCTTCACAATGTCGTCGGTCCATCGGGTGGGGGGCCTTCCAACACTGCGTCGCCCGGTTCGTGGTCGCCATTCGAGAACCTTTACTCCCCAACGGTTGTCGGTTCTGCGAGCTATATGGCCTGCCCACTGCCACTTCAACTTGCTAATTCTGAGAGCTAAATTTTTTTGTTATCGTTGGGAAAATGCGTTACGCATCCCCTCCAGCTCGGGGAAAGCCAGAGGGGTATGTCGGGCTCTCCGTCGGATACTAATATATTTATTTATTTCAGTAATCTAGGATTCACAGTTTTCTTATCGTTTATAGGCTAGATGTATATATGTCGTACTTGAACCAATTTGAATCCACATTTTGTATTCCACTCGCTTAAAAGTAACATTGTGCGAGTATGCTACTGAGACATTAGCAACCGACGGCATACCGACTAAAAAACCAGCGGGGTCCTTCTAAACGCCTTGTGTCGGGGCTGTGGGTACGCTTTCGCATTCTTCCATGGCCCCGACGGCGTTGACTCCTTCACTAGGAGTCCCTTCTCAAGACGTGATTCTAATTCCACCACTCTCTTGCGAGAGGCACGCGGGACCTCCGCACGCGCCACCTTATTTCAACTACGATAGCTCTAACTGCGCTCGCCAACCCGTGTACCCAGGGTGATGAGAACGGGCAATTTCCCCCTACGCAATAGGAAAGCTCTCTTTAAATCTGTGGGGGCTTAGTTCACCAGTGGACATCCTGCGGCTAAAATGATAAAAAATGATGATACTAGCAATAAGGCTTTTATTTAACAAGCAAACTAGATGTACAACCAAACCTCAGATAATACGAACATGCCATATAAAAGCTTGTAAAAATAGAGGATAAAGGCAAAATAAACATGACCGAGTCGTATCAGTGATACGATACAATAAACTTCACTACATCCGGTTATGTCACTTCCGTAAAATCCGGAGAACATGGCGTAGATGCTATCGATTCTGATGTGCTTTCAAGTCACTGTATTTTAAACCAAAAAAACCTATACTTACTTGCTTGTTGTGTCACTGATTCTTTCTTGCTGTATTAGGTCAGTGACCAGGTTGAGGTACGGTGGCCCTGAAAAGGGCCTATGACCGTTGGTGAAAGAATCAGTGTAGTGAAAGGATCAAAGTGCGCCTCTTAGAGGCTCCTTTCGTGCACAAACCTATGAAAATTGAGTCTTCTGTCAGTAAATGTTTTTTTAGAACTAAAACTGAATGTACGTTACGGTACCTGCTAAACTTGAAACGCGTAAATTTTAGTTTATATTTACGAATAACCTACCTTGTAAAACGTGGACTCTGGCCACCGCCCGCATGCGGATCGGTACTTCTAACGCACACGTATAGTTTCCGGCATCCTCCATTTTTAGTCTAGCCACCTGTAGAGACAAATCATAAAGTACAATTTACAAAGGATTTATATAGGAATGGCCGTGGTGGCCCCGGCTGAATATTAGACCCCTCCTTCACGTGGATGTCGTAAAAGGTGGCTAAGAGAAAAAAAGCTAGGGGATGGGCAGCAGCGTTCCCTATCAATAATAGCTTTATCTGCACTCGCCATCCCGCTTGCCTAGGTTGGTGAGTATGGTGTATAGTTAGACGCCTCTTACGACATCCAAGGGTTGTAATGAAGGGACCTATTCTTAAGCCGGAGCCACCGCGGCATAGAATTTCGCATGAATGAATAAACACAGTTTATTTATTTAAGGCAATTAAGTTTTATATTTATGAAGCCTTTATGGAGAGTGGAGGGGCACAATAAAGTCACCACTTACGATTTACTTGCAGATATATTACGGTAATTTGGACGGGTCGGTGAAATTACAGGCCTTCAGGTGATTGGTTGAGGTCAGAAAAATGCTGGAAGGACGCAGTGAAGCGTGTACGAACTAAGTTATGGGGCATCCGGTGGCCTATCGGTTAAATTGCCGTCTGATGAGATGAAAGCATCTGCACTGCCAGGAAATGGTATCATCTTCAATTTGCCGATGATTTAGTCAGAATAGCAGAGGATCTTGGCGCAATGCTCCCAACAGGTGGGTCTCAAAATGAACATGGGTAAAACAAATATTATGTCTAATGCCCTTGTCACACCGGTACATGTTGGGAACGATACTAGCCAAGTTGTAGAGCACTATTTCTATTTGGGTCAGACGATTCAACTAGGTAGGTCTAACTAGGCAGAGATGCGAGAGGTGCGGGTTTAATTGCCGGCGGGACAAGATCAAGCAGGATCTGTAAATATTTGTCCATCTACCGGGACACGACATCCACCGTTACAAAAAAAAAACCGAAAGTAATGGCTACTCAGAAAGTTTCCACATTTTTCACTAGGGCCCAAAGCCACATGAGTAGCATAGAAATGTGAAATATAATATTGAAACCTAAAACTAGTGTGTTACTTCTCAATTTCATCTGACAAAATTACGCCTATATACCCTTACAGATACTTTCTAATGAGCGCCATGCAATAATGATTCTTAAATCCAGAGCAATAAAGCTGACTTGCTTGGACTTATTCAGAGATCCACCTCAGAACACTTAATTCACTGGCTATCTCTGAACATCATACCGTTATCTTAAACAGACTATAAACGTAAAAGGGTCCGTAAACGGGCGATTAAAATTGCTCAAAGGCAATTCCCGTGTCATTTTGACATCACGACCACAGCGGGCATTGTCAACGCTTCGAGGTAATTACTGTCGAGGAAAATTGCCCGTGTAGGAGGCTGAGAGTCGCCGCGGGCTCGGCAATGGATCACATAAAAAAATCTCTTTGGAAAAGTTTATTAACAGTTTGAAGTGAATTGCGTACTTTGGAAGCCTTTGTCTTGAAATGGGTGTAGCAGAAGCTATTTAACTTTTTTGGGCGGTTGATAATTGAGTTTACATGCTTGGTTGTCATGTCACTGATTCTTTCTTGGTCATCCCGTATTAGGTTTGTGATCTGGTTGAGGTATGGCGGTCATTCATCCCTCTCACAATACAGCAGACAAACAATGACATAAGGACCAATTTAATGTATTTCACGTCTGCGTCACATACGCAGCAAAGAAGAGATTTTATGACATTTATAGATAAAAATCTTGTTTCGATTCAATTCACTCTTTAGCACGATTTAAAATACGAGCCTCAATATCTTCTGAATTTACGAAAGCAATCTAGTTGCAAAGTGCTACCTAGTTCCAGAATGCCACCTAGATAATGGATATAAAAATCCGTACAGCCCACACTATGCTAACTGTCTCCTTTATAAAATTTACGACACACTAAAGTAACATGATTAGGTTAAAATGGGTTTTGCAGGTTTTCAAAGGTGGTTTTTGCCGCGTCGTCAGGTCAGTTAAGGCGTGGTTCCTACAGCAATATCACCGTTCGTTAATGCCTAGCTGGGCACTTTCAGCTTAGCACGGTTCCAATTTTCAGAAATGATATTATTGATACATAATGGATGTGAATTTTTAAAATTCATACGTTCTTAGCGGATGCTTATGTCATACAATAGGATAGGCCGTGGTGGCCCCGGCTGAAGAATAGGCCCCTCCATATCTACCTATCCGCGGATGTCGTAAGAGGCGACTAAGGGAAAAAGCTAGGGGATGGGCAGCAGCGTCCCTCATTTTAACAACGATAGCTCTAACTGCGCTCGCCAACCCGCATGCCCAGCGTGGTGAGTATGGGCAAATCTAAAATGATGATGGCTAAAATGATGATGATGATGTCATACAAGATTTGCCTGTAAATTTCAAACTTTTTAAAAATAAATTTCGTGGTAGCATCAAATGTTAAAAAGGTAGGCGATAAACACCCGTTTGATTTCAATAAGCTAAGGTCTGGTATTCTTTTGAATACAGGAAAGAAAGCTAGGTTCAGATGTTCTGTGCCTTTGACGAAAGGTTGAAAATTCTAATGCGGTCGTGGTTATTGTTAAACGGCGGCTTAAATCTAGAGTGATGCGTCAGGGGTGTTCAGATAATGGGTTGGGATGTGACCTAGATTGAGTTATGAATGTGTTTAGTATGTCAATTAATGTATAACTAAGTGCTCCTGTACAGGGTCGAATCTAGACTGAATTTGATTGTCATTGTTCATTCTTATCGTTTGTAACGTTTTTAGATGGCACAATTGTCTCCATCAATATAATCAGCTTGATTGGAGTCCGCATTAGACATAGGCCTCACATTAAAAGTGTTAGGATGAACGGCCACGACCGTCTTCCCACGAACTACAAAATATAATCGGTCCATCGAGGCCTTCGTTCACTGCGTCAACCGGATTTATGGTCGCCATTCGAGAACCTTTATTCCCCAACGGTTCTCGGTTCTGTGAGCTCTATGGCCTGCCCCCCTGCCATTTCAACTTGCTGATTCTAAGAGCTATAACGGTGATTTTGGTTCTTCTACGGACTCCCTCGTTTTGGATTTGTGTAACTCCGGTACTGTTCTTAGTACAAAGAGCAAGCTAATAAATGATATAAACAATAAACTAGGTCCTATAATTTTACCTGTAAATGACTAGTTAGTGTCAAATGGTCCGTTTCTATCAGCACACCTCCCCGGACTTCATCCAGCGAAGTGGTGGTATTGCCCCTATACCAGTGCAGCATTGGCTCCTCGTCGCCGGGGTTCAGATTGAGGACTGCGCATTTTAAGGAGAGAGTTTCTCCTGTTTCTAGAAAGGCTTCTTTGGTCATCTTGATAATTGGCGCTGTGGACAAACAACAAAAGTTAAATGAGGCATCGCAAGGCCTCGGTAGAGAAAATGCGATTCTTGAAAGGAGATAAAAGTTGAAACTTGTAACCAACACGTCATTGCATATCGGAGTTTTTGTTTAATGCTAGGATGTAAACCTAGCATGAACCTACCAATATATTTATACACTCTCCATATAATACTCACTACTGCAAAATGCCCATGTGCCATATATTCGGACATCTTAAACATCTGGCCTCATTCTACTGGCCTCATAGCTCAGTTGGTAGTAACTCTGCCTTCTGCGCTAGAGGTCGCGGGTTCGATTCCCGCACTGGACAAACATTTGTGACTAACACAGATGTTTGTTCTGTGTCTGGGTGTTAAATATATATCTATTATGTATATCAGTCTCTGGTACCCATAGTACAGGCTATGCCTAGTTTGGGATCAGTTGACCGTGTGAATATGTCCGGAATATTTATTTATTATTTATTTTATCTCGGGATAATTGAAAGAAGTACCTGAATAGAGTGACACCACTACCGAACCCTTAACCCTACTAAAACATTTGGAATCTTAAAAATTTCGGTGTACTAGTCATGTTAATAACATTGCCGTTTAAAAAGTTTGTCAATGACAGGATTTTATACGTATATTACATTGCGAAATAGTAGAAACTTGTAAGAAATAATGCAAAATTGATATTCTAAACCTATATAATAAAAGCAAGTCAGCATCACCTAGTCCAATAAAAAGAACATGCTCCAACTTCAGAACGTGAGATGGCAACATAATCAGCTCGTACAATATCAAAACGAACTAAAGTCCTTTTTGGTCGCAAAATTGTATAACTTTTGTTGTTCCAAATAACCATTATCTTTTACGGGAGTTTTGAAGAGAAGTAAAGTTTCGTGTTTCTAAGGAACGGTCACCGACACAATATGTTGGCACTATAGAAACGTTTAGCCAACACACTTCATAGAGGTGACCATCCGCTTGGCATCCCGAAAGGGGCGTATTCTACACCCAATTGACAATATAGTTTGTTTTATGAATTTAGAAAATTCGACAATTTTTCATTGAAATAACACTGCTTTTTTCCATCAACAAAAAGAAAGCGTACTCAGTTAAGTAAGATTTTTTAAATGATCTGTTATTGGTCTTTTTATCATATTTATAAGTAAGTCCTGATATAGCCCAATAATGTAGTTTGAACTTATTTGACCCCAAATCAGATGTTTTTGGTGTTTTTAGAGTTTTATCATAGAAATATGTTGAATTTCCAAAAGTCGTACAAAAAACTTCATGCCAATTGGGTGTAGAATAAGCCACTTTAAGGATAGCATACATAAAACATTAATCAACTTATATTACGACCGTTATAAAAGACCATCGCTTTTTAGAAAACGAAGGCTAGCGTTTACACTAGGGCTTTTGTATTGTCACAACGTTTTGGTACCAATTGCAAATTCGACCTTCAGACTATGGGGAACAATCCTTGTACATTAACATTTGCCCGGCAAGTGGAGCTTTTGGTCCTTTACGCGAGTTCCAAACAGTTGTGCAAGACCAGATGAATTGTCGCCGGTTGCTGATCTTATTTTGATGCTGGGTTTGGAAGAAAATGTTTGGGGACACTTGTGTTTGTTATTACAACGAACTTTAGTACAGGGAGCCATTCTACCGATTTACCACATTTAATGTTCTATTCAGTTACAACTATATTTCAGTTCCAATTGTGGTTTGAATATTAAGCCGTGTTCAAATAGCGTCCGATATGATAATATATGTTTTAAATTTATTTCAATATCCTTAAGTCTACTAATGAAAGTCAATTTTGTGCTTGACATTTCAAGGCGTTTCATACATAGCTCAACATTATCGCAAGTCCGTAAAAGTAAAACTCAAAATTGAGATCAGTAGAGATATGGATCATTTTGAGGTGAATTTTAGAACTTTAGATGATTAGATGATTCAGGATTAAGATGTAAGTCAACAGATGGGAAAATGTATTTACTTACGATGCACAGTCAGCTTGAACCGCTTCAGCATAGGAGGGTGAGTGGAGACATGGCAACAGTACACGCCGGAGTCTTGCACCTTGGAGTCTGATAGTGCCAGCTTCCAATTCTCACCGGCTAGGTCCACTCTGTACCTGCAATAAATGGGATGGCTTGAAATTGTACCGAAAGATCCTCTGTCACGGGAAATGGAATCACTTGAATTCTTCGCAACCTTCATAATAACCTAAATTATATTTAAGAACCTAGAGAAAACAATAATAATTACGTTTTATTTGGAACAAAACACGAGATATATTTCAGAATAACAGAGTTTCAGTAGGTTTTTATGTTTATGAAATCAAAAAACTAATGCATAAGTGTGTGTGTGCAGGTTATGAGTGTATAATGCGCAAGTGTGAATGTGTGAGCGTGCGTGCGTGTAAGTGCATATGAGTGTGTTTGTGTGTGGTCTTGTCACAAATGTTTCTTTAATTTGTCTTGGCACTTAAAATACAAGCTTGCATTTAGTTTGGTTCATCTTACCATGTTTATTTTTAAAAGTAATTTAAATATTTTTTCAGTTTCAAAAGCTTTTCACAAACTAGCAAAACTCTGAGAATTAAGAACAATTTGCATGGCATTTGACCTTGTCTGTCTGTTTAATTTAACCCTTTTAATAATGAGGTGAGCTTTTGTGATTATAGGGTACAAAGGAATTCGCTAGAGGCTAGGCTAATGTTAGTGGTTAAGATTATTTTCTTTCTTCGCTTTTTCTTTGTTTTAACTTTGCACTAATTACTAAAAGATTTTTATTCAAATTCTGTTATACTTCCGTAACTAGTACGCGTGGTTCCCATAACAATGTTCTTTGTGCTATTTTATATTCTAGTTAGTGAGCGAAGCAATGTAACATAAAAAAATATTTTAAACCACTTTACATAAGTTAAGAGGTTAGACCTCTAGATCTTATTTGTGCTGCAACGATCATCGAAGCACAAACTTTTACCAGACATAGCGAGATCTCAGTTCGGGGCGAACTACTAGTAAGTAGTCTTAATGTACCTACGTTATGTATGCGTATGTATAAGATCTCAGTTCGATGCGAACACATAGAAGTCTTAATGTACGTTATGTTCTTGTAGGTATATAGCTTACCAATTGTAACTTCGTTACAAAACAGCGAACAAAACGTACCAAGCCAAGAAAAGCACATGTCAAACAATTCCCTCGGACATTTCTTGGCACGTAACATGCTGCTTTCAAAGTAATTCTCTAAAGGAGGGAGTCGAATAGGGACATTTGTATGTAACTTAGCTATTCGAGAGAATTTCATTTTGTTTTTCGAGTCGAACAATTTACTTATTTAATAATATTAGATGTTATGATGTGAAAAAAGCATGAATGAGGGCGACCGATCGGTTCTACAAGTGAGATACATGTAATTATCCAAGATGGCGGATTCCCATATAATGAGACGATGAATAGTTTTTAAAAACTATTTTTGTATAAAATGTGATTCATAAAGATTCATAAATATTTATACTATCCCGAAAGGGGATTATTCTACGCCCAATAGGCAGTAAAGTTTTACGATTTTACGGTTTACGACTTTTGGAAATTCTACATTTTTAAATTGAAAAAAGTCCGCAGGATTCTGCTGTTATGGAGTCAAATCAGTTCAAACTCAATTATTCAGCTGTTAAGGTAGCAATCTGTATGTCGAACTTCTCGTTCTTTATCATTGTTGTTAACAATGATGTTATTAACGCCTAAAATAGGATATCCTATAATATGGAAAAGTTCGGGGCAAAATACTTTAAAAAAATATTTAGAAAATGTACTTACTATCCTTTTTCTCTAGTATTTTTAGTTATTGATAGAATGGCACCCACTTGACAGGTAGGTGGTTAGAAGATACTGCTAACCTACCTACCTACAAAGTACCCGTTGTTGTTTGTTATGTACCTACTGTTGTTTATTTTTTGCTATTATTTCTAACCGTGCTATATTTAGGCCGTGGTGGCCCCGGCTAAAGAATAGGCCCCTCCATATCTCTATCCGCGGATGTCGTAAGAGGCGACTAAGGAAAAAAAGCTAGGGGATGGGCAGCAGCGTCCCTCATATTAACAACGATAGCTCTAACTGCGCTCGCCAACCCGCATGCCCAGCGTGGTGAGTATAGGCAAATCCCCTCACATGATAAGGAATTTGCTCTGTCTGTGGGGAAGGCCATGTTCAGCAGTGGACATCGAACGGCTGAAATGATGTGCTGTATTTGTGTATATCGAATAAATAATGTATCTACCTATCTATCATATTATTTTATGAGAAAATCATTTTTTCACCCCTAGTCTCAAAGGTCTCTAACATAGTTTTACCTGGCGTCTGCAGTGTGCGTGTCCAGGTCCACCGTAAGCAGTTCCAAGTTCTCGTTTTCCGACACTCGAAGCCAGGACACCTGCAACAAATGTATTTTTATTCGCGTAAATTGCTTTGTAGTACAAGCGATTGGTGTTATTTTTACGTTAACTAGGACAAATATAACTTATTGTTGGAAAAAGAATTACAAGCTTCCGCCTGCGGTTTTGCTCGCGTGGTACCTACAATTATTTATATTTTATTTATTAATTCTACACTTTAATCAACATGGTTACACTTTTAATTTTGCGCCCTAAAACCACGAAGGGTTTGTATAGGCACACACACTCGTCAGAACTAATACCTACATAAAAAGTAGTCAAAATGCTATTCTAGGTAAAATACTTTATGTATTCCAAGTTTTAACGAAATTGGCTGAGCCGTTACGGCATGATTGAACAAGAAAGATCCAAACATACAAAAACATACAAACTTTCGCATTTATAATATAAATAAATATATAAATTCTATCCTAGTATAGATTCCTATCCTAGTAGGAAATGGGATTGACCAGGAAAAAAGGTAGCAGGTAATGTTTATAGTTACTTGCAAAATAATTTATGTTATCTGATTTAGTGAGGAAAACATATTTTTGGCGGCTAACCTCATACGGACAATACATTATTCCCCGAGAATTTCTGTCAAATTTAAATAAAAAAAACCCTCAAAATTCCACTCATGACGATTAAAGATACGAGCCTACGTCCTCTTCAAAATACTATGCTAGTACCATCACTAGATCACGTTGAAATAGTAATGTCTGTAAAATACTCACAGTTTTATCCCTCAAAGCTGTGACCTTACAGTCAAACAGTACAGTTGACCCCGTGTCTGCGTCTATGATAGTGTCCTCTAAGGTCAGGTCGCCCTCAAACGCTGGCGGCCGGAACCTGGAAACAAGGTATATTTTAGTAACATTTTTTAACAAAACACACATTTACGTTTTGGTTTAAATAAATATCGCATGAAATTGACTCTGAATTATTAATGAAAAATATTTATTTGCAATGCTCTAGCTAGGATATATAAAACTAAAACCAGACTACGAAAACACGAGTGGTAGGGGATTAACGAATTGGAGGAGGGCACAGCGAGATTTCTTGCTCTAAATTGGAGCAGCCCGCCTGGGGTGTATCTTCACCTTGTAGAAGATCGCAGCTAAATACCTAACATTATTTGTTTCTAGTAGTGCTGTGTTCCTGTGGTGAGTAAGGTTGCCAGAACTCTTAAGGGGGGTCGGCAACACGTGCGCGATGCCTCTGGTATTGCAAGTAACAATCATTTGGGGGGATTTGCCCATACTCGCCACGCTGGGCATGCGGGTTTGCGAGCGCAGATAAAGCACTTGTTGTTAATAGTGAACGCTCCTGCCCATCATCCACGGGTAGAAATGGAGGGGCCTATTCTTCAGCCGGGGCCACCACAGCAAGTCGATACTTACCTATAGGATATATATATATACATATATTTATTGGTGATGGTTAGGCGTTTGACCACCATCTCACTTTTGCAAGTGAGATGTGGCCTAAGATGGAGCACGCTTTACCAGAAGGAACTTATTCACTCTAGATTTGATGACTCCTAGATTGTACTCATCCGGGAAAACAGACGCTGGCAGATCGTTCCACTCTTTGCCAGTATTGGTGTTGTGGTGCCATTGATACTCGTAGGTACCCACGACAAGGAGAATGCTGTGTAGGGTCAGGACTATGTAGGTTGTTGTTGCGAGTCTATTTTGTTTATACCACTATGTTGGCAAACAAGCGTAAGTTCTTAGTGATAAATAACTCTAAGTAAAATTCTGTAGGCATTGTAAGTAGTAACGCACCATTAAACGTAGATGTACCCTTAGCACAAGTTTTTGGCTTTATTTAGTTGCTGGTTTCGTAGAAAAATCGCATCCAGTCTTAAAACCCAGATCGTCACGGTCTTAACGCCTGGAGATTTGAGAGAATGCCTAGTAATTACAGTCATAAGCCTATTTCATTCCATTTTGAGAAAAGGGATTATCGAAAAAAATTATAGGCACCAAGCCGTGTTTATTGGCTGATTCTTCTAGGCTTGGTCGCGAGGAACAGGTATAGCTTCACCTAGTTTCTAAAACGTTTCAAAGTGATCCTAGTGATCTATTGAAAAAAACACGTTTTGATTTGATTCGATTTTCATTGATGCGTTTATCTAATCATTTGCGTCTGCCTATCAAAAGTTCAGTAGCGGATAAACTGATGCTTAAGGTACCGAGCCAGTACAAATCTGCTCATTCGATTTCCTATAAACATTAGTATGCATAAACAGGGTCCCGTGGGCTTGGGTAAGCAACCTGTTTTCGTACCTGAGGGCGGATTCAAGATCATACGATTCGGCTAACATGCCAAACCTATATCTTTCTAATAGATAATTCAAATGATTTTGATGATTTGAAAACTAAAAAAACTATTTCAACAAAACGAAACTTCGTTTTTAGAGGTTATCCGATGAGTCAAATTATAATTGCTATTTGTTTTTTTTTTAATATTTAGGTACCTATTATAATTAAGCATTTTTCAAACGGCGTGTGATATGAAATACCTATTATTGAGAGCTTGAGAGAACTAGTATTATTGGTGCACGACCGGATCAATCCCACGATCTGCGGATCGGATCTGTATCAGGCTGAATCCTGTGATGTAGAATCAGGGCTATTCTCATTTGACAACACTTGTGCATGTCTGTATATCCACATCGGTGGAGAGCCAGATTGCCACAGGGCTTTAGTGATCTGTACGAAATGTAGAGTAAAATCCTTTAGGGGTTATTCTTTTAGCTCTAAGCCGTGTTCCAATGGCGTGCGATTTTAGCCATATATAATATATATATATATATCATAGCCTGTTCAAACGGCGGTGGCGTGCGTTATGTGATCTAAAATGTATTTGAAATTATCCATACTTATTCTGAATAAGGCCGTGGTGGCCCCGGCTAAAGAATAGGCCCCTCCATATCTCTATCCGCGGATGTCGTAAGAGGCGACTAAGGGAAAAAAGCTAGGGGATGGGCAGCAGCGTCCCTCATTTTAAAAACGATAGCTCTAACTGCGCTCGCCAACCCACATGCACAGCGTGGTGAGTATGGGCAAAACCCCCCCACATGATAAGGAATTTGCTCTGTCTGTGGGGGAGGCCATGTTCAGCAGTGAACGTCGTACGGCTGAAATGATGATTCTGAATAAAGTTTATTTTGAGTCTGATGTTTAAAGCTTACGATATCGTTGAGCTAGACTCACCACCGGCAGAAAATGTAGCACAAACGCTTATCGCGTTAATAAATAGTTTATTTATTTATTAATAGGAAAACCAACAGCTTAATAATCTTGCTAAGCACCAGTATACATAACAGATACCCAATAACAGGTTTTCACGTATATACGTTTAGGTAGAATAGAAAGGTTCTAGTATCAATAATAATAATACGTTAATATGGGTTTATTAGCTTCATATATCTAAAAAGGAAATACAGTATTACATTTTTTCATAAATTAACAACTTCGTTTTGGGCCGCATTTTCTGCCGGTGAGTGTATAAAGCACACCTTTCAACGATAGATCTATCTCCGTGGTGAGTATGGGCAAAAAAACCCATTCGGTGGGGGAGGCCTATGTTCAGCAG
The DNA here is from genome assembly GCA_947579855.1 of Anticlea derivata. Classification (NCBI taxonomy): domain Eukaryota; kingdom Metazoa; phylum Arthropoda; class Insecta; order Lepidoptera; family Geometridae; genus Anticlea; species Anticlea derivata. The sequence continues at coordinate 2,865,662 of OX388277.1, read as the reverse complement.
TGGACGGCTATCCTACGGCTGAAACCATGATGATGATGATATTCTAACTTTCGTATTGAATTATATGATCATTGAATGTTTTAATTTAATTGTCAATGAATTTTTTGCCATGAAATTAGTATCACTCTGCTAAGAAAATTATCTTACTTGTGTGTTTCTTTAGCCGCCGCAAACATTATAATACCTCATAAATTACCATACAAACTTTTCTCATTTTCTTCCTTATTACTGCAATGTGGCAAACTCCTTATAAAGATTATCTTAATTTGCAGCCAGCTCAGGCGAAGACAATTTTTAATTAAGCTGATTATGCTAAGACTTTGATAGGATGAATGTACACTCGTGTCTTAGATAAGTACTTTTGCAACTAAAATATTTTATTAGTAGACACTCTGAAGTCACGGCAAGTTCCACTATTCGTGACCTTTGTTTGCTACTAATACAAAAATGTACCTACTAAGTGTAACCGAACAACTAAAACATTGAAGTCATAATCTATTAAAATTTGCTAAAACATTTACTGTGGAGAATTCTTGTTTAGAACTATTACGAGACAAACTTAAATTTGCAGTAAATATCATATAATGTTCTACGAGAAAAACTGCTAAATTAAAGTTTGTCACTTACGCACACTTGTATATCCCACTTTTTTACGCGCCCCAGCTGGTTTGTTGTAGTCCATTACTTCAAGGTTAGTTCTGAAAACTAATTAGGCAACAACCGTTCAGTGTAGGGTTGACACGTGAATTTGGAAAGGTCTCGAACTAAGTACAAACTAATGTTTCTCAAAATATAAATTAAACAATGCTAGAAAGGTCGGACCCAAAGGCGAGCCAAATCGGATAATAACACTAAAGCTACGATTGTTTGTAAAAGGCTTTATCGTAAGCTATGGCTTATCAAACAAGAAGAACCACCTTTTTACTCTGTACTCTCGTCAAGTCAAAGTTAAAATGTGTTTATTTCAATAAAATCACTAGGAAAAATAGCGATCCACATGTCGTGGGTTTGAACCCCGGACGTGCACATACGGAAAATTGATGTGCGCTTACTAGTGCTTACAAACAGTGAAAAAAACATCGCGAAGAAACTGACATGTAGAACATACAAATCCAAAGATATTATGTAGCATGTGCACGAAATGAGCGCTGTTAGCGCACTTTAATCCTTTCACGACACTGATTCTTTCACCGACCGTCATAGGCCCTTTTAAGGGCCACCGTACCTCAACCCGGTCACTGACCTAATGCAAGATGACCAAGAAATAATCAGTGACACGACGAGTAAGCGCTAGGATCACTTTGAAACGACTTACAAAATAAGTGAAGCAAAGCCTGTTCTTTGCGACCAAATTTAATAGTCAGGTAACAAACACAGCTCATAATTTTTATAATGATCCTTTTGAAAAAATATAATGTAGAGCTTCAGTGTCTTATCACGGACATTACGCTCTGGCATCAGATCAGCATCTCAGCTCAAGCGGTTCAAAATTATTGGAACAGCTACTGACTTCATCATCAGATCTATATAATTATAATTATAGGTCATCCTAACTTGACATTAATTTTGAAAGTTTAAAACTCATTTGGACGGCGGCACCTGTGTCAAAATTGGCTTGCAAAATTTTATCAACACAAACATACAAACTTATAGTTATGTAAAAGGCAAGTTAAATAAAAGCTCTTAAATATATAAATAAAAATATAATAAATAATACAAACTATGTGGATGTACGGAATCAACGAAAGCAGACTAAAGTAACCAAAAATTTTCAGAGAGTTTTTCTTATAAAACAAAGATATTTGTCTAATGAAATTCAGATTTTCTTCACGAAACTTGGGACAAAGTTGGAACAACATGAAAAATTGGGCCATTTCGCTTTCGTCCTTGGAGACCTAACTGCTACTGATTAAACAGTTACTACTATGACTCGCTGTAAAGCCGCAGTTTCTTAAAGAGCGGTGACTGGCATATGACGGCCGTTGTAACGGTGCTTCTTGCGTAGGTTACCACTTAGTGCCTATAAACACGTCGCGTTGCAGCGTCGCGGTGCCAGAGCGGTGTCACTGCGGCGTCTTACATACGAATATCTATCTATATATATCAATATATATCATATAATATATATCATACCATGTGGCATACCATATATGGTATGCCACATGGTATGCTCCGATACCGTGTCGCGCGGCGCGTTTGACATCGGAGTGGCACCATTACAGCATCGCAATGCCAGTGTGACCGCCAATGGGGCAAAATCATGTCAATGGGCAACATGCGGCGCTGACGGAGGTAGACAGCTAATTTGGTGTCGTCATCAAATAGCCCATCTATTTGACTGCTTGTGACAATGCACTGCGAACTTATAAGAACTTACTTAATTACTCATTTGTTGAGAACATCCACTTCTAAGTTCTAGACAAACTCCCCTAAATAATGTCTCGACTTGAGCCTCATCCCACTACTTTCGCCAAATAATTAATTGATGCCATTCGTGTATCCCGTTAACATGACGGTGGCTACTTTTAAGAAAACTCGGGATTTATGAAAACGCGATGAAAATTATATAATTTGGGGAAGTTGCAAAAACTTCTGTTTTTGGTGAACTTTATTACCCTCCGTAGACCGGCTGGCAAAGGTTGTGTTTATCTTGTTTCTCAGTTTATCTTTCTTGATATTTCTAACATTATTTCGCAGTTTAATAAAATTAGACCTCACTGAAACGTGAAAAATGTTACAAAATGTTGAACAATTGTAAGAATGGGTTTATCAGGGGTAATAATTTACGGATTGAAGATTTTTGCTGTCAAGATATTACTGAGATTAGTTTTAAATCCTATGTAGTTATGAGACAAACATTGACAGGCCTCTTAGCTCAGTTGGTAGTAAGTCTGCCTTCTGAGCTAGAGGTAGCGGGTTCGATTCCCGCACTGGACAAACATTTGTGTGATGAATACAGATGTTTGTTCTGTGTCTGGGTGTTAGATATTTACCTATTATGTATATCAGTCTCTGGTACCCATAGTACAGGCTATGCCTAGTTTGGGATCAGTTGACCGTGTGTGATATGTCCGGAATATTTATTTATTTATTTATTTGCGGCTAATTTCAGAAAGTGAAAATACTCGAGCGTCAGCAAAATACAAGTTCGTCACTTCGTGCACTCGGGATTTTGATTGGAGACCCCGCGTAATGGTACGGAAGCCTCAGGGCGCGAGTCCTATTTGCACTTGACCGTCTTTATTCAACAAATAGGTTATCCAAAGTAGCCTCTAACTATCTAGTCTTCCGCACACAACATCCGGACATACTAAATGCATAAACTGATAAACGGAACAAGGTACTTGCTATGACCCAGATTGGTAAAATGCTAGTATACCTAACTACGGCTAGCACTAAATAAAACGCTTTTGAATCGATAGCGGGTCTATGGCAATGTGTGTTATACATGATTTCAATAATGAAGAAAAGCTTGAACTGGTTTTGTTATAATATTTATTAACTAATGATAGAGGGGTGGGGAGGAATTTACTCTGTCTGTGGCGGAGGCCATGTTCAGCAGTGGACGAACGGCTGAAATGATGATGATGATGAATGATAGAGGGTTCCGAAGTTTGTATGAAAAAAGTTATTTTTATGCAAATATGAATTTGAAGCTATCCACATATATTTTTAACTAACTAATGCACGTTTATCATTTTTATGAATGCGTTGTTTGAAATCATTTTGTTTTTTTATTATCTTTTAAAACGTCATCCATTCCCAATCCAAAAGTCCAAAAATTCAGTTTAACAAATTGTACCTAGATAAGTCTCAGAACTGTAGAGTCCTCAGAGTAAGGACCGCAATCACCAAATACATTTTCTGTATCCAAAACAAACAATACATTTTTATTCAAAGCAACCCGGAAACTTTTCTAAAAAAAGCTTTATCCATGTACCTACATTATAATACTTATAAGAGACAGAACGAATATAAATATCGAGTTATGATATTTTTCCGAGGCTTATATACAAAAAGAACATCTCCAGCATATGTTAAAAAAGGCCATGTTTTTTTCACAAAAGGAAAAAAGTGTGACCCCAACAAGGCATTTTATTCAAACTGGGAACTCTGACTAGACGTGACTGGGATACAAAAAACGAATCCGTTTATAAAGGCAAACAAACACTAGACTCACCGAGATCACTTCTATTGTAGTGGTAGGCAGAGATCCTGCTATTCAATCCGGGAAAAATATGTATAATTTCTTTTTAAAAACTAAAAAAACGAAACCAAGTTCAAAAATCTTTTTTAAGCAAGTGCTTAAAAAAGTTTTTTCGGGATATTTTTTTTTCCAGACATAGTGATAAGACGACGCAGACATAGTGAGAAGACTCAAAAGTACTACTGAGTTAGTGTAGTGAGTGTCAAATAAAAAATAGTGAAATGTAGTGCAAGTGGTAGTGACTACTTATAAAGAACACAATAACGAAGTTTCATTCTTAGTTAAAATTTACTTAATAAAACTATGTCAAAGTCAAATTACTCATTAGCCTACTTGGCCAGATTGTATTGATTATGTAAGGTATAATAAATATTATATTTTATTAATAATAATAAAGTTTATTTATTTGGCACATTAAAGTTTACATTAAAATTATACTATAGGTTTACAACTGTTGTGCAATAGTATCTACTTATCATGAGTAGGTAGTAGAACTTGAATTTACATATATTTTAATGCTTAATGCTATAGTTTAATACATAAAGGTAGTATTTTTATCAATTATCTACCTAGTTGATGTAGGTACGTATCTAAAACTGACTTGTAAACATACATTTTACTAATAAATATGATTATTTTGATTAGTATGCAGTTAGAATGAAGGGATTGCTGCTTAATGCAAGTTTTCGATATTACTAGTATGGGACTAGGCAAAAACCTGTGTTATGGTGCCAATATTGTACCCTAGGAATTAAAAAAAACCTCTACAACACGTCAGTCATGTGCAAAGAAATTTCATAAAGCACGCATTCGTAGGTTTATTTTCATTTGATATATATTGACTGAGTATAATCTGTCATTTCATTTCGTAAACAAATACAGCCCATTTTTTGTTCTTACTTTGCTGCAATTTTATGAATTAAACAAATGTGTTTCGGCAGAAAAACAAGAGATCAATCATCTTAGAAAAGCATTAAAACCATCATCATCATATATACATAAATAATCTTAAAAAATAATGGCCAATTTACAAAAAACTCATCAACTTGAGTTGATTTTGAATTTTCGCATGTAAAGTGGACGGTTTCCTTTAAAACAAATGTTATTGTAAACGTTTTTAAATAGTTTTTTGAGCCTGCAGACTGATGACTTACGTGACGTATATGCTGATGGATCTGTTACGTGATCTACAGCATTGAATAATTGTTTAAGGACTTTCAGTATTATGGTTACATTATGGAATACGTTTTGGAAAAAGGCCTAGTGAAAAAAAGAGGTCAAGTGTACCCCAAACCGACGAGCATGTATGAGGAATGTAATGAGAGTGAATGAAGCAAAAGAGGTATGTCAGGATCGTAGCAAGTGGAAAGCCGTGGTCTCTGCCTACCCCTTTGGGAAAAAGGCGTGATTTTATGTATGTATGTATTTATGTACATTATGGATCCTTCTCTGAGCTGATAATACTTGTAACTTGACAGGTTAATCCGGAAACGGCTTCATCTGTCAAGTTACTATTGTATTTTGACAGTTACGCCACAGAATTCGGCATTATCATTTAAGTCGTGTTAAAATGGCATGCGATATGCCATCTCAAACTATACCGCAAGCATCTAAAAGTCATACTCAAAATTGACTTTGTTCAGTAGACGCAAAGACAATATAGTAGAAAAATTGTATTTCGTAGACGTAAGGATCGCTTTTCAATAAATATCGAACGCCGTTTAAACACGACTTTGGGTGCAATTTTTGGAATAAAAACGAGACAAGATTCTGATATATCTAAGTAAAATATATTTTCTAAAGAAAATCTATTCTTGATTCCCTCGGCATTCAAACCAACGAATAATAAATTCCCACGCATAGTATTTAGATCTCAGTACAACCAAAGAATAACACAAGTCATGACAAATTATGTCATTTTCCGCAACGTTCTTTCAAGGTCTCTCCAAATTAAATTGTTACACGCCGGCGATGCCTGAGGCAACGAAAAGGATCTTCATTAGACCGACAAATGAGATTGCGGTACTTACTCAAATGAGGTTTTGTGTTCGTTAGTCGCTCAATAATCTTAATGGTATTACAAAATGTTTGCGTTATCGTTTGTATGTTACTAAATGGCGACAAAATCATGGACCGCTTTAAACGAAATACCGAAACACACAACATAAATTATGCCTCATATTCTTAGGCAAGGGGGAATTATAAGAAGATAAAAAATAAAAATAATTATGGCGGTTCCGACGATAACTTCTTTTTATTAGGGTGGTGGCCCCGGCTGAAGAATAGGCCCCTCCATATCTACCTATCCGCGGATGTCGTAAGAGGCGACTATGAGAAAAAAGCTAGGGGATAGGCAGCAGCGTCCCTCATTTTAACAACGATAGCTTTAAATGCGCTCGCCAACCCGCATGCCCAGCGTGGTGAGTATGGGCAAATCACATGATAAGGAATTTGCTCTGTCTGTGGGGGAGGCCATGTTCATCAGTGGACGTCGAACGGCTGAAATGATGATGAATGACGATTAGGGTGTTAAGAAAGCAGAGCCACAAATATTTAAAGCATACGAATTAAAAAGTTTTCTGAGATATTAACAGGGTAGTGATACATTTCATGAAAGAAAAGTGCATGCTGTGGAGATGCGAATGTTGATATGGATGTGTGAAATTACAAGAATGGACAAAAGAAGAAGGAGTCCTTCAGAGGAAGTTTAAAGTAGTGCCTATGTCGGACAAGTTGAGAAGTTATAGGTTAGAGTGGTACGGTCATGTCATGAAAGAGATCAAAATCATGTAACGAGAAGAGTTTCAGGTATGAAGGTGAATGTATCTATGAGTAGAAAAAGGCCAAAGAAAAGATGTATGGATTTTAGAATATAAGAGATAACACGAGTAAACAGAAGTACGTGCGGAGATGAAGGTAAATAGAGACTGGAAGAAGAAAACTGTTGTACCGACCCTAAATAATTTGGGACGAGGGCAAGAAAAAAATAATAAGCGATTTATTTTTCTCAATAGAATCGTAATTTCTAAAGCTACCCCTATTTTCTTTCATCAAAAAGCTACATTAAAAACAGCACAAAGCAAGTCTACCTTAATAGCTGGAGACAGGTATTATAAACTCAAAACGGTCGTCTTCTTTGGGACTATAAAGTTAGCAGTATAGAAATAACGCTTTTCATGCTAATTTTGTTTATTTTTTATTACCCTCTTTATGTTCATACTAGAACTCATTTGCTGAAATCACTTACGAAAGTGTATCGCTTCACTTTATTGTTATCGTTGCCTATGAAAATGGTACAGTCATTGTACAAGTTCATGAAAAGATTTTTGTTGAATCTTTATGATCTAGGTACGTTGTACAGGCTTAAAACTCGTTGAATACATAATGAACTGTTGCTGACTTTACAAAAAACCATTAAGGATTGGTTTTGGCAAAACTTTAGCAATGTTTTTTTTACAATAAGCCTCTTGACCTACCTCTATTATGTGTCCGTGCATTATAGCGTTCCTTTTGTTTGTTTTCTTCATTGTATAAACTATGTGACGTCACCCTATTTAAGGCCCTGTCTGAAAACCGGCACTGCTTTGCATGATACTTGGACATTTAAAGCAGCAACAAGCTGGGTCAGGGCCTGTGTGGCTGCTCCGGACACAGAGCGAGACTGATTCGCTCCTGCTGTTGAGGTGGTTGGTGTCTCTGAGATTTGTTACTTGTTGTCAATTGTGTTCTTACTCCTTGTATGTTCCTATATCCGTTCTATGTTTTCGTGTGAATTAAATTAATGTGAATTGTGTTTCAAATAAACGTTTCCTATTTTATTATATTTTTTATTGCAATTAATTTGACTAACACAGTGCTACTCCATAAAATACGCAGATCTACTATTTGCTACGAAATCTTACAAAGCGCTACGAACGTGCTACGCTGCTACACCTACATCAAAAAGTAAAAAAATAATAGAAGTTTTTCTTGTGAAATCTATTTCAAGACACAATTGTTCTGTGCTCTGAATTATAATGTAACAGTGTTACGAGTACGTCGGAACGCTTATGTATTATGTATTTATTAGATAACTTCGTAAGTGGCTTCATGAAGTTACGAGTGTGCTTTGAGTGCGAAGTTTTATCCAGTTCGTGATTATAATGATGTACGTAGCTTATGTCTGTAAATAATATTCTGTTCTGGCTGTAAATAATATAAGAATAATAGAAAATAAAGTTCTTATACGTCAAAGTACGTTCATAATACTTATCCTATCATCATCATCATCATCATCAGCCTGATGAAGTCCACTGCTGAACATAGGCCTCCCCCAAAGAGTTCCATGACGAACGGTCTTGAGCCTTTTCCATCCACCGACTTCCCGCAACCTTAACAATGTCGTCGGTCCATCGGGTGGGGGGCCTTCCAACACTGCGTCGTCCTATCATGTGGGGAGAATTTGCCCATACTCACCACGCTGGGCATGCGGGTTGGCGAGCGCAGTTAAATCTATCTTTGTGAAAAGGGCATGCTGCTACCCATCCCCTAGCTTTTTCCCTTAGTCGCCTCGTACGACATCCGCGTAAAAATGGAGGGTCCTATTCTTCAGCCGGGGTCACCAAAAACTTACATGTCATGAAAATGCTTGTTGCTCGTTGCGTAGGAATCGAATATGTAATTTAGCATTGGAGAGTCGGCTTTCCCTTTGTAAGGCCGGCGCGGCTTCGGCGTCACTCGTCGAAAAACCGTCGGTGGACCGGCCATTGTTGAGGGTTCAGTGTCTGGTACTGGGGGCAAAAGTTAAACAAAGTAAGATTCGTTTAGTTCCCTTGTAAAGGAGTTTATAAGCTGAACAAAGCTGTTAAGGTCTCTAAGGATACTTATGTTATAATTTACCTACATGACAAATGTAAACATGAGTAGGTATTCTATAAATATGTAGGTAAGTAACAAAAATGATACAAAACTTTACTGAGCAGCAAAATTCCAAACCATTTAAATAATAATATGCCTAGGAATTATAATGGGTGGCAGATGACGCTTGTTCAAAAATGATAGGCCCTATGATGTAGTATGTACGTATTGTTTCGGTATTGTTTTTGGGTAATAAGGCATAATAATTTTTGAGTAATGACTGACCTCATAGCTCAGTTGGTAGTAACTCTGCCTTCTGCGCTAGAGGTCGCGGGTTCGATTCCCGCACTGGACAAACATTTGTGTGATGAACACAGATGTTTGTCCTGTGTCTGGGTGTATATCTATTACGTATATCAGTCTCTGGTACCCATAGTACAGGCTATGCCTAGTTTGGGATCAGTTGACCGTGTGTGATATGTCCGGAATATTTATTTATTTATAATGGGTGGCAGAAGACGCTTGTTCAAAAATGATAGGCCCTATGATGTAGCATGTACGTATTGTTTCGGTATTGTTTTTGGGTAATAAGGCATAGGTAATTAAACACAGCAATATGTGGTTATCTAAGTAATATAACATCCTGCCGTGTTCAGGGTTCTGGGAATGGATGCCTACCCAAGTCAAGATGTCAGTGTTGCCTCCGTTTAATTCATAAACACAGTAGTTTCTACAACTACATTTTAACCTGGAAATAATCAAGAACAACCAGTAACAAATTTCAAACAGGTTCGCAAATTACCTGTGTGGGTGGTCTGTGGCGCGATGGTCGGCGTGAGGACCGCCATCAGTAGCACGAAGCGGTGCATACCGCCGCATCCTACCCGCCAAGCAGGCGCTCTGCAACAAATACACAATCATAAACCAAGACAAAAGTCTACAATCAATGCGTGTTGCCAGTGTTGACACATGCGCTGAGACTTGGTTGCTAATTATTGGCCTCATACACAAACTCAAATTCATGCAAATGGCTACAAAGAGAGCTATGCTCGGAGGTTCACTACGTGTTTTTTTTTTTTTTTTTTTATACAACAGCGGTGGCGAACAAGCTTACGGCCCAGCTTATGGTAAGCGGTTACCGTAGCCTATGAGCGCTTGCAATACCAGAGGCATCACGCACGCGTTGCCGACCCCGAACCCCCTTCCCCCCTAAAGAGCTCTGGCAACCTTACTCACCGCAGGAACACAACACTATTTGAAACAAATAATGTTATTTGGCTGCGATCTTCTGTAAGGCGGAGGTACCTCCCCAGGCAGGCTGCTCCAATTCAGAACGAGAAAATCTCGCTGGGCCCTATCTCCTCCTAAAAGATCCGAAATGAGGACAACCGCAGAAGAACCAAGGTCAATTTTATTGGCTAATATTGACATTAGCTGTAGTAGGTATCGTAAACATAAAGCTATGTTAGAACGGTGTTCTGTATTTAATTTAAACTTTGTTTCGAAATCATCCCTAAATCTACTGAACAATGTATATTTTGAGAGTGCTTGCGATCATTGAGCTTTACAATATCGCTGGCCCTCAAATGTCAAACACAACATTACACAGTAGCTACATAGTTTTGCATCAATGCCCATGCATGCGTATAGCTTTCGAAGTAAGCTATAGCTATTAGCTACTTCAAATCAGGAACTGTAAAATTTTTCAAGAAAGATACCGAGTTTCTTCTTCCCACAATTCCGCAAACTGATTTACCGATATAAACCTACTTCAACGTTACTTCAAAACCCACTTCACTTCGATACTTTACCGATTTCCCTCGCTTCAATACCCATTTGGTTGTTTGGATGCACCTGCGTCTAGAACTTTCAGCTCGTAAAGCTCCAGAGACTGACTTTGAAATGGCGCCGACTTTTGTATTTTGTTAGACAGTTGTTTCCAGACGCGGAAATAGAAATCATATTTGAAACTATCGTAAAAACGATAGATATGCGAGGTAGGGCACAACGAGAATTTCTCTCGCTCTAAATTGGAGCAGAAGCCTCCGCCTTACAGAAGATCGCAGCCAAATAACATTATTTGTTTCAAATAGTGTTGTGTTCCTGCGATGAGTAAGGTTGCAACAGCTCTTTAAGAAGAGGAGAGGTTCGGGGTCGCGTGCGTTATCCCTCTGGTATCCACTTACCAATAGGCGGTTAGCTTGTCTGCCACCTTAGTTGTATAAAAACAAAAAACTTGGTTGTATAAAAATAAAATGATTCTTAATTCGAGGGATGGAAGCAATTTTAGAGCTAAATACAGGGTATGTTTTAAAATGTATAACACCCAACAGTCACATACATAGTCCTGACCCCACACTAGGATTCCCCGAGTCGTGGGTATAAGAAACTACGATTACCATGGTACCACAACACCAAAGCACCAAGCCGTGTTTGTTGCCTGATTCTTCTAGGCTTGTTCGCGAGGAACAGGCATAGCTTCACCTAGTTTCTAAGACGTTTCAAAGTGATCCTAGTGATTTTATTGAAATAAATGTTATGGAAAAAACACCTAGACCCGAATCAATTATTTGCAGATCATGCACACATTTACCACGAAGCGGGAATCGAACCCGCATCTCAGGCAAGCTCTCGGCCGCTACACCAATGAGGTTAAGTGATTTTAGTGCTACAAACCGCTTGTAAAAGTCCACTGCTGGACAAAGGCCCCAAAGAGTTCCATGACGAACGGTCTTGAGCCTTCTCCATCCACCGACTTCCCGCAACCTTCACAATGTCGTCACATACTTTATAAGTCGTTAATAAACTTCAGGCTATATTTGAGTATGATTGCCAAATCAATACTTTGTCCATATTTACAGAAAGAAACTTAAAACTAACACAAGTTAATATTAACAAAATACACAAGAAACAGTTGAGCTATCTAAAGACCGTTACAAACGATCTATAGATAGTTCAACTGATCCAGATCACTACCATTCGGAAGCGTCCCCAAGACGCTGGCAGAATAGCCACGCTGGATGGCAATGCTAATACTTTGTCCATTATATTCCCAAGATCACTTCACCAATATAATTGTTCCATAAAACTTTTCAGTCGATACATATTGGAGTTTGGATTCATTCCATTACCTTCCGTTTATAAATCAGGTTAATAGCTTTTGTTTGGAATGTTGTTTGATAATAAATAATGATAATTGCGACATTCTGTATCTGTTTATGATAATTATTATTTATTTTACGCACTTGCTGCGAGTAAATGTTCTGATTAAGGGTTAGTTCAGTGCACATTGCACATTGGAAGTAGTGATGGAAAGCCCTCACCCGATGGACCGGCAAATGGATAGATGGATGGTCGATGGCTCAAGACCGTTCGTAGTGGAACTCTTTGGTGGAGGCCAACGGCCTTTGTGCCAAATTTCATCAAGATACGTTCAGTCGTTCTGGCGTGACTGAGTAACAAAAAACCCATCCAAACTTTCGCATTTATAATTGTAGTAAGAAGTAAGATTGCCAGCCGCTGCCACCATCATCATCATCATCAGCCTGTAGTAGTCCACTGCTGGACATAGGCCTCCAAGGAATTCCATGACGAACGGTCTTGAGCCTTCTCCAGCCACCGACCTCCCGCAACTTTCGCAATGGCGTCGGTCCATCGAGTGGTCGCCATTCGAGAACCTTTACTCCCCAACGGTTCTCGGTTCTGTCTGCCACATCATCCGCTGCCGCTGCATCATAAATCATAATGCGGATGTCAGCTAGGTCGTGTTATCAGCTAAGTAACATGGCGGTCGTCTATAAGCCTCAGAAATCAAATCAAACTTACAGATTATGCAACAACAAAGCTTACGTTGTAAAGTTAGTTTCCACGCCACCGGAGCTTCGAGACGAGTTAGGAGTTATATTGTATGCGAAGTATAAAGGCTTCACATTTTGTTTTTGTAAAGTTTAATAGGTACTTAGTACAGAGCTCTTTAGGGGGGAAGGGGGGAAGGGGTCGGCAACGCGTGCGTGATGCCTCTGGTATTGCAAGCGCTCATAGGCTACGGTAACCGCTTACCATCAGGTGGGCCGTAAGCTTGTTTGCCACCTCTGTTGTATAAAAAAAAATAAAAATAAAAAAATAAAATAGATGAAGAGCTAAGTTTGACCGATGCTTATTTTTTTTGATTAATCAAGCGAGCGAAGCGAACAACTATACATGATTGTGTATCATATTTTCAAGAGAATAACTTCTGAACTGTCAATCCGATCTAAATGGAGTTTAGTAGGTCAACAGGTTGTACTAGTTAAATTTGCTGGTCAGAATATGAGTTTAATCAGCTAAGGGGTTGCTACGATATGGGGTACAAAATTAATCGAAAAAAAACGTAATAATAATAAAATAGAAATATTAAATCTTGCAAGAACTTTGTTTATACATTCCAAAACAATTTTATTTTTATTCAAAGCCTATTGCTTTTAATCAATATCGACTGAAGCGTTTGCAGAATTCTAAAAACGTTAGTTTTTTCTTGAAATAGCATAAACCAACCAAAAGCTACCTACTTTTTATTCTAGTACGATGCGTGGAAATCTACATGCATTTAATGTAAATGAATAAACTAGAGCGTGTTTCATAATTGGAGTTCTCAACACATTAATGTTGGAAGATAAATTTTAAACACGTATCTAGGAAACTGTTGAAACGAGTCAAAACTATAGTATGAAATTAGATCACTTTGCAAAACTCATTTGATATTCAAAATTGTGTGTGGGCGAGCGTATTATGAGAAGGAACTTAGTTAGCTAACCTACTTTCAATATTGGCAGAAATAATAATAATTCTACTAGTACCAAGGAATAAGTTACTCTTATTCCCAGTGCCCCAAGCGCGAATTATTCAAGATAGCATTACGCTTACGATACGATAGTAATGCCTTGGATATACTTGGGCACAAATGGAGAGTCATATTGCGGGAAAAAATGTATGTATCCGGGGCTTAAAAGTCAAATATCAGCTAATAACTTGGCGATGTTTGAAATCGTTTAACTTTGATTGCCTGATATTTGGAATTTGCTACAAAATCGCAAGCGTAACGCTATCGCGAATTATTCGTGCTCGGCAGGTTGGCGTTGGCGTAGTGAGTACGAATTGATCTTATAACGGTGAAGGAAAACATCGTGAAAAATACTCGCGGCTTAGAAACAAGCCACGAGAAAAAAAGACAATGAAGTTTTGAAACTAAATAAATTAAATGGAAGCAAGGATAATATAATAAACTATACTACATAGTCTTTGATGGAAGACATCACATAATTGAACTACATTAATAACAAACACAAACGTAATAATTACCAAACACAAAACCTGCTAAGTCATTAATTTTAACGAATCCCTGAAGGAATTATCACAATTCTGAGCCTTTTAAAAAGAAAATTGGAACGTTAATTTACGTTTTGTACTTCTGTTACAGTCGTATAAGAAAAGCTAGCTCAACCCTTACATGAAAATGCATAATTATCTTTGCATTGCGAATATTCAAAATATATTTCTTAGTACGCCAATGCATCAAAACAAATACAGCCTCTAAATATCTAGTCTCTTCGACCAGTGCTTTAGGCTGTGCGTTGTCTATCAGTCAGTAAGTAGTCGGCCTTATCCACAGGAAAAACAGAGTCAATACGTGTGGATCTGACTAAACCGCGGGGCTTCCTGAAGCCACCGTTATGAGTAATTTCGAAGTTGTAACCGAGCTGTTTTGGATTAACTGTGATTTTTTCATTTGTATAATTGAATGTTTCATTACTAGCGTTTTGTTGTCACGTTATGTGAGGCGCGGCCATCCCAAAGGTTATTAGACTAATGTTTTGCTGTTTCCAAAAAGGTTTTCGCATTTTTACACGGCACACGCTTTAGTTACGTTTCCTAGAATTGTTAAGTAATCGTTGTAGCTGTTTATTTCGTTTTGGTTTGACATTCTGATAAAATAAATTGACCATGAGCGTGTCAGAACACGTCCAGCAGGGACTGAAACCGGTAGAGGTTATAGGTACTGGTACCGTTAAAACATTTCGGTACCATTACGCTATACCGGTAGGGCATTACGGTATCGTTATTTCATACCGGTAGATTCCGGTACCGAAATTTTGAGCCGCGGCTAGTTCGCTAGGACAGTCGCGCCGCTGTGGCGGGGTGGCGGCGTTTCGTCAAAGAAAACCTTTATAAACCTTTATTTATTGCGGTTATAGGTACCGGTAGCGAAATAAACCGAAATGAACTGCGAAGCCAGATTTTCCGGTAACGTTATATTTATCGGTAGAGAAATATTCGGGTAACCGGAATTTATCGATATGACGTCATATCGTTATTTAAAGAAAATTCTTTTGAGAAATAAATATCTTAAACCGTAAAGGTACCTTTATATTCCGGTTATTCAGTCCCTGACGTCCAGTGAAGGGTTTATATACCTTGTTAGGTATATAAACCCTTAAAACGTTCAGAAATCGACGCTTTAGGAGGTGGGTGCAATTTTCAAAGTTACCTTAACCAATCTTACCTAAAATACGAATTCATTGAAACTTTACCAAATGGGAGATCAAGGTTTTATACATTCACATACATAGTCCCGACCCCTAGAATTACATGTGTCGTGTATCAGGAACTACGAGTACCATGGTACCACAACACCCAGACCCGGAACAAATATTTGCAGATTATGCATTTGTCTCGCAGTGGCAATCGAACCCGCCACAACCCTTGAGTCTCAGCTGGGCACGCGCCCGTTGCACCAACGAGATCGTCGGATATTGGTTTCTAAATATTACTATTTTCGTTGTTGTTCTAAGTTGGTCTGGAAATCTGTGAGGACGTCTATTTTCTGCAGTAGACATTCTAAGGCTGAAATGATGATGATGATTTTTAGCTACAAGAAAATATTGTAAACCTTGCTTCTTGTCTGATTAATTTCAATTTTGCCTTTCCCCTTTCGGTATCAAGACGTTTTCATTTAGCCGTAAAATATTCGTTTATCGCCATTGTTTTGCAATAAACACCTTTTATCGTCGCCATTTCATTTTGTAAAACAGAATTTCCATTATTTATGCGAATAAAGCCGTTGCCAAACAATGCGGGCTGTGTGACGGTACGGTCTTTAACGTCACACAGAAACCGCAGTCAAACAAAGTGCGTGGGACTTGGCGAGCGGCGGCCACAAAGCCAACGTTACCAGGCCTGTGTTACACATGCATAGTAGGTATATAACAAAGTAACCTGCTGCTTCCGTATGTTTGTCTATGCATG
Source organism: Anticlea derivata (assembly GCA_947579855.1). Taxonomy (NCBI): domain Eukaryota; kingdom Metazoa; phylum Arthropoda; class Insecta; order Lepidoptera; family Geometridae; genus Anticlea; species Anticlea derivata. The sequence continues at coordinate 2,849,338 of OX388277.1, read as the reverse complement.
ATTTTGCTAACTGCTAAACGAACGCATTTGATTCGTTTTCACACTAAGAAACAAAGTGTTTTTAAGAGCTTAGTCAGGTATCTAAAAACTAAATTCAAACTAAATCGATACAATTGTAGCTTACCAGGAAATATTGACGTAGGTATTAAGTATAACTTTCAAGTGGATAAGGCCGACTGGGCTAGCTGGAGGTAAATAACATTGCTCTTAGCATAACATTATTTTTTTACAAAATACATTCATACTTACTTTTTTACATCAACTGTGTGACCACCTGATCAGAATTGGGTCTGGCAAAGGCTTTATATGATAATGAATAAGCAGTCACAGTTCATTAATTTTCTATAGTAAACATATAAAGATCGGTATTTTAAATCAGTACTCAGGTATGAACTGTGATTCAAGTATTGATTTTTCGGCATAAGTATTGTTGATGTATATTATTAGGTATCAAAAAACGTATCATCATCATCATCATCATCAGCCTGTAGAAGTCCACTGCTGGACATAGGCCTCCCCCAAAGAGTTCCATGACGAACGGTCTTGAGCCTTCTCTATCCACCGACTTCCCGCAGCCTTCACAATGTCGTCGGTCCATCGGGTGGGGGGCCTTCAACACTGCGTCGCCCGGTTCGTGGTCGCCATTCGAGAACCTTTACTCCAACGGTTGTCGGTTCTGCGAGCTATATGGCCTGCCCACTGCCACTTCATCTTGCTAATTCTGAGAGCTATGTCGGTCACATTTTTATAAAAACTAAGGACTACAGAACCCACAGAATCTCGTTTCCTAAAACTAAACTTAATAAAACATCCTAGATACCAGGTAGTATTCTCGTAAGCGGCGGCGATGGGATTGCATCTGTCATGTATGGATTGCTAATATATATATATATATATATTATATATTCCTTTATACATTTGCCTGGATATCAGAGACGATTACTCCTCCTAGACATCTTCAAGGATATGAGGGAATGCCTAGATACACGCTTTGGGACTACAGACGCGAGCACACATTTTTCCGCTTTTAAAGTATAAATAAAATAACAAAAAACAACGAGGGTATCGATACACCCTCTCTTTTCTTACAAGTTTTACATTTTATGGGTATTCAAAAACTTTGCATTATTATCTTTAATTGAAATATTTTTAACGAGCTCAAACTTTTACGGTAAAATATTTTTCAGATTTATAATCCATTATCATAACATCTACTCATTGGTTTATTAAAATGGACAGTAAATTCTAAGAATTTACTCTTGTTTATAATTTGTATACACAGTTTTCAATTTTCTTCAATTTTCAATCTCTAGGAAAGTTTTCCGTTTTGAAAAGAAAAATATCGTTTTATAATTTATAAATAAACTGACACCAAGTTCAAAGAACCTTTTTTTTGTAAGCACATTCTTTCTTAATTAGGGATTTTCAGAGTCTGATCTTTAGAAACACAAACTTCATTATTTAGGAATGTTTTATAAAATATTTTCTTTCTTAAGTACCTATTTTACCGAAATATTACCTACTAGTTAACGTTTCTGATTTAGTGGTTTGGTTCATGCCGAATATATCCATTTCCAAGCAATTGGCATTCGAGATCACTAGCGATGCGAAACATCACACGCTTGTCTAAGGGCCTATGCAAACGACGATTATCAAACGCGGTGTCGAAGTCTTCGCGCGTCGACAACACGTTACATAAACGTGTGCAAAGGTACCTAAATACACAACTTGCCGATAGCATCACATTTGCGCGACTTAGTACGACTATTTAGTACGACTTAGTACGCGTTCGACGCGCGTCGACAACGCGTTTGAAAAACGTCATGTATAGGCTCCGTGGTGACCCCGGCTGAAGAATAGGGCCCTCCATTACTACCCGTGGATGTCGTAGGAGGCGATGTAGGGAAAAGGCTTGGGGAAGGGCAGCAGCGTCCCTATAAACAATAGCTTTATTTGCGTTCGCCAACCCGCATGCCCAGCGTAGCGAGTATGGGCAAATCCCCCCAAATGATTGTTTGGGTGCAGGCCGTACAAAGTGACGCGCTGGAAATCTACGGAGGAGGTCAATAGTCAGCAGTGGACGTCCTACTCCTGAAATGATGATGATGATAGGCTATAAGGGGCCGTGTGCACGAAAGGAGCCTCTAAGAGGCGCACTTTTATCCTTTAACTACACTTATTCTTTCATCGACGGTCATAGGCCCCTTTTCAGGGCCACCATACCTCAGTCAACCTGGTCACTGATCTAATACAGGATGACCAAGAAATAATCACACGACAAGAAGAAGGGGCCGTAATTTCGTCTAGTGAAAGTGAATGATTAAAAGGAATATTCACTAATTCAGTATTATCATCATCATCATAGTATCAGCCGTCGACGTCTCTACTGCACATAGATTTACAGAGCCCTGATGTTATTTGTCCTGCAATCAACGGCTACCAGCAAACATTTTAAAGTAGTTTTCCGCGCTATACACATGTAAACTTACTTGAAATTTTCATTACGAGCTTTTCAGAGAATCCCAAAGGCCGAACCCTTTTAACTTTATTTATCAGAAATGGAACACGTCTCTCTCAGGAATACCTACTTCGTTTTACATGACACTTCGTTCAACGACTAACCATACACGGAAGCGGCTTTTTTGTCGAAATATTTACGTTGGACTTTCGCCACTTTTATTACGTTATGGATGGTTATTGGATTAACTGAACTCTGAAACGCGCTTTGAATTTATTATTATTTTATGTAATATATGTGAAAATACCAAGGTGATTCATAATAATATGTCTACTTTGCCGAAAGGGCAAAGTATCAATTTTCTATCAACTTTTTTTTCCCCGAACTTTTTTAAATTTCCCGTTTTAGTCTATATAACATAAAATAGCTTACACCCTACAGTCACAATTACATAGTTCTGACTACAATTTCCTGTGTCGTAGGTATTAAAATATGGTGGGTATTATTCCTTCAATTATAATTTTCAACCCAATTATATACTAAGTATGGTTTTCAGAGAACAATAGCTCAAGGCTCTCTGTTTACACAGACCTCTGAACATAAAAGGATCATGATGTATGTACGAATATAACGTACCGAACTAAAATCAAAGCTATCTCTTTCCATTTTATAATGACACGAAGAAGCTAATTTATGTTTGTATAATAATGATACATTTTTATAGGTATATAATTTATAATCATAATAAAGGAGCCATTTAATTCTGTGCCTGGTCCATGTACACTACATAGAAAAATTAGGAAAAAATAGGAGATTTCACGAAAATAAATAATTAATACAATTTATTGAATTTTAAGACAAATGCGATGGTACAAGAATAGTTCTTCTGGTAAGTTTTATACTATGTGAACACTATTTGAAGGCCGCCATGTTGGTTAATAATTGGCGTTTGACATGACATTGACATATTTTTCATGTCATGTTGTTTGATTTGATGGTTTTGTTTTGTCAGATAAATGTAGGTTGTCAAAATGACATTTCACGCACGTCCATCCGCCATATTTTTGTAGCGCTGTGTGTTGCTCTCTTTGTCGAAGAAAATCTTAATGCACCTTAGAACGAAGTCAATTTATATAAAATAACCAATTAAATACGTTTACTTTATTGCTTAGCCATATTTTAGAGTAGTGTACACAGTGCAGGCCCAGGCTCCATATATTGATGAAACGTCTCTTTTGTATATTAATAATAAATATAATTAAGTAGCTATTATTATTATTAACAATAGGGGTTAATATGCTAATATATTTTCATTATTTCGTTCCGAATGAATCATTCACTTGACTTTTGGATTGTAATTGATTGAACGAGCGAAGCAAACGATAGATTTCTCAAACAACTTGGACGCGTTGTATGTTTGTATGTATATCTGCTAGAGCATTACTTTTAAAACGTCGTCAACCCGAAAGGTATGGAATTCAGTAGATCAACAGGTTGGACTATCAAGATTGTAAGCCTTGTACCTTGTAAGAATATGAGTTTAGTCAGCCAAGGGAAGTCACCAAAAACTGTTTTTTTTTTAAGAAAAAATTATACAAAAATATAAAATGAACGGTATTTAGAAAGCTCAGCTGTATCTCGTATTTTGTAAAATAGCTGTAAATATTTACTTGTATTAGTTTTAATTATGTTATCACCATGAAGAGAAGATTTATGATACTGAACTGTTATTCATAATTTTCAATTTACTCGGGCGACTATACTCCACATTACCAAGACATATTACAATTAGTTGTTAGACATGTTTGTTTGTTAACAGATGACGTTAGGAAAACATCATTAATTTAAATTGTAATCTTGTCTCTGTAAGCTTTGTTGAAGTTTAAATACAAAATTAATGGGCTGTTAGTAACAGCGCTTAGCTCGCGTTTCACCTTAAAATTAACTGTAGTTCCAAACTCAACTGGTACTTTCTTTAGGTGCGTCTTGTCTTTACGCTCTTTCTTGGCCTTAGTTCTTCATTCATCATCATCATCAGTCTTAAAATCCACTGCTGGGCATATGCCTCGTCCGAAGAGTAACATGACGCATGGTCTTGAGCGTTTTCCATCCACCGACTTTCCGCAAAGTTACCAATGTTTTCAATCCATCAGTCAGAGGGCCTTGAAACACTGCGTCACCCGGTTCGTGGTCGCAATTCAAGAACCTTTACTCCCGTAAAGGTTGGTCCCGGTTGTCGGTTCTGCGGGATGTATTGCGTGCCCACTGCCCATCAACTTGCTAATTCTGAGAGCTGTGTCGGTGACCTTGGTTTTTCATTATTTCACGTATAGTATTAGAAATTGGTGACTTTTTCGTAATTTTAAAATTATACAAAGTGTATGGGTGGCAGGAGGCCTTAATACCTATCGATATTACCTAGATACGACTACGATATTAATAAAGATTTATCTTATTTGTGCCTCTACGATCATCGAAGCGCCAATCTTTTACCGGAGACCGCGAGATCTCAGTTCGGGGCAAACAACTAGTCCAATTAAAAATGTGAATCTACAATGATTTTAAACGAAACTGCGTGTCTATTTTTTAAAACTTCCAAAACACGAAGAGTGGCTCTACTCATATGTAATTAAATTAAATATTGCTACAAAATATATACCAAGAAACTTTGAACGATGTTTGAAAGTACCAATTACAACATTATCATTCAAGGAAATTAAGAATAACGACGTGAAGTCACGCACGTGATAACGATTTTCCAAGAAACAATTATTTTCTTGTTATTAGCCTGTCAAGGATAGCACTGCCCTATTCCTGTCAGAGTCAGTCAAGATAACAAGAAAGAGAGAAAAAAAGAAATATGCTCACGACTTGCATCCCGAAGCATGGTAGGCAACCTCTCAAAATCTCCAGGCGATCAGCATTCTGTAAAGACATTTGGAACTCGAAGAGCTGAATCCGCAGAAACTTTGAAATTTTGTATTCTGTAGAACTCGAAAACGCCTGTGGCGCCTTACTGACGTGACTTTCAAAGTGAGTTCTGTCACTTGAGTGAATTCGAGATCGATTTCGATTATTTACAGAATAGGTTAGCAGATCCTTGATGATTGTAGGGGTAGTCAGAGGTACGTCCGAACATCTTGGCACATGCCCAAATTTTTCAGTGTTGAGTATTAATTCGTATCCTTTTCTATATATTTATTTTGTATTCAAAACATAATAAATAAAAAAAATCTGTTCTTTTATTATAATGTCCGATCATCTGAATAAGAGCTTTACCCAAAATAAATGGAACGGAACCTGCTAGAAATTAGGTAGGTATATTATTTTTACTTTTTGAATAAAATAAGCAACAACAATAAAAAATATGATTTGACAGTTGTAAAAGTCAAGTGATTGTTAGCTTTTTTAAAGGTAGAATCTTTGTACATACCTACATTTAAAAAAACATAGCCACCGAATTGTTTTTAAAGTCAATCAAAAAATAAAACGAAAATTTTCCTACACTGGCAAGTTGACAATTATGCCAGGCGGGCCTGGGTATCAAACAAAATTTTATTTCAATAACCCATGTGGGAAATCTTTTCTCTCAAACCACATTTATTATCATTCTCTCGAAATTTTGTTTTGAGTCACAAAACAAGGGCATAAGTACCTACAACTTTTTTATTATCAGCTCTATGCAATATCGTGATTTCAACACAATATTGTTAACATAAAACGGAGCTTTTGTATTTAAATATTTAACTACACACAAGTTTGTAGTCATAAAGCTGTGTTATAAGCAGAAGCAGAAGGTTATATTAAACTAGTTTGTGCCCACGGCTTCACTCGCATGGTACCTAAGTACACAAAAAGTAGCTTTTATTTTATTCTCAGTAATTAACTTTATTGTAAATAAATTCCAAGTATCATCGAAATCGGTTGAGCCATTACGGCGTCATTCTCTGACCCCTAAACTACTAGTATATAAAAATCATGTCAATCCCATGCTCTGTGATAAACAAACCTATCCCACGGGAAACGTTCATTATTCCGGGATAAAAAATTAGCCTATATTCTATTTCAGACTAGAATCTATCTCTATGCCAAATTTCATCTCGATCTGTTTAGCTGTTCTGATGTGATTGAGCAACAAACACCCATCCATCCAAACTTTCGCATTTATAATAAATAATAATAATAAATATTCCGGACATATTCACACGGTCAAATGATCCCAAACTAGGCATAGCCTGTGCTATGGGTACCAGAGACTGATATACATAATAGCTATATATTTAACACCCAGACACAGAACAAACATCTGTGTTGTCACAGTCACAAATGTTTGTCCAGTGCGGGAATCGAACCCGCGACCTCTAGCGCAGAAGGCACAGTTACTACCAACTGAGCTATGAGGCCAGTCTATAATAGTAGTAGGATATTGTATTCCTGCAACAGAACAACTGGTAGGTATGCATAAAGTTAGCAAAATTAACCCATTTCATCATGGAAAAGCGAATAACAAGCTGAAATTTACATTATTCCACGTCTCTACTTAATTATGAATCCTCTAATTGGGTAGTGCAAATAAAAAGCCTTAAAATATTCGACACAGCACGGGGTCGTTTACACGCGTTCCTATACACCTCGACCTCGCTCACATAAGGCACATAAGTGCTCTATGTTTGATAGAGTTTGTACGCCTGAAAAACGCTGTGTGACTGTCAAATAACCAACGTGGTGAATAGGTGCAGTGCGCCTCTATGATACTCCTTTAGGAAAAAAAACACTTAAGTCTATATTGTCCCTGCAATAAAAAATAAATGATCGCAGTACTTTTTCCGTCATCTCTTCAAACGCGCACTTAAATTGAAAGCGTACTTAACTTAGCATTGTGACAAGGCGGATACATTTTTAGGGGTACCTATCTCAAGATGAATAAACGGAACCCATGTTCTATGAGAAATCGAATATTCAAACGGTGAGGGATATGTCTTCTAAAGTTTTAAAATGTCTACGGAAAAAGCAAAAAACGTGTGTAATATGCCAAAGTTAGTTTGCTCAATCTTCAAAAAAAAAGTAAAAACCACTTTTTTTATTAGACGTAGTACGGATCATTTGAAATAAATTCTAGATGACTTTTCGCTCACAATGATCATAGGTTTCGGCGAGTTTTGACCGAAATAAAGAATAACACCTACTCCTAAAATGCGACGGTGACAGTGTTAGGGAAGGTGACGCTCAAACAGAGTGTCAACCGGAAGAGGGTGTGGAATTCTCAGGTCGTGAACTTTACTCGCACTTGTCCGTATTTTTATAGGAACAATAACTTGTTTTATTATTCCTTGTTATTGTCCGCTGCTTTATAATATCTGTAACGACTGGCATTGAGATTTAAATCGTGTAATATTCATAATAATAATTAACACTTAATAATAGCCAAAGGCTTATAATTCATCATCATCAGCCAGTGGAATCCACTGCTGGACAAAGACCTCACCCAAAGAATACCTGCTTGTACCTATGGTGGCGCTTGAGGTGAGGGTGGGGTTGGACCATAACCTATCACGCTAGTCCAGTGTGGGTTGCTTGTTTACCTTCCAAAATGATCCTATTAATTTTAATGAAATAAAAAACTTTGACTCTTGACTCTTGACCACTTCAGTTGCATAATAAAAAAAAGACGTAACTCTCGAAATTGAATAGAATTATCTGCTTCAGATGAATTCAATAATTACCTAAGATGGCGACACTTAAATAGCGGGATTTCAGTAATGGCCTAATTCTAGACGTACCAAATGGTTTAACCACTTTCTGCACTTAAAATTTTTGTCTAAAAATGCGAGGTTGTCCGGCCGTGGTGGCACCGGCTGAATAATAGGCCCCTAAATTGCTACCCTCGGATGTCGTAAGAGGCGACTAAGGTAAGCTAGGAGATGGACGGCAGCGTTCCTTATAAACAATAGCTTTATCTGCGCTTGCCAACAGCGAGTATGGGCAAATCCCCCAAATGATTGTTTGGGTGCAGGCCGTACAAGGTAGATAGCACTGATAATCTGAATGCCTTAGCACAATATTTTTTTTTATAGTTTTTGGGTATAAGTTTATTTTATAATGATGATGAACTTTGAGTTTGAATTGTATGAGCTTGCGATATCGTTGAACTATACCGCACTCCTGCAGTATCAAAATCACTATCAAAACTGACTTTGTTCAGTTGTGTTACGGGTTATTTTGAAACTAATTTTATATGACATCATATTTTATTGACAACAAGGAAATATCGCATGTCGATTGAATACGGCTTCAGGTGGAACTCAATCACTTACAGGACGCTGTAGTGCCTGAGACGTGCTTAGATGGAATAAGAATGCCCAGTAAGTACCTATACCATCCTTTCAGCCTAGACGGCCATTTCTACAGGAAACACTTGGTCATTGCATGCGAAGCTGACTAATCTGCAGGTTTTGTCACCATGTTTTCCTTCACCGCTTTGAGCACGGTTTGCGTAATGCTTTTTTTGAACAGAAAAATTGGTGCACGACTGAGATGCGAACATACGACTTTCGGATCAAAAGTCGAGGCCAACGCTGTTCTCAAATGAATATACAAACGGCGTTATGATAATCAAAGCTGAGGTCTGCTTAAGATTCGTCCGAAGTCTCATCGGAATTGACTTAGTCAAAATGTAATTTTGCACAGACGAACTTACTTTTCAGAATTTGTATAGTGTGTTGACGTGCCCTGAATTATTTGTTGACTTGGGTAGCTTAGTTTCGGCTGCGGCTTTTCCCTCCCTCCTCCCTACTAATATTATAAATGCGAAAGTTTTTGAGAATGTTTGGATTTTTGTTTTTCAATCACGCCGCAACGGTTTAACCGATTTCAATAGAATTTGAAATAGATTGAGCTATTTACATAGAATAGCATATTAGCTACTTTTTATCAAGGAAGTATCAGCTAGTAAATCCTTAATAACACAGCCAGGAAAAGTCATAATTTTTCATTGCTGTAAACTAACCCTTACCAAAACTATTAAGCAAATACATGCATTCATCGTAGTTCAGGAATAGTTCAGATTCAAAAGAGAACTAACACTCAGTGTTGGCACATGAAATTAGATTTTCCCCCAGACTCAGTGAATAATACCCTAAATTCAAAAACATTTGCACAGTTTTCCACAAAAAATTGTAAAGAACAAAATATACAAACTTTTAGCAAAATCATACTTTTTAATGAAGACTTAAATTGCTTATATCTAGTAAAATTTATTCCTCATTCTGTCAATTTTTTTCAAAGAATTTTATACCCTAAAAATACCATAGGCACCATAAAATACCCTAAATTTTGGGTAAAATACATTAAGCTGTGGACACTGCTAACACTATAGCAGTTCCTAATATGGCTAGGAACATACATCCTAATGCGTCTGGGAATATATTTTCCGCTTTCAGCGGGTCACGTGACATTATCTGAAAGTTTTCGCACGGAAATGCCACGCTCCTTATCGAGTAGGGCTGTCGAGGATTAGTTATGTTTGCGTTGGGGCTTTCGTTACGAATAGTACGGTTTTACGATTCGTTCGTATTTTTTGTTGAATCGCTTTTTTCTAGAGCTCGGTAACTGGCTGGGTTGGTTGAGGGTAATCAATATTTTCCTGTATCGCACACTCTCAAATGTCATATTTAATATTGACATAAATATAGAACATATTTAAGGCTAGCTTCCGCCCGCAGCTTCGCTCGCTTGGTACGTTTCGGCACGGGCATTCGTCGTTCCATGTTTTGTAACGAAACTCTACTGTAGGACCTACCTTTGATTTTTGGGAACCAATAAGATAACATTTCACACTATCTTATAAACTAATGAAGACCGATACATCCCTAACGCCATTGTTACTCAGTTACTGCAGAAATATAGCTCGGAAACAATTCAATCGCACGACAGCCGCGGAAATTCAATCCAGTCTCGAGACTGTACTCCTGGGTCATTTTTATAGAACTCGCGTTTCTCGGGCCATTTTTATCCCCGTCGCATTCAAAGTGTTAAATTGTTTTGCTCTTCAGCTGTTGGTTTTAGAAGTGTTGGTTTTTTTTTGGTTATTTTATCAATTATTAAAATATCCGAGAAGTTCGTCATCAAGAGTTTGAACTGATTTTTCACCAAAATTATGCATCACCTCGTATTAACCTGTAAAAGGTGTTATTATTCATATGCATGCATATTTCAAACTTTTTATGTTGCATATCAATCCGATCTCTAAGCATAGCTATCGGTGTCCTATAAATACCCTTATATGCAATAATATTAACGGAAAACATCTTCAAGCCGTGCTCATACGGCGATATGGCATCTAAATGGTAATTCAAAAAGATTTTGAATTTGACATTTGAGGGCGTACGATATCGAAAGCCCCATTAAAAGTCAAACACAAAATTGACTCATTATCTTGTAGAGATAAGAATCATTTTGAAAAACATTTAGATGACGTATCGCACGCTGTATGAAAACATCTTAATCCTGATAAAACACATGTCACAGAAGCAAAACTTCAAGGCCAGCCGCAATCCACGCTAAGCTTTCGTGATTGATCATGCTTAGACTATTTCGACAGACAAGATTAGTTCTCTACCCTTAACAACAGTTGGTAACGTTTTCGAACCGCCAGCGAGTCCCAAAATCTTGGTTGATTTGTGTTGTTTGTAATTTTACGGGCATCTATCAAGATTCTAAGTGCGACTATCTTTTAAGATGACTTTAGGTGAAGCACGTTATTACGACTTTGATATTCGCAGCGCACGAGCCGCTTGATATCAAAAACTAGTGCTAAGGGTACTTAGGTCATTAGGAACCTCGCTTGAAGATTGTATTTGTTACGAGAAATTGGCTTAGTTTGTAGTTAAATAGAGATAGCAAACTTACCTTGGTATTTTTAGTCATTGACATGTTTTCACTCCACTGACATTGACAACAGCCTCCACTCACGAGGCTGAGTTTTAGAAACGGTATGTTCAGTTTGTTCAAATTTTAATGCACAAAATCATAATACAAGGATGATCGTGAAAGTTTCACAATATAAAGTAAAATATACTTTTTGTTCAGAACCTTGTTTCTAAACTTCGGTCAGTGAGACCCCCCATTCGCATGCAAAGTGTTAAATTGTTTCGAGTCTTAACAGTTGTTTTGTTAGAACTTTAGTCCTAGTTTTCTACTTAACGATGACCGTCTTATGACGGTTGTAAAAAAGGCTACGCAGCATGCAGTTTAGTTTTCAACTGCTTGCTGTATAGCCGTAGCCCTTATAACTGACCGCGAGAACATTTTCAGTACCAACGAACAAAATAAAAAATATATATTGCATATATGTTGTGTTCATAATAAAGTCCCATAGAAAAACTAAGTACTTTTCGAAAAACGAATTCACAATTTTCCGAACAACTTTTTATTTTTTTCTTCCCATATTTTTTTTCCTCTTCGGGCTATATATTTACAAAAATATTAGCTAAATCGGTTCATCCGATCTCAATTAATGCGCTTACCAACGAACAGCATTAAATATCTATATAGATAGATTTTTTTTTTTTTTTTTTTTTCGAACGGATTTATATGCTGTGGGTCTCTTATGACCACTGCCAGCTACACCGGGCTAGGCGAGCGCAGAGGGCGCTACTGCCGAAAAAAAAGGTTAGGTTTTGGCAACGAGCGCAAGGGCACCACTTAGGTACGGACCTCGGCTTGGGCTGTTGCCAGAGAGAGGTTTTTTGAGGAGGCCATCACCCTGACGGGGTGGAAACGCAGGGACGGGACGTCGTCGTCGACCCCGCCGGCGGGGTCGGTGTGATGTATTGAGTGTTTTATAGATAGATTATCATTACCCATTGCTATATATACTGCCGTCAAATAACGGCTATCCCATGATAGGGTTTCAGGGCGTTAGCAGAATAATTTGGCAGTTTAAATATTTGGAAACGAAAGGGAATAAGTCATTTGGGTTTATGTTTATTGTAGTTTGTTGTAACAGTACACAGGGGAACTTATTGTTATGTTTTCGGGTATTTTGCACGGGAAAGTAAACATTGCTCGCCACCGAATTAAATTAACAGTAAATGGATTTCTTACAGATTTATCTCTAGATTTTTGGTGCAACCGTAAAAACCGTTTTGTGCACGCAAGGAGCTTCTAGGAGGCGCACTTTAATCCTTTCCCTACACTGATACTTTCACCAACGGTCATAGGCCCTTTTCAGGGCCACCATACCTAAAATACAGGATCTAATCTGTATTAGGTCCTGTATTTTAGGACTGATTCGAGAAGCAAGCAAGTGCAACCGTAGAAAATTATAATTATTTTTCATCAAAACGCCATAATTGAATGAGAGACGAGAGAAATTGCACGAATAATGGTTTTGAAGTAAAACAAACACATCACAAAGTTAAAGATTTTTATAGGTGGAAGCGAGCCAAAATTGTATGGAAAATAAATATATAAAAATGATGTATTTTTTTCAGCTATTTTTTTTTCGTATATGTTTTTATTAAGCTCCTTTCGAGTTTATACCTATACATATTAAATTGTATAAACACAACATAAATCACATTGTATATACATGTAGGTATGTGTATGGTAATTGCATCAAACAAATGATCGAAACCGACCAAGTCCAATACCAAAACAAAGGAACAAAAGCTTTGACACATCCATTTGTATCGACGAAGTTTGGACTGCAAATCTAGTTTCAAACTAACGGCCATGAAAGTAAACACATTATACATACGGACTCGTTTGTCACTTGAAATTGAACAATGGCAACTGGAGGAGGCGAGATTTTCTCGCTCTAAATTTGAGCAGCCCGCCTGGAGAGATACAATAATATATTACAGTACAATACAATTTCTTTATTTGCAACAATAATACTGACTGGCCTCATAGCTCAGTTGGTAGTAACTCTGCCTTCTGGGCTAGAGGTCGCGGGTTCGATTCCCGCACTGGACAAACATTTGTGACTAACACAGATGTTTGTTCTGTGTCTGAGTGTTAAATGTATATCTATTATGTATATCAGTCTCTGGTACTCATAGTACAGGCTATGCCTAGTTTGGGATCAGTTGACCGGGTGTAATATGTCCGGAATATTTATTTATTTTTTATTTTATAATAAGGTCACAACATAATATGTGCCTACTTAGGTGCAGCATAATAAGAGTGACATACATAACATAAAGTTGTACTACTAATTGTACATTGTTGTAGATACCGCCGCCTTACAGAAGATCGCAGCCAAATAACATTATTTGTTTCAAATAGTGTTGTGTTCCTGCGGTGAGTAAGGTTGCCAGAGCTCTTTAGGGGGAGGGGGGTTCGGGGTCGGCAACGCGTGCGTGATGCCTCTGGTATTGCAAGCGCTCATAGGCTACGGTAACCGCTTGCCATCGGGTGGGCCGTAGGCTTGTTTGCCAACTCAGTTGTATAAAAAATAATAATAATATATATATAACATAAAGTTGTACTACTAGTTGTACATTGTTGTAGATACCTCCGCCTTACAGAAGATCGCAGCCAAATAACATTATTTGTTTCAAATAGTGTTGTGTTCCTGCGGTGAGTAAGGTGGCCAGAGCTCTTCAGGGGGAGGGGTTCGGCAGACAACGCATAAGCAATGCTCCAGGTGTTGCTGATCCTCGTAGGTACCACGCGAGCGAAGCCGCGAAGCCCGAATTTGTGAGGATAATAGAATTGAAGTACGAATGTTTATGGTTCACCGTAACGGCTCAACCAATTTCGCGAGGAACAGGCGAAGCTTCACCTAGTTTCTAAGACGTTTCAAAGTGATCCTCGTGATTATTGAAAAAAATGACTTTGGACAGATAAAAGTCTTTACCTAGAATAGGCTACTTTTTATACAAGGTGATTCATAATATGTATTCCATCTCGAAAGGGGCTTATTCTACAAGAAATTAGCAATAAAGTTTGTTCTACGACTTAGGTACCACATGAGCAAAGCTGATGGCGCAAGCTTGTACTGAATAATTACAAATAATTATTGACAAATAGGCAAAAGTTTTAAATAGATGTATTTTTATAGTCAATATCATTTTAGTCCAAAAATATACAGATATGAGATTAGATAATCTGAGCAAATGATAAGCTTTTGTCAACCATTTTAATTAGAGTCAAAAATTCCAATTATAGGAAGAAAGGGTTTTGTTGAATGGGGGTTTTCGACACCCTCCACTGTTGTGTCGGTATTGTTGTATTGTTCTCTATTTTTGTGAATGGATGGCATAATCTGATAATGGGTAAGAAATGCCCTCTATTGGAATGAATTTCATGATTACGGCTGGGAGTTAATAGAAAAGAAAAAAATATTTAATAAAAATATAGCAAAAGATGAATAAGTATTTGATTTTATTTATTTACTTATTTATTGACTTTATATTTATTATGTAATTTATATCTTTTATATCTTTGTTTTATGTGATGAAATTGATTAATAAGATAATGTTTATCGATGTTCGTCTCGTCGTCGTCACCAAAACCCCGTCCGAAAACCAGCGCCGCACCGCACTTACCCAGATTTGGTGCAGCTTTATGCGTTATGTGGGGCAAATGGGTCCCGTCCCATTTGCCCCACATAACGCATACACAACCTACCTCCTACCTACTACCTATATTATGTACCTACCTCACTAGATCTGTGCCTACAACTACATAGGTACCTAAGCTTTTGTGTGTTATAGGTAGGTATGTTTTGTTTTGTGTTATTTTTTGTTTTATGTGTATAGTAAGCGTTGTTGGAGCCGAATAAGTGGTCTCTTTAAGGGTTGGCGACATCGGGTACGTGAGCCCACAAGTGTCCTAGAAAGGATAAGAGTAGAAAATTTGCAAGACGATAGAGTGCAAGATGAGTACAAAAGTAAATTGATTGATAGATTTGATTTGATTTGATGATATATGTGACATTGAAGAATTATGGAAGTCTTTTAAGGATGAGGTAGTGAGTGCAGCTTCTGACATATGTGGTGTTAGTAAGAGGGCAAAAGGGAGAAAGGTGAAGGATGTTTGGTGGGATAATGAGGTGCAAAAGGCAGTATGCGAGAAGAAGAAAGCGTGGTTAGACTGGCTAGCTGTCAGAGCTAACGAAAGAATGCAGAAGGCAACGAATGAGGATATTGATGAAGCCAAGAAAGAGTATAAGAGACTGAAAGGGTTAGTGAAAGAAATTATTGCAAGAAAGAAAGAGGAACAAAAGGATGTCTTTGATCAGAGATTATCTGAGGATTTCCGGACAAACATTAAGTTTTTCTGGAAATCCATTCGTTCAGCCAGAGTAAAAACTCCGAGCTCAGAGCTGAATTCAATTAGAGACCAGAATGGAAGTTTAGTGAAAGGTGAAGAATGCATTTTAAAAAGATGGAGAGAGTATTGTGAAAGTTTGTTTGAAAGAGAGGAAGCATTCACAGCGACCTCAGTTATGAATGAAAATGACGAATATGAAAGTGGTATAAGCATGAATGAAGTTGTGAATGCATTGAAACGAATGAAATCAGGTAAGGCTGCAGGGTATGACAGGATTACAGTCGAGATGCTGAAGGCTGGACATGGCATAGTAGCCAGTCAGTTGTGCCGCCTTTTCAATTTGTGCTGGAGTGCCGGCCAAGTACCAAGTGATTGGTGCAAGGCCGTCATAGTACCGCTCTACAAGGGAAAAGGCTCACGTCAGGACTGCAAAAACTACCGAGGCATTAGCCTACTCAGCATCGTCGGCAAGCTGTATGCGAAAGTGTTGATTGAAAGAGTTGTGAAAGAAACCGATGAGAAAATATGGGACGCTCAAGCGGGATTTCGAAAGGGAATGGGATGTACGGATCAGGTCTTTTCCTTGCGATGCATAGCCGAGAAATTTTTGGCCACGGGTCAAAAGGTCTATTGCATATTCGTGGATTTGGAAAAGGCCTATGACAAAGTGATGAGGAATGAACTTTGGTCGGTACTGTCGTTGTATGGAGTAAGCAGCAACCTTGTTCGAGCTCTGAAATCTCTCTATGAGGATTCCAGTGCTTGCGTAAGGATACATGGGTCATACACTGAATGGTTTAGCATCGAAAAAGGTGTTAGACAGGGATGCGTAGCGTCACCATGGCTGTTTAATCTATTCATGGACAGTTGTTTGCAAGATTTGAAAGATACTGAATGTGGATTAAGAATGAACGAGTTACTCGTCAAGTGTCTCCTCTATGCTGATGACCAGGTTATACTTGCATCATCGGCGGAGGAGTCACAGGAGATGGTAACAATTATGCATGAATCTTTTGAAAGAAAAGGAATGAAAGTAAATGTAAATAAGACGAAAGTAATGGTTTTTGAAAGAGATGAATGCGTGACAGTTTGTAATATTCTGATTGGTGGAGAAAGAGTTGAACAAGTGAATGAGTTTGTATACCTGGGGACTTTGTTTACAAGAGATGGGAAGCATGAGAGTGATATTGAAAGGAGAGTGAATGCTGGAAATCAATTGAATGGGGCATTACATGCCTTTATGAGCAGTCGGAAAGTGTCCAAAAAGGCACGACTGGCTGTGCATGGAGGAGTGTTAGTGCCGACACTAATGTTTGGAAGTGAAAGTTGGGTATGGCAGAAAAAGAATCAAAGTAGGATAAATGCAGTGGAAATGAGAGCTTTGCGAAGTATGTGTGGAGTAACTTTGAAAGATAGAGTGAGGAACAGTGTGATAAGAGAGCGTTGCGGGGTGAAAGAAGACGTAGTGATGAGGATTGAGAAAGGTATGCTGAGATGGTTTGGTCATGTAGAGAGAATGAACGAAAGAAGATTGACGAAACAGGTGTACAAGGCGAGTGTGAATGGGACCGTTGGAAGGGGAAGACCTAGGCGTACGTTTAGTGACCAAATCGGTGACGTTTTGGAAAAAGGCCAGGTCATGAGTACCCTAAACCGACGAGCATGTATGAGGAATGTGATGAGAGTGAATGAAGCAAAAGAGGTATGTCAGGATCGTAGCAAGTGGAAAACCGTGGTCTCTGCCTACCCCTCTGGGAAACAGGCGTGATTTTATGTATGTATGTATGTATGTTGGAGCAAATAAACATGTTTTCTTTCATTCTCCTTCTATTTAGTACAAAAATATTATTATTTTTTTTATTTTTTTTTAAATCCTAGTTTACAAAATATTTTACCCTAAGTAGTATTGCAATCTAGCCAAGTAGGCCAATGAGCAATTTTACTTTAACATAGTTTTATAAGGTAAATTATATCTAAGAATGTGTCCAATAGCACTTTTCTTACAGTTTCTAGTTAAGGGCAAGACACTTTGTTCTTGTGTTCTTTATAGGAAGGCACTAACAATAATAATAACATTAAAAACCAAACAACATATAACGCCTAATTAAATGAAAAGAACGAAGAAGTAGGTTCACGAACACAATAAGTAGGCAGGTTAACAAAGCTTGTGTTGTGTTTCTTAGACTGTGCAAGTGCGGCCAAACTAGGCCAAAAAGCGCCACCTCTCGTCAATGATATACCTAATTGGTAGTAGACATTGAGCAGGAATGTTTCTTCTGTAGTAGAGCTAGCGGTGTTCAACCGATTAAAAATATTTAATCTATCCAAGATTTTTGGCACCGGTATTCGTTTAATGGCGTAGTTGGTTATAAAATTTTTGCATAATCTGCAAATATTTTTTTTTATGTTATACGGAGGCAAACAGGCTTACGGCCCACCTGATGGTAAGCGGTTACCGTCGCCTATTGACATCTGCAACACCTGGAGCATTGCTAAAGCGTTGCCTGCCCTGGAGAAATCTTTTTGTATTTTTCTTAAAGCTCTTCATGTTGTAGGTTAGCGGGAAGACCTCGGAAGGAAGCTCATTCCACAATTTGCACGTATGGGGGGGAAAGGATCTCGTAAAGTGAGTGGTTCGAGATACCCACGTGTCGATGAGATGTGGATGAGCCTTATTCCGGTGACGCGAGGTCCGATGGTAGAACCTCGATGCGGGTATGAGGTCAAATAGTTCCTCAGAACACTCGTCATTGTAAAGCCGATAGAGCACACAGAGCGAGCCAATATCACGGCCCGCAGCGGAAATCGAGCTCTAACCCCATGCGTCTCAGCTGGGTACTCGCCCACTACGCCACCGAGGTCGTCAAAAGAGGCTGCTTATATTCGTTTTGGAACTTGATGTTGAAAACATTAGCATAGTATCAACATAATTACGTGAATGTGTGTGTGTGTGTTTCAGTAAAAATAGGCCACGAATTGAAACCAGACCAGGCGTATTTCATTTTCTTCAAATATTATTAATAGATCATACGACAACGAAGAAAGAGATGAATAATACCCCTTTTCTCTAACTCAATGTAGAAATAACACAGTTGTACAATTATTTAAACTTAGTAAACTCTAAAGTCATAGTGGTGCGCAATTTTTCGGATGCGCAATTGCATTCACTGCAATTTAATTTCCTACCTAGATAATAATTATTGGTTTTTTTTGTGTTTGTGTAAAATTCAAAAGTTACAAGTATAGAAGTATTGTATATTTAAGTTTAATATAATGTTATCTTTTGTTACCTTATAGGGCTGTCATAAACATGTTGTTCAAAAGTCCCTGTAAATTAATGAATAAAAAAAAAAAAAAACTTAGTAAACTCTAAGAAAATGTATCCACAGAAGTAACATCATACGTTATTTATGCTAAGTCACCTATTTTTAGTAGATTATTTTTTTCACTCACTTTGCACAGACACTTTATTTCACAAAGACAGCTATAGCTAGCTGTCTTTGTGAAATGTGATTCTATGAAATTTTCCGCACTAGTTACTCTGGTACCACCTGTGCCGACCCCACATGATGTGGGATAAGGGCAGGAAGATGAGTTACTCTGGTAAGTCATTACTCTTCCAATTGTTATTTTACGGCAATTGTCTATCTTTCAACATAAACTGACTGTAATGATGATGTAATGAATGAATGTACCTAATGACGACCTCAGTGGCGCAGCGGACGAGTGCCCGACTGAGACCCAAGGAGTGCGGGTCCGGGTGTTGTGGTACCATGGTACTAGAACCCACGACACAGGCTATCCTAGTGTGGAGTCAGAACTATGTATGTGACTGTTGGGTGTTATTAATGGATTGAAACTTGTTTAAGTGACGACTTGGAATACCAAGGTAAGCCTAAGTAAACATTACTTGTTTAGATTAGATTAGACCCTCAAACAGACCGTTCCACTTTCGTTGTCCTAAATTATTTAGATAGATTGAAGAACGTGTGTAGATAAGGTTACGTTTAAAAAAAACGGTAGCATGGTAACTCGTATATAATCCCGCGGCACCAAAAGGTATATCTTGGTACCGCGGGATCAACTAAACATTGGAATTTATGTCGTATCACTACTAGATAAGTTTGAATGACATTTAACAAAATAAAAATACTTTGCCATGCCGTCCCGGTGTGCGTAGCCCATTACTTCTCTAGGGGGTAATCGGAAATGACCGATTTGAAACATTCATTCTCTCTGAAGAGAACATTTTAAGACTAGTGAAAGCCCTCGTGACTACGTTCGCGTGCTGTTTTTTCATACAAATTTCAACCCCCATAGAGGTTGAATTTCAGGAATTCCTTATTTGGTTCATAAATACACACTAAAAAGGACACACACTCCAAATTTCAAGTCTCTAGCGTTTTATATCTGCGCTATCTGTCAGCCAGTTAGTCACAGCTTTATATTTTTTTTAGATTTAGATGTGAACGAGCCGCCGTTTTTCAGCTCCAACACAACTGTACTGATTTCTCTTACAAAGTGCTCTTAAGAGTTCCGTTTACAACGGAACCCTAAAACGTTACATATCCCCCAGAACGCAAATGTTTTACCTTTTTAAAGGTGTTTTTCTAATGCCAAGAGACCATCCATCAGGATCCTGAATTCGCTTATCCTTATACGCGAATCTTTTAAAAATAACGAGTTTTCTCTCGGCCTGGAATGAATAGAGCTTATTTTTCTTGACAGTTTTGTAAATTCTTTCAAGCGAGATATCGGATTTTTTAATCTCAGGGGTATAAACCATCCCAAACGAAATAATAAGAGAAAGGACGGGTTTTTATTCTTTAAGATGAAAAAAAAAACATAATAGAAATAACATAATATAAGATATTTTATACAAAAACTAAAAACCGACTTCAAATTCCGGAATATTCACAAGATAACCATACTATACTATATATATACTATATATACTATACTATACCACAGTCGACAAAAAATAAATTCGGCATGTGGTGATTTCAAGAGAAGATGACGTTTTTTAAGTTTAACGGGACAAGTAGCAATTCCTCAGGAATTAAATTAAAATGGGACCACCCCGGAATCATACTCTATACACCAGCGAAAGAATCATCAAAATCGGGTTACTATTGGTGGAGATATCGTGTAACATACACACAAAAAATTAAAAAATTAAAAAATACAGCCGACTTGAGAACCTCCTCCTTTTGGAAGTCGGTAAAAATAGAAAGAAAATGTATTTAATATATCCCAAAATAATAAATAAAAGATAGGCAGTAGGCAGAAAAAACGTAAATAAACAGGATGATGGGTTGCATGGGCCCAAAAATATTCTTATCTCAACAAACCAGATGGTACTTGGTGTAGCGCAAGCTTTCAAGCGAGACCTAAGCTATTAGTAACAGCCCTGATGGACTGTTACTAATAGCTGACGATGATAATGACGATCAACTAAGGGGACTTAAGTGGCCTATAGCCACTCAAAGGCCTCGTAGATGATAACCGAAAAAACATGAAGTCCTTTTTAAAATACACTAGCGGCCACCCATCGTATAGAACGTTGCATAATTTAGCTGTATTTGTTAAAAACACGGTAAACTAAACAGATATTCAAGCATGAAACACTGATCACTATCCAAAACCTATCGCTTTCTGATACCTAATTTATAACAGCCTGGTTTGAAATATGAGGACGAAATGCAGCTGACCTAGATATCAAATTGTTTTATCATAAAGCTATTTAGGTAATATTTGCGACATAATACTCATTAGATTATTAATCAGTGCTAACGGTTCTCAAAACGCTCAAAATCAGTAGACAAAAAACGTAATTTCATGAATATTAAAACGGAAAGTCTATACCTACCTATATTGTTTCACCCTAGGTTCAAACAAAATACAGTAGTCTTCATTATATTTTAATTAACTCAATTAGTTTTCATTCCTTCATTAAACCTTCCAAATATTTACCTAATCCTGGAAACGAACTTCGGGTATTCCCACAGGTCAAATTAAAAAACTTTAACTCAGGCATCACTTTAAACCATAACTGTTCAGTAAAAACACCACTCACTATATTCTATGGTCCACTGAAAATGACTACCATGAGAACACGCGTGATTTATGTTTAAAGTTCGATGCGAAAAATCGCCTCCGTCCTGGCACGTCCGCTCAGCTTGGAAGCCAAAGCTGTACTGAAGCTGAAAACTGGACCTCCCCTCTTGAGCGATGCAACCTGAAACATGGAAGAATACAATACATTGACG
Organism: Anticlea derivata; assembly: GCA_947579855.1. Taxonomy (NCBI): domain Eukaryota; kingdom Metazoa; phylum Arthropoda; class Insecta; order Lepidoptera; family Geometridae; genus Anticlea; species Anticlea derivata. Next base: position 2,827,330 of record OX388277.1, on the reverse strand, counting down.
GGCTTGTATTGAAAAGTTTAAAGCGATTGCCTAGCGAACGGTCGTGCGAAAGTATATTATAATAACAAAATCTTGAACGTATATTGGCACCGTTTCATGCGCAGATTGATGATCACAGATTAAACTGAAGTTTTTATTAAATATCGGGGATCAACAATTAAATTCACTAGTCTGGTAAATATCCCAATTTCAGTGATAATTATTATCATAATCATAATATATTTCATTCAGCCTTTACATTAATTATTCCGTGTTGGCCTGGGAGGCTCCCCAATTTTCAGTTCGCGAAGGTCGTGGGTTCGAGCCCGGTCGTGCACTAATGAGTTTCTTTATTCATAACGTGCTTAAAACGGTGAAGAAAAACATCGTGAGGAAACCAGTACCTAAGTATTCCTATAAGCGGCGATGGGCTTACAACCTGTCACATCATGGTAGGTATTACGCGCTACTGCAAACTATGGACATGTGTCAAATCATTGAACATGCCTCTGACTACCCTCTTAGAATCTTCGAGAATCTGATCACCTGGAGCTCTAAGAGGTTGTCTGATATACTTTTAATATTTATTTTTTAAATGAAAGCATACGATATCCCATGTCAACGGTGCGGATCATTTTGAAACGAATTTAAACGACATGCCGTTTGAACACTGCCTCCCTGCCCGATCTTTATATAAGGACCGTCAATATCTATCACAAAAACCTCTCAATTCACACTCGACTTTAGCAAAAAATAAAAAAGCCACGGAACGCGTCGAAAAGATCTATATAACCCAACCCATATTGTGACACTAATAAGGTTTTCGATTGACGAAGCCACGACGAAACCCTAAAATAGAGACAGCGCGCTGTCTATTTTCTCTGTACTCGAATAATGTTTCAGAACCTTTTCGTGTTATATTCAGCCTCTTTCTTTTGATATAAAAAGGTTGTGTGCTTTATATTTATACAAAGTGAAGGCCGCAAAAGGACGTGCATTATATACCGGATACTTCGACTAAGGCTCGTATTCAGAGACACGACTCAAGCATAGATATAGTCACAGATCAGCTGAACTCTATTTAAGTATTGAAAGCTTATACAAGCTTGAGAAGACTCAAACATAACTTTTAATCAAGAACGGTACTTAAACTACTCTCCGCTGAATCGAGTCTCAAATCTGTACTCAAATGTTCTCGTTTACATTATTATTTATTTATAATTTTCGATTCGTTTTACGCAGAAATTCAAACAGCCAGGGTGGAAATAGAACAGAACTATAAAGTGAAGTATAAATATGCATCAAAGTACGTGTAACGGAACGAAAATATCATTTGATTAATGTCTAGTCAAATCTAAACTCAAGCACCGATTTCGTCTGATTGACGTTTCAGAATAAGCATTTACTCAGGTGAACTGTGATCATTGAATCTATACATAAGTACTGTTCAAGAATTAGAATCTCGACTCAAATCGAGATTTAAGTACAGATCAATGCTTGAGTCTTGTCTCTGAATACGAGCCTAAGAGTTCAACCAATGAAACCAACTCAGTTGGGCAGCGTTTGGGTAATTTGGTCATATCTTCTCGTCGCAGATACCACAGAGTCTCGCGTGTTTTCTCTAGTTTAGCTTAATGTGTAGTTAGCCTTGTGGTCTAGTGGGAGATTCCCCGAATTTCAATCTGAAGGTCGTTCTCGTATAATATAACAATTATAGAGGCTTATAACGGCACGCAGTGTTGTATTGGGACACAGTGTTGGAAGGCCCCCTACCCGATGGACCGACGACATTGTGAAGGTTGCGGGAAGTCGGTGGATGGAGAAGGCTCAAGACCGTTTGTCATGGAACTCTTTGGGGGAGGCCTATGTTCAGCAGTGGACTTCTACAGGCTGATGATGATGATGATGATGAGGGGCTCATATATAAGGGTAAAATAATTATATTTAAAACTAAGGTAATCACAATATTGCGACCGTAATTTACGATACGAAAAAAAATAATCGTACATTATATTTTTATGTTTGAATGATGATGATGATATTTTTATGCTCCCCAGTGTATTATTAGGGTCATCTCACAAAAGGTTTCCACGAAAGCATTTTAAGCAAATAAGGATAATTTTGAGGTAAAGGTCACATACCTTTTCACCACACGTGTGCGACTAGTAAATTCCATGAAATTATTTCTCGTGATCAAGGGTGAAGATTTTGTCATTTTCAATTGTGCACATTCATGTGCACATTCTGCTTATGGTACCAAGTTAGTATTGGATACGTTACGGTTGCAAGCTCATCGCTGCTGTTTCCTAACGACGTGTTCCTTCATTATGTTATAACGTTTTAAAAAAAAAAATTACGAAAAAAAAAATCTACTGTACACGATCTGGATTCGAACCCACGACGAAGAGGAGAGGAGGCGACCCTCGACTTTCGATCTTCGGATCGAAAGAGTCGCCTCCTCTAATTAGTTAAATAAGAATAAAGCGTTTCTATGTATTTATAGAAGGTGATTCATAACATGTGATCCATATCGAAAGTTACTTATTCTATCAACAAAAAGGAAGAATCATCATCATCATCATTTCAGCCGTAAGACGTCCACGGCCTCCCTCATAGATTTCCAGCGGGACTGCCCTGTACGGCCTGCATCCAATTAAACATTTGGGGGGATTTGCCCATACTCACCACGCTAGACATGCGGGTTGGCGAACGCAGATAAAGCTATTGTTGATAGGGAACGCTGCTGCCCATCCCTTAGCTTTTTTCCCTAAGTCGTCTCTTACAACATCTACGGGTATCATCAACAACAACATCTTCTGGGCGGGCCTATTCTCTAAGCTTATTCTCTGAGAGTGAAAAAAAGAAAGAATATTAGCGGAAAAGAGACGTTTCATCAATATATGGAGCCTGGGCCTGCACTGTGTACACTACTCTAAAATATGGCTCAGCAATAAAGTAAACGTATTTAATTGGTTATTTTATTTAAATTGACTTCGTTCTAAGGTACATTAAGATTTTCTTCGACAAAAAGAGCAACACACAGCGCTACAAAAATATGGCGGATGGACGTGCGTGAAATGTCATTTTGACAACCTACATTCATCTGACAAAACAAAAACATCAAATCAAACAACATGACATGAAAAATATGTCAATGTCATGTCAAACGCCAAAAATAAACCAACATGGCGGCCTTCAAATAGTGTTCACATAGTAAAAAACTTACCAGAAGAACTATTCTTGTACCATCGCATTTAACTTCAAATTAATGAAATTGTATTTTTCTTGTAATCTCCTATTTTTTCCTAATTTTTCTATGTAGTGTACATGGACCAGGCCCAGAATGAAATGGCTCCTTTGAATTACCAAAAGTTGTAGAACAAACTTGATTGCCAAATGGTAGGTATCTAGTGTGCCTAGAATAAGCCCCTTTCGGGATAGCATACATATTATGAATCACCTTGTGTGTGCCCCATTTACATCCTGATTAAATTCACGGTTGGCGAACCACCTACTTTGTGGATTAGATGTTCGGTAGTTCGAATTTACTGTGCCTTTTCCACCTTCCTAATTCGGTGATTTGTAACGCGGGTAGATGGGTAGGTGGGCGTTTTACCTCGGTCAGATGTAACCTCGATTTAGTTAAGCGATTTAGTTTTATTGACAGTCAAAATTATTTCTATCTACAAGATTTCATTTTTGTATGTATGTACCGCTTACTACTCATCGGCTGGTTCGATTTTGTTGTATTTTATTATTGTATAAGAAATAACTATGAGATAATCCCATATTAATTTTATTTATTCTTAAAATCATGACTTGTCTAAACTTTTTATTGTGGATGATTTTGTTGCACATTTGTTTTTTAATCGTAAGTGTGAGTGGCCAGTGTCATGCCAAAAAAACAAAATGTATGTTAGGTATGCTTATAGGATGGCCCTAAAGAGTTTTATCCTATTGACTGTTTTTCACAAATTAATTTAATGACGCACTGCCGCCGCCGCCCTATTACTTTTCCAAGGAGATTTTGAGTAGGTAGGTACGTTTGTTAGCAATTGGGAGGTATAGCCTTCACCCTCTAACTATTGCCATTATATTTGCCCCTATTTTCAGTTACCTACATTGGCTCTGCTCAGGTTGAACTTTGTCTATACGAAGCTTAATTAAAGTCGGTTTAAGTTTTAAAAACGAAATTATTTATTATAATTTTATCGTTTAAACTTAGAAGAAACTTATATATTATTAGTTTAATGCACTCCATTAGAGTTATTAAGAATGCGACGCATAATTTGTTCGTTGCTAAGTTCTTGAAGTAATTTAGGTTGAAATATCTAACGTGCTTTCAAATTTCTTGGGCAGTTGAAATCTTTATCTGTTTAGATATGGTATGGTCATTAAATTGAGAAAACGTTTTGAAGCTGACTGTTGAATCCAGGTCCTTTTGAGTTTGACTATTAAAGAACCACCACAAACACATCTTTTTTTTATCTTTTTTTTTTATCACAAATTGAGGTAGTTAATGTAAAAAGACTTTTTTGGCGGGAACTTGAGAAAGTGATGTTGTGCTCTCAATTTATTTTACAAAACTAGTGTTTAATTGAATAATATTATGTGATTATGGTGGTGTTTTGCGTAATATTGTTTCAGTAAACCGCACAAGTGAAGTGAAATGAAATGATTGCGTGTATCGTCATTTTTCGAGTTGGCGCCTAGAGGCCCCATATGGTTTTAGTAAAATAGCCACCATCATATCTTACTAAAACTGAATTTGAATTGACTTGACGGTGACTTGACCATGACTAAGAAGTAAAATGAGAAGAAAGATAGAAATAACTACGAAGAAATATAAACGTAAGACTTGGCGGTAAGGCCTTGATGCCATAGCCAGCCCGAAAGGGAAAAAACTTAAAAAAAAAAATGTAAAAAAAGCGTCACATTACTACCAGTTCAAAAGGAAAAGCGTGCGTGCATTTACGTAAAAATCAGATAGCAGGACAGTGTCAGACGTGATGAAGGAAGAAGTGTGGAGCTGAATAACTCGCAGGTTTCCTCACGATGTTTTCCTTCACCGTGTTATTTTACATACTTTTTTTCGATTAGAAAAATGCATTGGTGTACGAACGGGATTTGAACCTACGATTATCATGTATCTTCATAACTGTATGTAGGAATTCTTAGTGAAAAAATGCTCTTTTATTTTATTTTATTTTTACGACCTATGGATCGAAAGCCGAGGTACCTCCCACTTGGCCAACACAGCTCTTAGTAGCTAAGTCAACAAAGGTCCCACTAACGAAGTTCAGTGAGCGTATGCGTCCTGCGTATTGAGACCGAACAATAGACTATGTGGATGTTATGATGATGATGAATGTATTGTCAGTATAGCACTAAGTAAAGTAATTACACAAACTTAACTAAATAACTGAACTGTGTTGTAACCTCGCGTTTGTGGTTTAGTAAAATTATTTTTAATTATATATCTACTGTACTTATATTTAAGACACTGTATCACAGTATTCAGTAGAACTGTACGCTCATCTAAGTCCGACCACAAAGACCAGCGCTCGGTATGAGCTGCTCTGCCCTGGTGCCGAGTTGTGGCCGTTTCTGTCACCATTTATATTGTGTTATGTTTAGTTTGAATTGTATGTATTGTTAGCAATATAAACGTTTTTATATTCTATTCTATTCTAAAGCCCTTCAACAGCCGGTAGAGAGTAAGCAACCAGTGTTATTCTGCGACGGCGTCGTATCACGTCTAACATAATGTGTTACGTTTCCTCGCTCTCGTAATTTATGAGCCAGCACTGAAGCCTGACTCCTGGCTCTTAGTGAGAAATAACACGTTTTGTGTTCGCTTTTGTTCTGTGTAGTGCTCCGACATGAAATACGTAGTTTTAGTTTAAGTTATGTGATATAAGATATTCCGAAGGCGTTTTTACTGAGCACTAAAGTGTTACTTTGCTTGAGTTGCATCAGTCTCTTTACCATCCTCCATACAGGAAAGTAGTATAAATCTGTACAATTTGCTACTCAATTTGAGTGGTTGGTACGCGAATAATTTAAGAGTAATACATTTATATAGTCTTATATTTAATTATTATTAGCTCAATAACAGACATTACACATTTTTTTTTTTTAATTCATAATAGTGTTTTTTATTAGTAACAGAAAAATAATAATAATAACAGTTGTAAATTAAACTAAAATAATATTATACTAGAAATGAACTCTGTTTTCTACGACTACGACTACAAGTAGAAAACAAAGTTCAGATCACCAACCACAGGCAGCGTGCCCAAAAGGCTGGCGACGTTACCTCGTTGGATCGCTATACTGATCCTTTGTCCGAGGTAAGCACCAGCCCTTCGGTCATTGGTCTCATCCACCAGCCTCCTAGATAAAGCATCGAACAGGAGCCACGCCCCTGGGCCCCAAGGCCCTAGCGTCTCAACCCCAAAAGGCAGAAATATGTATCCATCGCCAAGGGATAATAATAATATTATCCCTTGGCCCTTACATAATTGCTTTATTTATTCATAAAAAATATATATCTGCCTAGAAATGATAGATGGACTGTGTGGCTTCTAAAATTGCGTCGTACAGGCCGTGGTCGCTATTCAAGAACCTTATTACCCAACCGTTATTGGGAAGAACCGAGGTCACTGATATAGCTCCCAGAATCAGCAATTTGAAGTAGCAGTGGGCAAGCCATGTAGCTCGCAGCACCGACAACCGAAAATTATCAAAATAAACAGAATACAATATGATACTTTCAACCATTATCAAATAAAACCTAAGTTATTACCGCAAAATTATATCACACGTAATTCTAAACCGCAAAATTGTGGGTTGAAAAATAGCCAGTTGGAATCAAACGCGTGTCGTTTAATGTGATTTTGGGATTTAGAGTTCGGTTTATTGATGCAGAGCGATTTCATTGTTAATACAAACTACCATAATATTGTATAGTATGATATTATATATCATCAACACCAGCCTGTAAAGTCCACTGCTGGACATAGGACTCCCCCAAAGAGTTCCATGACGAACGGTCTTGAGCCTTTTCCATCCACCGACTTCCTTCACAATGTCGTCGTCCATCGGGTGGCCTTCCAACACTGCGTCGCCATTCGAGAACCTTTACTCCCCAACATTTGTCGGTTCTGCGAGCTTTCTTCACTTCAACTTGCTAATTCTGAGAACTATGTCGGTGACCTTGGTTATTTTATGGATTTCCACACTTCGGATCATATCACGTAGATATAGATATAAGATATGTAGGTATATTGCCATCCAGCGACGCAATTCCGCTAGCGTCTTGTGGACGCTTCCGCTTGGTAATGATCTGGATCAATTGAGCTATCTATAGATCGTTGGCAACGTTCTATATACAGCTCAACTGTTTCATGTGTATTATTTAAACATTTACTTGTATTATAGGTACTTTAATTTTTTTCTGTAAATAAATGTACTATAATCTGTGTATAAATTGAATGTGCTCAGTTATTCGAACCGCAATATTTATAGTATTTGTTTTTGTTCAAGTAGAAAACTTATGGGTACGATTAAAAAAATGGCAGTTGCAAACAAAAGGCCAGCTGTTCATAATGTCTTTGGGGATAACAATTTACAATTTGCAGTTATTGGAAGACGTCTAATACTCTGTTATTTATAAACAAAGAGTAATCTAGGATTAATTTTACTCCAAGTTTTAAGCCAGTATTAATAAATAAAGAGTAATGAGGAAGTAAGCTAAGTTGACCGAAGTTGACACGGGGCTAGTCTTGGATTCACTAGTCTAAGAGTAGTTTCTTAATAAGCTACGAGTAGAGTTTTTTTATTAATAAGGCCCATAGAGTTCAGACCTTTCATCTTACTAATACCTAACTAATATTATAAATGAGAAATTTAGATGGATGGGTGTTTGTTACTCAATCACGCTAGAACGTCTGGACGGGTCTGTGAAATTTGCAAATCTGAACAAAGAACATAGGCTATCTTATATCCCAACAATATGTACGATAACCGTACGATAAACAAATCTAGTTTATGTAAATGAAGTCGAATGCAAATCGCCGCTTGGTTTAGGTCCTAAGTAACTAATTTCCGATCTGTGACAGCTTCGCGCTAATTATTGCGTGGCTGTACCATATAATAAACAGTATTTAACGAGGTTTCAGAGTTAATTTTTAGGAGAAAATTCATTTTGAAATAGTGTTCGCGTGGGGCTTCTGTACACACGTAACACGGGGTCGAATCATCAACATCTGAGGTCATCAAGTGTTCGACGTGACAAGAGTCAAGGTAAGAACATACTTTATGAGCACGCAGACCGTTTATCAACTTATTTATTACGACGATCAATGCATCCAGCTTTCTTCCTAAGTCCATCTTTATTCTTTATTCTTTATTGCACACAAGAAAAATACAGATACAAAAATTAAAAAAGAAAGGTATGTACAAAGGCGAGCTTAACCCTAAAAAGAGTTTTCTTCCAGCAAACCTTTGAGGCTAGAGAGACGTGATTATAGAGGGAGGTTCGTGTACCTACAATGTTTGATAGAATATTATATTTATAAACATACATATAACTATTAATATAACTATACAATAAATACCTATATAATAAAGTCCATGGACACAGTACCTATATTTGTTCCGTAATAATTGCTAGGTGCGGGTTGAAAAATGTCCGAGCTGCAATCACACGTTACGGGCCGTGCAATTCAATGCCTGCAGGATTTAATACTATGAGACTTTACGGAGATGTGGCACAATAAGATAGGTAGAGCTCTTTAGGGGGGGCAGGCAACGCATAAGCAATGCCCCAGCTGTTGCTGATGTAACGGCGAGGCGACGGTAACCACTTACCATCAGGAGGGCCGTACGCCAGTTTGCCTCCGTATAACATTAAAAAAACCTGTACAAGCTTATTCATAATACGAGTATGTTTACCATCCTAAAAGGGGCTTACTCTATCAACAAAAAAAATAATATTAGCGAAAAAAACAATTACATTTATATAAAAAATAGATTTAAAAAAAAAAAATAATAGTATATCAAATTAGCTTTTTTGCAATTAGATTATTTGTTTCAAATAGTGTTGTGTTCCTGCGATGCGTAAGGTAGCCAGAGCTCTTTAGGGGGCGAGGGGGTTCGGGGTCGGCAACGCGTGCTTGATGCATCTGGTATTGCAAGCGTTCATAGGCTACGGTAACCGCTTACCAACAGGGCCGTATCTTGTTTGCCACTTCAGTTGTATAAAAAAAAATTGCTGGTTCTTTTTATCATCTTTTTAAGTAACTAGCTTCCGCCCGTGGCTTCACTCACGTGGTACCTACGAGGATAAAACGTAGCGTATGTGCTATTGCAAAAATCTGCTGTTTTATGTAGCAATCTTGATATTGAACTTCTGGTTCGTCTTTAATTCGTTTTAAAGATTATAAAAAAAAACAGAATTGACAAATAACTAAAAGCCTTTTTGGCTGCAATCTTTTGTAAGGTGGAGGTACCTCCAAGGCGGGCTGCTCCAAGTTAGAGCGAGAAAATCTCGCTGTGCCCTACTTCGTATAAAATGTTCGGCTTAATTTCACATTGTCATCATAGTGTCATCGGAATCGCAATAATAGCTGAAAAATGGCGGTTGGCGATTGTTGCCATAAAGCTGAATAATCGAATCAATAATCGTTGATTAATGTGTTTGGTGCATCCGATAACAATGAATCTCAGGCATTTTTGCGCGTATGAACTTGGAAATTACCGGGTTCGATAAAAATATTCATCTGCCCACGAATTAACGAAGCCAGAATTCATTCAATCTATGGCCTAGTTGGTAGGTATCGCAATGCCGATCCAAGTCGAACATGCGGGCTTGAATCTCGCATCATCGTCTTTATTTATTTATTTATTAACAAAATCCACAGCTCTTCATAAAGAAAACATGTAAAACTTATAACTAAACTGACAGCCAATAACGGATTAACATTTTATATCTTATTCCTAAAAACATTCACCAAGTATGTATTTATCATAATAATAATAGCAACTTTATAAAAAATAAAAGCGCTATCGTCATTATCATCAGCCTTTAGAAGTCCACTGCTGGACATGGGCCTACCCCAAAGAGTTCCATGACGAACGGTCCACCGACTTCCTGCAACCTTCACAATGTCGTCGATTTTGAATCCCGCGTGTTCAATAATATTGGGTAGCGTTTAAATAAAAGCGAAAATCATGCAGATGAACAGTCCAGTTGGTCGGTCTCCCGATCTGTTCAGTATTTTCTAATCGAACAGTGGACATATGAAAACTCATCCGCTATTGATTAGTTTTGCTGACTTCAAAACTAATTTCCAGTGTCAGCTGAAAAATACCCTCAGCACCAGTACAGATTTCGAAACCATTAGCAAATCTATCGTAAATGTACGGCAAATTCAAATGTCGTGACGGAGGAGTGCCCGTAGCAGGACACTAATCTACAAATATTCCCAATACAAATGGGTCAAATATTGTCCCCATTATCTGGGTACAACACCTATCTGTTTCGTTTGATAATCAGGCAGCGAATTGAAGCAGATTGATGAGCGAAATGATTTTCTTGCCGATAATTCTCGTTGTGGTGGCCCCCGCTGACGAATAGGCCCCTGCATATCTACCCGTAGCTGTCGTTAGAGGCGACTAAGGGAAAAAAGCTAGGGGATGGGCAGCAGTACTATTTTACCAATGAAAGCTCTAACTGTGCTCAACAACCCGCGTAACCCAGCGTGGTGAGTATGAGCTAATACCCCACATGACAGGAAGGTGCTCTGGAAGTCTTTACGTTTAGCAGTCGTTCTACGAATGTTTCAAAAATGTTTGGTTACACACATAAATATTTGCGATCCAAAAACATCATACTAGTGCTTATCCCCAGAACCAGCATGTAATCAGTACCAACCCAGAGCTTAGATCCACAGTATAAAAACAAAGAGGCCAGTTTACTTCACATAATATGAACTGTAGACTGCTAATTTTTTGGATTAGATCGTTCCAATAGTACCTGCAACATCAAGATCTAACCTAACCTAACCTAAATCTATATATATAAAGGAGTAGTCCACTCACTCACTCACTGACAGACTCATCACGAAAGCTCGGAACAAGCTGCATCTTGTATAATACTTTTTTGGTGACGGTGACGGTGACGGTGACGGTGAAACCGATGTCGTCAAAATATGATAAGTGATCCATCGATTTTCCTATGGACTATCTGAGCTCAGCTCACAAGTAAATACGAATTAAACATAGCGATAGGTTTTGTGATTGTTCTATTGTATTTAATGATAGTTGAGCGTTTGTTTTGAACATGCTGCGAGATTTTACTATCAGAGATTACCTAAACTATTTTTATATCCAAATATTGTATTTTTGGGCAAAAGTGCTTTTTACCTACAGTGCCCTCCCAAAGAGTTCCATGACGAACTGTCTTGAGCTTTTCCATCCACCAACTTTTACTTCCCACAACTATAAAAATCTATGTCACCCTTGCGTGGAAGTCCCCCCCATGATGGACCGACGACTTTATTACTATAGTTATGGGAAGTCGGTGGATGGAAAAAGCTCAAGACCATTCGTGGTCGCTATTTGATAATCTTTATCCCCCAACGGTTGTCGGTTTCGCGAGCTATATGGCTTACCCACTGCCACTTGCTAATTTTGAGAGCTATGTCGTCTTCTTTATTTCGAATTTTATAACGTATACCTACCTACCTACATCTTTCCAATTATAACAGATTCATATCTTTGTTTTTTAGTTGGTAGAGTTTGAGAAACGGCAGTCTACACATGAGTAAGAGAAATCTACAGCAAAATAGAAAAGCGGTGACAGAGGTTTCAGTGAATGGCTGAATGTTATTCATAAGGGTGCCGTAAACTAAAGTTACAAAGTTGTCTACAAGTTTGCAAAGGAAAGTAAAGTTTGTCGGAATGTTATAAATCTCTAGGTTCTAATACGATGACACTTATGTTTATTCTGAAATTACAGAATTACAATGAATAAAGCGCAACTTGCGCAGTTTGCTGGTAAAAAAGTTAAAAAAGCCATTTTACATTGTAAGATGATGCAACAATTACAGTTGTAGACCACTAGTCTATTCGGATCAGAGGATTCAACTAAATAGATAGAACTTCAACAAAGAGGTCAACCAACAAATTCAACTCGGGCATCGTTTGGGAAACATCGCCATTTATGTATTTATTTATTTAACCTTAAATAATACGGTTTATTTCCCAATTACATTACTTAAGGATAGAATTAGATTACAATTATTACAATTATATGTACTTACCTTTGCCTACAAATAACTGCAGATAAACCTACAGACCTAAATGTGTTAAATCCTACCTACCTACTAAGAAATTTTGTACAAATTGTATATTTCAATAAACGTTATCTTATCTTAATTAATGTAAATCAGATTAATTAAAAAATATATAAAATAAATTAGAGGTCTATCTCTATATTTACATATTTACAACATCAAATGTCAAATTAAATAAATGAATAAAAAAAAAAAAGCAAAATGTAATTACATAAATTAAACATAAACATCAGTCATACTTCTCGACACAAAATCTGCAAAGCCTCAAGACTAAAGTCTACAATCAATGCGTGTTGCCAGTGATGGTGATGACATATGGCACTGAGACTTGGTCGCTTACTATTATCCTCACTTCACAAGCTCAAGGTAACGCAACGGGCTATGGAGAGAGTATGTTATGAGTTTCACTATGTAAAATCCGAAATGCATTGAAGAACCAAGGATACCGACACAGCTCTCAGAGTTGAAGAGGCAATGGGCAGGGCAAAAACAATATGCTCGATTGGTTGAACGAGTTTTTAAGTGTCATCGCCATTTTACAGCTTGAAAAACTGCCATATTAAACCATTTATTTATTTTATCGTTTGCCATAAACTTCAGTGGATTACAAAAAGCCATTGCTATGCAAGTGTCGCATTCGACGCGATCCGATAATGAGTTCTCGTTAAACCCGTCAAAGCCAAATTGACATTGGTAAGTACTGATTTCGCTCGATGTTGTGTTTGACCGCAATTCATTTTGGGGAAGGTTCGTGATTAACAGAAACTGAGGCCTGAGTATGAGTTCTTGTAAGTTCTCACTCTTCACTTTTCGACCATGAAAAGTGTATAGATTACCGAAGGGGCACCTACAAAAACCAGTAATCTATACACTGTTCGCGATCTAAAAGTGAGAACTCACGAGAACTCACACTAGGGCTACTCTGATGGTGAACGTTGGCTCTAGAATATTTGATCAAGCGAGCGAAGATATCTCGAACAACGATTCGGCGTTGTATGTTTCTGTTTATATTGTGTGTTTTTTTTATACAAAATAGGCTAACGTTTGACTGCAATCTCACCTGATGTTAAGTCATTACTTAACATATTTTGTATAAAGTATAACGTGCTACACCCAGGGACTGAATAACCGGAATATAAAGTACCTTTAAATAACGATATGACGTCATACCGATAAATTCCGGTTACCCGATATTTCTCTACCAATAAATATAACGGTACCGGAATATCTGGCTTCGCAGTTCATTTGGGTTTATTTCGCTACCGGTACCTAAAACCGAAATAAATAAAGGTTTATAAAGGTTTTCTTTGATGAAACGCCGCCACCCCGCCACCGCGGCGCGACTGGCCTAGCGAACTAGCCGCGGCTCAAAATGTCGGTACCGAAATCTACCGGTATGTAATAACGGTACCGTAATGCCCTACCGGTATAGCATAGTGGTACCGAAATGTTTTAACGGTACCAGTACCTATAACCTCTACCGCTTTCAGTCCCTGGCCACATAATAATGTGGTCAACGGTGTAGCACGTTTGCCTAGAAGAAACCTATTCACTCTGGTCTTGAAGACACCCAAATTATGTATATTTGCTAGAGCAGAACTTTGAAACTGCCGGTCCGATCTGGTCAACAGGTTTTTCTTTTAAGATTTGCTAGTATATATAAGTTACATCGGCCAATAAGTTGTTTAAAATAGGGTTTGAAATTTTTACTTAAGGGTCTACTACAAATACCTACATGAAGTGGGGTCCTAGTTCATAATAATTATGGTTTTTGAGATACATTTGAAAACAAATATAACGTGAACTGCCATTTGTTAGATTTCAATGATCTCGTAGTTCAGGTAATACTGGATATTAGTCGGAACATGCTAATGATGCGATTTTCAAAGTTTATCTTATTTTTGTTCCCTGAATGATCATCGAAGCACCAACACTTACCAGACATCATGAGATCTCAATTTGGGGTCAACAATAAGTGTTAATCAAGAAGACTTTTATGATAATTTGATTTTTTTTGACTAAGCTTTAATAGTAAATTAGATATGTCGCAAGCGTAGTTTCAAGGTAAGTATATTTCGACTTCAGAAACTTCAGGCAAAGTCAAACATAAGTTATACGTATAACACAAATCCAATAAAAACAATTTCAACCGTCAACAAACATTAATTAAAAGCAAATGGACAAAATCAGGTTCCATTCGCATAATAGTCACTGAAGAGCCAGTGAAATTATATCTGATTTCGTCAAAGGGAATCCAATATTTATTTTGTACTCTCTGATTAATGGCAATTGAGAAAGCTACTGAAAATTAATAGGGTTATTACGGCCTGACGACTCAAAGTAAATAATAAATATAATAAAACTTACAATTAACAAATTAAGATTGCCAGACATTTCCACTGACTGAGAAGAGCAGAATAGCTTAATAGTACATACACAAAATGAAAAAAAAAAACGAAAGGAGGAAATCCCTAGAAGAACCAAGGCAAGTTGAAGTGGCAATGGGCAGGCCATATAGCTCGCTGAACCGGAAACCTTTGGGGAATAAAGTTTCTTGAATGGCCACCACGAATTGGGCGACGCAGTATTGCCAACCGATGAAATGATGAAAATGCTCAATTACATTCGTCATGGCACTCTTAAGGGGAAGTATATGTTCAGCAGTGGACTTCTACAGGCTGATAATGATGATGATTACAGTACAAACGTGAAACGAGATTGCAGAGTAAAGTCACTCTCACTAGACGCTTTTAAAAATCTATTTCTACACAAACCTTTGAAATGTATTTCTGCATGTCACATAAGATTCTCCAAGAAACGTTAATTCTTCAAAGGCATTGCACTCAATGCAACTGTAAGCTCTACTTACCAAGCTATTTGTGTTTCATTCTGAGCCCAGACACACTTGCGACGTTTCCCATGTCTTTTGTAAGGTGCGAACAAACTACGATAAACAGTTTGAGAACGAGGATTATGGTCCCAAAGTACTGTACTTTGCGGCTGTGTTGTTTGTCTAACTTAATCACGTGCAATTACGTATTGGGCATTTTATTAAGATGAATATTGCTTATGCTCAAATGTAGCATCCATTTGGGAAAGCACATTCTCAGCCCAATGGAGCTAAAGCAACTCACCCCAAAGAAAATCCTTTAGTTTTTAACAGCTGCTGGGCTTTGCGGTGAACTTTAAATACAAATAAAGTGGCGATCACAATAGGCCAGTTGTGGCCGCAATGACACCATAGCCACAAAAAGTAAAAAAAAAAATTATGAATATTTTTATGATGTAACAAAAAAAACAATAAATCAATTTGCGTAGTTGATAGATTAAACCCCTTTTGGATAGAATACATCACCTTGTACAATTCCTTTGTCTATTACTGCGAAAATACCTGAATTTATTTCACCATTCTCTTACCATGTTTTCATCACAATTCTCCAACTGATCCGATCTCTCCAATCAGAGACAGCCGAGCCGGATATGTCAAATGACTTCCTGTTTGTTCGCCAGTAATTGCGAGCTGGGTGCCACTCTCATCGATACATCTGTGTGACACCACATCTGTGGTGTCATATACATAGTAACTCAAGCCAGTTTGTGACGAAAATCGAGAACAGCGTTTCCGAGATTAAACATTTTCTAAGTCCACGAACATGGAGATATCCACACACTTTTTAATCAACTGATTTCGATTTTTTTATCAAATTCAAATTCAAAATCTTTATTGCACTTATGTTGTTACAATGAATGGGGTGTTGTGAATACATTTTTGTTTCAAACATAAACCCTGTTAGGGCACAGCAATTTTACACTAGGAGGCGCAATAAGCATTTTCTACTTCTATTACTAATTAAACAATTAAATATTTACATGTAGGTACTAAAACTATCCCATCTAATAATTCATAATATAATATATATTATATAATATATTCATAATAAATCATATTTATTATTAATAATCAATTATACAAGGAGATCACATTGAACAGCCGAATAAAATTGAGTTTGACCTAACCCCAAAATAGCTGAAACTTGCCTATCAATGTTTCAAAAAAAAAAAACTTTATTACCCATTATATATAGTAAGACAATGTTGGATTTAAAACAAGCCCATTTCGGCAAAGTATGCATATTATTATGAACCACCACGTACAACTTCGATTTATTCTAGGAAATCCTCACGAGGATACACGTATAACCCGAATTCATAATATAATAATCTGTGCATTAATATTAATAAGCTAGTAGCACGCTGTTTACAGTTGTATCCATTATGTCTCGCTTTGTTTGCTTTACATAGTAACTGTTGTTTGATCTGTGTATAATTTGAGCTAAACACTAATGCTTCGCCCCGAACTGAGACCTCGTGATGTCTATAGTCTAACAAATAATCATATTCAAGATTTGACAGTTATGGTGCTGCCACTTTTTGATATAAAAATAAAGTAAAATAAAATTAAATAGAACAACGGATCTGATGGATCAAAGTCATTGCGTCAAATCTTTCGTTTCCTTATCTTGGCGAGTTACAATTGTGGAGTCTGACTCCACATTTCGCGAGGAACGTAGCGCGAAATCTGCGGTGAGTGGACACACATCACACATTGTGTCAATCTTATAAAAGACTGATTAGTTAGCAGATCATATTGTATTGATTTGATTAGTTACAAAAATAACAGTCTGAATGTAGAAATATTGATCTCTTTACTTATTTCTTAAAATCCGTAGAAGAACCAAGGTCACCGACATAGCTTTCAAAATTAGCAATTTAAGTGGGCTGGCCATATAGCTCGCAGAACCGACAATCGGGGCCGAATAAAGGTTCTCGTAGGCAACCACGAATCGGAAGATGCGGTTCGAGGTCCGACCGATGGACCGACGACATTGTGAAGCTTGTGGGAAGTTGGTGGATAGAGAAGGCTCTAGACCGTTCATCGTGGCACATTGTGGGGAAGGCCTATGTTCAGCAGTGGACTGAAACTCACGGTTGCAACACTTGGCGCCGGCTGCGGAACACATTCGATAAGCATCCGCCGATCGCTATCCCTATGGGTCACCCGATAAAATACGGAGGCATCAAGGAGCGCAAATCCCCGTTCAGCGTGAAGCTGATGAACTCTGGAGTACACTCCTCGCAGACCAACCCTGGCTACAGTAGACAGCCGGCCGGCGGGGCTATCTTCTTCTACTAAACATTACACAACACTTTTTTTGTGCACGTAAGGAGCCTTAAGAGGCGCACTTTAATCCTTTCACAACACTGATTCTTTCATCGACGGTCTTAGGCCACCATACCTCAACATGGTCACTAACATAATACAGGATGACCATGAAAGAATCAGTGACACGACAAGAAGAAGAAGCAGTGGATTTCATCAAGCTGATGACTTATGAAGATCCCGTTGGCTTTTAAAACGCTTCCTTCTCATTTTCAATACCGTTTATACCAATCAACTAAAAGAACATCCATTTTATTGAAATACGCTTTATTTGGAGGTGTAGCGGCAAAAGCAGCTTACCCACGCCCACGATACAAATGAACACCTTTGAATCCTACTAAATTTCGGAAACGTCCAATTAAAGGCGCCTTTTGCCCCAAACAAAAGAAACGACCTCAAAATCTTTAGAAAACCATTTAAATTCAAAAAGTTTTGAGCCAAATTAAAACGTTTTTTGGGCTTTTGAGCCGAGGCTTCTATTTCAATTCCCGTTTCAATTTGTTTTGCGCCAAAATTTGCATTATGCCATTAGCGAACGTACCTAACATAGGCTGAGGCAGCGTACACACTAGAACAATAATTTAGTATAAAGCCGTTCTAAAATGTTGTGCGATATACCATCTGAATTTCGTTTCAAAATGATTCTTACTGCCACTGACTTACTGATTCAAGTCAGTTTTGAGTTTGACTTTTAAGGCCGTGCTCAACGATATCGCAAACAACTAAAAACTGACTTTATTCTATAGACATAAGGATCATATTGAAATTATTTTAGATGATATATCGCAAGCCGTTTGGTAGATGATGATCATGATCATGATGATCTCATCAGAGATCGATGCATTGCGTGAATGACGACATGAGTAAGGAGTGATTACATGACGGCTGATAGAGTTGAGTGATAGAGAAAAACATGTTGTTCCGCCCCACATGAAATGAGATAAGGGCAGGGAGATGATGATGATATCTAAATTAGACACCATTTGAACACAGCTTAAGTTTTTCCAAGAATATTTGTGTACTTTATTTGGAGATACAGTCTATTTTTATTCTTTCATTTCCGAAAATACGAAAAACTAAGGTGTAAGCCATTGATACAATAGACCAAAACGTTTGCACAAATGAGGGCTCTGTATGGTGAGTACTCGGCCGAATTATTCAATGTATTGTAATTAACAGGAGGTAGGGCACAGCGAGATTTTCTCTTTCTAATTTGGAGCAGCCCGCCTTACAGAAGATCGCAGCCAAATAACATTATTTGTTTCAAATAGTGTTGTGTTCCTGCGGTGAGTAAGGTTGCCAGAGCCCTTTTTGGGGGGGAGGGGGGAGGGGTCGGCAAAGCGTGCGTAATACCTCTGGTATTGCAAGCGCTCATAGGCTACGGTAACCGCTTACCGTGGGCCGTATGCATGTTTGCCAGCTCAGTAGTATTAAAAAAAAAAAATGTGTTCGGTCCACTCATCCAACTCGACCTATTTCCTCCACTGGATTAGTATAAACTAAGCCTAAGTGTGTAGTGACACCTCAATATAATTTTTCTACAATGCTTTTTCGTTTCATGTGCTCGAAATTTCCCTGGAGATAGACCTATCAAAATCTATTTTAGTGCGAATAACCTCAACACAATCTCATTTGTCACTGAAGTTACAGTCAAGAACCATAAATCTGAAGATGTGATGCTTGCTTGTCGTTTCACTGACTCTTTCTTGGTCATTTTATATAAGGTAAGTGACCAGGTATTATGGTCGCCCTAAAAAGGGCCTATGACCGTCTGTGAAAGAATTAGTGTAGTGAAAGGATTATAGTGCGCCTCTTAGAGGCTACTTTCGTGCACATGTCAAACGTCTTCGAATTTTTTATGACATGCCGGTTTTCTTAGGATGTTTTCCTTCCCCGTTTGAGAGCAACAAGTCTTACAAGTCTCTATCCTGTTCCACTACATTCATCATCATCATCATCATCAGCCTGTAGAAGTCCACTGCTGGACATAGGCCTCCCCCAAAGAGTTCCACGACGAACGGTCTTGAGCCTTCTCCATCCACCGACTTCCCGCAACCTTCACAATGTCGTCGGTCCATCGGGTGGGGGGCCTTCCAACACTGCGTCGCCCGGTTCGTGGTCGCCATTCGAGAACCTTTACTCTAGATTATGAACCTTCCACTAGATTATGTGGTTTTATATGATCTAAGATTTCTCAAACAACTTAGATGTGAAGTAGAAATGACGTAAGAATAAGAGTTAAATCGGCCAAGGGGTTGCATAGGAGTCCAAAAGGGGGTTAAAAAAAAAGAAATACATAAAGTGGTTGCCATATGGATAAGCATGGGTTAAACATTCCAAAACGATTTTTATTTTTGTTCTAGGCCATGTGGTAACAATGAAAATAGTAATATTAAAAATCCAATATAACGTGAGCTCCCGTTCGGTAGAGTTCCAATGACTTCGTAGTTCAGATGAAATTGGTTATTGCTAGAACATGCTAAAGGTGCGATTTTCAAAGTTCGAAAGATAAGATCTTAATTATGCCTCAACGATCATCGGATCACCAACTTTTAGGAGAAATCGCGAGATCTCAGTATCCTCTTCCACTAGAGCCAAGGGAAGCCAAAAGACAAAATGGCGGTAATCTCCGGCTCAGTTAAACGGGTAGCGGAATATGCACGTGCCCAAAGGTGACGAAAAAGAATTCGTCGCATGAATGTGAACTCATTAGCGGTGTACGAGTAGGTACGGTTATACCTTCAATGGAGTCGGCAAAACTGAAAAACAGGCAGAATTATGTCATTCAGTTATAGGCTCGTCGTCAATATTGAGGAAGTAGTGGTTAGTAGTCGGTGAAAGGATTAAAGTCCGCCACTTAGAGGCTCCTTTCGTTCAACAAATAACCAATCTACCTGAACTCGATGTCATTGAAAATTTAGCAAACTGGAGCTCACGCTTTATTGGTTTTTGAGTGTTACTACTTTCGTTGTATCTAAAAACCAGGCCTATAATAAAAATAAAATAGTTTTGGAATGTACGAACAAAGTTCTTTCATATTATGATGTACAGTAGGTACAGTGCGTACCTAACGTAGGTATACCTAGGTCTCTTTACTTACCCCTTTTTGGACCTGAACGAAATTGTTGGATCTTTTATAGGAACTAGAACGAAAGAAGTCAAAGGTTTATAATTCAATAAAATCACTAGGATCACTTTGAAACGTCTTAGAAACTAAGTATGAAGGAAACCCGTCTACAGCTTTTGCTTGTCTGTGGTTATACCAAAACCGTCTGATTTTCAGTCCGTGTCTTCGTAATGAAATGAAGGAATTAAATGTCTGGCAATATGCTAGCTCTACGGAGGGTATACTTCCTCTAGGATGGTAGTAAATACATAGAGCCTTTCTTAAACATGATGAGAGAGACGACTTTCTGAAAAAGTATGAGTATTTTACATGCCTCATAAAAGCCGTGTTGGTTTAGTGGGAGGATACTTTCAATCTGAAAGTCTTGGGCCTGGACCTGGTTCAGAAACAATGAATTATCAATTTGAAAAATTTACGTCCTAGTACGTATACAAGGCGTTGTACGTTAACTTGCATGTAGGTAATGGGCAAGTACATGCAGAAGAAGTCACTGGCAGGCAGCTAGAATACATGTGAAGACATGTGAAGGTGACAATTGTTGTAGTCTTCATTTATATTGAACATGGCCTCCCCACAGACAGAAGCCTTATTTGAGTGCCACACATATATTTCACTGCTCTGTGGGCACAGATGCAGCTTGGTCTAATCTAGACTGCAGCCAGTGTTTATATTCTTACCGCATAAAATGTAACAAAATATATCTGTAACATGAAGCAACTGAAGAAGTTTCAAAATCTTACAAGCTCGGTCGTCAAAGTCATCGGAACGTTCAAAATGTTATACCTACCATAAGTATACCTGATAATGGTTATATATCGTAATGGTAGTGGTAGAAAGTAGATACTTGGAAGGCACGAAATAAATTACCTAAATTATTAATTATAGTAATTCACTTATTCTAATACCCATCATCTTTTTTTTTATGTTATACGGAGGCAAACAGGCTAACGATCCACCTGATGGTAAGTGGTTACCGTCGCCTATTGACATCAGCAACACCTGGAGCATAACTAATGCGTTGCCTGCCGAACCCCTCCCCCCCCTACAGAGCTTTGGCAACCTTACTCACCGCAGGAACACAGCACTATTTGAAAAAAATAATGTTATTTCCCTGTGATCTTCTATTAGGCGGAGGTCCAGGCGGGCTGCTCCAATTTAGAGCGAGAAAATCTCGCTGTGCCCTACCTCCTCCAAAATCTCTGTCCTGTGTTAATACTGCATTCTAATACCGCAACTGTAAAGCTGATTATTCAGCGCTACAGAATTTACTTCAGAACAGATTCAATACATTCACCGCATAAGCTGATCTATCAAGTCGGAATAGGTGTATGAGCGGTGCCGTCAAGCAGACATCTTACACGGAACTTGCATCTGACGCGGCACCTGATCCTCCATAGATAGTGGCTCAAGTCAAAAGCTCTTAGAAAAGAGAGAAAAATTGAGAAAATAACTGGGCCGAATGTGCCATGTTCTATCCGGAAACTTAGTTGGTTTGGGCTCGTAGAGAGGATGAACGAGTGAACATTGACGAAACAGGAGCTTGACGAGTATGAAAGGACCGTTAGAAGGGGAACCGCGGGGTACGTGTTATGGACGGTATCGGTGACATTTTGGAAAAAAATATAAGAGAATCGCGTAAAGCCGTGTTCAAACGGCATGCGATATGTCATCTAATTTATGTTTAAAATTTATTTCAAAATTATCCTTACGCGTTTACTGGTGACAGTCAATTTTAACTCAGCTCATCTAGACTGCAGCCAGTGTTTATATTCTTACCGCATAAAATGTAACAAAATATATCTGTAACATGAAGCGATTTTGCAAGCGCCTAAAAGACAAACTCGAACTTGACTTTATTCAGTAGACGTACGTAAGGTTAATTTTAAAACATATTTCAGATGAAATATCGCACGCTGACAACTAGTCTAGTATAGCGCACATAAATCCAGATCGCAAATCCACGTGTCGATCGATTCGAACCCACGACCTGTGGATCGCAAGGCGGGGTCACTACCACCACACCACCAGTGCTCCATCAGTACCCAGCGTGTTGTGCAGAACTAAGACGTGCGGACGTGAAGTCTGTAGTTCGTGCCGACTTCACGCCCACACAATTAGACCAAACCTCCAACTAATCAGAAATAATGAAGCTGATTGCAGCATCTTGCTGATTAAAGGTGGGATTCGTCGCTTGAACAGTCTTTAAAGTGCAGCGTGGATCGATCCGACAGTTTAGCTTCATCGTGTTTAGCTCATGAGCGTTTTGATGAAACTCATTGTGGTGGTTTATGTGGTATAAGATCTTTATTAATTATCTAACGATTACTCGTGACTTACGACAACTAAAACAGTTATCTTATATAAAAAATCTCATGTTCTGAGAAGAGAGTGCTCTTCTCAGAAACGGCTAGACCGAATTTATGTTTTTTAGCCGACTTCCAAAAGGAGGATTTATTTTTTATATTTTTATTTTTTTGTGTGTATGTTACTCGATATCTCCGCCAATAGTAACCCGATTTTGATGATTCTTTCGCTAGTGTATAGAGTATGATCCCGGGGTGGTCCCATTTTAATTTAATTCCTGAGGGATTGCAACTTGTCCCGTAAAACTTAAAAAACGTCATCTTCTCTTGAAATCACCACATGCCGATTTTTTTTTTGTCGACTCTGGTATAGTATGATTATCCCCGCGACTTCGTTCGGTTGCTGCTATTTTACATAAACTTTAAACTTAGGGGTTGTGTGTCGGGATTTTTTTTCTGTGCACCTATACGTTAAAACAGGAAGCTACTCTGCAAATTTCATACTTGGTAGGCTCTGCGTTGATTTTCAAAGAGAATAAAACCACTACGTTTGATTGTCAGTCAGTCAGTCACTACTATAAGAGTTATTATTGATGAAGAATCGATGTCAAAGTTACTTTTGTTTTTTATTCGAAATTGTAGGTGGCCAATGTCATCCTCAGTAGGTAAGCAAAACGCAAAGAGGTTGATAACTGAAAAAAGAGGTAATCTTGTGAATATTCAGGAATTTGAAGTCGGTTTTTAGTTTTTGTAAAAAAAAATCTTATTTATGTATGTAATATGGTAGGTATAAGAATAGGTCGTACGGTATATATCATACCGCTAGGTGATAATAATTTTTATATTATGACAGAACACCGTATAGTAGCGTAATGTAGTTGATATACATATTTATACATTATTAATTAAGTCATTATTTTATCAGCAGTGGACGTCGTACGGCTGAAATGATGATGATGGTGATTATTTAAGTAATCTTGAGATCGGCCGTTTTTGCAGAAAGGTTCTAGAGTGGTGACCACGCACTGGCTGCCCACTAGAAGGAAAGACGACCTAGATTTATGATCTACGAGATCTTTGTTCAGCAGTGGACGTCCTTCAGCTGAAATAATGGTCATGTTGATGATTCAACATGACCATTATTCATCTACAAACTAAGGTGCACCATAATATTCAATTTTAGGCAAACATTTATTCATGTATGCCAGCCTTAATTGCGACGAAGATCAGCACAACTCCGTGGTGCAGTCAGGAACAATATCTTAACCATTCTATTGAAAGAAGTGAGAATGGTCAAAAGTAGGCAGGTGCACGGCCGCGTGGTCTCGGTGACAGGGCCGGACGCGATCCATATTTTGTAGGACTTGCCCGGAATAACTGAAGTGATATATTTAACGACCTCGCGTGGCGCACCAGGCAAGTTTTTTAATGTTATATGTGGGTAAAGAGGCTCACGGCCCACCTAATGGTAAGTGGTTACCGTTCGTAATTGCGTTCCTGCCGTGGATAAATCTGTGCCGCCTGAGACGCAAGGGCAGCTTCGATATCCGCTGCTGGGCTTTGCATGATCTGTTAATATTTGTTTCGAGTATGAGTGTTGTGGTACCATGGATGGTATTCATAGTTTCTGATACCCACGACACGTGGAATCCTAGTGTAGAGTCAGGACTATGTATGTTTTTTTTTTTTTTTTTTCAATACAACAGAGATGGCAAACAAGCTTACGGCCCACCTGATGGTAAGCGGTAACCGTAGCCTATGAGCGCTTGCAATACCAGAGGCATCACGCACGCGTTGCCGACCCCGAACCCCCTTCCCCCCTAAAGAGCTCTGACAACCCTACTCACCACAGGAACACAACACTATTTGAAATAAATAATGTTATTTGGCTGCGATCTTATGTAAGGCGGAGGTACCTCCCCAGGCGGGCTGCTCCAATTCAGAACGAGAAAATCTCGCTGTGCCCTACCTCCTCTCAAAATGTGACTGTTGGGTGTTATTAATGTCGATTTCCTTTATCACAGAGAAAAGAGCTACGGAAATATAACAAGCGTATCCTCAGGCGGCTTCACTCACTCACTCTCTAGCTCTTTTACTATACCTATCCATGCAAAAAATCGTGAAAGAAGGACAAACTAACCAACCAACGAACTAAAAACTTTCATATTTATACTTATGACTAAGTTAGGATTATATTGTTGCATTAATATTTAATTAGACAGGACTTAAATATTAAACTAATGAGTGATCGTGGATCGAAATTTTCTTTGATTTGAAATTGTAAGTAATGTTTAGACGATCTAGCTAGCGTAAACCAATGGTGAGTCTTTTACTCAAAAATTGTGTACCTAACTTTGTAACAGTTCCATAATAGGCAAGTTCTGTGAGCATGCCGTCTCGGACTTGGCTAATTTCTCCCTTCTATTTATCTGGTGCACAAACGCTTAGCAATTGAAATCTCAACATTAAATCACTAGAGATAAAGATCAAAACGCATTGAAAGATATGATGAGCTAACATTGGTCGTATTTAGTAAATGTTTGTAACTTAATGAAGTATGTTTAACTAGCTACCACTCATGGCTTTGCTCGCGTGTTACTCAAATGAAAAGTATCCTAGATTTTAATTCAGGCTTAATAAAATCCATGACGTTTCAAAGTGATCCTAGTGATTTTATTGAAATCCTTTTGAATTTGACTTTGAGTTACTCACTTGTCACCGGTGTGGTAGAAAATAGCTTGCTGGTTTTAGTAGCTATTCACTTCTTACTATTCCCCGGTAAAAAGTGACTAACTCTCGATCATTGCGGACTCCGGCCTCTGGGCTCTAAAAAAGTGAAGTGTGTATGGGAAGCGGCAAGGATAATATAATACCTTATTATATAGTCTTTGGTAGCGGTAACAGAACTAGTAGGTACGATGAGGTATTCAAAAAGCTTTCCTGTCGCATTTCATCCAAACGGAATGTATAAAAGAAGACTTAAAAATACATTGTAGATAATTAAAACAGAACTAACAAAACCATAAAAGTCCGTGCTTGTAATTGTCTCAAAGTTATTGAGAGAAAAATGTAAAGCAATTAGAGCGGAAAATTGATCGCTTAAATTGTCTCTTTCATTTAAAATTAAACTTAACTTAACCATTAAAGAACGTTGAATCGTAGAAGAAAGAAAAATTAATTAATTTTCTTGCAAGTAACGGGTGGCCGTTCGTTATTGTCTGAAGCGCAGGTCTGCGAAAAACTTTCGCAGTTCTTAGTTAATAGGCCCCGCCTTCCGAACCACAGGTCATGGGTTCGAATCCCGGTCGTGCATCAATTATACAATAAGAATAAGAATAATTTTATTTACCAAAAAAAGAAATATTACTGACTTAATATAAATACGACTATACTGGGAGGTAGGTAGGAACTACATAAATTCATTTTAACATAAGTAACGGCGAAAACCAAACTAAGCGTAAGGCTTGTATCTTGGACAAACACAATAAAATAATGAAAATGAATAAATTCAGCAAACGGTTTAGTCATCATCATCATGACGAAACGGTTTAGTAACTTACTACAAATGACTGAGAAATGAATGACAAATGAATGAGTAACTTTGCCTTCTGCGCTAGAGGTCGCGGGTTCGATCCCCGCACTGGACAAACATTTGTTACTAACACAGATGTTTGTTCTGTGTCTGGGTGTTAAATATATATCTATTATGTATATCAGTCTCTGGTACCCATAGTACAGGCTATGCCTAGTATGGGATCAGTTGACAATGTGTGATATGTCCGGAATATTAATTTATAAAAAAAAAAAAAATTATATCCTCCAACTTCAAGGCGACCATTAGAAAAATCAAATATCCTAACCGTGAGTTTTTTTGATGTGTTTTAACTTCTAATCAATTCTACTACTATTATGAATACGAAAGTTTGTGAGGATGTTTGTTCGTAAAGCTCAACCGATTTCGTTGAAACTTGGCATAGATAGAGTTCTTTTACTAGAACAGTATATAGACTACTTTTAATGTAGGTACCACATGAACGTAGCCGCGGGTGGAAGCTAGTATACTATAATCGCTATAATTTTATCATGAGTGAATTCTCTTGCATTATAAAATGCCGTTTTATGAAACATGACTTTATGCCATCAAATTTGCAACTCTGTTTAGGCGGTAACGTAAGTTAACAATTTCACCGTAGACCACATCATTACTTAACATCAGGTGAGATTGTGGTCAAAGTTAGCCTATTTCGTATAAAAAAAAAAAAAAAAATTCAAAGATTTAAAGTTGAAATTCATGTACAATAGTGATGACGCCTATTTTCATGACGCCTATTAGTGGACTTCATCAGGCTGATGATGATGATGAGTGATGACGCACGCATTTGTACGGCAATAAGACGTCATGGTAGCGCCTATTTGACTAAGACATCTCTATGAGTTACGAAAATATATTTCGCTTGCCTATGGTAAACTCTGGCAAGAAATCTGTTGAGAATTTGTTACCAATAAAAAGTATTAGCTTAGTCTACGGAATCCAGCTACTGTACATTTTGTAACTAAACCAATACATTTTACTCACGTAAAATGAACTCCATCCAAAAAAGAGAAATGGGAACTTTGGTTAGTGTAATATTTTATTTATTTTATTTATTTATTTAAGGAAGTAAAAACATGTTAAATACACACTTAAAAAGCTCATATGGGCTTGTCTAAAGCGCGTACAGTTCTCCTTAGTAAGTATACCTATATATACTATACAGAAAGGAAATTCAGGTGGGCCGTAGCCTGTTTGCCTCCGGATAACATAAAATTTGTAGGATTCTAAATCTTCTGTATATAAAAGAACAAGGCCTCAACGTGCGATCAACGCACAGCCCAAACCGCTGAGGCTACAAAGCTGAAATTTGAACAGTAGCTGCCTTATATGCCAAACACATCTACTAAGGAAGGATTTTCAAAATATCAACTCCTAAGAGGGTGAAAAGGGGTTAAAACGTTTGTATGAAAAATCGTATTCCTTGAAGCTACAGATTTGAAACTAACTATAAATAATGTATAATAGAATTAAGGAAAAACTGTATTATTAGATTTTCAAAACAACCCCTTTAAAGGGTTGAATGAGATTTCAAAGTTTGTATAGGAGAATCTTAACGATTGGAGAGATTTATCTGAAACTTGGTACAAATACTCATAAAGTAAAATAATGAAATACGTATTTGAGGGTTTTTAAAAACTGCCCCTTTTTATCAAGATACCACGCGAGCAAAGCCGCGGGCGTACGCTAGTCATTCTTTATAAATTTTGTACAAGGTCATGTGTAAATCCTTTCGGGCAAAGAATCCAACAACGAACTTTGACATCCTGCTATGTGTCAAATTAGATCATACACGAGAGCAACCATGAGTTTCTAAATACTGGTTTAATCCGCACTGATCGTTGACCGAAGGTCATAGGCCCTTTTCAGGGCCACCATACCTCAACCTGGTCACGGACCTAATACTGACCAACCAACCAAGAAAGAATCAGTGACAGCAAGCAAGTAGAATCACTACATCATTTACTGCTGGAACATTTTATCAATTCCCACAAACTTAGATTCAAACAGTTCGCGCTGGTGTAACTTACCGTGTATTTATAAGGAAACTTCGTGTTATCCAGTTTTCTTTGTATAATATAGTTGTTTTAAAGTTTCCTCTCACGTAACTAGGGTTGGTGGATGACACGAAAGTGCAAGAAGCCAGGTGATGCAGATTTCAGACTGCGAGCTACACAGGGTTAAAAAATACCAAAAAAAATCAAGGTTGTCAGCATTCGTAATTTTTCTTTTATACAACTAGGTGGAAAAAAAACGTACGTCCCACCTGTTGGTAAATGGTATGAACGCTTGCAATACCAAAGGCATCACGCTTTACCTTTTTTTTTTAAGTTTGAGGGTGGAACGGTTGGTATCCCGCCACTGAGTCAGTTTCAACTCGACCTACCTAAAAGAAGATCTCTGGCCAAAGGGTGTTGTGTTCTGTCGCTTCCGCGGGTGGATACCTACTGCCAATGACAATTCGCGTCCCACGTCGCAGTTTCTACGTGGCAATTAATTGTGTTATTATATTATTATGTATGTTAGTCTTTAAGGTATATATCTATATGGGCCGTAGTATAAGAAAAATTCCATCTGTTTTTTATTCTATTGTTGCCTGAAATAAAGTTATTGTATTGTATTTACCAACCCCGCAGCGCCTCCTAGAGCTCTGGCAAATTTACTCACCGCAGGAACACAACAAACAAATAATGACAACTATTTGAAACAAATAATGTTATTTAGCTGCAAGTTTCTGTTAGACGGAGGTACCTGCCAGGCAGCTTGCTCCAATTTAGAGCAAGAAAATCTTGCTGTGGTCTAACTCCTCCCTAAAATTTTGAAGTAAAAAAAAGTGATAACTTCATATTAAAAGAGGCCAATATTATGCTTTATAATGCTCGTGCGCTCCTCGTTATGTCATGACTTAGGCCTTAGGACTGAATCAATCTTATATAAGAGAGGGCGGGAGTAATTCTAAAGTATTCCAGTAAATGTATTGCTCTGTAGTGTTGGTGGTAATTAGGTACTATTGCGGCAAAGAGTGAAACGAGTTGCTTCGTTGAAGTCCAGTTTATTTGTAACATAAAAGTGCTAAATTACAGTAAAGTTACCTTATTACTAACTATAACTTATTCTATGGTGCTGAGTAGGCACAGTATTCGTTTACCTACCGATGCATATTTTCATGATACTACATCTCCCCTGAAAAGTGGGCCATTACCCGCCCACAGCAAATGAAAAAAAAAATGTTTGTTTCTCTCAACGGTAAGCAAAGTTACACTGTGCGCTACTATTTAAAGAACTTAAAATTAAAACATTTTTTTTTTTAACGACAAAGGTAGGTACCTAATTAAATGCTTAAAAGTTAAACTTAAACAAACTAACTATGAAATAGCTTTGTATTATTTTTATGAATAAGGTATTCTTTACAATCCTTATTGATTTTAACATTAGGGCCTATGTCCTCGATTACTTCATAAGGACCAAGATACACATTATCGAACTTAGTACCAGCTTGATTTTTTATTAAAATCAAGTCTCCGTTTTTATATTCTATAGGGTGAGAACTCTTATCATAACTATATTTTCTCAAACTTTTACATTTTAATAAATTTTCTTTTGCGTCAGCATGAGCTTTTTGTAGCCTATATCTTAATTCTAATGGGTAACTGTCGAAATTATACAATGGGTCAAATGTAGTTTGTAAATTACTTGGTAAGTTACATAATTTTCCAAATACTAATTCGTACGGAGTGTACTTTGTCTCTGAGTGTACAGTAGTATTATAAGAAAAACACCAAAATGGAATCCAATCGCTCCAATCACCTTTATTGTTACTACACTGAATCCTGAGATAAGCGCCCAAATGTTTGTGTGAGTTTTCAATCGAGCCGAGAGTTTCGTGGTGGTACGCAGTTGAATTAAGTTTTTTAATACCTAACAGCTGGCAAGTTTCTTTCAAAACAGATGACATGAACTCGGTTCCGTTATCAGTTATAATTTCCTTTGGAATTCCGTACCTTAAAATAAAATTATTTACAAAACTCCTAGACACCGTAATGGTATCTTTCCGTTCTATTGGATATGCTTCAACAAATTTCGTTAAGTCACATTGAACAGTTAAAATATACTTATTATTATAGTTATCTATCTCTAGCGGCCCCATTAAATCTAAACTTATCCTCTCAAAACTTGAGCTAGCAGTAGATGTTATAATCATAGGTTCCTTAATATTTTTATTTATATGTTTTTGTAGTTGACAACTTTTGCATTTTTTAACGAAAGTTCTAACGTCGGTACTCATTCCTGGCCAAAAATAATATTTCTTTATATTATTCAACATACGATTCACCCCCGCATGACCACTGCTAGGTAATAAGTGAAAATCGTTCAAAACAACTTTTTTATCGTCATTATTAATTAATCTTACAACGCCTCTCGTCACGAGAAAACGTGGCGTATCAAATTGCAACTTTTTCATAATAGCTAGCAATATTTTGATAGCTCTATCTTTGCTTTTATGCTTTATAATTAAAAGTTCCTTTTTATTTAACTTCCTACAAAACTCTTCTAAATCCCTCGCTAACACCTCTGGGGTCGATAACGATCGGGAGTTTAGATAAATCGCCGAATGCGAAGGAACAAATGTGCAATATTTTGCATCTGAAATAATATTTTCTCCGTCTAACATCCATTGCTCGTTACTTTCATCTGAAAAAACGACTTCTATTATATCGTCCGGTTTTTTGAGGATTTCTACCGCGTGAGGCTGATTAGACCCGTATACCGAGGGAATCCTGTTTGTCTGACTATCCGGTTTATCGGTCATATTACGTAATAGTTCTAATTCTTTTGTCTGATGCCTAGTGAGAACATTGACAACATGTTCTTGCATTTGTTTGAGATCTTTGCATGTCAAAGTGATGCGACTCAATGCGTCTGCAGCTACATTACTTCGACCCGGAACATACTCCACTTCAAAGTCGTATTCCTCTAGGTATAAACGGAATTTAGTTAATCTACTAGAAGGGTCCTTTAAACTGAATAAATAAACAAGTGGTTTATGATCCGTGTAAATTTTGAATTTTCTCCCATATAAATAAGGTTTAAAATGATTCACCGCCCAAACGATAGCTAGTAACTCTAACTCAATTACAGGGTATCTAGTCTCTGCAGATTTTAAATTACGGCTGGCAAATGCGACCACCTTCCCATTACTATTGGATAGTATAGCGCCTAAACCTATTTTTGATGCATCCGTTTGCAATCTAAAAACGTTATCTTCTGAGAAGTCAGGATACTGTAAGATCGGCGGGTTTATCAGACAAGATTTTAACTTTTGAAATGCTATTTCGCAATCCGACGTCCATTCAAATTTTACATTCTTTTTACACAACACATTCATTGGATGTACGATGTCAGCGAAACGTGGTATAAACCTTCTGTAATAATTTGCAAATGCTACAAAACGTTTGACGGCATCGCTGCAAGTCGGTGTTGGGAAACATTGCACGGTTTCTAATTTACCCGGGTCAGGAAAAATTCCATCGGATGTTATTTTGTGTCCTAAGTACACTATTTCCTGCCTTAAAAATTCGCATTTTATAGGATTTAATTTAAGATTCACTTCTCTCAATCGATTTAATACGGAAATTAGATTTTTATTATGGTTTTCTAGTGATTTTCCAATGACAATACAATCATCTAAATAAATAAAACACTTTTTATAGTTTAGTCCTGCCATGGCTATGGTCATAAGCCTCGAAAACACGCTAGGACTTGTCTTGAGCCCCATCGGGCAACGTTTCATTTGGTATTGTTTTCCAGCAGTAAATGCAGTACATTTACGAGAGTCCTCATCTAAAGATAATTGATACATTTTATTTAGACTAAAAGAAGTATATTTTCTTGAATTTTCATTAAGTAAAAGTTGGTAATAACTTTGTGAAAGATCTAATTTAGAGAAATAAATGCTACCAGAGAGAGAGTCTAAGATTTCCGTTATATTAGGTAATGGAAATTTATCATCTTGAATTCTACTATTTAAGTGCCGGTAATCAATCACAAGTCTCCATTTTTTTTCATTCGATTTATCGGCCTTTTTTGGGACTAACAGTACTGGACTAGACCATTCCGATATTGTTTCTTCAATTATATCGTTATCTAACATCTCCTTAACCTGTTTTTCTACTTCGTGCTTAAGTGCATGTGGGATTCTGTACGGCTTGACGTAAACGGGAGCAACGTTATCTTTTAATGTTATTGAATGCTCCATCAAGTTAGTGACAGATAGTTTATCCCCTGGCAAGTGAAAAACATCCGCGTATTTGGCACAAATATTTTCTATGCTGATTTTCTCTTCTTTATTCATGTAGTTCAAATCGAGTAACTGGAACAAAGTCTTAATCCGCTTAACATTTTTGTCTTGGTTGCTAAATTGGCAAACGTCAAACTCGCTAAGAGTATGAACACTCAAATTAGAAAAATTAATCTTTACTTCTTGATCTTGCGTATTTAAAATTCTCAATGGAATGTAGCTATTTATTGGCTTTGTTATCATTCCAGCTACAAAAACCCCTTTCTCAATTTCGTTCGCTAAAACAACAGTTTCTTCACGATGATTACAGGGTATGTACCTTATTATTTCGCAGCGTGGAGGTACCAAGTGACTATACTGGTCCTGGATGCTCAAACTTACTCTTTCGTCATTGTTTGATAACCGCAAGGTCATTGATTTATAATCTATAATAGCACTATATTTTTTAAAGAAATTATCGCCTAAAATTCCGTCGGCGGAACACGTCAAGTTCTTAAAAACATAAAATTTCTGATTAAAATTTACCCCTTTATAAACTAAATCTAACCAAACAAAACCCTCGGAAACTAGTTTTCCACTAACACCTCTTATTGTTATAGTATCATATTGAAGCTTACTTAAAATAGTTTGATTACTACTTAACCATTCATAACTCAAAATACACAAGCTTGCTCCGCTATCAACTAAAAGATTGACCGGACTTGCACAAACTACATTCAACATAACTACGCTACTATTATTACAATTAGAAATAAAATATTCATTTACCGAGTGGGGAACGAAAAACTCATTATCGGATGCATTTACCGTATGCTCTTGCGAATGGTTAACCCCAGTTTCCCCCCTCCATGTGAGTTCGGGAAATTCCGTACTTTCTCTTTTCGAAACGTGCTGAATTTCGTGGCCCCATGTAGGCTGAGGCACCGCGGCACGTGCCTGTTGATATGCCCCGCGACCTCTCGCAGACCCTCGCGCGCGCCCGAAGCGCCCGCGCACGCATCTATTACCATACGTCATAGGTGGTATTGTATTACCTTGCCTATAGTTACTGTTATAATAAGACTGATTTCGAACCTGAAAATTATTATTATTTCGGCTATTTGAATAACTGCCACGTTTTTGAGGGTTGTAATTCTGCTCATGCCTCATTATATTGTAAGCATGTTCCTCGTTAGGTGAAATTATCTGTTCATCAACAGCTGTTCTAATTGCCTCTGGTAACGATTCAAACTGACGAGAAGCTAAAATGGTACTCAGGCGTGTGTCAGTTAATCCATCAGAAAAACGTTTAATCGCAAGCTTTTCGTTGATAGGACGCAATACATTTAACTTAGTGTCGTCATCATCGGCCTGAGCAAGAGTTAAATTCACAAAAAGTTTTTCTATGTAATTTCCAAAATTTTCTATCGACCTGTTCCCTTGCTTACTGGTAAAAAGTTGTGTCAGTATGGCTACAGCTGATTTCTTTTGGATTAGATATTTACGCATATCAGTAATCAAACTCTCAATACTATTATAACTGCACTTTAAACGCAGTTTAGCACTTGCGGATAGTCGTGTTTTCAACACAAAATCGATTAATTGTTTGTTTGAAGTTTCTGCTATCATTGAGCTGTAAAGTTGTGTTCCATCGATTAACTGTTTTGTGACCTCCTCCTTGTCATTCATGATGGGCAATAGCGCCAAGGCGGTTTTAATATCGAAAGATTCCGAAGCCATTTTTGCTGCGTTTTCCAACCGACTGATTGACTGCGATGAGGATAAACTCACGATCTTGTTAAAAGTTATGCGTATACCATTAATTAATGAGTTAATTGTTTGAAGACATTGGGGCACTTATCTCCGATTTTTCAATTTTACTATGGATCTCGAACAAAGATGACTCTAATTTCTGATACTCCCTATGCGCTAACTCTATTTTTTGTTGCGCTGCGACTGATTTTTGTCTCCGCGCAGGACCTACATTTACTAAATAAACCTATCTTCTTCTATATTCTTTTATATATAAAAAAAAACCTATTGACTTACTTGTCTATACGTAAAATATACCAAGGACCTCCTGTTGTAGCAGGCTGATCTGCTGTGCTAAACGGTCGCGGCGTGTCGCTGATTGCACGTCACCTATCGCACGTCGCTGGTCGCACGTCGCAGGTCGCTCGTAGCAAGACGCTCGTTGCTCGTTGCATGGGCCGGGCTATACCCTGGACACCGTGGGCCGGGCATGGTCCCTGGACACCGCACCTTTCGAGCCGGGTATTTTCCCTGGCTCCACCAACATCGATTTCTTCTTTCTTCTAAATTCTTTGTTTTATTTGCTTCAGGACGGAAAATGACGCTCAAGCTATTAGCTTTTAATTCTCTTCTCAAAGTTCTTACAGTTGATTTCTTGCACTTCCTCAAAATGAAATATACAGCAGCACCACTCAACAAAACGAGTATGAAGGTCAATAAAATTTTTGTAGTGCTTAGTATACCAATAGATTGGCTAGCACTTGCATTTGCTTCTACGTTGGCGTTCTGAGCAATGATAACTTCTTCCTTGTTTGTTTCTTTCGATACTGTTTTTCCCATCCTGTTTTTTTTTTTTTTCTTTCTTCTATATTGTGTTGTTCATGCTTCTTTGTTCTTATCTTCTTTCTTCTATATGGTAATTTTCATTTTTCTTTCTTCTGATCTTCTATAAGGTAATCTTCTTTCTTCTATAATGTTTCATCTTACTGTTTATTTTAATCTTCATTCTATTTTATGTGGTCCGCAGTGGCAAGGTCGCCATGTAGTGTTGGTGGTAATTAGGTACTATTGCGGCAAAGAGTGAAACGAGTTGCTTCGTTGAAGTCCAGTTTATTTGTAACATAAAAGTGCTAAATTACAGTAAAGTTACCTTATTACTAACTATAACTTATTCTATGGTGCTGAGTAGGCACAGTATTCGTTTACCTACCGATGCATATTTTCATGATACTACAGCTCCTTTCACGCGTTTGCCCCGGTAGAACTTAATACATGAATAATCTGAAATCCGAAATTCAGTGAACGGCCACCGGCATTTCCGATCAATCATTAGCGTACCGTGTAATGAACACGTACCTACCTAAAAAAATCTCTGTGGTGTCAAAAACGGAACAGTTAGAGTGGGAACGAGTCCCTTTATACACATTGTAGAAGTAAATTTTGTGTTACAACCCTAGTCTTTAAACTTAAAACCACCTCTTCTATGGTAACTTGCTAAATGATGTTGTAAATAACATTACGTTCGTCTACGTTGAGAGATTCAGGACGTGTTTTGTTGAAATTAAGCGTAGTTAGTAATAAATTATAACCGTGTTGGTCACAATTTCAATTACAGTACGAAATATTCTAAAAAAATATCAAATTTAACGCAACTTTTTCAAATTAGTTATTGTTTGTTTTTTTTTTTTTTATGTTATACGGAGGCAAACAGGTTTACGGCCCACCTGATGGTAAGCGGTTACCGTCGCCTATTGACATCTGCAACACCTGGAGCATTGCTAATGCGTTGCCTGCCCTGGAGAAATCTTTTTGTATTTTGCTTAAAGCTCTTCATGTTGTAGGTTAGCGGGAAAACCTCGGAAGGAAGCTCATTCCACAATTTGCACGTATGGGGGAGAAAGGATCTCGTAAAGCGAGTGGTTTCCAATAGACGTTTTATGATTGCCTAAAATCATATAGATTTTCCTATTCTCTAAGGTTTGAGTATTTTAATGACACACCTACGAGTAAGGTTTCATGTAGGAACAGAAAGAAAAATTCAATTTTATCATGTAAGTATAATATTTTAATCATTTGCAATAAAAATAAAGTTATACCGATAACGTGCTTTGTGATTATATAAGCGTGCGTTTTTTGGTGTGTTGTTTTTTTATCATCCCTTCCTTATCTGGGTGTGCAACCTATTGACATATTATTAACCTTTGTGAACCGAGTTGGCCTAGTGGGCGGTATCTCGACTTTCGATCCAAAGGTCGTGAGTTCAAATCGTTCATAAATATTTTTCTCATCTTGTAATGTATGTGCGCAAAACTGTGAAGAAAAAATCGTGAGGACGCTCAATAGCTTGTGGCTTAGTCCGCTTCTCAAGTATTGACGATGTCATTCCTGTGGATTATGCCAAATGAATTAGAATTAGAATTTATTTATTTACTTAATTAACACGGTTAAACCATTTTCATTAATCTAAGATAATATTAACATATTAACAAAAAAAAAAAACAATAAGAAATTATAATTAATCATCAAATAATACGATACATAATTGAATACTCTAATAACACGGTCAATAATAATTACAATAAAGTCAGATGTGAAATACAATAAATTGAATAGTCAAATAATACGGTCAAAAATAATTACAACGAAGTCAGATGTCAAAACAATTAAAGTTAAAAAAAATTTGAATATGAAACACAGTCATACATCACGCTCACAAAAACTCAGACATTCTGGCAAAATCTTCGTCCAAAATTTTTCTGAGGATGGTACAGGTGCTAAGGCAGCTTACTCGATGTTAACATGTCCCAGGCACTACATCGTCCTGTTAGTGAATAAACAGTTCCACCTGACGCTGTATAAATCATCTAGAATAGATGTATTAGGGCCTTCCTTACTATTAAAATAGGCTTTCGACTTTTTATTCCCAAGAATGGTAGAAATACTCTCAGATCTTCAGGTGATCAGATCCTTGAAGATGACTAAGGGTGCAGTCAGAGGCATGTCCGACATATCCACATTTTGCATAAGTGAGTATTCTATAAGTGACAGGTCACCGACAGTCGCCGGTACCTACTTCCCATCTACTGCTGAAATATGTGGTGAATCTGAAGTTGTAGAGCCTTTGCCCACTACAACTTATCATACCATAACCGTGCTATGAACGTATCAGACACGTAACGGACTTTGTCAGACACTACCGTGCCCACTTGAACGTACCATTAAATTATTATTTTCATCTTGAATTAGCTGCCTGGTTCGGTCATGGCACGCTACGGTGTTGGTAGGTGACGGAACGTTCTAGTGGACATAGCTTCATATTAATTTATGCATAGAATATTTTTTGTATGTGACGGTATGTTACGTTAATCGTATTATCCGTTGTAGTGGAAAAAATCCTTTAGCGCCGGTCCACACGGCGCGTTGCGGCAAGGTTGCGTCGACTTAGCGCTCCCGCTGCGTTATTTTACATACAAATATCCATATTGTACACACAATGCGCTGCGTCGACGCAACGCAAACACGACTGACTGCCCCTGAGACAAAGTGGGAGGTGTGTCAACTCATTGCGGTGCCGGAGCAGCAGCGCCCAGTTGTTTTGTGCATAGACTGCGATGTTTGAACAAAATTGTCGCCGCAACTGCGTCGCCGCTGCGTCGTAGCAACTCTGCGATGACGCAGCGCCTTTTGCGTTACGAAACTTACGAAGACGCAACGCGCCGTGTGGACAGGCTCTTAATCTATAGTGCTAGCTTTTATCCCAATTTCAATTTGGCAAGAGCTCGGAACTGTAGCAGTCCGGTTTCGTTGCCCTTTTTGTAGAACTCTTGTTGCGAGCATCTCTCCAGCCAGCCCGATATGTTGGGGTATCTGGAAAAGGCGGCACAATATATAATTACCGATTAAACGAACGAACAAAACAGTATTTTTTTGCGTAAGTATAGTGAAACGAATGTACAAGGTGATTCATTACATGTATGCTATCCCGAAAGTGTCTTATTATTCATTTAATTGGCAATAAAGCTTCGCCATTTGGAAATTCGACATTTGGAAATACTTCAAAAATCCTACGCAAAAATCTGCTGTTTTGAGGTCATTTCAAACTCAGTCAATCTTGATGCCGAACTTTTGGTACCTACGTGAGAGACCATAAAGTCCAAGAACAGCTGATATGGTAAAGTTCGAGATAAAATTCTTAAAATTTTGAAAATTTTGACTTTTAATTTTATTAATATTCCTTCTTTTTGTTGATAGAATAAGCCCCTTTCGATTGGATATCGAGATAGTATACTACTTACGCAACACGTATGATCCGATTCCTTGATATAACTTGTTACAGTTTAGCCGTCTTTAGAAGTTCCTCTGAAGTTAGTCTTTTGAAAACGAGTTGGATGATTATCAACTTTTATGTGGTGACGAAAATTCTATTTTGCGGTGACGCGACTAATTTCAAAGTATTCTTCCGAATACGGCTACACTGTTACCTACAAAAATTGACCCTTAGCACCAATCTGACATCAAAAATCACTAGCGTAAAAAATCACGAATCCCAGGTTTTAACTCATAAAAAAGCCACACAGAAAAACAAACTGCAGTATTTGTGGTACAAATCTCAATCAAGCTGCAATTTTTAGATTTTTTCTGTTTTGTTCATTCTGTCAAAGCAATTTTTAACATAGGGAATTTTGAAAGCGGTTATTACTACTCCTGAAATGTAGGACTATAGGGACCTACTAGAGGTAGGTACTTACGCGCTGCTATCAATCGGCACCACCTCATTCATGGAGGTGATGGTGGCCACACAGCAAATATCAGCGAGAGTGACGTCATCGCCGGCCAGCCAATCAGCGGTCAGGAACTTTTCAGTGAATTCGTACGCTTTCTTGATCTTCTCCACGTTCTCAGATCGCAACTCCTTCTCGCCCCTGAAAAATACTGGCTCCTAGAAACGAAAATGATTTAATTATTTATTTATTATATTCAGACAAGTTGGGCTAGTCAAGCGGAGAGTTTTTTTTTTTTTTTTAATTTAAGAGTACGTGTAGAAGGATATAAGGGAAGTGGTAGAACAAAGAAAAGAGGAATGGATTTTTTGAAAGATGACACGAGTAAGAAAGGAATGAATACTGACATGACGACAGATTTAGAGGTTAGTGGAAGATGAAAATATGTTGTGCCGAACCCACATGAAGTAGGATACGGGCAGGGAGATGATGATGATGAAGTTCCTCCACACAGTAAATTTCTTCATACATATTTTAAAAAAAAACTTTATATGTTTTGACATCTGACTTCGTACGTTTTATTTATTTTTGACCATATTATTTAACTATTTAATTTATTGTATTTGACATCTGACTTCATTGTAATTATTATTGACCGTGTTATTCAATTATTTATCGTATTATTTGCTGATTAATTATAATTTCTTATTATTTTTTGTTAATGTAATATTGTCTTAAATTAATGTAAATGGTTTAACCGTGTTAATTAAGTTAATAAATAAATAAATAAATATTTTTGTGTGGTATAATACGAATGTGGATGGATATAAGACTAGAGTAAGGCCAAAGAAAAGATGGATGGACTGTATTATAGATACCATGAGTTAGAAATAAGTGAGTGAAGAAAAAATGTTGTGCCGACCACACATAATGTGGGACAAGGGCAGGTAGAAGAAGGTGATAGGTTACTTACAACAGTCCCTCGTAACGCCGGAAACAGGATCCCACTGTCGAAATGCAGTCTCTGGTCGATGACTGCCCTCTTGTAAGGATCGATCGGGTAGAGAGAGTCGTCTTGCCCGTATTTGGTGACCAGGTAGGCACCTATTGCGTGGCTGTAAAGATAATATTATGTAGGTCATTTTGCTAGTTTCTACCAAAGAGTCGACGTCATAAATCTACATCCATACTAATATTATAAATATAAAGTTTATTTGTTTGTTTGTTTGCATGTAATCTCTGGAACTACTGAACAGATTTAAAAAATCACTTCACTAATAGAACGCTACACTATCCGGTAATATAGGCCTGTCGTAATGTATGGATCTGAGTGTTGGGCTACCAAAGGGACGGATGAAAGAAGAGTGCATGCGGCAGAGATGCGAATGTTGAGATGGATGTGTGGAGTGACAAGAATGGACAAAATAAGAAATGAGTACATCAGAGGAAGTTTGAAAGTAGCGCCAGTGACGGAAAAGTTGAGAAGTAATAGGTTAGCATGGTATGGGCATGTCATGAGGAGGGATGACAGTCATGTAACGAGAAGAGCGTTAGGTATGAATGTGGATGGATATAAGACTAGAGGAAGGCCGAAAAAAAGATGGATGGATTGTATTAAAGATGACATGAGTAAGAAAGATGTGAGTGCGGAGATGACGGCTAACAGAAGAGAGTGGAAGAAGAAAACATGTTGTGCCGACCCCACATAATGTGGGACAAGGACAGGAAGAAGAAGAAGACTATCCGGTAACATAGGTTCAAATTCCCTATGGATAAGGCTAACTAGGTTTAGGCATATAGCATAAAAGCTACCATTATCTGTTTACATCGAGAGCCGCGGGCGAAAGCTAGTTGATTATAAACGCGTTTTATGAAGGTCGTAATATAAAAATGTACGCCAGTTAATGGTAATCGGCTATTGAAAGTAATTGCATTCAGGTGTCGGGTATTCCATGGGAAGTGACATCATGGTTAATAGCCGAAGGAAATAAAATAATTATTAGCAATGAACTTGATCACTAAAAGATGGAAACGCAAGTTGGCAAAATCACTAATATATAAAAAAAATTTTAGCATTGCTTCTGCAAAATGGTAAATTCTATGTAGAAGAGAGAGAGAGTTCTCTGATGATGAAACAATGAAAGCCTACTCCAGTTTATAAATAGCAAAGGTTACCTGTCCCAAATAATGAAATCATCCTCCTTTAGCATCGGAATAGTATGTTGGGGATTCATCTGTAGGAAAAAAAAATAACAATATTAAAAAAAATAGTGGAGTAAATAACTAGCAAACAGGCACAAGGCCCACCGAAATTACCTTAGCCTATGATTGCTTGCTAGCAAAGGAATCACCACGCGTTGCCGACTACTTAAAAAGTTCAAAACGTCCCTTATGAAAACGCCGAAAAACCCCATTCTGTAATTATTTCATAATTATCTCTCTGCACACTTAAAGATGTCAGTT
The DNA here is from genome assembly GCA_947579855.1 of Anticlea derivata. Lineage (NCBI taxonomy): Eukaryota > Metazoa > Arthropoda > Insecta > Lepidoptera > Geometridae > Anticlea > Anticlea derivata. The sequence goes on along the minus strand of OX388277.1, from coordinate 2,785,533 downwards.
TGTGTGGTCATAATTAACCTTGGTATTCAGTCAGTTCATTTGGTCAGTTTAAAGACGGCGCTGGAAGCGCCCATGTTACTAAACCACGATACAAAAAAAAGATATTTCAACGACAACCGTACTAGACGACTATGCTGTAGTATTTTTTTTTAATGTTCTTCCCTTTCGGGCTGGCTATGGCATCTAGGCCTTACCGCCAAGTCTTACGTGTATTTTTCTTGTTAATTTGTTTATATCTCTTCATTTTCTTTCGTTTATCATCGTCAAGTCACCGTCAAGTCAAGTTCAGTTTTAGTAAGATATAATGGTGGCTATTTTACTAAAACCTCGAGGGACTTCTTGGCGCCAGCTCGAAAAATGACGATACACGCAATCATTCTATTTCACTTCACTTGTACGGTTTACTTAAACAATATTACGCAAAACACCACCATAACACAATATTATTCAATTTAACACTAGTTTTGTAAAATAAATTGAAAGCACAACATCACTTCGCAAGTTCCCGCCAAAAAAAGTCGTCAGCGCTGGTTTCAACTGACCAAAAAACGCCGTGTATACTAAAACTAATCTACATAATAACATTTATTTTACCTTCAAATAGTCCTCTTTCAGGTGGGCTCCTTCGAGAAGGTTGACGTCGACATACTCAACGTCTGGTATCTTCAGAGCCTGGATGGTCATGTAGACCGCGCGGACGGGGGGACTCGCGTCCAGCTTGTACAGCGTCAGCACCATGGTTTAGTCAGCACACTGTTTAAAAATAAAAATATTTCACACCCAACAACATAATATATAGGTACAGAGCCTGACCCCACACTAGACCCCTGTGTCGTGGGTATCAGAAACTACGAGTAGGTACAGTCGTATGCAATTAGTAAACATGTCATAATTTTGAAAATTATGCCACAAAACTAAATTTTAATATGTAAGTAGGTACACTGCAAAACATAAGAACTATAATACTATAGGTACATCAACTTGTGCCATTTTCTTTACTGTCTACTTTCATTACTTTACTGTGTTGGTACATACATCATTTACAAGTTCCGTAGTACCACAACACGCAGACCGCTACAGTGTACCTGCCATCTTTAAGACAAATGTCGGGCGATGCAGTGTTGGAAGGCCCCCCACCCGATGGACCGACGACATTTTGAGGTTGTGGGAAGTTGGTGGATGGAAAAGGCTCAAGACTGTTTGTCGTGGAACTCTTTGGGGGAGGCCTATGTCCAGCAGTGGACTTCTACAGGCTGATGATGATGATGATGGTATCATGGTTGCTTTGAGCATGAACCGTAGTGGTTCGAGTAAGGTAAATACGGTTTTTATGAGATTTTATAACAACAGCGCCTCTACGTATGAAAAAGAAACATAATGACGCTGGTTAGAATGATACCTTGAACGATACATCTATTGACAATCGTTCATTTGATTCTCGACCTTATATGCATGAGATCAAAACGCTTCGATATATTGAAGGTAACGAGGTTTGTGCTCACAGCTGCAGCAGCGGCGTAAATATATTACATCAGGAACATAAAAATTGTTCGAGCTGCTGGCTCGCTGTTGGCATTAGACTAAGTTAAACCATGGAGTAAGAAGACTTGACAAAATTTGCTTTTTAGTATCGCTAAACCCAGTATAATCCAAGTTCGTGATTTTGAACCATTTATCAACTATAATCGCCAAAGCGGTTTTGGAGTAAAGCCAGGTCAAAAGTACTACTAGGAATGTCAGGATCGAAGCTAGTGGAAGACCGTGACAAACAAAGAAAACATGAAAAGGTTTTGAATTCAATAAAATCACTAGGATCACTTTGAAACTTCTTAGAAGCTAGGTGAAGTTACGCCTGTTTCTCACGACCAAGCCTAGAATAATCAGGCAACTAACACGGCTGCATTTAAGTTTTTTGATGATCCTTTTCAGAAAATTGAAATCAGAGCTTCAGTGTCATGCCGATCAAATAAAGTGAGGCTCAGAAAAGAAAAAGAATCCTTCCATTATTAATTACTCAAGAAGGCTTATAAAAATGTGAAATAAAACTCTTGGTCTCATCTCAAACATAAACTCACACCTGTTTCCCAGAGAGTTAGACAGAAACCACGGCTTTCTACTTGCTACGATCGTGACATAGTTATTTTGCTTCATTGACTCTCATACCATGCTTCATGCATGCTCGTCGAGGTAGGGTACTGTTCAACTCCGGGAGACAGTAGTGATTTTATGTATTTATGCAATTTAAACCACCAGTCCTTTTATAGACATTGAAGACATAAGCCTGTAACAAACTGCTGGATGTTCGCCAATCGCAGTTTCCATTCAATCATGTTGCATAACTAATGGGTAACCGGACTTTTAGTACGATGTTCTTATCTGCATATATAAAATGCTTTTTGCATTCAGAAAGCATCCAGAGTGATGTTGGCTGATTTAAATTGAAATATTGTTTGCTTAGATACTTCAGCTATTTTATGGCACCCAGCAGACTTTAATCAAGATAGTTTTCAGACAGACATGTCTCTTGACTTAATTCTAATTTCACTTCAGTTTAGTCCCTATATTAAACTTGATTATCGTTATACTCTACGACTAATCATCATCATCATTTCAGTAGGTGGTCCACTGCTGAACACAGGCTTCCCCACAGATTTCCAGAGCAACTTCCTATTATGTGGGATAGGGGTAATAGAGGACACTGATGTCCATGCCCTAGCTTTATTCCCTTAGTCTCATACAAATTTTCCGTACGGTTAACCAATTGGTGCACGAATCAATTGGTTTTCCGTACCGTTAACCAGAATTCGAGACCACGATTTGTGGCTCGCAAGACGGCGCCAATACCACAACTCCACCAGTACCAGGTATTGTCAGAGAGTACTCTGACAATACCAGTGCACCTTTCTCGTACAATCGGTATGCCAGCCGACTCGTTGGGCGTAGAATGGGAGGGAGACCTACACATGTACCGTTTGTGATACACAGAGCATAGTTTCCAATCAAATGGACTCGGCTATAGTTTGCAATAACAGCTGTTCAATGCCTTGATAGTAGCATAATGGTAGTTCATTCAAGCGCATTCAAAGTTACTCGTACTGTAGTAGTTGATAAGAACATTTTATGGTTGTTCTAATGTACCTGATCAACGTTTCTCTCTGCCTAACCCTCTATTACTCCTATCTTCTTTTAAACTCTGTAAAAATGGGCTTCAGATCGATTTACGTCTCTAAAGTAAAAGTCAAAAGATTTTATCACTAAGATCACTTTGAAACTTCTTAGAAACAAGGTGACTACGCTTGTTCCTCGCGACCAAGTCTAGAAGAATCAGAAATAATAATAACATTTTGTTTTCTTTACCTCTACCGAACAATAGATGGATTGTGTGATATTATATGAGTAGGTAAGAAAGGTGTTATTACTGCGATGACAGATTTGAAGTGAGTTGAAGAGGAAAACATATTGCGCCGACCCCACATGAAGTGTAATAAAGGCAGGTGAATGATGATGTGCCAATTCTTTAATTAATCGAGGCACCGAATTTTGATATTCTAATTGACCTGCATTATATAGTGAATAACAAAAACTAAGGTTTGGGTCAGGTATGAAAAATTAATGAAAAACTTCAAATTTCCAAAAGTTGTAGAAAAACTTTATTGCTTATTGGGTGTAGAATAAGCGTGATTGAATATATATTATGAAACATCTTGTATACGAGATATTCACAAGTGAATCTTGCCAAGCGGTCTACCGCTGGGTGTATGAAGTTTCGCGGCGAAAGCGAAATTAAATCGCAGCTCTTTTAGACTCTTGCCTATGCAAGATAATAAGACTGTTTCTATGAATATTTCATTTACACTGGATAACTTTAATCCTTATAAAACACAAACTACTTCGACAAACAAAATAAAAACTGTTCTATAAATAGCATCCACTTACAAATACCAATTTAAGCCTATCATACAATTTAAAACTGACGAGACGCTGGGATCATCCATTCAAAGAATCACTACTTAACACCTCTAATACATCTAAAGTTAAGGCCCTTATTATAAGAAAAAGTACAACCTATAACAAAAATAAAAAGTAAAAAATAATAGTACCTTTATTGTCCGTACAGACGTGGTCACAGCGCACTCGTTAGTGATGTTATGCTTCACAAGGCTATTAAATTGTAGTTCGTGTCGTCTTGACCGTTTCTCGGATGCAAACCTGTTTGGATGTGGTATGATACTACGATTCGTTTACACTTTATCAGTAGGTAAACTCAACCCACGGATTAGTACAAAACGATAGTTATTATTCTAACCATCACTGATGTTAGTTATGATAGAATAGAATAATTATTTATCAAAACAATGTTAATAATATATACAATAAAATAGAGTAGGTATAAACTAAGCAAAGAGAAGAACTTAAGGTAAACTATGAACTAAATGCTGCAAAACAGAACCAAACTGAGCATGATACGGGTTGTAAGATCCCACGCTGGTCTTCTGTCAGGGCCGATTACACGTGGCGAACATGAAAACAATAAAATTACACAAGAAAAATCAAAATCAAAATATTTATTTATATATTTGATTATAGACGAGCAGCTTCCGCTGATATGTCTGCATCTCACAGTGTCGAAGTTGAAAGTCTATTGTTATGTCTGGTTCTCTTTTTTGAGCACTGATTTATATTAATTCGTAGCCAGTTGTCGCTACGTAACGCTAATATGCTACAACAATGAAACTAAACTTAATAATAATGATGGTAGTGATAAGTATGATACAGTATTGATTATGTATTTCCTTTGGATAAGGCTGACTAAACTAGGAGGATGGTATAGTGTATAGTGCTCGGCAAGCCTACTCCATCTTAAACATATCCAAGACAGTCATCGAGCGTACTGTAAGTAAACAGCTCCACTTATATGTAAAGCCATCAATCAAATAGATGACAAAGGCATTAGATAGATGATTTAGCTGGTTATATTCAATATTAGGTTATTTATGCGAGGTAGGGCACACCGAGATCTTCTTGCTCTAAATTGGAGCAGCCCGCCAGCGAGATACAGCCTCCGCCTTACAGAATTGCTGCCAAATAACATTATTTGTTTCAAATAGTGTTTCATATAGGCGACGGTAACCGGTAACCATCAGGAGGGCCATAAGCGTGTTTGCCTCCGTATAACAAAAAAAAATAAAAAAAAATAAAGGAGAAACACGCCTCTTATTCTCCGATCATTTTTTTTCACATCTTTATTACGTGGATATTTAAAAATCGCTGACACCCTTATCTCATTAATGTTTATTAAAAATATGTTTGCAAAGTTTCAAATCAATATTAGTGCTAGGATTTGTTTCTCTAGATAAAGTAAGGTTGCCCAACACCTATAAATATTCCTCTCTATCATCTGAAGTTTATTTCAAAAGAATCCTTACGTCCACTGAATAAAGTCAATTTTGAGATCGAATTTTGGGGTTTTGCCATATCGTTGAGCTAGCTTATTACCTATCCTCAAATGACTGAAAATTGACTTTCGACAGCAGGCTCATTTTAAAATAAACTTTATACATATTTTTACATGACATATCTCACACCGTTTGAATACAGCTTAACATTGATAAGATATGGACCCGATCTAAATGAACTCCGTCAGTTTTTCACACATCATTGAACAAGAGGTAATAAAACTCTACATAAAGAATGATTTGTAAACAGTTTGACAGTATGCCATATGGTTTCAATGCTACATTTGTTTGATATGCTCCTTGGTAAATAAAGGCTTGTTGGCAACATTTGTCATCTATTTGAAAAACTAATACACACACATACATAAAATCTCGCCTTTTTTCCATAAGTGTTGGCTGAGCGCACGGAATTTTCTGCGACAAGCCTGATTCACCATCTCTAGCTGCCTGTGACTTACTTCATTCGGGTGGAAATTTTTATGTGTATGTGTGAGAACTGACGCCCTGATCAAAATGTGATCAATGTTGGTGATGCATTTTACCGGATCAAAAGTAGTCTATGCCATTCTCCGACCCATACAACTACCACTGGGTATGCAAAAATCATTAGAATTAGAATTATTTATTTCAGTTAAAACAGCAAGCTTACAGTATATACCAAAGTGCCTACTGTCTAAAATTAAAACTTAAAAATACTCTTAGCGAATTAAATATTATACAAATTTTATCATTAAAGATGTCGACATGTTGGACCTCGTGTACATAGGCATTTAAAAGAGTGAGAGCTCTTAGCGTTGGCGCATTATGAGCGTGACAAGTTCGCGGTGTGTGGCAGGCGAACAGTTGATGTTGACGGCGGCCACAGCGCACGTAATTGTCAGGCACACATAGTGGCATCATGTCGATCCCTTGCTCTGTGAAAAAACAAACCAAATCTATTTCACGGGAACCGTACGTTTTTCCAGGGGTTAAAAGTAATCTATGTCCTATTCCAGATTAAATCAATCTCTGTGCCAAATTTTATCCAGATCCGTTCAACCGTTTTGGCGTGATTGAGTAACAAACATCCATCCAAACTTTCGCATTCATAATTACCTAATAAGATTATTGATAAAAACAAGCAACTGCTTATTTTTGAGTAATTTATTTTTTAATTATGAAAATATGCTAGCTAATAATAACCTATGTAAGCGCAAGTCAGCTTAACTACAGCTTGAGACACCAATGTTTTAAGGGCTTGAGTAAATATTGACCTATGGGGTTCATTTTCGATCTATAACAATTCAGTAGCGTTTTAACCATACATTTTTAAAGTATTCCGCCGAATTTTATCCGGAATTAAGCTTGGGTGTGTTAAAAAACGATAACCGTCTTTGACTGATGTAAATAATATGGACCTGTGCTCTGAGTACGAATTATTCACGAAAGATTCAATACCAGAGGTATCACGTATGCATTTCCGACAGCTAACCCGTAAAGAGCAACCTTACTCACCGCAGGAATACGCAACATTATTAGAATCATTTTTATAATATCCCAAAAATTCGACTCCGACGGGATTTGAACCCGCGTTTGGTTAGAGCATATCCGTATCTAGAAGGTTGTGGGTTCAAATCTCGTCGGAGTCGAATTTTTGGGATATTATAAAAAAAAAAACATTGTATTCCTTTAGTATGGGTTATTACTTTAAAATAAAATTAGAAATTATTAGAATCTGCGATCTTCTGTAAGGCGAAGGTACCTACCAGGTAGGCTGCTCCACCAATTTAGAGCGAGAAAATCGCGCTGTGCCCTACCACCTCCTAATTACAAGCATAAAGTTAGTTGTCACTTTGATGTGTGAACCATTTACGCCATACAACGTAACCTAGTTGATGTTTGCCTCGTCTGTTTTTTTAGGAGATTTTTAGGAGCCTTCAAGTAACGGTCACCACTTCGCAGCAAACAGGGTGTTAACCACCACGTCGGACGCTGTTCCGACGTCCAAAAGTAATAAATTCCAGTGTTAATCCGATATTCTCTCCATCGGCATTGGTCCACACTGAAACACTGTACGTATATAATGAAAAATGTCCGTTGCGCAAAAATTGCTTGGATTTATATTGAAAGTTATGGGGTTTAAGTATGTTATGTATGTAGTTCATCCCTATTTTTTAAATGGGCCTGACCTGTTTTTATAGTAACAGTAGGTACATTACTATGGACTAAAATACACTTTGGTCAACATATTATTATTGTTTAGTCATTGACAAGCCAATACTTTTCATAATTTGTATGTAATTTTGTTTCGACACCCATTTTTATCTAAATGTTTTTCATAAACTATTCATTTATTTATTCATAGAATAGAATAGAAAAACGTTTATTTTGTTACCAATACAATCAGACTTAACATAACACAATACAAAAAAATACAATTCAACATCATGGTAAAAAAAATGGCCACCACTCAGAATGTGCTAGGGTAGAGCAGTTCATACCAAAGCGCTGGTCTCCTCGAGTATATTTTTTAATGTAAGTACCTACTTAAAATTATTCAATTAAAATAGTTCTGAATCACACTGCTAATTTTCATTTTTTTTTCACTTTTCCGTTTTATTTCCTTTCATTCAAGACAGGCAATGAAATCCCACTTTAAGGGTTCCGTTTTACCTTTTGTTAATGGGACTCTAAAAATGTGCCGACAGCGCCATCTGCGCAGACATTTAAGAAGCAGATGGTTAGGTTAGTAGCAATGAAAATAAGATTTCAAACAACCCAGAACGAATCCCTCTGAAGTGTAAGGGTTCCTCCACCATAAAATTAATTCTAGGCTAATATTTTCTATAAAAAATAATGTGGCGAAAGCGTCATCTGCACAGGCACCTAAGAAGCAACTCATTGAGGGTTATGTTAAGTAAGGAAACCAAGATTTGTACCGCAAAGGGTGTAGGTTCCTCGAGAATTTTTTTTTTGATGTAAATAAAAATTATCAAATTATTTGTAGCCTCATACAAAGATTATTTATTGTTTCATGGGTCGCAAAATATTAGAAATGGCACTACACTCAGCGTTGATTTGCAATTTACCTACTCCTCTCAGATAATATCGTTTTTGAAGAATTTGTTAATAAACACAAGTTTTAAAACGAAAAGACAAATAGTTTGTCTTTAGTGTCCTCAAACCTTGTCTTTAGTGTCTGTCTGAGCGTCATTTACATAGAAAACGCACACAGGCTACGAAGGTCTTCAAGCTTTCGCTACTCGCTGATAGATGGCATTGCTTGACTGATACTCGCTTTTTATTTCCTTGTCCTAGCCCAGAACAAGGTGACGGCTAGTAAATTCGTAGCTTATCTTACTAACACCTAACATTAACCCCCTTACTTATAAAAGCTAGTTAAATTCAAGCCTTGCTTAAAATTATCCCCGTTTTGATTTGGGGGAAAACAGGTTTTTATTTGCAAAATATAGATGTTTTTTTTCGCTAGAGTTCTTTCTTTTTGTTGATAGAATAATCCCCTTTCGGGATGGTATACATGTTATGAATCACCTTGTATACATGAGGTGATCCGTACATAAAAGAACTAAATTCACCGAAATAGCCCGGATGATTATCAAGCTAAAGTGGCAGTGGCGGGGCACATAGCTTGGAGAACTGACAGCCGTTGGGGCATTGAATAGCTGTAAAAAATCAGTTGCTCTAGAAATTTATAGGGATATAATGATGACATTCCAGACACAGGCATACCTACTGTATCAAAATTAAAAATATTTCTTCGTAAAATTTCATGAGTGTCATGTGTAACTCGCTGAATAGGAATGTATTATAAAATAATTTTCTTAAAAGTACAGCGGGAGTTGAAATACCTTCACGCGATCTCTCGGGGGTATTACTCTGCTAAGTTGCTTACATTTTACACGCATGATAAAGTATGCTCTTAAATTACCAAGTGCCTAGCAATACGGCGTTTCAGTATGTTCATATATATCGAGTTACCTAATTTCAATTCGTTCAACTCAATGCTCACGAGTTTGCCGAAGCATTTTGAACGAAAGGATTTTGAAGGTAAGGAGATAAATGTAGCACGATTTACTGTTGTTCTGGCATGTATACGGATACGGACATAACTCTAAGCGAACAAAGACATAGGCGTGTCAATACTGAGACGAAAATAACAAATATCCTTGATAATTTAATAACCCGGAAACTGTGTAGTCAAAAGATTTTTATTCAAATAAAATGTCCCTATAATCTTAAGTAATAAGGATCTTGGTGAGGTCAGGCGTCGCACAAATCTAGAGACATTAGAGGAAAATGTTTATGCTCAAATATTTTTACGGTTTTCGCTCCCAAGCGGCCTCTCCTCTCTAATTACGCATGTCGACTGTGATAACGGTCACCACGGAATAAGCTTTGTTTCTTTTGGATTTCAAAAATGTTTATCATTTTCCTGCCCTTATCTCACATTATAAAAGGCTGAACGTGTATTCTTCTTCCATTCTCTCTATCAGCCGTCTTCTCAGCACTCACTCCTTTCTTACCCATATCCACTTTCACACAGTCCATCCATATTTTCTTTGGCCTACAACTACTCCTACATCCATCAACATTCATGTGAATAGACAGTCGGTCTAGGCCGTGACATTTGATAATACCACCCAGACTAAGTTTAGTTACTCTGGGGTACTTGATTTTATTTAGTACTAGCTTCCGCCAGCGGCTTCGCTCGCGTACCTACATGAAAAGTACCTAGCCTATATGAGCTTTAATATTCCAAGTTTCGACGAAATCGGTTGAGCCGTTACGGCGCGTGACTGAACAACAAACATCCAAACATCCTCACAAACTTTCGCATTTATAATATTAGTTGGGTAAAAACCAAAGTAGCTAGTATTCTAACATCCACGAACGCAGTTCCAGCCGTCAAGTAATTAGAGGCAAATGGATGCCTTTTGTTTCTGCCCACGGAATAATTGTGCCTAACTAAAATGGATTGCGGTAAAAAGATTAACTTTTGGTTTTTATTAGTAAGAGATAATTATTCAGACTAACTTGAAAATAGCTTATGGTTACCGGGAACAAAGAAAGGATTAGGAGCGGCAGTTAGGTATAGAAGGATTTTTAATTGCAGAAGAAAAAAAAAGACCTTAAAATCGTGGTGATAGAGATTTTCCAGGCAAAAATTACTTGTACGTATATTCAATTTAATTCATTTATTTCTCTCCATGGGCATAAATACAATGCACTTAGAAATGTCAAAACATAATAAAATAAACATGTAATGGTAAATTTAAATAAAAAATGTTTACAATATTATATCATCATCCTTTTTCTGCCCTTGTCCCACATTATGTGGGGTCGGTGCATGTTTTCTTCTTCCTCTCTCTTCTGTTAGCCTTAATCTCCGCACTCACTTCTTACATTGGTACTCATATCATCTTCAAACAAGGTTATATGCTTGCAAGAAATTGAAATTACTGAACAGTTTCCTATATCACCTTGCTGTATTAAATTGATTCAAGAATTTTAAAAAATACACAATAAACATTAATAAGGTTATCATTTACTTCATCTGGACTATTTGTCTACAGGACGTCAAGTTTCTATAAAAACCTTTATAGGCAATCTATTATGATTTTTAGATAGTTTCACAATTTTGCAAGAAGTAGCTAGTAGAACATAGCGACTCAGTAGCGATTCGCGTCAGTCGCGATTGCGGCCGACGCGTTCGATGTTCAACGCCCCAAGTTATGTAACACTACTGTGTTACGTCACCTGCTAAACTCTAATTTTCTTCTTGTTCCGAGATGAAAACGTATGACACTAACTTCCGAGTAAGTACTTCCAAGCACTGATGTCGGTCGCACGCATCTGTAACAACTAGTCACAAGCTGCTACATATATATTCTCAACCATAGGCCCTTGCCATGAAAATTGGAACTATAAATCTTTGAGAATGTCATTTTACGTCACTGCCTAAACAAAATCGGAGTTAGTTCTAACATTTAACATTTAGCTAGACACTCTAAAATGAGATCTAATAACTTTCGCTTTGAAGATTATATACCTACTTAATCTCGGCTGCGTTAAATAACAGTCAAGTACAGAACCCTTGAAATGAGATATCTAACATCACGTGAAGAGGTACCTACTCAAGTGAATAGCGTGTACGAGTACCTATGTTGGGAAATGTTAGCTGGTGAGTTATATATGTACCTACTAGTATATTCGAAAAGAATTGATACTGTTTTGTCCATCAAAAGGTACTATAGTAGAGACTCGCTTTTAGCGATAAGGCCCATTTTCGCACTATTTTTTATAGTTGTTTTTTTTACTGTGTAGTTTTTTGTTGGTGTACGTACCTATACAATAAGGTTTTTTTTTAAGTTGTGGTACCATGTATGGTAGTGTTGGGTCAGGACTATGTATGTGACTGTTAGGTGTTATTTATTCATTGTATTCTGTTCAAAATAATTATTATCAAAAAAAATCCCATTATTGCCATTTTACAGGTAAAAAACTATTATATAACTATGTAAACTATTTAAGTAGGTAAGTTATTTCTAAGTTTAGTTTAATTATCACGCCTCACCATCTTTTATGCACGACCAGGATGACTGGTAGAAAATGCTTTAGCATTAAGTCCTCCTTACACTATGTTTAAGTGTGAAAGTATAAATAAATAAATAAATAAAAAGTAGAAATTTTAGACTCTTTCTGTTATTGGTGTCACAAAGGCTTTTCGTTTCAAATTTCAGAATTGTGAGTTTACAGGAAGTACTCTAGATTTAAATTATTTGCCATTTCCACTTTTTTATGTAGTGTAAGCAAACTATCTACTGACTGCTAGAAGCAAAGCAATACAGTAAAGCAATCATAGCTCCATTTCCTGCGGTGAGCTAATGAGATTACCCACTGGAGAAACCTCTTGATAAATTGACAATGTCTTCAGGCTGTGGGTTCAGGTAAATTGAAAAGACTTTTATTGATGCATTTTAGATTTTACGTACCTACATTATTCCACGAAGTTGGCCGTGGTGGCCCCGGCTGAAGAATACGCCCCTCCATATCTACCAATCCGCGGATGTCGTAAGAGGCGACTAAGAAAAAAAGCTAGGGGATGGGCAGCAGCGTCCCTCATTTTAACAACGATAGCTCTAACTGCGCTCGCCAACCCGCATGCCCAGTGTGGTGAGTATGGGCAAATCCCCCCGCATGATAAGGAATTTGCTCTGTCTGTGGGGGAGGCCATGGTTCAGCAGTGGACGTCGAACGGCTGAAATTATGATTCCACGAAGTAAATTTATCTGAAATGTACCTTTATTTGACAAGAGTAATTTCGTTTGTGAAAGAAGAAATAATATAAATAGGATCACGACTTTTATCCTCAAGCGTTAGATATCCTCACAGATGATCACTTGAAGATGTCTTAGTGTCGTAGTCAGAGCCACGTCCAAACATTTGGCACATCCCCACATTTTGCAGTTGTGATTCCATACGTGACATATTACATGCATGACCATCACTGCTTATAACAATACTTACTGGTTTCCTCACGATGTTTTTCTTCAACGATCGAAAGGGGTGACTTTCGTGAGTTTTCAGGAATGGCAGTGCAGTTGCGACGTCATAGCAGCCGGTAGTCTATGCTCAAAGGGGCTCTAAAAATCCTAAGAACGGATTTATCCAGGCGAAGCATAAAGTCCTTAAACGATTATTTCAACCAGATGTGCCTATTAGCAATCCTTCGAACCCGAAGTCAGCCTGGCCACGCAATATCGTCATTCCCGTCCGAAGTTATGGCATCTAAGGTCTTCGTTTCCAAAATAACGGTGACATTTGAAAGACGTTAAGGTTGCGTTTTTTAACACGACACTAATGAAATTTTTGAGAAGTCGTTGCCGAAAATTACCAGAAACAGCGATAAAACTAAAGGACATGTCTCATCTTGGGCCAAGAGTATGTACCCACGCTACAATATAGTTTTTGTTTTAAATAGTAGTTAACCAGAATTATGTTTTATAATGAAACCTCTTTTTATTTATTTACACAAAGAAACTTAAAACTAATACAAGTTAATATTTACAAAATACACAAGAAACAGTTGAGCCATCTAAAGACCGTCACAAACGATCTATAGATAGCTCAACTGATCCAGATCACTACCAGTCGGAAGCGTCCCCAAGACGCTGGCGGAATTGCCACGCTGGATGGCAATGCTAATGCGCTGGGCCAAATAAGAGCCAGCTCTCGGGTCACGCGTCGCTTCGATCAGACGTCCTGATATCTTTTTGAAAACCCGGAGGGCCCCGTTTCCCCACGGACCCAGGGTCTCAACCCCAAAAGGCTCAAATATGTAAGCCCTATCAAGACTAACATATTTGCGCCTTTTGAGATCCTCGGCCGAATCTGCCGCCGCACCCGCCCTAACTGATGTCCCCGGAAGATGTGTGCGCGCTAGTGTATCAACACAAGTAGCATCCCACACCATAGGCCTACCCTTCTCCCAAGGGACCAAAGTCATACCGTCAGGCCGCTTACCATCATCACGTAGCAGACCATTCGGTTCGAGAATGGCTGGGACGTTAATGCTGGTAAGAGCCCGGCGGATGATGTCATTAAGGCTAGCGTGGCGGGATATTCTTCCGGCAGCCCTAGTGCACGATAATCCGTGGTGACCGAGCTGATCGACCGCTGTACCACACTGGCACTGATGAGGTGCACAACAACGCGCACCCAACCGAAGACAGGTTGCAAGACGGAAGGTGACAGAATCCATTAAAGTACCAATATGATGTGAAGGAAGTGCTTGCAGCCAAAGTCCTGACTCCCATTTAGAAACGGCTAGGAGACGGGCACGATCTGTTTTATTGTATCAATTGCCATAAAGTATCAATTGTATAGTTACGACTTGAAATATCAGTGTTACCCTGCCTAAAATCGAGGCGCAGTGCTGTAGTGTAGTTTTATTAATATCAAAAGAGGGTTTTAGTTAGTTAATTCATGAAACTAAATTAAATGTGTTTATGAGACAGTTACACAGACCGAATAAAAAATAATTTGAATATTATTTTAATAGCATGAAAAATCCTAACATGAACGTGATGGGTAGGTAATGAGCTTGTTATGAACAATGTAGGTAAGGCTATTGTAGAGTGGGCCTTGGGTAGGCGATTATGTACAGCGTAGGTATGTAGTACAGTCAACCAGTTTAATTTATTGGCCACTGTAGAACCTTTACACACTAAATCAACGCGCAACACGTCATCGCTGGATCTTCCACTATCTGTCAGAAAAATTAATACGTTATGGCGTTATTAGGAGTCAGAGGATTATCGACTTTCCCATCAAAACAAATAAAAACGTTCAAATAAAAACTACTTAGCGATTTAAAAAAACTTTGAACAATACTAGCTGTTATAATAATTATTATAAATGCGAAGGTGTGTTTGTTTGTAGATTAAAGCTAGTGCAAAACAAATGGTACAATTTCAAGACTGTTCTACAAGTAATAACTTAACAAAAGGGACGTCAATCATCGAATTAATTTGAAAAGGTTCTGTTCTATAGCGACTTTCAAATCTTTGTTGACTGTACCTACCTAATAAAGAAAATGGTAAGTATAACCATAGAGCCTGGCCCTATAGTACCTCGTTAAAAGCTCAGCAATTGTAATAGAAATGAAGGATTCATTCTCAAGTGCCTCCTGGCGAAATAAGATTAGATTTAATTGAGGAAATGAGGAGGAATTCATTAAAATTTATGCCTACTTACAATGAAGATTGTTAAACAGTCAAATAACATTGTCAATTAACTATCGACCAAGTTGAATGCACCACATTCCTGGGGTTCCAGATTGACAGAGGGCTGACATGGGCGAAGCACATTCATAAGCTATGTGGCAAGCTGGGCAGTGCGTGCTATGCGCTGGGCCGCGTGTCGCGGGTGGTGTCCGAGGAGGCGGTGCGCGCGTGCTACTTCGCCACGGTGCACTCGCTGCTGCAGTACGGCGCACAGTGGTCGAAAAAATCGATCTCCCTTTCGTAGGAATTTTGAAAAAAAAAGTTACTACTTGTGATGTTTTGAGTATGCAGTTTGGTTGGAACCATGTTTTTTTTTATAATATAGTAGTTATCTGACTGTTTTTGAAAGAAAAACCATAAAAATATGAGTTTATAGGTTTTAAATGTATGAAAATGGGTTTTCTTTTCCTCATAACTCCTTTCGTTACCGCTCGGTCGGGATGAAACTTATAGGTATTATAAACCAACTTATAAGGAAGACATATGACTTTTGACCATGGTCCGGGACCGTCCACTCTAGAAGATATGAATTGTTTAAAAATGCGTATTTGGGCCATATTACCACGTAATGTAACACAAATGAATATTTTGATCCATTTGTATGTTAGACATTATGAACGGGAGATCGATTTTTCGACCACTGTGCAGCGTTGAGCTATGGGCGCGCGCTGCCGACTGGGAGCGCGCGTTCAGGATGCAGAAGAGGGCCGTACGCGCTATTGTGCGAATCCGAAGCGACGTATCCGCGAGACCGCATTTTAGAAGCCTAGGTATTCTTACGCTGCCTGGTTTATTAATATATCAAGTTGCAGTATACGTGCGAATCAAACTTAACTCTTATGTGAGGCACGAGGACGTACACGAGTACCACACTCGGAACAGACATAAACTTGGGAACTTGCCGCGGACACTTACGAAGTCATCCAAGCTGACGCATGTCATGGGTCCGGCTGTCTATAACAAACTTCCAGTCACCATTACACAGGCCTCTAACATATATATTTTCAAAAAGAGATTGAAACGCTGGCTTGTCGAGCAAACCTTCTACAGCTTCGACGAGTTTATGAACCTATAAATATAAATTTTATTATTTTCTATTATAATTGAATTTAATTATGTTTTATGTGACATTTTGTATGTAATTTTATTATTTTGTATTAATTTTATTAATTTGGTATATTTTTATTGAATACTTGCTACTTATAAGTATTTTTTTGTATCAATATATGACTATTATGACTATTATTACTAACATAATTATTTGCTGTATCGCAATACATTTTTAAGTGTCCCCAAAAGCGCTGTAGAAAATCAAAAGCGGGATTGAGAAGATAACCTTGCCGAAATAAATGAGTTCATTTATTCATTCACTCATTTATTTCGGCAAGGTATCTTCTGAATGGAATCATGGAATTGACTGGGTTATTAATGACTGACTTAAGTAAGTAGTTATAATGAATACGGTTTTGTGTGTTTTTATTTATATTTTTTTTTGGCACTTACGTAAATTTTTAATCAAAAAACAATCAGCATATAGTTCTAAATGCCATATCGGTCGTGTACAAAGTTACGAAAAAAAGAAAAAAAAAGTCGGAGCCGGGCTTAGAATATAAGGAGCCGCGTAATTTCGAAGTTGCAATGTAAAATCTTGCAGTGGTATTACTTGTTACCGTCCGGTGTACGCTCGGTTGCCTTCATCCTAGTCTTCTCACATAAATCATCATTTAAAGTAAGCAAAGACGTAGGTATTCTCAGCACGATGCCAATTTGTAGCTGGATCTGCCGCTACTTAAGCTTTGGTTTTCTAAGAAGCAACATCCGTTATTTAGCAGCCGTAACTTTTTCTCGATTACTGGGCGACGCAGTATCCTACTATGCTATTTATTGTTCTACTAATATTATAAATGCGAAAGTTTGTGAGGATGTTTAGATGTTTGGATGCTTGTTGTTCAATCAAACCGTAACGGCTGAACCGATATCGATGAAACTTGAAATACATAGAGTTCTTTACCTAGAATACCATAAAGGCTATATAGCTTTAGGCTTTTTATATAGGTACCACGCGAGCGATGCTGCGGACGTTAGCTAGTTGGATATAAAAATCAAAATTCTGACTGAAAATAATAAAAATTGAATAGAGAAACAATTTTATGTTTCATTAAAAATGAAAGGGCTTGACATGCAGATTCTAAACATAATATACATTAAAATACTATAATTTTCTTCACGGATAAGCTATATATATAGAAAGAAGAAAGAAAGAAAGAAAATACTTTTATTCGTAGCATTAACCTTAAAATTACCCAACACCTTATGGATTAAACTATACAAACTAAGACTAAGAAAGAGAAAGAAAGAAAACTTAAATGCTACGAAAAGGCGTCCGACTCAGCATTATGTTGTGATAGCCATTGAACATGGCCATCACAACGCTGATCTTCCGTTGGAACCAAACACGTCACGTACACTAACACGATACATACATAAAGAAAACACGAAGCACAAAAAGGTAACTAACATTTACAATACAAAATATACAACAACATTTGGAACACACAAAACTAAAACAAACAATTAAAAAATTATAGTAAAGAATAACAACAGAAAAGGAAACAGAACAAGCGTTAATTTATATACATATTTCCTCCATTCTGATCTTTCCAATGCGAGCTCCTTTACTTCCTTATACGACATGACGCTAATCTTCTCTTTTATCTGTTTCATGTAACTAATTCTTGGTCTTCCTCTTGCTCGTTTTACTTCTACCTTTCCTTCAATGATGTTCTTTAAGAAGCTGTCATGTCGTATAATATGTCCAATCTTTTTTCCTCTACGACTAAGCTAATATCCAATAAATTGTTATCTTGTGAAAGACACTATTTGCTTGATAAGTTCAATTGATATTTGCTAGAGTTCCATTATATTACGGAAATCGTAAAGCGGTAGCCATATTTTAGGAAACTGGGTTCTTGTGCAGAGACTTTATTGGTCATTGCTCGCGACATGACTTATTTTAAGCTCTATTTACACGATGCGATGTTGATAAGATGAAGAAAAAATCATGTGAGATTTATGCAGATTGACAATTTTGTTTTATGCTCATAAATTTAATGAGATTTCAGTTTGAGTACAGTTTCAAAATAAGGGGCTAAGTATGGTAAATAAAAATAAAGACGGTCAAGTGCGAGAACTCGCGCCCTGAGGGTTCCGTACCATAGGTCGTGGGTTCAAATCCCGGTCGTGCACCAGTGGTTATCGTCAGAAAATAAAAGTTCTAAGTGTAGGAATTGACAAACCTCTATTTGCGGTCGCTCACGTAGTAATTGTATGACATTGACCGAAAATATAACTATCGTTTGTAACTTTGTAAGCGCGACGCGACGTCGTGTCGCGCGTATGATGTGTTCACATGGTTGCGACGATCCTGGCGACTGAATTCAAGCAGTCGCCAGGATCAGATGGCTTACGAGCAACTATGCGTGATCATGCAAACGATTGTTTTGAATGAATATGCGCACGCTTTTGCGCGATTTTCAAATCGCGGGAGGTCGCATTACCATCTGAACCTAGCCTTAAATATCTAGTACGCGTAGCTCATCTCCGCAATCTTTCCCTACTGTGAACTTTGTTCTATAAGGCGAAAGTTTCAACCCTATTCGAGAGTCCAGATTCGCTTGACACCATAAATACTTTTCAACATAAAAACCTAATAACTCACAATTGTTTTCAACTTCCATTTTATGAAATTCCACTGTCTAGTCTCAAAGGAATGCTCGAAGACGTTTTACAGACCCAATTCAACCTGCGATTCGAAACTGCTACTCAAACAAATCTGCAATATGAAATTTCACCAAGATGTTGTAAATAGTCTAGTTCATTTTCTATTTTATACTCTATTTTATTGGGTTAGGGTTGATTATATTTGGCGGGATGAGAGGGTTAAGCGTAGCAGTTAGAGAATGGCCTTGAGACGAGTGGTGCTTCAGTTTCCGTCGTCAACTCTCACAAAGAGGGAGTTGGATCATAGTATAGTAATGAATTACAAACAGTAGTCACACTATGTTTTCTTTCTACCTTAATAAGCATTTTTCTGTTCGATGGAGCCTCTAAGGGGTTCACTAAATCCTTTTTCCTTTTCAGGGCCACCATACCTCCCTCATCCTACTCTCTGACCTTAATATAGGATGACCAAGAGAGAGCCAGAGACACAAAATTGGACTCTGCTAGACAATAGATAATAAAAACTGGATCACTATAATCGTTTCTAAAAGTATCAGTGTCTTCAACCTCAACCTGCTCAATGACCTAATGACGGAAGCCTAAGAAGCAATGACACGACAGAGTAGCTTTACTATATGTAAAATATTTTTGCTGTGCTGGAACGATGCTGCTGTGAATAGCGAATCTAGAGGTTTATAGTTCTTAGTTCTTATTAAGCTGCGTCTACACTGTCACCTGAAGCTTCGTGTTGGCCTATCGCGATAAAACTTCATGTTCGGTCAACAGCACAAATGTGTGTGTTGTGTGTTGGCGGCACTTGAACTTTATAAGAATAAGTTTACCAACGCACCTTTAATTAAAATTCAAAAGGTGTTAGTTTCAATAAAAGGAACACAACATTAATTGAATAAATCACACAGTGTACAGAATAAAGTCAATAATTTAGACATTGTCTTTTAAGGGCTTGCAATATCGCACGCGCTCAAATGTCAAAGTCAAAATTGACTTTATTCAATTTACTTAAGGATTTTTTTCCATTATCAAGGACGATATCACAGATTTCACCAACATCACCCCTTCCTTTACCTAAAAAATAAGAAAATATTGAGTAACATGTCGGAAGTTTCCAACAAAAGTAAATCTGTTCTCTTCAAATATTGGAGTTACGCCATCAAAGCTCACCGTGTGTGACACATGACATGCGAAGTTACTAAATAAATACTGAGATAAATCATTACATAGGACTGCTGTTTGGGACTGGTACAAAGTTAGCAGATTTTTGAAGATTCTTAAACACTTAACATTATACAAAATGTGTTTTCCAAAAATAAAAAGCTAGCGTCAGGTTATCATGGATCTGAAACCTGGTTCAAATGATGGGTATTTAATTTAAAAAAAAAAATGCTCGTCATAGACTTCATAAAGTCAATTTTGAGTGTACTCAAAAAATATCGCTCACAATCAAGTCAATCTCAAAAGCCAGATGACATATCGCTCACCGTTTGAAAGTTAGTTTTATTATAAACTAGCTTTCGCTTGCAGCTTCGCTCGCGTGGTACCAACATAAAAAGTAGCCTTATATTATATTCTAGGTAAAGAACTTCATCTATTCCATGTTTCAACGAAATCGGTTTAGTCGTTACGGAATGTTTTTTTTTTATGTTATACGGAGGTGTACAGCCTCACTGCCCTCCTGATGGTAAGTAATGGTTACCGTCGCCTATTGACATTAGCAACACTTGGAGCATTGCTAATGCGTTGCCTGCCGAACCCCTCCCCCCATAAAGAGCTCTGGCAACCATACTCACCGCAGGAACACAACACTATTTGAAACAAATAATGTTATTCGGCTGCGATCTTCTGTAAGGCGGAGGTACCTCCCCAGGCGGGCTGCTCCAATTAAGAGCGAGAAAATCTCGCTGTGCCCTACCTCCTCCGAAAACTTGATTGAACAACAAACATCCAAATATCCTCACAGACTTTCGCATTTATAATATTACTAGCTACCGCCCGCGGCTTCGCTAACGTGGTACCTTGATTAAAATTAGCCTACCTATATGCTATTTTAGGTAAAGAACTATATCTATTTTAAGTTTCATCTAAATCGTTACGGCGTGACAACAAACATCCAAACATCAAAACAACCTCACAAACTTTTGTATTTATAATATTAGTAGGTTAGGATATCAAGGACATATCGCATGTGTTTTCAACAAGGCTTAATACTAATTTCAAGACAAAAATCTAACTATCTCGACATTGGGGCGGATTTAAAGCAGAAATAAAAAATATAAACTCATTCAACGCATTCAAAACAAAACTTGCACAATATATTCAAAAAATAATAAACTACTTTAACATGTTATGCGTTGGATGGGTAAAAATATACTTATACATATATAAATACCTACTATGTATGTACTTACCTAGCTATTAAGAATGAACCTACATAATATTAACTACCTACTTAGAACGACCCACTTTTAGAATTGTTTATGATACTAATGTTCTCATGTAAGTGACTCACTGTCTTTATGGGAATAAATGAATTTAAACCTAAATTTCAGGTATTCGCCGCCCCAGAACAGTCCTACCTAAAAAATCCACACCGCATTTTTTCTTAAATTGCGCCCACTGCAAAAAGCTTCCAGTTCGCGCTCCCTTCGATTCCTGAATATAAATCCCCACATTACAATCGAGACGACAGGTAAGAAAACAACTTTTACAGGATAGGATATCAAGGACATATCGCATATGTTTTCAACAAGGCTTAATACCAATTTCAAGACAAAAATCTAACTATCTCGACATTGGGGCGGATTTAAAGCAGAAATAAAAAATGTTAACTCATTCAACGCATTCAAAACAAAACTTGCACAATATATTCAAAAAATAATAAACTACTTTAACATGTTATGCGTTGGATGGGTAAAAATATACTTATACATATATAAATACCTACTATCTATGTACTTACCTAGCTATTAAGAATTAACCTACATAATATTAACTACCTACTTAGAACGACCCACTTTTAGAATTGTTTATGATACTAATGTTCTCATGTAAGTGACTCACTGTCTTTATGGGAATAAATGAATTTAAACCTAAATTTCAGGTATTCGCCGCCCCAGAACAGTCCTACCTAAAAAATCCACACCACATTTTTTCTTAAATTGCGCCCACTGCAAAAAGCTTCCCGTTCGCGCTCCCTTCGATTCCTGAATATAAATCCCCACATTACAATCGAGACGACAGGTAAGAAAACAACTTTTACAACTTCGCCGAACGACATATAAAAACCGTGGTTTATTATCCAAATAATATTTTTGTGTTCTTTCGCTGATGGCGACATTCTCATGCTTTTGATTATTTATTTGATATCTCATTTTATTGCTTTATTTTTATTTTGGCAAATTTACGCTCTTGTTTTCTAGCGGTGATGACAGGACTTTTTATTTTAAACCGACTTAAAAAAAGGAGAGGTGTTTGTGTATTTTTGTTTTTACACCCTGTAGTGTGACTACGAAGTAATAATCATTTTATTCCCGAGGGGCTGCTACTTCTCCCGTTAAACTTAAAAAGTTATCATCTCATGGATTCACTATTTATTTTGGATAACTTTATTATTAAAAAAATAATCGAAAGATCAGGTCAGAGTCATCTTTTATTGCTTTATTTTGATTTTGGCAAATTTACGCTTTTAGGGATAGCTGGTAATCTATGGAGAGGCCTATGTTCAGTAGTGAACGTCCTACGGCAGAATGTGTAATGATGAATGGCGAGGTAACAATCTCGCTGCCGATATTTTCCTACGTTATAATAATTGGTTATAAGATGCTAAAAAGACCAAAAGCGGGTAGTTTGAAAAACTTCGGGATTTTTTTGGAAAAGTAATGATATTTTTTGAGCTAATATACTTTCTTTTTTTGATTGAATAAGACCTTTTGTGATAGTATACATTAGGAGTCACCTTGGTTTAAAACAGTCACCGCTTCGTGGAAGCGAAGGCACAATAGGCTTTCACCCA
The DNA here is from genome assembly GCA_947579855.1 of Anticlea derivata. NCBI lineage: Eukaryota > Metazoa > Arthropoda > Insecta > Lepidoptera > Geometridae > Anticlea > Anticlea derivata. Next base: position 2,762,542 of record OX388277.1, on the reverse strand, counting down.
CGCAAATTCCAAAGTAACTTTCTTTAGCTCTGCTCTAGCGAAATGACATTGGATTCCCATTTATTTTCATGTAGAATCAGATAAGTTTATCAAATAGCTTATTTAAACAGCAAAGTATTGCTTTTTAAATAAGCTTTGGTTTAAAAATAGACCAGATTACTATCTTATCTCTCATTTTATATACCTTACAGTGGCCCTAGCACAAATAAAATATGGAAATATGGATGCTCGAAATCTTTTAATATTTAACGTTTGCGTTAAACGTAGGCAAGCTTTAAGCTTTGTTCAAACGGCCCGCAAAATGCCAGACAAAACCCTTCAAAAAAAATCCTTAAATCCTACTAATATTATAAATGCGAATGTTTGGATGGATGGATGTTTATTACTCAATCACGCCAGAACGGATCACATACGCTACATTTTCATCTCGTAGGTACCACGCGAGCAAAGTCGTGGGTGGAAGCTAGTCCTTAATAAAGCCTAATAAAGTCAATTTTATGTTTCACTTTTAGGGGCTTGTTATCGTTATGTTATAATATATGCTATACTAAAACCTGTGTGTTTTGGAAGAAAATTTAAAACAAGCTATTGTCCGCAGCGGGAATCAAATCCGCGTCCCTTGCGTCTCAGATTCATTTCAGAAGCATTTATGGATTTATCTAAGAGGTTCTGGATCACGACGGTACGTATCTCGTCTAAATAAATAAGTTGATAAGTAGTAAATATGTATCTAGTCGCATCTCCACCAATGGTTCTAAAAGCTCTTACCACAAATATGGGTCTTTACTGCTTAAACAAACGCTTTCTGCAAATACATTTACGAACGATCGTTGCTGAACGCCGGCGGTCGGTTTCAAATGCCGGTTTTATAGCTATTTCCACTAAATAGGTATTACCCCAGCAGCAATAAAATTGTGTAACATCAATTTGAATATTGGCTACGTTTATCGGACTATTCATACGAGAAATTACTATATTGGCTAACCATTTTGTCTCAGAAGAATTCTATAATTTGCCTCGAAATTTGGAGACTAAATTCGCAAAATTTGGTAAAATTTACACTTTTATCGTTGTCAATACTTACTCTCGCTCCGATAAATATTCTTTCCCAATGTGTTTAATGAAGTGTTAAACCATTAAGATTGGACATGGCTTTTACATGCTTTATTAAACATGCCAATGAAATGCAACAAAATAAAATATTTTGGCATGAGTTTTGACCGCTTTTGACTGGAGTTAAAATACTATTGAAACTTTTGGACATTCACCCCATTCTCGAAGATATTTAACTATTAAATCTACTAGTACTACTAAAAAACAGTAGCTGGCTGACTTTTAGACAACACATAGCCTAAACCGTTGGTCGTAAAGATTTGAAATTTGGAGGGTTTGTCCCTTTAGTGTGGAGCGGTGTACTCATTCTCGAAATTCCACTACCCCGTAGTTTGAAGTTTGTATGAAATAAATCAAACGAACGAAGTCGCGGGGCTTTCACTAGTGTGTATCAATTTTTACAAATTGCTCCTTTTGATGTGCTAAATTGTAACTAATCGCCCCATCGAATGAACTGAGAAGAACCAAAAACCTATAATCATGATATTCAAATGAACGTCTGTGACCCCGAAAGGGTCACTCTTGAGGTTGGCAATAACGATATGACCCACAAATTAGGATCTGACTGAAACTTGCTAAACATTTCGATGAGGCAAAGGCTGTAATGGAGATTTAAAATTAGGTCTAAACTTTTAGCAATGAAAAAATATTGGGATGTCCTCCTGTAACCTTTGATCTGTTGATTAAACGAAAATAAAATTTAGTAAGAGGTTAGCGTGGTATGGGCATGTCATGAGCAGGGAAGAATGTCATGTGACAAGAAGAGTGTTAGATATAAATGTAGATGTATGTAGGAGTAGAGGTAGGCCAAAGACAAGATGGATGGACTGTGTGAAAGTGGATATAGTTAAGATCGGAGTGAGTGCTGAGATGACGACTGATAGAGGGAAATGGAAGAAGAATACGTGTTGTGCCGACCCCACATGACGTGGGATAAGGGCAGGAAGATGATGATGGGACGTGCACAAATGAGTTTTTCTATTCGAATTCAAGTGCGCAACACTAGAAAGGAAAAATGGTGAAGGTAAACATCATGAAACCAGTAAGTGTTCTTGAAATAGTGATGGGCTTGAAACTTGTCTGTCTTAACATGTTGCTCTGATTGCCTGGTGATCTGAAAGGATGTCTACCATTCTTTCGGATTAAAGTATTGAGACAAATTTTTTTATGCATAAAATATGAGAGCTTATTTTTAAATTAAACGCATGTAATATACTTTTTTTCGCCAAAGGCCTCCCCCAAATTCTTCTATTTATGTCTATCCATAGAGCCTTCCTCACGAACACCATAATAGTTCATCCAGCACCCAAGTGTTTCAATTTTTATTTGGTAGTTCTCCGGTTGTTGATGATAAGTAAGAAAGATAGGTATTTCAGTCTTTCTTTATTTATATTTAATTTTTTAGAACGAAGGTCACCGACATAGCTCTCAGAATTCGCAAGTTGAAGTGGCAGTGGGCAGGCCATATAGCTCGCAGAACTGATAACCGTTGGGGAGTAAAGGTTCTCGAATGGCGACCACGAACCGGGCGACGCAGTGTTGGAAGGCCCCCCACCCGATGGACCGATGACATTGTAAAGGTTGCGGGAAGTCGGTGGATGGAAAGGGCTCAAGACCGTTCGTCGTGGAACTCTTTGGGGGAGACCTATGTCCAGCAGTGGACTTCTACAGGTTGTTGATGATGATGATTATTATTTTTGAGACAGCTGGTAGGTATGTATTTGGACAGGTAGGCAGGTATCTATTCCAAGTATTCGTTGATTGATAAACATTTTTCAATTAGAAATGATCTAAGCTTTTTTAATGTCGTGGAACTCTTTGGGGGAGGCCTATGTCCAGCAGTGGACTTCTACAGGTTGTTGATGATGATGATGAAGCTTATTTACAAAAAGCATTTTTTTTTCTCATATATACTTTACGAGTCTCTATTCACGCTTGAGTTTTTTATACAGCACAGTTTTCAAATACAAGCCCTAGAAATATGTAGTTCTAAAAGATTATTTATAAAAGGCAATCACTTCATCAAAATAGTGGTTTACTCAAGGCAAACGACAATCGGCTGTAATTGATATTGACAGTACCATCCAACCCACGCGGCGACAATCTGTTTTTAGAGTGATCAATAGGTTCACATCATTAGCACCAGTTTCAAACATTTTCAATTTTTTGGAGGAGGTAGGGCACAGCGAGACTTTCTATACATTGTTCTAAATTGGAGCAGCCCGCCTGGGGAGGTACCTCCGCCGTACAGAAGATCGCAGCCAAATAACATTATTTGTTTCAAATAGTGTTGTGTTCCTGCGGTAAGTAAGGTTTCCAGAGCTCTTTAGGGGGGGGGGGGGGATTCGGGGTCGGCAACGCGTGCGTAATACTTCTGGTAATTCAAACGCTTATAGGCTACGGTAACCAACAGGTGGACTGTATGCTTGTTTGCCACCTTAGTTGTATAAAAAAAAAGGTTGCCAGAGCTCTTTAGGGGGAAGAGGGGATTCGGGGTCGGCAACGCGTGCGTGATACTTCTGGTATTGCAAAGGCTTATAGGCTACGGTAACCAACAGGTGGACTGTATGCTTGTTTGCCACCTTACTTGTATAAAAAAAAAAGGTTGCCAGAGCTCTTTAGGGGGGAGAGGGGATTCGGGGTCGGCAACGCGTGCGTGATACTTCTGGTATTGCAAACGCTTATAGGCTACGGTAACCAACAGGTGGACTGTATGCTTGTTTGCCACCTTAGTTGTATAAAAAAAAAAAATGCCTAGCGAATTATTCATACATCATGCTAATCTTACTACTAATATTCGATAGTTTGTATGATTAGATGTTTGTTACTCGATCACGCCAGAACGGCTGCACTGATTTTAATGAAACTTGGAATAGATATAGTTCTTTACCTAAAATACTGACTGGCCTCATAGCTCAGTTGGTAGTAACTCTGCCTTCTGCGCTAGTGGTCGCGGGTTCGATTCCCGCACTGGACAAACATTTGTGACTAACACAGATGTTTGTTCTGTGTCTGGGTGTTAAATATATATCTATTATGTATATCAGTCTCTGGTACCCATAGTACAGGCTATGCCTAGTTTGGAATCAGTTGACAATGTGTTATATGTCCGGAATATTTATTTATTTTAAAATAGCATAAAGGTTACTTTTATCTAGGTAGGACGCGAGTGAAGCCGCGGGCACAAGCAAATATTATAAATACTAAAGTTTGTGAGGATGTTTATATGTTTGTGGATCTGTCACGCCGTAACTGCTCAACCGATTGCAATTAAACTTAAAATAGATATACTTATTTTTTATTTAGGTACGACGCGAGTGAAGCCGCGAGCAAAAGCTAGTATTATTAATACGAAAGTTGGTTAGTCACTGTCACTGCTCAACTGATTTCAATGAAGCTTTGAATAGATAAAGTTTTTTTATCTAAAATAACATATAAGGCTACTTTTCATTTAGCTATCAAGCTTGCTAAACCACAATATTTTTCAAAGAAAAATGGCTTTAATCTTACCGCTGTCAAGGATAGTTAGTTCAGGGAAATACAATATCAAAATCGATACCATTTGCTGGCACAAAATGAGCTTTTGAAAATCTAATCAGCTTTGAAAAGAAACAGGCATGTCATTATTCAGAGACGTTGTCAATGCGATCCCTTATTTATGTTTTGTAAGCCCCTAAATTGGCATAACCACAGCTCAAACTAAACAGCCAAATTACTTTGTAACTGTAGAGTAGGTAAAAATTACACTGAATATTAAAATTAATAATGTTTGTCTCAATTGAAAACAAAGCCTTTTTAGGACTCTCCGTTTATCTATCTGGTCACTAGCTTAACGCAGAGTGGCCAAGAAAGATTGAACAAAAAACAAAACAATACTGCTGAGTTTATTAACCGGCGTAGCACACTGCTACGAAGGGCTACGTACGTAGCAGTGTGTCCTAGTAGTGTGCTACGCGGGTTTGAAGGAAACATTCGGTAAAAGATCTGTCAATTTTTTTTAAGGTATTGCCATCTCGTACAATTCACGGATAATACGTAAACTATCCCAACAGAGGCTTATCCTACATCAATTTTCATTTAAAAAAATATAAGACTTTTGGAATCTGCTCTCTTTTCAATAAGTCCAATTATAGAGACAGAGTCAATTTCAAACACTAAAAAGGCTGTAGAAAAGGTGGTAGGCTGGTAGAAAATGCTTGTCTCATAAACCCGTCCTTTAATACAATAATTGAAGACATTCATATTGTATGCAATAAAGTATTAATAAAATAACAAAGAAATAAATAAAAAGAAAGTTAGATAACGACCGCCGTCTGCATTTTGCATTCCGTCTGCATTTGTAGTTCTAACTTAACAAAATACGCAAAAATCTGAGTTAAAATCTTAAATACGTTTTCAGAAAGAAACCTTGTTATGTAAATGTTTGTGCGTTTTCGTAATTTGGCTGTGTTTTCCACCCTGTAACCCAATAGAGCTGGATACTTGACATGGGTAGTACAAATTGGTCGTTAAAACTTTGCTAAGAGCTATAATGGTGCGTGAAGTACTTGAAATTATCGCTTTAATATCTCGTCGAGTGAAATGCACAAATATCTGATTTATAACATTGCTACTTTGATTTTAATCTTTATTGCTGCAAGGGCCGTATTGTATCTTGCACATATTGGGTTGAGAGGAGGTAAGGCACAGCGAGATTTTCTCGTTCTGAATTGGAGCAGCCCACCTGGGGAGGTACCTCCGCCTTACAGAAGATCGCAGCCAAATAACATTATTTGTTTCAAATAGTGTTGTGTTCCTGTGGTGAGTAGGGTTGCCAGAGCTCTTTAGGGAAGAAGGGGGTTCGGGGTCGGCAACGCGTGCGTGATGCCTCTGGCATTGCAAGCTCTCATAGGCTACGGTAACCGCTTACCATCAGGTGGGCCGTAAGCTTGTTTGCCACCTCTTTTGTATAAAAAAAAAAAAAAAAAAAAAAAAAAAAAATTTCATGGAGAGCCTTTTGTATAATAATTACGTGGCTGGCTCAATAAACAAACACCAAAATATGTGTTTGATGTTTTATTCTTGACACTAATACTTGAAAAGGTAGAAAAGAAACACTGAGTACTTGTTTGACTGGTTGTATTAACTAGTAATAGTGAAGACACACAAAATATATGAAACTAGCTTCCGCCCGCGACTTCGCTCGCGTAGTACCTACAAAAAAAGTAGCCTATATGCTATTCTAGGTAAAGAACTCTTTATATTCCAAGTTTCAACTAAATCGGTTGAGCCGTTACGGCGTGATTGAATAACAAACATCCAAACATCTTCACAAGTACATAAGTAGGAAGTAGGATAGGATTGTAATTTATCCTTTAACTTTTCTGGACTTAACCTGAAGATTGCATTGTTCAAATAAGAATCTGGACATTGCATGGTTCAAATAATTTAGGAAGATACATTCACTGCTATTACGACCTCGGTGTCGTAGCGGGCGAGTGCTCGGCTGAGACGCAAGTGGCGGTTCGATTCCTGCTGCAGGACAAATGTTTGCATTCCGGGTCTGGGTATTGTTGTACAATGGTACTCGTAGTTTCTGATACCCAGGATATAGGGAATCCTAGTGTGGGGTCAGGACTACGTATGTGACTGTTGGGTGTTATTTATCGTTAAATATTTATATGGTTATATTTTGATATGTGCAGAAATTAAAACAATTTTAAGACCCACAATCTTTTGAAATTAAACATGAAAGGTGGTTTATTCTAGAAATATAAAATAACATAAAATCACTGCACAAGTCAAAACGGTTTCATGAAAAAATATGTACCATTTATACCTTTCACCTCGATAAATAAAGTGAATTGAAATTGTACTGGCATTAAGCGCCTATTTGCTAATTGGATTACTTACAATCATAGCTAGTGTTGCATAGATGTGCAGCTTTAACTTTGTCCGGCTAAATTCGTTCCACATAATATTAATTGGCCGTGGCCCCGGCTGAAGAATGGCTATGATGAAAGAATAAGACCGCCCATTGTATTCCACTATCAGATTGTTTTTAACCGACTTCAAAAATTAGGAGGTTCTCAAGTCGGCTGCATTTTTTTTTGTCTTTATGTTTATTGTTTTGGTTCAGTTATGATGTGTCAAGTTTAATATGGGTTAATATTTACAAAATACACAAGAAACAGTTGAGCCATCTAAAGACCGTTACAAACGATCTATAGATAGCTCAACTGAATATGGTGTATAATAAAGAGTTGTCTATCTATCTTCTATCTTACCCTTGGATGTCGTTTTTTATTTTAAGAAAAATAGCTCTAACTGCACTCTCTAACGCACATGCCCAGTTTGGTAAGTATGAGCCATTTCCTCCAATAATATAGGAAGTCGCTCTGAAATCTGTGGAAGCGGCCTGTGTTCAGCAGTAGACAGTTCAGAATGATATATCGTAAGCCGTTTGAACACGGCTTTTAATAGCATGAGTTCCATAATATGACTCAAACAGAATGTATTTAAATACATAATATGCCACTTTAGCCGAGGTGTCCCCGACTGAAGAATAGGCCCCTCCATATCTACCTATCCGCGGATGTCGTAAGAGGCGACTAAGGGAAAAAAGCTAAGGGATGGGCAGCAGCGTCCCTCATTTTAACAACGATAGCTCTAACTGCGCTCGCCAACCCGCATGCCCAGAGTGGTGAGTATGGGCAAATCCCCCCACATGATAAGGTATTCGCTCTGTCTGTGGGGGAGACCATGTTCAGCAGTGGACGTCGTACGGCTGAAATGATGATGATGATGCCACTTTAATTTCGATATAAAAAAATCGTTTATGTTTCCATTTTTCCGGCTTTTCTGAGCTTTCATAAACAAACACTAGCTAATTCCAGCCGCTATAAAACCCTGAAACATTTTGAATTTGCTGATTACCATCGCCAAGCAAACATGGCACTGCAAAAACTTTTATCATACACCGAAAGGTTTGAGGACCCTGACCATCCTTTGATGGGCCCCACCATAAAAGGCCTTTATTTGTTCGGGCTGTGGCAAACTGGAACGAAATTCCGCAAAATCGCGTCTAACTGCGTACATTTCTCAAGCTTTCTGTTTACCTTGAGCGAGATCATAGATCTGTACAGTATCAGACATGATCTGAATTTGGTGCTGAATAACATGTCGTTGACCGTGCTTAGTGTGATTTGCGTTATGAAATCATTCTCTTATGTTTTTAACCAGGATAAATGGAGGTTGCTCGTTCGTGAGGTATCACAACAAGAGCTGAAGCAAATAGAGCAAAATGACAAAAAAATCGTAAAAATGATGAAAGAATACACCATATACACTAGAGTTGTGACTTATCTGTTCTATGCGCTAGTTTTTGTGACAAATCTGCTGCTAATCGTTACGCCATTTTTAAAATTAATATCAAAATCTTATCGCGACGACGTGTCAAGTGGCGAAGTGCCTCTTCCTCAAATCCTGTTTTCTTGGTTCCCGTTTGATAATAAAAAGATGCCGGGATATTTCTTTGGTATTTTGGTTCACATTTTCATGGGATGTCAGGGATCAGGCGTGATATCAGTATTTGATATGAATGCAGTTGCGGTCATGTCGTATCTTAAGGGGCAAACGATAATTTTGAGGGAGAAGTGTAGAAGGGTTTTCGAGGGTCAAAGTTCAAGAGATGTTTTGTATCGGATTAGGGAATGCCATGAGCTTCATAATGTTCTGGTTAAGTAAGTGGCATGCATTTAACCTGGCTGAAGGAACACAAACCCCTCTATTCATAATTACTCACTAACTTTAACAGCTTGATAGAAGTATGTCCGCGTCTTCCTTTAGTTCACAATGAGAAGAAGTCAGGATAAGAGTTATCGATCCGATAAAGTAAGTGACTGATTATGATTAAGAGGATTAAAATAATGAATTGATTATCTTTTCGAAAACTACTGAAAAGATAGTACCTATAGTTTCTGGGCAAGCCCACTCTATCTAAAATAATGTCGCAGGCACTCATTACGTATTGTTAGCGTTACTCTACCATGAATTATTTAGTAAAATAAAATAAAGAAGCCTTTTATTTCTACAACATACTAAACCAACATATCTTATCAAATTTAACTACACTTGTTTACTTAATATTAATTTCGCTGTTTATCCTATTCTCTAATCTAAATCCTCCGCAGCAGTCGCCTCCACGGCGTAGGCCTCCCCTAAATCCCCCCCTCCCTAAACCATGAATTAAATACACGCCACTAATGTTATAAGGCCATTGATTAATTATTTTATGATTTTTCAGGCACCATGCAATGTTCAACGCACTCTTGTCTCCAACTATGTTTCTCTACGTGCTTCTCTGCTCTATCACAATATGCGGCAGCGTTGTGCAGTTCACATCTGTAAGTACGCTGTAGACTGATGCAGCCCCATGACTGTCTAACGCCATAAAAAAGCCTTAACGAACAAGTGTGGGATACCTCGACTTTGCATCTGAAGCTCATCAGCTCCACACATATCATGTATCTTTCATGTAGATAAGGTCGACTTAACTGAAAGGAACGCATAGGTGCTGCCTTCTTCATCTACAGACTTCCCGCAATAATCCCGATATCGTCGGTGCATCGGGTGAGGTCTTCCTACGCTGCGTCGTCCGATTTGTGGTCGCCATTTGAGAAACCTATTCCCAACGGCTGTCACTTCTGGTCTGCCCACTTCAACTTACTAATTTTATTCTGATATATATGTCGGATAAAGAAATATCAGCGAAAGGAGAGTGATTTTGTAAGGAAAATACGCGGGGATCCCATTCCATTAAAATAGAATCGGGAATACCTAATGTCGTGTGTGTGTGGAAACGTTTAAATTACATTTTTTTTGGCTTTCTTATTTAATAATGTGAATTCAGATTATCAATTCAGAGTATTACAGTGAGATTATTCGACTGTATAACGCCAGCCTTAAGTTGTAACCGCACTGAACGTAGTTAAACCTAGTTATCCCGTTAGGAACGTTCGAGCTTCGCCACAAGCGCTCGAGCAGTCGATGGGGCCGATCGATCCTCTCAAATGTGTTACACTTCCAACGGACTGTTTAACAAGAATATAAATTTGAGTTTGAAATTGCCAAGAGATATTAAAAAAAACAACGCTCATATTTTGTCCTCTTGACCAAATAGCTCTTCGAATAAGTTACCCATCAATCAACTCGATTTATTGCCATCACTCAAATCAAGAAGGTTGGAATAAGGGTCCAGCTTATCGCTCAGTTTAAGGTAATCAGTCAATCCCTCAGACAAAATTCTAACTTTATAACAACGTGTTCCGTGACTAGGATTGTATACCGAAAAGGCGCATATGTCAATTAACAAATCTTTTCAAATCAGTTGTTTATGGTCTTTTTATCATCTTTAAAAGTTTCACATCAAGATTCTTACTGAAAAGAAAGAGAAAGAAAAGAAAACAGAGTCGCGAAGAAGTATAAATGTTAAACCGGCTAAACATAGCCGAGGAACAAGCCAAAGAATTTCGACTGGACGAACCAAGACTCAGCGGGGCAGTGGTTTTCAAAAGTTCGTTACTCGCCCCAACTCCCAAATCGGCAAATGAAGTCGCAATTTATCCCAAAATTGCTTTTTTCCTCTAAACTTGGCAGATGTAAATTCCCTTTCTTCATATTTCACGACCTCTATTAATTTCAGAGGCACGAACGTTGCGTCGACGCTGACGTCGTTAAATTACTTATACACGGTGATTCTTTATATGTATGCTATTCTGAAAGGAGCTATATCTACACCCAATCAGCAATAAAGTTTTTTCTACGACTTTTCTAAAGATATAGATTATTCTATATATAGACTTCTTTTTTATACAACTAAGGTGACAAACAAGCTTACGGCCCACTTTGGTAAGTGGTGACCGTAGCCTGTAAACGCTTGCAATTCCAGAGGCTTCAAGCACGTGTTGCTTACTCCAAACCCCCTTTAAAAGCTATGGCAACATTATTCTCAGCAGGAACATAATACTATCTCGAAAGGGGTTTCATCATCATCATCATTTCAGCCGTTCGACGTCCACTGCTAAACATGGCCTCCCCCACAGACAGATGAAATTCCTTATCATGTGGGAGGATTTGCCCAAACTCACCATGCTGGGCATGTGGGTTGGCGAGCGTAGTTAGAGCTATCGTTGTTAAAATGAGGTAAGCTGCTGCCCATCCCCCAGCTTTTTTACCTTAGTCGCCGCTTACGACATCCGCGGATAGGTAGATATGGAGGGGCCTATTCTTCAGCCGAGGCCACCACGGCCAAAGGGGTTTAACTACACCCAATCGGCATAAAGATTACAAAATGACAGCTAACTTGAAAACGTTTAAAATATTATATTTTCGGGTAATATTCTTTCTTTTTGTTAATTTAATAAGCCCCGTTCGGGATAGTATACGTATAATTAATCACCTTGTATAGGTTTGGGAACATTGTGTAGAAATGCTGAGAGAACGGAGTCGTGTCAAATTACTTTGTGACGGTAATAAGCGGCGAGACGCGTTATTTGCTTGCAGAATTAATCATCGAAAGTGGCTTATCTTGACACTAGTAAAAAAGTCCAAAAATGTATGAAGCTTACATAAGCTATCGAAATGACGTGGTCTATATTGTATGGGCAGCGTTTGGGAAACTTCATCATATCTTCTCATCGCAGATACATCAGAGCCTCAAGACGAAAGTCTACAATCAGTGCGTGTAGCCAGTGATGAGTTATGGCACTGAGACTTGGTCGTTAACTATAGGCCTCATATACAAGCTCAAAGTCGCGCAACGTGCTATGGAGAGAGCTATGCTCGGAGTTTCACTACGTGATAAGATCCAAAATGAGGAAATACGTAGAAGAACTAAGGTCACCGACATAGCTCTCAGAATTAGCATGTTGAAGTGGCAGTGGGCAGGCCATATAGCTCGCAGAACCGATAACCGTTGGGGAGTAAAGGTTCTCGAATGGTGACCACAAACCGGGCGACGCAGTGTTGGAAGGCCCCCCACCCGATGGACCGATGACATTGTAAGGTTGCGGGAAGTCGGTGGATGGACACGGCTCAAGACCGTCGTGGAACTCTTTGGGGGAGGCCTATGTCCAGCAGTGGACTTCTACAGGTTGTTGATGATGATGATGATGATGATATTGTATGGAAGTTATCATTCGAAGCTTTCGATTCGTTCGATGGAATCGATTTCTATATTCGTAAAATTGAGGAATATTCTAACTAAAGATAACATAACTAAAGGTAGAGCATGGAGTAGTCGCTAGAAACAGAGAAAGAAGGAAAGAGCTAGATAAGGCTCTTAACGCTGAAGATGGTCCTCGCACATAAAAGCCAATTCATAGTATGAGGAATGTAATGAGAGTGAATGAAGCAAAAGAGGTATGTCAGGATGTGGAAAGCCGTGGTCTCTGCCTACCCCTCTGGGAAATAGGCGTGATTATATGTATGTAATAGTAAAATGTTAAAGGATTAGTAAGCATAGCATTGAGTTACATAATTATATGCCGTTTAAATCAAATAATCTTGTTCAAGGTTTGAATTAAGCTTTTTTTTAATGATAAAAGGGTTGAAACTTAAAGTGGCCGATATTAAAAATGGATCATGCGTAAAATAAAGCTACCGATAATCATTTTTTATTTCAGAAAGGCGCTACGACTTCTCAGAAGATTTGGGTGCTTCAATACACGACTGGGTTGGTGTCACAACTGTTTATTTACTGTTGGCATAGCAATGAAGTAGAAATCGAGGTAAAAACTACCACTCTCATAAATTATTGGGCATAATTTATCGACTCGTATGAAGCTGTGTTGAGTTGGCGTGCGATAGTAATTTGAAATATTTTGAAAAGTTTATTTCCATCCTAATGCCCAGCGATTTAAGTCTGGTTTGTATATGTCAATCCTTTGGGGCAGAGTGGTTCTACAGTGTGGACTACCCACGCTGCGCTTTTGCAACGTAGGACGAAACCCACCGATAAAAGACGACCAAATAAAGGATGCTGGGAGCCGTTGGTAGCCTATGTTCAGTAGACCTATGTCCGCAGCTGCAAAGATGATGAGTTGAGGTCAGGAAGATCATATAAAAGCTTAAAAAATGTTATTAAAATGGAAAAAAAATCCTCAATCTGTAACGACTCTAAACCCATTATACAAAAAAACTTTATGAAAAATGAAAAGGACTGGAAATAAAAATTTCCAATCCTTTTCATTCTTCCGTTCGTCCATTTGTGATAAAGCGTCATAGCTTTTAATACTTTTAAATAAAATCCGTGCAAAGATTTTAAGGCCTTAGGCACACTATAACAACTCAGCACCATAACTACGCTCATTCATTTTGCACAGCAAGATTTTATGTTTTCAATGCTAACATTAATAAAAATTACCTAAGAGAACCAACGGCCGTTGGGTCAGACAGGCCCTATCATCATCATCATCATCAGCCTGTAGAAGTCCACTGCTGGACATAGGCCTCCCCTAAAGAGTTCCACGACGAACGGTCTTAAGCCTTCTCCATCCACCGACTTTCCGCAACCTTCAGGAATACCTATATCATAATATACAGACAGGTCCTATAGTGGAGAGCAAACACCAGAAGACGCAGCGTAGGACGGCCCCCTACTAGTTAGAAAAACGATCCATTAAAGGTTTCTGGGAGTGGTTTGGTGCAGGCCACACAAGATGGGTTGCTCTGAAAATCTAAAGGGTATGTTTAGTAGTGGACGTTCTACGGCTGAAACAATGATGTTAAAAATAATTACAGTAGGTACCCAATTTTCGTCAATTTTGATATTTGATTATATTGATGGAATTAAATTAATTCGCTTTGTCATTATTATGAATACCTTTCCGTTTCAACCGACCTATAATCACCACGATTATGTTTCAACGCAGTTAATAAAACATTACCCTCCTTAGCACCAGTCGGGTTTAAAGCAGAATCGTCTTTCCGCTGCCTTTTAGACAAAACGAACAATAAAGATTATTAGGGTTTATTATACATATAATGATTAATTAATTAATCACGCAGTCTTAAAGGTGCCTTGTAATATTTTTACAGACAAAGGTAGTTGACAGAGGAGTGTATGAAAGTGACTGGTGGAAGGGAGACACGAAGCTACGCCGTTTGGCGCTGCTGCTGGCTGGCAAGCTCGGCAAAACGCTCGAGTTGGACGCTGGGCCTTACACCACGCTATCTGTGCCTACATTTATTGAAGTAACTTGAATTACTTTTAAACGCATGAACGAAGTACTTTTAAAAGCTTCGATTTAACTTTTATAGGTGATTCATGATATGTATTCTACACTAGCTTCCACTCGCGGCTTCGCTCACGTGGTAACTAGATAAAAAGAAGCCTTTAATTATGTTATTCTAGGTAATAGTTCATAGTATTTTATATATACGAGTTACAGGTCACATAGATAACATGAATTATGTATATAAAATTTAAATAATTATAACTATGACTAAATAACTCTATATTTTCCAAGATTCATCGAAATGGGTGGAGTTGTTTGTACGTGATTGAACCACAAACATCCAAACATCCTCACAAACTTTCGCATTTATAATATTAGTAGAATTTTGTCTTGGTTTAGTCCAGTCCAGTGTATTGCACTGGACTGGACTAACCCAAGAGATTATCCACCTAAAAAAATTCTTTGCTGAAAGTGGAAAGGGCCCAGCTCTACTGAAAGCGGCTATGAAAACATATTAGATTACCAACATCTCAACTATACAACGAAACTAAAATCCTGGCAATGAAACAAAGGCAACATTACGTTTCCACAAAACTGCAGCCACGTTTTATGCGAAACAAAAAAGATCTCCAAAATAATTGATTCCAACAGTTCTAGCCAAGCAAACTATAAAGTCAATTCATATATTATCATGCATTTTCTTTTTTTTTCAGGTCATAAAAAGGTCCTACAGCTTCTTCACACTGTTCTCACAAATGCAATACGATGAATAAACTGGACACGGCCTTTGGTAGAAAACCAACCGGTTTCCAAACATAAGGATAGTTAAGAACAAGTTCAATTCTTCATAGTTTACGCTTTATACTAAATGTAAGCAAGAAATAACTGTAGCAAATAGTTATACATGGTGATTAATAGTTTAATACTACCCCGAAAGGGGCTTATTCAACAAAAATAAAGAATAGCAAACAAATAAACTATTAATCACCAATCTATTATGAATTTCTTTTTTATGAATTTGTCACAATGCACAAAAAGAGACCTTGTTTTTTTAATAGTAATAAACTCTTGAAATATTATTTTGTCTTGAAGCGGGTTTAAGCAAAATAAATTAATAAATAAATAAATTTTCCGGACATATCACACACGGTCAATTGATCCCAAACTAGGCATAGCCTGTACTATGGGTACCAGAGACTGTAATACATAATAGATATATATTTAACACCCAGACACAGAACAAACATCAGTGTTAGTCACAAATGTTTGTCCAGTGCGGGAATCGAACTCGCGACCTCTAGCACAGAAGGCAGAGTTACTACCAACTGAGCTATGAGGCCTGCCAAAATATATTTTAAGAATTTATAAAAATGACAGATACTCTATCTAAGGAAAATACAGATGAGACTGTAATGTAGAATAATAAAATACTCGTTCTACGAGTAAGTATGTTATGTAAGGACTGAAAAGAATACATCTCGTTTATGCGACCCTAAAAAGCAGCCTTAACACGGGTTAAAGTAACATTTAGATATTGACCTTAAAAGTAGTATATATGCAATACATGCTATTATTCTAGTAATCTTAAATGCGTAAAGTTTGAGAAAATGTTGGGATGTTTGTGGTTTAATCACGCCGTAACGGCTAAGCGGATTTCAATGAAACTTATAATAGGTAGAGTTTTTTACTTAAAATAGCATATATGCTGTTTTGTTATCTAGGTACCATGCAAGCCGAGGGTATAAGCTAGTAATAAATTTAATAAACTTAATAGGAAACTGATTAAATGGTAATAACTATCTTGTCAAAATAAAACGGATTGCAAAACGGATGTTTTATTGTATAAAATGGACAAAACACCTAATTTTCTTGACATACTGTCCGCCCTTCAATATTTGCAACTACTTTCGTAGGAAATATTAATAAACGTTAAAAATCATACTGTATCATTTACTGATACGTTGTTTTTAAAAATATTAAGGACTAAATCATTAGAATCTTAAATTTCAAATATAAAAAAGATGATTTTGGCTCTTCCAGCCGGGGGAGTACGGTCTGGGCAATACGCTATATGACCGGGGTTACTAAAAAAAAAAAAAAAAAATATTCAGGACATATCACACACGGTCAACTGATTCCAAACTAGGCATAGCCTGTACTATGGGTACCAGAGACTGATATACATAATAGATATATATTTAACACCCAGACACAGAACAAACTAGGCATAGCCTGTACTATGGGTACCAGAGACTGGTATACATAATAGATATATATTTAACACCCAGACACAGAACAAACATCCGTGTTCATCACACAAACGTTTGTTCAGTGCGGGAATCGAACCCGCGACCTCTAGCGCAGAAGGCAGAGTTACTACCAACTGAGCTATGAGGCCTGTCTAAACTAACTAACTCAGAGCCAACCTTTAGTCCAGAATTTCTTCTTCGCCTCGCAGACATCTCGGTCACATCCAGTTCAAACCGAGTACTTCACGCGTTAGCGGATATTAGAGTATCCATGCATTATAGACGCAACTATTATATCGCTACGCCAACAAACGAAAGGAAGGCTCTCGGATGGTTCAGCTAATATGTACAATCAAATTTAAACTATCCAAAATCCAGCTTAAGACGTTTCTATATGTATATATTTTGTGATTGTATGTATGGAATATAAGCAAGTTTTTTGTTAACAACCAAATTAAAATCAGTTAAAAACCCTGTTCACAAACGGCAATTTCAATATTACCATAATGCTACGTAGGTAGTCTTTATCATATTCTAACAAAAAAGTTGTATGGAAGGAAAGCAATGGTAAACCGCTAGTTCAGAAATAATTTATAATTCAGACGTCTGAATTATAAATTATTTCTGAACTACAATAATTCTATTTTAAATCAAAATTTAACGTTCACAAGTCGTGCCATGTCGTTCCTTAAAAATTTCGAAGACGTAGAGCATCCATTACTAGGGCCCACATTATGGGGTCTAAAGAAGTGGAGAGTGTGGCAGCCAAACTCTTCAGGCTTTAGTATCAATACTATTCATGTTCTAGGAACGATGTTTGTTCTCAGCCAATACGTAGAGCTTTGGTTTATAAGATCCGACCTTGAGTTGGCTATGAGGAACCTATCAGTCACCATGCTTAGTTCCATCTGTGTTGTCAAGGCGATTTCTTTTATCCACTGGCAGAAACAATGGCAAGATGTAATCAAATACGTATCCGATTTAGAGAAATGGCAGCGTCAAAAGAACGATGCAATTTCCAACGCTATAATCAAAGAGTACACGAAATATTCCCGTATAGTCACATATCTGTATTGGGGTCTCGTAACAGCCACAGTGTTCACAGTAGTATTAGCGCCGCCGCTCGGATTTTTATCGTCAAAGGAATATAGAGTTTTGATTAGAAACGGAACAGCGCCGTATCCAGAAATTTTTAGCTCCTGGTTGCCTTTCGATCGCACTCGAGGCTTCGGTTATTGGTTGTCAGTTCTAGAGCATTGCGGGATCTGCGTTTATGGAGGTGGCGTTGTCGCGAATTACGACTCAAACGCAGTTGTGATAATGTCGTTTTTCGCTGGGCAACTGAAGCTCCTGTCTATTAACTGTGCGAGGCTATTCGATGGAGGTGAGATGATGAGTTACGAGGAGGCTGTGAAGAGGATAAGGGAGTGTCATTATCATCAGGTTTATTTGGTAAAGTGAGTATTTTATTCTGCTAGAGTGGGACCCTTTCTACCGTACATGGACGCCCCATATAGAGAGTACAGTCTCTAGGGTACGAAAATTAATTTATATATTTAGAACCCTAAGAAACAGTGCTGATTTTAACTGCCTTAAAATGATATATTACGCCCTTGCTCAGTCAGTATTATCTTACTGTATCACGGTTTGGGGCGGTTCTACAAAGACTCATATGATTAGGTTGGAAAGAGCGCAAAGAGCCGTCCTAAAAGTCATGACATCCAAACCAAGACGCTTTCCAACTACAACCCCTTACTCGATCTGTGATGTTTTAACAGTACGGCAACTATTTGTCTCTCGACTCTCTTGCGGAAACACTCTGCTTCATATTACCCTAACTTGGCGGCTGCAAAGCGACGGTCCGACAAGGTTTGCAAAATAGAGCCTCGCAGAACTGCAGTTGCTGGAAGACACTTCTTCTACCTAAGTCCCTCCTTGTACAACAGGGCCAACAAAGAATTAAACATCTACCCCCTGCCCCTTTATAAATGTAAACTAAAATGCTTTACAAGGCTCCGAACTCTTTCTTACGAACAAACTGATAACCTCTTAATTCCTCATATTTAATACTACATATATTCAAACATTCACATATACTTTCTCATATCCTCACACACTCACGCACATACACACACTTACACACACTCATACACGCATATACATTTATTCACACATACCCTTACACTTACCCACTCACTCTTACGAACTTTCCCATTAACTATCACAGTATTTATTTAAATATAAAAAAACCATAAAGTATTTAAATAATTAAGTATTGGCTTTTATAGATTTAAGTTTTTCATCTTAACTAATTTATGTCTTAAATTCATTGTGGAACATTGCTATTGTTTTGTCCTGGAGGAGGGTGTTGACCCTGCTACGCAGTTTTTACTTTTGCAGTTGTCAACGTTTTCATTTGTTTATGTTTGTTTATTATTTCATTCATACGTATACCTGTGTTTTACTGTTCCAAATAAAAATACTTTGAAACTTTGAAACTTTCTGTCATGCTTACTTTATAATATAGTATACCGTTATAAGATTATCTTATCACGAAAAGGAATCTTTCTTCTATCATTCTACGAGTAACTTCAATCAAAAACAAAAAAAGTTTAACAAAATCCATAAAAAAAATACGACTTATCGTGTAAAATTGGGTTACTTCTTTATTTTACAGATTTTCAACGATTTTGAATTCCTTATTGTCGCCGGTATTGTTTCTGTATGTGATCATTTGCTCGCTGATGATATGCGCTAGCGCAGTGCAAATGACTACTGTAAGTACCTACAGCAAGTTTCTATGATCCTACATAATTTAAGTACCAATGATTGTTCCGATGCCACTAGCATGCGCAGAATATTGATTCTAGATTTACATCAATGCACCTGTCATTACAAAGGTAGATAGGTAATCTAATGGATTTATACAGGATGATCCATCCAGAAAGATCAGTATGGAGAAGTCTGAAACTATAAGTGATCGAAATAATCGATGACATGGTTCCTTAGAACATATTTCTCTATCTCTTATAATTCAAAATTTATCTCTCTTATAGTTTCCGACTTCCCCTTCATCATAATGACCCTTCTTGATGGATCACCTGTATATTACCCATCCATAGTAGATTGAGAGGTATGCAAATTTCTATTGCGATGATGTGAATCTAATATAAGTGCAAGTGTATTGAATAACGAAAAATGAATAAGATGACTCGAATGGCAGATAAGTACATAGATATAGCAGATAATATATCCACGCCACTTTTTCGTATAATAGAAACTGGATTTCCACCGAAACGCTAAAATCAGCAAGTCCACTTGCTTCAATTTATAAATCTCACTTTTCAATTTCCAACCGTAAAACTTTTAGATACAGTCCGTATTCAAATAATTTGATCTCTTTGCGGTGACCACACGTGTTCTTCAATTTTTAAAGTATTTTCATCTCTGTTAGCATGAACTGAAGGTCTTAATTTCGATGGCTTAGGTATATATAAATTTTCAGGAAAGTACAGGAATTATGCAGCGTGTCTGGATAGCGGAATATCTAGTGGCGCTTATTGCCCAGCTCTTCCTCTATTGTTGGCATAGCAATGAAGTGCTTCATATGGTTGGTATATTACTTATTTATTTAGAACAGTATAAAATGTACATATTACAAAATAAGACGATGAAACTGTAAAACTTGTAAACTGCTTAGCAGTCTCTATTTGCTCTAAGAACTATTGCTGAAGCTCACCATTTGTCTTTTTCACATTTTAATAAGCTTTTAATCATTCGGAATCTGTGTTGGCCTAGTGAGAATGTTCCCCGACTTTCGATCCAAAGATAATGCGTTCAAACTCGGTCGTAGCAATGAGGTGTTTTTATTTAAAAAAATATTAAAACTTACACAATGTTCTTTCTCTTTGTTGAGAAAAAGTCCCTTTCGGGATGATATACATGTAGCTCCAGCCCACAGTTTTGTTCACAATCCAGCCAATTTTTTTATTCCAGGTCACGATCTAGAAAAATCTAGTCCACATCAAAGCGTGTTTGAAACATAAACTTTCTAACTTTCACAAATAGGTTAAACTAGTGGAAACCCCGCGATGTCACGCGCGGGATGTTATATTCATACATACTTCAACCCACGCTTCACCCCCTTTAGGGGTAGAGTTTCGGGAATTAATTTCTTAGATTCGATTTTATTGAAATAGGCGCCCTTTAACTTTGACTTTGGCTTAGTGCTCCCCTACACCACAACAGGTAGCTACCCTCCAAATTTCAAACTCCTAGGACAAAGGTCCTGTCCTGGAAACTGTCAATCAAAATACAGCCTAAATCAATTTTGATTGACATTTAGTCAGAAAATAAATAAGTAACACGCAACAGTCACATACATAGTTCTGGCCCCACACAGGGAATCCCCTCCAAATTTCAAACTCATAGGACTTTTGATATAGGCTGTTGATTGTCAGTCAGTCATAAATAAATAAATAACACCCAACAGTCACATATATAGCCTGACCCCATACTGGGAATCCCTGTGTCGTGGCTAAAAACAACTACTAGTATGTACCATAGTACCACAAACCCAGACCAGAAACAAATAAGTGCATACAAACGTTGACCGCTACACTACCCTATAAAAATAGTAGAGAGTTTTAAGTACTTGGGACATATCGTAACCTCAAACCAAAAGGACGATGCTGACATAGAGCGGCAGAGAAGATCATTGTGTGTTGTTGGCAACATGATAGCGAGGAAATTTTTTAACTGTTCGTCTGACGTGAAAATCACCCTTTTCAATTCATATTGTCAGTCTTTCTACACATGTCAACTTTGGACAGATTATACTAAAAAATCACATGATTGTATCAGGGTAACATACAATAACGTTTTCAGGCATCTCATGGGACTGAAGCGCTATTGTAGCGCTTCTGAAATGTATACAACAGCCCGTGTTGACTCTTTCAATGCCATCCAGAGAAAGAGAATAGCTTCGTTTATGTCCAGAGTTGACATGTGTAAAAATTATATTATTAAAAATTCTATTATTAGAAGTATGGCAGATCGTTTGATCTTGTCAGATATGTATAAACGGTGGGTGGCTATTGCCACCTAGAATATTTTGACTTTTTTTTTTCTGACCTAGGTACTCTATGTACCTCATTTTGTATATTTTATTTTATTTTATTTTTGTATTTTTAGTTTTAAGTAGTAATTTTAAGTAGGTATTTAATATGGATCTTGTGTCTGGAAATAAAGAATATATTATATATTATTATTATTATTACTACCAAGGTCTTCAGTCATTTAGTAACTTTAGAATTTTATATATAGGTATATTGGTGATGAGTTTGACTACATCGGTGGGCGAGTGAAGAAGTGTGGGTTCAACCGGCTCGGCGGGATACATATTCTGCAAATATTTGTTCTGGGTTTGGGTGTTATGTTTCCATGGTATTCGTAGTTTCTGATACCCACGACAAAGGGAATTCTAGTGTGGGGTCAGGGCTGTGTTTATGACTATTTGTGGTTTATTTATTTTAATATAAGAGAAACTTACGAATCTAACGTGGGAATGATCTTACACTTTGTATTTTTCCAGATATTTATTATATTATCCATCGTTTTTCTAGAGTAATAAGGTCGAAGATGGCGTGTACGAGAGCGCATGGTGGTCTCAAAGTGCCCACATACGCAGAAGTGTGTTGCTCCTCGGTGGTCAACTGCGCAGACCAATCCACTTCACGGCTGGACCGTTCACTGCATTAAATGTGGCTACTTTTGTTGCTGTGAGTATTTCGTGGTTCAGACTGATCCTAGTCAAACGATTCATGCGAATACGGTAGGGCACAGCGAGATTTTATCGCTCTAAATTGGAGCAACCCACCTGGTGCGGTACCTCGGCCGTACAGAAGATCACAGCCAAATAACATTATTTGTTTCAAATATGTAGTGTTGTGTTCTTGCGATGAGTACCTAAAGTTGCCAAAGCTGCTTTTATGGGGAGGGGGGGGGGGGGTGAGGTGGTTTGATTTGACTCTTTATATGATACTAGCTTCCGCCCGCGTTATACATACATAAAAAGTAGCCTGCTATATGCTAATAATCTAGATTGAGTCCGTAGTTACCTCTAAAAAACAAAAAAAATAATATTTACAAAGCTCTGCTTTGCCTAGAAGCGGCGAAATTAATATAATTACGACTGTCCTTTGACTGGATTAATTATAATAATATTTCAAAAGCTGTTACACTGGCAAGCCACGACTTCAATTAAAAAACCAAAGATAAAAAATTTATAGACAAAAAGTGTTTTAGCGAGTCGTGATTCCAAGCGATGTTGAGTTTTTTTATGTTACGGGAGAAGTATCAATCCCTTAAGAAAAAGTGATATCAATCCCTCAAAATATTGGATCGAAGTTATTTCCTACACATGAGTAAAATAAACCATCAATGTTGAGATGGATGTGTGGAGTGACTAGAATGGACAAGATACGGAATGAGTACATCAGAGGAAGTTTGAAAGTAGCGCCAGTGACTGAGAAGTTGAAGAGCAAAAGGTTAGCGTGGTATGGGCATGTCATGCGGAGGGAAGAATGCCATGTGACTAGAAGAGCGTTAAATATGAATGTGGAAGGATATAAGGGAAGAGGTAGACCAAAGAAAAGATGGATAGACTGTGTGAAAGATGACATGAGTAAGAAAGGAGTGAATACTGATATGACGGCTGATAGAGGGGAGTGGAAGAGAAAAACATGTTGTGCCGACCCCACATGAAGTGGGATAAGGGCAGGGAGATGGTGATGATGAGTAAAATAAACCATCAATATCGGACCAGCCGTTACGGAGTAATCAGCAGTTACGTTTTTTTTGCATTGAAAAAAAATAAATAGGTAGTCACCGAATTGATAAACTCTTCCTGGTGTTCCTTAGTCCCAACCTTCATCTTGGTCTTTCATTTTGACGACCTCGGTAGAGTAGCAGGCGAGTGGCCGTCTGAGCTGCAAGAGGTGCAGGCTCGACCCCGCTGGGTAACAAATGTTTGCATGATCTGCAATTAAATATATATTTTGTATATATTTGTTCCGGGTCTGTGGTGTGTGTCGTGAGCGACACACTCACGACACAGGGAATTCTATTGTGGGCTCAGGACTATGTATGTGACTGTTGAGTGTTATTTATTTATGATGGTGCCATGTTGGTTACTTTTACTTCGTTATCCAATTAAAAGGCTATTTGCTTAATAAACTTCAAGGGACCTAAACTAAACGTAGGTAATGTTTTTGAATAATTAGGTACCTAACCTATTGGAAAGATAGCACCTACTATCCTTTGATATTCAAAATACTTTTGATGATACTACATTATGAGTCATCACGTTTTATCTTCGGTTTACGAGGTTTTTTGCACATTTAATCCCCATGATGTTATATTTCATAGATGTGCCGCGTCGTGTCGTATGCCTTGTTTTATTTGCCTTTAACTCATTTCATGGTTTGCCATACGACATCTACAAGGAGATTCATAACATGTGTACCATCCCGAAAGGGGGTAATTCTATCAACAAATAGTAAAAACATTATCGATAAAAAATATCAGCAGCCCCAAATCGGGAGGCAATAAGTAATATACGAGTACTTACTAGTGGTTCGCCCCGAGCTGAGATCTTGCAATCAAATGAGAGCTCACGTTATATTGGTTATTAAGGTTACTATTATTGTTGTCTCTCAAAAACCATGTAGCCTAAAATGAAAACAAAAATGTCTTTGTAATGTATGAACAAAGTTCTTTCATATAACACCCCACTTCATGTATTTGTATAACTTTTTTTTAATAACCCCTATTGGATCCCTATATCTTAACAATTCCTTGTCTGATTAAACTCATATTCTTACCACCAAATCTTGATAGTACAACCCTTTGATCTACTAAGTTCTATTCAAATCGGATTGACCATTCGTAAGTTATGCTCTAACAAATACAACTGCGATTCGTCGCGTTGCTTTTATTGTGACGTGTATTGTGTGCCAAGTTTGTGAATAAATTTTTGTCTATGTCTTATCCTGTCCTTCTAGGCATCATTGTATAACCCTATTCAATTTATATATCTTTTACTACTTGAAGATAGTGTATTCTTGATTTCTTGATTCTTTGGAGTTCATTGATTTTGATAAAACTGAAGCGGGCCCGGTATATTTTTTACGAGCGAATATTGTACTGGATAGGGCTAACTGGCAGCGCATCATTAATATCACCAGTCTGAAGAATACAATGTTGGACAAAGGACTCGAAGAGTGCTACGAGCACAGAAAAGCCGAACCTATGGCCTTGAGATGTATACAAGGTGATTCATATGTATGCTATCCCGAAAGGGGCTTATCCTACACCCTATTGGCAATAAAGTTTGTTCTACGACTTTTGGAAAACTGGACTTTATGCGAATATCAGCTGTTTTGGGGTCAAATCAGGTCAAACTCAATGAATCAGCTGTTTTACGTAGCAATCTTGATTCCGAACTTCTTGTACGTTTAGTTATTAGTCCTAAAGATGATATAAATACCAAAATCTGATATTTTGAGAAAGTTTGGGATAAAAAATATGAAAATATTGATGTTTTTTTTTCGCTGATAGAATAACCCCCTTTCGGGATGGTATACATGTTATGAATCACCTTGTATTATATTAAAATATGCCTTATATTATTTTAATCCAAAAATTCATAAACATAATGCTTTCTCTCATTTTGCAGATACTGAAGGGTTCGTACAGCTACTATACTCTGCTGAGCAAGAAAGAAGATTAGATTTTCACGTTACGATATTATGCACTTTAGCACTTTCTGAACCTTCGGGGACCATTATTTACTTTTGTTAGAAGAGTTCTTAACACTCGCACATTTGGTATCTTTAATATTCTTTGCTGTTTTATAAAGTTTAAGATATTATTCATAGTATTTTATGGATATGACACTTACATTGTTATTAAAAATGGTTTACGTGTTATAATATTGTTTTATATTTAATAAGATATGAATAATCATTTCTTATTTTATTTTTTTATATAGAGTATAATGGCCTAAGAGATTACCCGACTTTCAGCCCGAAGGTCGTGGGTTCGAACCATAACTTGCACCAATATACGAAACATTTAAGTGCGCATTAACACGGGCTTAGCACTTACGTGAAGGAAAACTTATTGAGGTAACCAGTACGTATTTATCTAAGGGCAATATACATACATAAAATCACGCCTATTTCCCAGAGGGGTAGGCAGAGACCACGGCTTTCCACTTGCTACGATCTTGACTTACCTCTTGCCAATATAATTGTTTACAATTATTATTCCATGCCCGAAATAATTTATATTAATAAAATTACTCATAAAGCGGCGGTGGGCTAGTAACGTATGGAATGCTGCAAAATGAGGACTTAACTCTGACTACCCCCGTTAGAAATCTTCAAGGAACTGATCGCCTCAAGATCTTAGAAGATGACTACTGTTCTTGGGGATAGAAGTTGTGAGCTTATTTTCTATTGATTTTAAATGAAAACAACATTTATTTGTTATTATTTTGATTAGTAGTTACTTAAATACCAGTATATTAAAGCTAAAGGTATATTACAATATTAACATCGCAACGCATGGCTATTATATACATACCTAATAGATATTTAAGTCAATCCTCTCCAGCATTCACTTGGTAGACGGGAAATTTGCAGATTTGCACTTTAGACTACTGCGGGGACTAATATGGGCTGAAGATGATTCTCTGAGTACCCTTCTGTAAGACATTCTCGTATATGTTCACGTTAACAATAGATCGCGAAGTAAAAACAACTTTATCGACGCTTGCCATTTTATGGGCCGACGAATCCAATAAAACACATTCCATCAATAAGGCCTTTACATATAACAACGTCTCATACCATGACCTTGCTATGAACGTATCAGACGCGTTACGTACTCGGCCAGACACAGCTGTGCTAGAACGTATCAACAACTACGGTAAATATCCCCGTATGATACGTATGGTTGTTGTGAAGGTTGCGGGAAGTCGATGGATTGAGGAGGCTCAAGACCGTTCGTCATGGCACTCTTTGGGGGAGGCCTATGTTCAGCAGTGGACTTCATCAGGCTGATGATGATGATACGTATGGTGGCCGTTCAATTGGTTGCAGTAAATTTTGACTGCGCTTTTATGTTGTTGGTAAGTTACGGTACGCTCTAGTGGGCATTGTTTCATATTAATATAAACAAAGAATATTTTTTGTGCCCGGTATACGGAAACGTTTATAGTAATTTTACTAACAAATTATGGATTTTAGTCGTCCGAAATAAAATATTTTTTTTTATTTTTATTTTTATTTATAGTATGATCCGTTGTAGTGTGTAAAATCCTCTATACACACGAATACAGAATTCCAGTACTATATTGTAACACAAATAGGAAAATTCTGATAATTCCAAAACTTTTCCCAACACGAAAACTAGTTAGATATTTCGCTGCCAGGTTCGTAATACTAAACTTAAATGATCCGGAAAACGGATCCGGGTCCGGACTTCATGTTTTCTAACTTTGTAAAGCCTTTAATCTGGAAATCGGGTCGGATATTCATTAGAGTCCTTTGGGATGATAATTTTGTAGTAAGAATTCGGATTTGAATACATTTACATCAACGTCTTTTGATCTGTTACTAGATTACCCGGTAAACGCGTCTGAAGATGCTCTTTTAAGTGGTACCTATAGGGATTGCTCTATTCATTGCAAAATGTCTTAACCACACGGTGATTCATAATTACTTAAAAAGATGATAGAAAGACCTAAAATAGATTATTTGAAAAATCTGAAAAAACAGGCATATATAGGTGTGTTGGCCGCCTCTCTCTTTTTAATAACATCTTTAGTCTGAACACAATCGTGTGTGTCACACTGTGTGTACCACTTTATAGAAATTAGGGTTGTTAACAGCAACGATTCAAAATTGCTCTACAAATGTTTTGGATCGTGTTCTTATCTATTGAAGACCAAGTAATCTGTAAAAAACTAAAGACCCGTCAACCGAACAATACAAAGAATTTCCAAGTGATCTGAATATTTGAGGTGATTCCGCTCAATCCCTACTCAATCTAAGTCAAAGGTGTCGCTTTCGAAACTTCAACAGGATCAAAGATGTTGGAGAAACTATGCGACTACGAATTAAACTTTTGTTGGAGTTCAGCTTCAGGACTTAAGTCCATTTCACTTTTGAAGTCGTAATAGGTACGACTTGGGGTGTTTCCGCACTGGGTCTAATTTCGAAGTAATAGGTTAACATGTTAAGTCTGACGACTTCTGTGGTGCAACAGGCGAGGGCCCGCCTGGGACGCAAGAAGTACATGTTACAGTAACACTGTGTTTTTGAAGGACGACCTGAGATGTATTTAGGAATTAGCCTGGAGGTACTTGTTGTTGTTGTCGCCAGATTTTGTCTATGGTTTTATTGTTAAATTATAATTGACCTGACATTATTAAATCTTTTAAACATTCTTCACATTCTATTTTAAGCTGTTTATATAGGTACCAATGCTGGGCAAAGGCCTCCCCCATTCGCTCCACACCTCACGATCCTATGCTAAGTCAGCCCAGTCTGCCAGAAATCGTTCGAGCTCGGGTGAGCTGAGATGGCAGGGTTGCCATCTACGTTTCGGTCTGCCATCGTTAGTCTTCTCGTTGGGTCGGGTTGGGTAGCCCACTCAGTGGCTGCCTTTACCCAAAGCTCTCCTGGCATGCGGTAGAAATAGCCAGCCCAGTCCCAAGTCAGCTTAACGGCCTTCGAAGTTTAAGTTGAAGTATTTTATTTAATGTTATTATTTATTGTAAATGACATAATATATATTCTTCAGATTTTAAATGTGCATGCCTAATAGGTAATGGTGTGAACATGGTAACACCTATATTCTGACAAATAAATGAATGTTAATGATTATGTTTACCATTCGAAACATAATTACATTCGAATGTTATCTCACACAGTGATTGCGTAAGTTTTCTCAACTTTCCCGAAGATGTCGCCCTTTTATTTGCCGGTCACAGAGTTGGACAAGTGCCGTTACTTTTTATGTGTTGACTTTGTTCCTCTTTTGTAGATATTGTTTTACAGAGTTATTTTTTTCTAATAAAAAATACTTTTTTGTAACAAAAACTTGTATAAATAATTATAGATACATACGACAATAAAGTTATAAAACATGAACTCCCATTTGATCAAGGTTCAATGATTTCGTAGTTCAGGTAAGATTGGTTAATAATTAGATGTGATTTTCAAAGTTTGTCTTAAGACATCATCATCGATGATCGCTTCATGCACAACTTTACCAGTAAAGCTTTAGAAGATCTCAGTTCGGTTTTTGAGTATTTTTTATAACAGCAGGTAACGCAATAAAAAGTTCTCCAAAATATACCCAGCGCAAGTAATTATCTTTATGACAAACACACAACGACGTGTAATAAGATTATGAATAAAATATAAAGGTGGCTCGGGGAAGCGAAAAAGTGTATGTAGAGATTTTAATGAAGTTTGAAACCTTTTAGGACCTCGAAAATTTATGTCAGCGGCGTTTTGTTTGGCTGGCCTTTTAATTAAATACTCGTTGGCCTAACGAAGCTGGATAAAGTGGCTGTTGGTCTTGATAGCTGACTAGCTTCGGCCCGCAGCTTTATTCGTGTGGTACCTACATAAAAAGTAGCCTATATGCTATTCTAAGTAAAGAACTTTAACTATTCAAAGTTTCAGTTAACGGAAACAAGTGTCCACACAATACTGGTAAACCAATATTTTTTTGTGGCCAATAACATTTACAGTGGAAAAGCTACACCAGTAATAAACCTTTCCCGGCAAATAACACAAATTGTAAGCCCTGGCTACATTTCAGACCGTAGGTAGCCTTCATTTTAAAAGCAGCAACAACAGGTATTGTCCGCACAAATGAGTTTGAAAGAAGCTCTTCAATATCGGTACCAGCTATTGGTCAAGGTATCTAGGATGGCTCCCATTGAAATAAAGGTTACTTTTGAACAGAAAATAGCTTAGAATTACGATTGGTTTTTTATGTTGAAGTTTAAAAAGAATAAAACGGCTAGGTAAATGTATTGACTTTATTTATTTTATAGCCTTCAGCCGCCTGTAAGGTAAGGTAAAAAAAGACAATCCGTCTACAATCACAGCTAGACTATTTTTTTTTACTAGATGAGAACAACCTAACGCGAACATAAACGTGCAGAGGATCAATATTTAGACGGGATTTTTTTCCTAGAGGTGACATTCAGGCTTAATAATGTAGACATAATAAAATTACCCTTTATATCATTGATGGAGCAAGCGAAGGTTTTTTTTTTTTTTTTTATACAACTGAGTTGGCATACAATCATACGGCCCACCCGTGCAATACCAGAGGCATCATGCACGCGTTGCCGACCCCGAACCCCTCCCCCCCTAAAGAGCTCTGGCAACCTTACTCACCGCAGGAACACAACACTATTTGAAACAAATAATGTTATTTGGCTGCGATCTTCTGTAAGGCTGGGGTACCTCCCAGCTCCAATTTAGAACGAGAAAATCTTGCTATGCCCTACTTCCTCCAAACAACTTGGACGAATCGGCGTTGTACCTATGTTTATTTGTTAGAGCATTACTTTCGAGCCGTCAAACCGATCTGCATGGAATGTATTAGGCCAACTGGTTGCATTTAAAATTACTTATATAAATTATTTTTCAGTTAATACACTAAGGTTTTACATACGATAAGTACCTGTACCACCTTTAATGTTTTATTTTGTAGCGCCCGAACTATGTAGATCATAAATCATAGTAGATCTTAAATATTACTATCCAACATCCATAGAACAGAAATAAGATACTGAATCTACCATAATAGCTCTTAGAGAGCCAGTAAGTAAATACCACGATAAGCACCTTTCAAAGTTTTTAATGAGGGAAGCACTGGTGCTAGGCTACTTTCCACTTGACATTTCAGCACTGAGTTTTTTTGGGTTTTTTGGAAAAGCTTATACATAAGTATAATGCTTAGTAAGCTCTAGTCTCAGTGAAGCCCAGCAATTCAGTATTCAACTTTAACACATTTTGACAAAACTCTATCACGGTGACTGACTGGTCGAAGCGACGCGTGACTCGAGTGCTGGCTCCTTTTGAGTCCGATCAGCATGCAGACTCTTCCAACGGATAATGATCAGTCGAGCTATCTATAGATAATTTGTAAATATTTTTTTTTGCCTTTATCTATTCGTTAACGTAAAGAAAAACAATGTCTTAGGGTACGAAAAAGTGCCTCCATTAATTTAAATCTTAATCGCATCTGATCCAAAATTTATCGCAGGATTAGTGAAACTGGCTTAATAATTATGGCTTTTTTTTTCGTAAGCTGTTACTTCCTTAGTAATGTACCTGTCCTATAAAATATTAGTTTTTTTAAACAACTAAGAAGGGAACCAAGCTTACAGACCTTCTGTTGGTAAGTGGTTACCGTAGCCTATGAACGCTTACAATACTAGAGGCATAACGCACGTGTTGCCGACCCCAAACCCCCTTTCCCCTTAAAGAGCTCTGGCAAACTAACTCACTGCAGAAACACAATACTATTTGAAACAAATAACGTTATTTGGCTATATTCTCTAGGGCTGCTCTAATTTAGAACGAGAAAATCGCGCTGTACACATTACCTCGCATAAATATATTTTATTTTTATATTTTTCAGTTATTTATAAATAATTAAAACTGTATACAAGGTGATTCATAACATGTATACCATCCCGAAAGGGGGTTATTCTATCAACAAAAAGAAATAATATTAGAGAAAAAAACATCAATATATTTTTTTTTTTCACAAACTTGCTCAAATTAGGTGTTTTTGGTATTTTTGTCATCTTTAAAACTAATACCTAAACGTACAAGAAGTTCGGAATCAAGATTGCTACCTAAAACAGCTGATTTATTGAGTTTGCCCTGATTTAACCCCAAAACAGCTGATTTTCGCATAGAGTTTTTTCAATTAAAAATGTCGAATTTCCAAAAGTCGTAGAACAAACTTTATTGCTAATTGCTTGTAGAATAAGCCCCTTTCGAGATGGAATACATATTATGAATCACCTTGTATGTATATTACACGTAGGTTACACGGTATATAAAAATAACTTTATGAATAACCATATTTCAATTTACAATGTCCCAAACAAGTCAATATTGAAAAGGGTTGATCGATGTGTAAGAAAATAGATTATTCTCTGCATTGTATCATACGAAACAAAAAACCCTTTGATTTCGACTTTTGGGAAAACGACAGTCACTATGGCAATTTATTATACTCAAAGCCATTGGAATCCATGCTGGTTGCCAAATCACTACTCTGAGTCTAAAAATGACTTGCACCAAATGTTTAACCTCGATCTTTAAGTTTATAATTTATATACTGAATTGAATGAAGATCCTAAGTTGAACAAAAATCCTACTTCCTACTATATTATAAATGCGAAAGTTTGTGAGGAATTTCGGATGTTTGTTGTTTAATAAATCACGCCTTCACGGCTCAACCGATTTCGTTGAATTTGGAAATGATAAAGTTATGTTCCTAGAATAGCATATAAGGCTTTATACGTACCTACCACGCAAGCGAAGCCGCGGGTTCAGGATAAAACTCGCTGATGCAACTCGTAAGTCATTAAAGTTCGTGTTGGTTACCAAATCACTACTTACTACAATGTCTTAGGATGACTTGCACCAAACCTCGATCTTTAAGTTGAGAATTTATATACGATTTATTGCAGACGTTGAACTTATTCAGGATTAAACTCGATGATGCAACTCGTGATTCATTAAGGTTAAAGTTTGCTTCGATTTTCATAGTTTTAAAATATTAATTAACAAGGGTCCGAATTTTGGCGCCCAACATGGTACATACTATTGTATTGTATTGATGTTATTACATCAAAATTAATCAAGGACCACCTTGAAGTTATTTAATTGCAAAAAAACCTTCAAAATTGGATCAGCCATTACGGACTTATCTGTACATACTTACGTAAGTCACCGAATTGATAACGTCCTTCTTTTTCGAAATCGGCTAAAAATCATAATTACTTTTGGCACCCAACATGGGGCACTATCAACTGAGTGGTTTTTAGGGTTTATTACAAGATTTAATCTACCAGTCCACTCGATGAAATAAGATACCTACCTCAGAACTGTGCTCAACAACGTCCTACGATTTCAGTTCAAAGGTAATGATTAATTTCAGGCAAAATCGGCAATTTTCTAAGTAACAGCCAATTTTACGATCCACAACGTATTTTATGAGCTGCGATTAATTTTACTGCCCGAATAAAGTGAAAAATAAAGTGAATTTCGAATATTCTATAGGAAAAGTGGAAATGGAACGATGTAATTTAATTTTAGGAAAAGTGCGGGCTCGATTTTGTATACATTTTTAATACGTTTTTTTTTAATACGTGGTACATATCAAAAGCGAATTGTTTATAAAAAAAACTGGTTATATTATTAGTAGGATAAAATCCCTATTTGCCAACATGTGACTCAACCATGCAAGCTTTCATTCAGCAACAGAAACAGCAGCGTCCATTGTTTCATTGTCGCTTTTACCTTTGTTGTCAGCAGTGAATATAACTAGCAGCGGAATTAATCATAGGCTCATCAAAATAAGACTTTTTTTGTCAGGCTCAGTGTCTAAAATAGGGCATAGTTTTTGCGACCGAAAGCCGAATGGTGATAGGAACCTACTCACTATACATTTTGTTGAAACTGGGTTCACACAATATGCTGAATTGCATGATAACTGTAATAAAAATTTGCGAAATCCTATGCAAGATTGAGCTTGTGGCGAGCTACGCCGCCACTATTCCTGCTCCGTCGCTCATTGGTGATTTGAGTTTGTAACTAGTTTGTTGGAAGTAGCTCCCTAGACATATGGTATAAACAGGTAACAAAGACCTGTAAAATCCATTAAAAAAAAACAGAAATAATTCTCACTCATTTAATATGCTATTAACATTTAGAAACATTTATTTGACGCAACCGTCTACGGTTATAAAATTATTATTAAACCTTGCTAAGATCACAACAACTTTAAAATAATATTTACATTAAATAAACAATTTTAATACGCAATATTTACATCTAGTCTCATCATTGTTAATGCAGGTCATAATAAATACATTGAAGCCTAAGTTCACCAAGGTATTAACACTGCCTCGAGCGTGAATAATTTACGACAGCGCTTACACTTACGATAACATATTAAAAGTCAACCAATGACATCAGCGATGATAGAAGGCTTATATTTAACATTCGTTATTGTTTATTAAGCGTAACGCTAGCCTAATTTATTCATGCTCGGGCCACAGACTGTTTACAACTGATAAGCGTAACTAATAGGTGTTTTCTTGTCAAAATAACCTATGGTTAAGCCGCTTCGCCGCGGCCGGACTGCTGGCTCATTGAGTGGCGTCAAATAGCGAATATCTAGCAAATCCATCTGATGACTAGCAGCATTATTCATAGCGACCGCACTGGAGTAGTCTAGAGATAGGCGAGTTACCAGCCTATAGGCACTTAGCACTTAGCTTAGCACTTTAAGGTAGTATAACCTAGTAGTATTTGCCGCGAATTAAAGTGCTTCGCATCTGACAAGAAACTCGTTATCACGTTGGCCTTTGCCCACTACAACGTATAATACTATGACCGTATCAGATACGTGCCAACTAGAAAGTTAACATTAAAATTAACATGAAATTAACTAAATATTAGTTTTCTTAATAACCCCTTTATTCATAATCAATTAATAATTTAATCGGCTCAACTAAAAAGTTCGCCTCATTTTTATGTTTACAGTTTGAAAAGGACAGGGCTAGAAGCCCATAAAGCTAGTGTATACGTGTAAACTAGCCTTAAGGGATAATTCCGCCAGTGCGGTCGCGGCCTTACATAAAACTGCTGTCTATTTAGGTGAACAGTTGCATAGGTACCTAGTTTCAGGGGTCAATTCCGCTAACAAACTTTTGAATCGATTGCAGTCGAAACGCAACTAAACGAAAACTTTTCATACGTTTTAGTTGATTCCGTATTCTGCTATTG
Source organism: Anticlea derivata (assembly GCA_947579855.1). Taxonomy (NCBI): domain Eukaryota; kingdom Metazoa; phylum Arthropoda; class Insecta; order Lepidoptera; family Geometridae; genus Anticlea; species Anticlea derivata. The sequence goes on along the minus strand of OX388277.1, from coordinate 2,727,835 downwards.
AATAACGATCCAGCTGCAGTTACGTTTCAGCTAAAGCTAACGTTCCATCGAATGTTTTTCGTCAGCCATTCTACTAATTCAAACAAATGTCATTCCGCCAAACTTTTGACACATGCATGCATAATGTTAATAAATAACGTTAGCGGCGGCATTTCGGCTGCGGATCAAGTTTGTTTCGGCTTAATTTGCGGTTCAGTTCAGTCATCTATTTAGTAGAATGGCTTTTTTGGTAATATTTGAACCGCGATCGGAGCTGAACCATAGTTGGAACTGAATAGAACTTTGAACGTTGTAAATTAGTAGAATTGGCCCCAAGGTCTATAGCAAGTATTCAAAAACTCTTGACTGCCTATATGCTTCCCTAACTACCTTTACCAGTCTGATTTTTCAGTACGCAACGCAGAATATTTTCGCCTGACATAAGGACTAAAATACTGGTGTCATATTATTTTCTATGAAAATAACCTTATTAAAATATACGAGTAAGTACATTATCTATTTTTACGACGTACGTGTAAGTACACAAAGCTCTTAGGAATGTACTGAAATACATGTTGCCACGTTGAGATAGTTTTAAAGAGACACATTCGCTTTGGGGACATCCCAGGAGCATTCGAGGGCATTGTTCTTGAAAAATAAATACTTCATACATTAATTTCCGAACGCATCCAAAACATTTTATAATATTAATAAATATTTTCATTCTCGTTTGCATTCGAAGGTTTAGAACGGTTTATTATCTGATTGACAGGAATTAAAGCGTTAGATACCTACTATTATTTTGTTCAGGCATAACTGGGTCTGGTATTAAACAATATCAAGAGTTGTTGACTGTACTTAGAAAAATCAAGGCCAAATACTATGGATGCGGTTGGGACAAAAACGAGGTTTCAGTAATAATAAATTCATTTAATTATTCTGCGGATGCGAGCAGCATTATTTTTAGATGCGGATTGGGAATGACCCTTTGCTTCTAATAAGTTTGACCATGCTTAGTCTGAATCTAGAATTACAGTAACATAATATAAAGTTAATTTTTCTTTACCACTATTCATATAGGTAATAAAACTAATTCCAGTCAATCTAGGATCAAGTACAAGTAAAATTCCTATAGAAAACTACGAACCAGTCAAAATTACAGAATGCGAAATTCGAAAGTTACACTTCTCTCTTTTTACTAGGATATTATGGAAGATGGGTCTCTGTGATGAACATCCAAATTAGTAACAGCGTTTAAACATTGGGTATTCTAGACACTTGTAGACTACTAAGTCTACAAGTGTCTAGGGTACACTCCCATTGTAATACTATTTATATTTCTGCGTAGGCCTATATTAAGTATAGGTACGATAATGGTATAAAAAAATTGATTATGTTAGTAATAATTTATTGCACAACTTAAAAGTAAATTAAAATAGGTAAACTTAATGCGTAATAGCATCATCCGCCAGAAAACCTTGGTCGTAACTATTACGTTTTTTCTAGATGATATAAAAAGCGACAGGTAGAGTTATTTCGCCTTGGACGCTGTAGTTCCTGGGACTCTATTTAGATAGAGTAGGCTATCCGCTGTGATAGCCTACTAGGTGCTGACATAGGTATATCATCCTAGTCAGTCTAGTCTGTCCACAGGAAAGGCATGGTCAATACGTGGAACTAACTAAGCCGCGGGTTTTCGTGTTATCCTTCATCGTTCTGAGCACTATTGTTTCGAATAGAGAAATTCACTGGCGCACGAACGGGACTGAACCTAAAATTCAATGGCCATCCTGCCATTTTATGGCACATAAATGGCCATAGAATGGTACAGTCAGCAGAACTCTGTTATTAGAGTGATAACATCTTGGGACGAAAAACATTGCCATGTGCAACTGAATGGGAAATTTCTCCCAATGTGTAACTGTTTCACAACTGGGTATTAAACAGAAACCCACCTTACAAAAAGCTCTTACACAATCGAATCATTTGGCGTATCAGTTTTAGACAGCAACGGCACACTGCTATAATCTTTTAACCGCTCGTTTCCTTTCTTAGTGCCGTTATCGAACGAGCTCGCCGTCGGCAGCTTCGAAATCCAATTGTTATTACCTATTTTATTTGATTTATGGTTCAACTGGTCCTTCAGTTTCACTCGGGGCTGCCCGCCTGGATTCACTGAATTGTGGTTTAGAGAGTTGACGTTCAGTGATATGGAGTTGGTGACACTTTGTTGCTCCAGTTCCTCGCCATTGTCGGTTAAACCATTCGTGATTGGCTCTGTAGGGTCAGATTGTTGTCTCTGCATGCTTAGCGTTTGGAGTAAAGGTTGCGCTTCTTTCTCTAGTTTGGCGATGTCCGGGATTTTTTGCTGGAATATACCTGAGCCTCGTCTGCTGGATGACCTGGAGCTTTGGTCCAGTCGGTTCCTGAAGGGAGTAAGGTGTGAAAGTGACCCACTTTCCGTTGACTGCGTTTGGGTCTTGATGAGAGGATGCCTGGGTGCACTGGGGTCGACCTTTTCTCCTTGCAACCAGTACGTGACTAGAACGCCTTTGCCCTGCAACAATGAGAAAGAAAGCTCAAAATAGTTATTAAAAACATTTGTTATGATAATCGACACGGTTGCTTTACTTTGAAAATAAGCTTTAGGGCTTTTCTACAAGGTTTAAATAAAAAAAACCGTTTTATATTGCAATACATTTTATTGATTGAACACAAAAATATTTTGTTTATTTGTAAAAGATATTACGAAGTCGTGTCGATTTCAGCCGCATACTTGTAAGGTAAAAATGCTTTGTTATGATTCAATCGTTTCGATTACATTTTTTTAAAGCTACCGTATTGTTTACTTTTCATGTCATTGATTATTTTTTGGTCATCCTGTATTAGGTCAGTGATCAAGTCGAGGATGGTGGTCCTGAAAAGGGCCTATGACTGTTGGTGAAAGAATCAGTGTAGTGAAAAGACCTAAGTGCGCTTCTTAGAGGCTTTTTTCGTCCACATGTCACAGGTCTTAGAATGTTTAGGTTCTAGGCCATGCCGGTTTCTTCACGAAGGAAACCGTTTTCAGGTTTTGCCGTTTTAGGTTAGGACGTTTTATAGTGAAGTCGCGTCGTCAAGATAATAAAGAAGCTTTAACAGTTCCGATTTGAAATTTTCCCATAAAAGTTCTGAAACTAAATAATATAATGCGATAAAATTTATGGGAACAAACAGTTCATTTCAGATTCTGTCAATAACATTTTGAATTCCATTTGATTTGTAATTTGATTTCGCGTATTTGGTTTGTTTCGTTTGACAAACAAAAGGTACTTTGATTAAAGCGCGACTCGTATAATCTAAATTTATCGTATTATTTTGTGTTATACCAATCTAAGCTTCATAGTAGGTTAGGTAATACGTGTTCTATAACGAGTAATGTATCCCAAAAGGGACTTATTCTACATATTATGTTTCATAATAGGCGTTTCATATTATGTGCCATCCCGAAAGGGGCTTATTCTACACCCAATTGGCAATAAAGTTTGTTCTACGACATTTGGAAATTCGTCATTTTTCATTGAAAAAACTCTATGCGAAAATCAGCTGTTTAGGGGTCAAATCAGGTCAAACTCAAATGAATCAGCTGTTTTAGGTAGCAATCTTGAATCCGAACTTCTTATACGTAACTTACGTATAAGAAGTTCTCAAGATGATAAAAATACCAAAAAATTGCTCATTTGAGAAAGTTTGTTAACCCCCTTTCGGGATTATACATGTTCACTGGCGGCGTAAGGGGGGGCGGCAGGGGCGGTCCGCCCCGGGTGCCAAGTACCAAGGGGTACCAAGGGGTGCCAACGGCGCAGGTTTGTAGCTAACTATGATCGGATCAGAAGATTCTCAGTAAATTAAAGTTAATAAAATCCACAATGAGCCAAACGCAACTTACCAATCTTTCCATAATTCATTTTGATAATGTGAATAAATATTTTAGCAAAACGTTTACGGGGCACTAACATGTAAACAAACGTTTACATGTTATGAACACCTTGTAGGTATAGCCTCTTGCAGCGGCAGTGTAGTAATAACGTGACGTAGATATGGTACGCCTGGTGTTTCTAAGGTTAATTGGATCGGAATCGGAGCGTACGCAGAGTATGGATTGCTTTGTTGATTCCTATGGAATTACTAGATCGGAAAATCATTATCGGATGCCGGCAAGATCTGCCGATGACAGTGCTTCGTGAATGTGCATTTATTCTACGCCCAATAGGCAATAACTTTTCTTATACCCCTTTTGCAAGCACTTCGCAAATTTCAACTTTAATTTTACTTTTTAAACTTTCATTTTTATTAATTAGTTACTGAGGTGATAAAAATAAGAACGACGATTAAAAACGACCATTTTACTTAATTTGCGCATCAAATCGACACTTTATTTAATATCTCTTAAGCACATTAATAAACTACCAAAAATAAAAGCTTTGTGTTAAAAAAAAATATTACTTTATATTATATAACCACTACTTAACGTTTTTTATGAATTTCTTTATTGCAGTTGACTTGATATATGATAGCAAGGATTCTATCATCCCTTCAGCACCATTTTCACTTAACTTTTTTGTGTTTGTAGATTATCTTAAAACAAAACCGAAAGTAGGTATCGTAGATTTTTATTTGCCAATTATTGTTATAAACATCGGATTTTGCACAAATCAACATAGAGCAAATTCTTAGTCTCTTTTTAGTTCACCATATCATAACTAGGTGGCGCCACTAGAAAAATTAGAACGCGCTATTAAAGCGTTTTGACTACAAGAAGGGGTCAGATCTTTTGGTTAATCATAGTTATCATCTATCAGTCCAAAACTGCTGGACATAGGCCTACTTTTCTATTTTTATAGCAATTCCTCACGTGTAGTGTTGAATGCTGCATAATAATATACAAGTAATATTAGTTCAAATAGCTAATATTTTAAGCAATAACTTCTTCTCATTGAATCAATGAGAAGAAGTAGTATAAATACTAAACGTTCTTCAGAACAATTTTACCTGAAAACGATAATTTAAAAAATAAACAATGCATTTAGTAATGCCATCCTTACCACCCTATTCGCAATGCTAACACCAAGTTCACATTTAAATTAAAGTTTAAAAAGTATTTATTGCAAAAGCAAATAGAAGGTGTTCCCAAGCACTTCGTATGCCTAAAATAAAGCTGTCGTAAGTTTATTATATTCATTTTTTTATATTATTTTTATAATCATTTGTTTACTACACTATCGTCATTTATTTATTATATTATTTTTGCAATCATTTCTTTGCTACACAAACTTATTAATGCTACACAACTACAATAATTCACAGCTACACAGAGGTACACATTGTTCGTTTGTACTCGTTGTGCTCGCTCTAGATCAGGTTTTGGCTGAAAATCAGTGTTTTTGCTTTTATGCAAAAATTTCACAGCCTATTTGTCGTGCTGCAGCACACACAAACTCACCTACTAACTGTTATTTACTCTTTTAAATTGTTTTTTTTGTTTATTTATGTTTGTAATATTGTTTGAAATTGTTTAACTATGTTAATTGTATGTGTCTGTGGTGCCAAATATTTTTTTATCTATCTACCACCTCATAATGTGACATAGGTAGAAATTGTTAATTTTTAACAATGCTCTTTAACCAGGCGTTTCTAAGTAAGGGGTTAAGTAAAGATCTTCCGCTAAAGAGGACGATGTCTGCATAAGCAATTAAAAAAAAAAAATCGGGGACCACGCAACCCATGCCACTATAAACTTTATTTTTACATGCTACAGTGCATTTTAACTTTCAGCTATGCATTAGTATCTAGGTAGTTAGAAATGCATACAATATGTATAATTTGTTTGCTAAAATGGTCTCCACTCCAGTGACATAAAAAATAGCTAAATAGTTTTTCTGGGTCATTCAAATTTAATTACATCTTCTTTTTGTTTTTTGATTATTTTATTTATTTTGACATTCTGTGAATATGTATCTCTATTTTTTTTTTATTTAATTAATCTGACAATCATGTAACAATTGTATAACTGTAATCTAATTCTATCCTTAAGTAATGTAATTGGGAAATAAACCGTATTATTTAAGGTTAAATAAATAAAATAAATAAATTCTGCATAAGGTCTGTGACCAGGTTCAGGTATAGTGGCACTGAAAAGAGTCTACGTTCTTTCTGCAAATTAACACACGCAAGAGTTAAATCAAATCAATTAAAAAACAAACCTTCATAGCAACTTCTCCTCTGCAGTCTAGCAGGAAGGTTCCGTACAGGTCCAGCAAAGCCTTCGTGTCTGGTGAAACGTGGATCTTCAATGCTTCCCCGTTGGACTCCATCCGTGACGCAGTATTGACGGTGTCACCAAAGAGGCAGTATCGGGGCATCTTGAGACCTACCACCCCAGCTACACATGGACCTAAGGGGACAAGAACATAGAAGATTAGTTTTACTAGACGAAAACAGACGGTTTGCCGTGCTGGCCGCGGCTGAAGAATAGGCCCTTCCATATCTAACTACCCATAGATGTTGTAAGAGGAGACTAAGGGAAAAAAGCTAGGAGATGGGCAGCAGTGTGGTATGAATTCCCCCCACATGATAGGCTTCTCTCGACAAAGTCGAACGACTTCAAAATATTTTTTTCCAAATCGTTAGAGCCTTTTTCGAGTTTCAGCAACTTTTCGGAAATTTCAGTTTTGTTTATCGTATTGGAGGTTTCTGCAGTCAATAAATTATCTAGCTGCGATTAGTTTCAAATCCCGTTAGTTCTTACGAGACAAAGTTATATTTGCGGTTCATATCAAACAGTGAACTACGCAATCGACGGCAAAATGTAAGTTTGTCACTTGGGATTTTGACATTCCGAACCCGTGCTTTGCCGAAGCTTTTTTATTAAATTTCATCAAGTTATCATCATAGAACTGGACGTTTTTTAATTAAATCCTAAGCCCTTTCACAAATGGCAGACATAACAATGTGAATTAAAAGAGCATACCGTCCCTGTGCTCATTTGCACCAACAAAAATAAATGTGGCTTCATATTTTCTTTGGGTAATGAGCCGACTAACTCAGATTTAGGACATAAAAATACACACGTTTTTCATTTTTACGGGTAATGTTTTTTGTTACAATCCTGTTACTTCAGCCAGCAGCATTACCTTGTGCTTCTGTGCTTCGGAGAGCACTTGATTTATTACAATACAATAAAAATGTTTTATTCAGTTATACAGCTAGCCATATAGCTCGCAGAACCGACAACCGTTGGGGAGTAAAGGTTCTCGAATGGCGACCACGAACCGGGCGACGCAGTGTTGGAAGGCCCCCCACCCGATGGACCGACGGAAGGTTGCGGGAAGTCGGTGGATGGAGAAGGCTCAAGACCGTTCGTCATGGAACTCTTTGGGGGAGGCCTATGTCCAGCAGTGGACTTCTACAGGCTGATGATGATGATCATTCAGTAATAAAAGTAATATAGTTTTAAACATTGACAACACCTTTTAATCTAACCCGTACTCTTCTAAACCAGATGGCACCCGTCGTGCCATAATAAAAATAAAAATCAACCGTAACAACTGCAATTATTTAAATAAGCTCACAATAAGTAACCAAAGTTCTGCGATACCCCGAAGGGCTTGAATATTCCATTAGAAAGTTTGGACAACGGATAATGATCAGACGCCAAATATTAGTTCGGTGGCGCTGTCTGGACTGAAATCATAGGGGAGGATAGAATTGCACGTTTCGTAGAAGTCCCAATATATTTGGTACTAGCTGAATCGCCCGGCTTTCACGTGTGATAAATCTGATGCAATTTTGGACGTAATACATCCAGGGACCTACTGAGTAGGTACAGCCAAAATTCGCGGGAAAAGGCGTTATTTTCTGTATTTTTTAGACATAGACATAGACATTTATTTAATTGCCACCAAAACACACACATTTGCACAACATTTTATAATAAACATTAGGTACTTATAATAAAAGAAACAAGAGAAAAGTAATGAAAGTAAAAATGGTGTGATGTGTGCAGCAGCAAAATGGCTTCGGCTCAGCATTATGCCTACTGTTTTGCAGCAGACGCCTAAAACAGCTGAATAACTGAGGTTGAACCGATTTGACCTCAAATGAGTTTATAATGGTGTTTTTTTGCTAAAAATGTCGAATGAAGTCGTAGAACAAACGTAAAAAATTGGGCCTAGAAAAAGCCACTTTCGGGATAGTATACATAGTATGAATCACCTTGAAGAGCCATTTGTTCCGTTCACATACATATACCTTCTTACAAAGCAATCAAACGTGCTCAAAATCTTAGAAAGAGTTTTCACTATTATAGCACGGCGCGCAACCCGTATTACAAACTCATGCTCAAACAGCGTGCGAGATATCACATAAAATTTATATCAAAATGTTCCTTACGACTTGTGATAAAGTTAGTTTTGAGTTTGACTTATGAGCTTCCGATATCGTTCTTCAAAAGTCAAACTCAAAATATACGGACCATTTTGAAACAATTTTATATGACATATCAAGAACATATCGCATGCCGTTTGAACACAGCTTTAGAGTTTTAGAATGAGAGGACAAACCTTGAATGCGACTGGCCCCGTTTTGTGTCTTCTAATTTATAAATTACTGTTGTGTGAATGGGTGACTCAACAGTCTAAGCCTACTAGTCATAGGTGATGAAATTTGGAGGGAATTTCAGAAACTCAATCTCTATAATATGGTTCAGCAGGGTTAAAATAATTAAAATACCTTCACGCGAAATAATGGGTCTTCACGTGGGTTTTCATACCTACATACAAAGATATTGTTCTGTTTTGGAATAAATAATAATATTTATTGTGTAAATTATTTTCAAGATTAGCCCCAACAAACAAACAAACAGGCTAGGGAATTAGGTATAAACTATGTAGGTGCCGTGGTGGCCTCGGCTGAAGAATAGGCCCCTCCATATCTACCTATCCGCGGATGTCGTAAGAGGCGACTAAGGGAAGAAAGCTAGGGGATGGGCAGCAGCGTTCCTTATTTTAAGAACGATAGCTCTAACTGTGCTCGCCAACCCGAATGCCCAGCGTGGTGAGTATGGGCAAATCTCCCCACATGATAAGGAATTCGCTCTGTCTGTGGGGGAGGCCATGTTCAGCAGTGGACGTCGTACTGCTGAAATGATGATGATGATGATGTAGTGATAATGATGACGCAGAGCCGAATAAACATGCCATACAGTGAAAAGTAGAGATCATACTAAACTTTATTATAGAGTTGGGGATAGCTTCTCTATTTTAATGCAGGCGTTTGCTGTACAATAAAATAAATACTGCACAGTACAGTAGTTTTTAATGATACTAAAAAAGCAACGGTTGCTAAGTATAACGCCCGCTACGCCACCGTGGTAGCATTGGCCAAAATTCGATTTTTACTATTTAACATTTATATATTGTAAGTGTAACGCGTGTACTATTCGTAGGTACTTGGGTCTCAACACGTGTACATAACAACTCACAAAACAATATCTTATTCCCCACACCACACTACAACGTGACTAGACTGCTATCATCTGATAGTCAAAGACTACTAGAGTGCTTGAAGTTATGCATAAATCATAGATAACTTTCAAAAGTGTAGATTGCGCCCAGACGAATATGAGCGAAATTGCAGTTGCTAGAAATTGAAACGTGTCTCTGACCTATGGGGAATCTGGAGTGGTTTCAAAATTTAATTTGATACACGTGATCTTATAAAGAATAGGCCCCTCCATATCTACCTATCCGCGGATGTCATAAGAGGTGACTAAGGGAAAAAAGCTAGGGGATGGGCAGCAGCGTCTCCTTTTTTAACAACGATAGCTCTAACTGCGCTCGCCAACCCGCATGCCCAGCGTGGTGAGTATGGGCAAATCCCCCCACATGATAAGGAATTTGTCTGTGGGGGAGGCCATGTGGACGTCGTACGGCTGAAATGATGATGATGATGATGATGATGATGATCTTATGTTCAAAAACCCTTATTTTTATTAACTTTTAATAAGTCCTTTTTATTCATGAGCCTGTAGAAGTTCAATGCTGTACATATGCTTTTCGAGAACCTTTACTCCCCAACTGTTGTCGGTTCTGCGAGCTATAATATAGATAATAAGTCCTTACCAGAATGCAAGCCGATCCTCAGTTTCAGCTGATCGTGCGGTCTATGCCTGATCTTGAATCTTCTTACTGCATCTAAAAGTGCCAGTGCCATTCTTGATATCTCACACGCGTGTCTCGTACCATTTCGTTCTGGTAGTCCCGAAACCACCATGTAAGCGTCCCCTATTGTTTCTACCTGTTGGACAAAGTGGTGTTGAACAAATGACGTTCGTCAACCAATGGTAAAGAATATCTATATTTTCTACTGATGAAGTCTGCGGGATAAAATCATTTGTGATCTGCAAATATTAGTTCAGATCTGGGTGTTGTGGTACCATAGTACACCAAGTTTCTGACCCACAATACACCGACTTCCCAAGACCTTTATAATGTCTTTACACAAAAGTCTTGTAATCCATTTCATTTTCATTGTATTTAGCTTCATGTCTGGCACGTCCGACAATTATATAAATAATCAGTCTGAATGTATGTAAGCAAAGGCTATACCTTGTGGTGGCGGAGACAATGTTAGGGATGGACACCAGCCCCCGAGATACAGCTCTACGCTAGTTCGGGGGATGGGGAATATTCATGTCATTGACTTTGTCACGGTTGGCATAGCATTTCTACATTAGATTAGTTGTAGGTTAGATAAGGTTGTCTGGAAGAAATCGCTTCTTGCGATAAGACCGCCGATTGTAGGACAAATTGTTATAGTGTTTATATTATGTATAAGTACATGTCTTACATTTTGTCCTCAATAAAGCATTATATTATTTTATATTAATGTCAAAGTCAAAAGTCAAAGTCAAAAGGCATTTATTTCAATAAAATCACTAGGATCACTTTGAAACGTCTTAGAAACTAGGTGAAGCTATGCCTGTTCCTCGCGACCAAGCCTAGAAGAATCAGGCAACAAACACGGCTTGGTGCCTATCATTTTTTTCGATGATCCTTTTTCACAAAATGGAATTTAAAGCTTCAGTGTGGTGCCGATCGAACTAGGTGAGGCTCAAGAGAAAAGTAATCTAATTATAATCCTTAATAAATAAGAGCTTATAAAAATGAGAAAAAAATGAAGACAAATGTGAGCTTCAACAAATGATCTAAGGGCAGCACACGCTACACTTGATGAAATATGTACCTAATGCTTATATAATTAAATAATACTTAAAATATGATGCAAGCAAAAACTGTAAAGACACTGCAAAATGGCATTTTAGCTGTCGAGGGGCAGAGCGACTTCAGGCCATGCGGTTTTATCATTTAAATAATCATTTAGTTTATAGTACGCTTTCTTAATAAGATTATTCTTTATGTACACTTTAAATGTTGTCGGGCCGGGGGTTCCTACCCTGCGTTCGTGGTCGCCATTCGAGAACCTTTATCCACAACGAGTGCCGGTTTGCGAGCTTACCTTATAAACATCATAGTTCTCAACGATGCTGTCGAAGCAGGTGTACAAATCGTTCAGGAAGTCCACGACTTGCATCGGCGTTGATGACGCGGAGAGAGCTGTGAAGCCTACGATGTCGGAGAAGTAGATTGTGACCTGTTCGAATGTTTCCGCTACTACTGACTGGCCGTTGATGAGTTGTGATGCTACGGACCTAGTAGACACGAAATGGAAATAAAAATTATAGGCATACACTATAAACTTAAAACATCAATTATTCATTTAATTTTGTTCAAAATAAAATAAAACCTTTGTTTCACAAGGATAGTGTAGCATTCTAATAGTGAAATATTTTTTAAAATTGGTTAATTAGTTCCAGAATTATCCCCCTAGATAATTCTCCTTTTTCTAATATTAGTGTAGATGAACCCTAGGCTTACTCTATTTCATAAAAAAAAGCTATTTTAAAGAGGCGGAAACACGCACAGTTGTCGCCTAAAGATCTCATTTAACAAGAATGAATTATTCACCGATCAGACAAAGAGATGAAGGCACACAAATCCGCCAACATAGAAAAATTCTAAAAATTTTATTCAAAGTCGACAAAAATGCTTTCCTAAAATTAAGGCCAAAATCTTTCGTAAGCATTTCAAAATGTTTTCGTCGAAAGAATGAGGCTGCTTTTTAATATTTATAAGTAGAAGACACGTCCTATTCTTTACTTTCGCGGAAAATCTGAGTTTAAGTTACAAGATGATTTTTTTATCCTGTTTATAATGAATGAGTAGCTTCGTAAGAATTTCCGAAAAATTTAATATTGATAAATGGGCTTTTTTTTTTAACAACGATAGCTCCAACTGCGCTCGCCAACCCGCATGCCCAGCGTGGTGAGTATGGGCAAATCCCCACATGATAAGAAAGTAACTCTGTCTGTGGGGGAGGCCATGTTCAGCAGTGGACGTCGTACGGCTGAAATGATGATGATGAAATGGGCTTTTGAAATTGTTCCATTCAATTACCAAAACGGACCAAACGACATTTATGACGTCAATATTAGCTAGGACTGTTCGTGACGTCAAATTTATCAGGCCTCGTCCTGACAGAACGCAAGTAATTTGCATCTCAAATTTATGCGATTTTTTAACTCATTTTTTTGCTTAAAAATCTTGATAGTACAACCTGTTGACCAACTAAATTCCATGCAGATCGGATTGCCAGTTCGAAAGTTATGTTCTAACAAATAAACATTCAATACCGATTCGTCTAAGTTGTTTGAGAGATTTCGCTCGCATGATCAATAAAATTATTTTTTACAGATACTCACTTTGGCAACAGCTGATAAAGAAGTTCTTCGCATTTTTTCTTCTCTTCCAAATAGTCTTGCGTGCGCTCGCTAACAAGATACTCCAAATTATTTGCGTATTGTTCCATACGGGAAAGCAGATTATCTAATATATTACTACTTTCTTGAGCTCTGTGGAAGAAAACAAACATTTGTGAGTTCACGACTTTCTGAAAAACTTATCTTGAGTTGTGTAACATTCCGACAAACAAACACTTAAAAGTTTTGTACTAACATGCCACATTTATAATAAATAACATTAAAGAAAAATATAGTATGCCACAAGCATAGAAATACAGGGTTATATTAAAAATGAGTAAATCCTGAAAACAGTGGTTCATAAATGAAAGTAGAATCGATGACCCAATTAATTTTTATATTTTGCTAAACTGTAAAAGTTTCATAATATAAATTTCTTAACTTACGACTGAAACGATTGTATGATAATTTTGGAGAAAACGTGAGTATTTTTACCTAATTTTGGCTGAAATCGACATTTATTTCCTTATTGGTGTTGATTCTGTTGTTGGAATTTATTGTTTTCAATATTTTCACATCTGTCTATAATAATTAGTACTGGTAATCAATACAAAGCAACCGAACTTATCTGCCAAGTAAATTTTTTCACAAATAAATCTGTGCAAAATAACATCGTCTAATATAATAATATTATAATAATTTACCATAAACCAAGTCACAAAATTTCGCAAATTCCTGTAAAATATACTTCCTTGCCGCAAAATTTGTACAAAAGGCAAACATATGACAAATATTTGTACACCCAGCATTATTACAGAGTATGTTTTACATAGGTACTGAAGCAAATTTCTGGGAAGGAATTTCTTTATTCAATGTTATAAAGACCTAAGGGCATGTTTAGCATACCGAATTCTTTGCCAAAGGAAAATTTAGAAGCACGAAATGTAGCCGCTCAAATATTTACATAATTTGTCAGAAAAAGTGCTAAAGGCATTGACATTGACTCTGAGATACCTAATTATAGAGTTACATTGCTAAATTCATTGTATTCAATTAAAATAAACAAATAAATGTATTTTACAAGTCAAATAAAGGTAATTAAATTAATAATTGGCAAGTTGGTTACTAACATTAGTTGTTATGATTTGATTAAAATTATAATTTAAAAAAAAAACCGACTTCAATGAAGTTTGAATAGGATACAACTTCTTTGAGCTATCCTATAGAGCACCTAACGGTAGTGGACGTCTTTGCGCATGCGCGAACTCACGTCATGAAGATGAGGATGAAGGATAATACTGGCCATCTAGACTTTCGATTAAAAAACTAAATTACCTGTATAAAAATCATCCACATGAAAATGTTTTCGTGATTTCACGAGGTGAAGGATTTTTTAATTTAGGAATAGAACGTTGTATGGGAGAAGAAGCACGGAGTGATTTTTCTAGACTTTGGTCTCGAGGAACAGGCGTAGCTTCACCTAGTTTCTAAGACGTTTAAAAGTGATCCTAGTGATTTTATTGAAATAAACGCCTGACTTTGAGTATCAGTAAATAAATAAAAAAATACATAGTCGCCGAATTAATAACCATTTCTTTTTTTGAAATTGATTAAAAACACGTCAAATACAAAAGTAGCCATATAAAGTTTCGGCTTGGATAAAATGTTAAAAGAAATAAAAATAAGTGCAAAACAGGAAGCAAACCCGTTACAGCTGGGATTTTATAGTTTTTGTTATCTCTATCCAAACTGCCGCCCCGGTGACTGTAGTACCTACTAAAGTGAGGAGGTAGAGCTAAGGTAAGTAATACCAAGGTGAAGGTAACGAAAGCATGCTAAGCCAAATCACTACGGTCAATGACGAAATCCTTCCATACCAAGGGTTTTTTGTAAGATACTCAGATTTTGTAATTTAGCACCAAAATTCAACACTACGAAACACAGTAAAGGAAGAACTTATGATTTACTAGCTGACCCGCGCGGCATCGCACGCGTGAAATTTTTGTAAATTTTGTTTACTATCCCACAGGGACTAAACATTTTCCGGGGTGAAAACTATGAAAAGTATCCTTTTTCCAATTCCAGGAACTGAAATAACTACATATATACAATACGAAGCAGAGTGGTAACAAAGATACACACACAGATGCGGACAAACTTTCCCATCTATATAAATAAAAATCAATTGCCACATGTAAGACGAAGCATCACTCGAGAATGGCTCGACCGATTTGGCTATTTTTATTATTGTGTTCGTAATTATATGAAATACATTTTTTGTCCACGGAAATAAAAGTAGTGCTGAGCCCTGAGGCTTTCGTACACACTTAACACGGGGACGAAAAATCACAAGTGTACGAAGTGGAACATGCTTGAACACGCGCATGAAGTCGCGGGCTGGTCAGCTAGTTTATAATATTAGTAGGATTAGTAGGATACGAAGTGCCGCCACCATAGGATATGTACACATTACTTGTTGAGCCTCCTGATGGCTCCCTTCAGGTAGGTGAAGTCAGGCCTTTCCACCGGATCTTCAGCCCAGCATCGCCTCATGAGCTCCGTCGCGTCATCCACTTCACAGGAGCGGTGGTAAGACGTGTTGGGGCGGAGGCTGCTGGCAATCACTGCTTCTATTATATCTAGAAGTGAATAAAACTCAAATTAAGACGTGCTTAGCAAGGTACGCATTGCTACGCACGAAGTTAATGTCACCCACGATTGACACGAAATCTACTAACGAGAGGTAGGGCACAGCGAGCAGCACACCTGGGCGGGACCTCCGCCTTCCAGAAGATCGCAGCCTAATAACATTATTCGTTTCAAATCGTGTTGTGTTCCTGCGGTGAGTAAATTGCCACAGGGCTCTTTAAGGGGGGGGGGGGGGGTGTGTTAGACAAGCAACGCATTACAATGCTCCAGGTGTTGCTGATGTCAATAGGCGAAAGCCTATTTGCCTCTGTATAAACATTAAAAAAAACTAGCGTGCGCATGGCCCGTTACACACAAATGGCGTGCACTTCGTTTACTACTTTAGCCAAGTAGCCTAACCTCCAACAACCAATGTAATGAAAAAAACTATAAAAAGTTGTTTTTATTTCACTTCAGCTCCATTAATGATAAAATTTAGAAGACTTTTCAGTTTCTCTAGAAATATTTTATTTAATTTATGGAATCCTCTTTCATTTCAAAGTGGTCTTTTTGTAAAGAAATTGAATTGCAATGCCATCATCTTTAAAAGAAGTATTACTTGAAAAGAAATAAAAATCCTTTTAGATGCTAAAAGGCTTTCACAGGAGTTCTAAAGTTTAGAAGGATCTCTTTATGAAACATCTCTTTGGTTTAAATACACACCTGATGCTCATTTTCTTTTGTTTTATTTGAATAAGTTAATTAATTTAGATTCAACTTCCGTGAAACGTGATTGCCAAAGGTACTAAGTCTAGGTTTCTCATTCTGGAAATATCTGCTAAATGAAACTGTTTGTAGGTTACTATTAACACAGGCAATATAAGCATTTAGTTGCTTAAAAAAAATGCGTGGTCACTGAGTACCACTTAAGGAAACAGTATATGTATGACACCAGAAAGCGCAGCATACGTCGACCTGCAACTATGTAGATGGAACTAAAACGCAATATAACTTGCTGGGATAGGTCGCGTCATGTTAAAAGAACGCTGGCGGTCAAGCTGCGCAATGGCGATGTATCGGTCTATTTGGTGGTATGAGGTGCGGCGCGGGGCGGGCGGGTCACGCGCCGCATGCTTGCCGGTGCGCCATTGGTTCGTCAGTCGACCTTTGCTTTCCGCACCTCATACCACCAAATAGACCGATAAATCGCCATTGCGCAGCTTGACCGCCAGCGTTCTTTTTACATGACGCGACCTAGAAGCGTTGGGTGCCGCAAAAGTCAAGTCGCTCTGGAAATCTATGGGGGGCTTATGTTCAGCAGTGGACGTCCTACAGATGCCATGATGATGATGATGATGATGATATTTTATAGCAACAACTGAAATTGTGGCCCGAGCTGCTCAAGTGTTCGGTTTAATAATGCCATCCTTTATGTAATGTTAACATTAAACTCTTCAAGTGATAATAAACACTCTGCGGATATGAAATTCCACCATAGTGTGCGGTTACGTACTCTATTGTACATTTATCTCAATGTAAAATGTAATAACATTTTATTTATAAATAACTCCGGTGCTTAGCTGTGTTGGCTTAGTGGAAAGCTATCACGTCATCCGACTGAGTTGCTCTATTCGAAAATTTAAGTGTGCTCATGCACTCTTAAATTTTATCGAGTTAATTGTTCAGCGATAATTCACTCTCTTAAAACGGTGAAGGAAAACATCGTGAGGAAAAAAGTAAGTACTGGGAGAGCGATAGGTTTGCAACCTTTCTGGACGTATGGAATACCCACTAAAAAAATGTGTAAATTCGCAGATATGTGCCATGTGCACGAAAAGAGCCTCTAAGAGGCGCACTTTAATCCTTTCACTCACAGATTCTTTCATCGTCGGTTATAGGCACTTTTTGGGGCCACCATACCTCAACCTGGTCACTGACATAATACAGTATGACCAAGAAAGAATCAATGACACGACAAGAAGAAGAATGTGGACATGCGCCAAATGTTCAGACATGCCTCTGACCACCCGTCTTAGACGTTTTCAAGGATCTGATCGTGGAGATTTGAGAGGATTTTTACCATTCTTTGGGTATGAAAGTCGTGAGCCTATTTCTTCTTTTTTTTAGTTTAGCTGTGGTGCTCGGTTTTGCTCCCGTGGTTTGGACGTGCCTCTGACTGTCCCCCTTAAGTGCCTTATACACAGTCAACCTTGTTGTACGCCCAACCTTGACTTTTGTTCAAGTTCTTCATTATCCACATTTGCCATGGTCAGCAGCTGTGGACTTCTTACGGCTGAAATGATGATGATGTTGATGTATGACTTACCTTTAGGTGGCATTTCAACTCCTGGACCGAGCCAGAACACACCCTGGCGGTCCACGATCTCGTGCATTATAATGCCGAACGAATACACGTCCCCTTTCTGTGTACCGTCCGCAGGCGGTTCCGACATCCGAAGCAGTTCTGGTGATGTCCAAAGTTGACCTGGGATAAGATTAAATTTTAAAAAGTTAAGTTCACCTTCCGTTTATCTGTATATATAAAAGAACAAGGCCTCAACGTGCGATCAACGCACAGCCCAAACCGCTGAAGTTATAAAGCTGAAATTTGGACAGTAGCTGCCTTATATACAGTATATGCCAAACACATCCACTAAGGAGGGATTTTCATAATATCAACTCCTAAGAGGGCGAAAAGGGGTTAAAACGTTCGTATGAAATCGTATTCCTTGAACCTACAGATATGAAACTAACTAAAAATAATGAATATAGATTTATGGAAAAACCGTATTTGTAGAATTTCAAAACTACCCCATAAATGGGTGTAATGAGATGTCAAAGTTTGTATATGAGAATCTTTACGCAACGA
Organism: Anticlea derivata; assembly: GCA_947579855.1. Classification (NCBI taxonomy): domain Eukaryota; kingdom Metazoa; phylum Arthropoda; class Insecta; order Lepidoptera; family Geometridae; genus Anticlea; species Anticlea derivata. The sequence goes on along the minus strand of OX388277.1, from coordinate 2,709,503 downwards.
GAGATTTATCTGAAACTTGGTACAAATAGGTACCTACTCATAAAGCCAAATACGGAAATACGGACTTTAGGGTTTTTCAAAACTGCCCCTTTTTATCAAAATACCACGCGAGGAAAGCCGCGGGCGTACGCTAGTAATATTACCTATATTATCAGATCAGCTCACCAGCAATATCAAAGTCAAAAGGTGTTTATTTCAATGAAATCACTTTGAAACGTCTAACAAGCAAGGTGAAGCTAATGTTCCTCGCAACCAAGCCAAGATGATTTGGTCAAAAGACACTGCGTTTGCTTATTACAGTTTTTGTATGATGTCACGTAAAGCGCCCCTACAAAAACCCGCAAGCTATTTTCACCTATTCACTATTTTCACGACGACTAGAAGGCTCATTAAAATGCAGACTTGTTACTCAATTAAAGCCCTGAAAAGGTCTTACCGCGTAAAAAAACTAGTATGTGAGAACCATATTATGTGTATGGATTATTAACCTACTTTGCGATCTCAGCAAAACTGAGAGTAAAATAGCTAAACGAGTCGCAAAAAGAGTACCCCTGGTGGGACTCGAACCCACAATCCCCGGCTTAGGAGGCCGATGCCTTATCCATTAGGCCACAGGGGCTGATATCAATAGAGCCGAAACACGGGATCCATATAAACAATACTTCATAAATGTATAGTATGCCCAAAAGGACTTATTTATTAAGCATATATACCCAATAAGCAATAAAGCTCCTACGACTTCGACATGTTTGAAAAACACTATTCGGCTGTATTGGGGTAAAATCAGTTCGTAACATAATTATTCAACTGTTTTTGGTAGCCATCTTGATGTCACTCGTGCATTTAATTTAGTAACCAATGTAGTAGACCAAAAATATTTGATGTGAAAATGTTATTAAAAAATCCTATTTTCGTGGAATACTCAACGAAATAAAGAAGCGATAAGCCGTGTTCAAACAGAGTGCGATATGTCTAATAACAAGGTACATGTTTAAAATTAGTTTCAAAATGATTCTTAATGATGATAGTCAATTTTGTGTTTGACAGTTGAGGGCGTACACATCCCCCTCAGTCAACTTCAAAATTGATTTTATTCAGTAGATTTTTATGGATTATGCTGAAATCAATTTCAGATGACATATTGCATGCCGTTTGAACACAGCTTTATTCATGTTCAAGCTATCAAAATCATAGTGATATCTTGTCATCCTAGTATTGTATAGAAGGGGCGAACTACCCCCAAGGAAGGTTCTAAAATACGACTGATAGGATGGTCGGAAAACTATAAATAACATACAATAGCTACAACGTTTGTACGATTTATTCATTCCAAAGGAAATCAGATTTGATCGCCACGTTCCGAAAACCGTAAAAGCTGGTATCTACCAAAGTGATAAACGGCAAATGAAAAACAGTTCTCAAAAGGTGTTTATTTTACGATTCCTGAATAAATACGGCATAAATCTAACGAAACAAAAAATAACAAAATAAATGCTGTGCCCGAATTGAACAAAAACACTTTGGGAACTTTATTCTTGACAAACAAAAACATTTACAAAGTGCTTGTTTACATCATAGGTATTAAATTTTGCGAATGAAACTTTTGATATTCGTGATGAGCTATAAATAAGTCCTTTTAAAATAGGCCTATAACCGTGAAATGGCTATTTCATTTCACAACTCACAGCTTAAACTTGAATAAACTAGGTACCTAACTAGAAAACTCTTCTAAAAGAGATCATTGTTTACTTGTTTAGGTGAGACAATTTCGATTGTGATAACATACATCCCTTACATAAATATGTCGCCTGTTTTTCGAAGGGTTAAAAAGACCACGGCTTTTTCCTTTCTACTTTGCTGTTAATAAAACCCATCTGTATCTATGTATATTTTTACCATTAGAATATTAATATCATTAGAATTTTAGGCTTCTATTCATTGTTGTGAGTCAAATTTTGGGCAGAAATTCCAAAAGAAGTTATCGTTGACGGCAATTGTTTACAAAAAAACTCATTGAGATTTTTATGGTCATAAACCTTTCGAGCGATTAATCTTGGCGTAACCACTTTTGTTACTTAAAGTAAGCAGTCTTATCTACTCCTATTTTGTTTTGAGCTATGGGTGTTTTGTCTTATTGTTTTTATTAAAAGTAAAGGAGAAGTTCCCAAGTCAATTACGAAGTGGGAACAAAATTAAAAGTTCCTGAGTGAACGCGCGCTTAGGTGGAGTTTCGACAACATAATTTACCTACTTGAGATTTTCTGTTTATCAGCTTGTTAGATTTATTTTGTTTTATTGGAATTGGATGTCACAATTTTCTGATTAAAGCATCCGTATGCAAACTTTTTGTTTTTCATGGAGAAAGTTTTTTTTTATATAATAATAAATAAATAAATATTCCGGATATATTCACACGGTCAACTGATCCCAAACTAGGCATAGCCTGTACTAAGGGTACCAGAGACTGATATATATATATATAAAATAGATAAATATTGAACACCCAGACACAGAACAAACATGTGTTTATCACACAAATGTTTGTCCAGTGCGGGGATCGAACCCGCGACCTCTAGCGCAGAAGGCAGGGTTACTACTAACTGAGCTATGAGTCAATCAAAGTTGGGCTGGGTAAAAAATCGCGTAAATAAACTTTAATCTAATCGCACTACAGTCGTGTGACACTGACGTAATTATACCTAAAATGCAAATATTTAGTACGTAATGAAATGAGACAACTGAATTTGACACGAGACTGTAATGAGATTAGATTTAATTTATTTACATGCATTGCCCTCTGGGCTGGAGTAGGCAAGACTGAAAAACAGCGTCTGGTTTTCGGACTAGGCATAAAGATGAGTAGTTGCCTTTTCAAGAAGCAGACATTAAAATATTATATTGTACCAATTTTATTTTGTACTAGCTTCCGCCCGTGGTTTTACTCGCGTGGAACCCGGACACAAAGTAGCTTGTGTCACTCTCCAGCTTTTAAACTATACACATGCAAAAAGTCACGTCGATCTGTTTCTCGGTTGCTGGTAGAAAGGCAAACCAACCAACAAACAAACATTTTCGCATTTTCTATTGTCTCATTTGTGTACCTACCTAGAACCTGCATACTTCTATTAAGTTAAATTATGTTATAGTTTTGTATTTTTGTTGAATAAACTCATTTTGCTTCTCTCTTTCTTTCTTTATTCTTCCGTAACAAAGATATAACTTTTAAAAGTCAGACTAAGAAATAGAGTTGTAAGTTATGTAGCGGGCACAACAAAAAGCTATTGTCACTGACATTGTGGATGTGACAATAGCTTTTCCCTCACCAAAAAAAAACAGAAAAATACTCACGCGTCCAATAACTGTGAGCCCTGGAGTCCTTTTCCGAGGTCCTCAGCGCGTGCAGTCCGAAGTCCGTGATCTTCAACACGAACCGCGAGTCCACCACGCAGTTGCTGGACTTCAAGTTACCGTGGGATCTGATATCGGTGCCGTGGAGGTAATGCATTCCCTGTGGAATATTTCAGTATCAGAAGAGCCAAGGTCAAGTCTAAGTCTTGGGCAAAGGAATGGATGAAAGAAGAGCGCACATTTTTTTTATACAACTGAGGTGGCAAACTAGCATGCGGCCCACCCGTTGGTAAGCGGTTACCGCAGCCTATGAGCGATTGTAATACCAGAGGCATCACGCACGCGTTGCCGACCCCGAACCCCCCCACCCCCAAACCCTGGCAACCTTACTCACCGCAGGAACACAACACTATTTGAAACAAATAATGTTATTTGGCTACGATCTTCTGTAAGGCAGAGGTACCTCCCCAGGCGGGCTGCTCCAATTTAGAACGAGAAAATCTCAGAGAAACGAATATAATTTTTGAAACTATCATGTTTATGAAGATAATCTTCAGAAAAAGCTCACAAATCATTGTAAATATCCTGTTTTTTGTGAAAATTAGAGATACGAATGTGTAGAGTGAGAATATTAGGAAAGATAAGGAATGAGTGCATCAGAGGAGTGGAGGTGATGCATTCCACTAGGAATGCATCACCTCTACTCCTGACTGATCTAGTCCACTAGGACTATTCTAGTATCAGAAGAGCCAAATCAAGTCTGAGTGTTGGGCAAAGGGATGGATGAAAGAAGAGTGAGTGGCAAATCATAGGAATTCTGGAAATGGGGGAGGCCATGTTTAGCAGTGGACATCCTACGGCTGAAATGATGATGATGCAAGAAATTCTGTATAACAATACAATATATTAAAGATCACAGTGTCTGAAAACCTATTCAGTCCCCTATCGGTTTTCCGTCAGATAGGATAAGGTGAAGTTATTGATTTTCTTTGTAATATATTCAGGGCTTAGATCGTTCTTTTAGAGGCCACCACACGACACGAGAAAATACGGTGACGTTAACGAGTGCCTTATATTTATACTAGTTGGTCCGCCCCGGCTTCGCACGAGTAAACTTTCATAGTTCACATTCCGTCGCATATCTTTTTAGGGGTAGTTTTGGACTATTATAAAAAACGACTATAAAAACTATTAAACAAAAATTTTAAAAGCCATGTTGGCCTAGTGGGAGATTCCACGACTTTCAATTCGAATCGTTTGGGTTCGAACATTTTTTCTTTACATTTCTTTACGCCTTTGCGTTTCAATGTTATATACCGCCGATAAACCGTCGACAAAGATATCCTGCTTAAAGGTTCAAGCTCTTATTTTATTGATGTGAGAAACTTGGAAAAGTATCCTTATGCTGAGTTAAGGTTGCATAAATTAAACTTCTAACAAATTTATCATTTATGCTATCATATTATGACGGTAGCAACCTTTTTGTTGGAGTATCGCCGCTCCCTAATTTATGAACAGTTCTACCCATTTACCCATTTCACTGTTCTTGGACCCAACTAGGATGACCGAAGTATGATAATTGACTGCGCAATACATTTAATAATAATGGAATAATTCGAGTTGAAATAGTTAATCGATTGGATATCGGATAACTTCAGGTTGACCAATTTATGTTGTCTGAACTTGTAAACTCAAACAGGTTCAACAAACACTGGCAATGTTACGCCATAGTAGTGTGAATTTTAGGTAAACAAACGTGTTCCGTAACTAGTTTTATCCTAAAAGGGACTTGGGGTTATTTTTTTGTAATTTAATGAAAATTACAAAAAAATAACTACTAAAAAGCAACAACAAAAGTTTTTATCCGTCTTGAAAACATCTGTTTTCCAACTTTTTATTCATTGGAAAACTTACCTTCACAATATCATGCATAAGGCTGACTTTGAACATCCAGTCGAGTTTGATTGACTCGTTTTCCAGGATGTCCTGAAGAGATCCCTTCGGGCAGTATTCTGTCAGCAAGCAGCAGTGGGGCGGGTCAACGCAGGCTCCGTAAAACCTAAAAAAAATCTTAGCCTTTGAAAAATATAACCGGTTTCCAACTAAAAATTCCAATCCCTTGACGACCTCGATGGCATAGCGAGCGAGTGCCCGTCTGAGACGCAAGGGTTCGATCCTCGCTGCGGGACAAATGTTTCTGCAAATATTTGTGCCGGGTCAGGGTATTGTGGTACCATGGTACCGATACCCCCGATGCAGGGAATCCTAGTGTGGGGTCAGGACTATGTATGTGACTGTTGGGTGTTATTTATCATGTATTCTTTCGAAACCGTAATATTATAAATTAGTACAGTATTTTTCATTTCCATGACTAATAAGAATAATATAAAACAGTTGTTACATTTATGTGTCACGTGTATTTTGTAAGGGTGAATCCACATTGGGATAAGCATCGCTCGCGCGTAATAACTGCACGAGTGCATTTTGAAATGCAACCGTAAGAGTTGTCTCTTACGGTTGCATTTCAATGTGTTAGCAAAGGACCACTGTTGTGTTTCAGCTTCCATAAACAGTACCTTGCTAAATGATCATGCTCCAGATCCTTCATCCTCTTCAGCTCCAGAAGCAACGGCCTCGTCAGGTCAATGCGTTGTTTGTCCACCCTCTTGATAGCCACACGGCAGCCCTTGTAAAACCCACAAGGAGTATACACTTGGCGATCGCCCGCCAGGGATGTCGCTTCATCGGAAAATGTAGTCTGTAAGTTTGGAATCAGTTAATTTTAGATCAGGGCAGCGAGTCTTTGGATAGTAATATGTGGTGTTGTTACCACATAATGGCAACTGCGCTACACTTTTTGCTGCGCGTTTTTCGCACATTGGACTTTATAATAATTCATGACTGAGTTCAAAATTGTGTCTCACTAACTTTTAGACCCCTAATTAACATAAATATGCTTATTGTTTGGGACTTTATTTTAGGTTCAGGTTTTTCCATATAAATAATGTTTAATGATTAAGTCTTATTATTTGGTATCTTAAATACTGTTATTATTTCTTCTACTTCTGTTAAACTATTTTGTACTCTCTCAGATTTATGTAAACACATAAGATACTATGTAATCATAGCTTTATCAATAAGAAGGTTTTTACGAAAACGCCCGCAAAAAACGGAAAATCCTAAGCAAAGTAACAAAGAGATTTGGAATACATATCTAAGCAAAAGGTTAAACGGATATTCCAATTCTCGCGACAGAGGTGTGAAGCAATTTATACATAATCCCAAAGAATAAGGGATAAATGAATCGGAAAGAACGAAATAAACGTTCCATACAACAGTAAAGATCTTTTCGATATTGAAAGGGGACGGATCCGTATTTTGGGATCCCTTTGTCTGTGTCACCGGTTTTGCCTGCCACTGAACGAAGTTGGTTCGTGTTATGCCTTTAGGATATGACGTATTGGCGATTAAATAAAAGTAGGTTAGATAATTCTGCTCTCTGTTAACTAGAAGGCCGTTATGCTCAAATTGTTTTTTTTTTACTTTTAATAGATAGTGATACAGTTAAAAATTCAATTATTTATTTGAAACTTTACAAATATATTTTTAATATCTATTAATGAGTTACTGGTGTCAGTGATTTCTAAGTATCCACGTTTAGAGAGGTGAAAAAAATTATTTAATGACTTCTATAATTTTTTCACCTCTCTAAGCGTGGTACTAACCAACACAGGTTAAAAGCGTTCTCCTTTCTCCGTGAAACCACACGGGTACATGTATGATATTTTAAAGAATTTGCTACGGTATTTCAGATCTATTATTCTACCCTGCATCGGAATCCCTGCGCACGGAACCCGCAGTAAGATAAATAACCCTTATAACCGTAAGGTTCAACAATAATATGGAAAGGGTAAAGGTATTTCACGTATGAGTTTCTTTCAGGGCGTTAATTTGGACGAAAATTGTTGAGGCAATACTGATTTTTGCTTTGGTATTTTAGTAATATCCAAACATTATCGAAATTGCGTTGGCATTTTTCTTTACATTTTGGGAAAGTTTTATTCAGCTAACTTTTTTATCTTCAATTTAATATTCATTTTTGTACTGAAAAAAAATATTTTTAAATATGCTCCTCGTAACACTCAAAATATAGTTTGAGGTACATATAAAAAAATCTGATTATAACTAAACAGCTGGCTTTTAGTGATTAACAATTTGAATTACAAGAGCCCAAAGAAATTTGTAATTAACTGTTATGTTAGAAATTTACATCACGATACGAAACTCCAGCTAAGAAAAAATAAAAACATTTTAAAATCTGAAATTTTTCATCAACTTATGCCGTTGACTGTATAACGGGGATTTTGTCAAAATCGACTTGTTAGATTTCTACTTCACAATTAAGTTAAATTTAACTTCAAACGTTATTAGAATTTCTCTCTAGCTTTAGCGTTTAATCTTAGGCTCTATAAAACCGTTGGTTTCTCAAAAAAAAAATTCAACAAGGCAGGCGATACAAGTTTGTTAAAACTAGAAATTTGCAATAGTTTACCAATTGTGGTGGCTTAGTTACAAAGAATAATAATAGAAATATGTGTGAAAACCTTTAATTGGCCCTCAATATATTTAAACTTATAGCTCGCAGAACCGACTACCGTTGGGGAGTAAAGGTTCTCGAATGGTGACCACGAACCGGGCGACGCAGTGTTGGAAGGCCCGATGGACAGACGACATTGTGAAGGTTGCGGGAAGTCGGTGGATTGAGAAGGCTCAACACCGTTCGTCATGGAACTCTTTGGGGGAGGCCTATGTCCAGCAGTGGACTTCTACAGGCTGATGATGATGATGATTTTTAAACTTTATATCTATGTGAAAAGCTGTAAGTTTTCCTAAGAGAACAAAATAAAATAAGATAAAACTTACCCCCGTGCTGTACCTTCTTGCCAGGGAATGAAGACTTCCTCTAAGTCTACCTCCCGGCTGCAGCACATCAGTCCAGCTGACCCGCCAAGTCATCATCGCTATTTCAGCTTCCAGTTTGTAATGCCTGCGGATAAACTAGGTGATTGATGTTCATCATCATCATCAGGACGTCCACTGCTAAACGTAAGCCTCACTTTTAGATTTCCATAGTGGTCTTGTGCGGCCATTATCAAACAACGACATTATTTTGATATCGAAGCCTTTTTGTTTGCTTTTCAAAAGCGTAATAACGTAGTTTATCTTGCACCAAGCAATACGATACGATAGCGATAGCTTACGATACGTTAATAAAAGACAAATAATAGCCTATTTTTTCATGGTCATCCTGCTTTAGGTCTGTGACCAGGTTGCGTTATGGTGGCTCTGAAGAAGGCCTATTTCGGTCGGTAAAAGAATTAGGATGGTGTAAGGATTAATGTGCGGTTTTTATAGGCTTCTTCTTCTTCTTCTTCTTCTTGCCCTTGTCCCACATTATGTGGGGTCGGCACAACATGTTTTCTTCTTCCACTCTCTTCTGTTAGCCGTCATCTCCACACTCACTTCTTTCTTACTCATGTCATCTTTAATACAATCCATCCATCTTTTCTTCGGCCTTCCTCTAGTCTTATATCCATCGACATTCATACCTAACACTCTTCACGTTACATGACTTTCATCCCTCCTCATGACATGCCCATACCATGGGTTTTTATAGGCTTCTGCTACATGAATATGAGTGGAGTGAAATATATACCTAAACGACTAAAAATACCAGGGTAAGGAAGCAGGATCAATATTTGTATAGGTTACCACAAGAGTCATTTAAAACAGAGTACTTTCGTGTTTCTTTAGGTCACGTTAACTTGAGCAGTCGTAAATCCGTGATGGATGCCTTTGGGCAATGAGCTCCGTGATCAGGGTTTGTAGTAATTAGGTTCTCGCAATCATGAACGTAAAAAGTATTTGAATGTTTGTTTGTTCACATGCCGTAACGAATGAACCAATTTCTATAAGCTTTAGAATAGCTACATATAGAGCGTATACGCTACTTTTCCACACGATCTTAACCACGTATATAACCTACTGTATGGTGATTCATAACAATATGTACACTCTTTAATATTAGCTTATTTTAGTCTTTTTTTTTCATCAAAAGTCGTAGAACAGCTATATTGCATATTGGATGTTTAATGTGCCCCTTTTTTTATAGCAAACATTTTATGAATCACCAGTCGAACCATTTAACTCAGACCACTCCTGCAATGCCACGAAACGACGCAGTGTTGGAAGGCCCCCCACCCGATAGACCGACGACATTGTGAAGGTTGCGGGAAGTCGGTGGGTGGAGAAGGCTCAAGACCGTTCGTCATGGAACTCTTTGGGGAAGGCCTATGTCCAGCAGTGGACTTCTACAGGCTGATGTTGATGATGATGATGACTCCTGCAATGTTAATAGGGGCACAGGAGAACGGACGGTGTTCATCTTTAAACATACGTTCATTCAAACTCAACTGCCGCCCGTCCCCTGCGCACGTCCAGCGTCCCGGAAACTCGCAGGGAGCGGTCTGAGTTGGGTTACGTATAAAAAATGTATTGTTACCTGTAAATGAACACTGATAATACAGCTAGCACCACGACTACAGAACTGAGTATAATACTGAGTATCGCGTACACTGGCAGAGCTGCAACAAAGAAATATCCATATTAAAAACACAAAACTTATAATATTATTACTACCTAGTTGTCTGTATTCACTAATCCAATACAAGTTAATATTTACAAAATACACAAGAAACAGTTGAGACATCTAAAGACAAATGATCTATAGATAGCTCAACTGATCCAGATCACTACCAGTCGGAAGCGTCCCCAAGACGCTGGCGGAATTGCCACGCTGCTGGATGGCAATGCTAATTCGCTGGGCCAAATAAGAGCCAGCTCTCGGGTCACGCGTCGCTACGATCAGACGCACTGATATGTTTTTGAAAACCCGGAGGGCCCCGTTTCCCCACGGACCCAGGGTCTCAACCCCAAAAGGCTCAAATACGTAAGCCCTATCAAGACGAACATATTTGCGCCTTTTGAGATCCTCGGCCGAATCTGCTGCCGCACCCGCCCCAACTGATGCCCCGGAAGATGTGAGCGCGCTAGTGTATCAACACAAGTAGCGTCCAACGCCATAGGCCTACCCTTCTCCCAAGGGACTAAAGTCATACATAATTTAATAATTCTCTTTAATATAAGTTATCTTATATTAGAGAAAAGAGAGAGAGAGAGAGAGATCTTTCTCTCTCTCTCTCTCTCTCTTTAACTTAAACAGCCGGTGCACTGGTGCACTGTCGGGATCGGAAGGCCAATACCACCACTCCACCAGTGCTCTCGCCAAACTGTTCTAAGTGACAATTAAAACACCTAAGGTACGTCCGATATAAATAAAGACGGTCAAGTGCGAGAACTCGCGCCCTGAGGGTTCCGTACCATTGGTCGTGGGTTCAAATCCCGGTCGTGCACCAGTGGTCATGGACAGAAAATAAAAATTCTAAGTGTAGGAATTGACAAACTAATATTTGCGGTCGCTCACTTAGTCATTGTATGACATTGACCGCAAATATCACTTTGTTTCCTAAAAAACTTCGAAATTCTTAAGTTTTTGTAACAAAATTGTGTTACAAAAGCTGTGAGGTAACTGAAAGTACCCTAGAGGTTTTTCATTTTAGCCATTTGTATACAAAAATTATACATTCATTGCCACATATTTTTAATGCATTAAGCTAGAGCTTTGATTTTTATACGGCACCATAAGCCCACAGACCTTAATAGGTGGTATAAATTTCAGTTGATACCTTTAGCCATTTCTGAGAAAAAGGGTCTTGACAGACGGACAGACAGACAGACGGACAACAAAGTGATCCTATAAGGGTTCCGTTTTTCCAAATGAGGTACGGAAAACTAAAAAGAACTTAAACTTTAGATCTGGATAAGATCTGTAACCTAAGAGTATAGTTACACCGCAATTGCGCCACTCACGCACTGTTCTCACTAAAAAATGAGTATCAAATAGTGTTGCTTGCTAGTACCACAATTATGTAGTATGTTTATCGTCACTGATTATTTCTTGGTAATCCTGTATTAGGTCAGTGACCAGGTTGAGTTATGATGGCCCTGAAAAGGGCATATGATCGTCGACGGTGAAAGAATCAGTGTAGTGAAAGGATTAAATTACGCCTCTTTGAGACTCTGTTACCTGACCTCTGTTACCTCATTACGAAAATACTTTGATTTTCTCAATGAGGTAACAGAGATTGTACAAACAGGGAGCTTTCAAATATTTTAACAAGAACACGCAAAGCAAATTATCGCAGAACACCCTTTTCGGAGGTAATTTCATGCTAAGTAAACTGAGCGAAACGATATTACCTTACGAACTTTAGGATACGAGTAATAAAACTAGCTATAGATCTACTAAAACTGAAACGCCAGGCAAGAAGTAAAATTATAACTTTGTTTAGGGGAGGTAGGTACTGTTATTAAAGATATTATTCAGGTATTGCTGTCCCACTTGAAGGCTTGTGAAGAATCACTCATTGTGATTAAATTCTGTGACAGCCCAAGGAAATAATCATTGGTCTCTAAATCAGGAGGATCCATATTTTTCTCACAATGTGGTTTTACTATGTACCTATAGCTATAACCAAGAATTCTTCAGTTAATAGTGAAATATTGCAATAAAACGATGGATTATATAATTGGCTAGCACACAAACGTGTCTGCGTTCGAACACGTAATGAAAATGTGCGATAAGAACCGATTATTTCCAGACGACCATTTTGTAATGAGGGCCATTTTTGGTTCCCTTCCTTCAGCCAGTATGGTGGAACGGAGATTTGTATCAGCCAATCGCACTGTGCGTAGACAGTGAGCAATTAAACGATGGATTATATAATTGGCTAGCACTCAAACGTGTCTGCGTTCGAACACGTAATGAAAATGTGCGATGAGAACCGATTATTTCCAGACGATCATTTTGTAATGAGGGCCATTTTTGGTTTTCTTCCGCCAGTATGGTGGAACGGTGATTTGTATCAGCCAATCGCACCGCGCGTAGACAGTGAGCGCTAGATGATGTCATTTTGACTACACATTCACCGCGTAGCAGTAGGGCGTAGCACTAGCCGTAGCATGTTTTGCTACAAACTTTCCAATTCCGTAGCCAAAGTCTACACAGCTACGAAATAGCTACAACCACGCTACGGCATCTTCAGCTTCAAAATACTAGTCATACAGAATAGATATAAACTACAGCGCCGAATCCAAGTTGTTTGAGAGATCTTCGCTCGCTCGATCAATTATGAGTACCTACACAATATTGGTTTATTTTAGAAAGTAATAAGTCTGTGAAAATATACCGAGAAATTTTGCGATAACTTTGATTTTATGAAAAGCTCAACCTTATCACGACCGTTATAAAAACAACAGTCTCATCACAAAATTTACATTATTTATATTTGTTTGTGTGGTTAAAATATTTCAAGTCGATTCCAACACGGTTTCCGGTGACTAATTTAGCATACTTATCAAGCTCTAATGACAATACAATTTTTTGTCACACCGAGCTGATTTGATCCTTGAGACGAAAGGTGGACCCCAGAATTTCTTGAGAGATAATAATTGACTTGGGCTCATTTTAATCAATTTGTCGTTGTTTGGACCTTGTTTATAAAATTATATTTTTCAACGAAAACTAACTGTAAAATAACGGACAACTATTTCTTTTAAACCAGGCCTTATAAAATCCAAAGCGCAATATTCCCATAATAACGTCGATTCTTTCAAAGTAATCATTAATTTTGATTTCGATCCTCAGTTGGATTTGTTTTAATAAACAATCTTTGAGAGATAATATCTTGAGTTTGTTTAAGTATCTTGCTTAAACGTTTTTTGAAGATAAAAATATTTTGTATCTTTCAGTGGTGTGTTTATTTAGGTGCTATTAAATACTCTGTCAGCTTCTGCAAAATAATACTCTGCTGGATTCTGGATTTATAAAAGCAATTACATTTTTGTAGTTTCAGCTACGGCTTTGATCGCATTCAATCCGGATACTACAATCTTCACTCACTTTGCTTGTTTTTTTTTTTTTTTATATTTTTTTTTTTATACAACTGAGATTGCAGACAAGCCTACGGCCCACCCGTTGGCAAGCGGTTACCGTAGCCTATGAGCGCTTGCAATACCAGAGGCATCACGCACGCGTTGCCGACCCCGAACCCCCCTCCCCCTAAAGAGCTCTGGCAACCTTACTCACCGCAGGAACACAACACTATTTGAAACAAATAATGTTATTTGGCTGCGATCTTCTGTAAGGCGGAGGTACCTCCCCAGGCGGGCTGCTCCAATTTAGAACGAGAAAATCTCGCTATGCCCTACCTCCTCCTAAAATTTGTTTAATCAAGTTTGGTCACAATGATCTTAAAAACCCTTATTTTCTTAGCGACTGAGGAATAAATTGAATTTTCTAGGTGGAAAATAAACATAGGAAGCCAGAGCCTGGATGAAAGATCAATTTACTAAAGAAAATTGTCGACACCACTCGAGTTTTTATAATGCAGGTTTATTTTACACTAGCTTCCGCACGCGGTTTCGCTCGCATGGTACCTTCATAAAAAGTAGCCTATATTCTATTCTGGGTAAAGAACTTTATCTATTCCAAGTTTCAACGAACTTGGTTAAGCCGTTACGGCGTGATTAAACAACAAACATACAAACATCCTCACAAAATTTCGCATTTATAATATTAGTAGGATTCTGATGCATGATATGCACTTGCATGCTATCCTGACGGAATATGCTGAATTTCCAAATGTCGTATAACAAACTTTATTGCCAATCGGGTGTAGAATGAGCTTCTTTCGGGATGACATACATATTATGTATTACCTTGTATACATCTTAGTGCTGGTGACTGTACTAGTTTTCATAGAAGACCTAAAGATAGAACTCAAACTCAAACTCTATTCTAATAAATATAAATAAATAAATAAATATTCCGGACATATCACACACGGTCAACTGATCCCAAACTAGGCATAGCCTGTACTATGGGCACCAGAGACTGCTATACATAATACATATATATTTAACACCCAGACACAGAACAAACATCTGTGTTAGTCACAAATGTTTCTCCAGTGCGGGAATCGAACCCGCGACCTCTAGCGCAGAAGGCAGAGTTACTACCAACTGAGCTATGAGGCCAGGATCACTTTGAAACGTCTTAGAAACGTGTTAAAAGGATTTAACCACCTTTTGAGTTTGAGTTCTATGTTAGCGCACAAAGATATCACCTATGCAGCATCTTTAGGTCTTCTATGAAAACATGTGCAGTCGCCTATAGGTAAGATGTATACAAGGTGTTACATAATATGTATGCCATACCGAAAGGAGCTCATTATACACCCGATTGGCAATAACGTTTGTTCTACGACATTTAGAAATTCAGCATATTCCGTCAGGATAGCATGCAAGTGCAAGTTTTGTACAAAATTGTGTTTCAATAAACGTTATTATTATTATTAACTACGTGAAGTTATGCCTGTTCCTCGCGTACCCAGAGTACCCGAGCTATACTCAGCACCGAGCGAGCGACACTGCTAATTTGACCCGTATTTATATAGGACGCGAATCGCTAACCTTGCCGTAACACAGTTTATAACTAGCACGGAAGGTAAGGGTTCTTAAACTGTATGCTTATCTACCTAATAAGAGAATTCCTAGAACCAACAAGAGGTAACTATAAGTTTTTTTTTTTATACTATAACCCCCTATTCATAACCAGTCAACTAACTTTATCGCCTCCATAACTCACGCCCTGTCCTTTTCTAACAGTAAAGAAAAGAAAGAAACATACAAAAGTCAAAAAGTCAAAAGGCGTTTATTTCAATAAAATCACTAGGATCACTTTGAAGCGTCTAAGAAACTAGGTGAACGCTACGCCTGGCCCTCTCAACCGAGCCTGAATGAATCAGTGTAGTGAAAGGATTAAGTGCACCTCTTAGAAACTCCTTTCATGCACAGAGGCCGATCAAACCGATTAAGTTAGTGTGTGATTACCAATAAAGGGGTAATAGGTAGGTATTACAAGTCTTACATACCGGTTAAAATCGGTTTTGTCACAGTATACACAGCAGTTATACGGTAAGTGATTGGCATTTTCCATTTTACGACCCATAAACGTACAATAAAACCAGTTAAATGTGTATAAGTACTGTAATCGATGTATTCAAAATACATTTGACTAAAAATTCGTGAACATACGATTTGGCATTCTGTTTGTGCTATGTTGATTTTGTTTATGTAATAAAGCTCAGCTACCGAACGGACGTAAGGTGGCGCTGCTAAGCAGAGGTGGGATTATGTAGTCAGCAAATTTGATTCGTAGGCCACTTTTCAAAAAAACATTACTCCTAATAATTCGGTAATAAATCGATTATTGACGTCGTTCCCTTTTATTGAGACTTTGTATACTTGACTATCAATCGTTAATTGTACCATGGTTTTATTTTGCACCAGCTTTCTCCCAAGGCTTTGCTTTCGTGGTACCCGCATAAAAAGTGGCCTTATGTCACTATACTATGTAATAACCGCCAAAAGGTGCTTATTCTATACCCAATCGGCAATATAGTTTGCGCTACGACTTTTGGAACTACAACATAATTCATTGAAAAACACTGCAAAAATCTTCTGTTTTGGGATCAAATCAGTTTAAACACAATTATTGAGCTGGTTTAGGTAGCAATCTTTAGCCTACAACCGTGACGCGCGAATTGCTCAGATTAATTTGTTTTCTGAACTGTACGCCACCGACGTCACTGAAGTAGGAATTGCAGGCTAAGTTTTGTCTCAGACTTAGCTCCTTGTGAACTGTTGCGTGTTAATTTTGAGCTGGACTTACATTTTTATGCAAAGGTCATCGCTATCGATCTTAAAAGAACGTCAAAGCGTCTTCAATTCTAAAAAGCGTCACACTTACTTATGCAGAGTGACGAGTGGCAAGTGTTTTTCTTATCTCAGTAGGTCCACTTAAGGAGAGTGCTGTTTACATTCCCGACACCTCTTACACTCGGGGTCGTTCTCTTAATTAAACTCTCGGATAAGCCTTAAGTGATGCAACCTTTGCCTGTGCCCACTTCCTTTGCTTGTTAGTGAACAAGCAATTAATCGTCTATTTATAGGTTACTGCTTGTGGTAAATAAAATTGCAATAGAAATTTCGTTTGTTCCTCGGTGTGTGGTAACATAAATGCTGAGATGCAGGTGACGCAGCGTAAGGCAGTGCAGGGCAGCGCACGGCAACACAGGGCAGATCAGATTTTGTAACGTATGAACAAGCACAGAACAAGAAAAAACCGAAATGAGGAAATACGTAGATGAACCAAGCTCATTGGACATACTCGTAGCTTTCAGAACAAGCAGTGGGCAGCAAGTTGAAGTGGCAGTGGGCAGGCCATACAGCTTGCAGAACCGACAACCGTTGGTGAATAAAGATCCTCGGATTGCGACCACGAACCGGACAACGCGGTGTTGAAAGGCCGATAGACCGACGACATTGTGAAGATTGTGGAAAGTCTGTGTATGGATAATACTCAAGACCGTTCGTCGTGGCATTCTTTGGGGGAGCTTTATGTTCAGCAACAGACTTCATCAGGCTAATGATGAGTACGAAAAACAAGCACTTATCTGAACGCAAACATGCACTTGTTCATATGAAATTACAAACTCTGCACTGCCGTGCAATACGTCACCCGAGTCTTCGCATACTTAGCTTAGGGTATCTCCCGGGGGTAACGGTAGTTACCATATACCGGACCCAGGGAATTATGCACTTTTAGACTCATATACGCGCACGATGTTATAATAACTACGCTACGGCGCGGTCTCGTAAAAAATACACATAATATTTAAAAGCACCAAAAATAGACATTAGAGAGTCCACTACCGAAGCACTAAAACAAGTGGATACTTACAGTTATCAGGACACAGGAAGCCGTCGAAGCCACACTCCGGAGTGTCAGGTGGGGGTGTTAGCCGCCCGCCCGCCCAGTGGATAGGCCTATTCTCTATGAATTGAAGCGAAGAGTTTGCAGCCACATACGTTGCTACTACCTGTGGGTGAAACACTTATTTGTTGAATTTACTTCACCAACGATACGCATAGAATTAACCTAAAAATCTAACATCCTGATAGACCTGATAGATAGATCCTGATAGATAGATTGCGGATAGTACATCAGACTGGCAGTTACTAGACCGTAAGTACTGGCTAATCAACCAGATTATTAGTTATGAAATATTCCTGCATCTGTAAACTTTTTTTAATATTAGCCCAATAGAGATTAAAAAGTAATCAAACCTTAATAAAAGTCAAATACATTTAAAATTTTCCGGAATTAATAAACCCCAAAAGAAGCTGTACACAAAATGTAATTTTCTTGGAGTAAAATTACAATTTTCAACCTTACCCCAATTACGTTTGAGGGTGTCAATTTGGGGATGATGAAATCTTTAATCAGATCGGTTAGGGTTCTATAGAGTAATCAAAAGTAATTTCAAACAAAGCTACATTGCTTTTTTGCAAAATGGGTTAGTAGGCCAGCTAGCATGAAGTATTTCGCTTTAAAACAGTGTACGAACGGCGTCAAGTCATAAAAAAAAAATTTTGGAAACATCTTTTTCGTCTACGGAATAAAGTTAATTTTGTATTTGACTTTGCCCTAAAATACCATTTTCTAAATTGACTTTATCAGTGGGTGGTAAAGATTATTGCAAACGAATTAGCATATCGCACACTGTTTGAACACGGCTATATAGAACCTCTATTAAAAAGATTATTACCTATTCAAAACGTAGGTTGTAAGACCAAAGCCAAATTTATTCCGAAGACCAGCAGCCAAATAAATCTAATATTTTAGTTTCTTTACCACTCTACGAACCATCTAATATTTTTACGAAACAAGGGATGATTGCTTTGGTAAATTCAATATAGCTAGCTAAGGACGACCCAGCTCTCAAATCATTTAAGGTTCCGTAGCTTGAGAAAAACCCTAATGGTCGTCAAAATGAATCATGTTAGGAATATGAAATTGGAACACCAATCGAAAGTTTTTCGAATTATGGAAGGAAATTGTAAGAGCTATAAATCTTCCTTAACTTTGCCGAGGATTGGTAGATTTATAGAAAAATACCGGACTACGGAGGACAAATACAGCTGCGTCAAAATAAATTGTTTCGGAACCCTACACGATGCGTAGCCCTACACGTTCTAGGTCGATACTAAAGGTTTAATCTTGTGGGATTTTTTTGTTCCGACAGAAAAATGGTATTGGAAGCAGATATGACTGTTTGTTATGAATCAAAGTTATCTTTTAATTTAGGAAGAGTTTAAGGCCCGAATCGTGCTTATGCGTTAAGCTGCGTTCAAACGCTATGCGACATGTCTTTATTGTGTCTTATAAAATTCGTTTGAAATAGATCCTCTACTGAACAAAGTCAATTTTGAGATTGATATTTCGGGGTGTGCGATATAATAGCCCAAAGATATCGCATGCTCCCTAAAAGTGACGCTTAAAATGTACTTTATTTAAAAGACTTAAGGATAATAAAATTTTAAAATAAATTTTAGATGTCACGTCGCACGCCGTTTGGACGTGGCTATAATCATATCTCCAACATAAATTTTTTATCTACTTTTAATGAAAATTTAAGCGTGTCTCAAACATTTTTTTATTTATTTATTTATTTATTTATTTAGAATACAGTATAACATCATAACAGGTTCTTTTTTATCCCTAAGGCGATGCCATATGTTATTAGTAGGTACATTATAATAAATAGGTACTAATCGAAACATTTCGTTTCTATCACTATCTGTGCAAGTTGTAGTTCTTGTTGTTGTTGTTGTTGTTTAGTCTGCCTTCTATGAAAAATGTCTCAAAACCTTTACTTGAGCCTCTATTCACGTTATATTGAAGCTAAAGTACAGATTTTTTTAAATTTTTGAACAAAAGCTCGCCTAAAATCCTATGCTTAAATATAGATTCTGTTCGAGTACATTTTTGAAATAACTTATTACGTCAAAAGAGCCTTAGGTCATATCGTTTTAACATAATTCTTTACAACGATCACAATCAAAGGTATTTGTCAATGTGGCGACCTCTCTCAAAGTCAAGGTACCTCTTACCTCCCACTACCAACGACCACATAGCACGAAATAATTTTAATGAAGAATGTAATGAGAAATTACCGTTTGGATACTCCTTATCCAATAGGTAAATTCTATATCTGTGGCCTGAGCATAAATAATTCACGATAGCGTTACGCATATTGCTACTGGTGGCTCCGGTTCAAGAATAGGCCCTTCCATATCAACCTTCTAGTGGAGGTCGTAAGACTAAGGAAAAAAACATGGGGATGGGCATGGCGTCCCCTTTTTTCACACGCATAGTTCTAACTGCGCTCGCGAAGCCGCGTTCCCATCGTGGTGAGTATGAGCAAAGAGCAAGTCCCTACACATGATATTTGCTCTGGAAATCTATGGGAAATGTTCAGCATTGGATGTCTTACGACTGAAACGATGAATGACAAATATTAGCCAATCAAAATGTAAAGAAAAAAAAATTTAAATAAGTTTAGTTTGACAAACTCAGGCAGTAGACTCAAAAAGGCAATAGAATAAAGATAGGGAGACAAAAAGGGCAACCTTATAAAAATACACTAAAGATAACATTTAAGTTATAAGCATCACCGATGTCATTGGCTATATTGTCATTTAACTTTTACTATCGTATCGTAAGCGTTACGCTATCTTCAATTTTCGTGCTTGGGCCACTGTTCAAAGTCTGACAAGTACCTAATAAATCCCGGAGTGTTGAAGTTAGATCCCGTAGTTGATTGTTGTGTTGTCACGTGTCACGTCAGTAGCTACCTACGCGGGATTCTGTTGAAGCCTCACTGACTAGTATCGCAGTATTTCTTTTTAAATAAGGTGATTCATAATATGAACGTATGCTATCCCGAATGGGGCAACAAAGTTTAATGTACGACTTTTGGGAATACGACCTTTATCATTGAAAAACCTCTATGTAAAAATCAAATCTTTGGATTCAAATCAGCTAAAACTCAATGAATCAGTTAGGGACTGAATAACCGGAATAACGGTTAACGGTACCTTTAAATAACGATATGACGTCATACCGATAAATTCCGGTTACCCGAATATTTCTCTACCGATAAATATAACGGTACCGGAAAATCTGGCTTCGCAATTCATTTCGGTTTATTTCGCTACCGGTGCCTATAACCGAAATAAATAAAGGTTTATATAAAGGTTTTCTTTGATAAAACGCTGCCACCCCGCCACCGCGGCGCGACTGTCCTAGCGAACTAGCCGCGGCTCAAAATTTCGGTACCGAAATCTACCAGTATGAAATAACGGTACCGTAATGCCCTACCGGTATAGCATAAGTGGTGCAAATGTTTTAACGGTACCAGTACCTATAACCTCTACCGCTTTCAGTCCCTGGAATCAGCAGTTTTAGGTAGCAATCTTGATGCTGAACATCTCGTACGTTTAGTAATTAGTTAGCAAGATTAAAAAAATACCAAAACCGGTAATTTTAGAAAGTGTGAGAAAAAATGTTTTTTTATGTTTTTTTTCACTTATTTCTTTCTTTTTGTTGATAGAATAAAATCCCCTTTCGGGATGGTATACATGTAATGAATCACCTCTTTTGTCGGTTCCGTGCAGAAAGTGAACAATGAGCATCTCACGCCGTGGTTTTCAGTATCAGCTTAGACAGGCCGGGATTTATACCTACTGTTTGATTTCTTTTTTTTTTATGTTATACGGAGGCAAACAGGCTTACGGCCCTCCTGATGGTAAGTGGTTACCGTCGCCTATTGACATTAGCAACACCTGGAGCATTGCTAATGCGTTGCCTGCCGAACCCCTCCCTCCCCCCCCGTAAAGAGCTCTGGCAACCTTACTCACCGCAGGAACACAACACTATTTTAAACAAATAATGTTATTTGGCTGCGATATTCTGTAAGGCGGAGGTACCTCCCCAGGCGGGATGCTCCAATTTTGAGCGAGAAAATCTTGCTGTGCCCTACCTCCTCCGAAATATCTGCTGCGGACTGTCTCCATAATGTGTAGGTAGGTTCATGAAAGCTTATGAACTATTTCAGAGAACGCTGGCAATGTCAGCTTAAAAGTAAAGGGGTTTTAAATGCCGTAAGGTTATAACAATACAGAGTAAGCTAGCGATGTCAGCATAAAACCAAAAGAGACCTTAGCATACAGTTTTTTTAAACGCTTTGGATCTTTCGTAATTTTCAAATAAAGATACACTTTCTATTAATTATAGTTTTTCTTGTTTTTACGGGAAAGGCTCAAAACGCGGTCAAGCATATCTTCGCTTATGAATTAGCATGTATATTTCAGGGTTTTTAGGTCTATAGGTCTTTTTCAAAGTTAAGCACTGAGGACTATAGAAATCTTAGTAGGAAACTTATTAGCGAACTATTCTATTTAGATAGGGTCGACTGTTTGCCTCCACCAAACTACACAGTCGCAGAACTTGATTGCTTTGGCGATTGTTGGCGCTGAAGGAGTAGCTAAAATGAAATAGACATATACCTACATTCTAGTATATAAACATCCAAGTAATGATCATGTTTTAGGTACATAATTAATTAATTAAATTACCTACTTTATAAAAACGTAACAAATAGAGACTTCACATTTGAGAAATTTTGATTTAAAAGATCTATTTCAGATCTTCGCCAAAACTAAATGGAACTATCCTAGTTCATAAATAGAAATTTTAGTAATAAATTAGTACAAAATTATTAGTAATAAATATTAGTAATAAATAAGTACAAAATGTTTTTAGTTCCAGAAACTAAAAACATCCATGAATTCAAGCAGGATTTAAGTTATTTTGAGTATTATGGATATATCTACTACTCATACCTCACATACTAATAATAACTGTTTTTTCAGTTTCCGTATACCTATATTTTGGGTGTCTCAAGAGCAGAGTGAATAATATAGATAAGATATTTTTTACAAAAACTGAAAACCGACTTCAAATTCTTGAATATTTACAAGATTAATACCAACCTCTTTTTTTTGTTATCAACGTCTTTGCGTTTTGCTTACCTACTGAGGATGACACTGGCCACCAACACTTTCGATAAAAAAACCGAATGAAGTCGCGGGGATAACCATACCATAGCACAGTCGATAAAAAAAATTCGGCAAGTCGATGTTTCAGGAGATGATGACGTTTTTTTAAGTTTTACGGGATAAGTAGCAATCCCTCAGGAATTAAATATAAGACCACCCCGGGATCATACTCTATACACCAGCGAAAGAATTATCAAAATCGGTTGAGTATTGGCGGAGATATCGAGTAACATACACACACAAAATAATATATATATATACAGCCGACTTGAGAACCTCCTCCTTTTTGAAGTCGGTTAAAAAAAGTGACCACCTAGGGTTCAACGGTCGGACAACAGAAAAATCCATTCTGCCGTCAGACAGTAACCAGCATGGTAAATAAATTTTAAAAAGCCTAGCCTCTGGATTGGTAAACTCCTAATTTGAAGTCGGTCAAAATATATAAGTTCTTTTTAGTGATTTATTTCCTTTTAGGGTTCCGTATTTTTAATGTTTCAACTTCTGATATTAATAGTGAACGAACTTTTTCTAACAACCAACATCTAAGTACACCCTTACTCAGCGTGTAGGTCAAGTAATATTAAAGTAGGTAACAGCATTTTTAATGCTTCGCGACTTTCAGTGAACTTCAACAAAGACGTATTTGCTAAGAAGCTTATCGTTCTTAATTACATTTAGACAAAAGTGAGCTCTAAGACGCGGAGTTTATGTTCAAATTCAGGCAGCTGCACAGCAAACTTGTGTGTTGATGCAAGATGGGCCTTGTAATGAAAAGATTTATGTTTTTGTATGAAGAAACCAATAAAGCTTTACGTGATTGAAAGGTTCTGCTTCAAATGAGCAATATGTCAGGGCCTTTTCGTTGAATGGGGCTTACTTTGGGCTCTTTAAGGCTCCTATGATCCTTACTCATTATCCAAGTCAAAAGGTTTATTCCAAAAAATTAAATAGGACCACTTTGAAATGTCTTAGAAACTAGGTGAAACCACGCCTGTTCCTCGCGGATAATGTATTCATAATATGTATACCAACCGGAAAGGGGGTTATTCTATCAACCAAAAGAACTAATATTAGCGAAAAACATCCCGCTGCTGCCCATCCCCTTTTTCCCTCAGTCGCCTCTTACGACATCCAAGGGTAGGAGATATGGCGGCCTATTCTTCAGCCGAGGCCACCACGGCCGATTTTGAGACTGTGGTGGGGAAATCAGGAACCAAAGCAAACCCAAAAGACCCTTTTGGAGAACAAAGATTTGACGCTAGGAACTTTACAAGATGTTCTTCTGAATAAAACATTCCTTTTTCTATTGTCGCTTGAACCTTTCTTCAAAGATTAATGTTGCCCTCACAGTGACATTTGTTCATGGCATTGAAGACCATTTTTCAATGGCCTAGCTTAGTAAAGCGTTTCAACTTTGAATTGAATACCAGATGTAGCGCGGTGGAAGAAAGAAGGAAAGCAGATTAAATTTCCGGATCGTGATTAAAATATGGCAACTGAATCTCTGTGACATGTAGCGGACAAAGAAATAGTTATACAGAGTAGAAGACCAGCCTCAGTGGTGTCTTAGGAGAATGCCTACATCCAGCAGTGGACCGATTTATTTTATGCGAGGTAGGGCGCAGCGAGAATTCGTCGCACCTTACAGAAGATCGCAGCCAAGTTACATTATTTGATTCAAATTGTGTTGTGTTCCTGCTGTAGAGCTCTTTAAGGGGGGGGGGAGAGGTTCAGGGTAGGCAACGCGTGCGTGATGCCTACGTGATATTGCAAGCGTTCATAGGCTACGGTAACTACTACCAACCGGTGGGCCGTAGGCTTGTTTGCCAACTTAGTTGTATAAAAAAAATTGGTTGATATTGATGAGGACAACAAAAATTAAAGGATATCCTACGTATTTCGGCGCTCTATCTTTTAATCAAAGGACTGAAAATATAACTCAGAACATCAAAGTTCTGCTGTCTTTAATCAAACTTTCAAAACAAGCGGAAATATATAATTTCCCGTCAAAACTTTCACTGTCTTTTCCATAAAACTATATACAGAATGTTTTTTTTTCATCTCAGTTAGTAGAAGAAGATTCTAAACAGGTCATAGAGGAAAACGCTGAAAGGAACAAGGAGCTCAATGTTTTTAAAAGCATAAAAGAGACATTATAACAATGTGTATTTTCTCGCTCTTTCTCATTATGGTATTATTCGATTATTGTTTTTTTTCTGTGTTCATATAGTAACCTTTTAATAAATTATTTTTAACTTATTTGAAAGTTAATTAATTCTAATTAAGCTCAATTTAAACTTAACTTCTGGATAATTTATCAAATTCAGTAGGTAACAAACTACGCTCGAATTCCAATTTCAAATTAATGTTTTTAAATTATATCCTATTTATTTTTCAGCCAGTATTATTGATTAAAAAATCACCCTGTTTACTATATTATAAACTATGTATACAGGAAACTAATCTTTACTTGATCTTGTTGGAAGCTCGTTATTTCCCGCTGAAGTGGATTTTGTTTATTTTCAGCGCAAACAGGATTGTTCGAAATGTTTCTCATTTAAAGATTATATTTCACAACATTCATTCATTGAACAAAGTTATCTAGTTATTTTGTTCTATGTTTCACTATTTTTGGAAATTCATTAAAAAACAGTATGAAAAATCAGTTCAAACTCAATTATTCAGCTGTTTCTGGTAACAATCTTGTATGTTAAATAGTTAGTTAAAAAAGATGATAAATCGACCAAAAACAGGAAATTCGAAAATATTCAAGAAAATAATTGACATTATACTTATAAGCACTACATATTGGGAATCACCTTGTATACTAAAAAAAAATCAACCTAAAAAATGAGTTTGAAAGATGCCTTCTTTGAGGCGCACAGAATCCATTTATCAAATGGCACTACCACAGTTCCACAACTTGGTGCGACCTACAAGAAACCAGTGCCGCGAGCAAGCGAATTACATTCTCCCATCATACTTCCACATGTCAGCCCATGTTTTCGTTCAACTTTCCTAATTGCTTAGTTTACGAACGCTAAATGGATTCCCAAGTGGTGATGTGATTAGTAACTTGCCTCTCCTCAGCTTTATACTAAGAGTAAAATCTATAGAGATAACAAAGGACCACCTTTAGAATAAGGTTTAACCTAAGGAATAAGTAACTTAGCTCCTAGGTATGAACTTCACGTAAGTTTAATAAAGATGAACTAAAACTGATATATATAGCAATAAACTTTAAAAGAATAAATCATCATCATCATTTCAGCCGTTCGACGTCCACTGCTGTACATGGCCTCCCCCAAAGATAGAGCTAATTCCTTATCATGTAGGGGGATTTGCCCATACTCACCACGCTGGGCATGCGGGTTGGCGAGCGCAGTTAGAGCTATCGTTGTTAAAATGAGGGACGCTGCTGCCCATCCCCTAGCTTTTTTCCCTTAGTCACCTCTTAAGACATCCGTGGATAGGTAGATATTGAGGGGCCTATTCTTCAGGCGGAGCCACCAAGGCCAACAAATAAATATGTATTAGTTTTTTTTTTGCTAATATTTAATGTTTTTGTTGATAGAATTCGGCGTAGGGTACTAGTTGGGAAGCTTTTTCAACGTCTAAGATAAATGGAAGATCATTTTTCTTTTGCATTGTTATCTTCTGTTTATTATACGTAACTGATCATCACTCTTTGGTTTTACCAATAGAAAAATAGACGTTATTATCTTAACGATGGCCCAAATCAGTGACCACGACCCAAGCGCTTATAAATCTTCTGTTATGTGTTTTGGCACAGTGATCTATTCGATCATTACGTTCATTTAGTTAGACTTTGTGTTTTATGACAAATTGAAATAATATTTAACCGATTTAAAAAAGAGGAGGCGCCATTTCAGTGATTTTTGGATGCGTTACTCAATATGCTCCGCAAAATATTACTGGTCAGGAATTGATTTTTCTCTTCTGTTCTAAGCTTGGCTTCTCGCTGGGTATAATTATAGTGAATAATACCTACTAGAGAAATATGTCCTCATTTTGCAGTAGTGAAGCGAAGAGAAGAGTGGAAAAAGTTGGCCGTGGTGGCCTCGTGGCCTCGGCCGAAGAAAAGGCCCCTCTATCTACCTGCCCGTGGATGTCGTAATTGGTAACTAAAGGAAAAAAGTTAGGGGATCCCCTATTTTCACTATGATAGCTCTAACTGCTACGCTCTAACTGCTGCTACACCTCGGCGGAGCAGCAATAAGCTGAAATAGGACCTTTTTGACCCATGCCACTGCGTAGACATTTCTCACCATAAGTAGGTATCACCAGTTGGCACCCACTTGATAGGTATTGGTATTGATAGGGTTAGGCGCCTGCTTTTCTGTTCATGTGTAGTTTAAATTCACTGCTAGCCTACCTACCTACTAAGTGCCTAAGCTTTTTGTTTATAGTGATTGTGACCTACTGTTGCTTCTCCCTATTGCTTTTATCTCTGTCTGTGCTGTATTTGTGTGTGTCGAATAAATGATTTATCTATTTAACTATCTAACTGCGCTCGCCAATCCGCATGCCCGGCATGGTGAGTAAGGAATTCGCTCTGGATATCTGTAGGGGCGACAATGTTCAACAGTCCTACGTCGTACAACAGAAATAATGAAGAGTTGAGAGTAGAGTGAAGTAGAAGAAGACTTCAGAAGACAAAAATTATGGCATTCTACCAAGCCAAACTTTAACCGACATCATTACTTTGCACAAATGCAAGACCAAACGAATTTAAACCCCATTAATCTTCACGCGATGGTTTAAATTCGCAAACTCGTATACATCCATATCACGGTCCAACTTTACAAACTCTCTCGATGTCTGGTACTTAGCGTTTTGGTTCGAGCGACCACGATGTGCGACTGTAGTTTTGGAAGGTTTTACTCGTTGTTAATATATGTTTTAGAGCATTGATAATAAAAGAAACACCCAACAGTCATATACATAGTCCTGAACCGACACTAGGATTCCCTGTGTCGTGGGTATCAGAAATTACGAGTACCATGGTACCACAACACCCCGACCCAAACTAGAATATTTTGAAATATTTGCAAATCATACAAACATTTATGCCGCAACGGGCATTGAACCCGCACCCCTTGCGAGACGGGCTATGAAGACTATTTTTTAATTACTTATTTACTATCTACGTGTCGATTTCATGCATGTCGTCATGATAGAAGCCGCTCCTTATCTAAATGCGAAAAGGCACGTCCGATTCCCGAATTCCACTATGCACGACTCGAATGCCAAACTTTAGTTTAGTCGCGTATCGCATCAGTCAAAGCCTCACCTTACTGAGTACGGAATTTAAAGCACATGCTATTTAGGAAGTCCCGAAGTTCTTGAAATGCGAGACATCACGCGCGTGAAGGAACTTTTGAAATATGGCGATTGTTATTTTGTAAACTGTTCGGAAACCAGGTGGAGAAGCTATTTGTAAAGGAAATGTCAAAACTTCCTTAGACAAAGAGAAACGGCGAATGCCGGTTTTTAACCGACTTCAAAAAGATGAGGTTCCCAAGTTGGCTGTATTTTTTTTATATGCAATTATTAACACTCGCAGCTTTGCTCACATGCTGTTTCTCGTTTAGGAGAATCGTTGCACGTTATACATATATATCTTAGGGGCTCTTTTCGTGCACAAAACTTGATATAAAAGCTTGCGTATTTTGGGATGCATTTTAGATTCCGTAAGCTCAATACCAATTTAATATTAAATCTCTTTCCTTCCTTCGCATTTAGAAACACATTCCGGAAATGCTTTGTTTTACAAAACAGGAAAGCCACTGAAACCACTACTTATGAAAAGGGTTAGGTAACTATGAGGGCCCAACCACAAAACACTGTAGTTTTAACGTGGGCACTAATTACCATTAACTGTACGAATACAGTTGGTAGAATATTTTAGACGAATATGCAAAGAGGAACCACAGGATATGCAAAGAGGATATTATAATGCAGATGCAGTTCGAGAATGTTGATGAAATATTTTCATTGCGGCAGACAGTAGGAACTAACGAATAAAAAATACGTAATGTGGAAAAAAAATTATCTGGAGCCTGGAGAAGTCCACTGCTGGAAAAAAGCCTTCCCCAAAGAGTTCCATGTCTAAGTCAAAAGGCGTTTATTTCAATAAAATCACGAGGATCACTTTGAAACGTCTTAGAAGCTACATGAACAACGGTCTTAAGCCTTTTCTATCCACTGACTTCCAGCAACTTTCACTATGTCGTCGGTCCATCGGGGGGCCTTCCAACGAGTACCATGGTAACACAAAACCCAGACCCAGAACAAATATTTGCAGATCATGCAAATATTTGTCCCGCAGCGGCAATCGAACCCCTTGCGTCTCAGACGTGCACTCTCCCGCTACGCCGCCAACCCATGTCCAATTTCCTTGACCTAAACATGTAGTTGGCAGTTCAGTCTTTGCATAGCAGGAGGCCGCTGTCCATCAAAGCCAAAGTTCACTTCGGAAACCTTTGACCGGCCAGTAATAAAACAGGCCTAACACCTACATCTCTTGAACTACATAATTTATGGCTAAACCTTACACTAAACCAGGGGTAAAGCAACTTAAACTTAATTAATGCGTCCTTCTTGTAGAGTCCAATTTTACTTGAACGCTTTACCTTGTTCAATTAAGTCCACACATAGAAAGTAAATTCAAACATTTTATAAAAATTTGCGGGCAAACGACAAAGGTCAATTAAAGAATGTAACATTAAACTAATGTATTTTAGAAATGATTTCATATTATCTTTTGAAATCTATTAAAAAACTGATTGTTCTACTCAGAGCACATCAAACCTTTTCAACTGACTTAATAATGTTGTGCATGAAGCATCTCTAGATGCTCGAATGAAATAAGTAATAGGTTTCAAAGAAAATTACAAACATAAATATCCCAAGTCGAATTTTAATGAAAAATTCTTGAGTTGAAGTGGGTTATTTGGAATTGTATTTTTAGATGTCAGGGATACTCGGCTACTATCAATCAGTGTTGAAATTACTTACACATTTAAAAAACAAATTTAATAACCCAAGTAATTATGAAAGGCTTGGTGACTGACTGACATGCAACGCAGAGCCTAAACCGCTGATCATAGTGACGCTTTACCTTGTTCAATTAAGTCCACACATAGAAAGTAAATTCAAACATTTTATAAAAATTTGCGGGCAAACGACAAAGGTCAATTAAAGAATGTAACATTAAACTAATGTATTTTAGAAATGATTTCATATTATCTTTTGAAATCTATTAAAAAACTGATTGTTCTACTCAGAGCACATCAAACCTTTTCAACTGACTTAATAATGTTGTGCATGAAGCATCTCTAGATGCTCGAATGAAATAAGTAATAGGTTTCAAAGAAAATTACAAACATAAATATCCCAAGTCGAATTTTAATGAAAAATTCTTGAGTTGAAGTGGGTTATTTGGAATTGTATTTTTAGATGTCAGGGATACTCGGCTACTATCAATCAGTGTTGAAATTACTTACACATTTAAAAAACAAATTTAATAACCCAAGTAATTATGAAAGGCTTGGTGACTGACTGACATGCAACGCAGAGCCTAAACCGCTGATCATAGTGACTTGAAATTTGGAGGATGTATTTATCTTGGTACGTAGGAGTGTACTAATAAGTATTTTTGGAAAATCAACCAAAAAAAAAACACGTGAACGAGGTCGCGGTATGGTTTCACCAGTAAATCTATAAGAAACGATGTTAGAGGCACGTTCAAACATTTTGGGAAATGCTCACATTTTGCTGTAGGCCATAGACCATAGCCGGTCATAAGGATACTTATTGAAGATACATTCTGGTTTCCGCACGATGTTTTCATTCACTGTTTTAAGCACGAGTTAAAGTGCACTTACCTCAAACTTGCTGGTAACTGGGTTCATGTCGAGAAGCGAGTAGGATGCCACGCGATCGCCATTGTCGTTTATCACCACTTCGCCAGTTATACCTAGGAAATTAGAACAGCTTCTTATTCAGATAGATATATTTCTTATTCAGATAGGTATATTTCCGTGGTATACCCAGATTTATTTTAAAAATTTACTATAAGATGTGTTAAGTTTACAGTCTTTCGTCTAAAATAATAATTTGCGATGCTCGAAAAGAGTGCATAAGTTTTTAAGTGACATATTCTTAATGACCTCTGTGTAACACTTATTTCTGCAAATAAACATCTTGAATCTTGAATCTAGGTTATGATTGTATCATCATTATTTCAGCAGTATAATATGCATTGCTGAACATTGCCTCCCCCATAGATTTTCAGAGAGACATATCAGTATCTGTACCAACATCTTAAATTATAAGAATCCTTAAAAAAATTGTTCCTAATTATAGGAAAGCCATGCCAAAGTTGAAGATGATCTACCTTGAAAGTTCCTATTCTTCATGTTGCTGATAATCGAAGCTCCGTTCAGCTGCCCCCTCGGATCCTCAGCCTCTTCCAACGTCCGGTTCAGCGCCAGCGCGTAAAGCAATACCGCATCATAAAACGCGGCCACGAAAGTGGATACCACCTCGCCTTTGCCAAACGTGTAGTTGTATTTTGTTGCTGCTAACTCCTTTACCTGATTTAAGAAAAATCCATTAGCACCAAGTTCATAAGAAACGGTCTTGAGCCTTTTCTATCCACCGACTTCCCGCGACTAACAATGCCTTCGGTCCATTGGGTGAGAGCGTCACCCGGTTCGTGGTCGCCATTCGAGAACCTTTATTCCTCAACGGTTGTCGGTTGTGCGAGTTATATGGCCTGCACACTATCACTTCAACTTGCTGATTCTGAGTGATATGTTGTGTATATCCCTATACTGTTCCTTAATTGATAACATGTAATTGATACAGAATCAGTCTTAATAAAGGTTCCTCTATAATAGTGCGTAAGAGGCGCACTTTAATCCTTTCAACACCCTGATTATTTCAGTGGCGCGATGGTCATAGGCCCTTTTCAGGGCCACCAAACCTCAACCTGGTCACTGACCTAATGCAGGATGACCAAGAAAGAATCAGTGACACGTCAAGCAAAGAAGCAAGGGTTCCGTGATGCGTATGAACGCATCAAATGCACGCAGTAGCCAATATGGACATTCCCTAATTGGTTCCCAGCTTTTATTACTTTTATTAGGTAGGTAGTTTGTTAGCTGTTCTAAGCTGCACTTTCCGATGCGTGGTATCTACTCTAGAACACACACACAACGGCCAACCAGCTCGGAGGACCATCTGACAACGAAAATAAATATTTTTCTACTTTATGTAACCAGTGTGGTGAATAACTCACTCGATCAGAGAACTCCAAGTACTCCTTCTTCTCCGGAGCTGGGCTGGTTACAGTGAGGAGGGCGCTGTATGCTCTTCTGGCCTTCTCGTTCCGTTCCTCCGTGTCACCTTCTATCTTCCAGGGTTCTTTGGATGATGCTGATGCTAGACTGCAGAATAACATATTTCTGAGCTGATGGCTTTTTAGAGCTTTTTATGCAGGGTTCGTCCGGGGAAGTTATTATTTCAGCCGTAGGACGTCTGAACATAGGCCTCTCCCATTGATTTC
This sequence comes from Anticlea derivata, assembly GCA_947579855.1. NCBI lineage: Eukaryota > Metazoa > Arthropoda > Insecta > Lepidoptera > Geometridae > Anticlea > Anticlea derivata. The sequence continues at coordinate 2,677,354 of OX388277.1, read as the reverse complement.
CAACAATCCTTTAGGGGGATTTTGCCTATACTCGATACGCTAGGCATACGGGTTGGCGAGCACAGATAAAGCTATTGTTGGTAATAGGGAACACTGCTGCCCATCCGCTAGCTTTATAGCCCCTTTTGGGATAGTATGCTAGCAATGAAACACGTTGTAGGTATATATAATATACATAATATATATAATAAGGAGAACTGTTCTCGATGGTCTTACCACATTGTTTGCACGGCATCATTATTTTTCACGAGCTGTTTCATTGAAGGGAGCAAGATTATGAGCTTCCGATAACATTCTAATAGGTAACGAGATATCGAGCGGAAAACTATCGATAGAGCTTGTAAGAAAACAGCTCCTCGCAAACAATAACAGGTACTCTAATGTGCAAAATAAACTCACTTGGAAAACAGCTCGATGTTGAAAAACACGTATTCACCCGAAGACACCATGTTGAGGTCGTCAGCTGCCAACATGATTTCCCTCACTGTACTTGGATTGGCACACACCACCACAACTGGAACAAATTAGGATGTTTTACAATTCGTCGTAACGCAAATTCTTTCTTGGTCGTCTTGAGATAGTAAAGGTCAGAATGATGTGCCTGGGAGTTAGTCAGTGTGAAGGCAATGGGGCCACAAAGTGTCGCTGAATTTTGGTCCTAGGACATGCCAGGTTTTCAGCTAAGTACCGTTTTAGTACCGCTATGCAAAAACTTGTCCATCCACCGACCTCAGCTTCGCAGAGTCGCTGGTACATCGGGTGGGACTATAATATTACGCACATAACAATACATTTCCCAGGTGGATATGGACCCAGGTGAGCACAGGGAGGTGGACGGTGGATAAGAACCAGATTTTAGCTGCATACCACGCACACGAGCATATAGATTTGGTGGGTATTGCAGTTTATTCCTGGATACATCAATTTGTTGGTTATGGTGTGTGAAGGAAATTTATGACGCTCATAGCTGTGTTGGCTTGTTGAGTACCTACAATAACTCGTGCCAAAAAACCAAAAGCGATTCCTTGCAATACGGTGAACGGCAACAAACCTCTATTTTTTTTTTTTTTTTTTTTTATTGATAATGGTAAGTCGCTTGGCCGCCAACTCACTTTTGCAAGTGAGATGTGGCCTAAGATGGAGCACGCTTTCCCAGTGTGAACTTATCTATGGAAAAGGGTCAAGATCGTCATGGAACCCTCTGGGAAGACCGATGTTCAGCAGTGGACTTCAAACGGCTGGAATCATGAAATACCACTTTTCTTATTCACTCAGGTACACTCTTATTCATAATCACACACTAATTTTATCTGCTCGATAAAAGTATATCCGCATCTTTCTTTTGTTTTGAAGACTGATTATGAATATTAGGGATCATCATCATCATCATTTCAGCCGTACGACGTCCACTGTTGAACATGGCCTCCCCCACAGACAGAGCAAATTCCTTATCATGTGGGGGGATTCACCCATACTCACCACGCTGGGCACACGGGTTGGCGAGCGCAGTTAGAGCTATCGTTGTTAAAATGATGGACGCTGCTGCCCATCCCCTAGCTGTTTTCCCTTAGTCGCCTCTTACGACATCCGCGGATAGGTAGATATGGAGGGGCCTATTCTTTAGCCGGGGCCACCACGGCCGAGGATATTAGGGATAATGTTTACTAAACCGCTGTCGTTAATATCACAAATACCTTCACTCTTGTTTAAATGCACGCCGGCGCATAAATTGGTGTGCGTGGTATATTGGCACGGGTTAGCCATTTCAGTGCCAGTATTGTTCACCCACTGAGAATTGCCATAGTGTGAGATGCGAGTACGTATATCTACTAGGTACCTACTATTATTTAATTTTATAAAAACAAGGACTTATCTAACAAGGATCTCTTTAAAAGTTTCGGAAGTAACCGTCTGAATACTAACATCTATCATATGATAGATGTTAGTATTCAGAACATTTTTCATTTAGGTACATACCTAAATGAAAAATGATAATTATTTTAATTGGTTAGTCCCCCAATGTTCTAATCATAAAATGCAATGAGATTGGCATGCTGTTAAGTAGGAACATGGCTGTACTCTTTTACTCCTGACATCTTTCATACTTACCTGTTTCGCAAATAAATGAAATTATGAATTGTGAGTAGGATAGTTTAGTGTTGGGTGCTGCTAGGCCATGGTACCAGTTTTGGTATAGCTATGCCATCCATGTAAAATGAAATCAAGATGCTGGCTTGCTTGTCGTGTCACTGATTCCTTCCTGGTCATTCTGTATTAGGGTAGTGATCAGGTTGAGAAATGGTGGCCCTGAAAAGGTCCATGACCGTCGGTGAATGAATCAGTGTAGTGAAAAGATTAGATCCAGGCACCTACCATAGGCAACAACAAAATTGCAGAGTGGTAGGTAATCAATAGCATTACCAATTTTTTTTTTTTTTTTTTTTTTTAATTATACAACTAATGTATCAAACAAGCATACCTCTTAGTAAGTGGTTACCGTAGCCTATGTACGCTTGCAATACCAGAGGCATCACGTACGCGTTGCCGACCTCTTAAAAAGTTCAAAACGCCCTTTTTAAGTGGCTAATAACATGATGAATAATGTTGTGAAGGTACGTCTTTTACAGAATTCGCATGCCAATTAGATACGATTGTGATAGATATCGCTGGGGAAATCTTTGCCTTGTAAATATTGAAGCAGAAAATTAAACGCGAAAGATGTACGTGGGAGTTTAAAATAGGGGTAGGAAATGGTGAGTGCGATTTTCAACCTTACGCCTAAGTTAATTAAGAAGTGTGAGCTACGCGACTGACGCTTATGCAGTCCATTGATGTCACTTATGCATATGTTGATCGTATTGAACGTTGTAACCTGGTTGATGTGAAAGAGGCTAAGGTAACCACTAGTGACTTCGATCCAATTCGATCTGAATATTGATGAAGTTCGACTCATTCAGCTCAAAGGAACTTGATATGAGGCACATTTGAATTTTAAATCTTCAACGATGAGACCTTTAGCAGAACGAAACTTCAACCTCACCAACTACACCATCATCATCATCATTACTACTAGTGGACGTAGGACGTCCACTGCTGACCATAGGATCCCCACAGATTTCTAGCGTGACTGACCTGGTACGGCCTGCACCCAACCAATCATTTGGGGAGATTTGCCCATACTCGCCACGCTGGACATGCGGGTTGGCGAGCGCAGATAAATATATTGTTGATAGGGAACGATGCCTAGCTTTTTTCCCTTAGCCGCCTCTTACGACATCTACGTAATGTAATGGCTTCAGCCGGGGCCACCACAACGACCAACGTCTAAGAGTAAAGATTTGGTAACATAAAGAGTTGCTTTAAACTCAATGGAGGAACCCTTCCGATGGTTTTAGGATTATAAAAATCTAAAATGTGAGCACATTATCAAATTTAACAAATTGTTCATGGCAGACGACGTTACGAAGTTTCTTGCGGCGATAGGCTTGCAACCTGTCACGTATGGGATACTCTTAACTGAAAATGTGGGCATCTGCCCACAAACAAACAACAAACACAACATAATGCTGAGTCGGACGCCTTTTCGTAGCATTTAAGTTTTCTTTTTTCTCTTTCTTAGTATTAGGCTCGTATTCAGAGACACGACTCAAGTATAGATTTAATCACAGATCAGCTCTACTTAAGTATTGAATCTCTTCTCAAACATAGCTTTTATTCAAGAACGGTACTTAAACTATTCTCACCTGAATCGAGTCTCAAATCTGTACTCAAATGTTCTCGTTTACATTTTGATTTATTTATAATTTTCGATCCGTTTTACGCAGAAATTCTAACAGCCAGGGGGGAAATAGAATAGAACGTGAAAAGTGAAGTATAAATATGCATCAAAGTACGTGTAACGGAACGAAAATGTCATTTGATTAATGTCAAATCAAATCTAAACTCAAACACCGATTTCGTCTGATTGACGTTTCGGAATAAGCATTTACTCAGGTGAACAGTGATCATTGAATCTATACTTAAGCACTGTTCAAGAATTAGAATCCCGACTCAAATCGAGATTTAAGTACAGATCAATGCTCGAGTCTTGTCTCTGAATACGAGCCTTAGTTTGTATAGTTTAATGCATAAGGTGTTGGGTAATTTTAAGGTGACTTTTAATGCTACGAATAAAAGTATTTTCTTTCTTTCCGCAAATGGTCGGACATGCCACTGACTAACACCCACAGCATCAATATCTGATCGGCGATTCGTGAGCCCATTATTTTTTAATTTCCTAATTCCGAGTCTTATATTGTAGGAACCTACAATAATAATCTTTTGCAAATTCGAGCAAAAAGTCACACTTTAAAAGGAGGAGATAAAGATACATTTCAAAGATTTCATATAATCGTCTTTCACAAAATATCCATCAAGAAAATATCAATCGCCAAAAAGCATTAAACGAAAGCGGAAATTACGCGCAATTCACAAAACGGGCTAAACAGATTGCTCCCTCCATCGCGTGCTAATCCCCGAGGCTAATATTTTAAAGAGCTTATAAAAATGGCTATTCTTCATCAAAAGAACGCTGAAGGGCTCATCCATTATTCACAGGGATAGAAATAAATTCAGGGTTCTAAATATCGAGATTAAAAAATTGCCTACAAGCCTTAATAGGGTTCCAAAGCTTGCCCAGGAACACTTCCATCTGTTCGATCCAGCCATTTTGCGCTCAGATTGTTAGTGGTATGATGCTAAAATGGTGCTGGTAGTCAAACATATCCCATAATAAAACAATTAGTTATAATGAGCTTAGCCGGCTTCAACTATAATGAGAATGCTGACGAAACACGTCCACCACATCACACCATGTAAAGAGCTTGACAGCTAAAACAAAGTGTTTCACTTAGTTTAGGTGTCAAAGAACCATAATTAGAACCTTTTATAATATGTACTACTTAATAATGTTAGGATTCTTGGCCTCCAAAATACAAGTTTCTAACTTAGTTTGGAGGTCCATAGTTCATAATGTTTTTTTTTATTTTTTTTTATTAATGAAACAAAATCCACATCTCTTAGATAATATGGTACAACTTAACTAATTCACTTTACTTAAAGCCAATAAAGGATTTAATTTTAATAATAAATATGTTATTTTTTTTTCAAATGTAGGTACTAAGACTGATAGAACAAATAAACATTTTCTTTCAAACAATCTTTAAAAAAAATACATTTATTTCTCGAATACTTTTTTGTACAATCTAACAAGAGATCTACTCTACCATACAGTAATCTAAGTTAGATAGATACGGCCGATATCCTATTAACCCAAGCCGTAAGACGGCTGACCTTATCGCGATCTCTTAGCCCTAGGTTTGGTTTAGTAAGAACCGGTCATCGCTTTATAACGGACGTAACATCATCATCAGCCTGAGGAAGCCCACTGCTAAACATAGTCATCCCACAAAGAGTGCCACAACGAACGGTTTTGAGCCTTTTTATCCAGCAACTTCCCACAACATTCATCAGAACGTTGAAAAAAATAAGAAAAAAGGTTCTTGAATGGCGACCAAGAACTGATGATTCTTGGTCGCCTACGAGAAACTTTAATCCCCAACGGTTGCCGGTTCTGCGAGCTATAAGTCCTGCCCATACCACTTCAACTTGCTAATTCTGAGAGCTATGTCGGTGACCTTTGTTCTTCTAAAGATTACCTCATTTCGGATTTTATCACGTTTTGAAACTCTGAGCATAGCTCTCTCCATAGCCCGTTGCGTGACTTTTAGCTTGTATATGAGGACAATAATTATTAGCCATCAAGTTTCAGTGCGATATGTCATCACTATCAACACAACCTGATTGTACGGACGTATAAGACAGCATTAACTTAGAGCCACGTCCGACGAGGACCTTTCATCATCTGTGTCATTCACGTTACTCACAATGACGACGGGCCGCCGTCAAATCACCGCGCCAAAATCTACAAAATCTTATAAAAAACGATTTTGAGGTAAATGGAGCTGACATGCTCGTTTTTGAATGGCATCATGTAAGGCACGATAGAAAAAAATATGTTTTTGCCCTATATGCATATTAACTTGTATACGGCCGTCATATAACGGCGACAGTTAGATAGGTCCTTAGAAAATTGAGTCAGCTTTTTTTATTAGGGAGGGAAAATCACTTCTTGATTCCACTACCGATAACTCCAATGGTGATTTGAAATGATATAAACTTTATTAGCTCGCACTAAAACTAGCAAGAATATGAAGGATCATCACAGTTAACTGATTCTTCTAGAAATTCGTGTTCTTTGTTTGCAACAAAGGTTTTTTTTATAGCTATAAATCAAAGAACTACGTTTGTCTTAGTTGGCAATATCCTGTGTTCGTATCTCTATGGAGTAAACAAGGTCCAATTCGGATAATTAGATTTCTACCAGTGGAATCGGCCCTTTAAGTACTAGTTAGAGATTGATGGAGCACCCTCTCATCACAAAGCTAGAGAATTCTGAAAATATTTTTCCCATGTTTAAAAAAAAAAGAGCATGGTACATAATATCCCCTTTCAAATAACTTGAGTGGTATATTCATTTGTTGCAAAAATCTTATGCTCGCGAGGTCTAATGTTCGCAGAACTACTACCTATTAAAAATATCCCAAAGGTTAGTAAAACCATGTTCAGTTAATAAAAACTGGGACTCAAGTTAACTACACCACCAGATTTTTAAAGCGTGTTATGTGGTTAGTTATAAAAGCATGTGGCCGTGGTGGCCCGGCTGATGAATATACCCCTCCATATCTACCTAACCGTGGATGTCGTAGAAGGAGACTAAGGGAAAAAAGCTAGGAGATGGGCAGCACCGTCCCCTTTTACAACAAGGAACGATAGCTCTAACTGCGCTCTCCAAACCGCGTGTCCAGCGTGGTGAGTATGAGAAAATTCCCCCCACATGATTTAAATTTTAAATTTAAATAAAAAAATCATTTTATTTCAGCCGTAGGACGTCCACTGCTGAACGTAAACCGCAAGATCGATCGCGATGAAAATCTATACCTGGTGGCAAAGATTTTTCAGACCTCATCTCTAGGTCTCAACAATAGAACCTTTCTGCCACAACGGCCGTCGGTTCTCCGGCCTATGTGCCCCGCATAGGCCACTTTATTATCCTCTTGGCTATTATTAATTATCATCATCATCATTTCAGCCGTAGGACGTCCACTGAATATGGCCTCCACCACACATTATAAAGCGAATTTCTATTATGGGAGAAATTTGCCCTTACGACGCTGGGCGCTCGCCACCCAACATCTTTGTGAAAATAGGAGACGCTGCTGCCCATCCCCAAGCTTTTTCTTAAGTCACCTCTTACGACATCCACGGGTAAGTAGATATGGAGTGGGCTTTTCTTCAGGCGGGGCAACCACGACTAATTAATTATGCTTACCACCAGTTTCCTTTACTGGCAAAGAATGAATAACAATTATATTTCCCAATCATTTATTAGGTAGCCTTTACTTACTTCTACTGTTCAAAGTCAATTTGTGTAGCAATTCCTTGAACTTTGAAGAAGTGGTGTTGGTTTCGTCGAACGGCACTGACACTATGTTTGATCCATCTACGGTTTTCTTCTTTAGCACAGTGAAAATAGCGCTCAAAGTCATAAAGCAAGGGCTGTTCCCTTTGCCGGTCGACATGTCGTTGTTATGGTACAGCATACCGTATCTTCGCCAATTGAATTCCTGGAACAAAAGAGATTTTTTTAGTGCCACAAAAAGAATAATCACACTTAAAATAATAAATAAATGAATAAATAAATAACACCCATATATACTGCGTGGGTACCAGAAAATCGCGAGCCAGAGATCATAACACTCAGACCCGGACCAAATATTAGCAGATCAAGCAAACATTTGTCCCGCAGCGGGAATCGAACCTGCACCCCTTGCATCTCAGACAGGCACTCGCCAGCTACGCCACGCTAAGAACAAAGTAGATTAAATTAAATTTGATCACAAAATTGGTTTATTAGTACACACTGTCTGAACATAATGAACTTTCTCTTTTGCTACAAGTATTAATTATTTTATTTTGTTGGCCGTTATATGTAAACATCAATCAGAAGTCTAAAAAATTATCAAATGCGTTTCTATGATAGAAGAATTTCTAATTGTGCATAGTGCCATAGAACAAAATGACTCTAACGTCAAATGCAGGTTAGGTACGTAATTGCGTCGTGCCGTGTGGCACGCCAATAAATACCCTATCATTATGGTACTAAAAATATCTCTTTATTTTTTGTGTATAAGTAAGTTTATCATTTATATCATCATGTGATCTTCTTCGATTTGCAGTACAAAAGAAAATTGATGAGCAAATGTTTTGTTAGCATTGTACGAGTAGGTGCACTCAGACATTAGAGTCTATTTAGGAGAAGATTGCGAAAATATCAAACGTATTAAATTGCCAATTTAAGAAACTCAGTCTGTAATTTTCTAAGCCCTTTCACTGTAATTTATTATCTAAGGCATTATTAATATTATAACAAAATAGAAAAGTGAAAACAAAAACAAAATGATAGTAAAGCAACTTTATTTAACACACATAAACTTAAAAATAACTGGCTAGAAGAACTGAAACCAGAGAATAAACCATAAATTATAAAACATATAACAAATTAAGCATTTCAGCACTACAAAAGCCTCAAAGGAAAGTATCGCAAAATTTGAAAAAATAACAAAGAAATACAAACCTTCTTATTAAATCAACATGGTATATTTTTAAAAAAATACTCGTAAGTATTAAGTTGACATACATATAGAAAAGAGTGAAACGAAACAAAAGCTATGTCGCAAACTCAATGCGCTTAATAGTTTCTTATGCGGACGGAACGCGGAGACAACCACCACTCTCATCATCATCATCATCATCAACAGAAGTCTGTAGAAGTCCGCTGCTGGACATAGGCCTCCCCCAAAGAGTTCCACGACGAACGGTCTCGAACCCTTTCCATCCACCGACTTCCCGCAACCTTTACAATGTCATCGGTCCATCGGGGGTCCTTCCAACACTGCGTCGTCCAGTTCGTGGTCGCCATTCGAGAACCTTTACTCCCCAACGGTTATTGTTTCTGCGAGCTATATGGCCTGCCCACTGCCACTTCAACTTGCTAATTCTGAGAGATATGTCGGTGACCACCACTCTACCAATGCTCAATAAGTAACTCCATAACTACAAAAATATATTCATTCTACAAACTTAAAGTTTGTCATAAGTTTCATAGGTCGTAACCCAATTGTTAAGTTAGTCAACTATAAATACTTCGGTATAATTCTCATTAAGTGATATTGTTCCATCCACCGACTTCCCGCAACCTTTACAATGTCATGGGTCCATTGGGTGGGGGGCCTTCCAACACTGCGTCGTCTACGCTGGATGGAAAAGGCTCAAGACCGTTCGTGGAACTCATTGGGGGAGGCCTATGTCCAGCAGTCCTTACAGAAGATCGCAGCCAAATAACATTATTTGTTTTCAAATAGTGTTGTGTTCCTGCGATGAGTAAGGTTGCCAGAGCTCTTTAGGGGGAGGGGGGTTCGGGGTCGGCAACGCGTGCGTGATACCTCTGGTATTGCAAGCGCTCATAGGCTACGGTAACCGCTTACCAACAGGTGGGCCGTATGCCTGTTTGCCACCTCAGTAGTATAAAAAAAAAAAAAAAAAAAAAAAAAAAAAAACTGTGGACTTCTACAGGTTGTTGATGATGATGATGATGATATTGTTTTTTCTGTTACTATGATAAAACATCTTTTGTGACAGAATTTAAAAAGGAACTAGTCACTAAAATCTCGTTTTTGTAAAACAATTGACGCTTTCGACTGGATACGTTAAGTTTCGAATTCTCTTACCATATATTGTATAGATTATTGTTACAGTGATAAAACGTAGTAGTTACAGAATTTGAAAAAAAAAACTAGTTACTTTAATGATTTTTGGTCACTGACCTAATACAGGATGACCAAGAAAGAATCAGTGACACGACAAGAAGAAGAAGTAACTAGTTAAGAGATTTTCTTGGAGGAGGTAGGGCATAGCGAGATTTTCTCGTTCTAAATTGGAGCAGCCCGCCTGGGGAGGTACCTCCGCCTTACAGAAGATCGCAGCCAAATAACATTATTTGTTTCAAATAGTGTTGTGTTCCTGCGGTGAGTAAGGTTGCCAGAGCTCTTTAGGGGGAGGGGGTTGGCAACGCGTGCGTGATGCCTCTGGTATTGCAAGCGCTCATAGGTTACGGTAACCGCTTACCAACAGGTGGGCCGTATGCTTGTTTGCCATCTCAGTTGTATAAAAAAAAAAGTTTTTTTTCAAATTAGAAAAATGTGATTATAGTAAAATCTCATTTTTCTAAACAGACGAATAAGTACGTTACGTTTCGCGGCTATCACGAAACGATCCACTTCAGGTACTAATTAGACAAACGTTAACCACTGCGTCCCAATTTCAATTTACCAAAAAGCAATAAATGTAAATTACAAAATGTCAACGCTATAAATTACAAATTACGAATTTAATATCGCAAAATTTGTCCAAGTCGTTAAATGATGTTTAACTGCCTAACTTTGGTTTAATTATGGCCAACCAACAGAGCACCGGTGGAGTGGTGGTAGTGGCCCAGCCGTCCAATCTACAGGTCGTGGGTTCGAACCTGGTTGTACGCCAATGGATTTTCCATCCGTAAAATTTATGTGCTGTAGCGTTAGTTTTTTTTTATGTTATACGGAGGCAAACAGGCTTACGGCCCTCCTGCTAGTAAGTGGTTACCGTCGCCTATTGACATCAGCAACGGAGCATTGCTAATGCGTTGCTTGCTGAACTCCTCCCCCCCCCCCTAAAGAGCTCTGGCAACCTTACTCACCGCAGGAACACAACACTAGTTATTTAAAACAAATAATGTTATTTGGCTGCGATCTTCTGTAAGACGGAGGTACCTCCCCGGCGTAGGAAAACATCTTGAGGAAAGCGGCATGTCCTAGAACCTAAAACCTATTTGGAGACATGTGACATGTACCACGAAAGTAGCCTCACCATCGACGGTCATACTCCCCTCCCAGTGGTATTATTTATCTTATTATATCTTATTTAACTTTTGCATTTATTTTATACTAGCTATCACCCATGGCTTTGCTTCCCTTGTAACCGGATAAAAAGTAACCTATAATATTAATATAATATAAAAATTTAAGTATTCCGGACATATTCACACGGTCAACTGATCCCAAACTAGGCATAGCCTGTACTATGGGTGCCAGAGACTGATATACATAATAGATATATATTTAACACCCAGACACAGAACAAACGTCTGTGTTAGTCACACAAATGTTTGTCCAGTGCGGGAATCGAACCCGCGACCTCTAGCGCAGAAGGCAGAGTTACTACCAACTGAGCTAAGAGGCCAGTCAAATTGTTATTGTTATTCCAGGCTATTTGCTAAATATATTCCAAATTTGATTCCAATGCAAAAGTTATACCTACATCGAATACAGCATTTGACGAACGATACAGCCATCCATACATAATCGTTTGGGCTGGCAACAAAACTGACAAAAAAAGTTAAAATCTCCCTAAAAAGCACGCGAAAACTCGCAAACAATAAAATACAACAACAATACACAGATGTGACATTTACGAATTACCTCGAAAATGTTCCTGATGGCTACCGCGGCTTGCGTGTAGCTGCCCATCATTCTTATCAAGGTTTCGTAGCTAGGAGCTTTGTAGCCAAATGCTTCAGCTTGGGCCCCAGCGGTCAGAACTGGTATGCTCCAAGCGCTGGCGTATCTTGCAACTGGTGCAATGACATATTCACATCCCGGCCCGATGAACGCATCTGAAACATTAGCTCTACTTAATCTATGACGAATGATAGAATTTTTGTACACTGACAAAGCCCCGTACTATCAACTTTGCGACTTTGTTTATGTGGTGACCTAAGTTCACAATCACAAAGATTTAAGGTTCAAATTCGTATAATAAATAAGTGCTGACACGCTTGCATTTGAATGGCACTGAGATATTATGGTACTACCCCAAAGTAATACTTCGGTTAAAAGGTTCATGTTGATGGACCAGCAATGAGCTTTACAGAGACAGAATGGACTTTTGAACAGAAGAGATTGTCTTGGTTCAAAATTTCTACAAAATTTCTATAGTATGAATTAAATCTAGATAGAAAGGTATAGCTTGCTTACCGGCAGAACCATTGACGTAGAACTCGAAGGCTGCTAAAGGTCCTATGACTGAAGAACACCTTGTATCCCGGTAGTCTACCAAAACCTGCCACCCTGGTAAAGGACCTTGAGGACTTGTAATAGCCGGAACTGCCATCTCCAGAATCGGCAGCACTTTGGCCAGTGAAAATATGTGCCCCGAATCAGCTGGTAATAGAACCCCGAGCTTCACTACTCTTTCACTAAACTGATGCCTTTCCATTCTCAAGTTGAAGTTAATATTCTTTACGTAGTAAGGGTTTGTTGCTAAATCGTGGGGAAAGCCAACAGCACGAGTGTTGTCATACACATCATTTGGGATTTCAAGAAGTGCATTTTCTGTTACGTTCGGTATCACGTCTTTGTTTTTATAATAGTCGTAGTATTTCTTCAGTTCCTGGGCTTCGGGGATCTTTTCTTCGCTATCAGCCTCTCTTTTGTTAGACGTTCTGCCCTTTCTTAAATTCTTCCCGTACAATCTGTCATCGTGTCTATGCCCGTGCCAATATTTCATACTATCTCTAACATATCTATGGGTATATTTATCTACATCACTTACACTAGAATCACACTTAATTATCACGTTTATAAAACATACATAGAAGATAAGGAATGAGAGTAGTATTGGCACGGTGAATTTCTGTAGTCCTTTTTTTTTAATCTCGAGTGCTTGAGCATCGTCCACAAGTATACAGGGTGAGTCATCTTCTGTGATTCGTCTCTTTCTGACATTTGCTCTATTTATATAGGGTCCTTCCCTAGGCCTACACGTCGGGTTTGAAAGGAGTATCGCATGAACGATCTCCACCATCTTATTTATATTTATGGCATTTTATTGGAGTATTTCATGCACCTCACGTGTCGTCTGTCAAGAGAATTGATCGAATTATTATAAAAATTCATCGAATGTCGAAGACGATGATCGTTACATCTGTTTTGGTGTTAAATAACTTGATAGCATTATAAATCAGAAATATTCTTTGGCTTGGCTGTAGTTGTGTAAATTTTTTTGAAGATAAAGTTCATACACTTTGCTAATGTATTCAAAAATACTCGTGATATTTTGATACATTCCAATTGGTTAACCTTTGCATCCTAAATATAGATAACCTGTCTACAACCTACCTACCATAATTATCATAGATATGTTTTTGTGATAAAATACATAGTTGAGTTCAAAGCCAAGAATGGTCCAACTAGTTTGCGTAATACCCAGCCTCGTACCAGCGGTCAATGTTAACGGCTAAAAACGTAACAATAACCATAATTTGGTAACCTTATAACTTGGGTACAAAAATAGATCCACACATTGTATTTATAAACATTTATTCCTTTGAAAGACAAGGTCAGACACACAATGATATTATAGGCCAAGACGGGAGCCGTCTTGGCCTATAATATCGTATATATAATAGCCGTAAACTAATTGACCGAGATCACCCAGACCCGGAACAAATATTTACAGAATGTGCAAACATTTCTCGCGCAGCGGGAATCGAACCCGCACCCATCTCTTGCATCTCAGAGGAGCACTCGCTCGCTACGCCACCGAGGTGGTCGAGGTCAAATTAGGTATAGGTACCCACAATCTGTTTAGGTAATTTATTGATTATTTTAACTCTTTTCAATTTGTTTTTATTATGAATTTTTAATTTGAGCTTGACATTATTTAAAAAAATTTTAAATCGTTTTTTGTATAATTGTATAGATATTAAGAACCTTGCTATTATACTATATCTAATGTTAAACAAAATATTGCACGCCATAACATGGCAGAATACAAAATTCCATTATAAAATAACATTAACACCTCTGCACCTATCTACATGTATTTCAGGCAATACATTTTTACAATACACTTTACTTTTACTTTACCTTACAAAACATACCTTGCTAAGCCATTGTTGGAATACCGATTGCCTATGATGATTTTCATATGTATGGCTACTATTCTATGTATGGCATACAATGTATGCCATACATAGTGTAAGTAGCAGCCATACATGCATGAAGTTCAACGTTTATTGATACAATTAAACCATAATATTTAAATATTGATGGCCGTTTTAGATGATGTATGAGTTCATTAGATCATATCTTAATGGTCGATTTGACATAAACTGATTTATTCAAATCAATTAAATTTTTAGTACCTTTTCAAAACAGGTTAACCATTATAACTTAACTGCTAACTGTACCCATAGTAGTGGCACTTAAGACGTCCAATAATGGTCAGCACAGTAAGCTTTTAACTAACTAACGATTCAAAAGGCATCCCAACTGATGCTAGCGCCTGAACACAAAAGTCACGATAAATAAATAAATATTCCAGACATATCACATACGGTCAACTGATCCCAAGCTAAGCATAGCCTGTACTATGGGTACCAGAGACTGATATACATAATAGATACATATTTAACACCCAGACCCAGAACAAACAACTGTATTCATCTCACAAATGTTTGTCCTGTGCGGGAATTGAACCCGCAACCTCTAGCGCAGAAGGCAGAGTTACTACCCATTGAGCTATGAGGCCTACCTTATATAATTCAAACCTCATTAGATTCCTACCTATTTACTACCTATTCACATAATTAGATACCTACCAACTTCTATAACTTTACCTAGTTAATAGGATTGTTCATTGGATAAGAATACTTACAGACCACAGAAAAGAGGACTCTTCTAACACAGGTTATTTCAGCTGAACATAAGAGTTCCCACTCCATTCATTTGTTTATCTTGTAATGAGAATAAAAAGATTTTTGTTTTTTTTTATAATTCTCTGTTTTTTGTATGCTATATGTACATACAACACGCAGAAATCAACTTGGCACCTGCGTGGAATGTGCTTCCCCCTCCCACCACACCCCACCGCCTACCGCTCCCGCGACTGAGAATGAGACAAAACATTACAGCGAGGTGCCTAGTTAACTTCTGCATCATACATCTGTTTTGGTGTTATATAACTTGATAGCATTATAAATCAGAAATATACTTTGGCTTGGCTGTAGTTGTGTAAAGTTTTTTGAAGATAAAGTTCATACACTTTGCTAATGTATTCAAAAATACTCGTGATATTTTGATACATTCCAATTGGTTAACCTTTGCAGTCTAAATATAGATAACCTGTCTACAACCTACCAACCATAATTAGCATAGATATGTTTTTGTGATTATATAGTTGAGTTCAAAGCCAAGAATGGTCCGACTAGTTTGCGTAATACCGCCTCGTACCAGAGCGGTCAATGTTAGAAAGAAGAAAGAAAATACATTTATTTTGGACACACAAGCACAGCACAAACTAATAAAATAAAAAATAAAGACACAAGGTACAGGTTACAATACAAAAGGTAGGGAGGAAACAAAACAAAAGTAGGTAGGAAGTAACAAAACTACGGTATTCATTAGTCCGTACCGATGCATGCGTGAGCCAAAAAAGGTTCCATCTCAGCATTGATGCCGCACACGAAGTGTAGCGGCGCTGGTTTTCAGATGGAACCCTTTAAGGCGACCTCACGATCGTAGTGTGCTGCATTTCTCGCGTTCTTCAGTCGATGTCGGTAGGTAGGTAGGAATGGTAGATCAAATATAAATAAAATAAAATAAAATAAGAATAAGTAGAACTAGAAGTATAAGTAAAAGTATATAGTTAGAGAAGTAGGTATACAAATAGAATTATTAAGTAGTACATAGTTAGGCAGGATTAATTTACGAAAAACAGGTAAGCAAGTAAGGTGAAGTAGGTAGGTAGCTAGGTAAATTGGTACATAAATAGGTTCAGTCAGCCCAAGCGAGAGCATAGATAAAGTAGCTGTAATGTTAACGGCTAAAAACGTAACAATAACCATAATTTGGTAACCTTTTATCTTAGATAATTATATTATCTAAGCCTTATAACTTGGGTACAAAAATAGATCTACACAAAGTATTTATAAACATTAATTTCTTTGAAAGACAAGGTCAGAAAGACCATGATATTTTAAAATCAACATCATCATCGGCGTCTGCGTCCACTGTTGGACATAGGCCCCCTCCTGTCATGACGAACGGTCTGGAGCCTTTTCCATCCACCGATTTCCCCCAACTCAATGTTGCAATACAGCAGTGCATCGCGTCGCCCGGTTCGAGGCCGCCGAGAACCTTTATTCCGCAACCGCGGTTGTCGGTTCTGCGAGCTACGATTGAGTATATATGGTCTGCACACTCGATAATTCTGAGAGCTATGTCGGTAACCTTGGTTCTTCCGCGGATTTTATTATGACTTAAATTACAGCAGAGACAAAACATTACAGCGAGGTGCCTAGTTAACTTCTGCGTTGTGCTGTTGTTTTTTTTTTTGTTTAATTAAGTTCCGTACCTCATTTGGAAAAAAAAGTTGTCATTTCCTACACTTGGAACTATGCTTTTCTGATCCCATGTTGTGGTACGGAAGCCTCAGGTCGCGAGTTCTCGCACTTGACCGTCTTTATTTCTATCTGTACTGTATTTGTGTGTGTCGAATAATTTGTTTATCTGTCTATAATATAAACGGTTTAAATTAATACCAGAAAAAAACGTGGTTATCGGGTAGGGGAAAATCTTGATAGTACAACCCGTTGACTTACCTAATTCGATACAGACCATTGATAGTTCGAAAGTTTTGCTCTAACAAATACCTATATATAAACATACAGTGCTGATTTGTAGAATTTGTTTGAGAGATCTAAATTTAGTCTATCAAAAAGCTATGAAAATAATTTGGGTTTCATAAAAAATTTAATGTTAGAATGTAAAATTTAATGTAACTGCTTTCATTTTAAAAATAAGAAAATAAAAAATAATTTGAATATATACTAGCAAGAGACAACTGTCAAGTCAATTAAGTATATCATTGATATTGTCAATCAAAAGTGGAGCTAGCGGTGTTTAAATTAAACCATAAAAATATTTAATCTGCCCAAGATTTTCGGCGTCAGCGTCATTCGTTCCATGGCGCACTTGGTATCAGCATTGCGAAGATGCGGGCTCGATCCCACTGATTCGAAATTTTTGGGTATCATTTAAATGTAACCTGCCAGCATATTGACATTAATGAACTTTATCTGATTTTTGTCTGCTCCTAAATTCCCACATGTGAGGCCTATGTCCAGCAGTGAGTGGTGAATGATTCTACAGGCTCATGATGATGATGATGAAATTCACACATAGGGTGTGAGGTAATTACCCACCAATAGGTATTTAAAACTCATTCTAACCACAGCGTTTCCATTGTTACTCACAACACGTCTCGTCCCATAAAGGAGAAGGCACGTGCGTACACCGGATGTGTACTTTATGATCTCTATTTAGGGCGAGGTTTTTAGGGCTTGTTTAGGTTACCGTATACTCAGGAGGAGGTAGGGCACAGCAAAATTTTCTCGCTCTAAATTGGAGCATCCCACCTGGGGAGGTAACTCCGCCTTACAGAAGATCGCAGCCAAATAACATTATTTGTTTCAAAAAGTGTTGTGTTCCTGCGGTAAGGTTGCCAGAGCTCTTTAGGGGTTCGGCAGGCAACGCATTAGCAATGCTCCAGGTGTTGCTGATGTCTTTAGGCGACGGTAACCACTTACCATCAGGAGGGCCGTAAGCCTGTTTACCTCCGTATAACATAATAAGTATAACGTATAAAAAAACAACCTTATACTTATAGTTTTATTAAAAACTAGATGATCCAGCGAACTTCGTGGGTCTAAAGTGGAAATTCTCATACAAAATTACCAAATACGATTTTTCGGCCGTTCGTTTTAGGTTTTTCCTCAGGTTATTTTTTCCTAAACTAACCCGGCAATTCCCATACAAAATTAACAATAACGATTTTTTCTATTTTTCCTAATGTTCTTATTTCCTAAACCGTTCCAGTAATTAGGAGAACAAAACAAATAAAATATTCAAATCGGTCAAGCCATTTTCAAGTTTTTGCGAGACTAACGCACGGCAGTTAATTTTTATATATTTAAATAAGTTTGCCCAAAGTAAGTTTGTCAGACTTATGATGATGAAAAGACTTCTTCTTGAGTTAAAAAAACTTGACTCAACATAAGGAGTTCAAGATGATTTTTAATACCTGTCTCGTTAAACCTCAAAGAACCAGTAAGCGTATCGTATGAAGGCCCCCCACTAGATGGAAAGACGACCTTATAAAGGTTTAGGAAGCCTTTGACTTCAAGATCAATCACTTTGAGTCTAAGGGTGAGGCCTTTGTTCATCGTGGACAGTAGTTCAGTCCTGTGGCTGAAATAATGATGATCATGAAAGCATAAAATTCAGAATTATATTGAATTTATTTCGGTGTAAACGAGGATCTTACGACTAGACGAAAGATTAACAACCTGTTTGGTTTTTAATCTTTCGTCTTGCTAGATACTTAAGCATAAAAGCAAAAAATGTTAATGAATCAAGTTATCATCACTTGGCCGGGTTACACGACCGTGACGTCAGCACACCTCTAATTCTAAAAATAGGTGACATTGAATTGTGTTTTTGTTTAAATGAAAATCTACTTACGTCTAACTATTATGTGTAGAAGACAAAGAGCTAGGGGCGTGCCAAGAACCCAGGTGCGATACGTCATCTTTAATTTATTTTAAAATGATCCTTACGACTTCTGAATAAAGTTTATTTTGAGTTTGCTTTTAGGAGCTTGCGATATCGTTAAGTTATATCTCACACCCCGAAATGTCAAAGTCAAAACTGACTCTGTTCAGTAGAGGTAAAACAATAATTTGAAACGAATTTTTTAGACATATCAAGCCGTTTATACATGGTTTTAGTATCTACTCCATCTACTCTGCAAAAGATAAACGATCATCACCCTGATCAGCCTCATGAAGTCCACTGCTGAACATAGGCCTCCCCACAAAGAGTGCCACGAACGGTCTTGAACCTCTCCATCCACCGGCTTCCCGCAACTTTCACAGTGTTGTCGGTCCATTTGGGGCTTCCAACCTTAACACCTACACTTCTCCACACATGATACACGATATATCGTGAAAATTATCGTGTAGAACTCTACTCTAAGTTACCTACATCGGCATCGTTTCAATTATCATTGCTTGCTTGTCGTGTCAC
Source organism: Anticlea derivata (assembly GCA_947579855.1). Taxonomy (NCBI): domain Eukaryota; kingdom Metazoa; phylum Arthropoda; class Insecta; order Lepidoptera; family Geometridae; genus Anticlea; species Anticlea derivata. The sequence continues at coordinate 2,658,011 of OX388277.1, read as the reverse complement.
GTAATCTTTCTTGGTCATCCTTACTTAGGTCAAAAACCAGGTTGAGGTTGAACCAGGTATACCTCAACCTAGTTTCTGTCACACTGATTCGATGACAGAATCAGTGTGGTGAAATGATTAAAGTGCGCCTCCTAGAGGCTTTCGTGCACAATCATTTGAACGAAGAAACTTGAAAGATTAACTCTCATCAACGAGGTAACGTCGCCAGCCTTTTGGGCACGCTGCCTGTGGTTGGTGATCTGAACTCTGTTTTCTACTTGTAGTCGTAGTCGTAGAAAACAGAGTTCATTCCTAGTATAATATTATTTTAGTTTAATTTACAACTGTTATTATTATTATTTTTCTGTTACTCTCTTCTGAACTCGATTTGTATTAAATTAACTCATGATTTCATTAATTTTATCGCATAACTGATGAGATTAAGAACAGGTTTGATTTAACTGCCATACAGCTTCCTGTCTTGAAGGTTACTAAGTGGCAGAATTAAATGTTTGTGATATCAGACATCAAAATATTACTCTGGCCTACAACGGACCTTTTTTTTGTCTCTAACTCTATTAGCTATTTTAAGACGACCTCGACGGCGTAGCGGGTGAGTGCCCATCAGAGTGCAAGGGGTGTGGGTTCGTTTCCTACTACGGGCCGAATATTCGCATGATCTGTAAGTATTTGTTCCGGGTCTAGGTGTTGTGGATCAATGGTACTCGTAGTTTCTGTTACACAAGGAATCCTAGTGTGTTGTCACTATGAATGTGTTATTTATTTATTTGTCCCGCAACGGGAATCGCTCCCCTTGCATCTTCGAGGGCCCGCTACGCCACCGAGGTCGACTGTGGACGGTGGCGTGTGACTCGAATGATCCTGGTCCTAAAACTCCAACGAGCAAAAGTTACAACCCGTAACCTTAAAGAGACACTAAACCACCGAACCGTAAAGCTGGCCAATATAAGTTACACCATTTTGCAATCTTCTGCTCGTTTCGTTGTATTAAGACTACATTGTATCTATATGATATTTATATAAATATTTGCTTTGTATTGTTTCCTTGGTGGCCGCGGTGGCCCCGGCTAAAGAATAGGCCCCTCCATATCTACTTATCCGCGGATGTCGTAAGAGGCGACTAAGGGAAAGGGCTAGGGGCAGCAGCGTCCTCATTTTAACAACGATAGCTCTAACTGCGCTCGCCAACCCGCATGTCCAGCGTGGTGAGTATGGGCAAATCCCCCCACAGGTATGATAGGAATTCGCTCTGTCTGTGGGGGAGGCCATGTTCAGCAGAGATCGTCGTACGGCGGAAATGATGATGATGATGATGACTGTTTCCTTTGGAACAGCAAAAAAATCCGCACTGCTCATTTTGAACCAGATCTGCCTGCCAAATTCAAGTAAAGTTAAAAGGTGTTTATTTCAATAAAATCACTGGGGTCACTTTGAATCGTCTTAGAAACTAGGTGAAGCTACGCACGGCTTGACGCCTAATCATTTTTTTCAATGATCCTTTTGGAATGTTGTGCTTCAGTGCGGTGCCGATCGAGCAAGGTGAGACTCAAAAGAAAAATAATCAGGTGGGTAATAAATTAAAGCCTATAAAAATTACAAATGGTGACTATACATGTTCTTAGGGCAGCACACGCTACACTTCATGAAATATCTACCTAAAGCTTTTATAAAAAAATACTTACAAAGGCAAACAGTACAGATATTGTGAAATGAAAACACAGCTTTCGAGGGGCAGAGCGTACATTGCGTACACGCACGTGCGTACGTTCGGCAAACAGTGCGTGAAACATACACAATGTACGCTTAAATATCACACCGTCTGATAGAAACCCCACTTGCTCACGATTCGACGTTAAATGTTTGGCCCCTAAGATTGGCAAAGTGCATTTGTTTTGGCCCGGATTTAACGACATTGACAAACTACCCACATTGCCCAACAGCCATAAAAGAAACAGTACCTACCTATGTTTATTTACACTGCTGAAATCTGATTATCGGAAAGTCAAACAGTTTGATTGAAATCCAAGTTGTCCCTATCCTCAAAGGGGCTAATTCTACACCCAATTGGCAACAAAGTTCGTTCAACGACTTTTAGTCATTCATAATTTTTCTTAGAAAAAAACACTATGCAAAAATTGGCAAAAATCGAACTCAATTATTCAGGTTAATAAGCAATCTTAGTGATTAACTTCTCGTACGTTAATTAAGCTGATTTGAAACTAATCGATTAAAAAAATATGAAAAAAATATTCAACGTTTTGGTTAAATAATTACAAATACATTTAACCAAACACCAATCATCATCATCATCATCATCATCAGCCTGTAGAAGTCCACTGCTGGACATAGGCCTCCCCTAAAGAGTTCCACGACGAACGGTCTTGAGCCTTCTCCATCCACCGACTTCCCGCAACCTTCACAATGTCGTCGGTCCATCGGGTGGGGGGCCTTCCAACACTGCGTCGCCCGGTTCGTGGTCGCCATTCGAGAACCTTTACTCCCCAACGGTTATCGGTGTTAAACTTGTATTTTTTTTGTTTTTGTTTCTATCCGTCTTTTTAGGATACTATAAATTACATTTATATAATGTTGCTTTAACCCACGCGATAGCTATCAGGAACATCGGACACGTATTATTTAAATATTCTTAGCGCGTGTACACCGCTACCAATCGGATAAATCTCATTATGATACATCTCTGAAAACGGATGTGGAATAGAAAAAGGTGAAATCTATGCGGCGGCCTACGAACATGAAAAATTGCTATTTTGATGAAATACGTTTTTTGAATTTCTTTATTACCTATTATGAACTAGCTGTCACGTAGCTGTAGCTTGCACGGTAGCTTCCTGTTGTATCGTATGGGTGCACAGAAAATAATTCCCGACACACAAACCCTAACGTTAAAGTTTATGTAAAAATTGCAGCAACCAAACGACGTCGCGGGGATAACCATACCATAACAGAGTCGACAAAAAAAAATCGGTAAGTCGTGATTTCATGAGATGATGAAGTTTTGCAAGTTTTACGGGACAAGTAGCAATACCTCAGGAATTGAATTAATATGGGACCACCCTGGGATCATACTCTATATACCAGCGAAAGAATTATCAAAATCGGTTTAGTATTGGAGGAGAAATGGATTAACACACACATAAAAAAAAACAGCCAACTTGAGAACTTCCTCCTTTTTGAAGTCGGTTTCGAAATAAAAGTGGGGTTTTATGTTTTTCCGGGATCTCTTTAAATTTTTCTAGTTAGTACGTCGAACTTCAAGATCAATTGGTCCAGCCGTTCTCGAGCTTTGCGCTTAGCAACACATTTAGTGATTTAGTTATATATATACAGATTAAATTGTGATTGTTTGCATGGAAACTTAGTACCTAAATCAATTGGTGAGAGGTGTCGCTTTTGCTTATTCGAATTATTATTTATTTTCTAGTGTTAACCCATATTATATACACTCAGATATAATAAAATTTGTCCTGAGATTTTCAGTTAAATTGGGAATCAAACCCGCGACCCTCACCTAGATCAGGGATACGCTGACCTACACCTACACGTTCGACCTGTGGTGCAATTGCATAAGCGTAATGGCAATGAAGTTCGTAACTTTGAGGGTAATTTTAACACTCTTAGCAACATTCAAAACTTTCCAAACTTGACAAGGGAAAACTTCAAAATTGATAAAATCATCCATAAAATTGCGATCTTCATTACCATTTCGCTTACACAATAGCCTGGCAGGACGGGCAGGCTTGATGGCGCAGTCATCAAACCTGCGCGTCCTGGTCAAAAGTAAGTTTTATGTAAGCACCTAACAAGCAAATACTTCATAGATTCAGTACGTTTACAACAGCTACATAAAAAACTGAGTTTTCTTTAGATGTAAATAATATTTCGTAGTTCAGTTGCTGCTAAAGTTTCTGAAAAGGGTATCATGCCATACCTCTTATTCACAAAGAAGCCTCAAAACATTCCGTTAAATAATACATCAATAACAAAAAATCGGTAATTGTCACGGTACTTGTAATATTGAAGGCACTAAACAGTCTATCGCTGATCAGTTTGATCAAATTACAACGCGATAAAAAACTCCCGTTTTTATAACATAAAATTTTGCTAACGACTAACTCTGGTCGTATATTTTGACGACCGCGTCAATAGACCTCGGTGTCCTAGCGGACAAGTTTCAACTCTAATGGCTTTAATCTGTGCATTAATAGTCTGTCTTTCAGTTAGTATCTTATGAGTTTTACATAGAAAGTGATACAAAATGTATACTGTCACGAAATGAGCTTATTCTACACTGAATTGGCAATAAAGTTTTACGACTATTGGAAATTCGATGTTTTGTTTTATTGAAAAAATACTATAAAAATCAACAGTATTGGGGTCAAATCAGTTTAAACTCAATTATTTCGTTTAAGGAAGCAGTCTTGATGTCGAACTTCTCTTACTCTCTCTCTCTCACTTTCTTTGTTTCTTCTTCATTCTTTGGAAAAAATCAGAAAGATATTTTTACACCGCCCGATAGGCCCGATAGGGATAGTATACTAGTTACGGAACACTTTATATACTGATAATTGATTGATGATGTGCTGATTACGAAAGCTACTACTGTCATCATCATCATTATCATCAGCCTGTAGAAGTCCACTGCAAGACATAAGCCTCCCCCAGAAAGAGTTCCATGACGAACATCCACCCCGACGGAACTTTTACAATGTCGTCGGTCTCATAAAATTATCTAACGTCAAGTAATGTAAGTCTAACTAAACTATACGTATGTGTGCAATAGGACCTAGGTATCATCGCTAACGCGGTACAATTACGGGGCAGTCCTTTGTTCTTCATATTTGACCATTTATTTTCCATTCAGCGTATAATATCGTAACTAAATCATGGCTTCTTTGTTAATAAGGGAGCGGGTTGTAACAGGAAAGGTAGGATACTTGATACTTCCTTGTTATGTAAATATGGGATCCCTTTCAAATTGTAATTTCTCAGATTTCTTGTGTATATTTTGCAAAGAAAGCATTATGAGGGTATCGTAGTAACTTTAAGTGTTAACTTAATAAACGTTTTTTGTACACATCGTGTTTTTTTATCAACAAAAATAAAATGTATATCGATGAAAAAATAAAAGAATACTTACCTACGTTTATCGTTTACGTTACCTATGTTTTGTTTTCATTATTTATCCCGAACTTTTTCAAATCAGTTGTTTTTGATCTTTTTAACTAAAAATTAATAATTCAAAATTAATAATTTAACAATTTATAATAAATAATTATTTATTATTTTGGGCAGCAGCGTCCCTCATTTTCAAAACGATAGCTCTAACTGCGCTCGCCAACCCGCATGCCCAGCGTGGTATGGGCAAAACACCCCCACATGATAAGGAATTTGCTCTGTCTGTGGGGGAGGCCATGTTCAGCAGTGAACGTCGTACGGCTGAAATGATGAATTATTTAACAGTCAGAGAAGTTCAACATCAAGATTGATCAAGATTGATGAGTTTGAACTGATTTGACCCCAAAAAGAGCAGATTTTTGCATTTTTGCTTTAAAATATCGAATTTCCAACAGTCGTAGTACATACTAACTTTATGGACAATCGGGTGTAAAATGAGCTCCTTTTGGAACCCTTATATATATTATGAATCACCTTGTATGATATATGTAAACAAGGACATTAAAAAGTCTTGGCTAAAACTGAGGTTAAACAATATCTAAATAAACATACCTATCAAAACGAATTAAGGCAAAAATAAAATAGAATCTTGTCAATCTCTAAATATTTACGAAGTGTTATTAAGAATAATTATAATCTGACAACCAAATGCCATAATAATTTACAGCCATGAAATTGATTGATAATTCTACTAATATTCAAAATGCGAAAGTTTGTGCGGATGTTTGGATGTTTGTGGTTCAATCACGCCGCAACGGCTCAGACGATTTTGATCAAACTGGCAATAGTTAGGGTTCTTTACCTGTAATAGCTACATTTTATCGCGTGGTACCTAGACCACGCGAGCGAAGCCTCTGACGTTAGTTAGTCTTGTATAATTTAAATATTTAATGACCATAATCAATTATTAATGTAATCTAAAGTGACAATCAAATGATAGACTAGACAGAGAGCTTCAATTTACATTTAATTAGTCAATAAGTAAGTGATTGATTATTTTGTTGAAAGTTTTTATCGCTAGTAGGTATTATCGTCGTGAAAGTTAAGTTGTCTAGATTTTTGTGTTTCAATCTAGATTCTAGAATCTAGTTTATTTTCGTATTCAACCTCTTTGATCTAGACAGAAGCCGCGTGCTACAGTACCACCAGTTGAAGCTCAGATGAGACGAGCTCCATAAATAGGCCTAGTATCAGTAGTCCGATGATCGGACTAATGAGACTTTTTAGTCTCATCAGTCCGATGATGCTATACAGATCATCAGACTACTGAGCCTTTTAGTCCGATATTTACACATTTCGACTTTCCCAATAAAAGAAATGCATTATTTTATTTTTCTAGATACGTGTTAGTTGTCATGTTGTTTATGTGTCTAGAATTGATTCGCTGCACAAAAAAGTGGGGGTTATCATTAATCATACAACCTCGCGCCTGTGTGTGAATGACTATTCGATCGAATATTAAATTTACTTATATTAAACAAGCCTACCTAATAATAATTTATTTAAGATGTCATAATATAGCATGACATGGACTATGTAGACGCTTGTTGACACCTCATTTGTCAAATTATGACCAGTAGTTTCGGAGCTACAGATGTCATAATCGCACTCCGTTTTATCTCCGTCTTTTGGTGCAAACATATAGAATGGGTTCAAATCCCGTCGGAGTCGAAATTTTTATAGAATGTAGGTTATATCATATAGAATGTAGGTTTTTCAATTATAAAGTAACGAACTTTTGCCCTGCCAATCGCTTTAAATGTAGGTAAACGGTCAATTTAGTCCCGGTAATGTGCGTTAGTGTCATCCATAAATCAGCTGCTATAAATTGTCTCTGGAGAACTTTCATAACACTATATTAGGCGAAAAATTATACTAAAAATACGTTTTGACATTTCCAAGATAAGTTTCCATTAGTCTTAGTTTCTAAGATTAGATCCATAAATTTAAACTAAATCTTTATCATTACCGGTTCAAGTGAAATGCTGTTTAAAGTTCCGTAGTATAAGAAACCTCGTAAATCGAACCCAGACAGACTGTCTGGCCGACTGACCTACAATGTTTTTATTAGTATGTACCTAGATCTACCCATATAAAGTATCTTGCGGGACTTTATTCATTTTCATACAAATCCGTTCAATGGTTACGCCGTGATTGATAACAAACATCTCCAAAAAACCCTTTTGCATATATACAAGGTGCAATAAGTATAATATACAAGGTGATTCATAAAGTGCATTGTATACAACCCGAAAAGGTTCATTCATTCAGGACATTCAATCAACACAAAGAAAGAATATTGGCGAACGAAAATATCAAGATTTTTCCAGATTTTTGTCAAGAACTTTTTCAAATTAGCTATTTTTGGTCCTTTTATTGTCTTTATAACTAATTACTAAACTTTTGCAAAGTTTGGCATCAATATTCCTATCTAAAACAGGTCAATAATTAAGTTTGAAATATTGCGACCACAAAACAGTAGATTTTAAGTATATTTGAAGCATAAGTGTTTTTTCAATCAATTCCAATATCAATTGGGTGTAGAATAAGCCCCTTTCGGGATAGCATACATATTATACATCACCTTGTAGTGGGAGAAATAAAAATCAATGTAGGCCTGGAGTTCCGTTTGAATCGTGAAGATTAAATCGTCTCTGAATTGTAATCTCTCCTAGTAAATTCGATTAACTTGAGACTCAAATTTTGTCAAGAAATGCTTATTGAAATATCAAACAAATCTATATAATCAAATTCTTAATAGCATTTATATCATAAACCAAATACAAGGTGATTTATAATATGTATCATCATCATCATCTTCATTTCAGCCGTAGGACGTCCACTGCTGAACATTGGCCTCCCCCATAGATTTCCAGAAAAAGACATTTGGGGTATTTGTCTATACTCGCCACGCTAGGGGGTTTGCGAGCGCAGATAAAGCTATAACGCTGCTGCCTATCCCCTAGTTTGTTTCCCTTAGTCACCTTTTACGACATCCACGGGTAGCAGATATGGAGGGCCTATTCTTGAGACGGGGCCACCACAACTCAATGTCTTCCACCAAGTATATAATTGACTAGAGGTGGCTCTTGCTATAAATAAATAAATAAATATTCCGGACATATTCACACGGTCAACTGATCCCAAACTAGGCATAGCCTGTACTATGGGTACCAGAGACTGATATACAGGGTTATTTTTTCAGGGCCACTTAGGCGAAATCGGAAACCGTGAGAGGAATCGAAAAGTGAAGTTAGGAGTTACGGGCTCGATTTTAAAATAAATAAGATCTATAAGTATATATAGATATCTATAAGTATATAATAAGATATATATCTGTGTTAGTCACAAATGTTTTTCCAGTGCGAGAATCGAACCCGCGTCCTCTAGCGCAGAAGGCAGAGTTACTACCAACTGAGCTGAGGCCAGTCGTAGGCCAAATGCAATCCTAAAGCGAATTAAAATTATGTAAAATGTGCAAGTTCTTTGATTTTCACGCATAAAGTTCAAATTAACATAACATTTAAAATTACGAACGTTTACATGCAAAGAACAATATTTTACTCTACGTGGACTCAAAATGAGGTTCCTAGCTGATTTTCTTATTAAAATGAGAATTGTAATGAAAACAGCTTTGTTACCACAGCATGGTATATACAGGTGGTTTCGAAGATAAAAATAGATGCTATAAATAGCATTAGGTACTTATGTAAATTTTTTGTCGTTGCCAATCAATTTTATAAATTTTATAGCGGAGTCATGATTACTTGCTGGTTTTTGGTTGAGCGGAATATGATTAGACCGATCAGCAATCAAATACAGTTTTACGATTCGGATAGCTAATAATTTTGTTGAAAATTACTAGTCAAATAAATAATGTTTTTTTTTAATTTACTAGAATCGTAGGTGTATTAATATTAATAAAGATGTTTCATAATATACATATATATATATACCTATATATATATATATATACATGTATTTTATGTATTATTGGGTTTATTCTACCAACAAAACAAAAAGATATTTGCGAAAAAAAATACAGTTTTGGTGGTTGCGGTGTGAAAGAGTAACAAACACCTTCACAATCTCATATCCTCTCAAACTATCCCAATTTTATTATAAAACGGTTTAGAGTGATTTAAAATTTATGAATTCCGAACGAAATTGTACAAAATCCACGACGAAAATTTGTGTGTATCCACTACAAAAATTAGTGTTCCTCTCTATTTCTAAATATTTTGAAGCCTTGGTAAACACAACCACACTTGACAGTGAAAATATTTATTTTTTCAGACTTCACATAAACCCGACGATATTCACTGAAACGATTCTTTAAGCCTTCAAGAATCTCATATTGGCGTAGCAAAAACTCTACTCTTCTCCGAATTTGTCCAAATGTCTGGGAAAATTGTCGCGTTTGCGTCACTCAGACTTAGAAAGTATTATATTATGCTAAAGTAGTCGAGAACACGTAAAAAGCTCGGTCCAGAATAATATCACACTTTAGTTTGGGTTTCGTAAAGTTCCTCGGGCGGTGAGATAAGCGTATTTTTAGATATATTCAAATCTTTCATTCTTTCAGCCCACTCATTCTTTCTTTTTTAATGATAAATCTAAGTAGTTCGTCATCTCGGCCCGATGAACTCGGTCCATTTGGTACAGGTGACGAATTGCAAACTTCATAAAAAATCCTTCCCGACTCGTCCCGTAATTTAATCTCGATGTATTTAAGTATAGTTAAAGACAAAAATGCTTAGTAAGTGAATATGTAAAATTAGTTAAATACGGTTTCATTTGTAAAAGCCGCCAAAGCGATGGGTGAATGATATAAACGAGTAACGATATAATGGACAATAAAAGAAGCAAGAAGATAATGATGAATTATTTCTAAATAATTTGTCGATCAAGCGAAGATCTCGGAAACAAATTGGACGAATCTGTGTTGTATGTTTGTAAAATTTTTAAACTGTTCATCTGATCTGCATGCATTATTGGTTCGACAGGTTGTACTATCCAAATTCTCTGGTTATAATATAGGCTGTGGTTTTCGGAATGCGTTGATGGGGTTTTTACCCCGGCCAAATCCTCCGTCACGGCTTAATATAGACCACGTACTCTCAGTGGATGTGATGTTACGGTCAACCACTCATTTGTTGACCTTGCTGAAGGTTGCTTAACTTTAGTTGAGAATGACTTGGCAAACTATAGGCCGGGCGTACAAAAAATATAATTGGATACAACTTTTTGATACCAACAATTATCCAGCCAGTCGAAAATCGAGACTCAAATTGCTGTGTTTTTAAATCCTAACCCGAAGAATAAGTACTTAATAATACCAGTTAGTACCCAATAGTACCAGTTCAGAGTCACCGTTACCGGTGACTCTGAACTGGTTACTCGGGTGGCTAGGTAGTTATAGTTAGGTATTTCTCATTCGCGGCGTGTGGCACTGATACCAATATTGACACAAATGCTTAATTTGCTCCCTTTGCCTTTTTTTTTGTGTATCCTGCTCTTTTTTAATATTTGTACCAATTTAAAGGCAATATTTTTTTATATATTTTTTTGTATTATTTTATATATAAAAAGGCAAAGGGAGTAAATTCAGCATTTGCTGCAATATCGGTATCAGTGCCAACGGTTATCATTACCGTTAATTAAACTTAGCCAATAACGCTCGTCTCTTATTATTTTATCACCTCACAAGATTCGAGCCTAACCCTGGTATTCTTAGTCGGGACTAAGTCATTCATTCCACTTACATTGTCAGCGGCGTTAATTTCATAAAAATGTTGTCAAAGTAGATATATTATTTTGATATTTCCGCTCACAAGTACACTCACGACGATGAGAGTTACGAGCCAAAGATTAGATTAACTGATTTTTCTAAATTTTAAACTTACGTAAACACTACAACCACATACCTAACTAAGTTAAATCCTACTACTATTTTAGAAGCGAAAATTTGTGAGGATGTTTTTTTTTAACCGACTTCCAAAAGGAGGTTTTTTTGTGTGTATGTTACTCGATATCTCCGCCAATAGTAACCCGATTTTGATGGTTCTTTCGCTGGTGTATAGAGTATGATCCCGGGGTGGTCCCATATTAATTAATTCCTGAGGGATTGCTACTTGTCCCGTAAAACTTAAAAAAACGTCATCATCTCTTGAAATCACGACTTGCCGAAATTTATTTTTGTCGACGGTGGTATGGTATGGTAATTCCCGCGACTTCGTTCGGTTGCTGCTATTTTTACATAAACTTTAACCTTAGGGGTTGTGTGTCGGGAATTCCGAGGATAAAACCACTACGTTTGATCGTCAGTCAGTACCGGAGTTAATATTGATGATAAATGGATACAATGTCATACTTACTTTTGTTTATTATTCGAAAGTGTAGGTGGCCAGTGTCATCGTCAGTAGGTAAGCAAAACGCAAAGAGGTTGATAACAAAAAAAAGAGGTTGATATTAATCTTGTAAATATTCAGGAATTTGAAGTCGGTTTTTAGTTTTTGTAAAAAATATCTTATTAACACACATGGTCAACTGATCCCAAACTAGGCATAGCCTGTACTATGGGTACCAGAGACTGATATACATAATAGATACATGTTTAACACCCAGACACAGAACAAACATCTGTGTTTATCACACAAATGTTTGTCCAGTGCGGTAATCGAACCCGCGATCTCTAGCGCAGAAGGCAGAGTTACTACCAACTGAGCTATGAGGCCAAATGTTCGGATGTTTGTGGCTCTATCACGCCGTAACGGCTCATCCTATTTCGATGTAACTTGGATTATATAGAGTTCTTTACCTAGAATAGCATATAAGTTACCTACTTTTTTTGGTTACTTAGTTTTATTTAGGTACCTACCACGCGAGAAATGAATCCTTGTATATCAACATTTTAAAATATTCGTCGCTCTGTCAATTGTCTGCAACAAAGTATAAATATATTTGTTTCGAATGCATAAATAGCTTTATTGTGAAATTGTCTTGAATCTAAATTGCTTTGATGGCAATACAACGTTGGCGAGACGCTAGTTTTGTAATATACTTATGGTTTACTAGCTTGTGCCAGCGGCTTTACTCGCGTGGTACCTACATAAATAGCCTATATGCTATTCTAGGTAAAGAACTTTATCTATTCTAAGTTTCAACGAAATCGGTTGAGCCGTTACGGCGTGATCGAACAACAGACTTCCAAACATCCTTACAAACTTTCACATTTATAATATTTGTAGGATATTTGTACATTCATATTTCATCAATTTATTAATCCGCACGTATATTATGCTTCTCAAAGTATCAGTATATATATTTTTTTTATTCATTCACAAAACTAAATACATAACTCAGTAACTCAGACTGGCCTCATAACTCAGTTAGTAGTAACTCTGCCTTCTGCGCTAGAGGTCGCGGGTTCGATCCCCGCACTGGACAAACATTTTTGTGATAAACACAGATGTTTGTTCTGTGTCTGGCTGTTAAATATTTATCTATTATATATATCAGTCTCTGATACCCATAGTACAGGCTATGCCTAGTTTGGAATCAGTTGACCGTGTGCATATGTCCGGAACATAAAAAAATAATAATAAATAAAAAATAGGTAGGTACATAAACAAGCAAGTGTCTCAACATTTATTCAACTATTTATTTTATATATTTATTATATATTTATTTATTACACAAAAGGAATACAAATGAATGGTAGTAAATGTCTTAAAACCTATGTTAGGTTTGTCTAGACATTAGGTTCTCGATATTGAATGTAAGAAAAATTTTAAACAATCTTTACTTATTTTCTATGAAGAGCGAGCGCATGTAAAGATAACACCGTCACAGAATAGCTAACAGTATGTACCTAGTGCATAGGCACAGCAAAAAATAAAACCCGTCAGGTACAAATAACACATATAACAATATAGGACATATGACAATGAGAGAGAAAACCAATTTTAGCAAACGCACGCACAAATCAATTTTGGCAAAATGTCCTACCCAATAGCCAACGGCTCGTGGTTTCGCAATCTTAGTTTCACACTTGCCCATGTTTGAGAGAGATTACGAAGACACAATAAGAGCAACTTCATAAAACAAAACAAAACTTAATAACACGGAAACCTGTTGTAGGTACTTGAATAAAATGCTATTATGTTTGACTATGTAGCTTCATCATCATCATCATTTCAGCCGTTTAAAGTCTACTGCTGAAAATCGGCCTCCCCCACAGATGTCCGGAGTGACTTCCTATAATGTGGGGGAATTTGCCCATACCCACCACGCGCTGGAAAATAGGAGACGCTCATTCGATGAGTTCACCGGCCTTAGTGCAGTGGCATAATGTTTAATTTTATTGTTAGTTTTATTCTATTATTATTTTTATTTTATAATTACTTAATTGACATGTGATTAATAAAATTAATTAGTACTTAATTATTTTCAAATTCTATTTTTGTAATGAACTTACAATACAATGTTTATTCTTTATTTAATTTTATGTGACATGTACAACCTGTATGAAATAAATGAATCTATGAATCTAAGACGCTGCTGCCCATCCCCTGGCTTTTTTCGCTTAGTCGCCTCTTACGACATCCATGGGCAGGAGATATGGAGGGCCTATTCTTCAGCCGGAAGAATAGAACAGAAAATAATTTATTCAGTCCACCAAATATCATAAGACTGTATATTTTAAGTTACAACAGACATTTTTTTTGCATATAGCATTAAAACAAAAAGAGATCTGAATCAATTGAGCTATCTAATCTATAGTTCGTTTTCAACGATCTTTCGTTTTCAGCGTTTTTTTCACGGACATCTTAACAAATAAATAATAAATATTCCGGACATATCACACACGGTCAACTGATCCCAAACTAGGCATAGCCTGTACTATCGGTAACAGAGACTGATATACATAATAGATAAATATTTAACACCCAGACACAGAACAAACATCTGTGTTAGTCACAAATGTTTGTCCAGTGCGGGAATCGAACCCGCGCCCTCTAGCGCAGAAGGCAGAGTTACTACCAACTGAGCTATGAGGCCAGTCAAACACACCTTGTAACCACCTTGTCACCTTGTAACAGGTATGTATGTATGTATGTATGTCTAGTCGACTCTATTATAAAACCTTAGGAGAGTCACGTTATTAGTCTGCTATCTTGTATTTCAGCCTTAACTAAGCCAATTCGAAGGCTGAAAGCTCAATTTTTCTGCTTCGTCTAACATTGATGACAAGTCGCAGTTGTAGATAAACTATTCTGTAGACGACGAATAATATTGCATTATTTCTTATAATGATAATAAACAGATTTTGTAATAATAAAGAAGTATCAGATCTTATTATTATTATTTTTTTTTTATGTTATACGGATGCAAACAGGCAAAACACCTGATGCTAAGTGGTTACCGTCGCCTATTGACATCAGCAACACCTGGAGCATTGCTAATGCGTTGCCTGCCGAACCCCTCCCCCCCTAAAGAGCTCAGGCAACCTTACTCACCGCAGGAACACACTATTTGAAACAAATAATGTTATTTTGCTGCGATCTTCTGTAAGGCGGAGGTACCTCCCCAGGCGGGCTGCTCCCATTAAGAGCTAGAAAATCTCGCTGTGCCTCCAAAAATTATAACATATATTCTAGATGATTTATACAGCGTCAGGTGGAACTTTTTACTCACTTAATCTGTTAAAATGGAGTAGGCTCGTAGGACCAAATATTGTATAGTCCAGATAGACCTTGCGATTACAAAAATAAGTTTATTTTGAGTGCGGAGTTAAATAAGTAAAAACACCAATACCGAATTTAGTTGGTTAAAAAAAAGTAAGTAATAGTAAGCGGATGTCGTAAGAGGCGACTAAGGGAAAGGGCTAGGGGATGAGCAGCAGCGTCCCTCATTTTAACAACGATAGCTCTAACTGTGCTCGCCAACCCGCATGCCCAGCGTGATGAGTATGGGCAAATCCTACCACATGATAAGGAATTCGCTCTGTCTGTGGGGGAGGCCATGTTCAGCAGTGGACGTCGTACGCCTGAAATGATGATGATGATGATGAAGTTAAAGTAAGTAGAAAGAGAAAGATTGGCGTTTTCGACCCGCGTCTATATAGCCCGGTAATTAGTTAGGCACTATTTTAAATTACCGAGGCTGCGAAAAATGCTGCCTCCGTCACCTACATAAAAATGTACGTGACCGTACACTTGCCCAGCACTTATACTATCCTCTCGCAGCCTTTTCTTTTCATGTACAACTAAGGTTACAAGCATACTGCCCACCTGTTGGTAAGTGGTTACCATAACCTATGAAACCCTGCAATACCAGAGGCATCACGCACGCGGTGCCGACCCGTTCAACACCGTGCCGTTTATTAATTTTCCTGATGATCATTTCCGCATTAGTCATTAAAATGAAACATACTATTGTATTATATTTCTATTTTCAGCCTTGCTTGCTAGTCGTGTCACTGACTCTTTCATGGTCACCTGCATTAGGTCAGTGACCAGGTTCGGTATGGTGACCCTGAAAAGGGCCTATGACCGACGGCGGTGAAAGAATCAGTGCGCCTCTGAGGGACCTTTCGTGCACATGTCACATGTCTTCGAATTTTCAAGTTATAAGGCATGCCGGTCGTCATGTCGACATTTGTCCTAGAAACTTAAAACCAGGAGCCTATAAGAGGCGCACTTTAATCCTTTCACTGATTCTTTCACCGACGGTAATAGGCCCTTTCTCGGACCACCATCCCTTAACCTGGCCAGATCAGGTCTGACCTAACACAGATGAGCAAGTAAGAATCAGTGAAACGATAAGCAATCAAAGGATAAACTTACACGAGTTGAGCTAAATAAGACTGCTAGGAAAGAACTAAACTATTGCAATGTCACATTCAAGACAGCTGTGTGTTTATGTATACAGTTTAAGAATATTATGTAATTTATTCTCCGCCGCCGTGTAGGTCAGTGGAAGGTCGCGAATGAGCCAGTCAGTGCATAATTAAATTTTAAAAATAAATTACTCGTTTCCTAGGCTAGTTCAAAAGTTATTCAATCCTTGGTAACCTTTATTACGCCGTGGTGGCCCCGGCTGAAGAATAGGCCCCTCTATTACTAACCGTGGATGTCGTAAGGGGAGAAAGCGGAAGCGATTAAGGGACAGAAAGCTAGGGGATAGGCAGCAGCGTTCCCAATCAACAATAGCTTTATCACTCGCCAACCCACATGGCCAGTGTGGAGCGGGGCGAGTATAGGCAAACTCCTCCAAATTAATGTTTGGGTGCGCACCTTAAGGTCGGTCGCGCTGAACATCTATGGGGGAGGCCTATGTACAGCAGTGAACGTTTTACGGCTGAAATGATGATGATGATGATGAACCTTTATTTGGGGGTAATTAAGGGCACATCACATGAAGTGAATTCTCATATAAAAAGTGATTCATAACATGTGTGCTATCCCTAAAGGGTCGTATTCTACAACCAATTGGTAATAAAGTTTGCTCTAAGAATTTTGTAATTTCAACATACTTCGTTGAAATTACTCTATGCAAAAATCTCCTGTTTTGGTGGTAAATCAGATCAAACTAAATTATTCGCCTGTCTATAAAAATAAGTCACGCAACGGGCTATGGAGAGAGCTATGCTTGGAGTTTCACTGCGTGATAAGATCCGAAATTAGGAAATCCGTAGAAGAACTAAGGTCACCGACATAGCTCTCAGAATTAGCAAGTTGAAGTGGCAGTGGGCAGGCCATATAGCTCGCAGAACCGACAACCGTTGGGGAGTAAAGGTTCTCGAATGGCAACCACGAACCGGGCGACGCAGTGTTAAAAGGCCCCCCACCCGATGGACCGACGACATTGTGAAGGTTGCGGGAAGTCGGTGGATGGAGAAGGCTCAAGACCGTTCGTCATGGAACTCTTTGGGGGAGGCCTTTGTCCAGCAGTGGACTTCTACAGGCTGATGATGATGATGATGATGATAAAAATAGCAATCTGGATGCCGAACTTCTTGTAAGTTTCATTAAAAATTTATAATACCGTTTTCATATGACGAGCGATATTATCATCTAAAATACATACATACATAAAATCACGCCTTTTTCCCAGAGGGGTAGGCAGAGACCACGGCCTTCCACTTGCTACGATCCTGACATACCTCTTTCGCTTCATTCACTGTCATCACATTCGTCATACATGCTCGTCGGTTTAGGGTACTCTTGACCTGGCCTTTGTCCAAAACGTCACCGATTTGGTCGCTAAACGTACGCCTAGGTCTTCCTCTTCCAACGGTTCCATTCACACTCGCCTTATACACCTGTCTCGTCAATCTTCTTTCGTTCATCTTCTCTACATGACCAAACCATCTCAGCATACCTTTCTCAATCCTCATCACTACATCTTCTTTCACTCCACAACGTTCTCTTATCACACTGTTATCATCTAAAATGTATTCCAAATTCCTTATCTTTACTGGATAAAGTCATTTTTGAATTTGACATTTGAGGGCGTACGGTATCGCAAGCCCCCTTAAAATTCAAACTCAAAATTGACTTTATCCAGTATAGATAAGGATCATTATGAAAAACATTTAGATCGCACGCCATATGAACACGGGTTAACATTCTACTCAGGGCCTTAGCTGATCGGAATGACAGAACCTGCAATGGTATTGGATGTCGGAACTAATTAATCTATTTGCGGAACACATTATTCATCATCATCATCATTTCAGCCGTTCGACGTCCACTGCTGAACATGGCTTCCCTCACAGACAGAGCAAATTCCTTATCATGTGGGGGGATTTGCCCATAATCACCACGCTGGGCATGCGGATTGGCAAACGCAGTTAGAGCTATCGTTGTTAAAATGAGGGACGCGGCTGCCCATCCCCTAGCTTTTTTCCCTTAGTCGCCTCTTACGACATCCGCGGATAGTTAGGTATGAAGGGGCCTATTCTTCAGCAGGGGCCACCACAGCGAACACATTATTAGAGTAGTATTAAAAAAGAACTCATGTGTATTTTAATAATTAAGTGTTGTAATTAACCTGTTTCCCATATATAATGTTTGTCTGAATAAATCTACTTTTAACTGGCCTGCGCTCGCATCTTCGCTCGCGTGGTACCCACATAAAAAGATGCAAAAGTAAAGAACTCTATATATTCCAAGTTCCAACGAAATCTGTTGAGCCGTTACGGCGTGATTGAACTAGAAACATACAAACATCCTCACAAACTTTCGCATTTATAATTTATTTCTAGGATTATATTAATTTAAAACCCATTAATTTATAACCAATTAGTAGTGTAACGTTCATTTTTTTGTACGATCCTGGCAGGGCAAGGGAAAGTGAAAGCACCTTTCACAACACATTCGGTAACCTGTTTACGAATTTCACTGTTAATAACCACCAGCGACTTCAATCGCGTAATACATATTTTTTAACACAACTAAGACGACATACAAGCTTACGGCCCACCTATTGGTAAGTGGTTACCGTAGCCTATGAACGCTTGTAATAAATAAATATAAAAATAAATAAATATTCCGGACATATCACACACGGTCAACTGATCCCAAACTAGGCATAGCCTGTTCTATGGGTACCAGAGACTGATATACATAATAGATATATATTTAACACCCAGACACAGAACAAACACCTGTGTTAGTCACAAATGTTTGTCCAGTGCGGGAATCGAACCCGCTACCTCTAGCGCAGAAGGCAGAGTTACTACCAACTGAGCTATGAGGTCAGTCAAATAATACCAGAGGCATTCCACACGCGTTGCAGACTCCGACTTATTAAAACTACTTCTAAGAGTATCAGGATATAAGGGAAGAGGTAGACCAAAGAAACGATGGACAGATTGAGTGAAAGACGACATGAGTAAGAAAGGAGTGATTACTGACATGACGGCTGATAGAGGGGAGTGGAAGAGAAAAACATGTTGTGCCGACCCTAAATGAAGTGGGATAAGGGCAGGGAGATGATGATGATGACTAAAAGATCCTGTTAGGATGTTCTGCGTCGTCTGCACATAATTATCATTGTTTTCTCTGAGATTTTGTTACCATTTCACTCGTTTGGACGCATAGTTCCTTTTTAGATAACATATCATGGAGGTTTTGAAATTTCCATTTACTGCTAGTAGCTAAAGCATGTGAACGAGGCTTCGTGGGAATAATCACAATAGGGGATGAGCCAATATCCTTTGCTGTTGCAAAACTGAACACCACTTCAACCGATGTAAATGTGAAGAGCATTATTTACCAATTAATTAATAATAATAAATAAAATAAATATTCCGGATATATCACACATTGTCAACTGATCCCAAACTAGGCATAGCCTGTACTATGGGTACCAGAGACTGATATACATAAAAGATATATATTTACCACCCAGACACAGAAAAAACATCTGTGTTAGTCACAAATGTTTGTCCAGTGCGTTAATCGAACCCGCGACCTCTAGCGCAGAAGGCAGAGTTACTACCAACTGAGCTATGAGGCCTGTCTATTGAACGTATACAACTTGTTCCCTAGCTATTAAACTATAAGAATGGAAATCGATAATTATACCACGTTTATCTGACGAATCTAAGTGCAAGTCTAAAGATAATCATTACTATCACCTCGAAAGGGTCTTATACTGTCAACATTAATGACAATCTTCTTCTTGTCGTGTCACTGATTATTTCTTGGTCATCCTGTATTAGGTCAGTGACCAGGGTGAGGTATGGTGGCTTTGGAAAGGAAGGGCCTATGACCGTCCATGAAAGAATAAGTGTAGTAAAAGGATTAAAGTGCGCCTCATAAAGGCTCTTTTCGTGTCAAAATGACAATAAAAATACACAATTATTTTACCCGCACTCGTTCAAATCAGCTGATTTCGATCATCAATCATCTTTATAACTCATTTTTAGAGTACAAAAAGTTGGACATCAAAATTGCTATCTAAAACTAACGAAAGCCTAGGAAAAACTGGCGACAAACAAGGCTTTTCAGCTCGCAAGACAGGGATTCAGCCGTCTCACTATCGACCAAACCATTCAAGCCTCGGCCGTGACTGAAGCTCGGCGTTATTGTGCCGTAAAACTAGCGCCACAGATAAACGTAGGTATTTATTTATGTACACCACAACATAAACCATCAATCCTGCGTTTGCTCTCAAAGAAGACCCGCTTTGAAAACATTTCATACATTAAACATTAAATGACTACTATTAAACATTAAATGAAAATTAATTCTTATTTTCTTGTGTATTTTGTAAATATTAACTTGTATAAACTATTGGCCTCATACACAAGCTCATAGTCGCCCAACGGGCTATGGAGAGAGCTATGCTCGGAGTTTTGCTACGTGATAAAATCCGAAATGAGGAAATCCGTAGAAGAACCAAGGTCACCGACATAGCTTTCAGAATTAGCAAGTTGAAGTGGCAGTGGGCCGGCCATATAGCTCGCAGAACCGACAACGATTGGGGAACAAAGGTCCTCAGGTGGCGACCACGAACCAGATGACAAAGTGTTGGAAAGTCCACCACCCGATGGACCGACGACATTGTGAAGGTTGCGGGAAGTCGGTGGATGGAGAAGGCTCAAGAACGTTCGTCATGGCACTCTTTGGGGGAGGCCTATGTTCAGCAGTGGACTTCATCAGGCTGATGATGATGATGACTTGTATTACTTAATTTTAATTTTCTTTCTGTGAATAAATGTTTTAATACCTTTCCTAAAATAAAATTGTGTTGTAAAAGGTTCTCGAACGGCGACCACGAAACGAGTGACGCAGTGTTGGAAGAAAAGTCAGTGGATGGAAAAGGCTAAAGACCGTTCGTCGTGGAACTCTTTGGGGGAGGCCTATGCCCAGCAGTGGACTTATAGTGGCTGTTGATGATGATGTGGCCTACTAAGGCATGTTTTAAAGAATTATAATCCAGTCAAATTGAATACCATACAACCTATTACATAATCTATCATGCTGAGTAAGCACAGCATTCCTTTACCTATTGTTGCGCAAACAATATACATGATACTACAGGTTATTAATCGCTTAGCACAATTTACCAAGTAGTATTAAAAATGTTTATTTATTTTAAAAAAATGTAAGCTTTTATATTGCTCTAGATCATTTAAATAAGGAATAAAGAGTCATCATCATCATCGTCAGCCTGTAGAAGTCCACTGCTGGACATAGGCCTCCCCCATAGAGTTCCATGACGAACGGTTTTGAGCCTTTTCGTTCCACCGACTTCTCAAAACTTCGGTTCATGACATCGGTGACATGGGTTCATCGGGGGGCCTTCCAACACTGATCATTTAATTAAGGCATAAAGGGGCTATAATTATAATAATAATAAAAAAGATTAAGTTTAACAAAGGGACTGTGTTGATTAGATATTGATTATTACAATCTATCAGTTCCATCACGGGAAATACAAGAGCATGTTTTGTATTAAACAATAATGTTCTTGTTATGTTATTTATTTATAAACCACCAGTTGGAATTATGTTAGTTTTAATGTCAATACAGTGCATCGCAAATCACAATCTAATGCGGATATTACAAGTCACTCGCGAATCCATCATCTCTTGTTTATAGACTAGGTATCGATGTTTCATTCGTCGTAGTTATAATTAGTTTGAAGGCCGCACCCACATTATCATAGATCATCATCATCATCTGTATAAGTCCACTGCTGGACAGGGCCTTCCTCTAAGAGTGCCATGCCGAACGATTTTGAGCCTTTTCCATCCACCGACTTCAAGCTTCACAATGTCGTCGGTCCATCGGGTGGGCCTTCCAACACGTCCAAATCACACGCACACACGTCCAATTTTTGGTCGCTATTCGAGAACCTTTTTTCCCCACGATTGTCGGTGCTGCGAGCTATATGGCCTGCCTGTCTATGTCTGTCTCTTTAACTTGATAATAATTCTGAGAGCTATGTTGGTATAATTATATCTTGGTTCTACAACGGATTATAGTATGTAGTGAAACTCCGAACATAGCTGTGTCCATAGCCCGCTGCGCGATTTTAATTGCATTTTTTATCACAGATCAATATCATAATATAAACATTTTTGACGTGGATCTACCTAAGCACTAGAAATAATATTAAAGTTACACAACGGATCAACAAATTGACTATGTACTTGACTATCGGTCGGCAATCTAATATTTTACACAAGCTGATACGCCTCTGAATTTAAAAATCATTTTTAAAAATCAACGTATTTTGACATCCGTGCTCACATTGCACTGAACCACATTGAGGTTTATAAAATTACCTATATATGAGAGTGCTCCTAAATGTCCTGTTCTATGATACTTCGTATCCAAGAATAGCAATTGCCTAGTTTTTATTCTTATATAATTTTTAGTACTTTGTTTGATCATCATTTATTTTACTTTTGATGCCAACAATACCTAATACCTAAGTAAGTTACAACATACATATGGACCTACCTATCTATCCTTTTTTTTTATACAACTAAGTTGGCAAACAAGAGTACGGCCCACCTGTTGGTAAGCGGTTACCGTAGCCTATGAGCGATTGCATCATTCCCGGCATCATTCCCGCGTTACCGACCCCCCCCCCCCCCCCCCCTAAAGAGCAACAACACTATTTGAAACAATTAATGTTATATATTTCTATATTTGTCGATATCATATTCGTGTTAGGACTTAGTTGTTTATAGAATTTAATTGTATTTGGAAAATCTCGATTTCAATAGGTACCTATTTTAATCAGATTTTT
This sequence comes from Anticlea derivata, assembly GCA_947579855.1. NCBI lineage: Eukaryota > Metazoa > Arthropoda > Insecta > Lepidoptera > Geometridae > Anticlea > Anticlea derivata. The sequence goes on along the minus strand of OX388277.1, from coordinate 2,635,037 downwards.
TTTCTCAATTTTTCTTAAATATGTTAATTAGAATTTTTTCTCAATATTGTGGTCAGCTTGTCATTCTTATTTTAGGTAAATAAATTTATTTGTAATTATTTTTATTTAGCTATGTCATTGTTCAAATAAACCTTTGAAGGACTTTTTACCATTGAACCAGCCTTAATAATAAAAGTAACTTTTCGATAAAGTGCTTTGGCTAAGAAGAGCCTAATTGAATAATATTTACATTATATTTTGAGTGTGCGAAAACTGTTTTTAAATATCTTTGTGTTTCAGTTCTACAAGGTGATTCATAATAATATGCTAGCATATATCAATATTTATACTATTTAATTGCTATTCATAATATTAGCGAAAAATATGCATATGCATATCAATGTGCATTTTGTCAGATTTTTTTCCCAAACTCTATCAATCAGCCTTGTTTCTTTTTATCATCTTAATAAATAATAAATAAATATTCCGAACATATTCACACGGTCAACTGATCCCAAACTAGGCATAGCCTGTACTATGGGTACCAGAGACTGATATACATAATAGATATATATTTAACACCCAGACACAGAACAAACATCTATATATCATAGATAATTATTAAATGTACTAGAAGTGCGCCATCAAGCTAACTACCTAAAATTATGCTGAATATTTGAGTAGGAGCCCCAAAACAGCTGATTTTTGCACAGAGTTTTTTCAATGAAAAATGACAAATTTCCAGAAGTCGTAGAACAAACTTTATTGTCAATTGGTTGTATAATAAGTCCCTTTTGGGATATCGTAATATCATGAATCACCTTGTATAGTATCTAATACCTAAGGCTAATAAAGATAACCTTTTGATGACTAATTCAATTACTTCGTGCAAACGTCAATCATAAAACATTATTATTATTTTCTGGGATAAACCTACAACTGGTTTTGAAAACGGCAAATCATTCAACAGTCCGATTGTGGTTTAACTCAGTTCTACTTTTTGCACTTTTTACATTATTTTTTGGAATAATTTAAACATTAATAGGAGAAAAGGGCTGAGGTTCTGTGATATTTTAAAGAATACAAGATTTTGTTTTTGTTTCATCGATAATAATGTTGTACCTATGTCTACTAAAATAATGACTAAAGAAAATGTGAATAAATGGCGCAGAGGATTTCTGGAAAAAATTGTCAAAAAATGCCCTGTGCTTTTGCATTGAGAGCGGGCATGGGATTTCTGGACAAAAAGTCCAAAATGCCCTGCGCAGGGGATTTCTGGAATAAGCCTTTTGATACGACAGGACAGCTTCATAAAAAACACCACTATGCGAGGTAAGGCACAGCGAGACTTTCTCGCTCTTAATTGGAGCAGCCCGCCTGGGAGGTACCTCCACCTTACAGAAGATCGGAGCCATAGAATATGATTAGTTTCAAATAGTGTTGTGTTCCTGCGGGGAGTAAGGTTGCCAGAGCTCTTAATGGGGATGGGGTTTGGGGTCGGCAACGCGTGCGTGATGCCTCTGGTATTTCAAGCTTTCATAGGTTACGGTAACCACTTACCAACAGGTACGTAATGTGTTTGCCAATAAAAAAAAGATGGTCATGTGCGAGAACTCGCGGCCTGAGGGTTCGCATTACACGGGGTCAGAAAATCAAAATTCCAAGTGTAGGAAGTGAAAAACTAAATATTTTGCGGTCGCTCACCTAGTTCATTGTATGATATTGACCGCAAATATAACTTTGTCTCGTAATAATCCAATTTTATGAGTAAAAGACATCATAATTCCTCCAAAGCCCTTTCATTCCAATCCAGTCAGTGATTGCGACGGAATAAACATATTCACATACTTACAAACATTCGCATTAATAAAATTAGTAGGATAAGTTTTTATAATGTATCGCGAAGTATTTATTTTTAGGTGATGTCGTACCAAGAATAAGCATATAATCTAAAAATACCAGTACAAGATCTTGCTTCAAAGAATCACAAAAACTTAATTTAAATAATATTATGAGATTTTAATCGTATTTTTTGTTACGCTCATAAGGTTGAGGTGAGACGTCTAATTCAAGGCGACATTAGCCACCAATCAAGGCAAAAACAATTAACTTTTTTACTATAAGGTAACAGAAATACCTATAACCACAGACGTATGCCATCGAAGAATATTCAAATTCTTTTGTGTTTTAATTTACATAAACACAAGTCACCGGGGGCGTTTGAACAGCTGTATATTATAACCAACAAACAGATCTATGTAACGATCATCGCGTAAATAATTTTCAATTGGTAACACACTCCAGTCGATGTGCAGAAATCCAAATTCGTGAGCACAATCACTTGTTTCCACTGTTTCAATCACGAAAAACAAGAATTGGACGAAAAATCGACACTCGCGTAAAGTACGAATTTCCCGCGGAAACAGGGCAGAGAAACGCGTGCGTCTCCCTACAATTCCGAGCACAGACTGACTTTGCGAATGCAAAGTCGCACATTTTACTCGACTGGTAAGCGAACGATCATTTTCTGTAAATTGTAATCATTTTCGACCGGTTTGCATTCAAAAATAGCACCAAATGTACCTGCAAAATTCTGCCTTGCAATTTAACGAATCTGAAGACTCGGCATCGAACTTAATTTTGATCGTGAGTAGGTAGGCATTGAAGAAGCTGCTTTTTTGCAGTTTACAGGTAACGATGTAGAGACATATTTCTTTTAAAATAAAATTTTTTTGCCCAGCTAGGGTGAAGCTATTCAAAATTTATTCCGTTTGGAGAAAATAGTAACTTGGAAGGAAATAATTCAAGTTTAAAATGCCTATATGTGGAGAATACACATTGATACTTGGAAAATGTCAAGATCCTCAACAGTGAGAAGGTGATTGGTGATTATTCGAGAAAACTTGAGTAAACAATATAAACATTATAGAAAACACGTGAATTCAATTTACCTTTCGATTAAGGCAAAATTGCTTTTAAACAATTTTCAAACGGGATAGTAAAGTTATTTACGTATCATTGAAAATAATTTTAACTTTTCCATAAGTTCACAGACATACTTAAGCGAGTTTCATTCCAGAATTACTAAAGGCTATTTTCTACCCTAAGATATCAAAACCTCCAAACAAAAGCCACCTCAAAAGCTCAAACAAGGTGATTCATAATATGTAAGCTATTCCGAAACTGCCAAGATCAAGATTAGAGATCACATCTCAAAGTATTTTTAAATCAAAAGTAAAAAAGTTGCTCATAGATTAAGTATATTATAGTGTTGATGACTACTTGAATGATACATTTTAACATAACTTGACATTTTGTATTTAATTAACATTTTAAATTGTTATTTTATTTTATATTATTAAGGGTTTTATTTATAATGATAATTGTGCGACTCTTTTCTACTAAATTTTGTTGATTAACATAATTTATTTCTATTTTGATTTTGTACCAAATTGTATTGCATGCTCTGAAGCTGACTATGGCAGATCTATTTTAATATGACATCTTTTTGTAACCCATTTTCGCAATAAATGACCCTGACTCTGAATCTGAAAGGTATTCTACATCCAATTGGCAATCACGGTCGACTTAGTGAAAAATGAGAACTCACACTAGGGTCCCAGTTGCGAAACCACAGAACACAGAATCAAAAATTTCAGCGTTTAAATAGAAGCGATAACATTATTTTGAGCCACGGCAAGAGCGCGACGCTGTATACCGGAAGTTGGTCATGTACGGTTTCAAAAAACAGAAAACAATAGTTTTGTTTACCCAGGCGTTTGATTACATACATCTGGAAATTGCTAAACGTAGCCAAGTCACGACAAGGACATCTATAAATAATTTTTAGAATGATATATACATTAAAATGAATAAACTGGCTGCAAATTATGGCCCACCTGTTGGTAAGTGGTAACTGTAGCCTATGAACGCTTGCAATACCAGAGACATCGCACGAGTTGCCGACCCCGAACCCCTCCCCCTCTCAAAGAGCTCTGGCAATCTTACTCATCGCAGGAACACAACACTATTTGAAACAAAAAATGTTATTGGGCGAGAAAATCGTGATGTGCCCTACCTCACTCAATTGCGCGCTTATATTTTTAAACTTTGTTTTTATGATGTACAATTAACCAATTAAAGTGCGAATTCCAACCCTTACTTTTACTTTACTAATGATCAATACAGATGATTTGTTTCATTCTCATATCACGGTCGTAATTGAATTCGGCACTATGATTCCCAAATCTTATAGTAGAAAAGAAAAAAGAAAAGAAAGAGGTAGACCAAAGAAAAGATGGATAGACTGTGTGAAAGATGACATGAGTAAGAAAGGAGTGAATACTGATATGACGGCTGATAGAGGGGAGTGGAAGAGGAAAACATGTTGTGCCGACCCCACATGAAGTGGGATAAGGGCAGGAAAATGATCATCATCATTTTCCTGCCTCATTTTCCTGATGATGATAGTAGGTAGTAATAATATTAGCAAATATTCGGCATTCGGCCCAAATTTAATGCCAGAATGAATGAATTCGCCACACTCGCCACACTCCCTCTTAGACAAACTCCTCGTTGCTACACCCAAGGTAGTTACACCATAATGACTTTCCGCCACCAGCATCAGATTGGCTTGACATCTCAGGCGACATTTGTCACTATCAGCAGTCAACTAGGAAACAGCGTAACAGCTCGTATACTGTCCATACATTATATTTACTACAAAAACACATATTTTCGGTGTAATAGCATTGTCTTTGCAATAGACTAGAGAATTAGATAAACAGTGAAATTAATATTAAGAAAATAAGTGTAGTTAAATTTGATAAGATATGTTAGTTTAATAAGTGGTAGAAATAAAAGGCTTTTTTTTTTTTTTTTTTTATTAATAGCATTGTACATAGTAAGACACTCAGTTTTAAGAAGCAGTGTCGACGTGTATACGCACCTAAATTTATACAAAGAATATTGTTTTGCATGTGCCGATGCGGTTACGTTCTTATTATGATCCGGTGTAGTGGGTAAATGCTATATCCGTTTTCAGTTAAAAAAAAATAGGATAAGGAATACATTTTCAAAACAGGACTTTTCTCTACTGTTCATAGTTTTGACTGTCTGTAAAGAGTACTTTACCATTCACCATAAATTCAGCTTGTAACTAGGAATTTACGAATTCGACTTGAATTTTCGGCCTTTACTTTCGGCATAATATATATCATCCCTTTCAAGAAGCATTGATAAATCGGGTATCGTATTGATGTACAAATCAAATATTTAGTCACGTATCAACCCTTGTTCGGTCCAACAGTGGACACTAAACCCTTGTCGCTGTAATTGCTCTTGAAGGAGCCTTCAGGGTGGAAGAAGTGTAGGAACGATTTAATGTGACATGGTTCTGTGACACAGCGGGTTGTGAAGCGCTGCCGTTTTTAGAGTTCCGGAAGTCCAACTCGGAAATCCTATAGTTTCCTCAATCCCCGTATGTACGTCTGTCTCACCTGATGAGCCGGTTTAGCCACAGACGGTTAGTACTAACAAAAAATTTCCAAGGTAATTACGTAATACGCCCACAAAATCCATCCTACTAATATTATTTTATTTTTATTTCTAATCTAGGATTCACAGTTTTTCTTATGGTTAAATAAAGTTTTTTAAGTCGTACTTGAACCAATTTGAATCCACATTTTGTATTCCGCTCGCTTAAAAGTAACATAGTGCGAGAATTCTACGTAAAAATTATATAAAAGGAGCCGTTTCATCAGTATATGGAGCCTGGGCCTGCACTGTGTACACTACTCTAAAATATGGCTAAGCAATAAAGTAAACGTATTTAATTGGTTATTTTATTTATATTGACTTCGTTCTAAAGTACATTAAGATTTTCTTCGACAAAGAGAGCAACACACAGCGCTACAAAAATATGGCGGATGGACGTGCGTGAAATGTCATTTTGACAACCTACATTTATCTGACAAAATAAAAACATCAAATCAAACAACATGACATGAAAAATATGTCAATGTCATGTCAAACGCCAATTATAAACCAACATGGCGGCCTTCAAATAGTGTTCACATAGTCAAAAACTTACCAGAAGAACTTTTCTTGTACCATCGCATTTGTCTTCAAATTAATGAAACTGTATTTTTCATGTAATCTCCTATTTTTTCCTAATTTTTCTATGTAGTGTACATGGACCAGGCCCAGAATGAAACGACTCTTTTATATTTAATAAATATATATTAAATAATATAATAATATATATTAAGTATTTATTAAATTTGTTAACTGAATCCTACTAATATTATAAACGCGAAAGTTTGTAAGTATGAATGGATGGATGGATGTTTGTTACTCTTTCACGTAAAAACTTCTGAATGGATTTTAATGAAACTTTACAATAATATAGCTTATACATCAGAATAACAAATAGACTACAATTTATAAAGATATTGTGTGAATTGTAACGCCACGCTATATAAGCTACTCAAAATACTAATTCTGCGCAGACGAAGTCGCGACTCGTGGGCACCAGCTAGTTATGAAATAAAACTTTGAGAAAAAGGCTTTTTGGGTACATCCCCGACATGTGGATTGAGTTTTATTTTTTTTAAATTTCATACTCAAGCTATGGGATATAATTGTATAGGTATAGGTATACATATATATAAACATATTCGAAGGCTTTATGAACACTTTTTAATATGGATATCCGTTTATTAAATATAAAACAATGAAGTGGTCATTTTTGTTAGAGTCAAGTGTCCCCAACCCCTACCGGTTTAACCGCTATTTGAGATCACAATAGTAGTTAGTGTATATTCTAAAGCTACAAGGGAAAATATCACAGCTACAGGCTTCGCTCGCGTGGTGCCTACATATTAGCCTATATTCAATTCTAGTCTAGGTGTCTAGTCTTTATGTATTCGAAGTTACATCAAAATCGGTTGAGCCGTTACGGCGTAATTGAACCACAAACTTCCAAACATCCTCACAAACTTTCGCATTCATAATATTAGTAGGATAGGATATTTCGCACGCCGGCGATCGCCGCTTGAACAAGGCACATTATATGTATCTCCAGTTAAACATTCGACTGTTTTTCGCTGCCAAGCATGTTCTCCTTAGGTTTTTAATGTCAGTAAATGAATAGTGTAATTATGATAATTATTATCTCAAGTCTCCACAACCGCGATTTTGTGTAAAACTGAAGCGAAACGCGAAAATTACCATTTCATTAGCGGATTAATTAAAATAATGGCTTCATTAGTGAAACCCGGCGCTGGATTCAAAAGTACATCGTAATGTTTTGTAGTGTTCCGTGCCAATTTTAGGTAAACGGATATTTTAATCTACCTACTCATACCTAAAATTGTCTTGCATTCACTAACATTATTTTTAACCATCATCTTGTAAGTAGAATTGGGAACAAATCATACCTAGTAGCTATAGGAACGAACGTTTCCCCACCCTACGCGACCAAGAAAGAACTTGTCACTGCTTCTTTAACCTCTTTTTTTTATTGTAATTTTTTTTTACTTACGTAGTGAACGTCTACTTCCTCATAACCTAAGATTGGGTACTGGAAGCTGCGACACAGTTTTAACTTTAGCAGTTTTCAGTGTTCATCATCACAGTTGCTGTTATGTATTTTTGTTCACTGAATCCTACTAATATTATAAACGCGAAAGTTTGTAAGTACGGATGGATGGATGTTTGTAACTCTTTCACGTAAAAAACTACTGAATGGATTATAATGAAACTTCACAATAATATAGCTTATAAATCAGAATAACACATAGGCTACAATTTATAAAGAATTATAACGCCACGCTAATATAAGCTACTCGAAATACTAATCCTGCGCAGACGAAGTCGCGGGCACCAGCTAGTAAATAATAAATAAAATAATATTGTTGTTAAAATAGAGGATGCTACTGCCCATGCCCTAGATTTTTTCCCTAAGTCGCCTCATCACACATCCATGGGTAGCCAAGATATTTTATTTTTATTTTATTTTATTTCAGTTCAATTGCTTGCTGCACTTACAGTTTACATTGTATTGTTATTACATTACATTACAGTTTGTATTGTAAATCTCACTATTGAGAGGAGCATTGAGCTGTCGTGTGTTGAGCTAGAGCGGCATATCGTTGTGAGCGTTTACCGTCCTCCCGACGCAGACTTCGCGTTATTTGAATCCATTATGGAAGATGTATTGCTCAAAATTTTTGCATGTAATAAAATTTTAATAGTCTGCGGAGATTTTAATATAGATATTCCGATCCATCCGTTATCTGAACGACTGCTTAATTTATTTAAATGTTTTAATTTAAATCATCTCTTTGTGGAACCAACAAGGGTGACACTAACCACTTCCACTTGTTTAGACAATGTTTATTGCAGTTGTGTACCAATCGCTAAATCAGTAATTAAACATTTCAGCTCAGATCATTACGGCCATAGTGTCATATTTACATGTAATTTAAGAAACAAACCTGAGGAATTCACGTACCGACCCATCACAGAAAGTAATATTAAGAAGTTTCAGGCTTGTATTGAACTCAAAATGTCCCTTGTACCATGCATGGATGATCCAAACGACCTTTTTACCATTTTATCGAATTTAATAAATAAAGAACACGAACAAATTTTTAAATTAAAAACAAGCACAGTTAAGGTTAGCGTCGGGTTTGCTGACTGGGCTACACCTGGCATTTATAAAAGCAGGAATAAATTGTACGAACTATATGCTGATAGGGAGTCAAAGCTGCACGACATTACTTTTATACTACATGTTAAGAATTATTCTAAAACTTTTAAAAAAGCTTGTCATGCAGCCAAATCATTGTACTTAAGAAACAAAATTGAAAAGTCTTCTAATAAAATTAAAGCTACTTGGAAACTAATAAATAATGAAACAGGCAAATCAAAAGCCCTCAATAAACAAATCAATTTAATTAATAATGATAGTGTTTTAACTAAGAAAATTGAAGTGGCGAATGCCTTTGACAGTTTTTTCTCTAGTATACCTAATATTGTAACCCAGTCGTTAAAATCTTCAGCTTCTGGAGCGTCCCTTCTTCTAGAAGCTAGTGTTGCTAAATGTGAGACTGAGTTTAGTTTTAGTTACATTAATGCGGGTAATATTGTGAAAACCTTTAAATCCCTCAATATAAAAAACACTGAAGACCTATGGGGTATATCTACAAAGGTAGTAGGTGCTATTATTAACGATATTGCTCCATGCTTAGCCCACATCTTTAATAGTTGTGTTGACGATGGAGTTTTTCCTGACCTTATGAAGCATAGCAAAATAATTCCTTTGTTCAAGTCCGGAAACGAAAAAGATCCCGCTAATTATAGACCTATCTCGATATTGCCTACTCTAAGTAAAATCTTTGAAAAAGTTATTCTTACTCAGTTATTATCTCACTTCAATCTTAACGGGCTTCTTCATTGTAATCAATTTGGATTTACCAAAGGTCGATCAACAGCCGATGCCGGGACTTTGCTCTTAAAGCACATATACGATGCCTTTGAGAACTCACAAGACGCAATCGGTGTATTCTGTGATTTGTCAAAAGCGTTTGACTGCGTGAGTCATGCAACATTAATCTCAAAGCTAAAACATTACGGCATCCAAAACCGTGCAATTGACCTTTTACAATCTTACTTATCCAATAGAGTCCAAAAAGTTGACGTGGGTGGTGAAAGGTCTTCTGGATCAACTATTGTCATGGGTGTGCCACAGGGTTCGATTCTAGGCCCTTTCTTGTTCCTAGTTTACGTTAATGACCTCCCTTCTTATGTTAAAGAAATGTGTGACATAGTTCTATTTGCTGACGACACCTCGCTAGTGTTCAAAGTCGACAGATCCAAAACAAATTACGATGACGTAAACGCATCCTTGTCGCTAGTCCTTAATTGGTTTTCTGTAAACAATCTCTTGCTAAATTCAAAGAAAACGAAATGTATCAAATTCTCTTTGCCTAATGTAGTACACAATAGCCCCACTAACATTGTATTAAATGGAGAGTCACTAACCCTTGTTGATTCTACAAATTTCCTAGGACTCAATATTGATTCAAAATTGCAGTGGGGACCCCACATTGAAACTCTTGCCGGTAGACTTAGTTCCGCGGCATATGCCGTTCGTACGATAAGGTGGCTCACAGATGAAGCCACAGCTAGGTTAGTTTATTTTAGCTACTTCCATAGTGTAATGTCCTATGGTATCTTTCTCTGGGGGAATGCAGCAGATATCCAAGTCATATTTGTTTTACAAAAACGAGCAATACGTGCCATTTATAAAATGAAGTCAAGGGACTCCTTGAGGGAACTTTTTAAAGAAATTAACATTTTAACTGTAACTTCACAATATATTTACGAAAACTTATTGTACACTCATAAGCACATGGCTAGCTTTAAGAAAAAAAGTGATGTGCATAGTATTAACACAAGAAACAAAAATAAATTGTGCATTCCAAAATTTAGATTACAAAAAGTAAATGGGTCTTTTATGGGGAATATGGTAAGATTTTATAATAAACTTCCGGTAAACGCGACGCAACTTCCTATTAGAAGATTTAAAGTGTACATAAAGAATAATCTTATTAAGAAAGCGTACTATAAACTAAATGATTATTTAAATGATAAAACCGCATGGCCTGAAGTCGCTCTGCCCCTCGACAGCTAAAATGCCATTTTGCAGTGTCTTTACAGTTTTTGCTTGCATCATATTTTAAGTATTATTTAATTATATAAGCATTAGGTACATATTTCATCAAGTGTAGCGTGTGCTGCCCTTAGATCATTTGTTGAAGCTCACATTTGTCTTCATTTTTTTCACATTTTTATAAGCCTTATTTATTAAGGATTATAATTAGATTACTTTTCTCTTGAGCCTCACCTAGTTCGATCGGCACCACACTGAAGCTTTAAATTCCATTTTGTGAAAAAGGATCATCGAAAAAAATGATAGGCACCAAGCCGTGTTTGTTGCCTGATTCTTCTAGGCTTGGTCGCGAGGAACAGGCATAGCTTCACCTAGTTTCTAAGACGTTTCAAAGTGATCCTAGTGATTTTATTGAAATAAATGCCTTTTGACTTTGACTTTTTGACTTACACCAACGCGTCCAGCAAGCCATTCACAATGCACTTAAAAAAGGTCACTTATAATAATAATTATTACATATACTTATACTATTTAAAGTAGCTTAAGAAGCTAATGCATGCGTTAAGCATATCATTAACTTTAGTGTAGAAGATATAAATTTCTGGTTTCTGAGCAATTAGGTCGTTAAGCTGTAGGAGCATACTGAGCGGTCTGCGTCCGCGCCGGCGGGGCCGCGAACAGGCACGCCGCGCGCAGGCCGCCGCAGCTGGTCTATGGAGGTATATGGAGGAGCCATTTCAGTTGGGCCACCACGGAATACATAGAAGAATTGCTGGAAATAGTCCTTACCCATTGTTTTCCATAGGTCTAAATAAAATAAATAAATAAATATTCCGGACATATTACACACGGTCTACTGATCCCAAACTAGGCATAGCCTGTACTATGGGTACCAGATAGATAGATAGATCAACACTTTATTGTACACAAAGGATTACATATTAAATCTATTACAAACTTAATGTAGTACAATGGGCGGCCTTATCGCTGAAAGCGATTTCTTTCAGGCAACATTAGGATGGAAAGTAATGGAAAAACAGTAATGGATGGCGATGCACGAAGTATGACGATGATATATAAATTTTATAAAACAAAAAGAAGAACCAACATTTTTAAATTATCCTAATACATAGATTACAATCATAAAATATACTAATACATATTAAAAAACGAACAATGATGCAACCCTCCTGTTTCACAACCAGATTGCTTCCACTGAGAAACAGTCTGGTTAAAAAGCAGGAGGATCTCTGAGATAGAACTGTTTCAGCCTCTTCTTGAAAGTATATAGCGATGACAGTAACAGTAATGGATGGCGGTGCACGAAGTATCACGATGATATATACATTTTATAAAACAAAAAGAAGAACCTACATTTTTAAATTATCCTAATACATAGATTACAATCATAAAATATACTAATACATATTAAAAAAACTAACAATGATGTAACCCTCCTGTTTCACAACCAGATTGCTTCCACTGAGAAACAATCTGGTTAAAATGCAGGAGGATCTTTGCGGTAGAACTGTTTAGAAAGTATATAGCGATGATGCCCGTCTGATGTCCACCGGTAATGCATAACCAGAGATTGATGTACATAATAGATATTATTTAACACCCAGACACAGAACAAACATCTTAGTCACAAATGTTTATGTTTATGTGGTAGGTATAGCTCGCAGGGCCGTGGTGGCCCTGGCTAAAGAATAGGCCCCTCCATATCTCTGTCCACGGATGTCGTAAGAGGCGTCTAAGGGAAAAAAGCTAGGGGATGGGCAGCAGCGTCCTTCATTTTAACAACGATAGCTCTAACTGCGCTCGCCAACCCGCATGCCCAGCGTGGTGAGCATGGGCAAATCCCCCCACATGATAAGGAATTCGCTCTGTCTGTGGGGGAGGCCATGTTCAGCAGTGGACGTCTTACGGCTGAAATGATGATGATGATGATAGCTCGCAGAACCGACAACTGTTGGGGAATAAAATTTCTCGAATGGCAACCTCGAACCGGACGACGCAGTGTTGGAAGACCCCCCACCCGATGGACCGACGACATTGTAATGGTTCCGGGAAGTCGGTGGAGGGAGAAGGCTCAAGACCGCTCGTCATGGCACTCTTTGGGGGAGGCCTATGTTCAGCAGTGGACTTCATCAGGCTGATGATGATGATGATTGTTTTCCAGAGCGATCTTGTTCGGAGCCCAACGGCTTCCAGCCACCTTTATTCAGTCGTAGCACTATCTAGTGAGGAGCCGTCCGTGGTCGCCACTCTAGACCCTTTATAAAATGTATTAACTCTCCTAAGCCTATGGACATGACAGGGCTTATTTCCATTAGAACTCATATTAAATGTACGTTTCTCAAAAAATGTAGGTCACTAGCGTCACGTATTTTTTGTCTCATCCGTGTCTGTGATATAAAACTCATAATGGGGATAAGATCTTGGGACCAAATGTCACTCTAAGTTTCAGAATTACTCAACTGACTCTCAACAGTGTCTCTTGTGTATGTTGTATTGTTACTTGTATAAGTCTCAATTTTACTGTTAACCTTCCTACATACTATATTTTTTATTTTTTATTTACTTTTTGTGGCTATGGTGTCACTGCGGCCACAACTGGCCTATTGTGATCGCCACTTTATTTGTGGAGCCCCTTTACAGGTCCTTTCAAGTTCACCGCAAATCCCAGCAGCTGTTAAATACTGAAGGATTTTCTTTGGGGTGAGTTGCTTTAGCTCCATTGGGCTGAGGATGTGCTTTCCCAAATGGATGTTGCGTTTGAGCATAAGTGCTCCGCACTCACCTAGCAGGTGTAGAGGCGTTTCGTCCGCCTCCTTGCATAGCCTGCAGGTTTGTGTGTCGCATAGCCTTAGTTTTAACATGTGCTTATTAAGACAACAGTGTCCAGTTAAGGCTCTAACAAAAATGCGAAGATTGGTCTTATTTAGCGCTAGGATACGGTTGGTGTACTGTTTATCGAAGGCTTTTATAAGTAACTTGGAGTGGTTTATGCCCGAAGAGTTTATCCAGAGTTTGGTCGATTCTTCGAAGCACGAAAGCAAGAGGCTTCTTTGAGCCAGGCTTTTTGGTACGCCGCAAAAAGGCTCAGGGCCTATCATAGTACCATTTGCCCCGGCGCGCGCAAGTACCTACGCTTTATTTTGTTACCTACTGTTTTTTCTTCAGTTTGCTTTTATCTCTGTCTGTGCTGTTTTTGTGTGTGTCAAATAAATCATTTATCTATATATCTAATTATCCTGCCGTTGGTTATTATTACTATAAGAAAGAAGGAAGAAAGAAAATACATTTATTTAGGTCACACACAAGAACAGCACAAACTAATAAGAAAAAATACAGACACTACAAGGTATAAAGATGTGAGAACAAATAGAGTAAGTATATAGGTAGTGACATAACTAGGGTATTCATTAGTCCGTGCTGAGGTACATGCATGAGCCAAAAAGGTCCCATCTCAGCTTTAATGCCGCACACGAAGTGTAGCGGCGCTGGTTTTCAGATCAGACTATATTTAAGAGCTTAGCTCTTGTCGGTGTAATGATGCAATTTCCTCTATTCTGATATTTCCAATGCGAGCTCAACTCCCTTAAACGACATGACGGCAGTCTTCTCTTTTATCTGGCTCTTGTAACTAATTCTTGGTCTTCTTATTCCACGATATTCTTCTACCGTTGCATATTAAAAAAAAACTCATGACTTTTACCCCCATGGTAAAACATCTCTCAGATCTCAGATCCTTGAAGATGTCTAAGGGGCAGTCAGAGGCACGTCCAAATATTTGGCAGTGGTGAGTATTCCAAACGTGACAGGTTGCTAGCCTATACAAGGTGATCATCAGGTATCATCTTTAGAACTAATAACTAAACGTACAAGAAGTTCGGAATCAAGATTGCTACCTAAAACAGCTGAAGCGCCGCCTCTAAGAATACTTGCTGGTTTCCTCAGGATGTTTTCCTTCACCGATTTGAGCACGTGGTTTCTGTTCGAAAAATTAAAGTGCGCCTTCGACTTTTAGAAAAGAAAACCCCATAAGTGTCAAACCTTATTGGTGGCCTAGAGGGAGGTTTTTTTTTATGTTATGCGTAGACAAACAGGCTGTTACCGTCGCCTATTGACATCTGCAACACCTGGAGCATTGCTAATGCGTACTTTCGATCCGTAGGTCGTCGGTTCAAATCCCGGTCGTGCACCAATGTATTTTTCTACTCTAAAAAATTATGTGCGTATCAATACGTGCTCAGACCGGTGAAGGAAAACATCGAGAGGAAACCCGTGGCTTAGTCGGCTCCACAAGGTATCAAACATGACTTTCCTGTAGATAAGGTTGTCTAAGCTATGGTTATATATGGTTATCTAAATAATGTCCCAGGCACCACAGCGTCCTGTAAGTGACTAAAAGTTCCATCTGACGCTGTATAGTATAGGTATATCATCAAGGATATTCTACTTCTTATTATCCTACTAATATTATAAATGCGAAAGTTTGTGAGGATGTTTGGATGTCTGTGGTTCAATCACGCTGTAATGGTTGAACCCTTCACTTTTAACCCTTCTAAGACACAGGTATGTGCATTCTCAGCCAAAAAGACTCCGTTCAACCTAACTCCGCATTTCCAGGGCATTCCACTCTCCGTCTCCGCGAGTATTTCAATTTTGGGTGTCGACATTTCTAACGAGGTCCAGTATGGGAGTCACCTCGAAGCAAAGGCTAAATTAACTTCCAAAAAACTTGGAGTTCTTAACCGTGCCAAACAGTATTTCACACCGACTCAACGCCTATTGCTTTATAAAGCTCAAGTTCGGCCACATGTGGAATACTGTTCTCATCTCTGGCACGGCGCCCCCAAGTATCAGCTCCTCCGCTTCGACTCCCTTCAGAGAAGAGCCGTCAGAATTGTCGACGAACCTAAGCTCGCTAGTAAGCTGGAGCCCTTGAGCCAGCGCCGTGATATTGGCTCGCTCTGTGTGCTCTGTCGGCTTTACAATGGTGAGTGTTCTGAGGAACTATTTGACCTCATACCCGCATCGAGGTTCTACCATCGGACCTCGCGTCACCGGAATAAGGCTCATCCACATCTCATTGACACGTGGGTATCTCGAACCATTAACCTTCTCCCCCATACGTGCAAATTGTGGAATGAGCTTCATTCCGAGGTTTTCCCGCTAACCTACAACATGAAGAGCTTTAAAAAAAATACAAAAAGATTTCTCCAGGGCAGGCAACGCATTAGCAATGCTCCAGGTGTTGCAGATGTCAATAGGCGACGCTAAACGTACAAGAAATTCGGAATCAAGATTGCTACCTACAACAGCTGATTTATTTGACCCCAAAACAGCAAAGAGATTTTCGCATAGAGTTTTTTCAATGAAAAATGACGAATTTCCAAAATTCGTAGAACAAACATTATTCCTAATTGGTTGTAGAATAAGCCCCTTTCGGGATGGAATACATATTATGAATCACCTTGTATAGGCTACTCTATATCTAGGTAGCACGCAATCGAAGCCGCGGGCGCAAGCTAGTATGTAATAAGGCCTTACTTATTTCAACCTGAAAAGCGCAAATCAGTCTTGACACACTCAATACACCTACATATATTGAATTGTATCTGAAAAGACACCACTTTATTTAGCTATCATTACCGTTCCGCTGAAACACGCCCACCCAATTATCGTAAATAGAAGACGGCAGACATGTTCAGTTCATAAGCGGGCAATTTTTTGGATTTGTTTCCTGAGACAAAGTGCAGTAAATTATTATTATTATTATTATTATTATTTTATACAACAGAGGTGGCAGACAAGCATACGGCCCACCTGATGGTAAGCGGTTACCGTAGCCTATGAGCGCTTGCAATACCAGAGGCATCACGCACGCGTTGCCGACCCCGAACCCCCTTCCCCCCTAAAGAGCTCTGGCAACCTTACTCACCGCAGGAACACGACACTGTTTGAAATAAATAATGTTATTTGGCTGCGATCTTCTGTAAGGCGGAGGTACCTCCCCAGACAGGCTGCTCCAATTCAGAACGAGAAAATCTCGCTGTGCCCTACCTCCTCCTTATATAGGTACAGAATATCTACATTTGGGCAATTATTGTTGTCTAATAAAGGTTTATGTTTTTACGTTAGCGCAAGACATCTAAACTATTTTTAGGCATATATATATTAAAAATTACCACATAATATATCTGTGTTTAATATCCCTTTTAACCCAAAACACCACAAATCTAATCACATTTATCGGAAACCAAACGCTGTATTCCCGTGTATTTCCTAAATGTAGCCATCGGATCGCCCGCGTAGAGCAGTTTTTAGATATAAACGAGAGAAAATGGCCCAGTAATTCCCCTGGATGGATGGCGGTAATTCTCCTGGGCGCTATAATAATAAGTGACCAGTTACCATGTGATAAGAGATAAGGTTTTCTTATCGATTTTCCTGTTTCTATAAAGCGGATGTAGAGACGTTTTGATGGGAGTTCATTGTAAGTGTTACTAGAAACTTTTCTGTGGGAAAAATGTTTGCTGTGAAAAACAATATTAGGTAGAACAAATGTGTGATATTAAAACCAAACAAAACGCTTGCTCATTATTAAAGGTACCTTGAAATCATCATCATCATTTCAGCCGTACGACGTCCACTGCTGAACATGGCCTCCCCCACAGACATAGCGAATGCCTCATTATGTGGGGGGATTTGCCCATACTCTCCACGCTGGGCATGCGGGTTGGGGAGCGCAGTAAGAGCTATCGTTGTTCAAATGAGGGACGACCTTGAAATAGCTCACATTTATCCCCCAAAATGGTAGACCTCAGATCTCCAGTTGATCAGATCCTTGAAGATGTGAAAGGTCTGAACATTTGGCACACATTTTGCTGTAGGTACCTAGTGAGTATTCCATACGTGACATGGGATTCAAACGTGTAATTTCACTCGTGCATTTAACTCTGCTATGCTGTGCAATAGTCAAGACAATAGGTACCTATTGATAAATAATGTGAGACAATACAATAATTGTTACAGCTCAGTATAGGCACTTACCTGGGTAATATAGGTAGGTAGGTAGAGTATTGTCTTTGGCCACATATAGTGCCTTGGCATAATACTACCTATCTACTTATTAGAAGCGTAGCTAGGTACCTAGTGGGTAATTTTACCAAGCAAATCCACCCAAATCGTAAAACACTCACTCGCAAAGTCATTCCCAACTTGCGTCCGTAGCATTTCCTCGTAACTCTGATGGGAAATCAACTCCCATCCGAAAATATTAATACCGGCGCTCATCATGTAGTTATGAAGGGTAAGCGCTAGCAAGTACCCACCGGTCGCACCAACAGACGATTCGAAGGCTGGAGTATCGTATAAAATGATACCGCGGTTCCATCCGAATCTGTTGAAAAACAACGCCATCTGTTTTCGAGTAGCCGAACCTAGCTACAGCCGTTCTATCGGCGAGTAGAGACACTACGTTGACAAATGTGGTGGTTGTGCAGTTCTTAGACTTAAACATAGATGGCACTAAAACTTACTTGTATATTTCGTGCCAAGGTAAAACTTCAGGTTTTCGGTGGTGTTCAGGCCGGCGTCGGATGTCGTGTCCCAGGGCGTGTAGATGATTTCTTCCTTCTTCAGGAAGTTGGCGAAGGACTTCATCATGAGGAGGCAGGTGGACTTTCCGGCGACGTGGATCTGGGCCTCGGGTTCGTTGATGAGCAGCAGTTGCTTCCAGTTGTAGCTAAGTGGTGTGGGAATGAAAACGTGTTAGCAAAGCCACTCTGTGATACAAACAGTGCAAGGACATCACAAATGATTGTAACCAATCTTAGAGTAATAATAAATAATAATCTTAGAGTCTAAGGTGGTCGGCAAGTTTCAGTTTGAAGTGTTTAGACATCAAATTGAAGCTCTAATAGGGTTTACCCATGAGACCTATAACATAAACGGTACCTTACCAATTGGTATGGAGGTAATATACAAGGTGATTCATAATAATGTACCTATAGTTAGGTTCTATCCCAAAGGCATCCAAAAAGCTCGGTGTGCTTAACAGAGCGAAGCTGTACTTCAGTGCGGGGCAAAGACTGCTTCTTTATAAGTCGCAAGTCCGGCCCCACATGGAGTACTGCTGTCACCTCTGGGCAGGAGCACCTGGGTACCAGCTTGGACCCTTTGACTCGGTTCAAAGACGCGCTATGAGAATGGTCGATGATCCCAAGCTAACAGGCGGTATTGAGCCCTTAACCCTAAGGAGGGACTTTACCTCCTTATGTGTGTTCTACCACCTGTATAACGGGTTGTGTTCTGCCGTGCCTTCAGCTTCCTTTTATCATCGCACCTATTAGCCATAGGCAGGGGATCCATCCTCACACCCTGGAGCCGGGTTGGTCGCGTACCGTGCGGTTTCAGAGGGACTTCCTCCCGCGAACAATCAGGTTGTGGAATGATCTCCCTGCTGAGGTTTTCCCAAAGGACTACAGTATGGGGATCTTCAAAAAGGGCGTTTTGAACTTTTTAAGGGGTCGGCAACGCGTGCGTGATGATGCCTCTGGTATTGCAAGCGTACATAGGCTACGGTAACCACTTACCAACAGGTGGGCCGTATGCTTGTTTGCTACCTTAGTAGTATAAAAAAAATGACATTAGGCGCTTTTCATGCAAAAATCATCGTCGTAGAGGTCAAAACAATTCAAACTCAAATGTCGGGAGGCATGAGTGATGCGCTGGATACGCGCGGGGATCGGGCGGAACCCGCAGGGAGTGGTCTGAGTATGGTGACTTTTTGACTTTATAATAACAACTGGTTCAAGGCCGCCACACCCTTAACGTAGGGTAACCTAGAAATAACCAGCGTAACGAACCTTTTGGTTCGTTACGCTTAACAGTTGGCTTAACGTTTGGCTTAACAGTAATAAAACAAGATTTTCTAATTCTTTTCCGAACTTTTTCATTTTAGATCAGCTGTTTCTAGTCTTGTAAGCATTATATTCTGGAACGGCCTGTATAAACCCGGAAACAAATCACCGGTATCACAGATATCCAACGAATGAACGCAGATAACCGTGAAAGCCTGGGTACCTCTCAGAACTCCAATATCTATTTTTATTTCCATCGAGTGATACTTCAGATATAAGCACTTAACTTTTATTAACTAATACCCAAAGTGCCACTTGCGCAGACTTTACAGACATAACACTTAGCAGACTCAATATCATGGTACTAGACCATGATCGTAAGCAACTATCGCAGTGGTGGGAGGCTGAAGAATAGGCCCCTCCATATCTGCCTATCCGCGGATGTCGTAAGAGGCGACCAAGGGAAAAAAGCTAGGGGATGGGCAGCAGCGTCCCTCATTTTAACAACGATAGCTCTAACTGCGCTCGCCAACCCGCATGCCCAGCGTGGTGAGTATGGAGTCAGCCGGGGCCACCACGGCCACTGTCATCATGGTCAATTATGGTCAATTTTGAACGAAGTGCTTCGACTAGGTTTGTCAGTCGACTTCTGGTGGACCGATGACGGACGTCCGGATCGGCACGAAATATATAATTACCCACACATCGCATTATGCATTCAAAACACATAATTCTAAACAAAGCGGATAAGTAAAAGAGCGTTTAGAAGAATTCAAATTAAACTCACCCGAAGTGAGACAGATTGCGCAGAAGTTAGTAATTTGGATTCATTATTCATTACTTAACTTAGTTATTGGGTCGGAACAATAATCTTGTTTTATGGAAATACAACAATAAATTGAATATACCTATTTATATAGACGAGCTACCGCGTGTCTGGTACTCACGTGTTTTATACTTTACTAGCTTCCGCCCGCGGCTTAGCTCTCATGTTATCTACATAAAAAGCCTATATGCTATTCTAGGTCAAGAACTCTATGTTTTCCAAGTTTCATCGAAATCGGTTGATTCGTTGCGGCGTGATTGAATAACAAACATCCCAACATCCTCACAAACTGTCGCATTTATAATATTAGAAGGATACTTTATTGCACAAAATATAATTATAGCATAACAAGTAAATGAGTTTGTATATACGCACTTGGGAATTTTGTTTACGAGAAATTCGGCGTTAATAATAATACTTATACAGCCGATTCATTGAGTTTGAACTAATTTGACCCCAAAACTCATTTTTATAACGACATTTGCATAGAGTTTTTTCAATGAAAAATGGCGAATTTACTAAAGTCTTAGAACAAATGTAAGGCGGTAGTATATTTTCTAAGCGTAAGGCATAGATATTAATTTCGGGAAGGCATAAATAGTATGAATCACCTTGTAAAAACATGAACGGTAGGTAGGCACACACAAAACAGCTTACATGAATTTTGTTTCCGAATTCTCTACCTACCAAAAATGGACGTCACAATGCATTATTTTGCTTCTAAAAAAAACTTTAATATTTAAGCATAACAAATAATTAATGTCACTTGTTGAATAATTTCACTGTCCTTTTTTGATTCCAACCTTTCTTTAAGGTGATCTCGGAAGATAAAGAACGTAACAAATTAAATAAGGGAACTTCACTGAAATCCCAGAAACGACACGAGAAAATGTTAGTGCTTTAAATATTCACTCAAGGTACCTGTAGGCCAGAGTATAAGTGGGCAAACTACGGAGACTGAAGCGCAAATTGTGGTATGAACTACTAGTGAAAAAGCTTCCGCGCCTATGTTCACGTGAAGTATTTCATACAACCCCACTGCACCCTCTTAGGATTTTCACCCTTTTCATGTACATCCCTACACACTAAAAGGGGCACACCCTCCAAATTGTCTCTAGGACCAACGGTTTAGGCTCTGCGTTGTCTGTCAGTCAGTTAGTTTTATTGCATACTTCACCCAACAGTCAATTTCGTAGTCCTGACCCCACACTAGGATTCCTTGTGTGGGTATCAGAAACTACGAGTACCATGGTACCACAACCCCCAGACCCGGAACAAATATTCGCCGATCATGTAAATATTTGTCCAACAGCGGTCATCGAACCTTTTACTGTTGGGCTCGTATTCAGAGACAAGACTCAAGCGTTGATCTGTACTTAAATCTCGATTTGAGTCGAGATTCTAATTCTTGAACAGTACTTATGTATAGATTCAATGATCACAGTTCACCTGAGTAAATGCTTATTCTGAAACGTCAATCAGACGAAATCGGTGCTTGAGTTTAGATTTGATTAGACATTTGATTAATGATTTAAGACTCGATTCAGCTGAGAGTAGTTTAAGTACCGTTCTTGAATAAAAGCTATGTTTGAGAAGAGATTCAATACTTAAGTAGAGTTCAGCTGATCTGTGATTAAATCTAAGTTTGAGTCGTGTCTCTGAAAATCAGCCTTACTGTTTTACAATGTATGTTTAAATTTCAGACTTTCGTAATTACCTGTTGGTATGAACTACTTATAATGAACAGAGTCATTCGGGCAGAATTCAGTAGTTCTTTATATATATTTGTAGCCTGTTTATTATTATTTTTAGTTTAATTTTATAAAGACAGGTCTCTTCTAGGCTTGGTCGCGAGGAACAGGCGTAGCTTTTTTTTTTTTTATACAACAGAGGTTGCAAACAATCTTACGGCCCACTAAAGAGCTCTGGCAACCTTACTCACCGCAGGAACACAACACTATTTGAAACAAATAATGTTATTTGGCTGCGATCTTCTGTAAGGCGGAGGTACCTCCCCAGGCAGGCTGCTCCAATTCAGAACGAGAAAATCTCGCTGTGCCCTACCTCCTCCTTTTTAAAAGCTTCTTAGTTTCTAGGACGTTTCGGAGTGATACTGAGACAAAACGGGATCACGTTTTTAGCACAGTTTTTAGGTAGTCAAGTTGCTTTAGGGGTCACTATTCAATGTGAAGTAGGTAATATTTAATTTAAGATTCCTTTTAAAATTAACTTGGGAAGTCAAGATAAGGAAAAGTCTCTGGTTTTCCGAAAAACTTTATCTGTATATATAAAAGAACAAGGCCTGATTCCACGATCAACGCACAGCCCAAACCGCTGAAGCTATAAAGCTGAAATTTGGAAAGTAGCTGCCTTAAGCCAAACACGTCCACTAAGTAGAGATTTTCAAAATATCATCTCCTAAAAGGGTGAAAAGGGGTTAAACGTATTCCTTGAACCTACACATTTGAAACTAACTAAAAATAATGAATGATAGAAATAAAGAAAAACTGTATTTTTAGATTTTCATAACTACTCCTTGAAAGGGTGTAATGAGATGTAAAAGTTTGTATGGGAGAATCTTAACGCATGGAGAGATTTATCTGAAACTTGGTACAAATACTCATAAAGTCAAATATTGAAATACGTATTTAAGGGTTTTTCAAAACTGCCCCTTTTTATCAAGATACCACGCGAGCAAAGCCGCGGGCGTACGCTAGTCTTACCTATCTCACAACCAGGTAATAACTTTGTTTTACGAGTTTTGGGAATTGAATTTATTTCTTTTAAAAACACTGGGTTCGAGTGGCAATGGGCTCGCAGAACCGACAACCGTTGTGAAATAAATGTTCTCGAATGTCGACCATTAACAGGGTGACTCAGTGTTGAAAGGCCCCCATCCGATGGACTGACTGGAAAATTGCGGGTAATCGGTGGAAGCAGAAGGCTCAAGACCGTTCGTCGTGGAACTCTTTGGGGGAGGTCTATGTCCAGCAGTGGACTTCTACAGGTTAATGATGATGATGATGAGGTTACTTTATTTTTATTTATTTACTTAGGAAAACCTCGTGAGGAAACCAGTAAGAATTCTTAAAGCGGCGATGGGCTTGCAATCTGTGTCAAGTATGGAACATTCACTAGTGCAAAGTGTGGGCATGTGCCAAATGTTCGGATATGCCTCTGACTACCTAAAACATTTTTTTAGGATCTGATCCCCTGGAGATCAGAGACGATATCTACCATTCTTGGGGACAAAAGACGTGAGCCTATTTGTTTTTTCTTTTTTTCTATATTAGGATTGATAACAAATTATATTAGGATTCATGAGAAAAAGGTTATTTATGTAAGTAATATTTTACTATTTTGTGTGTAGAACAAGTTCCGTAATACGTTGTAGTTCGGTACTAATTAGGCAGTTAAGCTTATTTGCTTGTAAAGCAAATATTGCAAAAATGCTTTGTTTTGTGTGAGCCCTAACAAGGCCCTAAGCAACTTGCTTCAGCAATCTCATTTTGTAGAGGTACGCCTTGAAGGCTTTCGCTAAAGTTAGTGCTTAGTAACTTATGTATTATGCCGATGGCAACATGTTTTATACATCTAGCCTCAATCGATTTATATGGAAAAAAATCTCAAGCGAGAAAATTGCTAGTGAGAATTTCCAGGCGATACTCGAATTTATATGTTCATCGACATCATTCCAGCCGTTGGAAGTCCACTGCCAACATCGGCCTCCCCCACAGATTTCCCGAGTGGCTTCTTATCATGTGAGGCATTTGCCCATACCACGCTGGGCACGCGGGTTTACGAGTGCAGTTAGAGCTATCGTTGTTATAATACGAACCCTGCCGCCCATCCCCTAGTTTTTTCCCTAAGTCACTTCTTACGACATCCACGGGTGGGTATGGAATGGAATTGGATATGGAAGTCCCTATTCTTCAGCCGGGGCTTTTTCATATGTTTAAAATCAATGTTATGTGGAGGGAAGAATGTCATGTGACTAGAAAAGTGGTAAATATGAATGTGGAAAGATATAAGGGAAGAGGTAGACGAAAGAAAAGATGGATTGATTGTGTGAAAGATGACATAAGTAAGAAAATAATGAATACGGACATGATGGCTGATACAGGTGAGATCAAAACATGTTATGCCGACCCCACATAAAGTGGGATAAGGGCAGGGAGACCATGCAACCATGGCCACCATATTACGATAGTTTTTAGATTGTTTTTTTTGTAAAGCCATTATGGAAAGTAACAAAGGCATACGCATTTGTAACACGATACTAATTAAAACACCGCAACCCAAGCATTAAATTACTTATCATATGAAAACACAACTTACCCGAATCTCAAATAATATATTGTGAGACTCAATTTTGGGTTTTACCAAAAGCAAATTAGATTTTACGATCCAATTAACAAAATGTTTTTTTAATAAAGACCGACATACAAGAAATATCAAAGAAAGTAACAGAAAGTGGGATTTTTGTCTAAAGTAATTCTTTTATCCGCAATTATGTTCTTTGATGTACCACATTTCCTCGAAGCTTAAGAATTACCTACTATGAAGTTTTTCATTTAGAAAATTGGATCGTGCGTTCAAGTTGGTATATTGGTTATACTAATATTGTGCTCGGTTTGTTTATCATGGCTCTGGTTCTTTCAATCGCACTGTGTAACGACGCGCTAATAATACAAGATACTATCCCGAAAGGAGCTTATTCTAGTAAGTGGCTACCTAAGCCTATGAAGGCTTGCTATACCAGAAGCATCACGCACGCGTTGCCGACCCGGAACCGTCCTCCCCTTTAAGATATTGGTGAAAAAAAATACTCCAGCCTAAAGATTGCCGTACCGCACAGTGACCAAGAATCAGAGAAACGATAAACAAACCATTGTGCTTTAGGAAAAAGGCCCCATTGGAGCGTTGCGCTGCGTTGCGACGTCGCAGCGTCAACGCTGCGTCGGTTTACACATATTTTATGTGACATGCCACATCAAGCGTTGCGTCGTCGCACGCGACGTTTCAACGGGTCGTCGGCGACGCAGACAGAAGAGACGAAGCGGGAGGGTCGTCGCGACGTCGTGCGTCGACGCAACGCAGATGTGGCATACAATGCGTTGGTCCGTTGCGACGACGCGACGCAACGCACCAATGGGGCCTCTCTCTTAATATAGTGTGTACTCACTGTCGCATCAAGTCAATGATGAAATGAGCCAAGTCCTCGAACCCCATCGGGCCAGCGCGCACCAGCATGTAGAACTCGTCTTTACAAGTCGTCTTTGGCTTCACGAAGTCAAAGGTGAAACCGCCGGTGGTGACGATAGGCATACCAGTGCTGCCCAGGAATTTCGTGATCCTGGCCACTGAGGCTGTGGAACAAAAGCTTGGTTAGTAGATTTATAGGTGACTAGATTCCGCTCGCGGTTTTGGACGCAAATCCCATTTAAAAAGTAGCATATTTGACACTCCGGTCTCAACTTTATCCATGAAAAAAAACATGTCGATTCCCCTCAATATACCATACTGGTTTGACTGACGGCAAATCTAGATATAGACTGATGAAGATAAATCACACGTGGATACGGAAAGTCAGGTAATTTATGTTCACCTTATCATTACGCAGCTCTACAACCACCCAAAAGCAAAGCACCATTGTAGGTCACTGACCCAAAAGTGCACTGTGGGATGGCCCCCTAGCAACATTTATGATAAGGCTGTCTTTCCATGGAAAGACGACCTTAACACAAAAGTTGCTGGGAGCCGTTGGCTGCAGGCCGCACCAAAACAGTTGCTATGGCAATCTATGAGGAGGCCTACGTTCAGCAATGAGCGTCCTACGATTGAAATGATGATGATGATCATTACACAAACAAATAAAGTTTTATGTGAATAAATTTAGTAGCTTTTACTGATAATGTTTATAGTATTTTGAGGAAAATTATTGTTAATATCGACTATAACTTAGCCGAGTAATGGATCGGCTTTCGGGTAAATTAAAGCTTAATTATAGTGTATTGGGTATTTACCTACTTCTAAAATGTGGGTATTTGCTAAATGTAATATTCAGGCGTGTCTATGACTGCCCTCATTAGACATCTCGAACTTTTGTTTCATCATGAACGTTTGACGAGCAAGGTGGCGCAGAGGGCGCCCGTCTGAAACGCAAGGCTGCGGTACAAATGTTACCATGATTTGCAAATAGTAGTACCACCCGTAGTTTCTTCCATAATAGCTATGAGAATATTTAAGGCGAAGTTACGGATTCGAATCCGTCGTTGATCGAGTGAGCGAAGGATGCGAAGATATCTCAAACAACTTGGGACGAATCGGCAAAGCATGTATATATGTATATTTGTTAAAGCATTGGTAACTTTCTAACCGTCAATTCAATCTGCATGGAATTTAGTTGGTCAACAGGTAGTACTATTAAAATTTACTGGTAAGAATATGAGTTTATAAGTGTTCAAACATATAAAAGACGCTGCAATAACTGATAATTATTAACGTATTTATTTCGCAGTTCGAAGTCATTCTGGTAAAGAGAAGACAGCATCCAAATAACAGAGTTTTTCTTTGGGTACCGCCTTAAACCTTGTGGCGTTTTGCCTAGTTTTGTATTCACACAATTCCAAAAATGTACAACGAAAACCTATATACATTTAAATGGTGACCAGAATAATAAAATTTAATGAACATTTAAATTAATTATCTAACTCACATTTCTCTTGTAGTCAACATTATTTAATTTTAGTACCAAAACTGAATACGAAATTCGTAGTTTTATTTTGGGGTTCAATCGAAAATGTCGAGGTGTAAAAGTGGACAGATTTTTCTGAGAGTGGTGTTCCTACCGCCTCTATCCTACGCAATACACACAAAATATTGATTAAAAAAAACCCAATTTCGACAAACCATTACAAAGAAGGTAATTGGTGTACCTACATAATGAAAAAAATCGTCAATTTGATAACTTCCGGTTAATAAATCAAGGGACGACCTTAATTATAAATGCTTCCTTTTCAGAGTCTGTCAATTCCTAAAGCCCATTAAAGCATCGCCAAATAACAAAAGTCACGAAGTGAAAGCTTTCCAATTTCATTTCACTTCCTGTACTAAGGGCTCGAGCACACGAGGCTGGTGAAACGCTGTATTTCATAGCTTGGCATCCTGCACATGATTTTTGCGAGAGCAGACTGCCCAATCCAATATAAATGGATTCGTATAGTAATAGGCTCCGTGTAATATAATTTTAATCTTTAAACATCATCATCATCAGCCTGTAGAAGTCCACTGCTGGACATAGGCCTCCCCCAAAGAGTTCCATGACGAACGGTCTTGAGCCTTCTCCATCCACCGACTTCCCGCAACCTTCACAATGTCGTCGGTCCATCGGGCGGGGGGCCTTCCAACACTGCGTCGCCCGGTTCGTGGTCGCCATTCGAGAACCTTTACTCCCCAACGGTTGTCGGTTCTGCGATCTATATGGCCTGCCCACTGCCACTGCAACTTACTAATTCTGAGAGCTATGTCGGTGACCTTAGTTCTTCTACGGATTTCCTCATTTCGGATCTTATCACGCAGTTATTATTTTAATCTTTAAACATTAAATTTAATTTATTTTTATATTAATTCGATAATTTTATTTATTTCACTAATTTTATGCGTTAATGTATAATTAATAAGTTTTTATATTTTTATAGTGCAGCATTTTAGCCACAGGATGTCCACTGCTGAACGCAGGACTTCCCCACAGATCTCTAGAGCAGACTTGCTATCATGTAGGGGAACTTTTCTTTACAACGCTGGGTATGGAGAGCTATCATTGTTAAAATAGAAGACGCTGCTGGCCATCCCCTAGTTTTTTCCCTTAATCGCCCTTAACGACATGCACTGGGCGGTAGATATGGTGGGGCCATTATTCATCCGGAGCTACAACGGCCAACGTTAAGACTACTATAAGCAATTTATAACTACGTTAGTGCGTTAAATATGTAATTATAATTTGAATGTTAGTTACGTATGTACGTACTAACTACTTTAATTAAATTTTCCAGACCAGACACCAGACACACGCAGAGGTGAATCCTTTTGTACGGATCCATTCCATTATCATTCATCTTTTCTATTGTTAAATGAAATTAGCCTTTTAGTGAGGTACAACTACTAACTTCTGATCTTTTTGATCTTCAAATTTAGAGATTGTATTGGATGAAGTGCCGTGGTGGCCCCGGCTGAAGAATAGGCCCCTCCATATCTACCTATCCGCGGATGTCGTAAGAGGCGACTAAGGAAAAAAGCTAGGGGATGGGCAGCAGCGTCCCTCATTTTAACAACGATAGCTCTAACTGCGCTCGCCAACCCGCATGCCCAGCGTGGTGAGTATGGGCAAATCCCCCCACATGATAAGGAATTTGCTCTGTCTGTGGGGGAGGCCATGTTCAGCAGTGGACGTCGAACGGCTGAAATGATGATAATGATTAGATGAAGTAATTAAAATGGCGGTTTTAAAGCTTACCATCTAGCTACTTATTAGGGCCTTCATAGACTACGGTACTTGCAAGAGACGATACTTCAGTTGCATGCAAATAGAATACTGGCCCCGATAACGGTACGGTATAATTGTGTTACAAATTAGGGTGACAATCTCTCTTGGACCTTTTTGTGGGATTTTAAATTTATCTTTCGAGACCGGGCATTCGTTTATTATTCGTATACTATTGGGTTACGCCAAATATAAAACTCGCCTTTGCGGTTATTTAAATAAATTGTGGGCGTACTTAATTTTGTTATTTTATGCTTGGTCATGTATTCATAGTAATCAAATCTGAGAAAAAGAGAGTTTTTTTTTCAGATGTCTTTTTAAGCTCTTGGTCTCTTATGAGTGCAGAGGGCGCCGCGGCCGAGAAAGAATTTAGGCTGAGCAACGAGCTCAAGGGCACTTTGGTACGAAGCTCGGCTTGGGCAGTTACCAGAGGGAGGTTTTTTGAGGAGGGCATCGCCTTGAAGGTTCGTATCCGCAACAATCCGGTTCGTACGGGAAGTCGTCGTCGACCCCGCCGGCGGGTTCGGTGTGATTTTTGGAGTGTAATTTATTTGTCGGGTTCTGATAATGGGCGACGCAGTGCTAGAAGGCTCCCCATCCGATGGACCGATGACATTGTAAAGGTTGCGGGAAGTCGGTGAATGGAAAAGGCTCAAGACCGTTCGTCGTGGAACTCTTTATATATTTTTAACGACAAACGACCGATCTTATTACCGGTCTTTATAAAAGTTCCTTTATTTAACCTTTTCTTAATTACCTACTATTACATTCATAGAATTACGTTTTTTCAGACGTTCTTTATTTACAGCTTTCTTGAATAAAAAAAAGAAAAAACGACGATAATACGTATTCCTTGAAAAAAACTTTAATGAATAGGTATATTTTAGTTATCGAACACTACTTAATGATAGAAATATGTGCCTGTTTTTCTTTCTTCTTTTAATCTATGGCCACACAAAATTACGTAAAACAATCATGTTATAATACGAACTCATTTTGTGTGATCAGTTTCCGTAAAACCTGAATAAATTTCCATATTTCCTTCCTAATATACAGAGTCTGTAGAGCTATCAAAAACACATTTATAGCTTACTAGCTGTTGCCCGCTACTTTATTCGCGTGGAAATCAGTAAGTAGGCATAAAAATCTGTTTCACGGACATTAACGAAACTCCTTTTAAATACACGGTTCCTGTAGAATATAATTGTTATGCTATCCCATAGGAACTGAGCATTTTTCCGGGATAAAATGTAGGCTATGTCATCCCCGACCCATAAGTTACCACAATGCCAAAAATCATGTCAATCCCTTGATCTGTGAAAAACAAAAATCAATCCGGGACTAGCCTCTGCCTACGGCTCCGCTCGCGTTTTATTTAACACAAAATCATTGCAATCGGTCCATTTGTAACGAAGTAATCGGTGTACAAACATTTTAAAAAAAACGTAGTCACCGCATTGATAACCTTCTTTATTTTACCGTCGGAGTCTGTCGGACAACAATATAACACACAAACTTTCGTATTTAAATAGGATACACCCAAACGAATCCGCAGGAGGCATACTAGTAACAAATATACGCCTGTATCTACGAAAAGAAAGTCGAAAGGGATCAGCGTTATCCTGAAGAAGATTTACGAGCTGCCAACATGCCGATGAAGCATCGGAAATTGCTCCGACAAATTAAATATTTAGGAAAACAAGAGTTTTTGGTGAATTACATTTTATTATTTTGGCTCTTATATAGACTAACATCATCATGATCATCATCATCATCAACAACCTGTAGAAGTCCACTGCTGGACAGAGTTCCACGACGAACGGTCTTGAGCCCTTTCCATCCACCGACTTCCCGCAACCTTTACAATGTCATCGGTCCATCGGGTGGGGGGCCTTCCAACACTGCGTCGCCCGGTTCGTGGTCCGCCCGGTTCGTGGTCATGATAGACTAACATCATCATGATAGACTTGAAGAAATCCACTGCTGGACTTAGGCCTCCCATAAAAATCCTAGAATTAGCAAGAATGAACCGGATGACGCAGTGTTGGAAGGCCCCCCCCCATCCGATGGACCGATGATATTTTGAAGATGACGGGAAGTCGGTGGACGGAGAAGGGTCAAGACCGTTCGTCGTCATTTACGGTGATCATTTACGAATCTTTCATTTTGAGTTTTGCAGTAGTATGTTATCTGTGGTTTTGCTAACTTCCTAAAATAAATATAACTTAAAACATTATATATCTTGTGTTAGTTGTAAAGATCTGAGAAAAGTAAAACTGAAAAGTAAAGTTCTTGAAGCCATAAACTCATAAACTCATTTATTTATAAAAATGTTAGTACACGTCGAAGAAAGAAAATATAGATAACATTAATAGAAATAAAAAAAAAATACATTATAATAATTATATCGCGAGGATATGAACTACGTAGCCCTTCATGTTGTAGGTTAGTGGTAAAACTTCGGAAGGAAGCTCATTCCACAACTTGCACGTATGGGGAAGAAAGTATCTCGTGAAACGAGTGAAATGAATCATTGGTCTATCCTACTAATATTATAAATGCGAAAGTTTGTGAGAATGTTGGATGTTTTAACATTTTATTTTTTATTTTATTTTAATTTTAAAAATAAAATAAAATAAAAATAAAAAGTTTGTTGTTTAATCACGCCGTAACGGCTTAACCGATTGCGCTGAAACTTGGAATAGATAGAGTTCTTTACCTAGAATAGCATATAGGCTTTTTATGAAGGTACCACGCGTGCGAAGCCGCGGGCGGAAGCGAGTAATATTATAAATGCGAAAGTTTGTGAGGGTGTTTGGATGTTTGTGGTTCAATCACGGCTAAACGGCCGAACGAATTTGGATGAAATTTTGTAGAGAAAGATTATAGTCTGGAATAGCATATAGGCTTTTAATGTAGGTACCACACGTGCGAAGCCGCGGGCGGAAGCTAGAGTTCAATAAGCTTAGGTTCTAGACTGACCACGCAACTAAAAGCGCATTGTAGGACAGCGCATTTTACATTTAAATTTTACCAATCCTAAATGGATACAATCATCATCATCAGCCTGTAGAAGTCCACTGCTGGACATAGGCCTCCCCTAAAGAGTTCCACGACCAACGGTCTTGAGCCTTCTCCATCCACCGACGCCCCGCAATCTTCACAATGTCGTCGGTCCATCGGGTGGGGGATGGATACAATAATATTATGTAAAAAAGATCACTTATTTCAAATGATGTTGCAAATGTACGTGTCATACTACGCGATTAGAGTGCTTGAATCTATCCCTGCGTTGAAATGGATTTAGGGACAAGCTTTCCTCATTCGTGATAAGTACCTTTAACTAGCATATGGCTTTGCTCATTTAATGAAATGAGTAAAGCCATATGCTTATATGATGATGATAAAATCCGGATCGCTATTGCGCATCATTATGCGCAATAGTGATCCGGATTTTATTTAGCAACGTCCATCATTATTTTGTGCAAATTTTACGACCATTAGCACGTCGGTCCATTTTCTGTCTAAGAAGCCGGAGGCTCCTCAGTCGGTGGGTCATCGTAAAATGGCAATACATCAATGCAGAGCAAATATAAAATCAACAAGATATTATGTTTCTTGGTTTAGATACTTTAAGGCTTTGCCAAATAGAACTCATATTTAGCGCGCGCTCAGGGCGCGAGCCTGACGCCGCGCTATGTACGCTATGAAGGCTCTGTTTAACACAGGAACTGAATAACCGGAATATAAAGGTACCTTTAAATAACGATATGACGTCATACCGATAAATTCCGGTTACCCGAATATTTCTCTACTGATAAATATAACGGTACCGGAAAATCTGGCTTCGCAGTTCATTTCGGTTTATTTCGCTACCGGTACCTATAACCGAAATAAATAAAGGTTTATAAAGGTTTTCTTTAATGAAACGCCGCCACCCCGGCACCGCGGCGCAACTGTCCTAGCGAACTAGCCGCGGCTCAAAATTTCGGTACCGAAATCTACCGGTATGAAATAACGGTACCGGTATAGCATAATGGTACCGAAATGTTTTAACGGTACCTGTACCTATAACCTCTGCCGCTTTCAGTCCCTGTTTTAACAGCTAATACCGTCCTAGTACAACACAATTCGACGATATAGCGCGGCGTCGGCGTTGGGCTAGCCCTCTGACGCGCGCTAAGTACGCGTTCTATTTGGCAAAGCCTTTATTCTCATAAAGTTGTAGCAAAATGTACCTATTTGGGAGCTTCCTTCGTGCATACTAATATTTGAATGATAATTATCTACATCCATAATCCATTTACAAGTAAATGGAATACGGGCGATGGAATACGGATCCCTTAATTCCATCTCCGCTCGGACGGGCTTGTTTAAGCCGGATGTAACTTAAGCCAATATACTGGGTAATTAGCTTACGTTTTATTTAGTATTGTTAGTAGTACCTACCAATTTTATGATGATCTGCAAAGTCAATCCATCAATATGAAACATTTGTAATTATTTCAGACTTTCGATTCTTTATAAGAAAGGACTTTTATAAAAAGGTATTTTCTCGATATATTTATTACTTTTTGAGACTTGTTTAGCGTAGTTCCATCATCATCATCATCATCAGCCTGTAGAAGTCCACTGCTGGACATACGCCTCCCCTAAAGAGTTCCACGATGAACGGTCTTGAGCCTTCTCCATCCACCGACTTCCCGCAACCTTCACAATGTCGTCGGTCCATCGGGTGGAGGGCCTTCCAACACTGCGTCGCCCGGTTCGTGGTCGCCATTCGAGAACCTTAACTCCCCAACAACAACAACTTAACTTTCAAAGGTTACCGTTAGTCGTAGGAAGGCATTTCTTACAGATTTGCTTAAAAATACCCTTTATTATACAAATTTGTATTTACCTATCCTTTCGTTATTTACCGCAAAAAATAGATTTATACTTCGGCACCAATTCAGTTTAAAAATCGGCAGTTCCAGTATTAGTATGCAGAATATGCATGAAATATTCAAAACTATTTGCCCACCGATAAAAAACTCTATGATTGCAACTCAAAGTAAACTGCGACGAGCTAGCGATTCTGAATCAATTTCATACTCCTCTAAATAAAATGTTGCTAGCTTTTGCATAACAATTTTCTTTGAAAATGTTATTTGCTACCAATTAAGATTCAGATACAATTATGTACTTTATTCGCTTTGTAGGTACCGCTGTTATTTCAAGAAAACTGGAGACTGAACTGAGATTCTACGAAATGGAAAGTAAACTAAGTACAGGCACCAGTTCGGGCGTTGCTGACGAACTGGTTGGATAACGTAGAGGTGCGGTTAGCAATTTACACAATTGCGACTCGCGACAGACTCTACCGACTCGCTGCAATCTCAATCTGAACTCTCACTCAGGTCATGGTACGAAATTTGAGTGTAACATTAATATAACATTGCTTTATGAGTTCGTGGTTGGCCCCCAGGATTCCTTCATCCCCCGGATGATCCATCCCAGGCCGTGTGCGTCTTGCTGTTTCAGTTACGAGACCAATAGCAAGGAGCAACCACGTATGACGTGGCATAGGGCGCCTGCCCTATGTATTCGGTCAGTGACCAGGTTAGGTATGGTGGCCCTGAAAAGGGCCACAGATGACCGTCGATGAAAAATCAGTGTAGTGAAAGGATTAAAGTGCGCCTCTTAAAGGCACCTTTCGTGCACATTGCACATGTTTTCGATTTTTTTAGGTTCTAAATCATGCCGATTTCCTCAAGACGTTCTTTTTCATCGTTTGAGAGCACTAGTACAACTTAAACTGTTAAATAATGTGTATGATGCAGTTATTATTATACTAACCGCATTTATAGGCCGTGGTGGCCCCGGCTGAAGAATATGCCCTTCCATATCTACCTATCCACGGATGTCGTAAAAGGTGACTAAGGGAAAAAAGCTAGGGGTTGGGCAGCAGCGTCTCCTATTTTAACTGCGCTCTAACTGCGCTCACCAACCCGCATGCCCAGCGTGGTAAGTATGGGCAAATCCCTCCACATGATAAGGAATTCGCTCTGTCTGTGGCCATGTTCAGCAGTGGACGTCGTACGGCTGAAATGATGATGATGATGAACCGCATTTATTACACTGACCGTAACATACACATACGATGTTATGCCATTATTATGTACCCCGTTGTTTAATAACGATGGTTTATTATTCTCGTAGGCGTACTACGCTCTATGACCTCATAAAAAAATCCTGATAAATATAAATATGAAGCTTAGAGAAACTTTCAAAGTAGAACGTATAAATAGGTATTTCTATTAGAGTGGGTCCCAATTTTATCACAAACTTCAGCGCTACAAATGGCTGCCATTTAATTAATTACCTTAATTACTTCGTTGGAAGATATTTTAGCATTCGGACACATGAGTCGATATACCTAAACTTTTTAGTATAATAATGCTATGTACCTAGGTATACCTAAACTATGTAATATATATATTTTAAGTATATTGGATTACTATTGGAGGAGGTAGGGTACAGCGAGACTTTCTCGTTCTCAATTGGAGCAGCCCGCCTGGGGAGGTTTTTTACCTCCGCCTTACTGAAGATCGCAGCCAAATAACATTAGTTGTTTCAAATAGTGTTGTGTTCCTGCGGTGAGTAAGGTTGCCAGAGCTCTTTAGGGGGGGGGGAGGGGATTCGGGGTCAGCAACGCGTGCGTGATACCTCTGGTATTGCAAACGCTTATAGGCTACGGTAACCGCTTACCAACAGGTGGACTGTATGCTTGTTTGCCACCTTCATCATTTCAGCCGTACGACGTTCACTGCTGAACATGGCCTCCCCCACAGACAGAGCGAGTTCCTTATCATGTGGGGGGATTTGCCCATACTCACCACGCTGGGCATGCGGGTTGGCGAGCGCAGTTAGAGCTATAGTTGTTAAAATGAGGGACGCTGCTGCCCATCCCCTAGCTTGTTTCCCTTAGTCGCCTCTTACGACATCCGCGGATAGGGAGATATGGAGGGGCCTATTCTTCAGCCGGGGCCACCACGGCCACCTTAGTTGTATAAAAAAAAAGTTATTTTGTATGTCTAAATGTGTATACTTTTGTACTCACCACCTAATCGGCCATGTAATCTTTTCCTAAAATAAAAGATCATTCTATTCTATTCTATTTTCATACAAACTTTAACCCCCCTCTGTTCCCAGGTGGAGTGGTGGTACTTCCCCGCCTTCAGATCCACAGGTTTTAAGTGCGCTATACTACGCTATGCAAATCCTCCCAAATGATTGTTTCTAGTAATCTATGGGGGAGGCTTTGTTCAGCAGTGGACGTCCTAAGGCTGAAATGATGATGATGATTGATGAAGGTTTAAGTCCCTTTAAGATACGTTAAGAGCTCTTTAGGGGGGAGGGGTTCGGCAGGCAACGCATTAGCAAAGCTCCAGGTGTTGCTGATGTCAATAGGCGACGGTTGTTCAATACCAACAACAATGTATAATAATGTGTATCCGAACGTTGGTCTAGGGAAGAGCTGAAGGGTCTATGGTAGGACATCCTGTCTTTCATCCATCAAGCTACGTTATCGTGTGTGTAACTAAAAATTAATTAATAAACCTATATCTTTAAAATACCAAAAACTTTTTCTTCTGTCTTGTACAACGGTAACCACATTCCATCAGCCTCCTGAGCCTCGTAAGCCTGTTTACCTCCGTATAACATAAAAAAAACGATATAACATATAACATACTATAAACCTTGTATTGAAATTGTCCTGCAAGCGGCGCGGCGCTGGCTGTATTGTAACACAATAAGGTATGTATCTAAATTATGCTAAACAAGTTTTCTAACTCCATGCCCTGTCAACGACTTCGCAACTACAAGTTTGATCGCTCAGCGCCAGAGACTAACTCTTGGTTTTCGTCCAAGGGCTTAACTAGTGGTTAGCTCGGCACA
The DNA here is from genome assembly GCA_947579855.1 of Anticlea derivata. Taxonomy (NCBI): domain Eukaryota; kingdom Metazoa; phylum Arthropoda; class Insecta; order Lepidoptera; family Geometridae; genus Anticlea; species Anticlea derivata. The sequence goes on along the minus strand of OX388277.1, from coordinate 2,598,198 downwards.
GAGATCTCACGTCGTCTGGTATTCAGATTATCGTTGGGGTACAAAAATCAAACCTTTGAATATTCTCACTACTAACCAATCTTTCCTGAACTACGAGTTCATAGAATCTTTACTAAATGTGAGCTCATATTACAGTTATTGGTTTACAAATATCACTTTTTAAGTTGAAACTCAAAAACCTATGGCCTAGAATAAAAATAAAAATAGTTTAAGAATGGACGAACAAAGTTATTTTATATGACTTCTGACTTCATATGTTTAGTATGACTTTCTTTAGCCCTAATTTAATAATAATAATATATATATATATATATATATATATTCCATGTACATGGGATAAACGGTCCGAATGTTATAGTATAACAAATATATACTATAAACAACGCCGATTCATCCAAGTTGTTTGAGAGATCTTCGCTCGCTTTGCTCGCTCGATCAACAATATATCGAATTGTGAAAAAACAGATAGCAATTTTCGTTCAACTCGTTTGGAAGGGACCTCGGTGTCGAGTCGGCGAGTGCCCGGCTGAGACGCAAGAGGTACGGGTGCGATTCCCGGGGGACATTGGCCTCTTTGCCCACACTCTATACTACTCACTACTCACTCTATACTTTGTATATTTTTCGTATTTGCCTACTTTTCGAACAAACAGCCATTTTGACAACTTTATTATGTCTTCATAGAGGGTTAAATGTTTAAAATGAAATGAAAATAAAAATTTTGCACCTTTAAATTTAGTACCTATGTGCTTTTATGACTGGCCTCATAGCTCAGTTGGTAGTAACTCTGCCTTCTACGCTAGAGGTCGCGGGTTCGATTCCCGCTCTGGACAAACATTTGTGACTAACACAGATGTTTGTTCTGTGTCTGGGTGTTAAATATATATCTATTATGTATATCAGTCGATGGTACCCAGAGTACAGGTTATGCCTAGTTTGGGATCAGTTGACCGTGTGAATATGTCCGGAATATATATATATACATATATATATTTTTAAACATGAAATAAACAATTTTTATTTTATTTATTTATTTAACTCTTAAAATATTATTAGTGACATATAAGACACTTTTTCGGGGAAAATTGTCTCTAGAAAAACCTACAGATTCAATAAAATATAAATTGTACCTCTTAGTATTTCGTTGATTGTTGAACTTTATGTTTATTGAACCGAAAGCTGTTTCTAAATGGTATCTTGTCGAGTGCGCTGAGGCAAAACAGATAATGTCTGCGATGACTAGTCAGAATTATTATAAAGCAAATTATTTGCCAATGACATCGGAGATACTTGAAATCTTTTAATTTTGATTGGCTAATAATTGACTTTTGCTATCGTATCGTTGGCGTAACGCTACCGTGTATTTATTCGTGCTATACGTACGTGTACTGCTAATCATAAATTATTTATATTTTAGACGGTATTTTTGTTATGTATGCATGTAGCGAGACGCATACAGGTACAGACTAAATCCTATAAAAACAATATACAGTAGAGATAAGGATCATATTGAAATAAATTTCAGATTTCAGAAATTAAGTGGGAATCAAAAAATGCCGAGATGAAAGTTGCGTAGAACAATCAACAACACCTAGAAGCTAAACAAAACCAAGTTGCTAATACTATTAAACACAGACTAAACAAACCCGTGCCAACTTCCAAACAATTCCCAATCAATCAATCAGTACTTACAACGCCGAGCATTCGCGTGCGGCAGCGAAAGTATTGCTATAGCGTCTCTCACTCTAATTCAAAAGGTGTTTATTTCAATAAAATCACTAGCATCACTTTGAAAAGTCTTAGTTTCTTAGGTGAAGCTACGTCTGTTCCTTGCAACCAAGGCTAGAAGAACCAGGTTTTTATTTTTTTAGGAACCAAATCTTGAGTAGTAAAATGCCATACATCATTTTTTTTTATCGGTCCATCTTTTTTTTTTATACTTACTCCCTAAATCTAAATAATAATTCAAATTCTGCGTTTGACAGTAACTAGGTACGAGGGCGATTGAATATTAATTTGTGAAAAAGTTGAAAAGTTTCGTATAATTTTGTAAGCAGCAGGATGATGATTTTAGTATTATTATTTTTGATAAAAATTGGAACCACAAGAATGTTAAAATTAATAAAATGCTAATTGTTTGGCTCAACAAATTTTACCAATATTTGTCACTCGCGTCACTTTATTCTCCCATTCAAATGTATATTTTCTTATTGTTCCTTTTTGGACGGATGGCAAGAAAACTTGATTATTAAATGTAGCCTTTTTTTGTTTTTTGTTTTAACTTTTCCTGTTTGCCGTTTTAATGCCTTTCTTTACTTCGACTACGGGTTGTGTGTTCAGTCAATGTATTTATGTAATAAATGACTTACTTTTCGTTACCTCACAATTCAAAAATACGTTCAAGAAGTTCAAGATTGCTACTTAAAACATCTAAGGTATTGAGTTTGATCTGATTTGACCCCGAAACAGCAGATTTTTACCCGACTGCCGAAAGGAAGGAGGGTAAGAGGTTTAAAAAGCATTTTCTATCTCTGTATCTATTTTATATATTTTATCTATTATATCTATTTTATATATGTATATATATCTGTTAGTACGTAGGTATTTAAATTATATATATTTTTGTATATTTGTTTTATTGTTTCACAAGTAGGTATATATGTTATAATATTATTATATAAGTAGTTTGTTCATAGTGATAAGTTTATATTTAGGTATCTAATATGAGTATATTTTGTTAGAATAGTTTGTTTATACATCTACTATTTTTTTTTATTAATTGGTCTTGTACACGAACCCTACCTCTATAACCACCTATCTCTAGCCTCAAAGGTTTGCTGGAAGAAAACTCTTTTTAGGGTTAAGCTCGCCTTTGTACATGTCCTTTCATTTAGTTTGTTTTTTGTATGTGTTTTCTGTGTACAATAAAGAATAAAGAACTTTCAAAAGTCGCTGAACATACTTTATTGCCAACATGGTGTAGAATAAATAGGCTTATTCTTCTTTTCGGGAAAGCATACATTATTATGAATCACTTTGTATACGAATAAACTTGTTTGATTCAAAGGCATATACACTCGACTTTATGATGTGAGTGGCTGAGAGCTGTCCGGGTGCTGACTAAAGCCTGACAAGAGAGCCCCAGGGTAATACAGTCTGCGGTCGGCTTTCCATCATCCTTTGTTATAAGAGCTATTTTTCTCGCTTCATCGGAGACGTGAGGGATCTACCTCAGGGCATGTAGACACTACGTGAACTATATAAATTCACAGTCAAGTTTCATTTCATTGAATCACAAGCGTTATTTTATTCGGAACAGATATTGATATACATTTTCCAAAGGTGTAACGTTTTGGAAAAACCACGTGAGATACGTACCTATATAAATATAAAACCAAACCAAAAATATAAAAATAAAGTCAAGTAGCGTTGTTTTTCCAAAACGTCTTAAATTTTGAAAACGACGTTACCTGATTATTAAGATAATAGTTAAGTTGTATTCATAATAACATAGACTAGCGAAGCCGCGGGCAGAAGCTAGTAAATAATAAGTATTGACTTGACTTTGACTAGGCAAACGTAGTGTGGGGCGCCCCCCGGCTAGGTGGAGCGATGACCTACGAAAGACGGCGGGCAGTAAGTGGATGACAAGGGCCGAGCACCGGGCTCAGTGGCGTGTATTGGGGGAGGCCTATGTCCAGCAGTGGACTAATGTGGGATGATGATGACTTTGACTTTGACTTTGTATGCGCACATCTTGGTGTGTACGCGGACAGTGTTTCGTTATCAAAGGAGACGGTGGGTGCACACGATCCGTGGCACTTTTGCCGACTTCTCATAAGGTTACTTTGTCTTACGAGTTTTGTTTTTGAGAAAAGCCTCTTTGAATATCAAAAGGGAACTTAGAATTTTTGATAAAACACTCAACAAAAACTTTGGATATTTTTAGGTAGGTACAGTCAACCAGTTTGATTTGTAGGGCACTGTAGAAAGAAGGTAAAAATACAATTACATGCAATCGATGCTAGCTTTGGTACTTGTGCGTACGTAGGTATATATATCTCTATAATATCTCTATGTAAACTATTTAAGTAGGTAAGTTATTTCTAAGTTTAGTTTAATTGTCACGCCTCACCATCTTTTTTGCACGCCCAGGATGACTGGAAGAAAATGCTTTAGCATTAAGTCCTCCTTACACTAAGTTTAAGTGTGAAAGTATAAATAAATAAATAAGTCTGTGTTATTTTTTTAATTTATAAAAAAAATAACACAGACAAAAAAATAACCAACGAACCTTTTCACACTAAATCTACGGCGTAATGATTCTAGAACCTTTCTGGTCCTGCTTGAAGCTGTCGGTTCAGAAGATATGTGCACCGCCAATTGCCACTTTGTTTCTAATCTGGACCATGCCGGTGACTTCAGTTTGTCTACGGATCCCATCCCTTCTATTTCAATCGTGATCTCATTTTTGATTCTCTCTCATTTTCTCTTCGATCTCTACACACTTATACGTCTTCATTTGCAGAAATTCCACTGCTGGATATAAGCCTTCCCTAATGAGGTCTTGAGCCTTTTTCATTCACCGACTTCCCGCAACTTTCACAATGTCGTCGGTCCATCTTCCTTCAAACACTGCATCGCCCGGTTCGTGGTCGCCATTTGAGAACCTTTACTCCCCTGCGGTTGTCGGTTCTGCGAGCTATATTGCCTGCCAACTGCCACTTTAACTTGCTAATTCTGAGTAACTGAACATCATCATCATCATCAACCTGTAGAAGTTCACTGCTGGTCATAGGCCTCGACAAAGAGTTCCACGATAAACGGTCTTGAGCCTTTTCACTAAATGAACAACATTCCTCTTTTCACGAGACAGGGGTAACCCAATCCTTGCCCATCCTTTATAATGCCAATTTGGAACAGAATCATTTTAATGGAGGATTTTACTGTGAATTTGCTTATGAAATGATGGATTATAATTGTCAAGAATGATAAAGGATAGCGGGAAATTTTGCATATTAAATGTGTAAATCTGTAACTTTAAAACGAGTTGTTTAAGCTGCATTGAATGGTCTATGAATCCATTTGATAACTTTTGTTTTAGCATCTATTCAAGAAATAGTTGAAGTATCTAAAGACCGTTGAAAACGATCTTTAGATACAAGGTGATTCATAATATGTATGCTATCCCGAAAGGTCTTATTCTACACCCAATAGTTAATCAAGTTTGTTCTACGACTTGAGTAAATTCGACATTTTTCGTCGAAAAAACTTTATGAAAAAATCAGACAGAAACGAGGTAATATATAAATCATTTATTTCAGACAATTAACATAGTCCATATCACACATATTATTTATACTTATTATTGCAGAAAGCAGAACTGGAAGGTAAGTAGGTAGAGTAGGTGGAATCTACTTCAGGTACTGCGCATGTACCATACCGCAATGGTTTAGGTACTCGCAGTCGAACCTGGTTGACAACACAATCAGTATGCTGTTGGAGCTGGCTCTGATTCTGCGCCCCAGGGATGTGCACCGCTTGCGCAAGAAGAGGGTAAGAGGTAAGAGGGTACAGCGGGGGTTGAATTGTGCATGAAAACAACATCACGTGTTGGCAAACGCAACCTCGACTCGGCCAGTCAGACGCTGTTTATATGTATGATGTAGGTATGTATGTACCTATCTGTATATTTTAGGAGGTAGGGCACAGCGAGATTTCTTGTTCTAAATTGGAGCTATTTCCGTACCCCCGCCTTGAAGAAGATTGCAGCCAAATAACATTATTTGTTTCAAATAGTGTTGTATTCCTGCGGTGAGTAAGGTTGACAGAGCTCTTTAGTTGGGGAGGGGGTTCGGGGTCGGCAACGCGTGCGTGATGCCTCTGGTATTGCAATCACTCATAGGCTACGGGTAACCGCTTACCAGCAGATGGGCCGTATGCTTGTTTGCCACCTCAGTTGTATAAAAAAATCCTAACTGATTTACAATTTCAGTATCCCATTCTGAAATGATGCAATCAGGCACGAATTTCGTGTTCTTTTACCATAACACATTTGGAGCAATAAACGTGGAACGAGCCCTTATGATGAGGTGAAGACGCGCCCTATTATCAGACCCTCCATTACGGCTCAAATTACTGATTGTTACAGAATTGGACGCTTGTGAGAATAAAAATGGCGACATGAAATCGTATGAGCCTCACTCTGGGGGTTTTATATATTTGACTTTTAGATGGATTGAAAAAATATACAGACTATATTTTTATTTCACACGAGAAAAAATAAAGGTCTACTAAAATAGATGGTCTTATTGCTTAGCGATAGCTACCAGAGGACCTTTGGAATGCATTAATAAATGAAAATAAACAGTCACATACATTGTCCTGAACCTACACTAAGACTGTGTCGTGGGTATCAGATACTACGAGTACCATGGTACCACAAAACGCAGACCCGGAACAAATATTTGCATATCGTGCAAACATTTGTCCCGCAGTGGGAATCAAACCCCTTGCACCTCAGATGGGCTCTCCCCGCTACGCGGTCGTCATTTATGTATTACCATGAAAAATTCCAGTCTTATAAAGTCTGCTAGAAAATTGGCACATAAAAAGAGAAAAATAATATCGTTTACACGATTACACTTTTACCGCCTTATTGCTAAAATGGCCGATAAAGTTATTGCCTTTAAAGAAAATCTCATATTCCTACCAGCAAATTTTGATAGTACAACCTGTTGACCTACTAAATTCCATGCAGATCGGATTGACGGCTCGAGAATTATGCTCTAACATTCAAAGCCGATTCCTTCAACTGCCTAGAGATGTTTCCGCTCGCTTTACTTGCTCGATCAATTAAAAATTACTTGAAACATTTTAGGAGGAGGTAGGGCACAGCGAGATTTTCTCGTTCTGAATTGGAGCAGCCTGCCTGGGGAGGTACCTCCGCCTTACAGAAGATCGCAGCCAAATAACATTATTTGTTTCAAACAGTGTTGTGTTCCTGCGGTGAGTAAGGTTGCCAGAGCTCTTTAGGGGGGAAGGGGGTTCGGGGTCGGCAACGCGTGCGTGATGCCTCTGGTATTGCAAGCGCTCATAGGCTACGGTAACCGCTTACCATCAGGTGGGCCATAAGCTTGTCAGCCACCTATGTAGTATAAAAAAAAAAAAAAAAAAAAAAAAAGGAGCTTACCCAAAGCAAAGTCGCAAGCGGGCCCGAAGAACACGTGAGTGCAGTCGTTGTACGCATCGATAGCGGATATGACTGCGTAGGCCGCGTCGCAGTCCGTGACGTCATACGTGAGCCATTCGAACTCAATCCACGGCGGGAAGGCTTCTTGCACCGCCTTGTCTTGCATTGCCAGCTCAAACACTGGTTCTACCTGCAAAAACAATAATAATAATAATATAGAACTACAACTTCTTTTTCTTTTATCATTATAAGGTTTCTCAGCATAGGATTCCCGTCATCTATTTCTTTTGTCACAGCAGATAATAAAAATGTTTTTTTTATGACGGGCCCTCTAACTGGCCTTTTTTGTTACTCTTATATACTAAGTTGTGGATAACGTTGTGGACTACATTATTAATAATTTGTTGCATATGAAATTATATACCTACTACTCACTGTATCTTACATATATAATGTAGTTGTTTGTTGTTCCTAAATAAATAAATAAATAAATAGAGGGTGGTACTCCTGGACTCGGCACGCATAGTCAGGAGGTTCCTCTCTCTCCAGCCCTAGTCACCGACCGCTTGAGCCGAGCTTCGCGGTCGGTGGTTCTCCATTTTTATATATATTTTTTACTATAATAGTTGTTTTGATATTCTTTTTTGATATTAAGGTACTTTTGTAGTAAAAAATGTATTTTATAAATGAGATTTGAAATAAATATATGTGTATAATAATATAAATTTTATTTCAGGTAACTTAAGAATAGTACAGATGGAAAAAAAAACTAATTCGAAGACCCATAGAAATGACAATGTACAGGGTTATATTTAACAAACCCTGAAACAGTTTTTATGTGTAGTAAAAAAAAGTTACTTTCATAAAAAAAAATCATACCACTTCGGTGGCAGTCGAGCTTACGGCCCACCTGTTGGTAAGTGGTTAGCATAGCCTACCAACGCTTCCAATACCAGTGGCATCACGCACGCGTTGCCGACCCCTCCCCCCTCCCCCCTAAAGAGCTCTGGCAATCTAACTCACCGCAAGAACACAACACTATTTGAAAAAAATAATGTTATTATCTTCTGTAAGTCGGAGGTACCTGCTCTGTGCCCTGCCTCACTTAAACTCTGATTTTGGCTCTAGGATTTACATTGCTGAACATAGGCCCAGTGGCGCCGTAAGGGGGGGGAGGGGGCGGGCGGTGGGGGCGGTCCGCCCCGGGTGCCAAGCACCAAGGGGTGACATCGTGGTGACAACTTACTCGCGCAGCTTAGTAGCCGCTCAATGACTTTGATCGGATCAGAAGTTTCTCAAAATTAAAGTTGGTAAAATCTTACTTAGGATTCACAATGAGGCAAACGCGACTTCCCAATATTTCTAGTGTCCATTTAAAATGACAGATAAGTAAATTTAATTTGTTGTTTTATTTTGGGGGTGCTAGGAAACCGCCTCGGTTTACAACCCATGCTATACCGCCACTGCATAGGCCTCCCCATAGATTTCCAGCGCGATCGGCCTAGTACGGCCTGCACCCAAACAATCATTTGCGGAGATTTCCCCATACGAGGAGATTTAAGAGGAGGTAGGGCACAGCGAGATGTTTTGGTTCTGAATTGGATCAGCCTGCCTGGGGAGGTACCTCCGCCTTACAGAAGATCGCAGCCAAATAACATTATTTGTTTCAAATAGTGTTGTGTTCCTGCGGCGAGTAAGGTTGCCAGAGCTCTTTAGGGGGGAAGGGGGTTCGGGGTCGGCAACGCGTGCGTGATGCCTCTGGTATTGCAAGCGCTCATAGGCTACGGTAACCGCTTACCATCAGGTGGGCCGTAAGCTTGTTAGCCACCTCTGTTGTATAAAAAAAAATAAAAAATACTCGCCACGCTGGGCTTGCGGGTTGGCGAGCGCTGATAGAGCTATTGTTGATAGTGAACGCTGCTGCCTATCCCATAGCTTATTTCCCCCTTATTCGCCTCTTACTACATCCACGGGTAGTAATAGAGAACCCTATTCTTCAGCCGGGGCCACCATGTGTCAAGAGTACTTTATATTTTACGTTTGTATATCTTGGTCGTGGTGGTCCCGCCTGAATAATAAGCCTCGATGGCGTAAAAGGCGACTGAGGGAAAAAAGCTAGGGGTGGACAGCAGCGTCCCCTATTTAAACAACGATAGCTCTAACTGCGCTCACCGACCCGCGTGCCCAACGTGGTGAGTAAGCGCAAATTCCTAACCTTTGATAGGAAGTGAAGAAGTTTAGTGAAATGAAGAAGTGAAAGAAGAATCTGCGAGGGAGGCTATGTTAAGCAGTGGACAAAATGTCTCCAAAGGTAAAAAACTGTTGCCACACAACCGGGATTCGAACCCACGACCTGTGGATCCGATGGCGGGGCCACTACCGCCACTCAGCTAGTCTTGCGGCCAAAATCGGCACTTCCTTTGTATATTTTACTTACATTTATGAAATAAAACAGTTTTTTTTTTATAATAATAAATTTATTTCAATCAGTTCAGCTGTATTCGATTTTCATTAGAAAAAAATTATAATTCTGTAGGAATTAAAGTCCTGACCTGACTGACTAGCAGAAAACGTAAGCCTAAACCACTGGTCTTAGAGACTTGAGTAGAATTTGTTTGTCTTAGTTAACAAGTGGTAAATTTGGTAAAGTAAATTCAATGATCAAAAGAAAAGAAAAGATGTATGGATTGTGTGAAAGACGACATGAGTAAGAAAGGTGTGAATACTGACATGACGGCTGATAGAGGGGAGTGGAAGAGAAAAACATGTTGTGCCGACCCCACATGAAGTGAGATAAGGGCAGGGAGATGATGAATTACGGACAGACAATAAAGTGAATCTATAAGGTTTCCGTTTTTACCAAACCCTAAAAAGTAATAAAAAACACTGAAATCTTTAGAACAAACGATTTTTTTTATTTATTTTATTATTCAATTGCGTTTTCTTCCTAGGTATGTTTCTTTGATTTCCATGTCGACTTGTCCACTGGCAACCAGCTCCTGAGTCTGAGTAACGGTTAAGTTGCATATAATACGCCCTTTTGTAAATGGGAAATTTGTTGGAATGTGCTGACTAATGATAGTCTTGTTCGATAATTTATACTCCCCCTGAAAAAAAACCACTACTTTTATTTTTATAATATGCTTCAACACTTACAAAACGTTACGCTATAGTAAATCGTGCTCTGTAGTTGAAGAGTAAAGTTGAACAAGTCGATACCTCCTCCTTGCTAAAGGTAGCTTGAGCTATTTTATTTGTAGTGTATAATATAATTTTACTGCTTGACAAACTAACATCAAACACTTCCAATTTACAACAAGCCTCTCATCATTTAACACGCTGATTTGAAAATCCAAAAAGTTATTAAATGCTTTTTAACCGACTTCCAAAAGGAGGAGGTTCTCAGGTCGGCAGTATTTTTTTTTTCTTTGTGTGTATGTTACTCGATATCTCCGCGAATAGTAACCCGATTTTCATGATTCTTTCGCTGGAGTATAGAGTATGATTCCGGGGTGGTCCCATTTTAATTTCATTCCTGAGGCATTGCAACTTGTCCTGTAAAACTTTAAAAAACGTCATCATCTCTTGAAATCACGACTTGCCGAATTTTTTTTTTGTCGACTGTGGTATGTAATCATCGCAACTTCGTTCTGTTGCTGCTAATTATACATAAACTTTAAACTGAGGGGTTGTGTATCGGGAATTCCTTTCTGTGCACCCATACGTTACGCTACCCTGCAAATTTCATACTCTTAGGATTTTGGTTAGGCTCTGCGTTGATTTTCAAAGTATTTTTAAAACCACTACGTTTGATTGACAGTCAGTCAGTCAGTACCGTAAGAGTTATTACTTATTATTGATGATGAATGGATGTCATCTTACTTTTGTTTTTTATTCGAAAGTTTAGGTGGCCAGTGTCATCCTCAGTAGGTAAGCAAAACGCAGAGGTTGATAACAAAAAAAAGAGGTTGATATTAATCTTGTAAATATTCAGGAATTTGACGTCGGTTTTTAGTTTTTGTAAAAAATATCTTATTACATTGTTTTTTAATGTGGAGACATTTGTAAACATTGTCAGCTCTCCAACATACGTTTCCTACATTTAGCTAGCACGCTGACCTTTTTTTCTTGTTACCTTTGAGGTAAGCTGTTAGAAAATGCTTGTAGCATTAAGCCCTCCTTTTGTACAACTTGTATTCATATGTGTGCAATAAAGTATTAAATCCTACTAATGTTATAAATGCGAAAGTTTGTGAGGATGTTTGTGGTTCAATCATGCCTTAACGGCTCAACCGATTTCGATGAAACTTGGAATAGATAGAGTTTTTTAGCTAGAACAGCATATAGGTTACTATTTATCTAGGTACAACGCTTGCGAAGCCGCGGGCGGAAGCTAGTAAATAAATATATGTTGCTAAAATTTTCTTACCGGGGGGAGAGGACACCTAAGCTCCCTCACAGCTGTGCCAAAGATGATATCCTTGTTTACGAGATCACAAAACTGGTAGTGCATCTCTACAAACCCCCTTCTGTATCTGTTCGTCAAAAACTCGTAAAAATAAAAACTAGCCTGAAAACAAATTAAGACGGTCAAATATGAGTAGAACACCGCCCTGAAGCTTCCGTACCATTCACTTCACGGGATCGGAAAATCAAGATCCCCATTTGTACGAAGTGATAACCTATTTGCGGTCGCTCGCGTATTTCAGTGTAATGGTAGTAACTGCGATGAATGATGATGATGATGTAACTGTAATGATGGCGACCGCGAACCGGGTGACGCAGTGTTGGAAGCCCCCCCACCCGATGGACGACATTGTGAAGGTGGCGGGAAGTCGGTGGATGGAAAAGGCTCAAGACCGTTCGTCATGAAACTCTTTGGGGGAGGCCTATGTCCAGCAGTGGACTTCTACAGGTTGTTGATGATGATGATAGTAACTACAAAATGCTTAAACAGTTAGAGCAAGAGCATGATGGAAACAATAATTTTTATTACTGTTACCATCATTGTGCTTTACCGTTATATTGTTTTCGAAAGTAACAAGTGTTCGGAAATGAATTCCCACATAGTATAAAGGGTCCCGTCGCCCGTAGCGCCATGCCGTCATGTTGAGATAGGTAGCATATTTTGGGTTACAGTAGTTAACTTTTGGACGTTCTGTAGTAACGTATCGTATCTGAAAACATTCATAAAATTGTCGTCTTATTGTCTACACTGTTTTTACGGAGGCAATAAGGCTTTCGGCCCACCTGATGGTAAGCGGTTACCGTTGCCTAATGACATCTGCAAGACCTGGAGCATTGCTAATGTTGCCTGCCCTGGAGAAATATTTTTGTATTTTTCTTAAAGCTCTTCATGTTGTAGGTTAGCGGGAAAACCTCGGAAGGAAGCTCATTCCACAATTTGCACGTATGGGGGTGAAAGGATCTCGTAAAGCGAGTGGTTCGAGATACCCACGTATCGATGAGATGTGGATGACCGTCACCTAGTTTGAGGAAGGGAGAATTTTGTAAATTTTATGTAAGTTTTTTTTTTTTAAATTCGGGATTTGCGGTCGGAGTCAGGACTCTCGGACCACAGATAATTATGGATAATGCTCCAGGAGTTCACAAGAGAGTTGCTGAAAACAGCGAATTCGAGAAAGTTTTCGATAAAAGAATAAATAAAAAAAATCTAATATTGATGTTTTTCTTTCGCTAATATTCTTTCTTTTGTTAACAGATAAACCCCCTTTCGGGATGGTATACATGTTATGAATCACCTTGTATGATGGTGAAAGTAACTTTGATATCGGTTCATTTGTCGGAGTAATCGGTGTACAAAATCAAAAAAGCATATAGTCACATCTATAAAACCTCCAACTTTTTTTGGCGTCTGTTATTGACCCTTTATAGGTAAAAGTATGAAAATAAACGTAATTTTTAAAGAAAAATTTGTCTTTTCTTACCTTTTGTGTTTCGCATAGTTCAACCAATATTAAAACAACAAAAATTAAATAAATGCGCATTGTCTTTTCATGCGTGCTGTGTTTGTAGGTAAAGTTCGTCAATAACTGAAAATGTGTACAGCATGGCTTATAAATAATTATTTTATACTGCACTGATTACTAAACGGGCAGTTAAATTTGCTAGTAAATACTACTGAAATTAGATTTTAGATATCGTTGTCATTCGTTGAGTTGTATAATGAAGTAATTAGATGGACGGACAGATAATGATTAATTCGACAAATACATAGAAACAGAATAGACAAGTAGAAAGCAAAGGAAATAGACGGTCGAGCTTTCGCCTTGAGGGTTCCGTACAATGGTAAGAAATTTTGATTTTCTCGCTCACGTAGTTAATTGTATGATATTGACCGCAAAAATAACTTTGTCTCGTAAGCATTTTAGGGTTAAAACATGAAAATTCCTCAATTTTAGACTTTTTCCATTATGTGCAATTAAAGCTCTTAGCATTCCAAATTTCAGAGTTGTGAGGTAACTGGAAGTCCCCTAGAGGTTTTTCATTTTAACAATTTCCATACAAAAATTAGACATTAATTGCCATATCTCTTTAATGCATTGAGCTAGAAAATTGATTTAAATACGACACTATAAGCTAACAAACCCTAAAAGTTGGTTCAAGTTGATACCTTTAGCCGTTTCTGAGATAAACAGTCTTGAGAGACAGACAGACAACCCTCCAACCTTCCCATGGTCCTACCAACCTTGCGGTTATACGGACCGAAACTGCGAGCGATGAGCCACACAGGTGCGACTCAACTCTCTACAAATTTCGCCTATACACTGTCCCACCACTCTCCCCCTTCTGGGGCTGGCCGAACACAAAACGACTTCATCGCCGACCCACTGCCCAGCTCAGTACGTTCCGCGTATCCTCCCGTCCCCAAATCGACTTGGGCCCTTTTTTTTTCAATCTCTGAGACAGACAGACAGACGGACAACAAAGTGATCCTATTTGGATTCAGTTTTTTCGAAACGAGGAACGGACCCCAAAAAACGATAGTTCTAACTTCGCTCGCCAACCGCGGTTTTTAGGTAATCCCCTGAATAATAGACTAAGCCAGCTCCATCTGTTTAGTAATCAGTAGCTCTAATGATAATGTGCAGGTAGGTAGGATATAAGTACCTAATCATAAATCTAATTTCACATGCGTGCCTTTGCCTCATAATCATAGGAGGCATTATTTAAATCTATCAAAAGTTATACGATACCTAAAGTATTATTATTGCATAATGATAAACTGTAACAAGGCAAATTAGAATTCATACCTACAGGGTAATTTTTATAATACGCAAGCCCTGATTAGTTTTTTCAGATTTGAAAATGGAATCGAATTTTTATTGCCATACTAAATATGTTAAAATAAGTAAGTTAGTTTAAATTACATAATCTAACATTAATGATTAAGGTGAGGGTTTCATTATTTTATGATTTTTGAATTGTTTTTTCTCAATAACTGCCAAACGCACAGTTTTTATTTTTATGACAAAGATAACTTGAGCATTTTATTTACGTAAATCCAAGACAGAAACGCGATTGGTAAAACTTTTCTCGATAGATTTATTTTTTAAGGTTTGGTCCTCTGCAACAGTTTTTTCGAAAATACTCTAAGACTATCTAACAAAAATAACTTTTTTTTTATATTTTGTTAGACAATAGCATTGGGTACCTAAACCCAAGACACTTTTAAAAAAAAATAGATAGTTTTTGAGATAATCGATATTTTCTTATATTTCGCTTACGTCGATTACTTTCGAGCGCCTTCTAACGCTTGCTATCCCTTTCCGCATTCAATTACAGTACATAGCGCTGTCACTTTCTTCACTCCGCCCACTCGACAATTTATTATGATTTTTGTATCCTCTTAATGGCTAAATTATTTTTGGGTGTCCGAAAAATACGCATTTAAGAAATAAGCCTGTATAGCATTCGTAATTAGTGGGTTAAACTAATTACGACTTTACTTTAAAAACCTGTCAAAAAGACAAAGCTTAAAGTATTGCTATCTCTTACTATAACATAATGAGAAACAGTAAGTCAGTAACATAACAGTTTTGGGGGCTATCCATCATCATCATCATCATCATCAGCCTGTAGAAGTCCACTGCTGGACATAAGCCTCCCCCAAAGAGTTTCATGACGAACGGTCTTGAGCCTTCTCCATCCAACGACTTCCCGCAACCTTCACAATGTCGTCCATCGGGTGGGGGGGCCTTCCAACACTGCGTCGCCCGTATGCGTGGCTATCCATTGCTGTATAAAGGCCTCCTCCATCTCAATGTCAAATTTTCATCAAGGATTAAAGTGAGCTTCTTAGGCTCGTATTCAGAGACATGACTCAAGCATAGATTTAATCACAGATCAGCTGAACTCTACTTAAGTATTGAATCTCTGCTCAAATATAGCTTTTATTCAAGAACGGTACTTAAACTACTCTCAGCTGAATCGAGTCTCAAATCTGTACTCAAATGTTATCGTTTACATTTTAATTTATTTATAATTTTCGATCTGTTTTACACAGAAATTCAAACAGGCAGGGTGGAAATAGATTATCACAATAAAGTGAAGTATAAATATGCATCAAAGTACGTGTAACGGAACGTAAATGTCATTTGATTAATGTCAAATCAAATCTAAACTCAAGCACCGATTTCGTCTGATTGACGTTTCAGAATGAGCATTTACTCAGGTGAACTGTGATCATTGAATCTATACATAAATACTGTTCAAGAACTAGAATCTCGCCTCAAATTGAGATTTAAGTACAGATCAATGCTCGAGTCTAGTCTCTGAATACGAGCCTTAGAGTCTCCCTTTCATGCACATAAATCACATGTCTTAAAATTTTTAGGTTCTACGACATCCCGGTTTCTTCACGATGTGTTTCTGCACCGTTTGAGAGCACTAGCATAGTGCACATCATATTTTCCATTGGAAATCTATTGGTGCACGACCAGGATTCAAACCCACGACCTGTGTATAAGAAGGCAGGGCCACCACCACCACTTTACCAGTGCTCCATAATTTGAGTACTATTCCAATGAATAGGTATCGATACATGGCATATGCACAAGTCATGAGAGACACAAAAAAAAATATGGATACTTTGGTAGAAGAAACGTCCCTTGCTGGCCTGCATGCAGGAGTGCATACCTTATCACAAGGCTTGTATCTACGTATTTTCTAGGAAAGTTGGGCATGTTACTTATTTTTTAGGAAAATTTACGATCTGAGAAAACTTATCCGAGGGAAAGTACCTACAGCATCTCATAAATTTTACGATACGCACTGCCCCAAATACTTTTTAGGCTATGGTAATTCGTGTGATAAATATCCCGCCTATTTGAATGAGCATTGAATATTCTGACGTATTACTTATCTTTGCAGATGCTTCATAAATAACTAATTTTGAGGTACCTACGTTTAAATTACAAGTAATATTCCTCTAAAATCGAAATAGGTGAAGAATGAATGAATGAATGAATGAAAATACTTTATTGTACACCTTACAAATTTAAAAATATAATATAAAACAGAAACTAAAACTAAAGACCATAAATAGACAAAGACTTACCAGTGGAGTGGTAGTAGTGAGCTTCTAAGACCTGTCGTATTGTATGGATCTGATTGGTTTAAGAGGAGGTAGGGCACAGTGAGATTTTCTCGTTCTGAATTGGCGCAGCCTGCCTGGGAGGTACCTCCGCCTTACAGAAGATCGCAGCCAAATAACATTATTTGTTTCAAATAGTGTTGTGTTCCTGCGGTGAGTAAGGTTGCCAGAGCTCTTTAGGGGGGAAGGGGGTTCGGGGTCGGCAACGCGTGCGTGATGCCTCTGGTATTGCAAGCGCTCATAGGCTACGGTAACCGCTTACTATCAGGTGGGCCGCAAGCTTACTTGCCACCTCTGTTGTATAAAAGAGGCGGATCAATGGACGGCTCGCGGCAGAGATGCGAATGATAAGATAGATGTGTGGAGTGACGAGAATGCATAAGATAAGGAATGAGTAAATAAGAGTGGCGGAAAATCTGAGGAGTAGGTTAGCGTGGTATGGGCATATCATGAGGAGAAAAGAATGTCATATGGCGAGAAGAGAGTAAAATATGAATGTGCCTCAGAATACAGAACAAGGTAGGCCAAAGAAAAGATGTATGGATTGTGTGAAACCTTGATAAGAGTGAGTGCTGATTGCTCAATGGATTTTTTTTTGAACAACTAAGATGGCAAATGAATGACATACGGCCCACCTGTTGGTAAGCTGTTACCGTAGCCTATGAGCGATTGCAATATCAGAGACATTATTATTATTTTTAATAATATTCCGGACATATTGACACGGTCAACTGATCCCAAACTAGGCATAGCCTGTGCTATGGGTACCAGAGACTGATATACATACTTAATAGATAAATATTGAACACCCAGACACAGAACAAACATCTGTGTTTATCACACAAATGTTTGTCCAGTACGGGGTTCGAACCCGCGACCTCTAGCGCAGAAGGCGGAGTTACTACCAACTGAGCTATGAGGCCTGTCATTACGCACGTGTTGCCGACCCCGAACCCCACCACCCCTAAAGAGCTCTGGCAACCTTACTCTCCGCAGGAATACAAGACTATTTGAAACAAATAATGTTATTTGGCTGCAATCTTCTGTAAGGCGGAGGTACCTCTCCAGGTAGGATGCTTTTTTTTTATACAACTAAGGTAGCAAACAAGCATACGGCCCACCTGTTGGTAAGTGGTTACCGTAGCCTATGTATGCTTGCAATACCATGCTTCAATTTAGAACGAGAAAATCTCGCTGTGCCCTACCTCCTCCAATATTATAATAGATGATATTATGGGTACTTACAGCAGACAAGCAGGCATCATAAGTTGTGTTCTTCGGCAGCAGCAGCGCCGCCCGGATCTTGCAACGGTTGTGCTCATCGCACACCTTGTCGCAATCCCTGTACCTCGGCTCCTCGCCACGACAGTTCTGGCATTCGCCCACACTCACTACCACGAGGAGAAACAACCACCGCACATCCATTATGTCACTTTGGCACTTTCATTTTATAACGGCAGAATAATCTAGCCCACAATGACCACTTGACACACAATGTTATGTATTTATCCCGAAATTTTTAAATTATTATTCTTAATTATTATTCTATTAAAAAAAAAGAATATTAGCAAAATAACTATTATTCCATAAAAGTTTTTTCCAGATTTTTTCCCGCAACTTTTTTATAATAGCTGCTTTTGGTCCTTTATGATGTTAATAATAAAACTTATTACAAAACTTATGACTTCGACATCAAGTTTGTTACCTAAAACAGCTGAATAATAGAGTTTGAACTGATTTGACCCCAAACAGGAGATATTTGCGTTATTGTTTTTTCATTATGTAATGAAATGACCAAAAGTGGTGGAACAAACTTTATTGCCATTTCGCAGGAAAGCGTAACATATTATGAATCACCTTGTATATATTGTATACTTTCATACTCGTTAAAAATGTTTGCATTTATTTGAATAATTCCATGAAAAGCAGATTAATTTAACTCCCTACGTATTTTTCACTTTGAAAAACAATTTTCAATTCCAATTACGGAATAATTACTTTTTGGAATTGATGTTTTTAAATTTATATTTATTTAGATATCGATAACACTACGCGTAACATCACTATGTAAGTAGGCTATCAGAATCTGAAACAAAAAAAAACAAAATTAAATATTTATCATACAGAATCAATTAAATAAAAATAACCAAGCCGTGGTTTCTTGCCTGTATGTTCTAGGCTTGGTCGAGAAGAAGCGTAAATTCAAATATATTTAAGACGATTCTAAATCATCATCATCACCATCATCAGCCTGATGAACTCCACGACTGAACATAAGCCTTCCCCAAGAGAGCCACGACTGACGGTCTTGAGCCTTCTCCACCCACCGACTTCCCGTAACCTTCCTTATGTCATGGGTTCATCAGATAGGGGGCCTTCCACTCGTTTGATTCGTGGTCGCCATTCGGGAATCTTTATACCCCAACGGTTGTAGGTTCTGTGAGCTATATGGCCTGCCCACTGCCACTTCTATTTGCTTATTCTGAAAGCTATGCCGGTGACCTTGGTTCTTCCACGGATTTCCTCATTTCGAATTTTATCACGCACTGAAACTCCCGAGCATAGCTCTCTTCATAGCCAAAGATTCTAATTAAGTAATCATTGTAAATAAAGTTTGAAGTTTGAAATATGGGGATTGATGCAAAAGTAACAGTGTTTAATAAAATGTTTTACGCGTAATTCTTACTAATAAACCAACAATTACGATCAAAAATGTTTACAATATGATTTCTGTGCATGCAACAGATGTTACTCGATGTTTGTTTATTTTGATAATATGCGTTACGTATGCATATTTTACTGTACTGAAAAGTATATGTCTTTCATAGATGAGAAATTCAGTTTCAGAACGAATGGCATTAGCATCCTACTGAGGAAATCAATCGGTACTCACCTACGCTACGATACTTACATTCATAATAAACAATTACGCTGCGTCATATTTAGAAGAAGAATGATATTGATAGTAGAGTGAATGCTGGAAATCAAGAGAAAGGGGCACCACATGCCTTTATGAACAGTCGCAAAGAGTTCAAAAAGGCACGACTAATGTACGGCTGTGCAAGTTGGTTGTGGCAAAACAATAATCAGAGTAGGATAAACGCAGTGGAAATAAGAGCTTTGCGAAGTATGCGTGGAGTAACTTTTAAAGGTAGAGTGAGGAACAGTGAGATAATAGAGCGTTGTGGAATTAAAGAAGTAGTGATGAGGATTTAGAAGGGTATGCTTTGATGGTTTGGTCATGTAGAGAGGATGAACGAAAGAGGAGTGACGAAACAGGTGTATAAGGCTAGTGTTAATGAGACTGTTGGAAGGGGAAGACATTGGCGTACGTTTATTGACCAAATTGGTGACGTTTTACTAACGAGCATGCATGAGGAATGTGATGAGAGTCGATAAAGCAAAATAGGTATGTCAGCATCGTAGTAAGTGGAAAGCATCTGCCTACCCCTCTGGGAAACAGGTGAAATTTTATGTATGTTTACCTATTTAGAAGTTATGTGAATTTCCAAACATTCTGTAGTTAGATAACTAACTATACATGAGTGTCACATAGTATTTATAAACAATCAATCATTTCACTTATCTTTGAAAATCACGCAGATTATCTTCGCACCTATTTTAAAATTAAACTGATGAAAGACTTTATCTTGCAGAATAAAAAAAACAGACATCGCATTCAAACCGAGAGCATCGATATGTGATTAAAAATAACCATAATTCTGTTATTTTCGATTCAGCTTCAGAGTGGACTAGAAGCGATAAACTTCGCACTCTTGCAAACCAAGAAAAGACTAGCTTTCGTCAACATTAGGCCCCAAGTTAAGTAAAAATCTCACACCCAACAGTCACATATATAATCCTGACCCCAGACTACTATTCACAACACCATAGGTACCACAAAACCCAGACCCGGAACAAATATTTGCAGATCATGCAAACATTTGTCCCGCAACGGGATCATCGGGATCAACGGGATCACGGGCAATCGAACTTGGTGTTTACCATATAATATAGAAGTATGCGGTACCGTGGAATGTAGGTACAATTAAAGGGAAGAGGGATATCATCGGAAAGACGTCTTGTAGGCTTCTTTCTACAAGATATCACAATAAAAAGCGATCCCCAAAATTGCCGCTCCTAAAATCTGCCGCCATATGCTCAACCTACTCAGCCTGCTGGTTAAATCTGCAACTGCATAATGATGGTGATGATGATGAGTAGGCCTGGGCAGGTACTTATACAAACATAACATTCTTTCCAGCCAAGAGTAATATATTAGAAAGCATACAATAGCGCATCACGGCAAGTAAGACGCGTTTACAACAATAACTCAAACTCGATGATTTATGCCGCTACGATATCTGCAAAGATATGGAACGAATTTGTCAAGCGCGTTGAGTGGGTGTCGATGTTCGCTGTCTTGAAGTGTAGATTAGGTTGATTTTCGTCGCATTCACAGAATTTATATGAACTGATCCGCCAAAACCTTGACTCTTGTCACTTCGTACACTTGAGATCTTGATTTGCGGAACCTGACGTGAGTTCGGAAGCCTCAGGGCGCACGCCTTATTAGCACTTGACCGTATTTATTTCAAAATGGATTTTCTCTTTATTCTTTATTTGTACACAAGAAAAATACAGATAAAAAATTTAAAAAGAAAGGTACGTACAAAGGCGAGCTTAACCCTAAAAAGAGTTTTCTCCCAGCAAACCTTTGAGGCTAGAGAGACGTGATTATAGAGGGAGGTTCGTGTACCTACAATGTTTGATAGAATATTATATTTATAAACATACATATACCTATTAATATTAGTATACAATAAATACCTACCTGTTCAAAAATATATATTTAATTAGCTAATTTATTATATATATATATATATAAATACAATACAGAATTTACAAGGAAAAGTAGTGCTCTTTAACTTTCCTCTTGAAGACATTGACAGATGGACTATTACGAATGACATGCGGGAGAGCATTCCATAGCTTCACTGCCAGGACCGTAAAGGAGCCGCCGTAACGACTGGTCGAATGAGAGGGGGTTTTTAAAAGGAGGGATATAGTGGATCTGCACGACTCACCAGGTGGGACAAGAAATTCGAAACGTTCACGAAGGTAGGGAGGAGAAATAGTACTATGCAAAATTTTGAAGAGTAAAGTGAGTATATGGAGGTCGCGACGACGACGAATAGGGAGCCATTGAAGCTGAGCCCTGAAATCAGAGATGTGATCGAACTTGCGCAGACCGAAAATAAAACGGATGCACAAGTTCTGAAGGCGTTCAAGTTTGTTGAGAAGTTGCTCCGTGGCATCAAGAAAACAGACATCAGCGTAATAATTTCTCCTATAAATGAACTGTAAAACCTCGGTAAATACTACTAATTATTCTGTGGTAGAGCCACGCACTAAATTAGCGCGCAGTTTTAAAATAGTTACTTGGGACCTAAGCCAAGCGGCGATTTTTCATCCGACTTGGTCTACCAATATTGAGTTTTCGGAATTATAAGTTATTTTATCGAAATTAAATATAGCCAATATATTACAAGGTTTCTATTTATTTGTGATATATTTTTAAGAATCGGTTCAAAAGTTCCAAGTTATTGTAGTTACCACATACAAAAAAAACAGTTTTAACTCTTTATAAAATATGTTGGTCATTGTAAAGGTTGCGGGAAGTCGGTGAATGCAAAAGGCTCAAGACCGATCGTCGAAGAAACTCTTTGGGGGAGGCCTATGTCCAGCAGTGGACTTCTACAGGTTGTTGATGGTGATCATAAAATATGTTCGTTTGTGTTTGTTTGTATGATTATTAGTGTAGATGTATAGCATTATCTCCTTATTTTATTATCTCCCAGTCAAAATTAAACAGTCCAGGTTTTTCTTCTTGCGACCACGTAGCTATTTATATTTCACAGTCGTAGAACCCATAATGAAACTTGCAATAATGTCAGAACATTTCTAAAACCAATTTGTTACAAGCCTAAGCCCGCTGTAGCCCAGCGTCACCCGTTGGCGGCAGTCGTATCAAACTGGGTTTCATCATCATCATCATCATCAGCCTGATGAAGTCCACTGCTGAACATAGGCCTCCCCCAAAGAGTTCCATGACGAACGGTCTTGAGCCTTTTCCATCCACCGACTTCCCGCAACCTTAACAATGTCGTCGGTCCATCGGGTGGGGGGGCCTTCCAACACTGCGTCGTCCGGTTCGTGGTCGCCACTCGAGAACCTTTGTTCCCCAACGGTTGTCGGTTCTGCGAGCTATATGGCCGGCCCACTGCCACTTCAACCTGCTAATTCTGAAAGCTATGTCGGTAACCTTGGTTCTTCTACGGATTTCCTCATTTCGGATTTTATCACGCAGCGAAACTCCGATCATAGCTCTCTCCATAGCCCGTTGGGCGACTTTGAGCTTGTGTATAAGGCCAATAGTTAGCGACCAAGTCTCAGTGCCATATGTCATCACTGGCAACACGCACTGATTGAACTGGGTTTAGACTAGAACTAACTAAACCCTGGTTTTGTGACGTGTCATTTCATACAGTTGCTCTATGTCATAAGTAGCTTCCGCCCACGGCTTCGCTAGCGTGGTACCTGCATAAAAAGCCTTATGCTATTCTAGGTAAAGCACTCTTTATATTCCAAGTTTGAACTAAATCGGTGGAGCTCGCTTGTCTACCTTGTTGTGACACTGATTCTTTCTTAGCCATCCTGTATTAGATCAGTGAGAAGGGTGAGGTATCGTGGTCCTGAAAAGGGCCTATGACCATCGGTGAAAGAATTAGTGTAAAGGTTTAAAGTGCGCCTCGTAGAGGCTCCTTTCTTGCAGATGTCACATGTCTTCGAATTTTTAAGGTTCTAGTATAGCGCACATAAATTTTCCGAATGGAAAATCCATTGAACTGATTTTTGCATTAAATAAATAAATAAATATTCCGGACATTATCACACACGGTCAACTGATCCCATACTAGGCATAGCCTGTACTATGAGTACCAGAGACTGATATACATAATAGATATATATTTAACACCCAGACACAGAACAAACATTGAGTTTGTTCAATGAAAAATATCGAATTTCCAAAAGTCGTAGAACAAACTTTATTGCCAATTGGGTGTAGAATTAACCCCTTTAGGGGATAGCATACATATTATAAATCATCCTATCCTACTAATATTATAAATGCTAAAGTTTGTGAGGATGTTTGTTGTTTGTTTTTCGAGAGGTAGGGCACAGCGAGATTTTCTCGCTCTAAATTGGAGCAGCCCGCCTGGGGAGGTACCTCCGCCTTACAGAAGATCGCAGCCAAATAACATTATTTGTTTCAAATAGTGTTGTGTTCCTGCGGAGAGTGAGGTTGCCAGAGCTCTTTAGGGGGAGGAGGGGTTTGGCAGGCAACGCATTAGCAATGCTCCAGGTGTTGCTGATGTCAATAGGCGACGGTAACCACTTACCATCAGGTGGGCCGTAAGCCTGTTTGCCTCCGTATAACATAAAAAAAAAAAAACACGCCGTAACAGCTCAACCGATTTCGTTGAAACTTGGAATTTTATATTCGAGTTCTTTACCTAGAATAGCATATAGGCTACTATGTAGATACCATACGAGCAAAGTTGCGGGAGGGAGCTAGTCTTGTATACTTACAAAAGTACCAAACAGATTACTTATACAACATAGAACAGCCGTATCTAGACTGTTCTGTGTAGGTATACCACCGTCTCTCATCACAAATCATTTTTAGTTACCTATCGCATAATTGCGTACGCTTTTGTCCGATTTATCGGCCGCTATTTATAAAGCACCTTGAGAGCACATCAATAGATCTATTCAAACGAATTCCGGAGAATAACCCTATTTCGTAAAAAGTTGTGACCGGTATTAAGCCGTGCTCAAACTTCATGCGATATGTCCTAGATAATTGTCCCAGATTATATTTGTCCGGGCTAAACTCAAAAACTACTAGACGGATCTTTATGAAACTTTACAAAGTTATTGATTACTAGCTCCAGCCCGCGGCTTCGCACGCGTGGTACCTAGATAGCCTATAAGCTATTCTAAGTATGAAACTCTAACTATTCCAAGTTTCATAAAAATCGGTTAAGCCGTTACGGCGTGATTGAACAACAAACAATATAACATGC
This sequence comes from Anticlea derivata, assembly GCA_947579855.1. NCBI lineage: Eukaryota > Metazoa > Arthropoda > Insecta > Lepidoptera > Geometridae > Anticlea > Anticlea derivata. The sequence goes on along the minus strand of OX388277.1, from coordinate 2,573,240 downwards.
TCACAAACTTTCGCATTTATAATATTAGTAGGATGATCGAAATTGTTACGTAGGCTATGATATAACTAAAGAATATTTTATATATTACTTTTAATAACAATTAATGAAATACAGGTGTCATAATTGCGTCAAAATCAAAAGTCTGGCTGAGAGACTGACTCAAACAGCAACATATAGACGTTGGGTGGATATTGCCACCTGAATAAAATGCATATTTTTGTATGTATTTTTTATATTAGTGATATGTTTTCTTTTTTAAGGAACTATATTTAGAGACTATTGCAATTTTAACTGTTTTAATTTATTATCTATAAATAAATAAATAAATAAAATTAGTATTTATTTGCAAAGGAAAGGTTTAACAAGTTCGTGACTTAAAAACTTATAAAATAAGCTTATATAGAGACAAAACAAAATACGTGCATGATATATGGATCATGTGTCTGAAATAAATAACAATTATTATTATTATTATAATTATCTCAAATATCCTTTCTCTATACTGTGACTCGAAACCGCGTGGGTAAGCTAGCCCTTAAATAAGTAAATAACGTTTCCTCTCTTTTACGGAAACCGTTTTATAGGAAATCCAAAGTTTGAGTAACGTGAGGTGAATATTGATGCTATTTACACAGAGCACGCGGTTCGTAAATGAAAATGTTATGCTTTAGAGTACTAGGTTCGCCTGTTCTTTGGTTTTAACTGGATAATTTGTTTATTGGTTGTCCTTTCACTACAATAATTCAAGCTTGTGCTACCGTTACATTTTATAAATCTGTTTTATAAACCTAGCTTCGTTGGTAGGACAAACATTCGAAGCAGAATACAGGATACCTGAGACACGAAAGCGAGAGGGATATAAAATGCAGTAAATCGCACTAAGCTAAGATTCTTTAGACTAACAAATCGAAACATTGTCGGTGCATGCAGACATCGTCATATTTATATTGAAAAATATTTATATTTTATTTAGAAAACTCTAGTTACTAGGGTGTTCAGTTTGTACTTCCTACTTACAAAACTGATTAGGTACTTTTATACATACTTTACTTTACTCGACTCTAGTAGGTAGGTAGTACAAATGATAACAAAATTAATCATTTGTAAAATATGTGTAAAATCATACAACCTCGTATCTCTAGTAATTCAGTCGGGTTTCGATACATATTACATATTGAAGCTCAACTGGTAGGTAGTACAAATGATACATAAAATATTCCGGACATATTCACACGGTCAACTGATCCCAAACTAGGCATAACCTGTACTATGGGTACCAGAAACTGATATATATAATAGATAAAAATATTTAACACCCAGACACAGAACAAACATCTGTGTTTATCACACAAATGTTTGTCCAGTGCGGGGATCGAACCCGCGACCTCTAGCGCAGAAGGCAGAGTTACTACTAACTGAGCTATGAGGCCAGTCAACACATGCATACATACATACATAAAACCACACCTGTTTCCCAGAGGGGTAGGCAGAGACCACGGTTTTCCACTTGCTACGATCCTGACATACCTCTTTTGCTTCATTCACTCTCATCACATTCCTCATACATGCTCGTCGGTTTAGGGTACTCATGACCTGGCCTTTTTCCAAAACGTCACCGATTTGGTCACTAAACGTACGCCTAGGTCTTCCCCTTCCAACGGTCCCATTCACACTCGCCTTATACACCTGATTTGATACAACCTTGCATCTACAAATTCAAGTCAATTCACTCGGATTTTTCTTCTCAGGTCTTCTACTGAGTCGTTCAACTGGTCTGAACTACTCAGTAGAAGAAATCAGAAGAAAAATCTAAAAATCATTTGAGAAAAAATTCAGAAGAACCCGGTGCGGAAAAAAGGACCAATCTGTAGTGCCGCTTGACTTAAAAAAAATATTTTCACAGAATATTACGACCGTTTTTCACTTTATAGGTAACAGTTTTACATTTTTCAAAATCTAATTTATGCTAAATTACATATGGAAAATTTTAAATTAAAAAGGGACATCCACAATTTTAATACACGCAAAAAAAACAATATAGTTGTTCCAAAACATAGACTAGCTAAGGTGAACAAAAGTTTCTTATGCATGAGCATAATATTTTTCAATAAGTTACCTTTGGACATCAGAAATCTAGATTTAAAGGAATTTAGCGCTAGAATAAGAAAGTTTTTATTGTTAAAATCTTATTATGATATTGACGAAACTCTGGCTGATGATTTTAGTGTGTAATCAACTGCTGTATTTTTTTTTTATTTCTATGTTACTTGTTTTTTTTTAATAATGTATAATATGACTTTTCCTAGTGTACAGACTGTATCAAAACGGAATAAAATCTTTTGAATATGAATTTGAATTGAGAGAAAAGTTGCTTCTTACAGAACCATTAGTAACATGTCGACCAGAACAATTAATTCAGAAGAATATCAATATCGTCCAGATATATTGGCTTCGAATACGATAACAAATTGAAATAAATATAATATTCTGTATTCATTTCTGGTTGCTTACGATACGCTATAAATATTATATCCTGGTATGACAATTCATCATCATCAGCCTGCAGAAGTCCACTGCTGGATAAAGGCCTTCCCAAAGAGTTCCATGGCGAACGGTCTTGAGGCTTTTCCATGCACCGACTTCCCGCAACTTTAACAATGTCGTCGGTCCATCGGGTTTGGGGCACTTCCTGCATTGCGATGCCCGGTTCGTGGTCGCCATTCGAGAACCTTTACTGCCAAACGGTTGTCGGTTCTACGAGCTATATAGCTTGCCCACTGCCACTTCAACTTAAACTCCTAATTCTGAGAGCTACTCATATGTCGGGGGCCTTAGTTCTTTTACGGATTTACCTACTCATTCCGTATTTTATGACGTTGTGAAGCATAGCTCCAAGCATAGCTCTCTCCATTGCCCGTTGCGCGACTTTGAGCTTGTGTATGAGGCCAATGGTTAGCGACCAAGTCTCAGTGGCGTCATCACTGGCAATACGCACTGATTGTAGACTTTTGTCTTGAGGCTCTGCGGTATCTGTGACGAGAAGATATGAGAAAGTTTGCCAAACGAAGCCCATCCTAGTTGGATTCGTCGGTTGACCTCTTTGTCGAAGTTGGACCTAAACATTACCTACTAACTTAAAACACTTTAAACTTATTTCTAGAGAAATTATGCCGTTATGAGTAATATGTAATGAGTCGGGTTCGGATATTGTGCGTATATTATAGCTCGTCGTGTGAAAGCAGCTTGTTGAACAAATGTTTTTGTGAGCACTTACTCGTACTACGTTTTGTATTGTATGTTTTTTTGACATTTCAATGAACCGAAACGACTTGTTTACCAAAATACCTTTTTCGGAATAAAATGTCATAGGAACGTTTTAACATTTTCATTTTAACCCTGGTATTCTTAGCCGTTCATTTTCTCTGAATCACTCATCATCAGCCTGTAAGTCCACTGCTGGACATAGGCCTCAAGCACTGCCTCGCCCAGTTCGTGGTCGCTATTCATCATCTTCATCAGCCTGTAGAAGTCCCCTGCTGGACAAAGGATTCCCCCAAAGAGTTCCCCGACGAATGGTCTTGAGCCTTCTCCATCCACTGACTTCTCGCAACCTTCACAATGTCGTCGGTCCATTGGGGGCCTTCCAAACCTGCGTCGCCCGGTTCGTGGTCGCTATTCGAGAAGCTTTAGTCCCCAAAAGTTGTCGATTCTGCGAGCTTTATGGCATGCCTTGGTTCTTCTACGGATTTTCTCATTTTAGATCTTATCACGCAGTGAAACTCCGAGCATAGCTCTCTCCATAGCCCGTTGTGCTACTTTGAGCTTGTCTTGTTTATGGGCCTCTGTGACTGTTGTTGGACTTTGAGCTTGTGTATGATTGATATCCAACATTAGCGACCAATGCCAGTGCTATATGTCCTCACTGGCCACTGACGTAAAACTTCTTTATTTCTATAGATATTGCTGTCAAATACTTCATCACCATCATCATCATCATTTTAGCCGTACGACGTCCACTGCTGAACATGGCGTCCCCCACAGACAATAAATTCCTTATCATGTGGGGGGATTTGCCCATACTCACCACGCTGGGCATGCGGGTTGGCGAGCGCAGTTAGAGCTATCGTTGTTAAAATGAGTGACGCTGCTGCCCATCCCTTAGCTTTTTTCCCTTAGACGCCTCTTACGACATCCGTGGATAGGTAGATATGGAGGGGCCTATTCTTCAGCCGGGGCCACCACGGCATGTCAAATATTTATTACCCTAAAATTCCACTCACGAAGATTAAAAATACGAGTCTAGGGCTCGAATTTTTAACCTTGGACAATGTGGCAATCCACAAGCGCTTCCGAGTGCGCAAACATTACTTTTACGTCACGATAAACCTATACACATTGTTATCTATTGATGTCATAAATTAATAAAGTACGATAGAATCTATTTATCAAGTCCTCGAATACTTATTGGCTAAACGTGAATAACTTAATTAGCCAATATGATTCATTGGCACTTATCTAGTGGAAAATAACAATATTATGTATTGTCTAGATAATCACACTTATATTTTAAATGCGAAAGTAGCAGTCTCTCTTTCTATTTGTAACGTTTTCACGACTAAACTGCTGCACCGATCTTGATGAAATTTGGAATAGTGATAGCCTAAGCACTGAGGAAGAACGTAAGTTACTTTAAATTTGAGTACCACGCGGGTAAAGATGCGGGCAGACATAAGTTTTATAATTTTACGTAAAATATTTTTTTATATCTGGCGATTACTAACTGACGAACCAAAACACTGTTTGAAAGCGCCCTAAAGAATGCCACGACGAGTGGTCTTGAGCTTATGCCGTATTTGTATAAGTATTTTAAGTTATTATATTGCCATAAGTAAATTATTTTATATATATTTTTTTAAAATCTCTGATTCAATGCCCTGTTCAATTTTGAAGTTGTAACTAGATTTATCGCTCAGTCTGTGTAATTTTCAGTCTTAATTTCGGACAAATAATTTGTATACCTGTCACGGTATACAACGACTATGAATTCGAAAATTACGGTGCTGCTTCTTTTATACAACTTTGACTTATTTTCTTTACGAAACTACTTTTATAGGTAAATACCTACTGTTTACCAAAACTTCAGAGGCCGGATGAGCAAGTATCAAATGGAATTAGAAATGAGCGTGATGTTTGAGCAGCGTATCAAAAGCTTTTGTAGTGCGTAACTGCCTTAGAAGAGTAGTTGTAGGTAGATAGTACATAAACGGCAGTATACTCACGTACCTACTAAGTATAAATATAATATTTATTTTATCATAATTATAGTTAACTAGCTTCCGCCCGCGGCTTCGCTCGCGTGGTACCTACATAAAAAGTAACCTATATGCTATTCCAGACTATAATCTATCTCTGTACCAAATTTCATCCGAATCCGTTCGGCCGTTTGGGCGTGATTGAATAACAAACATCCAAACATACATCCAAACATCCTCACAAACTTTCGCATTTATAATATTAGTAGGATAGGATTAGAATGGGTTACACACTAATAGATTTTTAACATTCATAGAAATAGTTGTTAAACACCGATAAAATACATATCTATAATTAGATATTGTGTCAAAAGAGACGTTTCATCAATATATGGAGCCTGGGCCTGCACTGTGTACACTACTCTAAAATATGGCTAAGCAATAAAGTAAACGTATTTAATTGGTTATTTTATTTCAATTGACTTCGTTCTAAGGTACATTAAGATTTTCTTCGACAAAGAGAGCAACACACAGCGCTACAAAAATATGGCGGATGGACGTGCGTGAAATGTCATTTTGACAACTTACATTTATCTGACAAAACAAAAACATCAAATCAAACAACATGACATGAAAAATATGTCAATGTCATGTCAAACGCCAATTATAAACCAACATGGCGGCCTTCAAATAGTGTTCACATAGTAAAAAACTTACCAGAAGAACTATTCTTGTACCATCGCATTTGTCTTCAAATTAATGAAATTGTATTTTTCTTGTAATCTCCTATTTTTTTCCTAATTTTTCTATGTAGTGTACATGGACCAGGCCCAGAATGAAATGGCTCCTTTATCAAAAAGATAATATATTTGCGGGAAAAAACAAAATATTCGATTTTTTTCTGTTTTCTTCCGAACTTTTTCAAATTAGCTGTTTTCGGTCGTCTTATCATCTTTATAAAACGTATGTGTAACATTTTTTTACTAAAAGTTCGACATCAAGATTACTAGGTACATAAAACAGTTGAATAAGTTATTGAATTTAAACTGATTTATCTCAAAACTGATTTTTGCATGGACATTTTTCTATGAAAATTGTCGCAAAATTGTTGGAACAAACTCTAATGCCAATTGGGTGTAGAATAAACCCCTTTCGGGATAGCATACATATTATGAATCACCCTGTATATAATAACGGCAGCCTCAGTACGTTACCTGCCATTACTTACAAACTTTTTGAAAATGAGTCTCTCAGACTAAGGCTCGTATTCAGAGACAAGACTCAAGCGTTGATCTGTACTTAAATTCGATTCGATTTGAGTCGAGATTCTAATTCTTGAACAGTACTTATGTATAGATTCAATGATCACAGTTCACCTGAGTAAATGCTTATTCTGAAACGTCAATCAGACGAAATCGGTACTTAAATCTAGATTTGATTTGACATTATTCAAAGGAAAATGAGATCTACACTCAAGCGTGCTCCGGACCACACTTAAATATAGATTTTGTTGTATTTGGTGCAAAAAAAAAGCAATAAAGAAGTAAATATTTGAAGATAATATGGATATTTTGTTAAGTTTAATGTGGTATACGAATAAAGAGTAACGTATTTTCAATGAAACGACGAAATCAAATCAGTTCAAAATCCAATGCGTAATATGGGACGCTGACGATCCCTGCGCATTGGAAGTAGTGAGTTTTTGGAAAAGAACCAGATTCTCCAGAGGTGTCGTGAAAAATATAAACCAGCGCCAGAACCCTATCAGCAGAGGGCTACCCGTAACGATGGCACTGCAAGTTTTGGTGTGTTTGCGATATTACGCTACTGCATCATTTCAGGTAATAAGTTTACCTACCTACCTCACATAGGTACACCTTCCACTAAGTACTAACAAACAATGTTACTTTGTAATTTCAGCTGGTAATGGAGATCTACTTCACATTTCTATCCTAGCTAACGAGGAAATGCCGGAATACCACGATATTGAGCAATACCCCCATCATACGACCCGGGCAGTGATAGATAGGGTAACAGACAGACAGGAGTTATTCTCGCATTTACAATACAAATTATAAAGTAGGTATGTAAATAGGTATATGTTAAAAATATAAAAAAGTTTACTAGGTATTTTATTAAAAAAAATTTAAATGTGTTACAGACAATCTTTTATTTCCTACCATTTAATAAGAATTCACAAAATCACGATTCCCGATATTATCATCCTGCGGGACAATGTTTGCATGATCTGCATACTTGTTCTGGGTCTGGGTGTTGTGGTACCATGGTACTCGTGGTTTATGTGATACCCACAGGGAATCCTTGTTCGGGGTATTATTTTTCAAATTAATCCAACCACCAAAACTATTAAGTTTGGTAAATAAATTGAGAGCACAACATCACTTCGTAAGTTCCCGCCAAAGAGAATATTAGCACTGGTTCCCGCCAAAATGTTTGACTTTGACATTTTCTTTAAGCAGCGTTCCGTTACACGTAATTTTATAATAATTATACTTCACTTTATTGGAAGCTCTATCATATTCCCAGCCTGGCTATTAAAATTTATGCGTAAAACGGATCGAAAATTATAAATAAATCAAAATGTAAACGAGAACAGGCTGAATCACATGAGTACAGATTTGAAACTCGATTCAGCTGAGAGTAGTTTAAGTACCGTTCTTATATAAAAGCTAAAGAGATTCAATACTTAAATAGAGTTCAGCTGATATGTGATTAAATCTATGCTTGAGTCGTGTCTCTGAATACGAGCCTAAGGCTAAGGCTAATTCTCTTCTCAAACATAGCTTTTATTCAAGAACGGTACTTAAACTACTCTCAGCTGAATCGAGTTTCAAATCTGTACTCAAATGTTCTCGTTTACATTTTGATTTATTTATAATTTTCGATCCGTTTTACGCAGAAATTCAAACAGCCAGGGTGGAAATAGAATAGAACAATAAAGTGAAGTATAAATATGCATCGAAGTACGTGTAACGGAACGTAAATGTCTTTTGATTAATGTCAAATCAAATCTAAACTCAAGCACTGATTTCGTCTGATTGACGTTTCAGAATAAGCATTTACTCAGGTGAACTGTGATCATTGAATCTATACATAAGTACTGTTCAAGAATGAGAATCGCGCCTCAAATTGAGATTTAAGTACAGATCAACGCTTGAGTCTTGTCTCTGAATACGAGCCTAAAAGTTCAAAATTCCAAATCTCACACGTGCACAACATTAAAAGCGCAATAAACAATTTTTGTGTAAACTATGGTTTATAAATAGTCAGGATGTGTATTCTCAGATTTGATTGACAGCCGCTGTTTGGTTGAATTATTACAGAGTGAGGCAAAAAAAACTAGTATACACTTTAAAATAGAAATATGCTCATGAATGTTATCCCCAAGCATTGTAGACAACCTGTCAGTTCAATTCAATTCATTTTTTATTTCATTATCATATTGGGTACATTTTCAAACATAATTAAATAATAGATTGTAGTACACTTATGAACGTCAAACATAATAATCAAACACAATAATATAACATAAATAAAATAACACGGCATTATTTATAGGAAATTAAATAAATCATGTCATAAATGTCAATAAAATTAAATAATAAATGTCACACAATAACTAAACATAACAAAGGCTACCTACATAAACTACAAATTCAAATTCCTCCCGCCATTTTTTCAGATCTCCAGGCGTTCAGATCCTCGAAGATGTCTAAGTGGGGTAGTCAGAGTCATGTCCGAACATTTAGCACATGCCCACAATCGGCAGTAGTGAGTATTCCATACGTGACAAGTTGACTTCACGTTGTCCACTCAAATTTTTCGAACAGAAAACCTCGTTGGTGTTCGACCACGATCTTCGTATCGAAAGTTGGGGTACCTCCCGGCTAAAAACTTTAGTGCTACCAAACATTTAGAGCTACATCACTAAGCTTGCTCGCTTTTCGTGTATATGATTATTTCTTGGTCATCCTGTATTAGGGTCTATTACGAAAGAATCAGTGTAGTGTCAAGATCAAAGCGAGCCTTCTCCACTCTTCTTCAGTGGCTCCTTTCGTGCACAAATTTAGCAGAAGCGTAATATTTATTGAGAAACAAAGAGAATTGAAGAATGGAATTCAGCACAGTGGAATACTACAGAGGCCCCTTGAGAAGATTGTTGAAAACACTTCAGATACTGTTATCAGGAGACGGCGCGCCGGCGATGCGTTTCGAAAACTGCGAATGTCGATACGACAGTCGCTAAAGGCAGACAATTACTTTTCGTTCACGTCAGCCTTTTCTAGCCTCATATTTTTACATCACATTTTGACAAACTGACTAACCTTATAGCTCAGTTGGTAGTAACTCTGCCTTCAGCGATAGAGGTCGCAGGCTCGATTCCCGCACTGGACAAACATTTGTGTGATTAACACAGATGTTAGTTCTGTGTCTGGGTGCTATATATTTATTTATTATGTATATCAATCTCTGGTACCCATAGTGCAGGCTATGCCTAGTTTGGGATCAGTTGACCGTGTGTGATATGTGTATATGATAATATTTATTTATTATTATTTATTTCTCATTTCACTGTAAATTCGTAACAGCATATCGCCAATTGTTTACTTGTTACGCACACTTAGTCCTTTAACCGACTTCAAAAAATAAGAAGCATTAGACGAATAGCATGATTTCTTAAAACAAATAACATTTAGCTATTTTTGGAGCTAAACTTAGTACTCAGCTATTGGCACAAAATAATATTTGAGCAAACTAACTAACGCTTTAAAATAATGTTGTTTAGTAAGTAAACAAATATAATCCGTGTTTAAGATAGACGAGAGTAAATGTTGATCGGCGTTAATTAAAATGAGTTCCGGAAAGATAATGAAATTGCTATGTAGATTTATATAAATTGTTTTAGAATATTCTGATTGTCTTTCTCTTGAATGTTTCTTTAAAATATTGTGGAATCAATCAAATCATTGAATTTGACTGGCCTCATAGCTTAGTTGGTAGTAACTCTGCCTTCTGCGCTAGAGTTCGCGGGTTCGATTCCCGCACTGGACAAACATTTGTGACTAACACAGATGTTTGTTCTGTGTCTGGGTGTTAAATATATATCTATTATGTATATCAGTCTCTGGTACCCATAGTACAGGCTATGCCTAGTTTGGGATCAGTTGACAATGTGTGATATGTCAAAAAAAAAAAAAAAAACGTCTACATACATACATAAAATCATGCCAATTACCCAGAGGGGTAGGCAGAAACCACGGCTTTCCGCTTGCTACGCACTGTCATCACATTCCCCATACATGCTCGTCGGTTTAGGGTACTCTTGACCTGGCCTTTGTCCAAAACGTCACGGATTTGGTCGCTAAACGTACGCCTAGATCTTCCCCTTCCAACGGTTCCATTCACACTCGCCTTATACACCTGTTTCGTCAATCTTCTTTAGTTCATCCTCTCTACATGACCAAACCATCTCAGCAAAGCTTTCTCAATCCCCATCAATATATCTTCTTTCACTCCATAACGCTCTCTTATCACACTGTTCCTCACAAAACACACATACTTCGCAAAGCACACCACAGTGTCGAACCAAACGTTTCTGCTCCATCTTTATTATAAGCACTGGCAAAGAGTGGAACGATTGGCCAGCTTCTGTTTTCCCGGATGAGTACAATCTCGGAGTCTTCAAATCTAGAGTGAATAAGTTCCTTCTGGTAAAGCGTGCTCCATCTTAGACCACATCTCACTTGCAAAAGTGAGAGGGTGGTCAACGCCTAACCAACAGCAAAAAAAAAAAAAGCTCTCCATTCCACTGCATTTTTCCTACTTTAATAAAATGATGTCTAGTTTAATAAAATCACTAGGATCACTTTGAGACGTCTTAGAAACTAGGTGAAGCTATGCCTGTTCCTCGCGAGCCAACCTAGAAGAATCAGACGATAAACACGGTTCGTTGACCTTCATATTTTTTATTTCAATAAAATCACTAGGATGGTTATAGAAACCCCGTTTCTAGGGGAAGATTGCGAGTTCAAATATCGAACTTCTCGTTCATTTAATAATTACCTCAATAGATGATAAAAGTTAATTAGAAAAATTTCGGGATAATGTGAATATTTTGTTTTTTTCCGCTAATATTTTTTCTTTTTGTTGATAGAAGCACTTTTCGGGATGGTATACATATCATGGATCACCTTGTATACCTATTCAAACATTAAGATTTTAATTGCTTTCAAATACAAATAAATGAGGATCAGAACACGCTTTGATTCCAATCCGAATAGGTACTTTTAAATTGGCCTGGGCGGTTCTAATGGCTTCAGGGCGGATTAACTTGGCGACCCTTAAAATAGTATTAGACGCTACTACGAACTAAAGATTATTGTATACTAGGTTCTTTGTACTTCATTGCTGATTGTGTCACTAGTCCATTCTTGTTCGTCTTTACATTGAAGCCGGTAGATAGCCATGAATTTAATAATAATAATAATAATAATAAATATTCCGGACATATCACACACGGTCAACTGATCCCAAACTAGGCATAGGCATACATAATAAATATATATTTATCACCCAGACACAGAACAAACATCTGTGTTAGTCACAAATGTTTGTCCAGTGCGGGAATCGAACCCGCGACTTCTAGCGCAGAAGGCAGAGTTACTACCAACTAAGCTATGAGGCCAGTCAACATTTCCATTTTGAGCACCGTGCCGTGGTGGCCCCGGTGGAAGAATAGGTCCCTCCATATCTACCAACCCGTGGATGTCGTAAGAGGTGATTAAGGGAAAAAGCTAGGGGATGGGCAGCAGCGTCCCCTATTTTCAATAGCTCTAACTGCAATCGATCGCACCCGCATGCCCAGCGTGGTGTATGGACAAATTTCCTCACATGTTTGGAATTCGTTCTGGTACTCTGTGGGGAAGGCAATGTTCAGCAGTGGACGTTCCACGGCTGAAATGATGATGATGATCATGTTTTTTTTTTTTAATACTAACACGGGACACTTTTGAGGATAATACGACATTTCACGTGGTTGGTGTTTCCGTTTGTAAGGTATTAAAACTAAATGTTTTCTTTCAATCTGGTTGAAATAACTTCAAACAAAAAAATGGGAATATGACGCAGTCACAAGCAAATTAAAAAAATATCTTTCATAAATATATTCTGAACACTTTACGAAAATCAGTCAATCAAATGTTCAGTACGATGGATTCAACGGCAATCCTGTAGCAGGTTCTGACGTGACCTCGTCACAAGCGTCATGAAAAGCCGGCCTGAGCAGGTATTGCAGCAGCAATTGAATTTGTCTGACGCAAGCATCCCCCTGAATACCCTGGTTAAATTAATGAATGGAGCTGAAGGGCCTTTTGTGTGGAACACAATAATAGTCTAACAAATGTTATCCCCAAGCATGGCACACCGTTCTAGATCTCGAAACACTTTAATCTAAGTTGAGTCTTCTTGAATCTTTGAAGATTTAAGGTTCAAATTCGTATGCTGACACGCTTGCATATGACTGGCAATGGTAGGTGCCCCAAATGTTTCAGCCCCTCCCGTAATATGCTGTCTACGTTGGTGCTACGATGTTTTAAAGAGATGCTACGGGCGTAGCTCGCTACGCGGCCTCCTACGCTAAAATCCAACGGTTACTACGCGATCTTGCGTGGGTTATTCTTCCGGTTCAAAAAACGTATGAACGGTTCAACAGGTTCAAGGAAAACTTTATGAGGTAACCCAAGGGTTAATTAATTCTTCACGTATTGACGATTTCTTCTTTAGTTAGTCGGCCTTCTTGAAGAGAAGGCCGACTAACTGGTAAACATATTGGTACTGGGAAAGCTTTCTTCAATAAAACATAACCCAGGTTTCCTGTTAGTTAAAAGATCCGGTGACCATCATCATCATCTAGAATACCTATACCTATGTAATAAGGCCAACTACTTTTAATAATTTACATCGTCAGCCTGAAGAATTCTGTGAAACTGTGGCGTGGTAATAATGTCAGTGAATGCAAAAGCACTCAAATTTATCACACAATTTAAAAAATTAAGTGCGCCTTGCTTGAAACGGTGAAGAAAAACATCAACTCAAACTTTATTGCCAATTATATTATTATTAAAAAAAATTGGTTGTAGAAAAACCTCCTTTAGGGATGGTATACATGTTATGAATCACCTTGTAGGATGCTAAGAACTACTGCATAGTGGCATGTACCAAATTTAATATTTGTACGGGCCTCTGGAGATAAATCGATCTTTAAAATGTCTACTCTAACTTCAATTGCCAACTTCAGAACCTTTACCTTATCAGTCCTCAAGATGCTGTCTCATGATACGTCTTCAGGATAAAAAACGATAATCCGCGATAAATGTATCGAAATAGATATCGACAAGTGTTGTATAACTCTAATAATATAATACAAGTGTTGTGAGCAATAGTGGAGTGGTGGAAGTGACCCAGCCTTCCGCCCACAGGTCGTGGGCTCGAAGCCCGGTCAGGCACCAATAGATTTTTCACCCGGAAAATGCATGTGCACTTTACTAGTGCTCTCAAACGGAAAACATCGTGAGGAAACCGGCATGTCCTAGAACCTAAAAAATCGAAGACATGTGCACGAAAGGAGCCTCTAAGAGACGCACATTAATCCTTTCACTACACTGATTCTTTCATCGACAGTCATAGGCCCTTTTCAGGGCCACCTTACCTAAACCTCGTCACTGACCTAATATGGGATGACCAAGAAAGAATCAGTGACAAGAAAGTGTTGTATAACTCTAATAATATAAACTAGTGTTTCGCCCCAACTGAGACTTGGCAGTGTCAGTAAATTTTGGCGCTACGATGATCGTTGAGGCACAGTTGAGGTAAACTTTGAAAATCGCACCTTTAGCATGTTCCAACGAACAATCTTACTTGAACTACGAAGTCATTGAAACTAGACTTAATTGGAGTTCAACCATTCGAGAACCTTTAATCCCCAACTTTTGTCGGTTCTGAAAAGATAGGTAGGATAGGTTGTGTGAAAGATGATATGAGTAAGAAAGGAGTGAATAATGATATAACGGTTGATAGAGGAGAGTGGAAGAGACCTCATATGAAGTGGTATAAGGGCTGGGAGATAAGATCGACATAGACAAACATTTATTAACAAACTTGGCACACAATAAACGTCACAATAAAAGCAAGACACAGAGAGCGAAAATATAAAACAAAGACAGAGAGGTAACACACAAAAACTTATTAAAAAGAACATGTGAAATGTTATTGTGCGCTACAGCAGCAAAAAGGTCTCGGCACAGCATAAATGCCTTACCACTGAGGAGTAGTTAGGCGCTGGTATTCTGCCGAAACCGTTATTTATAGTCACTTCACCTTGTGAGACTACTTCAAAAGAGACGTTTCATCGATATATGGAGGCCTGGGCCTGCACTGTGTACACTACTAAGTATGTACTAATTATGGCTAAGCAATAAAGTAAACGTATTTAATTGGTTATTTTATTTAAATTGACTTCGTTCTAAGGTACATTAAGATTTTCTTCGACAATGAGAGCAACACACAGCGCTACAAAATATGGCGGATGGACGTGCGTGAATTGTCATTTTGACAACCTTCATATATCTGACAAAACAAAAACATCAAATCAAACAACATGTCAAACGCCAATTATAAACCAACATGGCGGCCATCAAATAGTGTTCACATAATAAAAAACTTACCAGAAGAACTATTTTTGTACCATCGCATTTGTCTTCAAATTAATGAAATTATATTTTTCTTGTAATCTCCTATTTTTTCCTAATTTTTCTATGTAGTGTACATGGACCAGGCCCAGAATAAAATGGCTCATTTGTGGAGTGTTTGAGATTATGGTTGTCGGTTCTGCGAGCTATATGGCCTAACCACTGCCACTTCAACTTAGTAATTTTGAGAGCTATGTATGACCTTGGTTCTTCTACGGATTATTTTATTGTTTCTCTATTTCTTACTGTTACTTAATTTGAGTTAGTATCTACACAGCTACTTATAAATAAAAGCTTGTGTAAATTATTGATTTCATATGGATGTTTATCATGAAATTCCACACGACGAACGTTTTGTTTGTGTTTACAACAATCGCAGGGAGATCTGTTTATTAGTCTGCAATTATGTGATAACTAGCTCGCTATTCTAAGTTTTATCGAATTGGGTTCAGCAATCCACGCTGGATTCAGTAACAAACATCCATCCATTCATACTTTCGGCATTATAATTGTAGTAAGAGGGCTCATCTTAAATTAATAGATAATAATAAATACCCATCAATAAATTTATCTATTAAATAACCACCCGATGGACCGACGACGTTGTTTAAGTTGCGGGAAGTCAGTGGATTGAAAAGGCTCAAGACCGTTCGTCATGGAACTGTTTAGGCCTATGTCCAGCAGTGGACTTGGACTTGCTGATAATGATGATGATGAAGTACACTAAACATGAAAGTAACTAAATAAATAATACCTTTCAAAACTGTCCAAAGCTCACAACTAGAACAAATTCTCATTCACTATCAAAAACACATTTTGCGTAAACTCGACTATAACTTCTCGCGCGCGTTCCTATTATCAGAGCGGGGGACGTACGCCCTCCCTACTCGGCTGCCGTGAGCGAACTGATTTGATTCGGGTTTCCCTTATCAGTACATAAATCCGATAACATTTATTTTAATACCTGGATTAATGTTCGGCACAGATTTGGTGGCTATTCCCACATGCCTATGATAAATAATCGTAAATACCTATAGAGTACTAGCGGGCCATCCCGCAACTTCGTCCGCGTGTTCCTACCTTGACTCTGTCAATTCGTTCACTTGAGATCTTAATCGCCTCCATGTTACATATGTAAGGCAGCCTCAGGGTGCGAGCCTAGACCGTGTTTATTTCAAAATGGTTTTTTTCCTAAAAATGAACTCTGAAACGTCTTTAAATACTATATTCTAAATTCTGTTGAAATGCCACGGAATAATGGTTTTTTTATAATATCCCAAAAATGTTCGACTCGATAAAATTTATAATATCGGACAGTTGGTTTTTTTTTATTATTTAGCTATTTCACAGTAAACAATTATGATGTTCCTACTTAAACTCGGGGACCAAAATCGTTGAACACGAATTAGTTTAATAGCAACAGAACTACATTACTTTCACATTATTATAACATAACTGACAAAAATATTCACAAAAAATCTTAAATACTTTGGTGTTATTCAAATTAATTGTTCTTTTTTCGTATTGTTAGACTGACTGTACTAAGAACTTATTTAAATAATTGCTTACCAGTTTTAATGAACGGCGTTTCATTCAGAAATCGTTAGATCTCTGCATTCATTTCCCTAAAATTAATTAACACAGTGTAATTGGAATTAGAGCATTATTTACAATTCATTTGGGGGTTTCTTTGTGAATTTCATTATTCTGCCTTTCCGGTCTTTCCGGCTCTTGGACTGCCTTTGAAAGAAGTACATAAGATATTTGTTTATTAGTTTCTTGAAATAGGGTACTGGGGTAAGTAAGTGGGTGACACGAGTATTCGTTTGAAAATGTTGAGTAGCCATAGCACAAATAATTTGGGAATTATTTGAGCCATTTGTATTATAAACTACTAGCTGTCCCGCTCACGAATTGTTGACAACGACGCGACAAATTGACATATCCTTGCCAAAGTTCTGAATCCACTATTTTCCATTTTAAAATTAAAAACCTCTGCGGACTTTTGAAAATATACGGTGTACCTCACACAGGACAGAGCTGACTTCCACATAATTTGTTTTAGGAAGAATACACGGTAGAGAAGAATACGGAAGAGATACACAGTATACAGTTTCAAAGCTGGCCTCATAGCTCAGTTGGTATCTAGTTACTCTGCCTTCTGCGCTAGAGGTCGCGGGTTCGATTCCCGCACTGGACAAACATTTGTGACTAACACAGATGTTTGTTCTGTGTCTGGGTGTTAAATATATATCTATTATGTATATCAGTCTCTGGTACCCATAGTATAGGCTATGCCTAGTTTGGGATCAGTTGACCATGTGTGACATGTCCGGAATATTTATTATTATTTATTATTTATTAAAGGTGCACAAAGGTACAAAAGATACCAAATCTATTTATTCAGTCAACAAAAATACGCAACAGAAACTGTGATTATGAACACTGAAAACTGCTAAAGTTAAAACTGTGTCGCAGCTTTCAGTACCCAACCTTAGGATACATTTCATTTGAAGCGGAGATGACAATTCGACGGCCTCTGGACAAAAAGCGTGGTCCAATTTTCTTAGAGCTAAAAATAGAGTGTACCAAAACTTGTACCACCTATACCTATGTCAGTATTGTGCATAGAACAGAACCGTGTTCTGTGTACAATACGGACACAGATAAGATTATTGAATCAATTAATAATACTTATTATTATTAATAAATATCGCGATATCAGGTTTAATAAGGATCGTGTTATCTTAAAGTGGCAGATATGATGGAATTAATGGAATGAAATGATTATGTACTTTTTGAAGGACCAATTTTCAAGTGCCTTCATTCAGCGTCGCAAAATATAATATCAACGGACAAGAATAACAAAGCATCAATTATTCAAATCATGGTAAGAAACCAAATCAGTGACACGACTGGGAAGTAAGCCTTGGATAATTTGACCGCCAAAGGACCATCCTAAATAAAAATGCGAAAGTTTGGATGTTTGCGGTTCAATCACGCCCAAACGGGAAGAGGAGGAAGGGCACAGCGAGATTTTCTCGTTCTGAATTGGAGCAGCCCGCCTGGGGAGGTACCTCCGCCTTACAGAAGATCGCAGCCAAATAACATTATTTGTTTTCAAATAGTGTTGTGTTCCTGCGATGAGTAAGGTTGCCAGAGCTCTTTAGGGGGGAGGGGGTTCGGGGTCGGCCACGCGTGCGTGATGCCTCTGGTATTGCAAGCGCTCATAGGCTACGGTAACCGCTTACCAACAGGTGGGCCGCATGCTTGATTGCCACCTCAGAAGTATATAAAAAAAAAAAAAAAAACGGAAGAATGGATTTTGATGAAATTTGGCATAGAGATTTATTTAAGTATTTATTTGTATAAACAACTCAGAAACTAACAGCCGAGGCTAAAACGTTTAAGAGCTAGTAGACATAAATTAATTACATAACACATCACATCACATACATACATATTTTAACATTTTACGAATTTTATAACTTTTTTTTTTTAATACCACTGTGGTGGCAAACAAGCTTACAGCCCACCTGTTGGTAAGCGGTTACTGTAGCCTATGAGCGCTTGCAATACCAGAGGCATCACGCACGCGTTGCCGACCCCGAACCCCCTCCCCCCCTAAAGAGCTCTGGCAACCTTACTCATCGCAGGAACACAACACTATTTGAAACAAATAATGTTATTTGGCTGCGATCTTCTGTAAGGCGGAGGTACCTCCCCAGGCGGGCTGCTCCAATTTAGAACGAGAAAATCTCGCTGTGCCCTACCTCCTAAATATAATTTGAAAATACACAGTCCAGGTAAAACATTTTTCTAAAAAACAAATTTGGCTCAACTGTTTCTTGTGTATTTTGTAAATATTAACTTGTATTAGTTTTAAGTTTCTTTCTGTAAATAAAGTATTATTAATTATAAAAAAAAAAAAGACGTATAACATGATTTTGTAAAAATCCCTCACGATCCCCTGATCCAAATTGGATCAAAACCGAAGATCGTTTTCCAAAAACCCCAATTTAAAGATACCAATACATTTTTATAAAATCACGGATCCAAATCCCTCAGGATATCGGCTGAGCCTTCTTGAATAGCCGACTCATTACGGAGCATTCTAGATCCGAACTGGCAATATTTTTAGGGTTGCTCGTAAGGTTGGTTCTGTTTGGAGGAGGTAGAGCACAGCGAGATTTTCTCGCTCTAAATTGGAGCAGCTCGCCTGGGAGGTACCTCCGCTTTACAGAAGATCGCAGCCAAATAATATTATTTGTTTCCAATAGTGTTGTGTCCCTGCGGTGAGTAAGGTAGCCAGAGCACTTTAGGGGGGAGGGGTTCGGCAGGCAACGCATTAGCAATGCTCCAGGTGTTTCTGATATCAATAGTATAATCGTCAAGTCGGAGGATGTGGCGGAGTACTTGCGCGTGAAGACCAAGATCAGCTTGAGGATCGAGCGGTTGGAGTCCCGCCAGAGTCAGTTTCAACTCCTTTGTGGTGAGGGTACCGACCGAACATCTTTCGACCTACCTAAAAGAAGATCTCTGGCCGAAGGGTGTTGTGTTCCGTCGCTTCCGCGGGCGGATACCTACTACCAATGACAATTCGCGTCCCACGTCGCAGTTTCTACGTGGCAATTAATTGTGTTTATTATTATGTATGTCAGTCTTTAAGGTATATATCTATATGGGCCGTAGTATAAGAAAAATTCCATCTGTTTTTTATTCTATTGTTGCCTGAAATAAAGTTATTGTATTGTATTGTATTGTAATAGGCGACGGTAATCACTTACCATTAGGTGTGCCGTAAGCCTGTCTGCCTCCGAATAAAAAAAAAAGCTTCAGTTTCCACAAACAGAGCGATTGTTACCTTGATTTCCTAACAGTCCTCTCAAGACAGGCCTCATAGCTCAGTTGGTAGTAACTCTGCCTTCTGCGCTAGAGGTCGCGGGTTCGATTCCCGCACTGGACAAACATTAGTGTGATGTTTGTTCTGTGTCTGGGTGTGAAATATTTATATAATAGATATAATGTATATCAGTCTCTGGTATCCATAGTACAGGCTAGTTTGGGATCAGTTGACCGTGTGTGATATTTTATCTCCGGAATATTTTTTTAACTAGATCATCAACTATACAAGATGCTATCTCGAAAGGTCCTTATTCTACAACCATTTGGCAATAAAGTTTGTTCTACGACTTTAGTAATAAGTCATTCAATTATTCATTGAAAAAACTCTATGCAAAAATCTGCATTTTGTGGTCTCTCTCCTGTCTTAGGTAGCAATATTTAGAGCGAACTTCTCATACTTAGTAATAAGTTATAAAAATGATAAAAATAACAAAAACAGCCAGTTTGAGAAAGTTGGGAGAAAATTCTGAAAAATAGAATGAGAAAATTTATGATTTTTCCCTAGAATTCTTTCTTTTTGTTCATGAAATAACCCTGTGGATGAGTGTTTTTCTTTTAACTGGGGCGTCTAAGATGTTTTACTATTCATAATTTATGAGCTGCTGAACTTTCACACAACTTTGGCCACTAATAATGTTCTTGCTTCTCTCTGCGATCAGCAGAGCGTCTTACTTTTAGTATTCATTTCAATGAATCATCATCATCATCAGCCTGTAGAAGTCCACTGTTGGACATAGGCCTCCCCAAAAGGGGCATGACGAACGGTATTTAGACGTTTCCATCCACCGACCCTGTAACTAGTAGCGGCCATCACACGTGCACTTCGGAGCACGCGCCTGGAAGTGTCTCTGGAAAGCACTCTCTACACCGCCAGCGCCAGCGCCGGTTTAGAGCACAACATTTCGTCAAAAACCGGTAAAATTGTCATCACACTTCGCGCTCCGATGCGTTGTCAGGAACTACGCGTCAAAAGGGAGCCTAACTGAAGGGATTTCGACAGTTTCGCGCGCGCTTCGGATTGGCGCGTGGAGTGGTTTCTAGGTTATAAAAGTTCTACAATCTTCAGTAGGACTCCTCTTTTTTTTTTAAATAAATATTCGGGACATATCACACACGGTCAACTGATCCCAAACTAGGCATAGCCTGTACTATGGGTACCAGAGACTGATATACATAATATAACATATATTTAACACTCAGACACAGAACAAACATCTGTGTTCATCACACAAACGTTTGTCCAGTGCGGGAATCGAACCCGCGACCTCTAGCGCAGAAGGCAGAGTTACTACCAACTGAGCTATGAGGCTTGTCAAGTGACTGAAGCGCCGATTTGGAATGCGTGCAAATGCATTTAGACGAGCGCGCCACGGGCGTGGTTCGAGCTGTGCGTTCCGAAGCAGACGAAGAGAGCTATTGAATATAGACAAAATAAAGTTTGAAGTCTATCCTTGGCCTACTTGTGCATGGTGTTCGTATTAGTACACTTTTCTGGGTCAGGTAAAATATATTCACAGGCACGTCCCGTCGGCGTCTAGAGACAGCAATCCGATTCTATGAGATCAGATTTGCTTTAGATAGGTAGCCCCTTCAGCGAATTGGGTACCTATCGTGTGTTTAGTACCTACTTACAGTAAATATATCTTTGTATTGTATAGAAGGGTAACCAGTGGTAACAAGCTAAGCTATGCTCTTGCTTACTTGTCGTGTTACTGATTCTTTCTTGGTCATCCTATATTAGGTCAGGTTCCAGGTTGAGGTTCTAGGATATGCCGGTTTCGGTGACGTTGGTTCTTCTACAGATTTTTTCACACATACTATGTAATAAAACTTTATTTTATTAGATTTAGGTGAGCGTAAAATGTAAAAAGAAACAAATACAATCTTGATAAAGTAATATTTATTTATAAACTTAATCAACAAGTCTATCTAATGGAAATAAGTACCTATTGGAAAAATATCTTTTAAAGATATTTCTTCATTACATATTTATATCAGACTAAAAGACAGGACGCTAGGGAACCAAAGCCTTACTAGAAAAAGTTGCCGAAATTTGACTCGTGTCGTAACTCAAAAGAAAGAAGGGCTTTTTCATACAAACGTATATCCCAATATTAACAATAGACAAACATCCGCAGAGTCACGCCTGTATCAATTGGTTTAGTGAGTTCAGTCTCGTAATCACCTAAATTCGTACATGTCAGATTATATTCTCTTAATTGAAATAAGCGAAACGTACAAAATGATAATCTAGTACCAGTTGATCGATAAAGGCGTGACGTACTGAAAAATATTTGATCTAGCTAGACCATTTTTCATGAAGGCTAAAGACATATTCGCATTTTTTACTTTGTCGTGTCACTGATTCTTTCATGGTCATCCTTATATTAGGTTAGAGACCACGTTGAGGTATGGTGCCCCTGAAAAGGGCCTATGAACGTCGGTGGAAGAATCAGTGTAGTGAAAGGAAAAAAGTGCGCCTCTTAGAGGCTCTTTTCGTGGATTGCACGAATGTGTATTCGCATTAAAAGCCGTTATTTCTCTTACCTCTTTATAAGATTCTCCTTAATACATAAGAAAACAATTAATTCTTATTTTTACGGCTAGAGAACACCACTTAATATGTCAAATTTATTCATTGAAACCTATCAGTTCGAAAGTGCTACGTGTCCCGTAAAATTTGCATCGGTTTGTGGAAATGGGTACGAAATTCACATTATCTCTAAACAACGTCTTGTGCTAAGGCAGAATTCAGCTTAAGAAAGTAAAAAACTACGCTATTTACAAATTAATGGCACAATAAATAAAATGAAAGCAATTTCAAATATAATTCTAAACAACAACGAAAATACGTAAAAATATACAATGTACATAAATTCTATAATAATAAATTCTTTGTCGGTACCTAATTCGTTAAACATAATATTTAAATGTTAATGTTAACTTTATATGAATACAGAATTGTATCAAACAAAAACATGATCGTATGCATGTCAAGTAAAAATTCAGACATGACGTCTCATTTCAGTGAGAATTTAATTAACTGTACAGAAAAAAATGTTTATCTGGCGCATCCGAATACAATTTACAATTTTCCATAGACATTATACCTAAGTTTCTTGTTTTTAAATAAACAGTTTTTTTGGAATATAGAAAAATATTTATAGGTGATGATTCATAATGTGTATGTTATCCCGAAAGGGACTAAAAAGCAATAATATTCGCGGAATAAACATCAAAAAAAAAAAATCTTCATCTTTTTATTTACAGCTGAATAATTGAGTTTGCACTGTTTTTTTTTGTTTGTGTTTTTGTGTATGAAAAATGTCAAATTTCCTAAAGTCGTAGGACAAATTTGATTGTCCGTAGGCTGTACAATAAGGCCCTTTCAAGATGGTGTTTGTATAAGGTAGATCTCTGAGTTCGAGCGTCGTCGTTCCATCTGAACTCATCAAAACAAAACCAGGCTCTACACAAATTCCGCCTGAGCCCCTTCCTTCACAGATAGGGACCATAATCGTAAAAACAGAAGGTCGACTTTCAGAAGTAAGGCCTCAATATGGTTATTTTATCGCCACAGTAAAAGTTACCTTCTAAGCTTGTCTTTAAATTTAATTTATTTTCCTTGAGACATTATATTTTAATGGGGTTCTATATTTTGCACACAAGTGTTGCATGTCTTAGGTTTTTGTTTAGTCCGTGCCAAGGTGCATGCGTGAGTCAAAAAGGTCCCATTTCAGCTTTAATGCCGCACACGAAGTGTAGTGGCGCTGGTTTCCAGATGGAACCCTTTACGGCGACCGCAGTTTACTTGCTCGCGTTTTTTTTTTTCATAAAACTAAGGTGGCAATCAAGCATACGGCCCACCTGTTGGTAAGTGGTTACCGTAGCCTATGAGCGCTTGTAATACCAGAGGCATCACGGATGCGTTGCCGAGCCCGAACCCCCGCCCCCCCTAAAGAGCTCTGGCAACCTTACCCACCGCAGGAACGCAACACTATTTGAAACAAATAATGTTATTTGGCTGCGATCTTCTGTAAGGTGCAGGTACCAGACGGGCTGCTCCAATTTAGAACTAGAAAATCTCGCTATGCCCTACCGCCTCCTTCGCGTTCTTCAGTCGGTAGGAAGATTCTATTACTTTTAAGGTTTATAAAAAACATCATCCAACATCTTTGGAACAATAAACAATATTTCGATTTTTGATCTCAACAGAAGCCAGGGTTAGTATGCTCGATAACACACCGCTTGCAGTATTTCTTCACCGCTCTGTACCCCCGTAACGTCACCGGCGTGTCTTGTATGTTCAGCTGGCAGAGTCCCCGGCAGTAGTAGGCCACTGCTTCTAAGCCATCGTCACCGACGAGCTCGCAACCTCGGAGTGCCAGCTTCTTGAGGTTCGGACAGCAACGGGCCAGGATCTGGAAGAATGCCAAATTTGAAGGCCATATACGTTCCAATTGAAGGTCAGAATCGTTAAGGGAGTGGGCGGCTATAATAATATGTGAAATAGCCTAAAGTGTTTTCTTTTTTTAAACGGTTGTCTGGAAAAAATCGCGATCTGCGATAAGACCGCCGATTGTAGGACCTAACTTAGACTCTAAGCTATTTATATATAATGTGTGTTATCTAAAAATGGTCCTCAATAAAGTTTATTTCATTTCATTTCTTTATAATAATAGCTAGCTACCACACGCGGCTTCGCTCGCATGGTTCCAACATAAAAAGTAGCTTATATGCTATTCTAGGTAAATAACTTTATCGATCTAAGCATTAGTTAGACTGTTTAACAAAATCCTGTATGAACTTTGGAACACAAATGATATAGAATTCGCTAACAAAATAAAAAGATTATTAATTGACAAGTCATACTACACTCTTGACGAAGCTTTTGCTGATACATTTGTAACATTATAAAGATAAGGTAATTTTTGTGTAACTCTGTACTTTACTTTTTAAATTGTATATTTTATCTTATTGTTAACTTTGACATTTCCAAGCATACCAACGTCTGTACCTTTAAGGAATAAATTGAATTGAATTGAATATATTCCAAGTTACAACTAAATCGGCTGAGCCGTCACGGCGTGAGTGACCAACAACCACCCAAACATCCTCACAGACTTTCGTGTACCTGTAATCCGGCTTCAGACACATCCGTGGCCCCTAGGTCCAGTGCCCTCAACCTGGAACACCCCCTGGCCACGGCTTCTACTCCATCATCACCCAATGCACCGCATCCTCGCGCGTTCAGGTATCGTAGCTTGTAGCAACGGCGGGCCAAGGTTCTGACACCGGAGTCTGACACCTGTGGGGAAGGAATAAGATTGATTTTAGTTTAGATTTCAGCAGCACATTAATAGGCATTTCGTCATGATCAGCATGAAGAAGTCCACTGCTTTTTTTATGTTATACGGAGGCAAACAGGCTTACGGTAAGTGATGGTAAGTGGTTACCGTCATATATCGACATCAGCAACATCTGGAGCATTGCTAATGCGTTGCCTGCCGAACCTCTCCCCCCTAAAGAGCTCTTGCAACGTTACTAACCGCAAGAACACAACACTATTTGAAACCAATAATGTTATTTGGCTGCGATCTTAAGTAAGGCCGAGGTACCTCCCAGGCGGGCTGCTCCAATTTAGAGCTCGAAAATCTCGCTGTGCCCTGAGCGGTTACAGTAGTAACCGCTTACCAACAGGTGGGCCGTAAGCTTGTTTGCCACCATAGATGTATAAAAAAAAAATACACTAGGATCCATGTGTGGTGGGTACTACGAGTACCATGGTACCACAACACCCAGACCCGGAACAATCATCATCATCATTTCAGCCGTAAGACATCCAACAAGCAAGCAGCCCGTCTGGGGAGGTGCCTCAGCCTTACAGAAGATCGCAGCCAAATAACATTATTTGTTTCAAGTAATGTTGTGTTCCGGTGAGTAAGGTTGCCAGAGGTCTTTAGGGGGGAGAGGGGGAGGGGTCGGAAACGCGTGCCGCGATGCCTCTGGTATTGCAAGCGCTCATAGGCTATGGTAACCTTTTAGCTTACCAACAGGTAGGCCGCATGATTGATTGTCACTTCAGTTGTATAAAAAAAAACTCGGTAGGTGCACGTTTTGTAGACGGTGACGTGCTACGCCATGATACGGAAGCGTCAGGACGCATATGCTACTCGCACTTGACATTCTTTCGACAAAGCAAGCAAAGGCAGGCGTTTCAATAACGCAAAATCGGATTCATCATCATCATCATCAGCCTGTAGAAGTCCACTGCTGGACATAGGCCTCCCCCAAAGAGTTCCATGACGAACGGTCTTGAGCCTTCTCCATCCACCGACTTCCCGCAACCTTCACAATGTCGTCGGTCCATCGGGTGGGGGGCCTTCCAACACTGCGTCGCCCGGTTCGTGGTAAAATCGGATTACACCTATCGAAAGGTGACTAAAAAGGGGTGACTGCGGTAATAAACTAGGATTTCAAAGGGTACATCGAATAAGCGAAAATTCGAACAAAATAACTCTTCTAAATCCATGGGATTGCGAATGTCGACCGATGGTTTATGGCATTTTCCTCATCGTTTAACTTCGCGATTTAGGAATTATATGCTCTCGTGACTCTTAATATTCTGTTCCATTTGTTCTTTAGTCATATGAAAAGGAAGTAATAAACAAGCCTTAAGCCGTGCTCATCATCATCATCATTTCAGCCGTACGACGTCCACTGCTGAACATGGCCTCCCCCACAGACAGAGCGAATTCCTTATCATGTGGGGGGGATTTGCCCATACTCACCACGCTGGGCATGCGGGTTGGCGAGCGCAGTTAGAGCTATCGTTGTTAAAATGAGAAACGCTGCTGCCCATCCCCTAGCTTTTTTCCCTTAGTCGCCTCTTACGACATCCGCGGATAGGTAGATATGGAGAGGCCTATTCTTTAGCCGGGGCCACCACGGCCTGGCCGTGCTCATACGGAATGCGATATGCCATCTTAAATACCTAGGGCACATTGTCACCGAAGATTTAAAAGATGAAGACATTGAAAGGGAGCGCAGAGCGCTGGCAGTCCGGGGTAACATGCTCGGGCGCAGGTTCGCTCGCTGCTCGAGAGAAGTGAAAATCACTCTGTTTAAGGCTTACTGCCAGTCCTACTCGAGCAGCCTCTGGATAAACCACACCCGGCGGGCTGCCAGCAATTTTTTTTTTTTTTTTTTAATACAACTGAGCTGGCAAACAAGCCTACGGCCCACCTGTTGGTAAGCGGTTACCGTAGCCTATGAGCGCTTGCAATACCAGAGGCATCACGCACGAGTTGCCGACCCCGAACCCCCTCCCCCCCTAAAGAGCTCTGGCAACCTTACTCATCGCAGGAACACAACACTGTTTGAAACAAATAATGTTATTTGGCTGCGGTCTTCTGTAAGGCGGAGGTACCTCCCCAGGCGGGTTGCTCCAATTCAGAACGAGAAATCTCGCTGTGCTCTACCTCCTCCTATACAACAATATCTTCCTCAAAATGATTGTAGCACGGGCAGACTGCCCCATTCAAAACAGGTGGATGCAGATAGTGATGGGATCCATCTGATCCAATATTAGTTATATTATTATTTTGTTTTTATTCATTTATCCAATTTTAAATGTTGCCGTGACATTTTGTTTAATTCCTTTTATAATGCCGTGTATAGTTTTTTATGTACAATAATAATGTATGGATTTTTTAAAATCTGAAATTAATGATCGTCTTCTGGATAAAGCTAAGTTTGAGTTTGACCAGTATGAGCTAGCTACATATAATGCAGCCTCAAATATCAAACACAAAACTAACTTTATGTATGAATTACTTTTATAAATGACTATGAAAGAATAATTAGAATCCTTTCGGTTTCCAGGTAGTTTTGACCAAAGACTTAATACGGTATTTTAACTAAGTAGGCAGTTTTTCAGGACAAACTTACTTTTATACTATGTGATCATTGAGTGAAACTGTAGATTTCTGTTGATTTTATTCTAGAGATTAAAAATAAAATAACACCGAACAGTCACACACATAGTCCTGACCCCACATTTGTGTCGTGGGTATCGGAAACTATGAAACTACCTACGGGTATCGGTAAACCCAGACCCGGGGCAAATATTTGCAAATCATGCAAAATTTTGTCCCGCAGCAGGAATCGAACCACACCCCTTGTGTGTCAGCCAGGCAGTCGCCCGCTACGCCACAGAGGTCGTCAAGAAAGCTCAGAGGTAAGCTCCAAGGAAAGTTAATACTGTCTAGCAAAGGAAGAAAAGATCTAAGCCATGTTTTCCCTTTGATCCTTTATCGTCTAGTCGGAAGCATAGCCCCTGAAAATCCACAATTATCCCGAATTATCCCGAATTCCGGGATCCCGAAACAAAGACTCCTACTACGGAGTTTCCGGCAATCAACACGCGTTTTGTATCTATCTTCCTACAATTTGTACTTTCAGTCACTTAGTTATTGTAGTGTTCTTGCAAATAAAACGACATAGTGGGGGAAACTTCAACGTCCTATACAAGATTATATCTGTTTATATAAAAGAATAAGGCCTGATTCCACGATCAACGCACAGCCCAAACCGCTGAAGCTATGAAGCTGAAATTTAGACAGTAGCTGCCTTACATGTCAAGCACATCCACTAAAGAGGGATTTTCAAAATCTCAACTCCTAAGAGGGTGAAAAGGGGTTAAAACGTTTGTATGAAAAATCTTATTCCATGAAGCTACAGATTTGAGACTTAATAATAATAATGAATGATAGAAATAAAGAACAACTGTATTTTTAGATTTTCAAAACTACCCCTGTAAAGGGTTTAATGAGATGTCAAAGTTTGTATGGGAGAATCTTAACGCTTGGAGAGATTTATCTGAAACTTTGTACAAATACTCAAATAAATAAGTCAAATAATGAAATACGTATTTGAGGGTTTTTCAAAACTGCCCCTTTTTATCAAGATACGCGAAGCCACGCGGACAAAGCCGCGGGCGTACGCTAGTTCATAATAATTTAAAATATTAAATTTAATTTATAACTACTACAAATTGTGAGCGTCCTTAATGCAATCTTTGGACGTGCCTTTGACTACCGACAGACATTTTCAAGGATCGGTCTGAGTGCCTTAAAATAAAATATGTCAATCATGCTTGAATTGAATTAGACGAGAACCAAATACAGGTAGGTATTTGGTAATATTTTTATCCTGAAACTTATTGTCATATTCAGCAGCATTAAAGCTGGGCTAGGGTTGAAATCTTACCTGTGTACACTTAGCGACAGAAAGGTACCGCAGCGCTTGCCCCAGCTTCGCGAGCTCGTACAGGCCGAAGTCCGTGACCCCGGTACAGTCGGATACACTGAGCTCCTTCAACGCGCAGTACGCGGGTATCCATCTGACGCCAGCATCTGGGAAAGAAGGAAGATAATATGTCATTGTTGATAATGTATATACGCTGTATAGATCGCGTCATGTAATAAGATATTTTTTACAAATATTAAAAACCGACATCAAATTCCTGAATATTCACAAAATTAATATCAACCTCATTTTTTTGTTATCAACCTCTTTGCGTTTTGCTTACCTACTGATTATGACATTGGCCACCAACACTATCGAATAAAAAACAAAAGAAACTATGACATCCATTCATCATCAATAATAACTCTTATGGTACTCTGACTGACTGACAATCAAACGTAGTGGTTTTATTCTCTTTGAAAATCAACGCAGAGCCTACTAAGAGTATGACATTTGCAGAGTAGCTTCCTGTTGTAACGTATGGGTTCACAAAAAGAAATTCCCGACACACAACCCCTAAGTTTAAAGTTTATGTAAAAATAGCAGCAACCGAACGAAGTCGCGGGGATAACCAAACTATACCACAGTCGACAAAAAAAATTCAGCATTTGGTGATTTCATTAGAAGATTTTTTTTTTTTATACTACTGAGGTGGCAAACAGGCATACGGCCCACCTGTTGGTAAGCGGTTACCGTAGCCTATGAGCGCTTGCAATACCAGAGGCATCACGCACGCGTTGCCGACCCCGAACCCCCTCCCCCCTAAAGAGCTCTGGCAACCTTACTCATCGCAGGAACACAACACTATTTGAAACAAATAATGTTATTTGGCTGCGATCTTCTGTAAGGCGGAGGTACCTCCCAGGCGGGCTGCTCCAATTCAGAACGAGAAAATTTCGCTGTGCCCTACCTCCTCCTAAAACGTTTTTTTAAGTTTTACGGGACAAGTTGCAATCCCTCAGGAATTAAATTAAAATAGGACCACCCCGGGATCATACTCTAAACACCAGCGAAAGAATCATCAAAATCGGGTTACTATTGGCGGAGATAACGAGTGATATACACACAAAAAAAAATACAGCCGACTTGAGAACCTCCTCCTTTTGGAAGTCGGTTAAAAAGAACGCTGGGGGTTAAGCTGCGCAATGGCGATTTATCGGTCTACTTGGTGGTATGAGGTGCGGCGCGGGGCGGGCGGGTCACGCGCCGCAAGCTTGCCGGTGCGCCATTGGTTCGTTAGTCGACCTTTGCGTTCCGCACCTCATACCACCAAATAGACCGATAAATCGCCATTGACCGCCAGCGTTCTTTTTACATGACGCGACCTATACTATTGCTCTCAAACGATGAAGGAAAACATAGAATAGAAAAAAATAAAATGTTTTTTATTTGACACACAGAAAAAAGATAGGTGCACGGTGGGTAAGAACCGGCCAATGACACAAGAAACAAATAGCGTAAGTAGCTAAGTATACCTATACAACTAGCTTCCGCGCATGTTGCTTATGAAGATAAAAAGTTGCCTATATGCTATTCCAGATTGTAATCTATCTCTGTGCCAAATTTGATCCAAATACCGTTTGGTCGTTTGGGCGTGATTGAACCACAAACATCCAAACGTCCTTACAAACTTTCGCATCCTACTAATCCACATCATAATCATCATTTCAGCCGTACGACGTCCACTGGTGAACATGGCCTCCCCAACAGACAGAGCGAATTCCTATCATGTGGCCACCCCACATTTGCCCCACATTTGCCCATACTCACCACGCTGGGCATGCGGGTTGGCGAGCGCAGTTAGAGTTATTGTTGTTAAAATGAGGGACGCTGCTGCCCATCCCCTAGCTTTTTTCCCTTAGTAGGAGGGGCCCATTGTTTAGCCGGGGCCACCACGGCACCTTCTAATCCTACTTCATACTAATACACTAGCTTCCGCTCGCGGCTTCGCTTGCGTGGTACCTACATAAAAAGTAGCCTATATGCTTAGGTTGAGCCGTTACGACGTGATTGAATTACAAACATCCAAACATCCTCACAAACTTCCGCATTGTTTGGTTGAGGTTTGGTGGAAATTTCCTCCTATACGATAGGAAGTCGCTCTGGAAAATCTGTGGGGGAGGCCGATGTTCAGCAGTAGACTTTAATGTTTCTGTGTTTTTTTAATACAGCCAGAGAGCTTAAGGTCCACATGTTGGTAAGTGGTTACCGTAGCCTATGAACGCTTGCAATACCAGAGGCATCACGCACGCGACCCCGAACCCCCCTGTAAAGAGCTGGAACAGATTATGAGGATATAACTAGATGTTTTATTCGGGCTGTTCATAGATAGATAGAAAAAGATTTATTGCACAAGACAAAGGTAATGTATGCATGTACATAGACAAACTTAATGCTAAATAGCATTTTCTTCCAGCTAATCTTTGAGTGGTGAGGAAAAAAGGAAGGTAGTGCTGAGTAACAGAGAGTAGAAAATTAATACCTGTGACTAGAGTGCATCTCCGTAGATACAAGTACTGCAGCGATGGGCACGTGTGCAACAAAGCACATAGGCCTGCGTCCGTCACGTTGCCGCAGTCCGTGAGGTCTATGTACTCCACTGGGGGTCTTCTGGCGCCGAGCCGCGGCTCGAGCCACGCCCATTCTGGCCAGTCCAAGTTTGGGCAGCCTGGAACAAAGTAATTATATAACCGCAAATGCTACTTATAACCGGGCGACGCAGTAGGATTGATGATGATGATGATGATGATTTCCACGGGCAGACTCTGCACAAAGAGCAATCCTGGGATTTTCAGTACCATGGTACACTAAGTTTCTGATAGCAACGTCGTTGATACTGGGAATCCTAGCCTGCGTTGGATCCTGCGTAAATATAAGTAGCATCATCATCATCACCAGCCTGTAGAAGTCCACTGCTGGACATAAGCTCTTCCAAAGACCAAAGAGTTCCATGACGAACGGCCTTGAGCCATTTCCATCCACCGACTTCCCGCAACCTTCACAATGTTGTCTGTCCATCGAGTGGGGGGCCTTCCAACACTGCGTCGCCCGGTTTGTGGGCGTCATTCGAAACTTTATTCTCCAACGGTTGTGTGTTCTCCGAGCTATATGGCCTGCCCACTGCCACTTCAACTTGCTATTTCTGAGAGCTATGTCGGTGACCGGTTCTTCTACGTATTTCGGATCTTATCACGTAGTGAAACTCCGATTATAGCTCTCTTGATAGCCCGTTGCGCTATGTAAAGTTTCTCGAATGGCGACCACGAACAGGGCGACGCCGACGCAATGTTGGAAGGTCCCCCCCACCCGATGGACCGACGACATTATGAAGGTTGCGGGAAGTGGATAGAAAAAGCTCAAGAGCGTTTGTCGTGGAACTTTTTGGGGAGGCCTATGAAGGGTGAGGTAGCTGGTGATATTAAGGTACATCAGACCAACTCATGTCTTAGGATGATGAACGCAGATTGACGCAATGCAATACCACGTGGGTATCCTAGGTTATTGCCGTAGGGTACTAATGACTACCATCAGGAGGGCCACCCACCAGTCCATTACTTTATAGGAAAAATATATATGATGACACTATCAGAATATTTAATACTTCAACATTAAAAGAACCGACTAAGTGACTAAATAAATAGGACTATTTCCACGAGTTCCCAAAAAGATAAATCTCCGAAATAAATTAGCTTAGCTACCTTGTTATCACAAGCAGACACTCGGGTAGGTTCTAGGAATCCTAACTCCAACGTTGAAACTTTTATTTGTACTGTAACCCTTCTAAGAGTACCTACTCCTTCAATGCCCTTAGCAGTTATTTATTCAAGTCCCAAGATAGCGGTCACATTTTGGTTCATCATTGGATTGTGGATGAAAAATAAATAGGCTCACGACTTTTACCGCCGAGAATGGTAGACATCTTCTGAGGTTCCAAGGTGATCAGATCCTTGAAGATGTCTAAGGGGGGTAGTCAGAGGCATGTCCGAACATTTGGCACATACCCACATTTTGTAGTTGTGAGTATTCCATACGAGACAGATTGCAAGCCCATTGCCGCTTTTAAGTCACAGTTTTATGCGCACAAAAATTTTTCGTTTAGACAAAATTCATCGGTGCACTATCGGGCTCGAACCGACAAGACAGGGACGAACTTCCCACTAGGCCAACACGGCTCCTAGTGCGGATGAAGTTAGCCGTTATTCGTCGTCTCTTCGGTACAAATCAGTGATACCATGGTACTCGTAGTTTCTGATACCGAGGACACAGGGAATCCTAGTGTGGGGTGAGGAGTATGTATTTGACTTTTGGGTGTTTATTTAAAATTTAGACGAATATCAGAAAAAGTCCTGAAAAAGTCTATAGTTATCGTCATGAGCTCCCAAAGAATGCCACGACAAAAACCGTTCCTAAACCTCTGATCGACAACTTATAGTGACAAAAGAAGACCATAGTTACGTAAAGACTTCTGTATTTAAGAAGGCTAAGTAATTAAGGATTTAAGGAGCAACCTTGGCTATCATTTATTCAGGACCTAATTTTCTGATTTCCGGCCCGCTTAGATCCAACTTAGGCACTCAACGGTAATCTCCCAAGGGAAGTTAGTACGAGTAAGCATTAAGTTACTGATTAGAAGACAAGGTTCGGCTGATTTAGGTAGGTACTTAGTAGCTTTTCAATTTTGGTTTTTGGCCTTGAAGCAGCAAAAAAGGCACTGGTGCACGGCCGGCATTCGAATGCGGGACAAGCGAGTCATCATCATATTTTCAGCCGTAGGACGTCCACTGCTGAACATAAGCCTCCCCCATAGATTACCAGACACAATCATTTGGGGGGATTTGCCCAGTGCCCATATTCGCTACGCTGGGCATGCGGGTTGGCGAGCGCAGATAAAGCTCCTGTTGTTGATAGGGAACGCTGCGGCCCATCCCCTACCTTTGTTTCCTTTAGTCGCCTCTTACGACATCCACGAGTAGAAATTGAGGGGCCTATTCTTCAGCCGGGGCCACCACGCGACAAGCGAGTAAACAACAAGAAACAATTCCTACAGTCGGTATAGCTTTTCAGTTCAAGGTTACAGTGAGTGATTCAGGTTAGATAACACCTTATTCATAGGTTTGCAGCTGATGATATGCAATTTTTTTATCTTTGTTAATAATCGGGTTGCGAATCGGGTAGCGAAACTTGATTGTTGTGTACAAATGTATTTGTGTGTAAATATCATTACGCTCACTAAAGGGATTTAAATAAGGCTGGTTTCCAATTCCTTCCTGATTGCGGGAATTTCATTGCTGTATGGATCATTCGTTGTCTGAAACCGTATCTTACCAGTAAGGTCAATATGCCTTAAAGCTGCCAGGTCGGTAACAAGGGGGGCCATCGACCTCGCATCGATGCTGCTCGAAGCGGTGACAGCCAGGTGGGTCAGGTTCCTGAAGGTAGCTGCCAGGAGTTGGGCGCTTGCTACTGTCACCTGGAAATAGAAATATATTTTTACGCGATTAAAGACAAATATGGAACGCTGACTAAGTTCTATGGAGGAGGTAGGGCACAGCGAGATTCTAAATTGGAGCAGCCCGCCTGGAGAGGTACCTCCGCCTTATTGCAGTCAAACAACATTATTTATTTCAAATAGTGTTGTGTTCCTGCGGTGAGTAAGGTTGCCAGAGCTCTTTAGGGGTGGGGGGGTTCGGGGTCGGCAATGCGTGCGTGATGCCTCTGGTCTGGTATTGCAATCGCTCATAGGCCACGGTAACCGCTTACCATCAGGTGGGACATATGCTTGTATGCCACTTTAGTTGTATAAAACATAAAAATAAAGGGAGAATATGAGCATGTAATGTTTGGACGTGCCTCAGTAGACATTTTCAAGGATCTCAGCGCCTGAAAAATGTCTACCATTCGAAATTAAAATCGAGCCAATTTTTTTATACAACTAAGGTGGCTAACAAGTTTTCGTCCAGGTTGAGGTGGCCCTGAAAAGGACCTATGACCGTCGATGAAAGAATAATTTGGCTGAGATTTCTGTAAGGCAGGTACCTTCCAAGCGGGCTGCTATAATATACAAGGTGATTCATAACATGTATACCATCCCGAAAGGGGGTTATTCTATCAACGAAAATAAATAATTTTAGCGAAAAAAATAATTAATATTATTATTAAGTTTTTTTTTTTTTTTTCAAAAACTTTCACAAATGAGGTGTTTTTGGGATTTTTATCATCTTTTGAACTAATAACTAAACGTAAAAGAAGTTCAGA
Source organism: Anticlea derivata (assembly GCA_947579855.1). Taxonomy (NCBI): domain Eukaryota; kingdom Metazoa; phylum Arthropoda; class Insecta; order Lepidoptera; family Geometridae; genus Anticlea; species Anticlea derivata. The sequence continues at coordinate 2,537,752 of OX388277.1, read as the reverse complement.
ATCAAGATTGCTACTGAAAACCGCTGATTCATTGAGCTCGATCTGATTTGGCCCCAAAACAGCTGATTTTCGCATAGAGTTTTTTCAATGGAAAATGTCTAATTTTCCAAAAGTTTTAGAACAAACTTTATTGCCAATTGGGTGTAGAAAAAGCCCCTTTCGGGATGGCATACATATTATGAATCACCTTGCAGAGCGAGATAATCTCGCTGTGCCGTACCTCACATATTTTGTTCAAGTCTGTGTTTTTTAAACTTACAGCACAATTCTTAGCCCTCCACTCCTTGACAGCATTGACACAGGGGCCGGCTCTGGCCCCCGCACACCTGGCTGCCACCTCCAGGGGGCCTGCAGCTCGGATCCGTCTCCACGCCTCAGGCCTGGTGGCCAGTCTGGTGACCAGCCGAGCCCAGCGCCGGCAGACGCGCGCCATGCGACATAGGTCTGACACCTGCAAAGAGATACAATATGAATAAGTAACGATCATGGCGACTTTCCAGACAAATCGTAGCAGGATTTTAGGAGGTAGGGCACAGTGAGATTTTGTCGCTCTATATTGGAGCAGCCCGCCTGGGGAGGTACCTTCGCTTTACAGAAGATCGCAGCCAAATAACATTATTTGTTTCAAATAGTGCTGTGTTCCTGCGGTGAGTAAGGTTGCCAGAGCTCTTTAGGGGAGGGGTTCGACGCAACGCATTAGCAATGCTCCAGGTGTTGCTGATGTCTATAAGCGACGGTAACCACTTACCATCAAGAGGACCGTAAGCCTTTTTGCCTCCGAATAAGATTAAAAAATAAAAATAAAAATTTGAAAAGCAAAGGTTTTGATGGGCTGGTTGTCGTCATCATAACCAATGAATAACCACGATATAGGGAATCCTAGTGTTGGGTCAGGACTATGTATGTGACTGTTAGGTATTATATGTTTTTATTATTTATTTAATGAGACTTAATCATTACTTTACTCAAGCAATGTAAAAGCTCTGGTATAAATTACCTCGAGATAAGATAGAATTTTAAGCCAAAGAGCATCATTGAGCGTGGCATCTCGTTGGTGCTGTCTTCTCCTCGGCGGATGCCCTTCAGCCAGGGTATGGTACCCCTGGTCGAGGCTCAGCTCACTGAGGTCTGCGGTGAGGGACAGCGCCGGCTCGGGTGGAGGCGGCGGCCGCCGGCGGGCCCCTCCGCATACTCCGGGCCCGGAGCAGCTCCCAGTCGACATGATGAGACCCTGGAAAAGAAGAATGGCCCATGTTATTTGGTGTTCCTCATGTCTTTTTATTTGGCCTAATTAGGCCGTGGTCGCCCTGGCCGAAGAATAGGCCCCTCCATATTTGCCGCCCGTGGATTTCGTAAGAGGCGACAAAGGGAAAAAAGCTAGGAGATCGGCAGCAGCGTTTTTGCCCTATTTTAACAAGGAAAGCACTAACTGTGCTCGCCAACCCGCGTGCCCAGCGTGGCGTGCATTTCTCCCACATGATAGAAGTCACTCCGGAAATCTGTGAGGGAGGCAGATGTTCAGCAGTGGAATTCCAACAGCTACAATTATGATGCCAATTTGTATGGTAACGTACAGATCGCTCTGTGTTGAACGATTTTTTCGAGATATTCACGAGTACAAGAGCAGAGAGTCCGTCCATGGAAGTGCTGTCAAGTAGCCTATAAATTCTGGCCGTAGTTCAGGTCAGATGCTATATTCAAAGATTAATTGAATCCTCATCGATCATCTCCAAGTTGCACCATATTATCGCCAGGTCACAGTACGGGACTAACCAATCTACTTTAGTTTACTTAAAAGGTATTTTACCCAGCATTAAAACTTCATCGGCACCCAATTATTAGCTGAATACTAAGACATTATGCTGGCATCTATTATAAATTGCTGTTTGTTGAGCTGTAGACGTGTCTTGCATAATTAATATCGCAATAAGCATTAATTTCCATTGAACGCGGGGTAAACACACTGCTAATACGGGTTTGGTACAGTCATCTTGGGCTTTTTTTGCATTTTTCCAAACGACGAAGCTGCCACAGGCTATTTAATATTTTTCCGGGATTTAGTGGGTCTATTACCCATTACCACATATTTTTTGCATCTATTTTAGCACTTTCAGGTGTTTGTTATGCTTTCACTAAAAGAGGACCACATTTTTTTGAAATTTATTGCGAAATAACATCATTCCGTGAACAGAGTAATTTACCGCCATTTTTTTTTATTTTAATTGAGGCAGCAACGTCTTCACCACCATCCGGTGAGAGAACTCATACAATATTGTACAAGAAAATTATTAAAAAATTAATGTTCCAAATTCAAATCTCATTACCGCTGATAGAGAAAAGTGCTACTTTGCGAGCACTGATTGGGGAACAAAACGTCGTTTTTCGGATTTACTAGATGGGATGAAAATCAACTTTCTATCGATTCTGTTAGCAATGACGATAGTAGAGCAGTCACAAAAAATGTATGCAATTGACATAAGATATCGAAATGCCGTGTACTTTATTGTATGGAAGTAATCGTTCGAAGCTGTCGATTCGTTCGATGGAAACGATAACAAAAAATTGTTTACGGCCGCTAACAACCGCCTAGTGTAGATACCCCTACTTTCGATCCGAAGGTCGTGGGTTCGAACCCGGTCGTGCACCAACAAGATTTACTGTTCCGAAAAATGCGCATCAACACCATAATTAAAACGGTGAGGAAACCAGTTAGTTATTATCTTATAAGCGGTGATGGGCTTGCAACCTGTCACGTATGGAATACTCACTACTGCAAGGAAAAATGTGGGCATATACCATAATGTTTGAACGTGTCTCTGACTACCCCCTAAGACATCTTCAAGGACCTGTTAAAATCGTTGTTACCGTTGTTAAAATAGGAGACGCTACTGCCCATGCCCTAGCTTTTTTCCCCTTAATCGCCTCTTACATCCACGGGTAGGTAGTTATGGAGGGGCCTATTCTTCAATCGGAATTACCAACCTCCAGTTTTTGTATTCATCATCATCATTTCAGCCGTACGACGTTCACTGCTGAACATGGCCTCCCCCACAGACAGAGCAAATTCCTTATCATGTGGGGGGGTTTTGCCCATACTCACGACGCTGGGCATGCGGGTTGGCGAGCGCAGTTAGAGCTATCGTTATTAAAATGAGGGACGCTGCTGCCCATCCCCTAGCTTTTTTCCCTTAGTTGCCTCTTACGACATCCGAGGATAGAGATATGGAGGGGCCTATTCTTTAGCCGGGGCCACCGCGGCCTCTTTTTGTATTAAACCTGGCAAAAGCTCAAAAAACCTGAACCAAAATGGAAACAAGTTAACTGTACTCCGATAAAGACTCGCTGACCTTATTTAGTAATTAAGCGCAATTGTCTTCACAATGGAGGGATAAATCAAACGGCTTTGTCATTTGCGGCTATGGATCGTCTGATCATGTTATTATGGACTGACTAGCTTTTGCCTTCGGGATTGTCTGCACTATGAGACTGTTATTACATGTCAAGTTCGTATTGTGCGCGAGCTGTTGTTTAGCCATTAATGATTTTATGCATCCGTCATCTTGAATTTCCAAATGGACGTCATTTTCGTAATCAGCGCCCCGAAATGTTGAAGTGTCAGTGGGCAGGCTATATAGTTCGCAGAACCGACAATCGTTGGGAAGTAAAGGTTCTCGAATGATGACTAGGAACCGGGCGACGCAGTGTTGGAAGACCTTACCCGATGGACCGACGACATTGCGAAAGTTTGCCTGAAGTTGGTGAGTGGAAAATTCTCAAGACCGTTCGTCATGGAACTCTTTGCGGAGGCCTATGTCCAGCAGTGGACTTCTACATGCTGATGATGATGATTGTGTCAACTGGTACTTTTAAATGTAACCCACGTATGGAATCAATATTGGTGAAATTTAAAGAACGAAACCGACTTTTCTCGAACCTACTGTCCAAAGTTAAAGTCGACTCTTGACCCGATTTTGAAGTTCTTTTGCAATTGAAGTCGATCGCGTAATCTATTTGAATTTAGTTCTCTCTATTTTGTTCAATAGTTGGTACGTAGTTCACGTTTATCGAGTTTTAAACTGGATTGAATTGGAACTAGATTGAAATCGAACTGTTTTCAAGAGTAGGCTGATCAGAAAGTCAAATTTTCAAATCGTTTATGTGGCCTAAAACGTGAGTTTGTGAATGACATATATCATTTTAAATGTGCTGTATTTATTTTTATCTCAAACACATTAAAATTATCGCTAATTTAATATCCAAAGCCATTTGCCGGTAGCGATATATAACAAACTAGATTTTACGTGGGAGCCAATTAAAATAACAATTATTTACAGATATGTGAGCACCCACGCAATTCATTAAAAATTATCGGCATAATTTGGCGAAACTAATTCAGTGACAATAATTGGATCGTTAATTTACAAAATGTACCTATGGAATTATTAAAATAGAATAAAATAGAATTTTAAATCATGACTTAATTTCCTGTTTATTTTACGGGCATATTGTTTGAAGACAGTAAAGTAAAAGTAAAAAGTCATAAAAGCCTTTATTTCCACTACATACAGTTAATTACCTATTTATATTTATACTTTAAGCGTCTGTAGCAGTCGCCTCTTTGGCGTAGGCCTCCCCTAAATCTTGCCACATGTCCCTATTTCTCGGTTTTACTCATCCAATCGTTTCCGCCTCTTTCTATAAATACGTCTTCGGTTTGAAGACAGTAGATAACTACAACGTGTTCCCTAACTACATAGTATACCATCCTGAAAGGGACTTATTCTATCAACAAAAAGAAGAATAGAAAACGAAAGTTTTCTGTTTGTTTTCTTTTTACATAGGTACATACATAAAATCACGCCTGTTTCCCAGAGGGGTCGGCAGAGACCACGGGTTTCCACTTGCTACGATCCTGACATACCTCTTTTCCTTCATTCACTCTCATCACATTCCTCATACATGTATTCTTTTTATGATTATACCTATAAATTAAACGAACTATAATTATAACTATAAATTAGAAGTTTGACATCAAGATTGCTACCTAAAACAGCAGAATGGACATCAAAACTGCTGACTTGGCATTAGTGTTTTTTTTTGTGAAAAATCAAGGTCTGGCCATTCTGGCCTTAGAAACATCGGCTTCTTAGAGGCAAAACGGTTTAAATATACCTCCTGCTGGCTCCAGCATTCCCTCCCACGCTCGCCCTTGGCACTTGGCTGCTATCACGATCTCCTCTCACTTAAGTCACAAAATTGCTATCTTTATTCCTAAATACCATGCACTGTTGAGTCGAGCTGCAAGAGTCATCGTCATCATCAGTCTGTAGAAGTCCACTGCTGGACATAGGCCTCCCTCAAAGAGTTTCCCATCCACAGACTTCGCGCAACCTTCACAATGTCGTCAGTCCATCGATTAGGGGACCTTCCAAGACTGCGTTGCCCGATTCGTGGTTTCGTGGTTCGGGATAGTATACATATTATAAATAAACTTGTATAGCTTATCATTATGATATTGATTTCGCGATACATAAATCGCACGCTGGTATTATTGTGTCCATAATATACCACAGACTATGAAGGGGTATAAATCATAAAAGCGCACGCAATGTCACGCAAGATTCGCCGTCCGATAGGAACTTATGTCTACAATAATAATAATTTATAGAGTGGGATTATCTCGTAAATGAAGCGCAAAAATTATGTCAAGCAATTATTTTCATAATCTAACATCGCCACTGCTTTTCCTTATTTCTGCCCCACGATATTTTTTATCTTTCGCATTTTTTTGGACATATCTTGTAACAACTTCGTTAATTATACAAGGTGATTCATAATATGTATGCCATCCCGAAACGGGCTTATTCTAGAACCAATTTGCAATAAAGTTTGTTTGTTCTACGACTTTTGGATATTCGTCATTTTTCATTGAAAAAACTCTAGTACTAATCAGCTGTTTTGGGGTCAAATCAGGTCAAACTTAATGAATCTGCTGTTTTAGGTAGCAATCTTGAATCAATCCATCTTCTCGTACGTTTAGTATTTAGTTATATAAAGATAATAAAAATACACAAAAACAGCTTGTTTGAGAAAAACATTTGAAAAAAATAAAATGAAATTATTGATGTTTTTTTCGCTAATTATTCCTCTTTGTTGATACAATAACCCCCTTTCGGAATGGAATACATGTTATGAATCACCTTGTATAGCTTATGGCTTCCATGATCTCTTAGTTAATTGTCGTGTCCGTTACAGGGCAGGTAGTGCAGAGTCCGTCCCGGGAAGTTATTTCCCTTGCCTACAAGGTGATGTATAATATGTATGCGGGATAGCAAGGGGCTTATTGTACACCCTATCGACAATAAACTTCGTTCTTCGACGTTTGGAACTTCAACAGTTTTCATTGAAAAAACTCCTATTTGACCCCACAAATTAGTTCAAATTCAACTGTTGCAGCAAAAGAAACCCAGCAGACTGCTAGAGCGTAGCGGCTCCTTAATCTATGGTATACCCTATATGTGACACATCTGTCATGGGACTCGTGGTTTTCTAAAACTATAGCACAGCCAACGTTTTGTCCCATGCGGGCGTCGCAACAACGACCTCATTCTCCTCAAACAGCTACTCGCTTCTGACCACATGACGTAACCAAAGAGGTTGTAAAAAAAACATTTGACGCTTTAAACTTTAAACCTGAAATTAAAAGGCTGTGCCTTAGATCTCTTAAACAATTCAGGCGAATCGGCGTTTATTGTTTGTATTATTTATTAGCGCGTAATTTTCAATTTTGACTGACCTCATAGCTCAGTTGGTAGTAACTCTGCCTTCTGCGCTAGAGGTTGCGTAATGTTGATGTTTGTTCTGTGTCTGGGTGTTAAATACTTATCTATTATTATGTATATCAGTCTCTGGTACCCATAGTACAGGCTATGCCTAGTTGGGGATCAGTAGACCGGGTGAATATGTCCGGAATTAAAAAAAAAAAAAAAACCGAACCGTCAATACGATCTTGTAATTTCATGTAGTAGGTAGATGATCAACAGGTTGTACTATCAAAGTATATACATACATATACTTAAGTATCTACAACACAGTACCTACCTAACTTAGACATAACCCTACCAATGATTATATATACCTACCAACCGTCGGACGGAGGGCGCTATGAACCCCGGTTCATAGCGCCGATATTCTAGTCCGGCTCATAGCGCATCTTTTATTTGTAAGGTGCATCAGTACCTACTGTTATTATAATTATCTGAACCTCTGTTATTTCTATACTACATAGTGCTTAAAGAAATAGTTATATAGCTGCCGGTATTGTACCTACTTGTTGTGAACCTAAATATTACATTTCAAAAAAAATAAAATATTTCATTTCAAAGTTTCATCCATCATCATCCACAGCCTGACTTCCCCCACTGCAAGGTATAGGCCTCCCTTTGTATGTGCCATTCTCCTCTATCATGTGCAAGCCTCATCCAGTTGCGGCCCGCGATGCTTGCGATATCGTCTGCCCACCTCGCTGCTGGACGACCAACGTTCCGATATCCAGTTCTTGGACGCCATTCAGTTAACGCCTTACTCAACCTGTCATCACCACGCCTTGCCAGGTGTCCTTCTTCATCAAAGTTTACTGATAAGAATATATGAGTTAAATCGGCCAAGGGGTTGCTAAGACGTGGTATAAAGAAGTGTGGTGTCATATGAAAGAGCTTTGTTCGTACATTCCAAAACTATTTTTAATTTTAGCCACTTGATTTTTGGGATACAACGAATAAATTATTATAAAGCAAGTATAACGTTAGCTCCATTCATTAGTTTCAATGACTTCGTAGTTCAGGTAAGATTGGTTATTATTATAACATGCTGAAAGTGCGATTTTCAAAGTCCAACTTTTAGCGGACATCGAGAGATCTCAGTTTGGGGCGAACCACTAGAAGATAGAATTAGAGGTGGTTCGTATTTACGTAACCAGGTTTTTAAACCAGGTTCTCGCATCATACTACGCGTACCTAGTACGATTTAACGTACCTACTGTGCGGTGCGCAAGTCCACCGCGCACCTTAGGACGCGACGTGCCGCGCGGTACTCGTCCGTCGGTACGCGTCCGTCGGTACGCGTCCGTCGGTACGCGTCCGTCGGTACACTTTCGTCTCGTGTGGTTTACGCGGTGGACTTGCGCTATGGACTTGCGCAATGGACTCGCGCAGTCTAAGTACAGACTTTCAAGTATTTAGTACCTGATACTTTTAAGATACGTTATAGACCTGGTACGCAAATTAGCAAGTACGACCCATCTCTAGATAGCATAATTAAACTTTTACAATAGCTCTGTATAGCAGTCTTCCTCCAAGCCGTATCTCACTTTAATTACGCCGTCAATATAAACCAGGGCCTCAGCAGGGCCATCAGTTCAATACGTAATGGCTAAGTCATGTCACAAATGTCAAAAGATGCATTCTACCATGGCGAAGAGACAACAGCTTGGTGATTTTAACCTTGGTATTTTTGTCGAATAAAATAGACTATTGGTGGTATTCTTGACTTGAAAAGGAGTTTTAGAAAACATTTTAAATAATAATATCAATATCAATAATATTGATATCAATTAGCAAATTTAAAAATTCATTAAAACGTGAACGGCCAAGTGGTTAGATTGTAAAAATATGTAGGTAACAATAAATATTGAACACTAGGGATAACAAAAAAAAGACCTTCTATACAAGTGAAAAAGCCTGTGAAAATAAAAATCCAAAGCTTGTTTACCTCTTTTATGTCGCTGTCGGTTTTTTATCACACTAATATTATACATGCGAAAGTTTGGATCGATGGATGGTTGGATAGATGGATCGATCGATGTATGTTACTCAATCTCGCCAGGACGGCTAAACGGATCTGGATGAAACTTGTAAACAGAGATATATTAAATCTGGAATTGCACATAGGCTTTGTATGGCGGCGAAACGGCGAAACCGCCGCTGGAAGCTAGTATTCAATTTATTTTTCTATTTATAAATTGCTCCTTAAGCACCACGATGATCAAGAACTTCATCGTAAGTCCCACTCACGATGTGATCTAACGAGCAGCATTTATTAGCTGTGGTGTTGTTGTAGCTAGACGTGGGCAGGTGAAATACAGGGCCATAGAGGTTTAGTGCCCAAGCCGATAGTATTTACGGCCATTCAACAAATTACACTAATATTAATAGCAGTCCAATTATAGGGACAATTCGATCAGCGACTCGATGGGCAGGGTTACTCGTTCTCAGAGGCGTTTAATGCTTTGATCATAGACATAGACAAACATTTATTCACTAATTTGGCACACAATTTATATCACAATAGAGGCAAGAAATAGTTATACATAAGAGCATAACATATGGAACAAAGATATGATATGATTTGTGGCTCCAGTAAGAATTTTCACGAAAGCGTTACGCTTACGATACAGCCAATCAAAATTAAAAGATTTCAAGCATCACTGGATGCCATTGGCTAATTCGACTTTTACTATCCTTAACGTAAGCTTGATGCTATCGTAGTTTATTCGTGCTGGAACTTATTAGAGAAACAAGTTTGGTCATTTTTGATTCACGGGAGATTCGTTATGAAGCCATATTTTTTTTAACTTTTTATATATTTTATGAATGACACTCGCGGAACAAAGACGAATCTAAATATGCACTGGCTAGGTAAATCGCGCGCGCATCGCCTTGTAACTACCAATACCCCTTAACTAGCAATTTTGGCTATGTAGGCCGCTTCATAGCCAAAATTGCTAGTTAAGCCTGAAGTGTTCGATGTGCTTCGAAAAGCACCAGTATTTGAGGTTACCGTATCGCCAGATAAACTGGTGTTGGAATTCAAATCCATATCTATATCATATAAATAGATTTAGTATAAACAACCACTCTATAGGTCAATTAGTAATAAACCAACACAGTGTCCGTGAAATCGATAGAGATCATAATCTTATTTCAAACTAACTTCGATTTAATTCATTCTGGTGTGTATTTAGGGCTCATAGAGTTGGTTCATAGAGCCCCTAAATACATATATATATTTTATTTTATTTTCGTCATTGTGACACCGACCCATATCGTTCTCTTCAGTTCCTGTCCATGAAGAGATAGCTCTTAGCGATAAGACCGCCCATTGTTTTGTACTTGTGTGTAATTTGTAAGATGTCCTTGTGGTGTACAATATAGAGTTTTCTATTCTATTCTATTCTCTATTAGTTTAACATATTATGGAGGCAACCACAAGCCGAATTCAGGTTAAAAGGTTACATTTTTTTCTAAAAGCTTTTAATAAGATGTTTCTCAAACATAGATGTTAGTTTATAAGCAGTCGCCCACGGCTATTTCCATGCGGAGCATTCAGTTATTTTAAATCATTATTCACTTAGATATCAGAGAAAATACTTCTGTCTGTTTTCGGTGATTTCCTTAAAGATTTTGTCTTCTTCTTCTTCCTGCCCTTGTTATGCCCTTCCCCACATTGTGAGATGTCGGCCCAACATGATTTCCTCTTCCACTTTCTTGTTAGCCGTCATCTCAGCACTCACTTTTTTCTTAAAGGTTTTTTGTATATCTTGTAATAAATTATTCTACCCCCGTTCTGAATCCGGCACAGTCGCCGGCTATATGACACTACATTCCTGCCCTAATTACGTTCACGGAGCCATTGCGGTTATGCATGCACCCGCAATTTGTCACCGGCTTTTGAAAGTCAGTTTGCTTTCAAAATGTTTCTGCGAAAACATTTTAAGGTGGAACAGTCTGTCCACGTGGGAATTTGGTTTATTTAATGTCAAGTTGTTCGTGTTCTAAACAACATCCTCATTTTTATTTGGTCGATATCAAAAATAGAAAGCTCGATTTCAAATCTCCGACATTGTGAAGGTAGCGGGAAGTCGGTGGATGGAGAAGGCTCAAAACGGTGCGTCGTGTCACTGTTTCTGTTTGGGGTAGGCCTATGTACAGCAGTTGACTTAGGTACTCAAGCTGATGAGTATTATAGATTATGATGAACAAATTCTATAGCTAGGCAAGAGCAATCGGAAAGTATTGATTTTTATACCTGTGTACCTATGATCTTTACCAATTAATTCTTATGACATATATTTTGTTAAGTCTTGATTTCACTTTGTAGATAATAATACTTAGTAATAAAATACAAAGTTACGAGCACAAAAGTATGAAATCAAAATATAAAAATGATGACAAAACGAGTGAAACAAAGACGCAACTTTTTCTTCATTCTAAAGGCGCATTCGCGCATTTATACAAAGCCCTTCTATAGACATTTTTACAGCACTATTCTTCTGTTCATAATAAATCACTTTATCAGAGCTTCCACGAGCAATAATCCTTAAATAATAATCAAAGCAAGTAATAAATATAGGCAGTCTAAGCAAAAAAGGACAAATCGCGATTAAATCTTTCCGCCTTGTCACAGCGCTTTCTAAACACATCGCCCAAGTTATGGTTTTAATTTTAATAACACCAATAAAGTTGGAAGGCTATCTTCGAAACGAGAAAGTATAATTATATTATGTAATTAATTATCCTTTTTTTCTAGGTCATCAATATCATGAGCCTATGTCCACTGCTGGACATAGGCCTCCTGGAGTTCCATGACGAACGGTCTTGAGCCTTTTCCATCCATCGACTTCCCACAACTTTATCAATGTCTTTGGTCCTTCGGTTCGGGGTACGCCATTCGAGAACCTTTATTCCCTAACGGTTGTCGGTCTGTGAGCTATATGGCTTGCCCACTGCCACTTCAACTTGCTAATTCTGAGAGCAATGTCGGTGTCGTTGTTTCTCCTACGGACTTCCTCGTTTCTGATTTTATCATGCAGTGAAACTACGAGCATAGCTGTCTCTATAGCCCGTCGCGCAACTTTGAGCTTTTGTATGAGGCCAATCTGAGCTGTGGCATTTGTTCCTATCAGCTATAATACTAAAATGGCGATAGAACGGCTCAATAAACAAAAACCACATTAGTGACATTTTCTACGCGTGGTTTATAACAGTGATGCCGAGATGCAGTTGTGAAACGACTGCTGGTATCTTTAACCATAGTGAGTGGAAAATAAAAAAAATCAAGCAATTTCTATGAGAACTGATGTAGGTTAGTGAGACAGAAATCTACTGCTGGTCATAGGTAGGCCTTCCCCAGAGAGTTTCATCATTCCATGACGAACACCTTTTCAAACGACGACGTCTTGAGCCTATTCTATCAATTGACTTCCCGCTACATTAACAATATCGTCGGTCCATCGGGTGGAGGGCCTTCCAATACTGCGTCGCCCGGTCCGTGGCAACTCAGTTATTTTTTTCCAATCACACTGTAACATAGCATGCTGAACCAATTTGGATGTGGAATAGATGATTGGAGACTGAGAATAGCATTTAACTACTTCTGTCCGGTTTCTACGCGAGCGAAGCCCCGGGCCAAAGCTAGTTCTTAATAAATTATTGAGTCAAGCATACTCGTAATTATTTTTAAATGAACAGGTAGTGTACCTGATATAATGTTACATCCACACTAATTTATAAATGGTAAAGTTACTCTGTCTGTTTAAATAAACAGAAAGAAGGTAAAGATATAGGCTATTTTACTAGCTTATCTGATGATGAAGTCAGGAGCTGTTCCGAGTTTCAATGATTATACAATATTGGTGGCAGCACGCTGATCTTATGATGGAGTTAGTAGGTCCTGAAAACTCCTCAGCAAATTGTCTGATTGAGCTAAAACTTTGCATACCTGTTGAGGTCTGATGACAATACAATATTATGGTGACAGTGAGCTGATTCAATGACTCAGGAGCTTACCCACTTAACTACTCAGCAAATTGTCTGATCTTTGCGTCGAGTTACGGCAACGAGTGTCAATGCAATCTCTGCAAATAACAACCAGTAAAATGTGATTTTGGTGGCGGTGGCAGTGGTGGTAAGTGGTGGCGGTAGGTAGCCTGATATGTAGGGTATTGCCTGCAAATTACTAAAATGCCATGCGAACAAAGCCGCGGTAAGAGCTAGTCATTAAATAAAGCATTTATCGAGAACAATGGAACTTTTTTGCATGTCTTTTAACGGCATAATGATTAGGTGTCATTATATTAATCGCCAATTATAGCTATTCTTTTAGCCATAGAAGAACCACCTGTTAAATTGATGAACGCAATGAACCATCAATAAGAGTAAACGTAATTTTTTTCAAAATTTATACGTAGGCAAACAGGCTTACGGCCCTCCTGATGTTAAGTAGTTACCGGCGCCTATTGACATCAGCAACACCTGGAGCATTGCTAATGCGTTGCCTGCCGAACCCCCAAAGAGCAACTTTGTTGTCCGTCCGTCTGTATGTCTGCTTTTCTGACCTCTGTGTAAAGGTACAGAAGGCTAGGGCACGAGTTCTCGCACTTGACACAGACTTCGTGTAACGGAATTTTGCCTTAGTATATTTTTAATTCGACTAATTACCGCGGAATTGCTTTTGTAAAAATGACTAAAACGTGTTCCGTAACTAGTATACTATCCTAAAAGGGATTATTAAAAAAAACAAAGGTTTTTTTTTAGAACATTGTCATATTTGTGGCTAATTATTAAATGTACGAGAAGTTCGACATCAACATTTCTACTTACAGCTGTATAATTGAGATTGAGCTGAGTTGACCCTTATACAGCAGATTATTAATGAAAAATGTAGAACTTCCAAAATTCGTAGAACAAACTTTATTCCGGTCGTTATCTAACGCTCAACGCATCATATGAAACCAACCACAGGTTATTTAATAGCTACTACGCTCACATCGTCCACCCACGACTATCCCGGGGCAAAACATGCATTAACCAGTTTTTTTTTTAATATTATCGTCTTTATCGCCAGAAGCTAGTCCAATAAGGCCTCTTAATGCCCGCTTAATGACTATCCTCTAGGTAAGTGCCTTAATAACGCTTTGTTTTACAGTCTGTGGGACCTGCCCTACAAGGCGAGGTTGTTTTGGTTTTGCAATTTTCTCTATGATAGGGGTAGGGCTGATAAATCGTATTGCTTTGTAAATCTTACCACCTGGAGATTTCAACTAAAGCCCGGTTCCTATACATAGTTATTCATAATATGTATGCTATCCCGAAAAGAGCTTCTTCTACACCCATTTGGCAATAAAGTATTTTCTTTGACTTTTCTGAATCCGACATTTAACATTAAAAAAAACTAGTAATTCAGTTAAATCTCAATGAATCAGCTGCTTTAGGTAACAATCTTCATCCATGGCCATCTTCTCGTACATTTAGTAATTAGTTATGAAATACCAAAAACAGCTTATTTGAGAAAATTTGGGAGGAAAATATTGATGTTTTTTTTCGCTAATATTCTTTCTTTTTGATGATAGATTTCGGGATGGTGTCCATGAATGACCTTGTATTCAAAATACGATAGTTCATAGTTCATTTATTAATAACGGATAATAGTTACATGTCAAACACAGATTTATATACTGTAATCCTTACATAGCATAATAATAATCAATAATCGATTAAATATAATAATATAATATTGATGTCAAAATGAACACAATCATAATTAAGACCGTAGATACCGACCGATCCGTAGATATTTGCTACGGACGGTTACGAAATCTCTACTTTTACTTAGACTTACCAGCAAATCTTGATAGTACTACATACCTGTTGACTTACAAATTTCCATGCAGATCATATTGACGGCACGAAAATTATATTTTTTTCTGTTTTTTTAATGTTCAAATTATAACTCATAAAATTGGAGACATCACATTATTATGCTCTTAGAAATAAACATACATCATCATTCATCTTAGCTCGCTCAATCAAATATTTTACAATAAGTAAGTATATATATTAGGGTTTGGTCCCGGGAATTCCCGGTCCCGAAATACCCGGGATTTCCCTTTTTTTTTTTTGCCAATTTAGTAACCGGGAAATCATAAATCGTTTCCCGGTTCTTTCGGGAAATTTCGGGAAAAATATTTATCGTCTAGGCGAAAGGTTTAAACTGTCATAGTTTAATATTAACCAACCGCACATACTTTTGCATGTCGCAGGTTCTGATCAAAAGGATAGATAAAGCTATATCACTGTTGATCTGTTTAATAATTTAAGCATGTAAGGTAAGGATATTGTTGATTTTTATGCAAGAAAAACAATGCAAAATTTCATAAAAAAAAACTGCATTTATGTTCGTTTCAAAGTATTTTTCTATATTTTAAAAATTGTCTTTAATAAAAACATTTCAATTAATACTTTTTTTTTTTCATTCATTTCCCCTCTTTTTATACCTACTCAATCAAAATATTTATCAGAAATAGGTCTGTATTTATTAGATATTTAGGTTTATGTATTTTAATCACTTGTTTTGCGAAGAGTAGTAGTTAAAATAGCCTAGGCACCAAAAACTCACAAATTTCCCGAAATACCCGGGAATTCCCGGTTCCCTATGTGAAGCTTCCCGGTATTCCCGGTTCCTTAAAACTACCCGATTCTGCAATCCCTAATATATATGGCTTATCATAGGCTCCCAGGCTTTAGCTGATTCCTATCTGACCCCAAAACAAGTATATCATAAACATGCCAGAGATAAACAAGCAAATTCAAATGGCTTGACGTTTGAATAGGCTTGTTATTGACCGTTGACACAACAGGGAAGTAATTAAACAATCACGCTCTCGTCGGGCAATCGAACAGCGTGCCTAAATAGGCAACCCGAAGACTAGCAGGCTAGATAAAGGTGCATGTAGACTGTAGGCGAGCTGTTTGTGTCAGTCCACTCCTGCAATGTTTGCAGGTGCGGCGCGCGGTGCGCTGTAATCGCGCGGAGATTGCGAAAACTTGTCTACCACACCACCCGTCCCTAGCGCATCACAAGGAGTGATCTGACATAAGTGGTTTAAATATGTGCTGCACGGTTGTAAACCAGGCTCCCCAACAAGGTGAATTTGGTCTTTTTCTTTGTACCACGCGTAAGTGATCGAACGATCAAAGCGAGTGATCTCTCGGTGAAATTGGATGCATTGGCGTAGTATGTATGTTTCTTTGTTAGATTAATTTAGCAGGCCTACATGTTTACTATTAAGATTTGCTGGTAAGCATGTGAGTTAAATGGTGTGAGGTATTCAAAAAATACATGTCGTGGGGTCTCATATGAAAGACCTTTCTTTGGACATTCCAAATGATTTTTATTTTTATTTTAGACCATGTGGTTTTTGAGATATAGGTAAAGAAAATATTAACATTTTAAACAAATACAACGTGAGCTCCCATTTGGTAGAGTTTTAATGAATCAGGTAAGATCGGTTATAAGTTAAAACATGCTAAAAATACGTCCTCAATGGTCATCGAAACGTCAATTATACCAGACATCGCGAGATGTCAGTTCGAGGCGACCCTAACCTATTAAGACATAAATAAAATAATTAGGCTCAAGACCCTAAATTAGGGACTGTGTAGTCCCTATATTAATGGTTGACAATAATTTCCGATATTTAGGCACAAGAAATAGAAGGGAGTATATTAGACGAAAGAAGCACCAGACCCTTTGTGAATTATAGTCGCGACAGACTGGCTGTTTCGTGATTAAAAATAACCTACGACAGTGGAATAAAAACGACGCGTGTCAGAAAATAAAGGGGTGCGTTCTTCATCTACTTCTTTCACTTGGTGGCTTAGAGGGCGAGAGTCCGTCTAAGATGCAAGGGATTCCCTTGCATCTAAGACGGTTCAATACCCGCTGCGGGACAAATATTTGTCTGCATCTGTTCCGGGTCCGATTGTTGTGGTAAAAATATTTGCAGATCATACAAATATTTGTCCCGCAGCGGGTATTGAACCGTCTTAGATGCAAGGGAATCCCTTGCATCTTAGACGGACTCTCGCCCTCTAAGCCACCAAGTGAAAGAAGTAGAGGAAGAACAGATATTTGCACCATGGTACTCGTAGTCTCTGTTACCCGCGACACAGGGAATCCTAGTGTGGGGATCAGGTGGCGAAGTGACGAACACTAAGCTCTCTAAGAATTTTCCAAGCTCCGTATGAAATCCCCCTAAGCTACTGATATACCTGGTGACCCGTAGGTCACGTTGCGGGTAAAATGGCCGACGTATATAAAGTGGAGAGCAACAATGCATCAATACCTGCTCAGTACTAAGCCCGCATTCATGTAAGAAGCAGGCTGAGGCTTTCTCAAAGTGCCCCAAAACAATGCATCTATGACCAACCGACCAACCACGCTGTCCACCTAGTTGGACGGTTAGTATTTATTTTTCTTAACCGACAAACTATCTAGTTTGTTCGAAAAATATATACTAACCGTCCAACTAGGTGGACAGCGTGGTTGGTCGGTTGGTAATAGACGAAACAATGTGCCGAAATTTAACGTCAAATTGGTATTTACACTGCTTAAGTTTAATACTACGCTTGGCAATATGATAACAGTATTTTCTCTACATTTGATTAAATTTATAAATTCTTCTGAGAAAGTAAATGATTTAACCGTAAAAGTTGGTTAGTAGAATTGACCGCTGGTTCACCGGTTAACCGGCACCGGTTTTTTACGTGTAAAGTTAACAGCTAGGTGAAATGGGTTCGGCAGAAATTCAAGACCCGTAAATGGAAGCAACTTTGTATGAAGTACTTTCAAGCTTCAGTCAAATTGATTGAAATATTGCTCTCATGACTCTTGTGTTTGTAATTTACGACGAATTCATTTCATTTATGATACTCAGAGCGCGTCTCTTTGCATGGATCATTTACGGTGAAGTGGTTTTAGTGGTCCGTTTTTGTAGTCCGGTGGTTTTTTATACAACTGAGGTGGCAAACAAGCATACGGCCCACCTGTTGGTAAGCGGTTACCGTAGCCTATGAGCGCTTGCAATACCAGAGGCATCACGCACGCGTTGCCGACCCCGAACCCCCCTCCCCCTAAAGAGCTCTGGCAACCTTACTCACCGCAGGAACACAACACTATTTGAAACAAATAATGTTATTTGGCTGCGATCTTCTGTAAGGCGGAGGTACCTCCCCAGGCGGGCTGCTCCAATTTATAACGAGAAAATCTCGCTATGCCCTACCTCCTCCAATAACCTAAATACCTAGTATATGCGGGACTCCCGCATATAGAAGGTGATTAATAACATCTATGTTCTTTTTGTTTATAGAATAACCCCCTTTCGGGATAGCATACATATTAAGAATCACCTTGTAGACATAGCATATAGGCTACTTTTTACTCGTAACACGCGAGTTAAGCCGCGGGCGGAGTAATATTACAAATCCGTAAATTTCTGACGATGTTTGTGGCAAAATCACGCCGTAACGGCTCAACCGATTTCGATGAAGCTTGGGATAAATCTTCTCTCTTTACATCCTATAGCATATAGGCTATTTTCAGGTGGGTACCACGCATGCGAAGCCGCGGGCACAAGCTAGTTTCTGATAATTCCCATAATGATTGCACAAACCGTAGGAGGCGTAGGTTTTCCGATATTGAGATAAATTACGCGATAAATTTCCCACTAATCTCACAAGTGACTCATTAGTTAGCTAGTTGACCTTTCGTATGGAGGTTGTTTGTGATGTAAATATTTTGTAGCTTATGCACCTTACTTATTACATACTACTTAATTGTATCCTCATCATCATCATCAGCCTGTAGAAGTTCACTGCTGGACGCTTAACACGCAGTGAAACTCCGAGCATAGCTCTGTCCATAGCCCGTTGAGCGACTTTAAGCTTGTGTATGAGGCGTGTCATCACTATTGTTCTTAATATTATAAATGCGAAAGTTTGTGAGGATGTTTGGATGTTTGTGGTACAATCACGCCATAACGGCTGAGCAGATTTCGGTGAAACTTGGAATGGATAAAGTTCTATACCTAGAATAATATATAGGCTACTTTTTATCTAGGTACCACGCTAGCAAAGCCGCGAGCGGAAGCTAGTACGTGTATAAAACCGACTAGGCTGAGAGGATTGGTGCTGCCCGACTAAGCCGGGAATCGAGCCGGCGACCTTTCCCTAGATAAAGGGATGTCAAAGCTTATTTCAATAAAATCACAAGGATCACTTTGAAACGTCTTAGAAACTAGGTGAAGATATGCCTGTTCCTCGCGACTAAGCCTAGAAGAATCAGGCAAAAAACACGGCGCGCGTTCCTAACATTTTTTTTATGACACTTTCACAAATTGGATATATAGAGCTTCAGTCTGGTGCCGATCGAACAAGGTGAGGCTCAAAGAAAAACTTTCAGGTATTAAAACAAACGCAACGGACACGGGTTTCTTATTTTTTTTTTGTTTTTATGTGGCTATGGCTCCATATCTACCTATCCGCGGATGTCGTAAGAGGCGACTAAGGGAAAAAAGCTAGGAGACGGGCAGCAGCGTCCTTCATTTTAACAACGATAGCTCTAACTGCGCTAGCCAACCCGCATGCCCAGCGTGGTGAGTTCCTTATCATGTGAGCAAATCCCCCCACATGATAAGGAATTTGCTCTGTCTGTGGGGCAGGCCATGTTCAGCAGTGGACGTCGAACGGCTGAAATGATGATGATGATGTGGCTATGGTGGCCACAACTTGCCTATTTTGATCGCTACTAGTTCGGGTTTCTTGCTGTACGCACTCACCGTCGAGCACTTTAGTTATTGTCGCCGCATTCGTATGTACGACGTACTGACACGACCTACGGTTCGCCTCTTTAAAATAAGAAAACGTCACCTTAAAAACAACAATCGTGTCCTAACTCCCAATACACAACTCATGCTAGAAAGCCACGATCCACCTTGATTCGATTTTCGTGACGCCGCAGCCGTAGAACCACCTATCTGATGAAACCCAACAATGTACAGATAAATCAAGATCGCTAATCAATACGATCGGCCCGCGTTCCCACGAAATCGGAAGATCGCGTGATTCGCTATATTGACCATAGTTTTGATAGGCTGAGTTAGTTTTTGAAGAGCCAATAAAGACTGTTTCGAGCTATAAACGGGCTCTAACTAAAACCTCGTGATAACAATTTTAACACTAGTTTGAACTTTATCGTGTACATAATAAGAACGTGCGCTTTGAACTTCAGTTAGCATTAGATCGATATTTCATTATTTGTGAATTCATTTTATGAATTCAGCTTTAGGTACAATAACTTTCGTACAGGTAGGTATAAAGTGGATGCTTTTTCTCTGTAAGTATATCCAACCATGTGAGTATACTATTAGAGAGCAGGAAGAACCGAATCCCTAATTTTTGATAAGGCTTTCACAAACAACAAAAGTCCTTCATTCTCAAACTTGAAGTCCGTTATTTTTACAACATTATTAATGAAGAAGTTATGAAAAAAAGATATCAATTAATAACGGTGCGTTGCTCTCTGTATGGCTTTATAGCTATATTATATTATAAGTAATATTATCTTAGTAATATTATAAGGACGTTTAAGTAATATTATGGACGTGGTGGCCCCTGCTGAAGAATAGGCCCCTCCATATCTACCTATATCCACGGATGTCGTAAGAGGCGACTAAGGGAAAAAGCTAGGAGATGGGCAGTAGCGTCCCTCATTTTAACAACGATAGCTCTAACTGCGCTCGCCAACCCGCATGCCCAGCGTGGTGAGTATGGGCAAATCCCCCCACATGATAAGGAATTTGCTGTCTGTGGGGGAGGCCATGTTCAGCAGTGGACGTCGAATGGCTGAAATGATGATGATGATGAATATTATAAGTGAGAAAGTAGAATATAGAGAAGTGGAATAAAGAGTTCTTTACTTAGAATAGCATATAGGTTTTTTATCTAGGTAAGTATAATAGGCAAAGCCGTGGGCACAAGCTAGTCGTTCATAAGTAAGCTAATACCATCCAGGACACAAGTAATTTATAGTTTTGCATTACATCGCCAGTTGTACCACCCAAGATCCAAAATATCGTGTAGGTATCATTTCGCGTGCCTGCGTTAGGTTTTGTGAGTTTTTTGTTCGATGTTTCTTGCTTTGTTTTCATACTTTATGTACACGTTCTATATTTATTTGTAAATAAATATGTAACACCCAATAGTCACATAGTCCTGACCCCACACTAGGATTCCTTGTGTCGTGGGTATAAGAAATTACTAGTACCATGGTGGTACCACAACACCAATATTCGGAACAAATATTTGCAGATCATGCAAACATTTGTCCCGCAGCAGGAATCTATCAAACCGAGACAAGCAGCATTGCAAGCATTTTTTTTTTTTTTTTTTTAAATAAGTATTTATTTGCAAAGGAAAGGTTTAACAAGTTCGTGACCTAGAAAAACTTATAAAATAAGCTTATATAGAGACAAAACAAAATACGTGCATGAGAGTCTAACAAAATCCTTGTGTAAAGTCGATACATGACTACTCGCTCTAACTAAGCATTATGCTTGTATTTACAGATTATTATTACATTGCTGCGGTGGTAGGCGAAATTTCGCCTCGGGAGATGTTAGTAGAATAGTAGTCGCATATTTTTCAGATCGAGGCGATGCCTATCTGTAGCTCAAGTACGAATAATTCTGCGCTACACTTACGATACGATAGTAACAAATATTAACCAATTACATCTGCGATGCCTGAAATCTTCCTATTTCGGTTGGTAAAGGAGCCATTTCATTCTGGGCCTGGTCCATGAACACTACATAAAAAAATTAGGAAAAAATAGGAGATTACAAGAAAAATACAATTTCATTAATTTGAAGACAAATGCGATGGTACAAGAATAGTTCTTCTGGTAAGTTTTTTACTATGTGAACACTATTTGAAGGCCGCCATGTTGGTTTATAATTGGCGTTTGACATGACATTGACATATTATTCATGTCATGTTGTTTGATTTGATGTTTTTGTTTTGTCAGATAAATGTAGGTTGTCAAATGACATTTCACGCACGTCCATCCGCCATATTTTTGTAGCGCTGTGTGTTGCTCTCTTTGTCGAAGAAAATCTTAATGTACCTTAGAACGAAGTCAATTTAAATAAAATAACCAATTAAATACGTTTACTTTATTGCTTAGCCATATTTTAAAGAAGTGTACACAGTGCAGGCCCAGGCTCCATAATATATTGATGAAACATCTCTTTTATGACATTTGCTATCGTATCGTAAGCGTAACGCTTTCATTTATACCAATTTAAAGGCATTTTTTTTTTAATCATAAATTATTCGTTCTCGGGCCACTGATGCCGGTGTGATATGTATGCGTCAAACTTTAGTAACTAATGACAAGACATGCTACATATGGTATTATGTTAACTAATAGAAAACTACAACTTACTAACTAGGTATCACTTAAAAGAAAGCTAAACAGATACGCACTAAGGGAAATTACCTGCTTGAAGTATCACTAGAAAAAATTGCGTCATTTGGCAATGCAGTCTCTGTTAACTGCATAAACAGAGACTGCATTGCCGTCTGACTAATAATAACGCATAAACCTTGAGCCATAATCTCCTCAATGTCTCTGAGTGCAGAAAATAATTCCCGAAATTCCACCTCTAGATGTTCCTTAATTAATATGCTATCCCGAAAGGGGCTTATAACGACAATCCTACAAATATTATAAATGCGAAAGTTTGTGAGGATGTTTGGATGTTTGTAATTCAATCACGCCGTAACGGCTCAACCGATTTAGTTGAAACTTGGAATATAAAGAGTTAATTAGTAATAATAGCATATAAGCTACTTTTTATGTAGGTACCATGCGAGCTAAGCCGCGGGCGGAATCTAGTATAATTAATGTTAGCGAAGAAAAATTGTCTTTTTCCAAACTTTTTAAAAACAGGTGTAGGTACCAACTTTGTAAGTAATTATAAACGTAAGAGAAGTTCGACGTCGAGATTTCTACCTAAACCAGTTGAATAAAAGTTGAAAAAAAAAAAAAAAAAAAATTGTGTGATTTTATTTAATTAATTAATTATTATTTTTAATTTTAATATGGACATAGTCTGAAATAAATGAATAAAAATAATAATAATAAATTTGTTTTACTAACTTTATTGCAAACTGGGTGTAGAATAAGCCCTTTTTGGGATCTTCTTCTTCTTTTCGTGTCGATTTTTTGGGATAGCATACATACAATGATTAACCTTGTATAGTGGGGCAGGATGGGTCCAGCGATGGGTAGAAGTTTGTAAAAGTAATTTCACGAGAATGAAGTTGCGGGAGTAGGTAAGTACCTACTACCTATACATCTTTTGGTTTGCTCCACGCAACATAGATAGAGTTTTTCCTCGAAAAGAGTGCGAACAGTGATCTTTAAAGCGTGTATAGCGTTTATAGCGTAAAGTAAAAGTTTTTATGGCTAATTTTAATGAAGTCTATAGTTAAACCATTTTTTTTTTTTATTTTTTTACTTTTTGTGGCTATGGTGTCACTGCGGCCACAACTGGCCTATTGTGATCGCCACTTTAAAACCAACCAACCAACTTTAGTCCAACCATAGGCCTCCTTTAAGGCTTAAAACTTGTATAGCCAAGCTGAAGAATAGGCCCCTCTTTATCTACCAACCCGTGAATGTCGTAAGAGGCGACTAAGGACAAAAAGCTAGAAGGTATGCAGCAGCGTCCCCTATTATCACAAGGATAGCTCTAACTGCGCCCGCCGCGTGCCCAACGCGGTGAATATGGGGAAATCCCGCCCCCCAAAATGAGAAAAGTCGGTCTGGGAGGCCATGTTCAGCAGTGGACATCCTACGGCTGAAATGATGATGATGTCGATAGCCAGAGCCGATTTTAACTTTTTTTTTTTTTTTTATTGATAATGGTAAAGCGTTTGGCCACCAACTCACTTTTGCAAGTGAGATGTGGCCTAAGATGGAGCACGCTTTCCCAGAGTGAACTTATTGACCCTAGATTTGAAGACTCCTAGATTGTACTCTTTCGGGAAAACAGACGCAGGCAGATCATTCCACTCTTTGGCAGTACTTATAATAAAAGTGGAGCAGAAACGTTTCGTTCGACACTGTGGTATGTCGACCAGGTAAGGGTGGTATTTACCTGTGCGTCTGCTTGTCCGTACTTACTCTCCGAAGCGCTCAGATTTGAAGCAGAAGGCATCACGGCCGGTAGCCTGTTTTCTACGTAAACTGTTCAATGACAAGAAACTCGTTACGAGAAAAACCAATACATTTCTCAGTTAGAATTTATGTTCGAGACGATATTAATTAGGTATCTGATACTTCATTCTTGTGAAACTTCTCTGAACGGTAGCGGTGCGGCGCGGCGTGCTGATTTTATATTACGCAATTGCATTAGTGTAGTGAGTAGAGAAACGACCTCGGTGGCGTAGCGGGTGCCCGCAGTGGGACAAATGTTTGCTTGATCTGCAAATATTTGTTCCGGGTCTGGGTTTTGTGGTACCTACCATTTACCATGGTACTCGTAGTTTCTGATACCCACGACACAGGAAATCCTAGTGTGCGCTCAGGATTATATATGTGACTCTTAAACCTCTCTGAAACCTTTTTAGCTACAGGCCAGAAAATTTTGGTACCTTAGTCACTAATTTGGCACTAAATATCTGGCTATATTTCATAGCTCTCTCGTCAGCCGTTTGGCAAAACTTCATGTGCAAGCTGTAGACCCGGGTCCCCAGCTGACACATAGTTTTTGCTTATAACTCTGAAACCTTTGAAGCTACAGGCCTGAAATTTTTAGTACCTTTGGCACTAATTTGGCACTAAATATCTGGCTAGTTTTCATAGCACTCGCGTCAGCCGTTTGGCAGAACTGGATGTGCAAGCTGTAGACCCGGGTCTCCAGCTGACACATCGTTTTTGGCTCATATCTCAGAAACCTCTTTGGCACCTAATTTTTGAATTGGATTTTCAGATTGCACCAATTATGCACTAAATATTTGCATACTCAGAATTCAGAAATTCGTTATGTGTAAGCTGTAGACATACACACACTATTGGGTGCTATTTATTTATTTATAATTTAGTTAATGAAATAAACAAGGTTTAGTTTCTTGTTTAAGCATGGGTTCGCGAAGAACAGGTGTAAGTTTCAAAAGGACCCTTGATTTCGATATCGTTTATCACCAAGATAACTGACACTCCGAATAGGACGAAAGCGGCAAACACATTTCATCATATTTCATCATTGCAGCCATAGGACTTCCGCTGCTGAACCTAGGCCTGAACTTATACGGCCTACACCTAACGGCTCCCAGCCAAGATACGTCACTATTCCACCTAGTGGGGGGCCGTCCAATGCTGCGCTTCCCGTTGCCTGGTCTACTCTAGAACCTTTCTGCTCCAACGGTGGCCAATTAATTAATATAAATAAATAAATATTCCGTACATATTCACACGGTCAACTGATCCCAAACTAGGCATAGCCTGTACTATGGGTACCAGAGACTGATATACATAATAGATATATATTTAACACCCAGACACAGAACAAACATCTGTGCTAGTCACAAATGTTTGTCCAGTGCGGGAATCGAACCCGCGACCTCTAGCGCAGAAGGCAGAGTTACTACCAACTGAGCTATGAGGCCAGTCATTCTCCGAGCTATGTGCTAATCGTCTGGGCTATGCCGGTGACTTTAGTTTGTCAAGGGATCTCTGATTAGATCTCGTAGAGAAACATCAAGAATAGCCCTCTCCATAACTCGTTGAGCGACCTTGAGCTTTGTTATGAGGCCCAATAGATACAATTATCGCCACGACAACCAAGACATGGGACCCTATCATGTGTCCGCGGTAAACGCTGGTCAGGAAGTACAAAATCAAATCCAAATCATTTTAGTTGGTTCTAGGTATTACTTCCAATTAGGTAGATATCTAGACAGATATTACTAAATACTGCCTGCCTACAAAAGAGTAAGTACCTACCTCAATAAAAATAAATGAAGGTAAGCAGACAGTTTAAGAACCCTTACCTTCCGTGATAGTTAGAAACAGTGTTACGGCAATTAAGAAAGAAAAGCTTATTGTTCATACAATTGCTTCCCCATTTTGTGTCACGTGATGTGACAACGGTCGGCCTCATCATTTTTATAGATGCGTAATACAATAACTGTCAATTTATCCAATTGTTACTAGACAGACGATTTATGGCAATCTTTATACGTTGAAGAATAGTGGCCTAAGTGGTGGCTTTACAAATATTGAACATTAAATCGGGTTTATTTCGCAAGTGTTCGTAGGTAAAGGTATTATTGCTTGCTAGTAGACTAACAGGTACAGTCAGGTGTAAAACAATCTGCGAAGTTCGCAGCTTTCAGCGTAAGTTTAAGCAGGAGGTCTAGCAACCACCAAATACACGAACAATTTGCTCACGCAAGAGGAGGCAAACACTAATACCTAAAATACGTCAACATTCGTATAATTTAAACCCAATCCCTTTTATTTTGAAACTGGGCTTAAACTAGGATTAACTAAGCTCTGATTTTTTTTTTTTTTTTTTATACAACTGAGGTGGCAAACAAGCTTACGGCCCGCCTGATGGTAAGCGGTTATCGTAGCCTATGAGAGCTTGCAATACCAGAGGCATCACGCACGCGTTGCCGACCCCGAACCCCCTTCCCCCCTAAAGAGCTCTGGCAACCCTACTCACCACAGGAACACAACACTATTTGAAACCAATAATGTTATTTGGCTGCGATCTTCTGTAAGGCGGAGGTACCTCCAGGCGGGCTGCTCCAATTCAGAACGAGAAAATCTCGCTGTGCCCTCCCTCCTCCTTAAACGTGTGTGTTTTGTGACGTGTTATTGCATACATTTGACATAAGGACATAAAGCAACCATGGTTTAGTTAGTCCTATAGTCTAAACGCAGTTTCATAATAACAGGGAATGACGCTAGGCACTTAGGTTTTAGCATTTCATATTTATTTATTGCCAACATGTACATTTTGGGAAATTCAGTCAAATAAAACCATTACAATGCTACCAGAGTTTATTTTGCAACAGCCAAATTGCTATGAAGCCGACCGACTGTACTAATGCAGGGTAGGTACTACTGTTGCACAATACTCTGTGTAATAGACACTTGGTAAACCTACAGTTCTACAGAATCCATTTACAGTTACCTCCATAACCGTACCATCAACTTTGCGATTATGTTTAGCGGTGACCTAAGTTGACAGTCCCTAAGTTTTATGGTTCATATTTGTGTAAAATAGTGCTGACACGCGTGTTTGAATGCTGCCAATCAGACGTCGTGTGGGTGTCCAACAAACAGCAACTTTCACCGTTTGTTAGAATACCCTACCATTAACTTTGATAACCGATCGTCGCTTGCTTCGCTCGCTCGATAAAATATCGCTAGAGACTCAATAAGGTATGAATATATAATAAGGTGCCAAGGGCTCGTAAGCAGTACTCGATAGGTATCAACACTCAAGCTCTTGGGAAGTTGAGTGGCGAAAACGATCACCTATAATTTCGTCACAATGCCACCTTTTCCTACAAATATATCCTCGTACAAAAATATACAGAAACGATCATATAGTACGAAACCCGGAATCTTTTTTTTTTATGTAGGTACAGTCCCCTGCAATAAGATGTATACATTTCACAATTTAGGAAATGATGGCTAAGTACTAAAAATAAAGATGTACCCAGCAAAAACAAGACAAAACAATTTTGTACCTAACCATCTACTTATGTCATTTTTTATTTAACCGCGTGTTTACCATAATCAACTGTATAATTTAGAAAATCATGAAATGTTTACCTACATCTTATTGCAGGCGACTGTACGTAGTCATTGACATACGTGAAGAAAAACGCTCTACATATATCTACCTACATTATTTTATAAACTTGTTCTGGTAAATAAGGTCTCTAAAGTTGCTAACAACTTGTGAAATTCAATCCTATATTGTGGCATAATTATGAAAATTATGAAAAGTTTGCCTACATCTTATTGCAGGCGACTGTACGTAGTCATTGAAATACGTGAAGAAAAACGCTCTACATATACCTACCTACATTATTTTACAAACTTGTTCTGGAAATAAGGTCTCTAAAGTTGCTAACAACTTGCGAAATTCAATCCTTTATCATCATCATCAGCCTGTAGAAGGCCACAGCTGGACATAGGCCTCCCCCAAAGAGTTCCATGATGAGCGGTCTTGAGCCTTTTCAATCCACCGGCTTTGCGCAACCTTTACGAAATTATAACAATGTCGTCGGTCCATCGCGTAAGAGGCCTTCTAACACTGCTTCGGCGTCGTCGCCCGGTTCGTTGACACCTTTTGAGAACCTTTTCTCCAAATGTTGTCAGTTCTGCGAGTTATAGCCTGCTTGCTTGCCGATGAACCGACGCATTGTCATGGTTGCGGGTATTTGTTGGAGAAGACTTAACATTCAGAGACAGAGGTCGCGGGTTCGATTGTGATGAACACAGATGTTTGTTCTGTGTCTGGGTATTAAATATATATATATCTGTTATGTACCTATAACTATAGGCCTCATATACAAGCTCAAAGTCGCGCAACGGGCTATGGAGAGAGCTATGCTCGGAGTTTCACGACGTGATAAGATCCGAAATGAGGAAATCCGTAGAAGAACCAAGGTCACCGACATAGCTCTCAGAATTAGCAAGTTGAAGTGGCAGTGGGCAGGCCATATAACTCGCAGAACCTACAACCGTTGGGGAGTAAAGGTTCTCGAATGGCGACCACGAACCGGGCGACGCAGTGTTGGAAGACCCCCCGATGGACCGACGACATTGTGAAGGTTGCGGGAAGTCGGTGGATGGAGAAGGCTCAAGACCGTTCGTCATGGAACTCTTTGGGGGAGGCCTATGTCCAGCAGTGGACTTCTACAGGCTGATGATGATGATGATGACCTATATCAATCTCTGGTACCCATAGTACAGGCTATGCCTAGTTTGGGATCAGTTGACCGTGTGTGATATGTCCGGAATATTTATTATTATTTTATTAATCGTCGTGGCATTCTTTGAGGGACGCCTATGTTCAGCTTTAGACTTCATCAGGCTGATGATGATGTTGACAGTTTCAGTTCTGGAATCCCCAGACATTCCCAACGATCCAAGATTTCTCTTAGAAAGTCGGTATCCCAAATGTTTGGGTATTTCTAGGATTTCGCTCCCATATCGCTCGCTTTACATACAATGCGTGTAGGTACTAATGCAAATCGCAGATAACTTGCATTGCTTGGGCCCACTATCCACGCAACCTAAGCTTGACAGAGATGTATAGCATTTACTACACGCAGAAGTTAACTAGGCACCTCGCTTGCATGGTTAGCATAGGGGGACAATGCGCAAGACACAAGTCTTGAGAAGGGACTCCTAGTAAAGGAGTCAACGCCGTCGGGGCCATGGAAGCGTACCCACAGCTCCGACACAAGGCGTTCAGAAGGACCCCGATGGTTTTTTAGTCGGTATGCCGTCGGCTGCTATTGTCTCATTAGCAACAGTAACCGACGGAGAGCCCGACATACCCCTCTGGCTTTCCCCGGGCTGGGGGGGATGCGTAACGCATTTCTCCATCGTTAAAAAAAAAGGGGGAGAATGCACAAGACACCCCACAGTGGGAAGTCAGTGCAGGTCTAACCACCCCCGATTAGAATTAGAATTAGGAACCTCGCTGTGATGTTTTGTCTCATTCTCACTCGAGAGAGAGGTAGGCGGTAGGTTGTGGCGGGAGCGGGAAGCACATTTCACGCAGGTGCCAAGTTGATATCTGCGTATTGTACGAGTAAGTTGTAAAACCACACAAGAGACGAGCGTGACCTGTGTATGTTAGTATTTTACCATCATCAGTCTGAAGCCGTGTTGGCCTAGTGGGAGGTTCCCCGACTTCGATCCGAAGATCGTGGTTAGAACTTCGTTGTATCGTTGAGCTCAAAATTGACTTTATTCAGCAGACTTAAGGATCATTTTGAAATAAAATAGACATATTTTATCGTCATATCGCACGCTGTTTAAACACGGCTTTGGAACCAAAAACATCTCGTGCAGTCTGCCAGTAGTTTTGGGAGGAATTCAATGTGATCATTTGTGGAATTTCTGAGAATCACGACGAAGCGTGACCGATTTATTCGTAAAATTCAGCTTTAAATTTTAGACACAATGGCTTTAGAATTGGATTCCCTTGCATAAATTTCATTCACTTCAACCGCGGCTTAATTTAAATTTAAAGCGATCAATCACTGAGCTGGGGTACCAAGAAAGGTCCAGAAACACAACGAACAACTAGTGCCTTAACTGGACACTTGTGAAAACCTAGAAAAATTATATCAACCAATCAGAGTCGGTCATCGGACCGTATCTACATCCTTACTGATTGGTTCATATAGTTTTTTAAACACAGCTTTCATCATCATTTCAGCTGCATTACGTCCACTGCTGAACATAAGCCCCCCGCATAAATTACCAGAATGAATGAATGAATGAATGAATGAATAAATGAATGGCTTTTTATTTGCATGAAGTATAGTATATATAGGTACATGGTCTTTTACATTTATGGAGATAGTGTCATATACTTCGTCGGAGACCGACATGCAAAAATATTAGTCACAATACAAAAATCAAATCAAATCAAAATAGTCTCAAATTAGTCAATAGAAAATCATACAATAAAATCAGAATTAGAAATAAATTAACGTCATTACAATTAACAAAACAACAATAATAAAATAACAGTGACAAGAATATGACAATAAATAGCAAAAAATTGAAACAATCAATTGGAGGTATTTGCCCGTACTCGCCACGCTGGGCATGCGTGGCGAGTATGGGATATATACCACAGGCTTTACCTATCCGCGGATGTTGGCCGTGGTGGCCTCGGCTGAAGAATAGGCCCCTCCATATCTACCTATCCGCGGATGTCGTAAGAGGCGACTAAGGGAAAAAAGCTAGGGGATAGGCAGCAGCGTCCCTCATTTTTTAACAACGATAGCTCTAACTGCGCTCGACAACCCGCATGCCCGGCGTGGTTAGTATGGGCAAATCCCCCCACATGATAAGGAATTTACTCTGTCTGTGGGAGGCCATGTTCAGCAGTGGACGTCGTACGGCTGAAATGATGATGATGATGATGACCACAGGCTTTACGGGTTCTTTATTTTTTGTGTACACTAGTGTTATTTTGGGCACTGGCAACGTGATAGAAACTGATAGATAGGAAAGTCATAGATCTTGTCATAGAGAAAACGTTATAAATAAGCTATTAGCATTTATTTTAAAATCTAGCGAATGCCAACCTTATCTCAAGGTATTAAAGTAACTAGTTTGTAAGTTACGAGCTTATGTAGTTATTACTCGTACCTAATGGCCGGTTTATATTAAACGACGAATATTCCGCCGTTTCTCTTAAAATATTGCTTGCTTGCTTATCGTGTCACTGATTATTTCTTCGTCTTTCTGTATCAGGTCAGTGACCAGGTACGTATCGTGGCCCTGACAAATGTCCGATGACCGTCGGAGAAAGAATCAGTGTACGTAATGAAAGGACTAAAGGATTAGAGGCTCCTTTCGTGCACATGTCACATGTCTTGTAATTTTTTAGGCTCCAGGACATGCTATGCCGGTTCCCTCGCGATGTTTTCCATCACCGTTTGAAATCACTAGTATCTATACCGCACATTTGTTATCCTAAATTTTCTTAAAATAGTGCCGAGATTAAACTAAAGAAAAGCTTTACAGTGGCATTCACAACACGCGCTTCCATGCTTCAGAGGCCATGGCTTAAGCTATGACGAAGGCTCTGACGGGCTATAAACTTTGTCACCCATTGTTGGTCAACGACTCATACAAACCTTCTTATTATTTCAGTTCCAGAAGACCTGAATTTGAGCATACGCTATGCGAACATTAGAGGATAGCTTTTGAGCCACGATGAACGGTCTTAGGTCCTATACGCTGACTTTCTGCGCATATTTCTAGGTATATGGGGTTCATCTCATGGCACGAGGACACGAGCGGTTAATATTGCTCCAGTTAGGGCATTGATAAATACTTTGTCAAGAACAATGGGACCTTTACAGTGCAATAAATTACGATTACCATTTTGATTAAACATTATATCACCCCTGATTGGAGGAGGTAGGTCACAAATTTTCTCGTTCTAGATTGGAGCAGCCCACCTAGGGAGTCCTCCAGTTACAGAAGATCGCAGCCAAATAACATTATTTGTTTCAAATAGTGTTGTGTTCCTGCGTTGAGTAAGGTTGCCAGAGCTCTTTAGGGTCGTGGGGGTTCTGGGTCGGCAACGCGTGCGTGATGCCTCTGGTATTGCAATCGCTCATAGGCTACGGTAACCGCTTACCAACAGGTGGACCGCATGCTTGTTTGCCACCTAAATTGTATAAAAAAAAAACCTCTGTGGGAGTATCTTTATATAAAAATACCGGTACTTAATCATGATTCTGTAAAAGAGATAGGCTCTTGACTTTTTTCCCCAACAATGTTAGACGTACTCTCCGATCTGCAGGCGATCAGGTCCTATATCTAAGGGGGGTAGTCAGAGGCATGCGAACATTAAGCACTTGCCCACATTTTGTAATAGTGAGTATTCCATACGTGACAGGTTGCAAGCCCGGTTTTATACGCACTAACATTTTTGGAATCAAAAACTTATTGGTGCACGTGTGGGTTCTAGCCCACGATCTTCGGATCGAATGTCGAGGAACCTCCCACTAGACCACGGTTTCTTAAAGTGGGGTCCACGGACCACCAAGGGGTCCGTAATAAGTGTGACAGGGGTCCGCAGTAGCTCAAATTAATACTTAATTGACATGAGAGCTTTGGGGTTTTGACAGTATTAGTGGGTTCCTAAACGTTTCACACTAGACTACTTCATGATCCTAAACCTTCCTTATCATATTTGAGATGTTTTGGATGTCGCTATGGGTGATGGAATTGACGTCAGGGTTGAGATCTGCGTTCCTATCTCGCTTACTCAATGGTACCCCTGGTATTACCTAGTTCCTTAAAATATGTTTTACTGCTCATCCGACTGGCACTGATGATGCCAAATTTAATTGAAATAGCTGTATTGTATCATTTAATAAGAAGAAAGTTCCTCTGAAAAAATGTATCCTACTAGGCTTTAACAGTATCATGGTAGGTAGTCATGTGTTTAAGTTTTATGTAGTTTGTTCCTAACATTTTCTTTTATATAAACTCAAAAGTAGAAACCTTTTATTAGCCTTTCTATCTAGCTATAGCGTTTAATCTTACGTTTATTACGCCGTTGGTTTCTCTAATAAATAAATAAATAAATAAATAGACATGAGATCTAAAGAAGTGTTGAGAGCTGAATTTCATGCAAAAGATATTAGTAGGTACCTAAGTGTGAGAAAATTACCAATAAAAGTGATTTTTTAAATTAGTTTTTTTCACAATATTATATGCAAAGGGGTCCGTGGCATTTTAAAAATTCTGAAAGTGGTCCGTGGCTGCACATAGTTTAAGAACCCCTGCACTAGACCAACACGGTTTTATATGACTCTTATAAGAACACATAACTTTCTCATCGTTAATTTACCTACGAACTATTGAGTGCTATCTACATAATATATTATGTCTTGTATCCATCTTAAGATACCACGACTTGTATGTTTACGAGTTCCAAGAATAAGTATAAAATGTCTAAAACCTGAATTTGGAGACATAATGCAATAAAGACGAATATATTACCAAAAGCCATGGGTCTATTCTTCTCACAGAACATTAAAACAAAAATTCCTTAAGTTTGCTAAAGAAGTTCTTAGTACCTTAAACATTATGGTGCTCAGTTCAACACGTTTTAAGACGTTAAAAAGCTAAAAAGCCTTACCTTTTAGGCCTTTTTCCTCACAGATTTCACGTAGAGGATGTTCTTCAACATGTTCAACTCACTACACTTCACATACCCAGTAGGTACTAACATAAAAATGACACAAACCACTTAGCGCGAGCACTCATAGTTTCACTTAAACACAGCCACGTTATCACAAATTTAGTTATCCATTTTGTGGAGTAACGCGGATGAATTATGTCGAAGCATTTGACACAGAAAGGGTCGAAACTATCTATAATGCGTTTGATGACCCTAAAAGTTTCTTTGGAACTGAGTGTTCGATGCAAAACGTTGGTTTCTGTGCGCCCGCGCCGCGGTATGCGGGCTGTATGTGTGCCGCACGCACACAGGCGCGGTAAGGCTGCACGGTTTTTGTCGAATGTCCACGGGGCAAGTAACGTTAGTGGTGATGCGTTGTAGCTCGCTTTTGTAGTAGAGTTTTAAGTTTATAATACAATAAAACAATAGAACTTATCTTTTCTGTAAGTTATATGAATTTATTTTCTTGAAACACAATAATAATAGAAAAATAATAATAAGATCAATTGAAAATTAAGCTAAAATAATATTAAACTACACATGTAGATGCTTAAATTGAAGTAGATTACGATTGCAGTTCAGTTAGGAAATAAATAGCACTCCAGGTTGACTTGTGGCAGGGTATTCCTGGCGATCGTTACTTATGAAGAGAATAATTTGTATTAAAATATTGATAGAGCTTTGAATTCATTTAAATTCCGTAGACCTCGAGCTATAAATAATACACAGCGCAAACAAACCGTTAGGTACATTCTCAGGAATCTGATACCACACCTACCCTAAACATATACCTACCTATATATATATATAACACTAATGCAAGTTGATATTTACAACTATTTTAACACATAGACACAAACATTGTGTATTTTATAGGAAAATACACGGTTAAGCTATCTAAAGACCGTTGCATATTTTTTTTTTTTTTTTATACGAAATAGGCTAACGTTTGACCACAATCTCACCTGATGTTAAGTAATGATGTGGTCTACTATTTATTATTGATGTGTATATTTATACAGCTGAGGTGGCAAACAAGCATACGGCCCACGTGTTGGTAAGCGGTTACCGTAGCCTATGAGCGCTTGCAATACCAGAGGTATCACGCACGCGTTAGATTAGATTAGATCTACAGATAACTTGATTGATCCAGATCACTACCAGTCGGAAGCAACCTCAAGATACTAGCAGAATTACCAAGATGAGAGATTACAAAACTTGAGTTTCGAAACCTGTTGCTTGTGTGAGTTTAATAGTTTTCCGAGTTGCAACGCTTGTACACTAAAACGAAGTTTTTCTGAAAGCTGCTGGTCGATGTCCCGCTAGCGCGACTTGAGCTTCGATGTCCCCTCCTTTTCTCACTTTTTCTCACTCATACGTTAGAGAGAGACGGATGTAATTCCAGCAGCGAGTTATGATTTTGCAGAACTTGATGTGAATGTACTGCGGTATTCCTCGGCAGAGTGTAATGGTCGCTTTGTTAGCATCCTTCTAAATCAAAAAGTCTTTCTTTATAAAACGTTGCATTTAAAAGTGTTTTTTAAATTTGGAAGTGTAAGCGATACTATCATTCGCAGGTTTTGAAGGAATACAGGTATGATTGGTAGAGATATAACTCTACTAATTCATTTGCAGTGCGCCTTCAGTTTGGCACTAGCAAGTGGTCACCCATCCAAATGTTGACGGAGTTGAAGGTTGCGTAACTTAGTTGATCTATTAATAACAAAAGGCAATTTCGCTAGCCGCACAATATAATCGATATTTAAATATGAGATCCACAAAAGGCGAAAAGGGTTCTCGAATGGCGACCACGAACCGGACGACGCAGTATTGGAAGGCCCCCAACTGATGGACCGACGACATTGTGAAGGTTGCGGGAAGTTGGTGGATGGAGAAGGCTGAAGACCGTAAGTTCGTGACGCTCTTTCATCTCATACTATGCATGAACAGGGGCCCAATTCTAATAATTCTATGGCTACAAAATGACAATGGTAAAATGGCCACTTTTGGTATTCTGCTATCACAGTCGTATATCAATGGCAGTCATTGTGGAACCAATGAACCAATGAAATCAAAAAAACGAAGGTGGCGACAATCGTAACTGAATGAT
Source organism: Anticlea derivata (assembly GCA_947579855.1). Classification (NCBI taxonomy): domain Eukaryota; kingdom Metazoa; phylum Arthropoda; class Insecta; order Lepidoptera; family Geometridae; genus Anticlea; species Anticlea derivata. The sequence continues at coordinate 2,501,765 of OX388277.1, read as the reverse complement.
AATGGTGCGATCATTAACATGCGATTATCATTTTCAAGTCATTGAATTAGTAGAATTGGGGCCAGGATTGGTACCTATATAATGATAAGCCCGCCCATTGTCAGGCCTCATAGCTCAGTTGGTAGTAACTCTGCCTTCTGCGATAGAGGGTTCGATTCCCGCACTGGACAAACATTTGTGTGATGAACACAGATGTTTGTTCTGTGTCTGGGTGTTAAATATATATATATTATGTATATCAGTCTCTGGTACCCATAGTACAGGCTATGCCTAGTTTGGGATCAGTTGACCGTGTGTGATATGTCCGGAATATTTATTTATTTATTTATTGTACCATCACAATTATTTTTAGTTTTAATTATTTTTTAAGATACTTTTGTTTACTGTGTGGTGTAGTGCAATAAACAGTTTTCTATCTATCTATCTATGTCGTCGGTAAGAAAAAATTGCGTGCAAAGTAAAAGCGATGCGAACAGAGTAGTCTTGCAATATAATAGTAGACTTCAGGGCAATATGAGGTTTGTCCCTCAGAAAGGCTGTAATTTGTTTAACCGATGATTTAAATAAAAACACTTGCATAATGTACACTTAGCTGTTTATTTTTGTATACTTAACTATGCAATTGGGGCTTTTATATAATAAACAGTTAACTAGATAACTTAAATTAGTTTTCTTACATAACTTTTCTAATTATCTACTTTCCTTGTTTAGGTTCGTGTTTTCATAGATCTCAATATTAACTCAGAGATTTTGTAGCTATCTAACAAACTTTTTTTTTAATCCTCTCAGTAGTAGGTACCAGAGATAATGCCCTACATACAAACAAATAATTATATGACATGTGTAGTTAATAATAATTTACTTGTGTTCTTCATTCCTCTATCTATAAAAACCCGTTTGAAAAACACTTATTAAATTATGATTTTAAAAAGTTCCGTCTTAATACAACCTTCGATGAATAACAAAACGGTACGACATGGGACATTCCTCGTCTCCCATCCCTCTCACACAGGCCAAAGCTGCGGGAGGGAAGAGGACGGGTGTCGGAGGAAGCACACCCTTATCGTCCATTCCGAGAATAACTTTCCCATAGATTGTTAAGGACACTCTTGCCACTTCAGCTGATATTTGATAGATCTAGCCACATTACAAGGAGTGGTAGGCACTTATCAAAGGTCTCCCATATGGTAAGATAAATACGAGTATACTTACTTACTGACGGGAGCGCTGGCAAACTAGGTAATAAGGTACACTAGGTAAACTAGGCACCTGTACAATCTGTGGCTTAACTATAAAACGTGTTCCGTAATTTGTATACTATCCAAAAGGGGCTCATACTATACAACAAGAAAAAAGTGAGGAGAATGTTTGATCCTGGGTCAGGTCTTTGTGCGCTACATAGAAAAATCTGAAGAAATAGGATTATACAAAAATATGCAATATTCTATATAACTTTCCTTGTATTTGAAAAAAGAAATTAGATTGATTGACACTTTTTGGAATGTTGCAAAAAGGTTATAAGACAGTTGGCACCACCAAGAGGGCTAGTGTTAGGAATGCAAAAAGTTTATGCGCATTTTAAACTCGTTAGTCAGATGGTACTTGTTGTATCTTACTTAACAATCTCCCCAGTAGTTTTCTGATATGAGAAGACCTTTCAAAATCTGGCTCGTATTCGGAGACAAGACTCAAGCGTTGATCTGTACTTAAATCTCGATTTGAGTCGAGATTCTAATTCTTGAACAGTACTTATGTATAGATTCAATGATCACAGTTCACCTGAGTAAATGCTTATTCTGAAACGTCAATCAGACGAAATCGGTACTTAAATCTAGATTTGATTTGACATTATTCAAAGGAAAATGAGATCTACACTCAAGCGTGCTCCGGAACACACTTAGGCTCGTATTCAGAGACAAAACTCGAGCATTGATCTGTACTTAAATCTCGATTTGAGGCGAGATTCTAATTCTTGAACAGTATTTAAGTATAGATTCAATGATCACAGTTCACCTGAGTAAATGCTTATTCTGAAACGTCAATCAGACGAAATCGGTGCTTGAGTTTAGATTTGATTTGACATTAATCAAATGACATTTTCGTTCCGTTACACGTACTTTGATGCATATTTATACTACACTTTATTGTTCTATTCTATTTCCACCCTGGCTGTTTGAATTTCTGCGTAAAACGGATCGAAAATTATAAATAAATCAAAATGTAAACGAGAACATTTGAGTACAGATTTGAGACTTTTTTTTTTTTTTTTTTTTTTATACGAAATAGGCTAACGTTTGACCACAATCTCACCTGATGTTAAGTAATGATGTGGTCTACGGTGTAGCACGTTTGCCTAGAAGAAACCTATTCACTCTGGTCTTGAAGACACCCAAATTATAGGTATTCGGAAACACAGACGCTGGCAACGAGTTCCACTCTTTGGCTGTCCGCATTATAAAGGTACACGCAAAGCGCTTGGTGCGGCAAGGTGGTATATCAACCATGAACGGATGTCGCGTGTCCGTGCGTCTGGTTGTCCGATGATGGAATGGGGATGGGGGGACTAAATCAAAGAGTTCAATCGCACACTCTCCGAAATGTATCCTATAAAAGACCGATAGGCTGGCTACTCGGCGACGATGATCGAGGCTCAGAAGCTTAGACTCAACTAAGTCATCATTACCTATGAGTCTTTTGGCTCGTCTTTCTATGGTTTCGAGGGCCTCAAGCTGGTATTTGGCTGAACCGTCCCAAAGGTGTGAACAGTACTCCATACACGACCGGACTTGTGCTTGGTACAGATTAAGGAGCTGTCCCGGTGTGAAGTACTGCCTCACCTTCGACAGTATGCCCAGCTTTTTTGCGGCTGTCTTGGCCCTGGACTCAATGAAAGAGCCAAAGTTGAGCTTAGGAGTAAGTGAGAACCCTAGAAGCTCTAGCTGGTTAGATATCGGTATGGATACATCTCGGAAAGTGGGAGTTAGATGAAATTGACTCCTCTTAGCGGAAAATAGACACGCCTGGGTTTTTGAAGGATTGAACTTGACCAAGTTAGACTCGATTCAGCGGAGCGTAGTTTAAGTACCGTTCTTGAATAAAAGTTATGTCTGAGAAGAGATTCAATACTTAAATAGAGTTCAGCTGATCTGTGATTAAATCTATGCTTGAGTCGTGTCTCTGAATACGAGCCTTAAATATAGATTTTGTTGTATTAGGTGCAAAAAAAAAGCAATAAAGAAGTAAATATTTGAAGATAATATGGATATTTTGTTAAGTTTAATGTGGTATACGAATAAAGAGTTATCTATTTTCAATGAAACGACGAAATCAAATCAGTTCAAAATCCAATGCGTAATATGGGACGCTGACGATCCCTTCGCATTGGAAGTAGTAAGTTTATGGAAAAGAACCAGATTCTCCAGAGGTGTCGTGAAAAATATAAACCAGCGCCAGCGCCCTATCAGCAGAGGGCTACCCGTAACGATGGCACTGCAAGTTTTGGTGTGTTTGCGATATTACGCTACTGCATCATTTCAGGTAATAAGTTTACTTACCTACCTCACCTTACATAGGTACACCTTCCACTAAGTACTAACAAACAATGTTACTTTGTAATTTCAGCTGGTAATGGAGATCTACTTCACATTTCTATCCTAGCTAACGAGGAAATGCCGGAATACCAAGATATTGAGCAATACCCCCATCATACGGCAGTGATAGATAGGGTAACAGACAGACAAGAGTTATTCTCGCATTTACAATACAAATTATGAAGTAGGTATGTAAATAGGTACATTATAAAAATATAGACAAGTTAACTAGGTATTTTATTAAATAAAAATTAAATATGTTACAGACAATCTTTTATTTCCTACCATTAATTATGAATTCACAAAATCACGATTCCCGATATTATCATCCTGCGGGACAATGTTTGCATGATCTGCATACTTGTTCTGGGTCTGGGTGTTGTGGTACCATGGTACTCGTGGTTCATGTGATACCCACGACACAGGGAATCCTTGTTCGGGGTATTATTTTTCAAATTAATCCAACCACCAAAACTATTCATAATTACACAAGTTTTGTAAAATAAATTGAGAGCACAACATCACTTCGCAAGTTCCCGCCATAGATAATATAAGCACTGATTCCCGCCAAAATGTTTGACTTTGACATTTTCTTTAAACAGCGTTCCGTTACACGTAATTTGATAATAATTATACTTCACTTTATTGGAAGCTCAATCATATTCCCAGCCTGGCTATTAAAATTTATGCGTGAAACGGATCGAAAATTAGAAATAAATCAAAATGTAAACGAGAAAAGGCTGAATCACATGAGTACAGATTTGAAACTCGATTCAGCTGAGAGTAGTTTAAGTGCCGTTCTTGAATAAGAGCTATGTTTGAGAAGAGATTCAATACTTAAATAGAGTTCAGCTGATCTGTGATTAAATCTTCTGTAGTTTTCTGCTACCTATGGTCATATAAGTCTTAGGCAGTGTTCAAACGGCATGCGATGTGTCCTTGATATGATGTAAAAAATTAGTTTGAAAATGATCCTTACTTCTACTAAACAGAGTCAATTTTGAGTTTGACTTTTGACGGTGCGATATAGCTCTACTTTTTTCGCTAATAGGTATTGTTTTTTTTGGGATAAGTAGGTACAGGTACCATATTTTTACGAATCACTTTGTTTATGAGATATACATAATATATTATAACTACGCCAAACTGACTTCGAAGAAGTCTACACTGTGCATAGTCCGACACACGCTTGGTTTAGGTCTGTTGTTCATCAAAATGTTCGGATTAAGCAAGCCCTATGCTGAAAACACGTCTATGCGGCTAGAATCCAAACGGCCGAATCAATTTGTATGTAACTTTGCAATTGTGATCCTGTATGAAGTATCCGCCTATCATACTATGGCCGATGCCAGCGTCGGACTGGCCATATAGTCGAGGTGGCGTTAGCCAGCCGGGCCCCAGGCTGCGTAGCCCCCCACTGGCCTGGCTTGCTGGGCATGTCGCAATTCAAGAAAGGTAGGATAGAGTAGGTCCCATACATACATACATAAAATCACGCCTATTTCCCAGAGGGGTAGGCAGAGACCACGGCCTTCCACTTGCTACGATCCTGACATACCTCTTTCGCTTCATTCACTCTCATCACGTTCCTCATACATGCTCGTCGGTTTAGGGTACTCTTGACCTGGCCTTTGCCAAAACGTCACCGATTTGGTCGCTAAACGTACGCCTAGGTCTTCCCCTTCCAACGGTTCCATTCACACTCGCCTTATACACCTGTTTCGTCAATCTTCTTTCGTTCATCCTCTCTACATGACCAAACCATCTCAGCATACCTTTCTCAATCCTCATCACTACATCTTCTTTCACTCCACAACGTTCTCTTATCACACTGTTCCTAGAGTACCACTTTACTCACCTTCACTAGAGTAGGTCCCAGCTCTTAAATAAATAAATATTCCGGACATATCACACACAGTCAACTGATCCTGATTAAACTAGGCATAGCCTATACTATGGGTACCAACTGAGCTATGAGGCCAGTCAAATTAATCAATTTAGTCTTGTGACCTAAATGTAAACTATGTAGATCGGATGGTTCGTTCATACAACCAAGAGAGAAAAAATAGAAAATTACGGAAATGTTCGAACCCTAATCCCTTTGTTTTATTATTTTGAGGGTGCTCAATAGGAAACAGCCCGGGCTCCAACCCAAGCCGCCACCGCATTATTTTTCGATAGATAGTACCCATCTACTAATATCCAGTCTGTGACCCAGGGCCCTTCCGGCCCAGTCCGACCCTGGCCGATGCTATAAATCCTATATAATGCGGTCGTTTGGATTCTGTCCTCTATCCAGCGAGTTAGTTTGGTTTTATGATAGAAAATGTAAATGAAATCGAAATAAGCTCTTTGTGTCCGTCCGTTCGGGACAGCAGTGCCACGGAGCCTATAAATTTGCCGCCATGCTTGCAATAAACAAAAAAAAAAAAAAGAATTCTGTTTCGGTGACTGAACTACGAAGTCAGTGAAACTTTACGCTAAACTAGCTCACGTTATATTGTTTTTTAAATGTTGCAATGAGCATAGTATTCGTTCGAAAGCTATGCTCTAAAAAATAAACCTACAAGCGTACAAAGGTACAAACGTACAAGCATACAAGCTTACAAACCATTTTGATAATCGATATTTAGAAAAAATTGATCCTTTTCATTGATCTTTCAACCTGTAGGTAGGTACCATAGAAATATAGTATGTTTTTTTTCTCATTTCGCTGGTCAAGTCTTGGATAAGGCAAACTACTTTAAAAAAAATATTTTAATTCTATATATATTACTAGCTTGCACGTGTGTTGTATGTGTGTGTCAAATAAATAAAAACTTATTCTTATTCTTAATCTTTGTGCCAAATTTTATACAGATCCGTTCAGCCGTTCTGGCGTAATTGGGTAACATACATACACCCATCCATCAAACTTTCGCATTTACAATAGTAGTAGGATTTACGATACTTAACTTACGGACCAAGACAATGCCCCCTGTAGGCAACAGGGGGCATTGTCTTGGTCCACCAACAGTTTACCCAGCACCATATTCGAAGAACCTACGTGACGTCACGCAGCCGTCCCTAATCGGTGCCTAATTAAAACATTTCCTTAGGTCCAATTGCTGGGCACGGCAGGAATCTGTATCCGGCCATTGAATTGAAAGTCAAAGTTACGACGTAAATGTGAAAATAAGGGGTACTTACGTAGACTTAGAAACTGTGTGTACCTACAGCGTATTTTAAGTGGATGTTCTAATTATGTAGGTATATGTATGTATTATGTTTGTGAATGGATGTATCGACAGGCATAATATAGATCGATAGATAAACTCTAGAAAGTTTATGAAACGTTCGAGAACTTTGATTGAACTATAATTCCCCTAAATGATGATTTTTGCATAAATGTTCTTTCAGAGACTGAAATAAATGAGATATAGATTCTCATGTTCTTCGTAGATGAAGATTTTTTTTATTTATTACTTATCTAATTAAAAATGACGTTTTTCTAAAAGTAGTAGAACAAACTTTACTACCCATGTTATACGCAGTTATTCAGGAAGAGGTAGGGCACAGCGAGATTTTCTCGTTCTGAATTGGAGCAGCCCGCCTGGGGAGGTACCTCCGCCTTACAGAAGATCGCAGCCAAATAACATTATTTGTTTCAAATAGTGTTGTGTTCCTGCGGTGAGTAAGGTTACCAGAGCTCTTTAGGGGGGAAGGGGGTTCGGGGTCGGCAACGCGTGCGTGATGCCTCTGGTATTGCAAGCGCTCATAGGCTACGGTAACCGCTTACCAACAGGTGGTTTATACGAGAGGTAGGGCACAGCGAGATTTTCTCGCTCTTAATTGGAGCAGCCCGCCTGGGGAGGTACCTCCGCCTTACAGAAGATCGCAGCCAAATAACATTATTTGTTTCAAATAGTGTTGTGTTCCTGCGGTGAGTAAGGTTGCCTGAGCTCTTTAGGGGGGAAAGGGGGTTCGGGGTCGGCAACGCGTGCGTGATGCCTCTGGTATTGCAAGCGCTCATAGGCTACGGTAACCGCTTACCAACAGGTGGGCCGTATGCTTGTTTGCCACATCTGTTGTATAAAAAAAATAAAAAAAAAACGCATTCTGATTCATATTTTAGAAATGAGCCGCAGCACAGCAAACTAGTGTCAAATTCCATGAATATTGTAATGTTTGTCGGGCGGTGGCCTGAGAAATCCATTCGTAAACGAAATGGTTGAACTAATTAACACGTATCCTAAGCAAACAGTGTAACAAGACAATAGTCACACATTGTTATTCGAGGTTTAATTAAGATATCCGTTAGAGGAACGCAATCCTCATCACAACAACACAAATTCACAGCTAGGTACCTACGCATTGTTCGTTTGTACTCCCTCTGCTCGCTCTCGATCAGGTTTTGGCTGAAAATCAGTGTTTTTGCTTTTAAGCAAAAAATTTCACTGAGCCATAGCCTATTTGTCGTGCAGCACACGCAAACTTGCCTAATCTAAGATACCTAATTTTTTTTTTTTTTTAAATTGCTCCTTTGATTATTTATACCAACCAATTAATTATATTGTATGTAATTTAGTTTAAAATTGTTTATCTATGTTAATGGTGTGTGTCTGTAGTGCCAAATATTTTTTTTATCTATCTATCTAATCCTTATTTAATTAATTTATACGTTCATCCTTTACGTTAGTATAGTTATTGAAAAACTACACTTTTTGACCCTCTTTAGAGGCTCTACATATTCATGCCGCGTCTTAACAAAAGTCAAAACGACCGCGAAAATCTTTTCTAAAATCATGGAAATTATTTGTATCGTTAGTACAAGTAGTTATTAAAAAATACTCTACGTATTTTGAACGGAAAGTGAAAGTGTTTTTGCCTCTATATAAATCGAAGGAACGTTTATTATTTGAAAATCGATGACAGGCGACATTATAAATAATTATGGTGCAGACGTTATTTTGGCCGTGGATTTAGTTGCGACTAGGGGAAAAGCTAGGGGATGGGTAGCAGCGTCCCCTATTTCAACAACGATAGCCATAACTGCGATCGCCAACCGGCGTGCCCAGCGTGGTAAATTTCCCCCGCATATTTGCTCTGGAAATCTGTGGGACTGCCAGTGTTCTGCAGTGGACGACCTGCCACTGAAATGATGATGATGATACGTTATTTTAAGCCACTGGACATTTTAGTTGTCATAAAACATTCTTTCACTTTTACTTTCAAGTCAAGAACAATCGATTAAGATGTTCCGCCAACGAGCTTTTGTCTTTCGCAACTGGTTGCATAACTGCAGGGTCTGGCTACAATACCATCGTTAGCACACGACCTTCTAGTTTAACTCTTTGCTTGTTGGTCGTGTCACTGATTATTTCTTGGTCATCCTGTATTAGGTCAGTGGCTAGGTTGAGGTATGGTGGCCCTGAAAAGGGCCTATGAAAGGTGAAAGGACTCTCCCTCCTCCTTTCGTGCACACGTCTATGAAACTGCCCGTCGCTCACCCTCAATTCGTCGAGGAATATGCGGCAATTTACCTACTTAAGTAGGTAAATTGCCGCGAAAAATAAAGACGTTTCAAAGTAATTCTTTGATTTTAATTCACTTTTATTTACAGAAAATTCATAATTTATCGACTCGAACTTTACCGGCTCAAAGCGCTGTAAGCGCCTCCTACAGACGAAACAATTACCTCCACCTGCTCAATGAACTAATATTCCAAAAAAAATCACACAGATGGGAAGTGGCTCGGTAGCTTAGTTGGTTAGAGCCTCTGCGTATCTAGGGGAAGGGCTGAAACGAAAATTTATCAATAAATAAATAAAATAATAATTACCTACACATGTCTCAGAATGTACAACGCACAGACAAAGATCTATATGTCGGCAACGTTCTTATTTAGGCATACACTTACCAACAGGAGGGCCGTAAGCTTGTTTGCCAAGAAAGATCTTTAAAAAAAATTGTTAGCTTTAGATTTCAACCATGTGTAGTGTAAAACTTTGTCCAGACCGCGCCACAGAATATACCACAAGTCGTCATGCAATGACCTACTGCCGATTTCCTGTACATGCAGGCAGCTGTAACTATGTAGGTAGGTACCTATAGGTATCTATCCTGGGCCCGGCTGATCCGCATTGTTGAGAACTACTCATTGGTTACCTTTACCATTTACTTCATTGTAATAAATTATTGTAGGCACACGATAATACCTAATTTTGGATTCGGTAACAACACAGCAGGCAAGTGAGGAATGTAAACTTAAGAGAAGTAATATTACCTATAAAAGATATATGTAGGTATATTATATAATTTTTGTTAGTTTTAATGAATGAAAATAACATAAATAGATGCTAAAAAGGTTATTTTGAAACAACATCGGAAGGAACGAATTGATTGTGTAGGTAACAACTCTTCCTTTAGTAGTGTAGGTATACCTAAGCATTACATTACCTACCTTATACTGGTTAGCAATAAGAGCATAATCGGGAAATAAGTATGAAATTGGTCGAAATATAAAATTACAAGCTAGAGTGACTCGGATTTAGGTAAGCATTTACTTCTAAGAGCTCTTGTGATGTCTTCCAATAGTCGACCCCTCTCAAAAGGGCAGACCTTTCTCAGACCAACGAAAATTGATGTCGAAATATTTAGGCAGCTATTATTAGCAAAATACAAGGTGATTCATAATATGTTTACCATCCCAACAGCCGTGGTGGCCCCGGCCGAAGAATAGGCCCCTCCATATCTACCTATCCGTGGATATCGTAAGAGGCGACTAAGGGAAGAATGCTAGGGGATGGGCAGCAGCGTCCCTCATTTTAACAACGATAGCTCTAACTGCGCTCGCCAACCCGCATGCCCAGCGTGGTGAGTATGGGCAAATCCCCCCACATGATAAGGATTTTGCTCTGTCTGTGGGGGAGGCCATGTTCAGCAGTGGAAGTCGTACGGCTGAAATGATGATGATGATACCATCCCAAAAGGGAATTATTCTATCGACAAGAAGGGATAATATTAACAAAAAAAACATTTTTTCTAAAATAAATAAATATTCCGGACATATTCACACGGTCAACTGATCCCAAACTAGGCATAGCCACAAATGTTTGTCCAGGCGGGAATCGAATCCGCGACCTCTAGCGCAGAAGGCAGAGTTACTACCAACTGAGCTATGAGGCCAGTCAGTAAACAAAATAAACAGTATGTTTTAGCTATTTTTGGTACCTATATTGGACATCGTTACAACTAATTATTAAACATTTATGTCAAGTTCCGACATCAAGATTACTACCTAAAACAGTGAGTATTTGAGTTTGAACTGATTTGACTGACCCCAAAACAGATGATTTTTGCAATGTGTTGTTTCAATTAAAAATTTAGAATTTCCGAAAGTAGAACAAACGTTATTGCTAAATTGGGTGTAGAATTAACTGTCTTCGGGATACATATTATGAATCACCTTGTATAAAGTTTATTAAGATACATTCAATTAGAGTAGGTGGTACCTAATAGTAAAAAGCCATATAAATACATACTTCTTGAAAATAAAATTAGGTACCTACCTACCTAGGTAGGAACAAAAAATACACACTGCGTATAAACTATTTCGTAAGTAGGTATTCACTGATTCCATGAAATTCTATATGAAATATTCTGGAATTTTTAATTTACTTCAAAGGTATTCTTATAAAAGCACAACAAAAGAATTCATGCGAAATATTTTTGTCAACATTTCTAAGGAGCTGAGCTTCATAATTACAAAATTCGGAGGAGTAGTGTAAACTAACTATAGAACACCTTAGTTCATACCACCACACCATACTATTTTTTTTTTTCTATTGGAGATGGTTAAGCGTTTGACCACCAGCTCACTTTTGCAAGTGCGATGTGGCCTAAGATGGAGCACGCTTTACCAGAAGGAACTTGTTCACTCTAGATTTGAGACTCCTAGATTGTACTCATCCGGGAAAACAGACTCTGGCAGATCGTTCCACTCTTTGCCAGTGCTTATAATAAAGGTGGACCAGAAACTATGTACCTACTGATCCACATTAGAGTGATGCGTATTTACATGACCGGTTTCGACACCAGGTATTGGAATCATAGTACCTACGCGAGCCTTTGCGATACTCTAATAGTTCCCAACCTTATTCGTGTCACGCCTCCCTTCCACTCAAAACAAATATGCCCTAAAAATCTGGTATTTTTTTTGGACCTGGTATTTACTGGCAGTCAACCAGTTTGATTCTTATGCCACTATAGACTCTTCACAGGTTGAGGTTGAACTTATGAGGTGGTAGGTATTTTGGCCCTGGTAGTAGATATGGAATACGTTCCACCTCTACCATAGCTTGCTCATTTCACTTGGTTAAAACATGAACTAGCACCACACCAAAACGCGTCACCAACATCAAAACGCGCGGTTTCTTTAACCACAGTTTAGTTGACTGTTAGTAAAAAACAACAAAAAGAGTCGTTTATAATAAACAGCCGTTGATCTGATGACTGTTTTATGGTGAACTTTAGTAGTACAGTTGCAATTAGAGAGACAAATGGGGCTCTTAGAAGTTTTGTGACTGTGTGTGGCAGACTGTGGTAGACAACAAGAGCGTCACGTTTTGTGTTGTTCAAAAGTTTAGGAAGCGGTCGTTTTGTATTGTGTGATACCTATCCACTGCTTCGTTTAAACTCATTTTATGAGGAAACTATTTTTAAGGTTCCGAAGTCTGATACAACGAACAGTTTTACCGGTAGGGTGAGGAAACTTGACTCTAACGAAAATAACCACTTAGAAGCTTCATATTTATGAAACGGATCGTGCTATCGGAAAAGTGTTCATGAAAACTACTAATATTTTTGGAAGATCTATCCAAAGACAACTCACACGATGGATTATGCAAACAAAAAACAAACCCTTCTTAACATGTAGGGGATGTGGGGAGGCACTCCGAAAAACCTTTTTCTCTAAGTTTTTATTTCACAACTTAGTAGGTGTCACCATTATGTATTACCGTACAAAACTTCAGTAGCTATAATAGCACTCGCTTGCTTGTCCTGTCACTTTTTAAATAAATAAATATATATTCCGGACATATTCACACGGTCAACTGATCCCAAACTAGGCATAGCCTGTACTATGGGTACCAGAGACTGATATACATAATAGATATATATTTAACACCCAGACACAGAACAAACATCTGTGTTAGTCACAAATGTTTGTCCAGTGCGGGAATCGAACCCGCGACCTCTAGCGCAGAAGGCAGAGTTACTACCAACTGAGCTATGAGGCCAGTCATGTCACTGATTCATTCCTGGGCATCCTGTATAAGGTCAGAAACCAGGTTGAGGTATGGTGGTGTACACGTCTTCGATTTTTTAAGTTCTAGAACATGCCGGTTTCCTTTCGATAGTACTAGTATAGGGCACATACATTTTCCGAATAGAAAATCCATTGGTGCACGACCGGGATTCGAACCCACGACCTCATCGCCACTAGCACCACTCCACCAGTGCTCTACTAATACTAGCACTAATAATGTGCAAGCAAAACGGCAGACAAACTCGGACAAACCGACGGACAAACGAACATTGCAAAACTGTACGGGTTCCTAGTCGGACGTTGGAACCTTTAAAAAACAGGCAGCAAACACGGCTCAATAGCTAATATTTTTATTCAACACTAGCTTCCACCCGCGACTTCACTCTTGTGGTACCTATGAAAATAAAAAGTAGCCCATATGCTATTACCAGATATAATCTTTCCCTGTACCAAATTTCATCCAAATCCACTCAGCCGCTTGGGCGTGATTGAACCACAAACATCTAAACATCCAAACATCCTCACAAACTTTCGCATTTATAATATTATTAATAGTAGGATAGGATAAACAGCAATGTACACATCCATCCTTAAACAATCGCAAAGGGCTGAATAACAGAATCCCGCGTCACAAAATGATTGATGGCGCTTTAAGTCCTACTGTTTATTATATGTAAGGGAAATTGCGAAATACACACATTCATTCTCATTCATTACACTTTATTTGTATGTGTACTAGTATATTCTCCCTCTTTGACATTTTGGGTTGGGAATGTCTTGTCACTGTCACTTAAATCCGGGAACATCCCTATCTACGCGCGCAACTGCATGCGACGCTAGCGCCACTTGCGGAGGCGTTACAAAAACCGGACAAGAAAAGAGGCAGACGGAAAAATTCAATGGCGAAAAAGACTTGGGGTGAGTTTAGGGAATAATTACTTTTTATGTATATTATCCATTTTTACTGTGTTCACCCTAGCACGTCGTCGTCGATAAGACTACAGAAAGTTTCGGATTCAGTTGCGGTATGTATTGAACGTCAAGTTCAAACAATGGTCCTAACTCGAGCCGGATTTGTTGGAATCCGAAACCCTGTAGTTTTATTGTCTTCCCGTGCTAGTACACGAAACACGCGGGCGGTTCCGTTGCCAAAGTGCTCTGGCGGTCTATGAGTAGCTTCGGCACGGACTCTCACACCCAACTCCTTCTGCTTGTGCGGAACGCGGCGACTGAAATACTTGGCGGCCTAGAGTATTTCCAGTCAAAATTTCCAATTGGTGGTTGGTGCCAAGCGGTAAGGTGCCCACCAATTTTACACTGCACACAAAAACTCAAAACTATATCGACGGTATTGCGGTAGGGCTACACATATTTTATCAGTAGTGTCCCCTGTATAAATAATATTATCTACAACTTTCACACATACATAACACATTCATTCATAACCAAAGGGATATTGTTCGGTTAATTATTTGGAATTTTATTGGTTGTATTTCAACGCTAAACTTTCAACTCACTATCTAGCGGATCTAGGTAATTGAGCACTAACTAATCAGTGTTTACTTTGTGTGAAAAACTGTATTTTATTCTTGTTATTGTGTGCACATTTTGCAAAACTTGGTTCTAATCTAAAATATATTCGTAGTGTCGGGCTTATGGAAGCGGTACCTAGCTTTTAGTGTGTCATCAAAGCGGCAGATAATTTCCAGGTGTCTATATACAGCCTAGATACCTATGGTTGTTATAAATTCATAATTCTTATTGTATTTCCACGGGGAAAGTTAATTCTGTATATTTTGTTTGTTTTGTGTGTTTGATTTTGTATTTCATTGACTGAAAGAGCTTTCTGTCTAACATTGGGTATTTTATGTGTGATAGGTTTAGTTTTAATCAACCAAAATGCCTACTAAAGCCCAGTCAAAACTTCTCAAGGTGCGGTATGATATGGCCACATTAAATTTAGATTTACTGTATACTATTTCACAGTCAGTTCTAACATCTGAAAAAGTTAAGGATGAGTTCAAGCTTCGGTATGGGGATGTGGAAACCACATATTCAGAGTTCACATCAACTCACCTTGAACTGCAGGCCAGCCTTGAGGAAGGGGAGGAATTAGAATCTTTTAGGAAAAAATATTTGGGGTATAATCAAAAATACTATGACATCAAACGCAAATATTTGGAGGTGTTTCCTGGTATCAGTTGCCAATCATCGGAGTATGGTACTCCATGTTCATCGGATGACACTAGTAAAGGCAAGCGGGTATTTTTGCCAAGGGTGCAGTTACCAACCTTCTCGGGTAAAATTGAAGAATTTGTGTCCTTCATGGACTTATTTGAGTCACTTGTAGGGCAAGACTCTACACTATCTAATACAGAAAAACTGTATTATCTTGTAGGTTCTTTGTCTGGGGAGCCTAAAGTGCTTACCCAACATTTGTCAATCAGCGGTGACAATTACTCCATAGCTTTAGAGCTATTGAAAAACAGGTATAACAATAAGCGGTTACTTGCGGACAAGTTATTACATAACCTATTGGGGACAACACATGTAAATAAAAATTTAAGTTCACTTAAGCCATTCCTGAACACACTCCTAGAGACCACCAAGGCTCTTGAAAAAATGAAATTTCCAGTGTCAGAGTGGTCATACTTGCTCTTCTTCATAAACTTTCAAAAACTTGAGGGCAGTTTAAAAAAGCAATTTGAGGATAAAATGTCTGAAAAGGAATTACCTAGCTTTGCGGACCTCATTAAATTCTTGGAAAATGAGGTAAGAATTTTAGAATCTAGTGGGGAAGCTCCCAGCGGTAGGGGTGGTAATTCTACATCGCGGGCACACCATGTAGCATCACAGGGTGCA